>OY997264.1:533072739-534496906 GCA_963921465.1 Triticum timopheevii
ATGGGAACCCGAAGGAGTTCCCGGCGTCAGGTGGTATCGGACTCATCGTCCGATTACTCCGAGGCGGACTCCTCCCCCGAAGACGAGGAGGAGAAGAAAGAGGCCTCTACCCCAGCGGGGGGAGAGAAGAAGAGGAAGGCCTCCTGAGGGAGTCCTGGACTAGGAGGTGTCCGGATAGCCGAACTATCATCATCGGCCGGACTCCAAGACTATGAAGATACAAGATTGAAGACTTCGTCCCGTGTCCGGATGGGACTTTCCTTGGCGTGGAAGGCAAGCTTGGCAATACGGATATGTAGATCTCCTACCCATTGTAACCGACTCTGTGTAACCCTAGCCCTCTCCGGTGTCTATATAAACCGGAGGGTTTTAGTCCGTAGGACAACAATCACAACAACAATCATACCATAGGCTAGCTTCTAGGGTTTAGCCTCCTTGATCTCGTGGTAGATCCACTCTTGTACTACCCATATCATCAATATCAATCAAGGAGGAGTAGGGTTTTACCTCCATCGAGAGGGCCCGAACCTGGGTAAAAACATCGTGTCCCTTGTCTCCTGTTACCATCCGCCTAGACGCACAGTTCGGGACCCCCTACCCGAGATCCGCCGGTTTTGACACCGACATTGGTGCTTTCATTGAGAGTTCCTCTGTGTCGTCACCGATAGGCTTGATGGCTCCTTCGATCATCAACAACAACGCAGTCCAGGGTGAGACTTTTCTCCCCGGACAGATCATCGTATTCGGCAGTTTTGCGCTGCGGGCCAATTGGCTTGGCCATCTGGAGCAGATCGAAAGCTACGCCCCAGGCCGTCAGGTCAGATTTGGAAGTCTAAACTTCATGGCTGACATCCGTGGGGACTTGATCTTCGACGGATTCGAGCTACAGCCGACCGCGCCGCACTGGCACGATGGGCATGATTTAGCTCTGCTACCGGACAGTGCCCTGGAGGCCGCACATGAGTCCGCTCCGACCCTTAATTCGGAGCCAACCGCGCAGATCGAGGACGGGTGGCTAGAAACTGTCTCGGGGGCTGCAACCTCTATGGTGATGGAGCCGAATACTGAATTTGTCCCTTGTGAGGCTCGTGACTCCGAGGTGCCGGACTCCGAACCTCCCACGCCCCCTCCAATCGAATCTGATTGGGCGCCGATCATGGAGTTCACCGCTGCGGACATCTTTCAACACTCACCTTTTGGCGACATCCTGAATTCGCTAAAGTATCTCTCACTATCAGGAGAGCCCTGGCCGAATTGCGGTCAGGATGGTTGGGATGCGGACGACGTAGAAATTTAAAGCCCACCCACCACCCACTTTATAGCCACTGTTAACGATCTAACCGACATGCTAGACTTCGACTCCGAAGACATCGACGGTATGAACGACGATGCCGGAGACGACCAAGAACCAGCGCCTACGGGGCACTGGAAAGCCACCTCAACTCATGACATATACACGGTGGATACACCAAAAGGAAGCGATAACGAGGAACAATGGGACGCGGCGAAGCAACCAAAACGGCGACGCAAGCGCCGCCCGAAGTCACGCCTCGATAACAACAGCACCCATAATGACCCAGCCACAGAGCAGGGCGAACCAGTGGACGACGAACATGCAACCAAGCAACCATCCGAACAGGATGAATTGGACAAGCAACCCATCCCCGGCAAAAACAACAGTCTACACGATCTCACGCCGGACACATCACCGGAGCATAAGAACCTTCACAAAAGGCTCGCCGCCACTACAAGAAGTTTGAAGAAGCAGAATGAGATGGAGCAAAGTACTCAAGACCGCAGACAAATACGGCAATAGTCACCAAGCAAAGAGCTACCCGAAGCGCAAGCTGTTGCCCGAATTCGACGAGGAGGCCGTAGAGCCACCACAATCAAAAAGCAAAGAGGCCGCCTGGCCGGATAGACGACCAGATGACAGGCTAAGAGCGGCAAGCGGCGCCGCACACAAGCCGGCACATGATACACATAAAGATCCTCGCAAAAACGATGGCCCGGTCAGGTCTATTTATGTGCCAAAAAAGAGGGCTCCAGGAAGCAACACAACACGCCGAGTATTCGAAGATAACGGCACACCTAAATACAGGGGCGCCGCACACCCACTATGTTTCACCGATGAGGTACTGGATCATGAATTTCCAGCGGGTTTTAAGCCCGTAAACATAGAGGCATACGACGGAACAATAGACCCCGGAGTCTGGATTGAGGACTACATCCTACACATACATATGGCTAGAGGAGACGATCTCCATGCCATAAAATACCTACCCCTCAAGCTCAAAGGGCCATCTCGGCATTGGCTCAAAAGCCTCCCAGAAAATACTATTGGAAGTTGGGAAGAGCTCGAGGATGCGTTTAGAGCAAATTTTCAGGGGACTTATGTCCGCCCTCCGGATGCAGACGATTTAGGTCACATAACTCAACAGCCCGGAGAGTCAGCACGCAAATTCTAGAACAGGTTCCTCACCAAAAAGAACCAAATAGTCGACTGTCCGGACGCTGAAGCCTTAGCAGCTTTTAAACATAACGTCCGAGACGAATGGCTCGCCAGACACCTCGGCCAGGAGAAACCAAGAACAATGGCCGCGCTAACGAGCCTCATGACCCGCTTTTGCGCGGGAGAAGATAGCTGGCTGGCAAGATGCAACACCAGCGACCCGAGTACATCCGAGGTTCGAGATGGAAATGGGAAATCATGACGCAGAAAAGATCAGCGCCAGAGTAAAGAAAATGGCCCAAATAGCACGGCGGTCAACGCCGGGTTCAAAAGCTCTCGGCCGAACAACAAAACACTGCCTATTAAGGACAACAGTGATGAGCTATCCAACCTAAACAAAATTTTGGATAGGATATGTCAAATCCACAGTACCCCCGGGAAGCCTGCGAACCATACCCACCGAGATTGTTGGGTCTTCAAATAGTCCGGCCGCTTAACGCCGAACACAAGGGGCTCGACACACCAAGCGAAGACGATGACGAACCCCACAAGCAGAGCGCCGGAAAACAAAAGACTTTCCCACAAGAAGTCAAAATAGTAAACTCACTTCACGTGATAATACGAAACAATAGTGCAGCACCTACTAAAGTACGCGCCGCACGGTCCACCCCAGCGGAATCCCGAGATTGGATGTCAAAACCAATTACTTTCGACCATCTGGATTGCTCCAGAAGCATTCGAAACGCAGGATGGACTGCTTTGATATTGGATCCTATAATCGACGGACTACAATTTACACAAGTCCTAATGGATGGCGGTAGCGACTTAAACCTGCTATATCCGGACACAATCCGCAGGATGGGGATAGACCCTACCAAAATTCGCCATAGCAGCACTTCCTTCAAAGGAGTGACGCCAGGCCCTTACGCCAATTGCACGGGCTCCTTACTACTAGAAGTTGTGTTCGGTTCATCCGACAACTTCCCTCGCGAAAAGCTAATCTTCCATATCGCCCCATTTAAAAGTAGCCATCAAGCACTGTTGGGACGTGAAGCTTTCGCCCACTTTAACGCAATACCGCATTACGCGTCTCTTACACTTAAAATGCCTGGTCCACGCGGCATTATCTCTTTGAAAGGTCGCTCAAGACCCCGGACACGGCTAGGCGAGTCCGGCATAAATAAACTAGGGGCTTCCTAGCCGCATACCCCTTTACAAGGGGCTGTGAGCATGAACAATGAGATCCAATAAAAGCTCAACTTCATTCCTTCTTTCATGCTCTATTTTAAATACATTTCTTGCACGATATCTTTCCAAACTAAGTTCTTCTCTTTTACAGATGAACAGCGTGCTACACTCGTCCAGGATACAGCACAACGGAGACACGGGCGCAGACGTGCAGCAGGGACCCGTTGCAAGGATTCTTTTCAGATTAAGACCCTGCGTAAACCTTTCTTACTGTCTCTTGTTGATACACATCCCCCGGTTTCCGACCATAACCGATGAGGAGGCTGGCGTTTTGGCATCGGCCGCGTCAGAAATTTTCGCCCGTACCTGGACACTAGGGGCTTAGGGCATTGTTCTGCCGTTAAAATAAAGACCGAATACCTTAGGGAGTGTTCGGTGTCTCGAGTTAGGCCTTATATGCATCAGCTCCGAATCATGTCTTTGGTCAAATGTTGGGTTTGCCCGGCTCCTATGTTTTGCTGCCTTATGTTCCGTATCATCGGCTAATGCGGCACCAGGAGAACTACTGCGATTGTGCCTCGGTTTGGCCGGGCGAGCACCTCAGTAGAGAAAGCCGAAAACTGACTGTCATGATATAGCGAGAGACTGGTCAACCACTTGATCGACTACTGGAATGTCTAGAATTCCCCCGCTTTGACGAAGGACCGTTTCCCGGTCAGGCACATACGCGCCCCGAATTCGGAGAATGCGGTGCCCCTAGGGGCTATATCATAGCCCCACCTTCGAACTCCTATGGCTAAGTGAAAGTGATAAAGCATTATAGTCCGGTTGCCTAGTTTGCTACGCTACCACCTCCTTCACAGGACCAAGTCGTTGGATTAAGTGTGAAAATGCGCTATTTGCAAACACCCCCGCACTATGTGCGTGGGGGCTGAAGCCGAAGACTGCCATCTTTCAGGTTATATACACGTATACATTAACGGCCGCACAGGAGATATTTCAATACTTGAACGCACAAGTATAAAAAGCACTTATATTATGAATATCGTTTCACAAATCATACATGTCATTTGAACATAACATTTTTTGAGCACTGCGACTCTATTAAACGAGCGCCCTGCAGGACTTCCCCAAAATAGTGCTCGGCGGGTAACCGGCTCTCGTCCGAACCCCGGGATGCAACAGCGGTGGCATCCATCTCCGCCCAGTATGTCTTAACACGGGCGAGAGCCATCCGTGCACCCTCTATGCATACCGACCGCTTCATCGCCTTGATATGCGGTACAGCCCCAAGGAATTGCTGCAACAAGCCAAAATAACTCTTCGGCTTGGGACTATCCGGCCACAGATGAGCCACTACATTCGTCATGGCAAATCCGGACAATCTATTCAGCTCAGCCCACTCAGCCAACCGATCGGTCAACGGAAGTGAAAGCTCCGGACTGTGGAATTGAGACCAAAACAGCTCTTCCATCTCGTGATCCTTTTGGCTTTGGAAGTGCACAACCGCATCCGCTGCACTCGCCGCCAAATCTAGATAAGGATCCTTGTCGGTGTCAAAACCGGCGGATCTCGGGAAGGGGGTCCCAAACTATGCGTCTAGGCGGATGGTAACAGGAGACAAGGGACACGATGTTTTTACCCAGGTTCGGGCCCTCTCGATGGAGGTAAAACCCTACTCCTGCTTGATTGATATTGATGATATGGGTAGTACAAGAGTAGATCTACCACGAGATCAAGGAGGCTAAACCCTAGAAGCTAGCCTATGGTATGATTGTTGTAATGGTTGTTGTGTCCTACGGACTAAAACCCTCCGGTTTATATAGACATCGAAGAGGGCTAGGGTTACACAGAGTCGATTACAATGGTAGGATATCTACATATCCGTATCGCCAAGCTTGACTTCCACGCCAAGGAAAGTCCCATCCGGACACGGGACGGAGTCTTCAATCTTGTATCTTCATAGTCTTGGAGTCCGGCGGACAATGATAGTCCGGCTGTCCGGACACCCCCTAGTCCAGGACTCCCTCAGTAGCCCCTGAACCTGGCTTCAATGACGATGAGTCCGACGCGCATAATGTTTGGCATTGCAAGGCTGGTTCCTCCTCCGAATAATCCATAGAAGATTGTGAACCCCAGGATAGTGTTCGGCTCTGCAAAATAACTTCCACATTCCACCGTAGAGAGAATATCATGTACACATGTTCAATCTGCTGACGTATCTTGTAGCATGACGTCACGCCACTACCAAGCCTTTACTTGAATTGTTTTTTATTACACCACCTCAGCGCGTTTAGCGAAGCGGTTTCCTTGGCACGTCTTGTCGAAGCAGAGATCGTGTTCCCCTTATTTCGGGATCCTCATCAATACGGACGTGGGTAACCCAACCGCGCCATTGATGGTGGCGCTTGGGAGATAAGCGAGTTTTACCAGGCCAGTGGGGACGTATAGTCTTCGTCCGCCTATATATAAGGGGATAAGGATCCGCCTTTTTACCTACGCCCTCTTCCTCCTTTGCTTATCCATCTCCGCGCACTCGAGCTCCAGCGCCCAAGTTCGCGCATCTCGTCTCAACCTTCTCTGACCATGTCCGGAGCGGGAGGTAAATGGTTGGCCTCCACCGTTAAGGAGGAGCACATCGCCAAACTGCACAGCGCCGAATACCTTTCCGGCGACATCGCGCACCGGCTGCCCGACAAGGGGCAGCTCATCCCCACCCCCAGGCCCCATGAGAGGGTCGTATTTCACCCCCACTTCCTCCACGGACTGGGCTTTCCACTTCACCCCTTTTCCGGGGGCTCATGTTCTACTACGGCCTGGATTTCCATGATCTGGCGCCGAACTTCATCCTCAACATCTCGGCGTTCAACGTCGTGTGCGAGGCCTTCCTCTGCATCCAGCCCCACTTCGGCTTGTGTCTCAAGACCTTCAATGTCAAGCCAAAGGTAGTGAAGGGCACGCAAGCGGAGTGCGGAGGCGCCATGTTGGGCAAGATGCCCAACATCCTCTGGTTTGAAGGGGCCTTCGTGGAGTCCGTCAAGGGGTGGCAGTCGGGGTGGTTCTACATCACCGAGCCGCGCGACCCTACGTGGGCGGTGCCCCCCCCCCCGAGTTCAGATCTGGTATCCCTATGCAGCTCACATCCTGGAAAGAGAAGGGCTTGCTATGGGGTAGTTCGAAGGAGCTGACGGGACTCCAAGCCTGTATCCAGAAGCTGGTGAACAAGAAGCTCAGGCTTGTTAATGTGGTCCAAGTCATGCTCGTCCGCCGGATTCTCCTATGCCAAGAACGGGCATTCAACTTGTGGGAGTTCGATCCAGCACAGCACCAGGCGTTGAGCGGGCTCTTCGACACGACGTATGAAGGCACCTGGAGGGTGCTGTTTAAGGGCGCCGAAGCCGCCGCATCCGCGACGGAAGATCGCTGATTTCACTCGCAGCGTCCAGCTGACGAGGTAACTGATTCTGCCCCTTTACGGGACACTTGTTGTTAATAGTTCGACCCTAAGCGGGTTTCAATCTCCCTTTTCCTTTGACAGGACTGGATGAAGAAGGCTGAGCAGCTCATCTGCCCGACTCCCCTGCCAGAAAACCCAGTGGACGCCCGTTTAGCAGGGCTGCTGGTTCCGGCACCGCACGTGGTGCCGGAGAAGAAGGCCAAGAAGGAGGCCACGGGAACTCAAAGAAGTTCCCGGCGCCAGGTGGTATCGGACTCATCGTCCGATGGCTCCAAGGCGGACTCCTCCCCCGAAGACGAGGAGGAGAAGGAGGACTCTTTCCCAGAGGAGGGAGAGAGAAAGAGGAAGGCCTCCCCGACAGGGGAGGCCGAAGGGTCCAAGAGGGGAAGGACTATTCCCCCGGACAGCTCCGCCAACACCAACGTTGGCGACGAAGAGTGGCCCTCAAGGGCCAGGCCTCCGGCAAGATCGTAAGTATCCGGATTCCTGAACGGTTTGTAATTTCTTATGTGTCACATAGTGTCCTTCTAATGCCGCACTCTGCCTACAGTCCGGCCGATGATGATCTCCCCGCTTCATCGAGCGGGTCGTTGGCTTCGTCGGATGTGGATTCCATCCCGACTGCCTCCACCCCTCGCGCCGCTGAGGACGCCGAGGTGGGATCCTGGGAAGGGACCCATTAGGAGGAGGCTCCGGAGGCGCCGCAAGGCAGCCTCCCGGACTTTGCGCCGGACTCCACGCCGGAACCCGCAGTGGTTCCGGAGTCCGGCAGGCGGCCCCTTCGCAAGAAGGGCAAGACCGTGACGCTGGCGGCCCCCGTCCAACTGGAGGCGCCGGACAACTTGCTGGAGGCGCTCAAAGGCGCTTCCATCAAGGAAGAACACCGCACTATCATGAGTGCGGTGATTCAGAAGGTTCAGCTCGCCAAGAGCGGGCTGACCGAAGCCTGCAGCAGCCTTCTAACAGGCTTTGAGGTAAGAAGTTAGAATCATGTAATGTAATACTGCATAGACAGTAGCCCCTCATGCTCGGTTTGGTGTTCGGAAAGAAAAGCCGGACTGAGGTTCTAAAAAAGATATACGCAGGGTTGCTAAAAAATTGTGTCAATATGGGTTTGCAGGCTACGCTGCTGAGCTCTGCCGCACTGTCTGCGGAGGTCGGTGCTTTGAAGCAGGACCTCGAGCGGTCCGAGCAAGAGCTCGGCCATGCCAAGAAGCATCTCGAGGACAAAGAAGGTGAGTAACACCACTTTGAATAGTTACCTTACAGAAAAGGATTTAGGTTGCAATAAAAATAACAAGGATAACGTGGGTACAGCAGGGGCCACGAACGAGGTGGCAACCCTGAAGGAGGCTGTGTCCGCGGCCGAACGCAATGCGGCCGCGGAACGGGCAGAGCGAGAGAAGCAGGAGGCGCGGGTGGCGGAAGTGCGGCAAGAGCTCTAGGCTCTCATGGAAAAGCATGAGAGTTTGGAGCGCGACTCAAAGACTCGAGAGTCCGAGCTTGCCTCGGCTCTTGAAAGTGCCAAAGCCGCCAAGGCCGAGGCCCATAAGGCTCTTCAGGACGTTGAGGATGTGAAGAAAATAGCGGCGGGTAAGGCATTTTTCATGCAAAGCAAGCATGTTAATGTAAACTACCTGACACTTACCCGAATTCGGAGCTCTCCAGGGGCGTTTGCAGTTCTGCCTCGCAGTGTATCCGATGCCGCCGCATTCTACCGTGGCGAGGAGGGGAGCTCAACGGAGAAGGTCTTCTGGTCTCAGTATGCTGAGGCCGGCCTTCCGGTGCCCCCTAGCGACCAGCTGAAGCAGCTGGTCGAGCTCCACAAGGTAGCCGAGCAGGCCATGAAGGGCCTCATAGTCCGGTTGTGGCCTGGAGAGGCCATGTGTCGGTGTACTAAAGTAGGGGTACCTTAGTATCCCGAACTTGTGCACGGGCAGTCGCAGCGACCCGCGGCAGGGCTTGCCGGGCGTCCGCCAAGATCCTCAGCGGCTACTTTGATGCCATTCAAGAACAGAGTACTCAAGCTAAGGCCCCGGCAAGAGGAGCTTGCTGGGAAGGCCAACCAAGGCCCCGGCAAGAGGAGCTTGCCGGGAAGGCCAACCAAGGCCCCGGCAAGAGGAGCTTGCCAGGAAGAAGACAAGACCCCGGCAAGAGGAGCTTGCCGGGAAGGCCACTCAGGGCATTCCAAGGAAACTTGTCGCGATGCCACGCGCGTCCCGGCGAGGCCCGGCGAGCGGCAAGCTTGCTGGTGCGACAAGATAAGGGCCGCGGCAAGGCACTTGCCGCGGCAAGGCTGCCACTCTGCGCCCGCGCTCCAGCACATCCGACGACCTGTCGCCACAAGATCGCTCCTGGTGCACGTGGCGGGTAGCTGTACAGCATGGCGGTGCGAGGTGGCAAGCGAAGCAGACAAGGAGGCCATCGTGGCGATCGGTGGCGCCCCTAGCGGTCGTTTCCTTGCACTGTTGGGGCGACCGGACGGGCATTAAATGCCCTTGTCCCCTGCGTCAGAGTTAGGTAGGGGACACTGTTGGTAGCAGTTGTACCAACCCGCGTTTTTACCTTTCTACCCCTCTTTCTACGCTGCCACCTGTCGGTGACCCCTTTAGCCTATAAGAAGGAGGCCCATGCGCACGTAGAGGGGGTTCGGAATTTTGGTTCCGCAGCTTGAGGGTTCGGCCGATTCGACGCCACACCCGCTCTCTCGAGCAAGAACAGAATACAAACACAAAGCAGCAGTAGGAGTTTTATCTCTCCGGAGAGCTCCGAAGCTGGGTAAAAATCTTCCCCCGCACGCTCTCGCCTCGATCTGCTCTTCGTGCGACCTCCGCCCCCTTGCCGGACTAAAAAGGGGCCCTGCCCCATAGGTGCTCGCCCCCCCCATCGCGACGACATCTCTGGCGCGCCAGGTAGGGGGTGCGTCGAGGTCGTGCGAACCTGATCCGGCGTTTGCGCGCGCTACATCAGCATCTTCATCGACATGCCACCGAAGAAGAAGGCTTCGGAGGTGGCCGCTCCGTCCGCGTCTATCATACCGCCACCGGAGCAAACGGGCGGTGGGGTGGACGCCGGCGGAGGAGCGGGCGCCAGCGGAGGGACTCACATCGTCACTCGGTCCAAGGACAAGGCCCCGCAAGCTTCAGCGTCTGTACATCCGCCGCACCCCTCCCAGGAGGTGCAGGATCGACAACGCCACGGTGCTCCTAGCACCGTACTCGCGCTAGAACAAGGCCAAGCTGGTGGGTCGCGGGACGCTCAAGGCCAACATGCGCGACAACATGCTGGCACGAGCGTGGCGCAGTTGCTCAGACGAGATGTTGCTCCTTCTAACGCGGTTAGAAGTCCGAGCATATCTCATTCCTCGCACCGTTCGCCGCCACCGCCCGCCTCCCCGGCAGGGGCTTTGGCGCTGATCTGCAGGTGGTTCTTTGATTGATCAGAACGACGCCAAATCGAGCCACCGGCCAGACGCCCTTCGCTCTAGTATACGGAGCGGAGGCAGTTATCCCCACGGAACTCGTATATGGGCCACCTCAAGCGCTCGCTTGTGATGAGCTTGAGCAAGAGCAGCCGTGGCAAAACGACGCGCTGTTCCTTGGGGAGGATCGTCTTCAGGCTGCTGTGCGAGCCGCTCGCTACCAGCAAACTTTGCGCCGCTATCATAACTGCAAAGTTAAAGCCAGAAGTTTTGAGGGAGGTGACCTTGTCTCTTTGGCGTAATCAGTTTGCCAAGGTTCCCGACAAGTTGACACCGAAGTGGGAAGGCCCTTACCGGGTGAAGCGAGTCGCTAGGCTTGGCGCTGTCCGCCTTGGGACCGAAGAAGGCGTACCAGAGAGCAGCTCCTGGAATATCGCGCATCTTCGTAAGCTTTGCCCGTGAGGCGCGGTTGTCGGACCCTGTCCGGCAACCACCCATTTCTACAAAGTTTTGCCGCTGTTGCATATAATCCTTTGTACAAAGCCGGGCGCAGACCCTGTGCATAAAGATTATGTGCTCAGCACATACCCCAGGAAAGCAAGCGACAGAAAAAGATAAGTGCCACAGTTTGAGCAATCAGACTTCCTTTAAGTTTTTAAGTTATTTTCCTTGAACGCCCATGCTTTGTATGGGAAACCTGGGCGCAGAGGAGCCGACTCGTAGCTAGTTGCGCCCTTACTGTTGTTTCGAGCCCCGCTCAACAACCTAAGTAAGCTGCGACTAGCTCCGCGACGAGGTTTCTTGTCGGCCGCCGCACCGCCCGCAGATCGCTGACGTTCCGCACTCAGCACTCGCGGCAAGCGTGCCAAGCGCCGGCAAGTTCCCTATATGCGCAGGGTAAAAACCGTACAAAGGAAGGAGTCAAGTAAAGGAAATGACACATCAATTAAATTCATAGAGCTATCCTACTTGAACGACCGTGCTTTGTATGGAAAACCTGTGCGCCGAGGAACCTCCTCATAGCTAGTTGCGCCCTTACTTTGCTTCGAGTCCGCTCAGCAACTTAAGTGGGCTGCTAAGCGCCCTTACGTTGTTTTCGAGTCCGCTCGACAACTTAAGTGTGCCGCAACTAGTTGCGACAAGGTTTCTTGCCGGAACCGGCACCGCCAGCAGGCTGCTGATGTTCCGCACTCAGCGCTCGCGGCAAGCGTGCTCAGGCACCGCCAGCAAGCTGCTGATGTTCCGCACTCAGCACTTGCGGCAAGCGTGCACGTGCCGGCAAGTTCCCTAAAAGCGTAGGGTAAAAACATATAAAGAAAGGATCAAGTAAAGGAGATAGCATAGCAAGCATTGCCCAGAATAAAGTTATATTACAAAAGTAACTTGCTGCGGCACTGACTGAATTGTTCCCATGACTTAGATAAACAGCGACATGAAAAGGAGAAGAAGGGCGCGCCGGCACCTAGGCCCCGGCAAGCCAGAATCGCCGGGGGCTGCGAGTGCCAAGATTCGTCCCCGGCAAGCCAGAGTTGCCGGGGGCTGCAATATCAGATAAGTTTTTTGTCCCTCTTCATGCATCCTCTTATGGACTGGGGAATGCGAAACCGTGTTTCTTCCCAAAAACTGCCGTCCTCCCTCAACTCTAGGCCCCGGAACCCGTTCCCGGGGCCAAGTTTGGTTGTAGTCGCGGCAGCAGAGGGATGAAACGAGGAGCCCGCACCCACATCATTCCCGCCGCCGTCAAAGATGTTAGAAAGGTCGAGCGACGTGGGAAGGCGGCAGGGCCTGTTGCCGGGAGGCGAACCATCTGTCCGAGGGATACCAAGGATTTGCTCCTTGGCGTGGGTTTAACCCGCGAGACAAATAACCCGGCAAGCAACCCCTTTTTCATTAAAAAACATCCCACTTAGGAGGTAGATCAAGGAGGCGAAAAGGGCAAAAGGAGCGCGGTAGGGGGGCTCGGCTGCCCCGCTCAGCGAATCAAGGCACGGGAAAAGCAGGGAATCAGGGCCGACCCGCTGCCTCTGCTCACGCCGGCCCGGATTCCCACTTCCACCGTCCCTGACCCCAAGCGCATGGGAGCCGCGTGGCGGGGATGCAGAGCCGAGGGGACGGGTGAGGCGGCCTCGCCCCACCCCGTGATCGTGGTAATGGACGCCTCGAAAACCGCGCACTGGCCCCGTCCAGTAAATGCACCACGCCCCCATGCTTACCTCCGTTTAGGTAGGAGGGTGTGAGCCATCCCCTTCATCATGGCTTGACGCATGCTCGCGAGGCTCAGCCCCGCACACGCCGCCCACGTCACCCATGACGCCGCGTTTGACGCGTGCCGCTCTGGGCGTGCGTGGTGGGTACGGAGTCGGATTTGGTGTGACCTAGGCCGCGTGTGCCCGTGCACTGTTTTGGGCCTGGCCCAACAGCGCTCAGCACCGTGTATGGCCCAGGCCCGGGGGCTCCTGTCGGTGTACTAAAGTAGGGGTACCTTAGTATCCTGAACTTGTGCACGGGCAGTCGCAGCGACCCGCGGCAGGGCTTGCCGGGCGTCCGCCAAGATCCTCAGCGGCTACTTTGATGCCATTCAAGAACAGAGTACTCAAGCTAAGGCCCCGGCAAGAGGAGCTTGCCGGGAAGGCCAACCAAGGCCCCGGCAAGAGGAGCTTGCCGGGAAGAAGACAAGACCCCGGCAAGAGGAGCTTGCCGGGAAGGCCACTCAGGGCATTCCAAGGAAACTTGCCGCGACGCCCCGTGCCTCCCGGTGGGGCCCGGCGAGCGGCAAGCTTGCTGGTGCGACAAGATAAGGGCCGTGGCAAGGCTGCCACTTTGCGCCCGCGCTCCAGCACATCCGACGACGTGTCGCCACAAGATCGCTCCTGGTGCACGTGGCGGGTAGCTGTACAGCATGGCGGTGCGAGGTGGCAAGCGAAGCAGACAAGGAGGCCATCGTGGCGATCGGTGGCGCCCCTAGCGGTCGTTTCCTTGCACTGTTGGGGCGACCGGACGGGCATTAAATGCCCTTGTCCCCTGCCGTCAGAGTTAGGTAGGGGACACTGTTGGTAGCAGTTGTACCAACCCGCGTTTTTACCTTTCTACCCCTCTTTCTACGCTGCCACCTATCGGTGACCCCTTTAGCCTATAAGAAGGAGGCCCATGCGCACGTAGAGGGGGTTCGGAATTTTGGTTCCGCAGCTTGAGGGTTCGGCCGATTCGACGCCACACCCGCTCTCTCGAGCAAGAACAGAATACAAACACCAAGCAGCAGTAGGAGTTTTATCTCTCCGGAGAGCTCCGAAGCTGGGTAAAAATCTTCCCCCGCGCGCTCTCGCCTCGATCTGCTCTTCGTGCGACCTCCGCCCCCTTGCCGGACTAAAAAGGGGCCCTGCCCCATAGGTGCTCGCCCCCCCATCCGGACACGGGACGGAGTCTTCAATCTTGTATCTTCGTAGTCTTGGAGTCCGGCGGACGATGATAGTCCGGCTGTCCGGACACCCCCTAGTCCAGGACTCCCTCAATCCTCCGCACCCCACAGCTGGCCCAGCTTAGCATACTTCTGATCTGTGAATTTCTTGCGCAGCAGAAAGGGCTTTCCAGCCGCAATGTCTCCGGCCTGACGCAGCTCCTCCTTTATAGCCCTCACTGCAGAACGGGCATCCTTGGCTTCGGCGGCGGCCTTCTTCAGGTCCTCTTGCTCCGCTCGGCATTCTTTTTCAAGAACTTCATAGCGGTCGGTAACATCCTTCAGCTTTACGGCCATTCCGGCCATCTCCTCCCTGCTTCGGCAGTGAGCATCCTTTTCGGCTTTTAACTCTTCTGCTGCCTTCGAGGCAGCCGCATCACTCCTTCTGGCCTGCTCCTTGGCTCGCGCAAGCTCTGCCCCAAGGTCCTCCACAGCAGCGGCACCATCTGCATCAAGCATACATGTTGTAAGGAGTGGGCGTCAGCTCCCTTACTAGGTGACCATGGAGAAACAACCTACCTTGTGACTCGTCAAGTCGTCTATTGACCAGCGTGATGTCCGCATCCACAACATCCAGTTGCCGCTTCAGTTCGGCAACTCTATCAGTCCGGCTAGCCACCGAACGCTCCGCCCCCTGAATAGGAATGGCGACATATTAAAACTGAGATTATGATCCTTGGCACGCTGTCACTTCTGACAACGTACCGAGTCTCAGGGGCTACTATCTACACAGGGCGCACTCTATGTGCAAAACTGTCAAAAGGCTTGTCATTTTTACGTACCTCAAACCCCGCCAGTAAACTTCTGACGGCATCATGCAACCCGCTCTCAGCAGATGAAATTCTTTCAATCACCGTACTCATTAATGTACGGTGATCTTCTGAGATAGACGCCCTCTCGAGCAGATTTTTCAGCTCCCCCGGCCGTACACCAGTTGGTGCCAAACTCTCCGGCTCTGCCGGACTCGGGGAGACCTTCCACGACGACACCTCAGGGTCGTCCGCCCCGCCTGACGGTGCGGCAAATGGAGGCGTCTCGCTCTCCATCATCTCTGGGCGAAGGTCCCCCGAAGATGAGCTCAGTTGAGAAGGGCGGAGATCCGAACTACAAGGTAAAAACTTCGGTTATCCTCAGAAGCAAAAATAGGGATGTCCCTTATTACAAAACTCCCCTTTTTCTACTTACAGCTCGCTGGAGGGCTGATTCCTTAGGGGAGATAGTGCGGTCGGGGCTTCTCCTGGCGCAGGACCCTCTGGTGAAGATTTCTTCCCCCGCTTTGAGGCCTTAGCCTCCGGATCTTCGGAAGCGGTCCTCTTCTCCCCCTGGAATGAGGGATTCTTGATCCCCCCTTTTTTGAAAGCCTCCTTAGTAGAGGCGGTAGTTTCTCTGTTTTCCCCTTCGCCCTCTTCTGAAGGCGCAACCTCCAACATCTTGACCAACACGGGATCCGGCGTGGTCTCCGGGAGGGGGGCCGGACACTGTATCAGTTTTGCTTGCGCTATCCACTCCTGTTCAAAGGACGATTGGTTAAAAGTCAAATCCAAGATATGCAAACAAACGGTATGTCCAGACACTGGGCTACTTACTTGAGTATCTGGGCGATTGCAGCTTAAGCCGGTGTCCTCGGTCAATTCCGGACACACCTCTTGTGATCCGAAGAACAATTTGTACATCTCCACGGGTGTCATACCCATAAATTGTTGGAGAGCTCGTGGTCCCTCCGGATTGAATTCCCACAGGTGGAGGGGGCGACGTTTGCAGGGCAGAAGACACCGAATCAGCATAACCTGCATCACTACGACCAGATTGATCTCCCTCTCATGGAGGTCTCGCATCCAGCCCTACAATAGGGGTACGTCTTTGGACGGCCCCCAGTTAAGCCATTTGTTGACCCATGACGTCAGCCATTGTGGAGGGCCCGAGCGAAAGGCGGGCGGCGGCCTCTGCCTCCTGCCCCTGGGAGCGGTGATATAGAACCACTCCTGTTGCCATAAACCGAGCTCCTCCTGAAAAGAGCCCTCGGGCCATGGAGCATCGGCCCACTTGCTTATAATCGCCCCGCCGTGTCGTGGGAAACGAACACCTATGGGGCAGCGCCCCTTTCGGTCCGGCAAGGGAGCGGAGGGCGCACGAAGAGCAGATCGAGGCAAAGTACGCGAGGGATTTTACCCAGCTTCGGAGCTCTCCGGACAGATAAAACTCCTACTGCTGCTTTGTGTTTATATTCTGTTCTTGCTCAAGAGCGTGGGTGTGTTGTAATTTCCAATGAGTCAAACCCCTTCTACGTGTGCATGGGCCTCCTTTTTATAGGCTAAAGGGGTCACCGACAGGTGGCAACGCAGAGAGAGGGGTAAAAAAGTAAAAAGAGGGGTTGGTACAACCGCTATCTACAGTGTCCCATACCTAACCCTGACGGCAGGGGACAAGGGCATTTAATGCCCGTCCGGTCGCCCAAACGGTGCAAGAAATGACCGTTAGGGGCGTCACCGATCGCCACGATGGCCTTCTCGTCATCTCCACTCGCCACCTCACACCGCTTGGCTGCACAGCTACTCGCCACGTGCACCGGGAACGATCCTGTGGCGACACGTCGTCGGACGCGCTGGAGCGTGGGCGCTGAGTGATGGCTTCGCCGCGGCAAGCGCCTTGCCGCGGTCGCTGTCTTGTCACACCCGCAAGCTTGCCGCTCGCCGGGTCTTGCCGGGACGCGCGGAGCGTCGCGGCAAGTCTCTTGAAATGCCTTGGTTGGCCTTCCCGGCAAGCTCCTCTTGCCGGGGTCTTGTCCTTCCCGGCAAGCTCCTCCTGCCGGGGCTCTGTCTTCTCAGTTAAACACTTTGTTCTAGAATGGCACCAACAGGGTCTACGGAGGATCTTGGCGGACGCCCGGCAAGCCTTGCCGCTGGGTGCTGCAACTGCCCGTGCACAAGTTCGGGATACTAAGGTACCCCTACTTCAGTGCACCGACAGGAGCCCCCGGGCCTGGGCTGTACACGGTGCTGAGCGTTGTTGGGCCAGGCCCAAAACAGGGCACGGGCACTCGCGGCCTGGGTCCATATCAAATCTGACTCCGTATCCACCGCGCCCTCCCGTAACGGCATGCGTCCAACGCGGCGTCATGGGAGAGATCGTGGGCGGTTCTTTAATCAGGAAAGGCGTAACGTTCGCCTCTCCCCTTTATAAGCAGAGGAAATAGGGGCCGTTCCCCCCACCTTCGCCACTTGCGGTTTCTTCCTCAGAAAGCTCCGCCGCTCCCCTTCGCTTCCCAAGCCGAAAGAGAGCAGCACTCCGCCGCCCGTCGCTGCCGTCGCCGCCGTCGCCACCAACCTTCTCCACCGCTTCCGCCATGGCTCCGAAGACCGGGAAGAGCGTGAAGTCGGCCGACGCGCTGCGGGTTGAGGCGCTGCGCAAGGAACGAGCGCTTTTCCCCCCGAGCTCACCCCGAAGGCGCTGCGGGAGGAGTTCTATCTCTTCTGGTCAACGAAGACGCGGGCGCATCCGCGCACGCAGGTACTCTCCGCCGAAGCTTCTACTTCGAAAAAGTGTCCCGGGGATACTATTTCTTCCCCCTGTTCTTCTATGCGGGCTCTGCCCGCCCTTTTCCAATTTCTTCTATGATATCATAAACACATACGGGCTCCACCTTCTTGACTTCACCCCCAACGTCGTTCTGACAATGGCGGTTTTCGCGCATCTTTGCGAGAAATTCGTCGGAGTCCATCCCAACGTTGCTCTTTTCCGCCACTATTTCATTCCTCGGGTCGAGAAAGGAGAACCTTTGTCTGGCGGGGTCTCCTGGATCTCAAGGGTTGGCAAGAAGGAGGTGTATCTGGAGGGGGAGCTCCGCAGCAAATGGGACGAGTGGACGGCTGAATGGTGTTGGATCATTGACGCAGATCCGCAGCCCTTCACCAGTTTGCGCCAGACTCGAGTAGTGCGCGGCGGCGACTGGAGCGCTCTGTCGCCGGACGATGCCAAGCTGAAGATCGCCACCACCCGAATCCTGCGGCTCAGGCTTGCCGGGCTCACAGTAGGGGCCATTGGCGCGGATTTCCTTCACCGTCGCATCGCCCCTCTACAGGAGAGGAGGAGGCCCGCCTAGCTGTTTGGCGGCCCGGCGGATATCATGAGGCTGCGTCCAGGCCTCAACTTCAACTTCACAGTTCTGGAGCTTGACGGGATGCTCAAGGAGCTGTTCAAGCATGACGCCAACCATCCGGAGTGGTTCAGGCTGCCGCAGGGCGTCATCCCACTGTGCAACAACTCCCAGCGTGATCGCATCCGTGCAATGATGCCGGAGTGCGACTCGCACGGGATTGTCCCAACTTGGATGGAGCCCGCCGACGATGTCATGCGGCAATTCTTTGACAGCTTGGCGGAGGTAGCAGTCCATGCCGACGAGCAGAGGCTCCTCACCCGCGACACCACCGACGACGAAATGCTGTATCTCGCCACCAGGGCCGAGGAGGCGGCGGCAGTCGCCGCCGCGAGCGAGTTTGGGTTCACGTTGGAGGAGGCAGAGGCGGCTGAGGCGGCAAACCTTGCCGACCGGGAGGACCTTGGTGGGGAGGTCGCTGGCGAGGAGGAGCCCGAAGCCGAGGCAAGCGAGCCTGCCGGGAGCGTAAGTGGCCAGCCATCTTCAAGCAGCTTGCCGCAGACAGGGCCCTCAGTGCAGCCCCCAGCTCAACCAAGAAGGCGCCTCCGCAAGACTGGAGACGCAGCAGGGCGGCGGGCAGGCCAACAGCCGCAGCGCCACGGGACGCGCTCTACCGCGACAAGCACCGTCGTCGCGGGAGCGCCTCATGCCGCGCCGGCAACCGGAGCGGGATCTTCTCGGGCCGCCACTCCTGATCTTGCCGCAGCTCCCGCCAAGCGTCCAAGGGAGCCTACTCCTTCGCCTTTTCGCGCTGAGAGGGTGCCGGACTTCGACCTCTCCGCGCTGAGCTCCGATGAGGAGGAAGAAGAAGAGGAGGAGTAAGACTTTCTTCTTGTTGTACTTGTGTTTCTTCGATTCTTGTAGTTTCTTATCTTGCATCTGATCCGCTTCCCTCTGAACCTCGTTCCATTTCAGGACTTTGGCCGAGAGAGCGGCTAAGAGGGCCAAGGTCCCCGTGGTTGTCATCGAGGACGATCCTGCTGTGACAGCAGAGGACACGTCCGAGACTACCTTGACGGAACCGATACCATCTCCTCGAAGCAGCCCCCAGCACAGCCCCCAGCGTAAGTGTTTGGTTCACTTCCTGTTGTGGGGCACGCATGGGTGCTTTTTCTTTTGCTGACATCTTGGTTGTTGATTTATTTGTGTAGGAGCAGAACAGGCCCATCAGGAGCCACCAGAAGCCGCTCCAGAGGTGCTGTCTGCTTCAACTACGCCGCCAAGGGGAGATTCTCCGACAAGGGAGCGCTCTCCAGCAAGGGAGCGGTCCCCGGCAAGGGGCAATTCCCCGGCGAGGGACGGGACCAGCGATCCTCCGGTGGTGGAGCCCATGGTCACGGAGCCCAGCACAGGTAACCCTCCTTGTCGGAAATTTTCCCTTGGGTTTTTCTTCTTCTGATCTTCTTTTTTGGATATTTGCTTGACTTTTCCTTCCTCTTCTTGTAGTTAGATCCCCCTCTCACAGACCCGATGGAGACTGAGGCCACCGGCGAGGAAGACGCACGCGGCAACACTGAAGATGTCGCTGCTGACGAGGAAGAGGCCGGCGCTGATGAACCCGCCGGCGAAGAAGCCGCCAAAGCCGCTGGCGCAGAAGCTGGCGGGGGATCCAGCGATCGCACTGGCGACCCGGAGGGCGCAGGAGCGCAAGGCTCTGCACCGACCGCCAATCCCTCCGCCGCTGATGCAGCGCTGGGCCTCGAGGAACCACAGCCCGGCGCTTACTTGAAGGCCGGCGAGGGTGTCTACATCAAGCTTCCCTGGGCGTTGAGCTCTAGGGCGCCAGTCGAAGGAGAGGAGTTTGACGGGGAAGTAATCGCCTCTGCTGGGCTGGCAGTAGTTGACGCGCCAAGCAGCAGCAGCGGCGAGTACGAGGAGGAGCAGTTGCTCCGAAAGTTGGTGTCACTCTACCGCGCCCGGCAAGCGAAGCTAGAGTCCCGGGAAGCGCTTGTCGCGCGGGCGGGAGTTGACATAGAGAAGCATGCGGAGGAGCTCCAGAACCGCAACCAGGAGGCCCTCCGATCTATTGTTGAGGAGAGGGCGCAGCTCGTCGAGGCGAAGAAGGCGTTCATCCTTGAAAAGGCTGAAGCCGAAGAGCAGCAGAGGCTCGCCGCCGAGGAGCTGTCCAGGCGGGAAGGTGAGCTGACGCAGAAAAAGGTAAACTTGGACAGCCACGAGGAGGACCTCGCTGCCCGGGAACAATCACTTGGCGGGGCGCTCAAGGAAGCGAAGGATGCTGCCGCAGCTGCCGAGGCCGCCAAGAGGGAATTGGAAGCGAAGGTGACGCAGCTGGAGGCTGACATGAAACGGAAGAATGAGGAGCATGCCGCACTCCAGCGCGAACGTGAGAAGGATGCCCTTGCCCATGGCGATCTGCAAGTTCAACTTGCCGACAAGGTGAAGGAACTGAACGCTGCCAAGGACTCAAGCGCTGATCTGGAGCTGAAGCTGGCCACACTGACGGAGACGCTGAACGGCGCCAAGAGGCGAGAGGATGACTTGAAGAAAGAGATCAAGGGCAACGAGGAGCTGCTGACGAGGGCCGCCGAGACTCAAAACACCTTCAGGGCTACGGTGGAGCTCTGGACGGAGGGCCTCGTCAACATTGCTGCAACCATCGACGAGGAGCTGGCGGAACTGGACTTGGCGGGCTTCGGGTACACTTCCGACGAGAATCTCCAGCCCAGCGCCAAGCTTACTCTTTTCTTCAAGGGTGTGGTGACGGCTCTCCAGCAGCTCCGGGAAAGGATCCCAAAGAAGCTGGCTGATGAGTCGCGCGCGATCTGCGCCAAGGTCTTGGAGAAGGTGTTGGTGAAGATACTCTTCCGCAATCCAGGCCTCGACCTCACCCGCGTCCTCAAGAAGCTGCCGGCGGGCGCTGATCTCGAAGAGCTCAAAGCCATTGTCGCACCCATTGTGGACAAGGTGAATGAAGTCAGGAGGATCGATGGCGAGCGCGTGGATTAGCCACCCTTCTTCTCCCTTCCTTGTCGCTGTTATTTAAGTTATGAGAACAATTTAGTCAGTGCTGCAACAAGTTACTTTTGTAATATAACTTTATTCTGGGCAATGCTTGCTATGCTATCTCCTTTACTTGATTCCTTGTTTTGTATGTTTTTACCCTAGGCTTTTAGGGAACTTGCCGGTGCGGGCACGCTTGCCGCAAGTGCTGAGTGCGGAACATCAGCAGCCTGCTGGCGGTGCCGGCTCCGGCAAGAAACCTTGCCGCAACTAGTTGCAGCACACTTAAGTTGTTGAGCGGACTCGAAACAAAGTAAGGGCGCGACTAGCTACGAGGAGGTTCCTCCGCGCACAGGTTTTCCATACAAAACACGGTCGTTCAAGGAAGATAACTTAAAATTTTAAAAACTGATCATGCTCAAACTTTGGCAACTTAGCTTTTCTGTTGTCTATGTCCCGGCAAGGTTATACTCCTTTGAGCGACGCCCGGTCCACACCTTTACCCTCTCCTTCCCCCCCCCCCCCCCCCCCCCGTGAACTTGTGGGCGAAGGAACCTTCCTTTTGAGAAAAAAGAAAGAAGAGAAAATAATGATATGGGGCCTTAAGGCTCATTATTGCTTACCAGGGGCAAGTGCTGCACAAAGTGTCAGATATGCAAAAAAGAAAGAATGCATGAAATTTGACAAGATGTGCGGAGCACATAAACTTTATTTATGCATGGGGTCTGCGCCCGGCTTTGTACAAAGGGTTACATGCAACAGCGGCAAGGCTTGTACAAAAGGTGGTTGCCGGAACAGGTTCCGGCAACCGTGCCTTATGGGTAAAACTTACGAAGATGCTCTATGTTCCAGGAGTTGCTCACCGGAAAGCCATCTTCGGTCTCAAGGCGGACAGCGCCAGGCCTAGTGACTCGTTTCACCCGATAAGGGCCTTCCCACTTCGGCGTCAACTTGTTGGAATTCTTGGTGGATTGAACGCGCCGAAGAACAAGGTCGCCTTCCTCGAAGCTTCTGGCATTAACTTTGCGGCTATGGTAGCGACGCAAAGCTTGCTGGTAGCAAGCAGCTCGTACAGCAGCCTGAAGACGATCTTCCTCGAGGAGCAGCGCGTCATCTTGCCGCAGCTGCTCTTGCTCAAGCTCATCATAAGCGAGCACTCGAGGCGATCCGTATACGAGTTCCGTGGGGAGAACTGCTTCTGCTCCATAGACTAGAGCAAAAGGTGTCTGGCCAGTGGCTCGATTTGGCGTCGTCCTGATCGACCAAAGAACCACTGGCAGCTCCTTGATCCAGTTTCTTCCGCACTTGCGCAGCCTGTCAAAAGTTCTGGTCTTGAGTCCTCGCAGCACTTCAGCGTTTGCCCTCTCCGGTTGACCATTGCTTCTCGGGTGAGCAACAAAAGCGAAGCAGATCTTGGCGCCAAGATCTTGGACGTACTGCATGAAGGTGCGGCTCGTGAATTGTGTGCCATTGTCGGTGATGATCCTGTTAAGGACTCCGAAACGGCAAACAATTGACCTGAAGAACTTTACTGCTGACTGTGCTGTCACCTTCCTCACTGCTTCCACTTCAGGCCACTTTGTGAACTTGTCGATTGCAACGTACAAGTACTCAAAGCCCCCGACAGCTCGGGGAAAGGGGCCGAGGATGTCGAGCCCCCTGACCGAAAATGGCCAGGATAAAGGGATTGTTTGGAGAGCTTGAGCTGGTTGATGTATCTGCTTGGAGTGGAATTGGCATGCTTCACACTTGGTTACTTGTGCAGTTGCATCCTGGAGGGCTGTCGGCCAGAAGAAACCTTGCCGGAAGGCTTTGCCGGCAAGTGCTCTTGCGCCAATGTGGTGACCACATATGCCTCCATGTATCTCCGCCAACAGCTCATGTCCATCTTCCCGGGAAATGCACTTCAATATCACTCCGTTGAATCTTCTTCTGTACAGTATGTCATCGACAAATTGGTACATACTTGATTGCCGGGCTACTCTCTCCGCTTCTTCTTGCTCTTCGGGAAGTTCTCCTGTTTGAAGGAAATGGACGATCTGCTGTGTCCATGCCGGAGCTTGTGGCTCAACGACAACGATTAAAGGCGCAAATGCTGCTGCGGGAACATCTGCTTCCACGGCAAGAATTTGTGATTCAGCCGGAGCGTGATGCTCCCCGGCAAGCGTGTCGGGACACAGCTTGTTAGGAGCGTCTGCTTCAATGAAACAAACCCTAGGGCTTGTCGGAGCAGACTGCTCCTCAGCACTCTTTGTGTTGATCTTGGGGACCTTCTTGACGGCGGCTTCGGGGAGCTCTGCCGGAAAATAGTCGCCAGTAACCAACTTCCTCTTTTTGCTCTATCCAGTTGATGGTGTTATAGATGGTTGAGTCAGCTTGAGCACAAAAATTCCTGGTTCCACAGGTAACTTGAGTGCGGTGCACTTTGACAGGCCGTCTGCAATGTCGTTCTGAGCGTGTTCCATCTGCAGGCCATCAAAATGTTCTTCTAGCTTCCTCACTTCATCAATGTAGGCTTCCATCAACGGACTCTGATAATATTTGTTTACTTGACGGACGACAAGCTGCGAGTCACCCCTGACAATAAGCTTCTTGATCCCAAGGTCCGCGGCGATTCTGACTCCGGCAAGCAAGCCTTCATACTCTGCAGTATTGTTTGTTGCTTGCTCCTGGGGAAAGTGCATCTGGATCACGTACTTGAGGTGTTCTCCGGTCGGTGCGACAAGTAGTACGCCCGCACCGGCGCCTTGCAGCGAGAAGGCACCATCAAAGTACATGATCCATTCTTTGTTTGCTTCCTTGACGGGGATGCTCGTCTCCGGAGTTTCTTCATCAGGTGTCGGCGTCCATTCTGCTATGAATTCTGCCAATGCTCGGCTCTGGATAGTTGAGGTACTCTCAAACTTGAGGCCAAAGCTTGACAATTCCAGTGCCCACTCGATGATCCTGCCTGTTGCTTCTGGATTCTGCAATATCCTCTTCAATGGAAAGCGAGTGACAACTGTAATCTCATGTGCTTGAAAATAATGGCGCAGCTTCCTCGAGGCCATGAGAAGGCCGAAAAGCAACTTCTGCACTCCAGAGTACCTTGATCTAGCCCCCTGCAGAAGGGAACTGACAAAATACACTGGGCGCTGCACCATCTTCTTTTGTTTTTCTTCCTGCGGCTGCACAGATCTATCCTTGTCGAGACCAGAGCTTGTCGGGGAAGCCCCATGCTTGTCGCTGGACTCGCTTGCCGTGGCCGCTGACTCATCATCCGCCTCCCTCTCCGCCACTAACGCAGCACTAACCACTTGATTGGTTGCCGCTAGATACAGCAGCAACTTCTCTTGTGGCTTAGGTGCGACAAGTATTGGAGTGGAGGACAGGTATCTCTTCAAGTCCTGCAGCGCAGCCTCCGCTTCCGGAGTCCATTTCATTGGTCCTGCCTTTTTCAAAATTTTGAAAAATGGCAGGGCGCGCTCAGCAGACTTAGAGATGAACCTACTGAGAGCAGCAACGTAGCTGGCAAGCCTTCGTACGTCCTTGACTCGCTTCGGTGCTTCGATCTACTCAATGGCCTTGATCTTGTCAGGACTGGCTTCAATCCCCCTCTGGGACACAAAGAACCCGAGAAGCTTGCCGGAAAGAACTCCAAACACGCACTTCTCGGGGTTCAACTTGTTGGAAATATGCCCTAGAGGCAATAATAAAAGCACTATTATTATATTTCCTTGTTCATGATAATTGTCTTTATTCATGCTATAATTGTATTATCCGGAAATCGTAATACATGTGTGAATAATAGACACCAACATGTCCCTAGTAAGCCTCTAGTTGACTAGCTCGTTGATCAACAGATAGTCATGGTTTCCTGACTATGGACATTGGATGTCATTGATAACGAGATCACATCATTAGGAGAATGATGTGATGGACAAGACCCAATCCTAAACATAGCACAAGATCGTTTAGTTCGTTTGCTAGAGTTTTCCAATGTCAAGTATCTTTTCCTTAGACCATGAGATCGTGTAACTCCCGGATACCATAGGAGTGCTTTGGGTATACCAAACGTCACAATGTAACTGGGTGACTATAAAGGTAGACTACGGGTATCTCCGAAAGTGTCTGTTGGGTTGACATGGATCAAGACTGGGATTTGTCACTCCGTATGACGGAGAGGTATCACTGGGCCCACTCGGTAATACCTCATCATAATGAGCTCAAAGTGACCAAGTGTCTGGTCACGGGATCATGCATTACGGTACGAGTAAAGTGACTTGCCGGTAACGAGATTGAACGAGGTATTGGGATACCGACGATCGAATCTCGGGCAAGTAACATATCGATTGACAAAGGGAATTGCATACGGGGTTGATTGAATCCTCGACATCGTGGTTCATCCGATGAGATCATCGTGGAGCATGTGGGAGCCAACATGGGTATCCAGATCCCGCTGTTGGTTATTGACCGGAGAGTCGTCTCGGTCATGTCTGCTTGTCTCCCGAACCCGTAGGGTCTACACATTTAAGGTTCGGTGACACTAGGGTTGTGAAGAGATGTATATGCAGTAATCCGAATGTTGTTCGGAGTCCCGGATGAGATCCCGGACGTCACGAGAAGTTCCGGAATGGTCCGGAGGTAAAGAATTATATATAGGAAGTGCAGTTCCGACCATCGGGACAAGTTTCGGGGTTATCGGTATTGTACCGGGACCACCGGAAGGGTCCCGGGGGCCCACCGGGTGGGGCCACCTGTCCCGGGGGGGGGGGCACATGGGATGTAGGGGTGTGCCTTGGCCTGCATGGGCCAAGGGCACCAGCCCCAAAAGCCCATGCGCCTAGGTTTCCACAAAAGGGAAGAGTCCCAATGGTGGAAGGCACCTCTAGGTGCCTTGGGGGGAAGGAAACCTCCCCTTGGCCGCCGCACCTAGGAGATTGGATCTCCTAGGCTAGCGCACCCCCCCTTGGCCCTCCTATATATAGTTGAGGAGAGGAGGGACTTCATACCACAGCCTTTGGTGCCTCCCTCTCTCCCCGTTACGTCTCTCTCTCGTAGTATAGGCGAAGCCCTGCTACTGTGACGCCCTGCATCCACCACCACGCCGTCGTGCTGCTGGATCTTCATCAACCTCTCCTTCCCCCTTGCTGGATCAAGAAGGAGGAGACGTCTCCCGTCCCGTACGTGTGTTGAACGCGGAGGTGCCGTCCGTTCGGCGCTTGGTCATCGGTGATTTGGATCACGTCGTGTACGACTACCTCATCCCCGTCCTTGAACGCTTCCGCTCGCGATCTACAAAGGTATGTAGATGCATCCGATGACTCGTTGCTAGATGAACTCCGAGATGGATCTTGGTGAAACGAGTAGGAAAATTTTTGTTTTCTGCAACATTCCCCAACAGTGGCATCATGAGCTAGGTCTATGCGTAGTTCTTCTTGCGCGAGTAGAACACAATTCGTTGTGGGCGTAGATTTGTCAACTTTCTTGCCGCTACTAGTCTTTTCTTTCTTCAGCGGTATTGTGGGATGAAGCGGCCCGGACCAACCTTACACGTACGCTTACGTGAGACCGGTTCCACCGACTAACATGCACTAGTTGCATAAGGTGGCTGGCGGGTGTCTGTCTCTGCCACTTTAGTTGGAGCGGATTCGATGAACAGGGTCCTTATGAAGGGTAAATAGAAGTTGACAAATCACATTATGGCTTTAACGTAGGTAAGAAGACGTTCTTGCTAGAACCCTAATTCATCCACGTAAAACTTGCAACAACAATTAGAGAACGTTTAACTTGTTTTTGCAGCAAGTGGTTTGTGATATGATATGGCCAAAGTTATGATGAATGATGAATGATCTATATGTGATGTATGAGATGTTCATGCTATTGTAATAGGAATCACGACTTGCATGTCGATGAGTATGACAACCGGCAGGAGCCATAGGAGTTGTCTTTATTCTTTTATATGACCTGCGTGTCATTGAGAAACGCCATGTAAATTACTTTACTTTATTGCTAAATGCGTTAGCCATAGTAGTAGAAGTAATAGTTGGCGAGCAACTTCATGGAGACACGATGATGGAGATCATGATGATGGAGATCATGGTGTCAAGCCGGTGACAAGATGATCATGGAGCCCCAAGATGGAGATCAAAGGAGCTATGTGATATTGGCCATATCATGTCACGTTTATTATTTGATTGCATGTGATGTTTATCATGTTTTGCATCTTGTTTACTTAGAACGACGGTAGTAAATAAGATGATCCCTCATACTAATTTCAAGAAGTGTTCCCCCTAACTGTGCACCATTGCGACAGTTCGCTATTTCAAAACACCACGTGATGATCGGGTGTTTTATTCAGACGTTCACATACAACGGGTGTAAGACAGATTTACACATGCAAACACTTAGGTTGACTTGACGAGCCTAGCATGTACAGACATGGCCTCGGAACACAGAAGACCGAAAGGTCGAGCATGAGTCGTATAGAAGATACGATCAACATGAAGATGTTCACCGATGTTGACTAGTCCGTCTCACGTGATGATCGGACACGGCCTAGTTAACTCGGATCATGTAATACTTAGATGACTAGAGGGATGTCTAATCTAAGTGGGAGTTCATTAATTTTTTGATTAGATGAACTTAATTATCATGAACTTAGTCTAAAACATTTACAATATGTCTTGTAGATCAAATGGCCAACGTAGTCCTCAACTTCAACGCGTTCCTAGAGAAAACCAAGCTGAAAGATGATGGTAGGAACTATACGGACTGGGTCCGGAACCTGAGGATCATCCTCATTGCTGCCAAGAAAGATTATGTCCTACAAGCACCGCTTGGTGACGCACCCGTTCTCCCTGCAGAACAAGATGTTATGAACGCTTGGCAGGCACGTACCGATGACTACTCCCAGTGCGGCATGCTTTACAGTTTAGAGCCGGGGCTCCAAAAGCGTTTTGAGAGACACGGAGCATATGAGATGTTAGAAGAGCTGAAAATGTTTTCCAAGCTCATGCCCGGGTCGAGAGATATCAAGTCTCTGACAAGTACTTCAGCTGTAAGATGGAGGAAAACAGTTCTGTCAGTAAGCACATACTCACTATGTCTGGGTTGCATAACCGCTTGACTCGGCTGGGAGTTAATCTCCCGGATGATGCGGTCATTGACAGAATCCTCCAGTCGCTTCCACCAAGCTACAAGAGCTTTGTGATGAACTTCAATATGCAGGGGATGGAAAAGACCATTCCTGAAGTATTTGCTATGCTGAAATCAGCAGAGGTAGAAGTCAAGAAGGAACATCAAGTGTTAATGGTCAATAAAACCACTAAGTTCAAGAAAGGCAAGGGTAAAAAGAACTTCAAGAAGGAAGGCAAGGAGGTTGCCGCGCCCGGCAAGCAAGCTGCCGGGAAGAAGCCAAAGAATGGACCCAAGCCCGAGACTGAGTGCTTTTATTGCAAGGGAAGCGGTCACTAGAAGCGGAACTGCCCTAAATACTTAGCAGACAAGAAGGCCGGCAAAACAAAAGGTATATGTGATATACATGTAATTGATGTGTACCTTACTAGTGTCCGTAGTAGCTCCTGGGTATTTGATACCGGTGCAGTTGCTCACATTTGTAACTCAAAACAGGGGCTGCGGAATAAGCGGAAACTGGCAAAGGACGAGGTGACGATGCGCGTCGGGAATGGTTCCAAGGTCAATGTGATCGCCGTCGGCACGCTACCTCTATATCTACCTTCGGGATTAGTTTTAAACCTTAATAATTGTTATTTAGTGCCATCTTTGAGCATGAACATTGTATCGGGATCTCGTTTAATTCGAGATGGCTACTCATTTAAATCCGAGAATAATGGTTGTTCTATTTATATGAGAGATATGTTTTATGGTCATGCTCCTATGGTGAATGGTTTATTCTTTATGAATCTCGAACGTGATACTACACATGTTCATAATGTGAGTACCAAAAGATGTAAGGTTGATAATGATAGTCCCACATACTTGTGGCACTTCCGCCTTGGTCACATAGGTGTCAAACGCATGAAGAAGCTCCATGCAGATGGACTTTTAGAGTCTCTTGATTATGAATCATTTGACACGTGTGAACCATGCCTCATGGGTAAGATGACCAAGACTCCGTTCTCAGGCACAATGGAGCGAGCAACCAACTTATTGGAAATCATACATACTGATGTGTGCGGTCCAATGAGTGTTGAGGCTCGCGGTGGCTATCGTTATGTTCTCACACTCACTGATGATTAAAGTAGATATGGTTATATCTACTTAATGAAACACAAGTCTGAAACCTTTGAAAAGTTCAAGGAATTTCAGAGTGAGGTTGAAAATCAACGTGACAGGAAAATCAAGTTTCTACGATCAGATCGTGGAGGAGAATACTTGAGTCATGAATTTGGTACACACTTAAGAAAATGTGGAATAGTTTCACAACTCACGCCGCCTGGAACACCTCAGCGTAATGGTGTGTCCGAACGTCGTAATCGCACTCTATTAGATATGGTGCGATCTATGATGTCTCTTACCGATTTACCGCTATCTTTTTGGGGCTATGCTTTAGAGACTGCTGCATTCACTTTAAATAGGGCTCCGTCGAAATCCGTTGAGACGACACTATATGAATTATGGTTTGGAAAGAAACCTAAGCTGTCGTTTCTAAAAGTTTGGGGATGCGATGCTTATGTCAAGAAACTTCAACCTGAAAAGCTCGAACCCAAGTCGGAAAAATGCGTCTTCATAGGATACCCAAAAGAAACTATTGGGTACACCTTCTACCTCAGATCCGAGGGCAAGATCTTTGTTGCCAAGAATGGGTCCTTTCTAGAGAAAGAGTTTCTCTCGAAAGAAGTAAGTGGGAGGAAAGTAGAGCTTGATGAAGTATTACCTCTTGAACCGGAAAATGGCGCAACTCAAGAAAATGTTCCTGAGGTGCCTGCACCGACTAGAGAGGAAGTTAATGATAATGATCAAGATACTTTTGATCAAGCCCCTACTGAAATTCGATGGTCCACAAGGACACGTTCCGCACCAGAGTGGTACGGCAACCCTGTCTTGGAAATCATGTTGTTAGACAACGGTGAACCTTCGAACTATGAAGAAGCGATGGCGGGCCCGGATTCCGACAAATGGCAGAAGCCATGAAATCCGAGATAGGATCCATGTATGAAAACGAAGTATGGACTTTGACTGACTTGCCCGTTGAGCGGCGAGCCATAGAAAATAAATGGATCTTTAAGAGGAAGACAGACGCGGATGGTAATGTGACCATCTATAAAGCTCGGCTTGTCGCTAAGGGTTATCGACAAGTTCAAGGGGTTGACTACGATGAGACTTTCTCACCGGTAGCGAAGCTGAAGTCCGTCCGAATCATGTTAGCAATTGCCGCATTCTACGATTATGAAATATGGCAAATGGACGTCAAAACGGCATTCCTTAATGGTTTCCTTAAGGAAGAATTGTATATGATGCAGCCGAAAGGTTTTGTCGATCCTAAGAATGCTGACAAGGTGTGCAAGCTCCAACGCTCGATTTATGGGCTGGTGCAAGCATCTCGGAGTTGGAACATTCACTTTGATGAGATGATCAAAGTGTTTGGGTTTACGCAGACTTATGGAGAAGCCTGCGTTTACAAGAAAGTGAGTGGGAGCTCTGTAGCATTTCTCATACTATATGTAGATGACATACTTTTGATGGGAAATGATATAGAACTCTTGGACAGCATCAAGGCCTATTTGAATAAGAGTTTTTCAATGAAGGACCTTGGAGAAGCTGCTTATATATTAGGCATCAAGATCTATAGAGATAGATCAAGACGCCTCATAGGTCTTTCACAAAGCACATACCTTGATAAGATATTGAAGAAGTTCAATATGGATGAATCTAAGAAGGGGTTCTTGCCTATGTTACAAGGTGTGAAATTGAGCTCAGCTCAATGTCCGACCACGGCAGAAGATATAGAAGAGATGAGTGTCATCCCCTATGCCTCAGCCATAGGTTCTATTATGTATGCCATGCTGTGTACCAAACCTGATGTAAACCTTGCCGTAAGTTTGGTAGGAAGGTACCAAAGTAATCCCGGCAAGGAACACTGGACAGCGGTCAAGAATATCCTGAAGTACCTGAAAAGGACAAAGGAAATGTTTCTCGTTTATGGAGGTGACGAAGAGCTCGTCGTAAAGGGTTACGTCGACGCTAGCTTCGACACAGATCTAGATGACTCTAAGTCACAAACCGGATACGTGTATTTTTTGAATGGTGGGGCAGTAAGCTGGTGCAGTTGCAAGCAGAGCATCGTGGTGGGATCTACATGTGAAGCGGAGTACATGGCAGCCTCGGAGGCAGCACATGAAGCAATATGGGTGAAGGAGTTCATCACCGACCTAGGAGTCATACCCAATGCGTCGGGGCCAATCAAACTCTTTTGTGACAACACTGGAGCTATTGCACTTGCCAAGGAGCCCAGGTTTCACAAGAAGACAAGGCACATCAAGCGTCGCTTCAACTCCATTCGTGAAAATGTTCAAGATGGAGACATAGAGATTTGTAAAGTACATACGGACCTGAATGTAGCGGATCCGTTGACTAAACCTCTCCCTAGAGCAAAACATGATCAACACCAGAATTCCATGGGTTTTCGATTCATCACAGTGTAACTAGATTATTGACTCTAGTGCAAGTGGGAGACTGTTGGAAATATGCCCTAGAGGCAATAATAAAAGCATTATTATTATATTTCCTTGTTCATGATAATTGTCTTTATTCATGCTATAATTGTATTATCCGGAAATCGTAATACATGTGTGAATAATAGACACCAACATGTCCCTAGTAAGCCTCTAGTTGACTAGCTCGTTGATCAACAGATAGTCATGGTTTCCTGACTATGGACATTGGATGTCATTGATAACGAGATCACATCATTAGGAGAATGATGTGATGGACAAGACCCAATCCTAAACATAGCAAAAGATCGTTTAGTTCGTTTGCTAGAGTTTTCCAATGTCAAGTATCTTTTCCTTGGACCATGAGATCGTGTAACTCCCAGATACCTTAGGAGTGCTTTGGGTATACCAAACGTCACAACGTAACTGGGTGACTATAAAGGTAGACTACGGGTATCTCCGAAAGTGTCTGTTGGGTTGACATGGATCAAGACTGGGATTTGTCACTCCGTATGACGGAGAGGTATCACTGGGCCCACTCGGTAATACATCATCATAATGAGCTCAAAGTGACCAAGTGTCTGGTCACGGGATCATGCATTACGGTACGAGTAAAGTGACTTGCTGGTAACGAGATTGAACGAGGTATTGGGATACCGACGATCGAATCTCGGGCAAGTAACATATCGATTGACAAAGGGAATTGCATACGGGGTTGATTGAATCCTCGACATCGTGGTTCATCCGATAAGATCATCGTGGAGCATGTGGGAGCCAACATGGGTATCCAGATCCCGTTGTTGGTTATTGACCGGAGAGTCGTCTCGGTCATGTCTACTTGTCTCCCGAACCCGTAGGGTCTACACACTTAAGGTTCGGTGACGCTAGGGTTGTGAAGATATGTATATGCAGTAACCCGAATGTTGTTCGGAGTCCCGGGTGAGATCCCGGACGTCACGAGAAGTTCCGGAATGGTCCGGAGGTAAAGAATTATATATAGGAAGTGCAGTTTCGACCATCGGGACAAGTTTCGGGGTTATCGGTATTGTACCGGGACCACCGGAAGGGTCCCGGGGGCCCACCGGGTGGGGCCACCTGTCCCGGGGGGGGGCACATGGTCTTTAGGGGTGCGCCTTGGCCTGCATGGGCCAAGGGCACCAGCCCCAAAAGCCCATGCGCCTAGGTTTCCACAAAATGGAAGAGTCCCAATGGTGGAAGGCACCTCTAGGTGCCTTGGGGGGAGGGAAACCTCCCCTTGGCCGCCGCACCTAGGAGATTGGATCTCCTAGGCTAGCGCACCCCCCCCCTTGGCCCTCCTATATATAGTTGAGGAGAGGAGGGACTTCATACCACAGCCTTTGGTGCCTCCCTCTCTCCCCGTTACGTCTCTCTCTCGTAGTATAGGCAAAGCCCTGCTACTGTGACGCCCTGCATCCACCACCACGTCGTCGTGCTGCTGGATCTTCATCAACCTCTCCTTCCCCCTTGTTGGATCAAGAAGGAGGAGACGTCTCCCGTCCCGTACGTGTGTTGAACGCGGAGGTGCCGTCCGTTCAGCGCTTGGTCATCGATTATTTGGATCACGTCGTGTACGACTACCTCATCCCCGTCCTTGGACGCTTCCGCTCGTGATCTACAAAGGTATGTAGATGCATCCGATGACTCGTTGCTAGATGAACTCCTAGATGGATCTTGGTGAAACGAGTAGGAAAATTTTTGGTTTCTGCAACGTTCCCCAACACAACTTGATATTGATCTTGCGCAGATTTGTGAAGGTTTCGTCCAAATCTTGAATCAACGTTTCTCTGTCCTTGCTTTTGACCACTATGTCATCCATGTAAGCTTCTACATTCCTATGCAACTGTGGCTCAAAAGCATGACTGACTACTCTTGCAAATGTTGAACCAGCATTCTTTAGTCCGAAAGGCATCCGTACAAAGCAGTACGTGCCACATGGAGTAATGAATGCGGTTTTCTCTTCATCCTCTTCTGCCATGAAGATCTAATGATATCCTGAATATGCATCAAGGAATGAAAGCAGATCACATCCTGCCGTGGTGTCAACAATCTGGTCAATGCGCGGCAAGGGAAATGGATCCTTGGGACAAGCTTTATTAACATCAGTGAAGTCAATACAAAGCCTCCACTTCCCGTTTGCTTTGCGCACGACTACTGGATTGGCTAACCACGTTGGATGGAGTACTCCTCGGACCAGGCCTACTGCTTCCAATTTCTTGATCTCTTCAGCAATGAATTCTTTTCACTCCATTGCTTGCTTCCTAACTCTCTGCTTGACGGGCCGCGCGTGAGGGCAGACGGCCAGGTGGTGCTCAATTACTTTCCTGGGAACACCGGGGATGTCAGATGGTTGCCATGCAAACACATCAACATTCGCCCGCAGGAAAGCAACGAGCGCGCTTTCCTATTTAGGGTCGAGCGTGGCACTGATGGTGAAGGTACCGCCAGTGCCGTCCTCCTTGGCGGCCACTTTCTTGGTCTCTGGTGAAGCTGTCTTTGCCTTCTTGCACTTGCCGGTGGAGCTCGATGGTGCGTCCTCGATGGTAGCGGAGCACTCCGAAGAGGTGCGCTTGCCGGAGTGAGCATAAGAGCTACTCTTGTCGGACTTGGTCTTCTTCTTCCCCCCGGGAGCTTCAGGGGCAAGTGGTTTGCGTTCTGCTGCAGCTGCTGCTTCCCGGTAGATCTTGTCGGTACAGATAAGTGCATCTTTCTTGTCGCCATGGACAGAAATGACACTTATCAGACCGGGCATCTTGAGCATGTTGTAAGCGTAATGAGAGGCTGCCATGAACTTGGCGAGCGCTGGACGGCCAAGTATCCCATTGTAGGGCAATGGGAAATCAGCAACGTCAAATGTGACTCTCTCTGTCCTGAAGTTCAGCTCGCTGCCAAACGTTACTGGCAGTGTGATCTTCCCTTTCGGCTTGCTCCTTCCTGGGTTGATTCCTTGAAAAGTGCCGGTCTCTTCGAGCTCGCTATCGGGGATCTGGAGCTTCTTGAGTACCACTGAGGAGATCAGATTCAGGCCGGCCCCGCCGTCAACCAGCATCTTCGTGACCTTGAGGTTGCGGATAGTTGGTGAAACCAACATCGGCAAGCACCCGACCGCAGTTATGCGATCAGGGTGATCCTCGACATCAAAGATGATGGGCGTGCTGGACCACTTCAGGAGCTTGCGTGACTCAACGGACGGTTCTGCTGCATTTACTTCCCGCACCCACTGTTTAAGTTGGCGGTGCGAGGTATGCAGAGAAGCACCACCGTCGACGCACAAAACCTCCGTCGCCTTCTGAAACTCCTGCTCGTCGGCCCCATCCTCATCCATCTCTTCATCTTCGTCTTCGTCTTCATCCTTGTCGCGGCCGCAGGGAGGCCTGTCTCCTTGCCGCTGCTTAGCCTTGCCGCGGCATCCTCCCCGGACGGGACGCTTCTTGCCGGATCCTCCGCCACCTTCCTGGGCCTTCTCCTTGTCGCGACGCTCGTATTCAGCTTTCTGTAGCTCAACAAGCTGCTCAACCTTCTTGCAGGCCTGGAGGTCATGGCCCTTGGTGCGGTGGATCTTGGAGTACTGCTTGCCGGAGCCGTCCTGCTTGTCGGCGGCCACCACAGCCTCGTCGGAGTCACCAGCTTTGGCCTCCTCGGCGCCACCTCCATTGCCGGACTGCTCGACAACTAGCACATCCTTGGCTTTCCTCTTTCTGTTATTCCGCCTCCGGTTCTTCTTTGCCGGGGCGGCATCCTCACTGTCAGACCCTTCTGCTCCTGCGTTCTCTCCGGGGAGTTTCCTCCCCTCCTCAGCACGTGCACATTTGGTGGCCAGAGCATACAGCTCGCTGACATCTCTGATTTTGCACATCGCCATCTCCTCCCTCATCCTGCGGTTACGCACGTTCTGGTGGAACGCGCTGATAACCGCGGCAGGGTGGACATCTGGGATGTTGCGCTGCACTTGGCTGAATCTCTATATATACTTGCGCAGGGGTTCTCTTTCCTTCTGGGCGACCAGATGAAGATCCCTCTCCTGGCCATGGGGTTTGTGGCCGCCTGTGAAGGCGCCGACAAACTGATGACACAGGTCCACCCACGAAGAGATGGAGTTGTCCGGCAAGTGCATGAGCCAAGATCTGACGTTGGGCTTGAGCACCAGCGGGAAGTAGTTGGCGAGGATCTTCTCGTCGCACCCCCCGGCAGCCTGCACCGCGATGGTGTAGACGCTGAGGAACTCCGACGGATGTATCCTGCCATCGTACTTCTTGGGTACATCTGGCTTGAAGTTCTTGGTACTGGGCCACTGGACCTGCCGCAGCTCACGGGTGAACGCAGGGCAACCTACCACATATGGCAAGTCGCCTGGTTCTCCTGGCGCATGCATATCAACAGTGGGCCCAGCAAGCTGGTCTGACTGACGCCGCGCTTCTCTTCGACGCTCGATGCGAGTACGAGCGTCTTCTTGTCGTCGTTCTTGAAGAACTTGGCGCTGATCATGACGAGCTCGCGGGTCCGACGACGCGGTGGAGTCGGTGTCGAGGTTAGCCCGGCGAGTTGGCGATCTTGGCCTTCGGGGCAGGGAGTGCACGGTGGTGGCACCCCCAGCGGTCTTGTCGGCGTCGGCTTGCGCCTGGGTGTCTTGCCGGGGCTTCGATGTGCTCGGTTGCCGGGGCTTGTCGCCGTTGGCGAAGCTGATGAGGCTCTGAATGGTGGCCCTCCAGTCGTCGATCTTGTCTGGCGCTGGAGGATAGTCTAGAAGCAGCTGGGCTCGGGCCAGCGCTTCCTCTGGAGTCTTGGGCGGTGGCGGCGAACGACACGAGGAGCGAGATATGCTCAGACTTCTAACAGTGTTAGAAGGAGCAACATCTCGTCCAGGCGACCGTCCCGCGCTCGTGCCAACGTGTTGACGTACATGTTGGCCTTGAGCGTCCCGCGATCCACCAGCTCGGCCTTGCTCCAATGCGAGTATGGTGCTAGGAGCACCATGGCGTTGTCGATCCTGCACCTCCTGGGAGGGGTGTGGTGTATGTACAGACACCGAAGCTTGTGGGGCCTTGTCCTTGGACCTGGTGACGACGTGAGTCCCCCCGTCGGCGCCCGCTCCTCCGCCGGCGTCCACCCCACCGCCCGTTTGCTTCGGTGACGGTAGGATCGACGTGGACGGAGCGGCCACCTCCGAAGCCTTCTTCTTCGGTGGCATGTCGATGAGGATGTTGATGTAGCGCGCACGAACGCCGGATCAGGTTCGCACAACCTCGATGCACCCCCTACCTGGCGCACCAAAGATGTCGTGGGAAACGAACACCTATGGGGCAGGGCTCCTTTCGGTCCGGCAAGGGAGCGGAGTGCGCACGAAGAGCAGATCGAGGCGAAGTACGCGAGGGATTTTACCCAGCTTCGGAGCTCTCCGGAGAGATAAAACTCCTACTGCTGCTTTGTGTTTATATTCTGTTCCTGCTCAAGAGCGTGGGTGTGTTGTAGTTTCCAATGAGTCGAACCCCTTCTACGTGCGCATGGGCCTCCTTTTTATAGGCTAAAGGGGTCACCGACAGGTGGCAACGCAGAAAGAGGGGTAAAAAAGTAAAAAGAGGGGTTGGTACAACCGCTATCTACAGTGTCCCATACCTAACTCTGACGGCAGGGGACAAGGGCATTTAATGCCCGTCCGGTCGCCCAAACAGTGCAAGAAATTACCGTTAGGGTCGTCACCGATCACCACGATGGCCTTCTCGTCATCTCCACTCGCCACCTCGCACCGCTTGGCTGCACAGCTACTCGCCACGTGCACCGGGAATGATCCTGTGGCGACACGTCGTCGGACGCGCTGGAGCGTGGGCGCAGAGTGATGGCTTCGCCGCGGCAAGCACCTTGCCGCGGTCGTTGTCTTGTCGCACCCGCAAGCTTGCCGCTCACCGGGTCTTGCCGGGACGTGCGGAGCGTCGCGGCAAGTCTCTTGAAATGCCTTGGTTGGCCTTCCCGGCAAGATCCTCTTGCCGGGGTCTTTTCCTTCCCGGCAAGCTCCTCCTGCCGGGGCTCTGTCTTCTCAGTTAAACACTTTGTTCTTGAATGGAACCAACAGGGTCTACGGAGGATCTTGGCGGACGCCCGGCAAGCCTTGCCGCTGGGTGCTGCAACTGCCCGTGCACAAGTTCGGGATACTAAGGTACCCCTACTTTAGTACACCGACACGCCGCACTCTGCCTGACGCCCCTCAATCATCTTCGGCTCCACGTTGAAGGTTTTGAGCCACAAACCGAAGTGAGGGGTGGTGCGGAGGAAGGCTTCGCAGCCGACAATGAATGATGAGATATGGAGGATGGACTCCGGAGCCAAGTCATGGAATTCCAGCCCATAGTAAAACATGAGCCCTCTCACAAAAGGATCCGTCGGGAAGCCTAAACCCCGACGGAGGTGAGACACGAACACGACGCTCTCGCCTGGCTCGGGAGTAGGAATAACCTGCCCTTGGGCAGGCAACCTATGCCAAATCTCGTAGGTTAAGTACCTGGCTTCTCTCAGCTTTAGCACGTCCTCCTCCGTGATGGAGGAGGGCATCCGCCGGCCCTGTAGGTCAAAGCCGGACATTGTCGAAGATCCGAATCGCCTGAATCTGGAGCCCTGAGTGCTGGAACTTGGGGCAAGGAGTAGATTCGGTCAAGGATTGAAGAAAACAAACAAGCCTTGGTCTCATTATAAAGAGGGAGAATACCAAGAGCCATCCCCGTGACCGTTTGGAATTCGCCTTCGATGGAGGGGGCGTGGCAACGGGCGCGGTTGGGTTACCCACGTTCGTATTGATGGGAATCCCGGAATAAGGGGAACACGATCTCTGCTTCGACAAGACGTGCCAAGGAAACCGCTTCGCTAAACGCGCTGAGGTGGTATAATAAAAAACGATTCAAGTAAAGGCCTGGTAGTGCTGTGACGTCATGCCACAAAATACGTCAGCAGATTGATCCTGTGTAAATATTATTCTCTCTATGGTGGTATGTGGAATTTATTTTACAGAGCCGGACACTATCCTGGCGTTCACAATCTTCTATGAATTATTCGGAGGAGGAACCCACCTTGCAATGCCAAAGACAATATGCGTGCCGGACTCGTCATCATTGAAGCTTGGTTCAGGGGCTACTGAGGGAGTCCTGGACTAGGGGGTGTCCGGATAGCCGAACTATCATCATCGGCCAGACTCCAAGACTATGAAGATACAAGATTGAAGACTTTGTCCCGTGTCCGGATGGGACTTTCCTTGGCGTGGAAGGCAAGCTTGGCAATACGGATATGTAGATCTCCTACCATTGTAACCGACTCTGTGTAACCCTAGCCCTCTCCGATGTCTATATAAACCGGAGGGTTTTAGTCCGTAGGACAACAATCACAACAACAATCATACCATAGGCTAGCTTCTAGGGTTTAGCCTCCTTGATCTCGTGGTAGATCCACTCTTGTACTACCCATATCATCAATATCAATCAAGCAGGAGTAGGGTTTTACCTCCATCGAGAGGGCCTGAACCTGGGTAAAAACATCGTGTCCCTTGTCTCCTGTTACCATTCGCCTAGACGCACAGTTCGGGACCCCCTACCCAAGATCCGCCGGTTTTGACACCGACACCTCCCCAACGAGGGAGGCCGAAGGGTCCAAGAAGGGAAGGACCCTTCCCCCGGACTGCTCCGCCAACATTGGCGACGGCAACGAGGAGTGGCCCTCAAGGGCCAAGCCCCTAGCGAGATCGTAAGTATACGGACTCCTAGATAATTTATAAGTTTTCTTTTTGCCACACGGCATCTTTCTAATGCCGTATACAACCTGTAGTCCCGCCAAGGATGATCTCCCCGCTTCGTCGAGCGGGTCCTTGGGCACGTCGGATATGGATTCTCTTCCGACCGCCTCAACCCCCCGTGACGCTGACGACGCTGAGGTTGGATCCCGGGAAGGGACCCGCCAGGAGGAGGAGGCCCCGGAGGTGCCGCAAGGCAACCTCCCGGACTCTGCACCGGACTCCGCACCGGAACCTGCAGTGGTTCCAGAGTCCGGCGAGCGGCCCCTTCGTAAGAAGGGCAAGACTGTGACACCGGCGGCCTCTGTCCAACCGGAGGCACCGGATAACTTGCTGGAGGTGCTCAACGGCGCTTCCATCAAAGAAGAACACCACACTGTCATGAGTGCGGTGATTCAGAAGGTTCAGCTCGCCAAGAGCGGGCTGACCGAAGCTTGCAGCAGCCTTCTAACAGGCTTTGAGGTAAGAATTTTAAGATATGTAATATAATACCGCATAGACAGTAGCCCATGATGCTCGGTTCGGTGTTCGGAAAGAAAAGCCGGACTGAGGATCTAAGAAGATATACGCAGGAGTTCTAAAAAATATGTCAATATGGGATTGCAGGCTGCGCTGCTGACCTCTGCCGCACTGACTGCGGAGGTCAATGCTTTGAAGCAGAGCCTCGAGCGGTCCGAGAGCGAGCTCGGCCATGCCAAGAAGCAGCTCGAGGACAAGGAAGGTGAGTAATACCGTATTAAATTTGTACCTTACAGAAAAGGATTTGGTTGCAAGAGAAATAACAAGGATAACGTGGGTACTCCAGGGGCCATGAACGAGGTGGCGACCCTGAAGGAGGCGGTGTCCGCGGCCGAACGCAATGCGGCCGCGGAGTGAGCCGAGCGAGAGAAGCAGGAGGCGCGGGTGGCGGAGGTGCAGCAAGAGCTCCAGGCTCTCATGGAAAAACATGAGAGTTTGGAGCGCGACTCAAAGTCTCGAGAGTTCGAGCTTGCATCGGCTCTTGAGAGTGCCAAAGCCCCTAAGGCTGAAGCCCACAAGGCCCTCCAGGAAATCGAGGCGTTGAAGAAGATAGCGGCGGGTAATGCATTTTTCATGCAAAGCAAGCATGTGAATGTGAATTACCTATTACTTACCCGAATTCGGAGCTCTCCAGGAGCGTTCGCAGATCTGCCCCGCAGCGTGTCCGATGCTGCCGCTTTCTACCGGGCCGAGGAGGGGAGCTCGACGGAGAAGGTCTTCTGGTCTCAGTATGCTGAGGCCGGACATCCGGTGCCCCTTAGCGACCAGCTGAAGCAGCTGGTCGAGCTCCACAAGGTAGCCGAACAGGCCATGAAGGGCCTCATAGTTCGGCTGTGGCCCAAGGAGGCCATGCCTGGGAGCTACTTTGGCCTGGTGCGGCGGCTGGTGGACGCGTGTCCCTGGGTTGAAGTCGTCAAGCACTCCGCCTGCATTGAAGGTGCCCGTCGGGCCCTTGCCCGTGCAAAGGTGCACTAGGGCAGGATGGACGCTGAGAAGCTTGTGACGGACGCGCCACCGGCGGGCAAGGAGTATCGCAGGCCCGAAATGTATTATAAGAGTGTCCTGAAGGGTGCCCACATGATTGCGGGTGAGTGCTCCAAAGATGTAAAATTTGAGTAGACTCGCATTTTGTTATCCTGTGCGCTGAAAACTTTGTTCATATGTGCTAAGCAACACTTGTTAATTTAAAATATTACCTTCTGTGCGGCCGTTTATCAAATCTGAGAGATGGCAAGTCGTCGGCTTCAGCCCCCATGCCACAAGTGCTGGGGTGTTCGGGATAAACTTGAGCGCTCTTGTTCCCATTTTTGGGTCCATCTAGGGAGGCGTTCAACACAACGAACGAGGCAACCGGACTTATAATTTTTGAACACTCTCACTTAGCCATAGAATTCTATAATTTTAAATTTCGCGAAGCCCCTAGTGTTCGGAAGACCGAGTTTGGGGTGCTATCCACGCCTGGGCCGGACAAAGCCGGTTCTTCGCTCTAAGTGGCATAAGTCTTTAGGGACTCAAAAAAACCTCTCGAACAGCGACCTGCTCTCGCCGTATCATGACGGTCAGTTTTAGCTTTCTCCACTGAGGCGCTCGCCCAGCTCAACTGGGGCGCAAACGCAGTGGTTCTCCCAGTGCTACCTTAGCCAATACAACGGAACGTAAGGTACCAAAACATGGGAGCCGGGCAAACCCAACTATTGACCCAAGACATGATTCGGAGCCGATGCATATAATGTTATAAGTTCGGGGTGCCCCACTTGTGAAAGTGTTCGGACTTATCACACCATAATGTGGGGAACTTAAGCCCCTGGTGTATTTAGCCGTACTAGAGTGTACGGACGCAACATGTCATAAATGAACATATGTATAAGAAAGAAATGCAATTATAAGCAAAAAGAGATGCATTGTTTATTCCAGAAATACTGCCATGAATGCAGAACGATACGAATAGTGCGGTAAGCAAGGGATGGGACTATTAAACATGTCCCCCTCCAGGGGTAGGCTGCGGAATGGTGTATAAAACAGATTTAATGCTCGTAATGGAGACCACCTGAGTGTTCGTCGTAGCCTTTTTCCTTCCCTGGCTGTTGCATCGTGAGTTCGGCAGGTCTACTGCCGGACAGGGCCTCTGGTAAATGGAGTCCAGTGGATAAGAAAAGAAGAAAAGAAAAAAAAGATGACACACTTGGGAGCCCCTGGTGTGGTTGAGCCGCACTCTGGGCCTGTCGTGGTCGTGCCCCTCCCCCTATGCCCATGGTATCTCCAGAGCATAATGATGTATGCAAGGGACCAGTCTTGCAATTTTGCAAGGGCAGGGGTTGGGGCTGCATTGCTACGCGTGCTCGGAACGTGCTAGGTGGTCTTGTTGTAGGTTACTCCAGGCGCGTTTAGCCGTGTCCGGTCGCTTAATGGCCGGACTCGAGAATTTCCTTAAGAGGTTGCTCTGTACTTCTGCCGCGAGAGCCGCTGTGTGTTCCTCCGTTCGGAGGGAGCATTCAGTGTTTCCGTTGACCGTGATGACTCCTCGAGGGCCTGGCATCTTGAGCTTGAGGTATGCGTAGTGCGGCACCGCGTTGAACTTTGCAAACGCGGTCCGTCCGAGCAGAGCGTGATAGCCGCTGCGGAACGGAACTATGTCGAAGATTAACTCCTCGCTTCGGAAGTTATCCGGGGATCCGAAGACCACTTCCAGTGTAACTGAGCCTGTACAATTGGCCTCTACACCTGGTATGATGCCCTTGAAGGTCGTCTTTGTTGGTTTAATCCTTGAGGGGTCTATTCCCATCTTGCACACTGTATCCTGATAAAGTAGGTTCAGGCTACTGCCGCCGTCCATCGGGACTCTGGTGAGGTGAAATCCATCAACGATTGGGTCTAAAACCAATGCGGCGAATCTGCCGTGACGGATACTGGTGGGGTGGTCCCTTCGATCAAAAGCGATCGGGCAGGAGGACCATGGGTTGAACTTTGGGCGACTGGCTCCATCGCATATACGTCCCTGAGTGCATGCTTCCGCTCCCTCTTGGGTATGTGGGTTGCGTATATCATGTTTACCATCCGCACTTGTGGGGGGAAACCCTTCTGTCCTCTATTATTCGGCGGCCGGGTCTCCTCCTCGTCATCGCTATGCAGCCCCTTGTCATTGTTTTCGGCAATTAACTTGCCTGCCTGCTTGAATACCCAACAATCCCTGTTGGTGTGATTAGCTGGCTTTTCAGGGGTGCCATGTATCTGGCAAGAGCGGTCGAGTATTCGGTCCAAATTGGATGGACCCGGAGTAGTTCTTTTGAATGGCTTTTTTCGCTGACCGGGTTTAGAGCCTCTGAATCCGGCGTTGACTGCCGTATCCTCAGTGTTATCGCCGTTAACGCGGCGTTTGTTTTTGTTGCGACGCGACCTGCCATTACGGTCCTTGGTATCCGGACTGCCAGAATTTTTGCTGAGGTTGTTACTGCGGGCTAGCCAGTTGTCCTCTCCCGCGCAGAAGCGGGTCATAAGTGATGTGAGGGCTGCCATGGATTTCGGCTTTTCCTGTCCTAGGTGCCGGGCAAGCCACTCATCGCGGATGTTATGTTTGAAGGCTGCGAGGGCCTCTGCATCCGGACAGTCGACGATTTGATTTTTCTTTGTTAAGAACCGTGTCCAGAACTGTCTGGCCGATTCGTCTGGCTGCTGAATTATGTGGCTTAGGACATCAGCGTCTGGTGGTCGCACATATGTGCCCTGGAAGTTATCAAGGAATGCGGCTTCCAGGTCTTCCCAACACCCAATTGATTCTGCTGGCAAGCTGTTAAGCCAATGCCGAGCTGGTCCTTTAAGCTTGAGTGGGAGATATTTGATGGCGTGAAGATCGTCACCGCGGGCCATGTGGATATGAAGGAGATAGTCTTCGATCCAAACCGCGGGGTCTGTTGTGCCATCGTAGGATTCAATGTTCACGGGTTTAAACCCCTCGGGGATTTGATGATCCATTACTTCATCTATGATGCATAGTGGGTGTGCGGCGCCTCTATATTGGGCTATATCACGACGTAGCTCAAACGAGCTTTGTCTACTGTGTTCGGCCCGGCCGGACTTGCTGTATCCGGCGCGACGGTCGTCGTCGCGCATCGTGGGGCGCCCACGCGATCCATAGATCGATCTTGATTGTTGCCTTATCCTCCAATATGTCTTGCAAGTCCGGCGCATTCCCCCGTGGCTTCGTACTTTTCGAGCGGTGCCGGGGTACGGTTCTGGTGGAGGGCCAGGAGGCCTCTCTGTCGCGGCCACGAGGTGGTCGGTCAGCCGTATTGTGCGCTGGTGATGCAGGTTTATATGCCTCCTCCTCTAATCGGGGGAGCAACTTGCGTTTGGGGTAGCTTTTGGAGGGGCGTTTGAGTTCATACTCTTCGGCCTCAAGGACTTCAGTCCATCTGTCGGCTAGCAGGTCTTGATCAGCTCTAAGATGTTGCTGCTTTTTCTTTAGGCTGTTCGCCGTGGCCATTAGCCTGCGTTTGAAATGCTCTTGTTCGACGGGATCGTCGGGCACGACGAATTCGTCATCGTTGAGGCTTGCCTCGTCTCCGGAGGGAGGCATGTAATTATCATCCTCTACCTCTTCGTCTGCCGCTCTCTCATGAGGGCTGGCTTCTCCATCCTCCTATGCTGAATCTTGCTGGAGGGGGTTCTCTTCGGCACTCTCTGGGGTGTTATTATCTCCGGTGCCGGAATCTCCATTCTTGCTGTGGCGGGATTTAGAGCGGCGCTGCTGACGCCGGCGCTTGGGCTGTTTCTTGGAGGAGTCTTCCTCCGCTGCTTCCTCGCCATTCCCATCCTTTGGGATGTCCACCATATATATGTCGTATGACGAGGTGGTCTTCCAGTGCCCCGTAGGCGCTGGTTCTTGGTCGTCTCCGGCATCGTCGTCCATACCGTCGATGTCTTCGGAGTCGTAGTCTAGCATGTCAGTTAGATCGTCGACAGTGGCTACAAAGTGGGTGGTGGGTGGGCTTTGAATTTCTTCGTCGTCGGCATCCCAACCATCCTGACCGCAATTCGGCCAGGGCTCTCCTGATAGCGAGAGATACTTTAGCGAATTCAAGATGTCGCCAAAAGGTGAATGTTGAAAGATGTCCGCGGCGGTGAACTCCATGATCGGCGCCCAATCAGATTCGATTGGAGGGGGCGCAGGAGGTTCGGAGTCCGGCGAGGAGTCCGGCACCTCGGAGTCACGAGCGTCACAAGGGACAAGGTCAGTATTCGGCTCCATCGCCGTAGGGGTAGCAGCCCCCGAGGCGGTGTCTAGCCACCCGTCCTCGATCTGGGCAGCCGGCTCCGAATTGAGGATCGGAGCGGACTCGTGTGCGGCCTCCAGGGCACTGTCCGGCAGCAGAGCTAAATCATGCCCATCGTGACAGTGCGGCGCGCTCGGCTGTGGCTCGAATCCGTCGAAGATCAAGTCTCCGCGGATGTCAGCCGTGAAGTTCAGGCTTCCAAACCTGACCTGATGGCCAGGGGCGTAGCTCTCGATCTGCTCCAGGTGGCCAAGCGAATTGGCCCGCAGTGCAAAGCCGCCGAATACGAAGATCTTTCCGGGGAGAAAAGTCTCACCCTGGACTGTGTCATTGTCGATGATCAAAGGAGCCATCAAGCCTATCGGTGATGACACAGAGGAACTCTCAATGAAAGCACCAATGTCGGTGTCAAAACCGGCAGATCTCGGGTAGGGGGTCCCGAACTGTGCGTCTAGGCGGATGGTAATAGGAGTCAAGGGACACGATGTTTTTACCCAGGTTTGGGCCCTCTCGATGGAGGTAAAACCCTAGTCCTGCTTGATTGATATTGATGATATGGGTAGTACAAGAGTGGATCTACCACGAGATCAAGGAGGCTAAACCCTAGAAGCTAGCCTATGGTATGATTGTTGTTCGTCCTATGGACTAAAACCCTCCGGTTTATATAGACACCGGAGAGGGCTAGGGTTACACAAAGTCGGTTACAATGGTAGGAGATCTACATATCCGTATTGCCAAGCTTGCCTTCCATGCCAAGGAAAGTCCCATCCGGACACGGGACAAAGTCTTCAATCTTGTATCTTCATAGTCTTGGAGTCCGGCCGATGATGATAGTTCGGCTATCCGGACACCCCCTAGTCCAGGACTCCCTCACCCCTCTTCTCTCCGGTAGACTACGAGACCGACGCTGTTGCTGCCCAGTTCGACTACGGAGTTGACGACCCCTCCTTCTTGCCAGAGCAACCAGGCAAGCCCCCCCCCCCTTGATCACCAGATATCGCCTATTCTTCTATATACTGCTTGCATTAGAGTAGTGTATCATGTTACTGTTCGATTACTCCTATTATGTTCCATAGCATGTCATTGTTGCTACAGTCATTGATACCCTACCCGCAATCCTAAATGCTTAGTATAGGATGCTAGTTTATCATCATTGGCCCTACATTCTTGTCAGTCTGCCTTGCTATACTATTGGGCCGTGATCACTCGGGAGGTGATCACGGGTATATACTATACATATATACATACTACAAATGGTGACTAAAGTCGGGTCGGCTCGAGGAGTACCCGCGAGTGATTCATGGATTGGGGGCTGAAAGGACCTTTGTCCCAACGGCCCTCTGTGTGGATCTTTGTGGCAGAGCGACAGGGCAGGTTGAGACCACCTAGGCGAGAGGTGGGCCTGGCCCTGGTCGGCGTTCGCGGTTGCTTCATAATAACGCGCTTAACGAGATCTTGGTATTTGATCTAAGTCTGGCCACTGGCCTATACGCACTAACCAACTACGCAGGAAAGATATGGGCACTCGACGTCGTGGTATCGGCCGAAGCCTTCGTGACGTCAGCGACTGAGCGGCGCGCGCCGGGTTGGACTGCATAACGCGACTTCCTTTGTAATGGAGGTTGCTAGGTCTGCTCACCAGCCGCGTACGCAACGTGCAGGTGTGCAATGGGCGATGGGCCCAGACCCCTGCGCGCATAGGATTTAGACCGGCGTGCTGACCTCTCTGTTGTGCCTAGGTGGGGCTGCGACGTGTTGATCTTCCGAGGCCGGGCATGACCCAGGAAAGTGTGTCCGGCCAAATGGGATCGAGTGTGTTGGGTTATGTGGTGCACCCCTGCAGGGAAGTTTATCTATTCGAATAGTCGTGTCCCTCGGTAAAAGGACGACCCGGAGTTGTACCTTGACCTTATGACAACTAGAACCGGATACTTAATAAAATACACCCAGACAAGTTCCACAGACAACCCGGTGATCGCTTTTCCACAGGGCGACGAGGGGAGGATCGCCGGGTAGGATTATGCTATGCGATACTACTTGGAGGACTTCAATCTACTCTCTTCTACATGCTGCAAGACGGAGGCTGCCAGAAGCGTAGTCTTTGATAGGTCTAGCTATCCCCCTCTTATTCTGGCATTCTGCAGTTCAGTCCACTGATATGGCCTCCCTACACATATACCATGCATATGTAGTGTAGCTCCTTGCTTGCGAGTACTTTGGATGAGTACTCACGGTTGCTTTGCTTCCTCTTTTTCCCCGTTTTCCTCTTCTTCTCGGATGCCGCAACCTGACTTTGGAGCCAAGGAGCTAGACGCCACTGTCGACGACGACTACTACACTGGAGGTTCCTACTACTACGTGCAGGCTGCTGACGACTACCAGGAGTAGTTAGGAGGATCCCAGGCAGGAGGCCTGCGCCTCTTTCAATCTGTATCCCAGTTTGTGCTAGCCTTCTTAAGGCAAACTTGTTTAACTTATGTCTGTACTCAGATATTGTTGCTTCCGCTGACTCGTCTATGATCGAGCACTTGTATTCGAGCCCTCGAGGCCCCTGGCTTGTATTATGATGCTTGTATGACTTATTTATGTTTTAGAGTTGTGTTGTGATATCTTCCCGTGAGTCCCTGATCTTGATCGTACACGTTTGCGTGCATGATTAGTGCACGATTGAATCGGGGGCGTCACAGTGAAGGAAATATGCCCTAGAGGCAATAATAAAGTTATTATTTATTTCCTCATATCATGATAGATGTTTATTATTCATGCTAGAATTGTATTAACCGGAAACATGATACATGTGTGAATACATAGACAAACATATAGTCACTAGTATGCCTCTATTTGACTAGCCCATTAATCAAAGATGGTTATGATTCCTAACCATAGACATGTGTTGTCATTTGATTAATGGGATCACATCATTAGGAGAATGATGTGATTGACATGACCCATTCCGTTAGCCTAGCACTTGATCGTTTAGTATGTTGCTATAGCTTTCTTCATGACTTATACATGTTCCTGTAACTATGAGATTATGCAACTCCCGTTTACCGGAGGAACACTTTCGGTGCTACCAAACGTCACAACGTAACTGGGTGATTATAAAGGAGTACTACAGGTGTCTCCAAAGGTGCATGTTGGGTTGGCGTATTTCGAGATTAGGTTTTGTCACTCCGATTGTCGGAGAGGTATCTCTGGGCCCTCTCGGTAATGCACATCACTATAAGCCTTGCAAGCAATGTGACTAATGAGTTAGTTGCGGGATGATGCATTACGTAACGAGTAAAGAGACTTGCCGGTAACGAGATTGAACTAGGTATTGGGATACCGACAATCGAATCTCGGGCAAGTAACATACCGATGACAAAGGGAACAACGTATGTTGTTATACGGTTTGACCGATAAAGATCTTCGTAGAATATGTAGGAGCCAATATGAGCATCCAGGTTCCGCTATTGGTTATTGACCGAGAATAGTTCTAGGTCATGTCTACATAGTTCTCGAACCCGTAGAGTCTGCACGCTTAAGGTTTCGATGACAGTTTTATTATGAGTTTATGAGTTTTGATGTACCAAAGGAGTTCGGAGTCCCGGATGAGATCGGGGACATGACGAGGAGTCTCGAAATGGTTGAGACATAAAGATTGATATATTGGACGACTATATTCGAACACCGGAAGTGTTCCGGGTGTTTTCGGAGAAAACCGGAGTGCTGGAGGGGTTACCGGAACCCCCCGGGAGAGTAATGGGCCTTATGGGCCTTAGTGGGGAAGAGAGAGGGGCGGCTAGGGTGGGCCGCGCGCCCCCTCTCCCTCTGGTCTGAATTGGACTAGGAGGGGGGGCGGCGCCCCCTCTTTCCTTCCCCCTCTCCCCCTTCCTTCCCCCTCCTAGTAGGAGTAGGAAAGGGGGAGTCCTACTCCTACTAGGAGGAGGACTCCTCCTGGCGCGCCCCCCTTGGGCCGGCCGGCCTCCCCCCTTGATCCTTTATATACGGGGGCAGGGGGCACCCCATAGACATAGAAGTTGATCTATGGATCGTTCCTTAGCCGTGTGCGGTGCCCCCCTCCACCATATTCCACCTCGGTCATATTGTCGCGGAGTTTAGGCGAAGCCCTGCGCCGGTAGAACATCATCATCATCACCACGCTGTCGTGCTGACGGAACTCATTCCCGAAGCTTTGCTGGATCAGAGCCCGGGGATCGTCATCGAGCTGAACGTGTGCCGAACTCGGAGGTGCCGTACGTTCGGTGCTTGGATCGGTCGGATCGTGAAGACATACGACTACATCAACCGTGTTGTGCTAACGCTTCCGCTTACGGTCTACGAGGGTACGTAGACAACACTCTCCCCTCTCATTGCTATGCATCACCATGATCTTGTGTGTGCGTAGGAAATTTTTTGAAATTACTACGTTCCCCAACAGTGGCATCCGAGCCTAGGTTTTATGCGTTGATGTTATATGCACGAGTAGAAAACAAGTAAGTTGTGGGCGATACAAGTCATACTACTTACCAGCATGTCATACTTTGGTTCGGCGGTATTGTGAGATGAAACGGCCCGGACCGACATTACGCGTACGCTTACGCGAGACTGGTTTCACCGTTACGAGCACTCATGCTTAAAGGTGGCTGGCGGGTGTCTGTCTCTCTCACTTTAGCTGAATCCAGTGTGGCTATGCCCGGTCCTTGAGAAGGTTAAAACAGCACCAACTTGACGAACTATCATTGTGGTTTTGATGCGTAGGTAAGAACGGTTCTTGCTAAAGCCCGTAGCAGCCACGTAAAATTTGCAACAACAAAGTAGAGGACGTCTAACTTGTTTTTGCAGGGCATGTTGTGATGTGATATGGTCAAGACGTGATGCTATATTTTATTGTATGAGATGATCATGTTTTGTAACCGATGTTATCGGCAACTGGCAGGAGCCATATGGTTGTCGCTTTATTGTATGAAATGCAAACGCCCTGTAATTGCTTTACTTTATCACTAAGCGGTAGCGATAGTCGTAGAAGCAATAGATGGCGTAAACGACAACGATGCTACGATGGAGATCAAGCTGTCGCGACGGTGACGATGGTGATCACGACGGTGCTTCAAAGATGGAGATCACAAGCACAAGATGATGATGGCCATATCATATCACTTATATTGATTGCATGTGATGTTTATCCTTTATGCATCTTATCTTGCTTTGATTGACGGTAGCATTTTAAGATGATCTCTCACTAATAATCAAGAAGTGTTCTCCCTGAGTATGCACCGTTGCGAAAGTTCTTCGTGCTGAGACACCACGTGATGATCGGGTGTGATAGGCTCTACGTTCAAATACAACGGGTGCAAAACAGTTGCACACGCGGAATACTCAGGTCATACTTGACGAGCCTAGCATATACAGATATGGCCTCGGAACACGGAGACCGAAAGGTCGAACGTGAATCATATAGTAGATATGATCAACATAGTGATGTTCACCATTGAAACTACTCCATCTCACGTGATGATTGGACATGGTTTAGTTGATTTGGATCACGTGATCACTTAGATGACTAGAGAGATGTCTGTCTAAGTGGGAGTTCTTAAGTAATATGATTAATTGAACTTAAATTTATCATGAACTTAGTACCTGATAGTATTTTGCTTGTCTATGTTTGTTTGTAGATAGATGGCTCGTGCTGTTGTTCCGTTAAATTTTAATGCGTTCCTTGAGAAAGCAAAGTTGAAAGATGATGGTAGCAATTACACGGACTGGGTCTGTAACCTGAGGATTATCCTCATTGCTGCACAGAAAAGTTACGTCCTGGAAGCACCGCTGGGTGCCAGGCCTGCTACTAATGCAACTGACGACGTTAAGAACGTCTGGCAGAGCAAAGCTGATGACTACTCGATAGTTCAGTGTGCCATGCTTTACGGCTTAGAACCGGGTCTTCAACGACGTTTTGAATGTCATGGAGCATATGAGATGTTCCAGGAGTTGAAGTTAATATTTCAAGCAAATGCCCGGATTGAGAGATATGAAGTCTCCAATAAGTTCTATAGCTGCAAGATGGAGGAGAATAGTTCTGTCAGTGAACACATACTCAAAATGTCTGGGTATAATAATCACTTGATTCAACTGGGAGTTAATCTTCCTGATGATAGTGTCATTGACAGAATTCTTCAATCACTGCCACAAAGCTACAAGAGCTTCATGATGAACTATAATATGCATGGGATGAACAAGACTATTCCCGAGCTCTTCGCAATGCTAAAAGCCGCGGAGGTAGAAATCAAGAAGGATCATCAAGTGTTGATGGTTAACAAGACCACCAGTTTCAAGAAAAAGGGCAAAGGGAAGAAGAAGGGGAACTTCAAAAAGAACAGCAAACAAGTTGCTGCTCAAGAGAAGAAACCCAAGTCTGGACTTAAGCCTGAAACTGAGTGCTTCTACTGCAAGCAGACTGGACACTGGAAGCGGAACTGCCCCAAGTATTTGGCGGATAAGAAGGATGGCAAGGTGAACAAAGGTATATGTGATATACATGTTATTGAGGTGTACCTTACTAATGCTCGCAGTAGTACCTGGGTATTTGATACTGGTTCTGTTGCTAATATTTGCAACTCGAAACAGGGACTACGGATTAAGCAAAGATTGGCTAAGGACAAGGTGACGATGCGCGTGGGAAATGGTTCCAAAGTCGATGTGATCGCGGTCGGCACGCTACCTCTACATGTACCATCGGGATTAGTTTTAGACCTAAATAATTGTTATTTGGTGCCAGCGTTGAGCATGAACATTATATCTGGATCTTGTTTGATGCAAGACGGTTATTCATTTAAATTAGAGAATAATGGTTGTTCTATTTATATGAGTAATATCTTTTATGGTCATGCACCCTTGAAGAGTGGTCTATTTTTATTGAATCTCGATAGTAGTGATACACATATTCATAGTGTTGAAACCAAAAGATGCAGAGTTGATAACGATAGTGCAACTTATTTGTGGCACTGCCGTTTAGGTCATATCGGTGTAAAGCGCATGAAGAAACTCCATACTGATGGGCTTTTGGAATCACTTGATTATGAATCACTTGGTACTTGCGATACCGTGCCTTATGGGCAAGATGACTAAAACACCGTTCTCCGGAACTATGGAGCGAGAAACTGATTTGTTGGAAATCATACATACTGATGTTTGTGGTCCAATGAATGTTGAGGCTCGTGACGGGTATCGTTATTTTCTCACCTTCACAGATGATTTGAGCAGATATGGGTATATCTACTTAATGGAACATAAGTCTGAAATAGTTGAAAAGGTTCAAAGAATTTCAGGGTGAAGTGGAAAAATCATCGTAACAAGAAAATAAAGTTTCTATGATCTGATTGTAGAGATGAATATTTGAGCTACGAGTTTGGCCTTCATTTTAAACAATGTGGAATAGTTTCACAGCTCATGCCATATGGAACACCACAACGTAATGGTGTGTCCAAACGTCATAATCGTACTTTACTAGATAAGGTGCGATCTATGATGTCTCTTATCAGTTTACCACTATCGTTTTGGGGTTATGCATTAGAGATAGCTGCATTCACATTTAATAGGGCACCATCTAAATCCGTTGAGACGACACCGTATGAACTATGGTTTAGCAGTAAACCTAAGTTGTCGTTTCTTAAAGTTTGGGGTTGCAATGCTTATGTGAAAAAGTTTCAGCATGATAAGCTCAAACCCAAATTGGAGAAGTGCATCTTCATAGAATACCCAAAGGAAACTGTTGGGTACACCTTCTATTACAGATCCAAAGGCAAAACATTCATTGCTAAGAATGAATCCTATCTAGAGAAGGAGTTTCTCTCGAAAGAAGTGAGTGGGAGTGAGGGAGTCCTCGACTAGGGGGTGTCCGGACAGCCGGACTATCATCGTCCGCCGGACTCCAAGACTACGAAGATACAAGATTGAAGACTCCGGCCCGTGTCCAGATGGGACTTTCCTTGGCGTGGAAGGCAATCTTGGCGATACGGATATGTAGATCTCCTACCATTGTAACCGACTCTGTGTAACCCTAGCCTCCTCCGGTGTCTATATAAACCGGAGGGCTTTAGTCCGTAGGACAACATACATTACAACAATCATACCATAGGCTAGCTTTAGGGTTAGGCCTCCTTGATCTCATGGTAGATCCACTCTTGTACTACCCATATCATCAATATTAATCAAGCAGGACGTAGGGTTTTACCTCCATCGAGAGGGCCCGAACCTGGGTAAAACATCGTGTCCCTCGTCTCCTGTTACCATCCGCCTAGACGCACAGTTCGGGACCCCCTACCCGAGATCCGCCGGTTTTGACACCGACATTGGTGCTTTCATTGAGAGTTCCTCTGTGTCGTCACTGATAGGGAGGATGCCTCCGCCCGTCTTCAAAGACGGTGTTTTCGCCGAAGGGGCCTTGGCCGCCGGCCAAACTATCCGGCTAGGTGGTTTTCTTATGACCGCCTGTTCGGCCGCCGCTTCGACAATGACCTCTCAAGTCGTCAGAAGCAATCTTCGCGTCAGCTCGAAAGCTGCCGAACAGTTGGATCCAATAGAGCTCTCGTTTGTTAACGAGCTTTTGGATCGCATCGCCGCACTGGGAGTCGCTATGGACTATAACCAGATTGGGCTTAAAACCGATCTGAGAGAGATTAACTCTCCCCAGGCCACCCACCACGTCGCAGTGGTAGAGGAACAATACGGCAACTCTCCGCCTATATTGAAAACTAGTCACGTCCGGATTCCCGAACCCTCCACGCCGGATCTCCGCGGAGGAACGGACTTCAATCGAGCGTTGAACTTAAAACCACGCATCGCTCCAGACTCGCTGGATCGTGTCCAGCAACCCAAGCTTCCGAATTCGGAAACTCCTCGGCCTTTAAGCCCCAAGATGGGCAAGGATCCGGATTCTAGTCCACCCACCCGCCCAGACATATGCGATCTATCTCTAATACGGCAAGAGCCCGCAGAAACAGTACATCACTACTGGGCCAGATTCCTCCTGGTTATGGACAGGAGAAAGGACTGCCGAGAGGAAAACGCAATCTCACTCTTCTGCAATAATTGCATGGATAAGGGAATATTGAACGCCATCGATCATCGTAAAATTACACGCTTCACAGATCTGGCGTCCATAGTACAAAAGTACTGTGCGATGGAGAGTTTCCGGAAAACCGAAAACCAATTTTGGGCTAATCCGGCCTCGACCCCAATCCGCAGCAAAAGGGTGCCTCACATTCAGGCCCCAGATGCAAAAACGAAAAAGCAAAAAAACCCAATAAAGGGCACGGAACCGTACTGGAGAGATGGCTCAATGGACCCTGTAAACTTCATAGTACAGAGGGAGCCGTCCCAACACATAGCCTTCGAGCATGTTGGATATTACGGCAGGTGGCCAAAGGTGGCGAGGAGCTTCTAGCCCCGGGAAACCACTCCAACAATACCGGTACGGTATCAACAGTCTTCGAGACCTTCGCATCAAATAATATGCGAAAACGAACAATCCGCGGGCTCGCCGAAGTCTACGAAGTAGCAACAGCAAATCCATGGAGCGACACAGCTATTACCTTCAACGCCAGCGACGAACCTAAATTCCAAACAGCCAGAACGCCAGCCGCACTGGTGCTCAGTCCCATAGTGGACGGCTTTCGACTAACAAAAGTCCTCATGGATGGCGGCAGCGGACTAAACCTCATTTACGAGGAAACTCTGCGAAAAATGGAAATCGATTGGAGCCGTATTGAGCGAAGCAGCACAACCTTCAGAGAATAATCCCTAGCCGGGAAGCGCGCTGCAATGGAAAAATCACACTCGATGTGGTGTTCGGTATGCCGGACAATTACAGATCCGAAGAAGTCACGTTCCAAGTGGCCCCGTTCAACAGTGGATATCACGCTATATTGGGACGAGAGGCATTCACAATTTTTCAAGCAGTACCTCATTACGGGTACAAGAAGCTCAAAATGCCTGGGCCCAGCGGAATAATCACTCTCGTTAGTGATCTGGACATAGCACTCCGCGCCGAAAACAAGACAGCCGCACTAGCCCTCGAGGCACTATCCGAAGCCTTAGCGGCAGAAGAACTTACCGCGCTGCGCTCTGCGGTGAACAGGGACGATGTGATACTCGATAAAAGATCCAAGTCCACCTCCTTCAAACCAGCAGATGAAATAACAAAATTCCAGGTCCATCCAACGGACCCAACAAAGACGGCCTCCATTGGGGCACAATTGAACCCCGAAGAAGACGCCGCACTGCGCGAATTCCTTCAGGAAAATTAGGACATTTTCGCCTGGCATCCTTCGGATATGCCCGGAATCCCACGCAGATTGGCAGAACACAGCCTAAACATCCTAAACGGATTCAAGCCAGTCAAACAGGCTCTTCGACGATTTTCCGAACCCAAAAGACAGGCAATGGGAGAAGAGCTAGCCAAACTATTGGAAGCCGGATTCATTAGAGATATCAAACATCCGGATTGGCTAGCAAATCTGGTAATGGTACCAAAGAAGGACAAATCTTGGCGCCTTTGTGTCGATTTCAAAGACCTCAATAAGGCTTGCCCAAAGGATCCCTTCCCTCTCCCCCGCATTGACCAAATTATCGATGCTACCGAAGGGCACGATTCATTGTGTTTCCTCGATGCATACTCTGGCTATCATCAAATCAAGATGGCGGAAGCAGACCAAGCCGCAATGGCATTCATCACCCCATATGGACCATTCTGCTTCAACACGATGCCCTTCGGACTTAAAAATGCCGGCGCGACATATCAACGCATGATTCAAACATGTCTGGCCACCCAGATCGGCAAAACAGTCGAGGCATACGTAGACGACGTAATCGTCAAAACAAAACACGTCGAAACTTTAGTAGACGATTTGAGGCTCACATTCGACAACCTCAGAGCATATGACATCAAGCTGAATCCGGAAAAATGCGTTTTCGGCGTACCAGCCGGAAAGCTGCTGGGCTTCATTGTATCCGGTAGAGGAATTGAAGCAAACCCGGCTAAAATCCGAGCTCTGTCACAGTTGGATATTCCAAAAGACCTCAAACAGATACAAAAATTAACAGGATGCGTGGCAGCTCTAAGCCGCTTTATCTCCCGTCTAGGAGAAAAGGCGTTGCCCCTCTATCGCCTCCTCAGGCGCACCGAACACTTTGAATGGACGGATGCTGCCACTGCCGGACTCGAAGAAATAAAGGCCATATTGGCAACAAATCCGGTCCTGGCTGCGCCTAATCTGGGCGAGCCAATGTTGTTATACATCACAGCAACACATCAAGTTGTAAGCGCGGTCCTCGTCGTCGAACGAGAGACAGAAGGGCACAAATTCCCTCTTCAAAAACCGGTGTATTATGTATCCACTGTGTTAACCCCCTGCAAGTCCCGTTACCCGCACTATCAGAAGATAGCGTATGCGGTGTTCATGGCATCCCGGAAGCTCCGACACTACTTCCAAGAGTGTTCGATAACAGTGGCCTTCGAAGTACCACTCAATGACGTCATAAATAACCGTGACGCAACGGGAAGGATTGCAAAATGGGCCATTGAGCTCTTACCATTTGATATAACTTACAAACCTCGGCGAGCTATAAAGTCACAAGTTTTGGCTGACTTCGTCGCCGAATGGACCGAAGCCGAACTCCCTAAAGAGTACGGCGCATACTCCAATTGGGTTATGCACTTTGACGGCTCTAAAATGTTGGCCGGACTGGGGGCTGGCGTCGTATTGACATCCCCAACCGGGGACACAGTCCAGTATGTACTCCAAATAATGTACACCGACTCCAACAACGCAGCCAAATACGAGGCCCTGTTACATGGTCTCCGGATGGCAGTCTCCATGGGCATTCAACGCCTAGAGGTGCGCGGGGATTCAAACCTCGCAGTATCCCAAATAAATGGAGACTTTGACGCCAAGGATCCAAAAATGGCTGCATATCGCAACGCTGTCCTAAAAATGTCCGCTCGGTTTGAAGGACTCGAATTCCATCACATAGCCTGAGATAATAACCACGCGGCCGACGTACTGGCACGCATCGGCGCAAAACGTGATGCCGTCCCTCCAAATATCTTCCTGGAACGGCTCTTCAAGCCATACGTATTATGGGAAGAGGAGCCCAGAAGTGACAAACTGGAAAAAACCGCGCCAATCGGCGATTCAGCCGATGACATAACACCTTCAGCCCACGACATAATGGCAGTAATCGCCCCGTGGACAGAACCATTCCTGGCCTACGTACTTAGGCAAGAACTTCCCGACGACCAAAACGAGGCCCGCTGCATAGTCCGGCGGTCGAAAGCCTACAAGGTCCATGAGGGAGAACTTTATAAGAAAAGTACAACCGGAGTCCTTCAAAGGTGTATCTCCGAAGAGGAAGGACGAAACCTCCTGGCCGAAATCCATGCCGGACTAGGCGGACATCACGCAGCAGCCCGGGCCCTGGTAGGAAAGGCATTCCGTACAGGATTCTATTGGCCGACGGCCCGGGCAGATGCCCAGGACTTAGTCCAGAGATGCGTTGGTTGTCAGCTCTTTGCTAATCAGAGCCATATGCCGCCCACTGCCCTCAAAACTATACCCATTACCTGGCCGTTCGCGGTCTGGGGGCTTGATATGGTTGGACCCCTTAAAGGGGGAACCCACAAGCAAAGGTACCTATTGGTCATGGTGGATAAATTCACCAAATGGATAGAGGCCAAACCGGTCAAGACGGCAGAGTCCGGACCCGTGATAGTCTTTATATCCGGGGTAGTACACCGTTACGGAGTCCCCCACAGCATCATCACCGACAACGGCACGAACTTCACAGCCGACGAGGTTAAGTCATGGTGCAAAAATATGGGCATCAAGCTCGACTACGCTTCAGTCTATCACCCTCAAACCAACGGTCAAGTGGAACGAGCAAATGGTCTAATAATGAGTGGCATTAAACCCAGACTAGTGCGGTCACTTACCAAATCTGACACGCACTGGGTCGAGGAGCTCGACCCCGTACTCTGGGGGCTGCGGACAACGCCTAACCGCACTACCGGATTCACACCATTTTTTATGGTATACGGCGCAGAGGCAGTCTTGCCCTGCGACATTATTCATGACTCACCTCGAGTGTGCATGTACGAGGAAAGAGAGGCCAAGCTTGATCGGCAGGACAGCTTAGACATACTGGAGGAAGAACGCGACGTCTCCAAGGCTCGTTCCGCATTCTATCAGCAACAGGCCTGAAGATATCAAAGCAGAGAAGTACGGGCCAAGACTTACAACGTTGGTGAACTAGTTCTACGTCTGCCGGACAAGTAAAAGGACAAGCTCAAGCCCAAATGGGAGGGTCCCTTCATTATCGATCAAGTCCTGACCGGCGGAGCGTATCGTCTACGAAATGCGTCGGATAATCGACTCGAGCCAAACCCATGGAACGCAGCCCGCCTCCGACGATTCTATGCCTAGCGCCGGACTAAGAGTTCATCCCCTTCCCCCATCCAAACTTTTACACTTCGGCTGTCTTTTGTTTCTCTTTTCATACCTTTTTTTTACAATGCCCTTACGGGCCTGTTTTTGCATTTTTCGCATACACGTGATGTGCCATCCGCACTCATTATTCCTGGGGGCTTCTTTTACAGAAGCTTAATTATAAGGGTTCCATACCCAGCACATGTGTCAAGCTTCCACATGTACCTTTTACTCACCATTATATGCATCGATATGACTTAAGTTTTGGCCAAGCTGGGTTGCCTGGCTCCTGTGCTTACTCCTACGTTCCCGATTGTTCAGCTAGGAGGTAAAGGGAGCACCTCTGCGATTGTTACTGCCGGGTCAGCAGGATGTGTACCTCAGACTGGGTGAAGCCGAAAGCTAGCGTTCTTAAGGGAATATTCGGTCGGTGACTTAAAAGATGACTTTTTACCTATTTATTTATCCGCCCCCAGATGTTTTTCTGCTTTCTTTGCAGTCCGGACATGCACTTTAGGGCATGCCTCCCAGGGAAAGGAACCCTTAACGGAACTATTCTCCCTGGAAGATGTTTCTTACTAACCATGTAATATAACATAACTAGTTGGGCACTTGTCTGATAAAGCACTAATGACCCCTACGCCTGGTCTCCATGCATACCACGGTTGTTTCTTAACCAAAGAGGTATTCGGACACACTCCGGACTCTAGGGTCCCGAGGTTGAAGCGAAAAGGTCGGCAAAGACAAACGATCTACAATCCGGCTAGAAGGCATTTCACATGTCACTTTAAAGGAAAACATACATTGTCAAATTTACTTATTGTATTCCTCCTCAATCCCGTCTAACAGGCTGTCTAACTTACAGTCCCGTTGGGAAAATTTAGCAGCCAACTCTACTTGGCTGTATACTAAACTCACAGGGATCTCCTTCCCATCGGGCCCCACCGGTCCAACTTCGGCCATGTGGTTGGGATCCGCCTTCTTGTAACGCGTCTTCACCATGGCCCAAGACTCCCTGGCACCTTGACCGCAAGCCGAAATCTTCCATAAACGGAAGCACTGCCGCACTCCCCGAAGCTTCTCCGCAAGCTCCCCAAGGTCCTCGGGTAGGGAGAGGGATGGCCATAAAGCCTGGACGACGCCGCTCATTACCTGCCGAACTCGTTCGAGCAGTTGCAACAGCTCGGGAAGTTGATCACCCGTTGATATGGGCATCTCCTCCGCAGGGCGACCTGTGAGTATACCTACAAGACATATTATGTCAATTGACTTCCTCGCCGAACTCTTCTTTTCAAAAGAGTCCGTTTAAGAACTTACTATAAATGCCGCGACGAAGCCGCTCATTCTCCTTAACGGAGCTGGACAGCCCGGCGCGAGTGCCTTTCAGCTCTTCTCCGGGCTTGGCGTTGGCATCCTGGAGTTTGTTCCTTTCTTGCTGCACCCTATTCAGCACACTCTCGCCGGCCTTCAACTGGCGTAGCAATCCATTCCTGCCCGGATCTTGTCCGGCGGTACCTGCACAGTCATTATTAGACTTGCGTGCATGCCGCACAGCGCTTATATTTATTAATAAAAATGTGTTACCAGGAGGGGTCTCTGCGTCTCCTCCTGCGGCAGCAAGTGCGGCCTCAAGTTGGGCCTTGCATTCTTGCAGCTCCTGAGACAGCTGGGCATTCTTCTCGGTAAGAGCCTGCGTTTCAAATGATCCTTAAATCAGTTAACATAACTACTTTAAGTCTCGGGGGCTACTGGCATATATAACCATTAAAATTCCTTTACCCGTATGTCTTTCACATACTGCTCCGTGGCTCTGGTAAAACCATCTTGAGCGGCACGGAGATGTGCGTCCCCTGCGTTAAAGGCGTCCAATGCCTCGGGGAAGAAGCACGCTTCACGAAATATTGTCCGGCGGCGCCTATGGTTCATGGCGCTCTCCATCTCAGACTTGGTGGCGGACAGCCTGTCGGTGTCCTCCGTTGGAGAAGGATCCGGCCCGCGTCTTGCGCTTGCCTCCCCCTCCAGGCCGGGCGTTGGAGCCTGGCCGGTGAAGGTTGGATCAGCAACTTCCGCGCCCGCAGTCCGGCGAGCGCTTTTTCTCCTATAAAGATCATGAGCGCTCAGACGCTTCCTAGGAACATCGCTCTGAAAATTCAAATACGAGCTATACCTTTGCGGCGACGTTTCCGTCCACACCGCGCTCCTTTTTCGCCTGCTGGTCCGGACTGACCTCTGTTGGTCAGCCGCCGCGGGCTCGGCTTCCCGCCGTGAAGGCGCTTCCTGTAAAATACCATCGTTCGCGAAGGTTAGAAATGGGCAAGGAAGAGATAATGGTGTCCGGACCTCGGTCACAGTCACCTGGGAAGCCGGATACAGTCCGGGGTAGTCCGCCGTAATGGCAACCAAAGCATTGTCCATGCTGAGCTGGTGAAATACCCCGTCGATCAGCTCCACCTTGATATCCGGATCCTCTTCGGAGGCCGGATCCAGGAATCTTTCTGGATCCTCGGGTTGTGGAGCAGGACTTACCATGTCCTCCACAGTCTGGCGTAGATCCTGCGCCGAAGACATAATGTAAGAAGCCTAAACTTCGAAAGCATGGGTTGAGCCCTTGAAGGTGTTCTCTTACCCATCCTCTAGGGTTGATCATGGAAAACCCATTCAAAGGGTTCGTTCGAAGGAAGTCCTCCTTCTCCCCCTTGTACAGGCTGGACAGGATCTCCACCAGATCCTCAGTCGAATCCGGCCCTTTGCGGCCATGACGGGTGGCATCGTCTTCCCCGTTGAAATCCCACATGGGGTGGCCTCTGTATTGCAATGGTTGTACCCCCCGCATGATGCATGTCGCCATGACTCCGATCATGGTCAAGCCAGAATGGGCCATTAATCTTATTCGGCCCATCAAGTAATGAACGCTCTTGTCTTCCTCCAATCGGGGGCTCCATGGGCACCAGCTGAGGCGTTTCTTCAAAGGAGCAGCACTAAACTCCGGGAGGCCGATCCGGACTGGGTCCGGCAGCGGAGCGTCTCCTATATAAAACCACTCTGAAGGCCAGTCTTCGGACGCCTTCTTGGGAGTACCGGATGGGTATCCGGTCCCGGCAATGCGCCATATTTCGGCGCCGCCCACTTGATATATGGAACCCTCGTGGGAACGGGGTACGAGGCAGAACAGCCTCTTCCACAATGCAAAATGGGGCTCAATGCCCAGGAATAGCTCGCAAAGAGCTACGTAGCCCGCGATATGCAGGACAGAGGCGGGCGTGAGGTGGTGGAGCTGGAGTCCGTAGAACTCCAGGAGCCCGCGGAGGAACGGATGTATTGGGAATCCGAGTCCCCTTATCAGATAAGGGACGAAGCATAGTCGCTCCCCTTTATTGGGGCTTGGGGTAGCCTCCGCTTGCCTCCCACCTTGATAAGTAACCAGTCCGGCCCGGACTGGGACCATGAAGGCCGGAGGGAGATATCCCCCCGCTTGGAGCTTCGCTAGCTCGTTATGTGAAACCGAGCACCTCCTCCAATCCCCTGGCAGTGGGCTAGGAGTGCGAGAAGAGGAGCCGCGTCGACGGTCCATGATGGAATGGATTTTTAGGTCAAGGGCGCTCCGATGAACTATTCGCGGGAGGAAGATGGTGTGATTTGGATCTGGATTTTTGCCTCTTTTGTAGGCGAACGACTCGCACGACTAGGGGGTGAAATGTAAAAGACACCCTGGCTTTTCGCATTCGTGCGACGCGTGGAAAAGGGCCACTATTTGGCGTAGAAGCCGAGGAACACAATATTTATGATGAAGTCGGACACTGTTCGGCAGGTACATGGAACTTGAAGGGAGAACCCGCCTTGCAACGCCGAAGACTATATACGCGCTGGACTTATCGTCATTGAAGCCTGGTTCGGGGGCTACTGAGGGAGTCCTGGACTAGGGGGTGTCCAGACAGCCGGACTATCATTGTCCGCCGGACTCCAAGACTACGAAGATACAAGATTGAAGACTCCGGCCCGTGTCCGGATGGGACTTTCCTTGGCGTGGAAGGCAAGCTTGGCGATACGGATATGTAGATCTCCTACCATTGTAACCGACTCTGTGTAATCCTAGCCTCCTCCGGTGTCTATATAAACCGGAGGGCTTTAGTCCGTAGGACAACATACATTACAACAATCATACCATAGGCTAGCTTTAGGGTTAGGCCTCCTTGATCTCGTGGTAGATCCACTCTTGTACTACCCATATCATCAATATTAATCAAGCAGGACATAGGGTTTTACCTCCATCGAGAGGGCCCGAACCTAGGTAAAACACCGTGTCCCTCGTCTCCTGTTACCATCCGCCTAGACGCACAGTTTGGGACCCCCTACCCGAGATCCGCCGGTTTTGACACCGACAGGGAGGAAAGTAGAACTTGATGAGGTAACTGTACCTGCTCCCTTATTGGAAAGTAGTCCATCACAAGAACCGGTTTCTGTGACAACTACACCAATTAGTGAGGAAGCTAATGATATTGATCATGAAACTTCAGATCAAGTTTCTACTGAACCTCGTAGGTCTACCAGAGTGGTACGGTAATCCTATTCTGGAAGTCATGCTACTTGACCATGGCGAACCTATGAACTATGAGGAAGCGATGATGAGCCCAGATTCCGCGAAATGGCTTGAGGCCATAAAATCTCAGATGGGATCCATGTATGAGAACAAAGTGTGGACTTTGGTGGAGTTGCCCGATGATCGGCAAGGCATATTGTATAAATGGATCTTCAAGAGGAAGACAGATGCTGATAGTAGTGTTACTATCTACATAGCTCGACTTGTCGCAAAAAAGGTTTTTTGATAAGTTCAAGGTGTTGACTACAATGAGATTTTCTCAACTGTAGCGATGCTTAAGTCTGTCCGAATCATGTTAGCAATTGCCACATTTTATGAAATCTGGCAAATGGATGTCAAAACTGCATTCCTTAATGGTTTTCTTAAAGAAGAGTTGTATATGATGCAACCAGAAGGTTTTGTCAATCCTAAAGGTGCTAACAAAGTGTGCAAGCTCCAGCAATCCATCAATGGACTGGTGCAAGCATCTCGGAGTTGGAATATACGCTTTGATGAGTTGATCAAAGCATATGGTTTTATACAGACTTTTGGAAAGGCCTGTATTTACAAGAAAGTGAGTGGGAGCACTACAGGCTTTCTGATAAGTATATGTGAATGACATATTATTAATTGGAAATGATGTAGAATTTTCTGGAAAGCATAAAGGAGTGTTTGAAAGGAGTTTTTCAAAGAAAGACCTCGGTGAAGCTGCTTACACATTGAGCATCAAGATCTATATAGATAGATCAAGACGCTTGATAATTTTTTTCAATGAGTACATACCTTGATAAAATTTTTGAAGTAGTTCAAAATGGAACAGTCAAAGAAAGAGTTCTTGCCTATGTTGCAAGGTGTGAAGTTGAGTAAGACTCAAAACCCGACTATGGCAGAAAATAGAAAGAGAATGAAAAGTCATTCCCTATGCCTCAGTCATAGGTTCTATAAAGTATGCTATGCTGTGTACCAGACCTATTGTATGCCTTGCTCTAAGTTTGGCAAGGGAGTACAATTTTGATCTAAGAGTAGATCACTGGACAGCGGTCAAGAATATCCTTAGTGAGGACTAAGAAAACATTTCTCGATAATGGAAGTGATAAAAGATCTCATCGTAAGAGTTAAAACAATACAAGCTTTTACACCGATCCAGATGACTCTAAGTCTCAATCTGGATACATATTGAAAGTGGAAGCAATTAGCTAGAGTAGCTCCATGCAGAGCATTGTAGACATAGAATATTTGCAAAATACATACGGCTCTGAATGTGACAGACCCGTTGACTAAACTTCTCTCACGAGCAAAACATGATCATACCTTAGTACTCTTTGGGTGTTAATCACATAGCGATGTGAACTAGATTATTGACTCTAGCAAAACCCTTTGGGTGTTGATCACATGACGACGTGAACTATTGGTATTAATCACATACAGATGTGAATATTGGTGTTAAATCACATGGTGATGTGAACCAGATTATTGACTCTAGTGCAAGTGGGAGACTGAAGGAAATATGCCCTAGAGGCAATAATAAAGTTATTATTTATTTCCTCATATCATGATAAATGTTTATTATTCATGCTAGAATTGTATTAACCGGAAACATGATACATATGTGAATACATAGACAAACATATAGTCACTAGTATGCCTCTACTTGACTAGCTCATTAATCAAAGATGGTTATGTTTCCTAACCATCGACATGTGTTGCCATTTGATTAATGGGATCACATCATTAGGAGAATGATGTGATTGACATGACCCATTCCGTTAGCCTAGCACTTGATCGTTTAGTATGTTGCTATTGCTTTCTTCATGACTTATACATGTTCTTGTAACTATGAGATTATGCAACTCCCGTTTACCGGAGGAACACTTTGGGTGCTACCAAACATCACAATGTAACTAGGTGATTATAAAGGAGTACTACAGGTGTCTCCAAAGGTACATGTTGGGTTGGCGTATTTCGAGATTAGGTTTTGTCACTCCGATTGTCGGAGAGGTATCTTTGGGCCCTCTCGGTAATGCACATCACTATAAGCCTTGCAAGCAATGTGACTAATGAGTTAGTTGCGGGATGATGCATTACGTAACGAGTAAAGAGACTTGCCGGTAACGAGATTGAACTAGGTATTGGGATACCGACGATCGAATCTCGGGCAAGTAACATACCGATGACAAAGGGAACAACGTATGTTGTTATACGGTTTGACCGATAAAGATCTTCGTAGAATATGTAGGAGCCAATATGAGCATCCAGGTTCCGCTATTGGTTATTGACCGAGAATAGTTCTAGGTCATGTCTACATAGTTCTCGAACCCGTAGGGTCCGCACGCTTAAGGTTTCGATGACAGTTTTATTATGAGTTTATGAGTTTTGATGTACCGAAGGAGTTCGGAGTCCTGGATGAGATCGGGGACATGACGAGGAGTCTCGAAATGGACGAGACATAAAGATTGATATATTGTACGACTATATTCGAACACCGGAAGTGTTTCGGGCGTTTTCGGAGAAAACCGGAGTGCCGGAGGGGTTACCGGAACCCCCGGGGAGAGTAATGGGCCTTATGGGCCTTAGTGGGGAAGAGAGAGGGGCGTCTAGGGTGGGCCGCGCGCCCCCTCTCCCTCTCGTCTGAATTGGACTCGGAGGGGGGCGGCGCCCCCTCTTTCCTTCCCCCTCTCCCCCTTCCTTCCCCCTCCTAGTAGGAGTAGGAAAGGGGGAGTCCTACTCCTACTAGGAGGAGGACTCCTCCTAGCGCGCCCCCCTTGGGCCGGCCGGCCTCCCCCCTTGCTCCTTTATATACGGGGGCAGGGGGCACCCCATAGACATAGAAGTTGATCTACGGATCGTTCCTTAGCCGTGTGCGGTGCCCCCCTCCACCATATTCCACCTCGGTCATATCGTCGCGGAGTTTAGGCGAAGCCCTGCGCCGGTAGAACATCATCATCATCACCACGCCGTCGTGCTGACGGAACTCACCCCCGAAGCTTTGCTGGATCGGAGCCCGGGGATCGTCATCGAGTTGAACGTGTGCTGAACTCGGAGGTGCCGTACGTTCGGTGCTTGGATCGGTCGGATTGTGAAGACGTACGACTACATCAACCGCGTTGTGCTAACGCTTCCGCTTACGGTCTACGAGGGTACATAGACAACACTCTCCCCTCTCGTTGCTATGCATCACCATGATCTTGCGTGTGCGTAGGAAATTTTTTGAAATTACTACGTTACCCAACACACAGAAGCCTACTGTGGCCCAAGCTGAAGCATCAGGGTGGGAAGAACCTCGCATTGTGTTCCCTGCCAGCATGACATGATCGAAGCCTAAGGTCCCCACAGTGGCTTCAGAACTGAAGAAAACTAGGGCAGCTGAAGCCGAAGCCAGAAAGCGCAAGTTCAAGAACACCACCGATGATGCTCCATTGCCCAAGAAGAGAAAGACTAATAAGAAACATCGGGCTGCTCCCATAGAGCCCCTCGTTGTCGAGCCCATCTCTTTGGCTCGTCCTGCATCCGAACACCAAGAACGTCAGTTGATAGTTCACGAGCCTGCTTCCACAGAGGCTCCTGAAGCTGAAGAAGTTCCATTCGTTGACCCCATCACGGCTGAAGACATTGGTCCCTAAGAAAATGTAGATGATGATGAAGTCCTTCCTCAAATCGAGCGCCGAACGGTATCATCGCCTATTCTCACGAACAACGAACTCATCAGTATTGGTCATCCTTTGACGCCAATCTCTCAAGATGCCTCATGGGCTGATCGCCCCCAACCAGTAACTCCAAGTCAAGACTCACCGTGAACTCCCCCACCTCAAGTCACCAATCCGGGGCTTGATGATGATAACGACTATGTGGTCTATTCAACTCCTACTCCAAAGGTGTCCCCCGCATTTCATAGGCTTCACAAAGGACCAAGGCCACAAGTCGCTCCATCGAGCGTTCCAGAAGGAGAAGTGCAACCCAACTCAGCAGCACGACAAGTGTTTCGAGAAGCCACTCCTACTGTGAATGACTCTGCGTCTGAAGCCAAAGCTGCTGATGTCATACCGGCTGCATCAGGCGATGAAAATCAAGAACCCCGTCAAGAAGAAGAACGTGTTGCTACACCCCCTACCAACCAAGAAGATGTTCTCGAGGAGAACATGTCTGTGCCCGACCCTCCAGCTACTCAAGTGGAGGTTGAAAATACTGAGGCGGCCACCAATAACACTACTGAAGCCAATGAAGTTGTCATGGCTGAAGCTAATGTGGCGCCTACAGTGAACACGATGCTTGAAGCCAATGATTCACCTGCAACCAATGTGCATCCTGACGCCCTTGCAAATGCCACTGCTCCTGTACCGCCACCAAGGCCACACACCATTGAGCAAAGCGTTTTATCAAGGCGAGCTTGTCACTGTCAGATGGCCAATTCTAGTTCCTCCGCCTGCTCCCGGACCTCAATTTGATTATCATGTGGAGCACAGGCCACAGGTTCAGAAGCCAAAACCAAGGCTGCCAAGGTTTCCAGGTACTGCATCTGCGCCAGGATCATTCAACATAAATGGCTTCATTACACACAACACTTTCTTTGACAGAGCCAAGAACCCATATTCCAAGCCAAGAATATCATCAGATCGGTTCTGGAGTTATCAGCAGCGCAGTTATTACTCCTGTGTCCTATACAATCAAGGGCGCATATTTCCCCATATGCGTCTTGACTGTGAAGCCATTGCGGGCCTGCCTTGCTTAGAAGAAGCCCTCGACTGTTTCAGAGATGCAGGCCTTCTCCAGTTTGCGACTAATAAAGAAATTTGGAATGAAGAGCTTCTGCTGCAATTCTATGCAACTCTCCACATTCGCGGCTACAACAGGGATCCGAAAGCATGGGTCCTTGAGTGGATGACAGGCAATGTACACCATGAAGCCAAAGCTCTTGATCTCGCTGAGCTTACTGGCCTGTCCACTCCAGGTGAACTATATGAACCTGGTTGTCAGCTTCACCGCAATGCGTTGGAAAGCATCTTCCAGAAGCCTGAGCCCAATATGAGCCAAATGCTGAGTATGATGAAGCCACTGCCACAGGTTGCTGAATATCCCAAGGAATTCTTTGTTGAAGACCTAGAGTATCTGCCCCTCACCATCTATCACATTATTAGGCGAACTCTATGGCCCATCAAAGGACATTCTTCCTCAGCAAAGCTTGAAGGCTTAATGAAGACATTGGTCTTCTATATTCTCAATGGCATCTGCTTCAATGCTCAAGATTTCTTCATTCGCCAATTTGCTGCATCTGGCTCAGATATATTTGGTCTGAAATTCTATGCTCCATGGGCAATGCATCTGATCAAGCTTCACTCTGCTGTTGACTATCAGCCCTCTGCACGCAACCATCTCATATTCTTGCTAGAGGTGGATATGTCCGTCGAAGCCATATACCCAGAGCCTGCCAAGGAGGCAATTTATCTTCACAATGTCGATCGTCAGAGTTTCTCTCAGCATGCTGAAGGAGTTCATGCTGCCACTCGTGTTTATCCTTTGGTTGGAAATACTCGTGCACCTCACCGTGCCCGTACTGAAGCCACTGAAAGCACTATTGCTCCAAGGCCTCGAAAGAGATCTCGTGTGCTTAATGACCGAGAGCTTCTCGTGGCCTTGCATAAGAAACACGATAAGCATCATTACTGGCTAAAGTGTCAGATGCAAAGCCTCTTGGTGGATATTAATCGCATTCGAAATCTTGCCACCAAGAATGCGTTTGTCTCTCATGAAACCTGTCGGAGGTCATGGAAGAGTCTGACTTTGCTCAGTGCTGAAGCTGATCTTCAAGACGATGGCTTCACAGAGAGATTCAAGTTTGATACCACTCCTCCCAGGAACGATATCTTGCGTCGGACTCCATCACTTGAAGATTCTGAGTACTCCTCCTCCGCGGCAACTGTTAATGCCAGAATCCTTGATGACGCCAATGATGCTACTTCACCACCTCCAACTTCAGCGCGTATCGACACTGCACCAAGTTCGTCTGCACCACCAAACCTCAACGACGACCCTGCTGCCTCACCTACTCCTCATGGGAACGAGTAGAGACTATGTCTTCAAACCTTTTTGGTCCTTACTGACAAAGGGGGAGAAGCATATGTTGATAGTCTTCAAGAGGGTCCATATGGGTGGTTGCTATACTTTTGCCAAGTGTTTACAACTCTTGCTTTTGATACATTTGGTTAGTTGAGCTGTAACGCTTAAACTTGATGGTCGTCCGCTACTTTTTCTGTTATTCTGTGATGCGAGGATAAATTCCGCATGTGCGATGATAAATCCCGCATGAAGTCATTCTGCAGACGTCCATTTTTCATTATGCATGTCATTATTCTTGTTATATCTATTCATGCATGATGTATTGTCTTCATAAGGTAAAGAGGATCTCCACAAGTACAACCTGCCATGTGCATTTGCATTCCAACGCAAAACATTTATATGCACATCTTTAGGGGGTTCCTTTTTGCCACCTATGAAGACAATATCTTAATCCTTTACAATTTCACATACTTTTATCCCCATTGAAAACTTCAACCAGTTTGTCATCAATCACTAAAAAGGGGGAGATTGTAAGTGCATCTAGTGCCACCCCTAGTTGGTTTTGGAGTATTGACGACAAACCTGGTTGAGGGACTAATGTGTTTGTGAGAATTGCAGGATAACACAGGTAGTAGTCCCTCATTGATTCGGTTTACCTACCGGAGATGACCCCTAAAAATGTGTGAAGACATTGAAGACAATGGTGGTCTGTGAAGCTATTCACGTTGAAGACTATGACATGAGAAGACATCGCATGAAGATTATGGAGCGCGAAGACTTAGTTGTTTTGTTGTTTCCTTTTCTTCTTTGTTGAGTCATAGGAACCACCGCACTGTTAAGTGGGGTCCAAGTGAACAAAGTCAGAGTGACTAAAGTGATGCTCAACCAAATCATATGTCTTCGAGCGAAGACAATGAGAGTAAATCTTATCCAGAGTCGGATGAGTCAGCTTTACTTGTAGCCCAAGTCAAGCTGCCGCGTGTGTTTGAAATCTGACCGTTGGGACACGTGTCAGTTCCTTAGTGACCTAGGGTCATTTCGGACAAATCAGGTCGGGTTGCCCGGTGGCTATAAATAGCCCACCCCCTATACCATAAATTGGTGGCTGCTCAGAGTTAGTGCATGACTTTTGTTCGTTTGAGAGCACCCACCTCCGAAGTATTTGAGAGAGAATCCTTGCGAGGACAAAGCCCAAACCACCCAGAGCCCAAAAGAGTGTTTGGCATCACTGAAGTCTTTCTGTCTGCGTGATCTGAAGACTTGTTACACTTGAGGACTGTGAATCCTCCAGCCGGTTAGGCTCGTGTTCTGAGCATCCAAGAGTCATTGTGGATTGCCGGTGAACGAAGTTTGTGAAGGTTTGGAAGTCTACCTTGAAGACTTACTAGAGTGATTGGGCGGGGACTAAGTGTCCTCAAGGGGAATAAGGTGAAGACGCGGTCTTCTGAGTTGAATCTCAGCCTCCCTAACCAGACGTACAGTTGTCACAGCAACTGAAACTGGTCGAACAAATCTCTGTCCTCTCCAAGCTACTGGTTCTATCTCTCACTTCTTTTTACTTACAGTTTGTCTTCGTGAAGCCATTGCCTGCTTGCATTATTTGTTTGACTTCACTGTGTGACTACTTGTTCTGATTGGCTTCATACTATCTTCCATCCTGATCCTTACTACCTAGCTGCTAATAGTCTTCGTGCTTTCACTTCATTGAATACTTGACTATGGCTTGCCTAGTGTAGTCTACCTTCCACTGCATACGAATAGTGTCATTTCTATTGTTTGTCTTCGAAACTCCCATGTTTTGAAGACTTTCATAAAAATCGCCTATTCACCCCCCTCTAGTCGATAACCAGCTCTTTCACAATGATATTACAATAATCATCTACAAGTCAAGTAAATTTACGTAATGTTTAAGTTTCACATGAAGAAACATGGATTTTAAAGTTCATAGAATTCAGTTTCAGCGTGTGTAACTTGTGAAAATAGATTTTATACACATACAAGTGCTCTGACTGTTTACAGACGCATTATAAGATTCCAGTTCATATAATTTAAAATTAAAAATACTCAATATATTGGACATATATAAGTTGTTCAAAGATAACAAATGACAAACGCGAATACTGAAGCAATAAAGACAAATTCAAATATCAAATACACTAGGTATACCCTACATTAAAAGCTTGTTCTTGAACAAACAATATCACTACCAAGGAATAAATAAGAAAATCAAGCTTTGCAGCTGAATATGTACATTTTTGCATTGAATATACTATTGCGGGGCTTATTATCTTGTAGGCTTCAATCTCTGAGGACACAAGATGATCTCTTTCCTTTCGTGTACTTAAACGATGCTTGAAGTTGGATATTCTGTTTTGATGAACAGGAGAGAAGAACAAAAAAGAAGCAACAAGAGTACCAGAGCTAAGGCATGGTGAACCGTTTCCCCTTATCTATCTATGAGTGTTTGTTATTTCCTGTTTTCACTATTAAGGTACCCTACGGAATAGGTATATGACCCCACACAAACAAATATATGCGCATGATATTTGAACACATTATAGATAAAAGCAAAAAAAAAAATATGTATATACATCCCCAAATATGTGAATCTTGGCATAGATCAACGACACAGAATCCACATGCCTCTGCACTTGCATGCCCTACACCCTCTCCTGTCTATGTACCTGTTATTTACGAGATCAAATGAATGAGAAAAGAAGGGGTGAGGGAGTCCTGGACTAGGGGGTGTCCGGACAGCCGGACTATCATCGTCCGCCGGACTCTAAGACTACGAAGATACAAGATTGAAGACTCCGTCCCGTGTCCGGATGGGACTTTCCTTGGCGTGGAAGGCAAGCTTGGCGATACGGATATGTAGATCTCCTACCATTGTAACCGACTCTGTGTAACCCTAGCCCTCTCTGGTGTCTATATAAACCGGAGGGCTTTAGTCCGTAGGACATAACATCCATTACAACAATCATACCATAGGCTAGCTTCTAGGGTTTAGCCTCCTTGATCTCGTGGTAGATCCACTCTTGTACTACCCATATCATCAATATTAATCAAGCAGGACGTAGGGTTTTACCTCCATCGAGAGGGCCCGAACCTGGGTAAAACATCGTGTCCCTCGTCTCCTGTTACCATCCGCCTAGACGCACAGTTCGGGACCCCCTACCCGAGATCCGCCGGTTTTGACACCGACATTGGTGCTTTCATTGAGAGTTCCTCTATGTCGTCACCGATAGGCTCGATGGCTTCTTCAATCAACAACAACGCCGTCCAGGGTGAGACTTTTCTCCCCGGACAGATCTTCGTATTCGACGGCTTCGCACTGCGGGCCAACTCACTTGGCCATCTAGAGCAGATCGAAAGCTACGCCCCTGGCCGTCAGGTCAGATTTGGAAGCCTAAACTTCACGGCGGACATCCGCGGAGACTTGATCTTCGACGGACCCGATCTGCAGTCGAGCATGCCGCACTGTTGCGATGGGCACAATCTAGCTCTGCCGCCGGACAGTGCCTTGGAGGCCGCACATGAATCCGCTCCGGCCCATAGTTCGGAGCCGATCGCACAGATCGAGGATGAGTGGCTGGACACCTCCTCGGGAGCTGCAACTTCCACGGCGATGGAGCCGAACACTGGCCTTGTGCCCTATAAAACTCGTGACTCCGAGGTGCCGGACTCCGAACCTCCTGCGCCCCTGCCAATCAAATCCGATTGGGCGCCGATCATGGAGTTCACCACTGCTGACATCTTTCAGCACTCACCCTTTGACGACATCCTAAATTCGCTAAAGCATCTCTCGCTATCCGGAGAGCCCTGGCCGGATTATGGCCAGGATGGTTGGGATGCGGACGACGAAGAAATTCAAAGACCACCCACCACCCACTTTGTAGCCACTGTCGACGATCTAACCGACATGCTAGACTATGACTCCGAAGACATCGACAGTATGGACGACGATGCCGGAGACGAACAAGAACCAGCGCCTACAGGGCACTGGAAGACCACCTCGTCATATGACATATACATGGTGGACACCCCAAAAGATGGGGACGGCGAAGAAGCAGTGGAAGCAGATTCCTTAAAGAAACAGCCCAAGCGCCGACGTCAGCGGCGCCGCTCTAAATCCCGCCACAGCAAGAATGGAGATTCCGGCACAGGAGATAATAATACCCCAGAGAGTGCCGAAGACAATCCCCTCCTGCAAGATTCAGCGCAGGAGGATGCAAAAGCAAGCCCTCACGAGAGAGCGGCAGACGAAGAGGTCGAGGACGATAATTACATACCTCCCTCCGAAGACAAGGAAAGCCTCAACGACGACGAATTCGTCATGCCCGAGGATCCCGTCGAACAAGAGCGTTTCAAACGCAGGCTAATGGCTACAGCAAATAGCCTAAAGAAAAAGCAGCAGCAGCTTCAAGCTGATCAAGACCTGCTGGCCGACAGATGGACCGAGGTCCTCGCGGCCGAAGAGTATGAATTCGAACGCCCCTCCAAAAGCTACCCAAAACGCAAGTTGCTCCCCCAATTAGAGGAGAAAGCATACATCCCTTCATCACCAGCGCACAATACGGCCGACCAACCACCCCGTGGTCGCGACAGAGAGGCATCCAGGCCTTCCATCAAGACCGTACCCCGGCATCACTCGAAAAGTACGAAGCCACGAGGGAACGCGCCGGACTTGCGGGACATATTGGAGGATAAGGCAAGACAATCCAGATCTATCTATGGATCACGTGGGCGCCCCATGACCCTGGACGAATACCGTCGAGCCGGATACAACAACTCCGGCCGGGCCGAACACAGCAGACAACGCTCCCTTGAGCTACGTCGTGATATTGCTCAATACAGAGGCGCCGCACACCCGCTATGCTTCACTGACGAAGTAATGGATCATCAAATCCCTGAAGGGTTTAAACCCGTAAACATTGAATCCTACGATGGCACGACAGATCCCGCGGTTTGGATCGAAGATTATCTCCTTCACATCCATATGGCCCGCGGCGACGATCTCCACGCCATCAAATACCTCCCGCTCAAGCTTAAAGGACCAGCTCGGCACTGGCTTAACAGCCTGCCCGCAGAGTCAATTGGGTGTTGGGAGGACCTGGAAGCCGCATTCCTCAACAACTTCCAGGGCACATATGTGCGGCCACCAGACGCCGATGACCTAAGCCACATAATCCAGCAGCCAGACGAATTGGCCAGGCAATTCTGGACACGGTTCTTAACAAAGAAAAATCAAATCGTCGACTGTCCGGATGCAGAGGCCCTCGCAGCCTTCAAACATAACATCCGCGACGAATGGCTAGCCCGGCACCTAGGACAGGAAAAACCGAAATCCATGGCAGCCCTCACATCATTAATGACCCTCTTCTGTGCGGGAGAGGATAGCTAGCTAGCTCGCAGCAACAACCTCAGTAAAAATGCTGGCAGTCCGGATACAAAGAACCACAATGGCAGGTCGCGTCGAAGCAAAAATAAACGCTGCGTTAACGGCGATGACAAGGAGGATACGGCAGTCAACGCCGGATTCCGAGGCTCTAAACCCGGTCAGCGGAAGAAGCCATTCAAAAGAACCACTCCGGCTCCGTCCAATTTGGACCGAATACTCGACCGCTCATACCAGATACATGGCACCCCCGAAAAGCCAGCTAACCACACCAACCGAAATTGTTGGGTATTTAAGCAGGCAGGCAAGTTAATTGCCGAAAACAACGACAAGGGGCTGCACAACGACGACGAGGAAGAGACCCGACCGCCGAATAGTAGAGGACAGAAGGGTTTCCCTCCACAAGTGCGGACGGTGAACATGATATACGCAACCCATATACCCAAGAGGGAGCGGAAGCATGCACTAAGGGACGTATATGCGATGGAGCCAGTCGCCCCTAAGTTCAATCCATGGTCCTATTGCCCGATCACTTTCGATTGAAGAGACCATCCGACCAGTATCCGCCATGGCGGATTCGCCGCATTGGTTTTAGACCCAATCGTCGATGGATTTCACCTCACGAGAGTCCTGATGGACGGCGGCAGTAGCCTGAACCTGCTTTATCAGGATACAGTGCGCAAGATGGGCATAGACCCCTCAAGGATCAAACCTACAAAGACGACCTTCAAAGGCGTCATACCAGGTGTTGAGGCCAATTGTACAGGCTCAGTCACACTGGAAGTGGTCTTCGGATCCCCGGACAATTTCCGGAGCGAGGAGTTAATCTTCGACATAGTCCCGTTCCGCAGCGGCTATCATGCTCTGCTCGGACGAACCGTGTTCACAAAGTTCACCGCGGTGCCGCATTACACATACCTCAAGCTCAAGATGCCAGGCCCTCGTGGAGTCATCACGGTCAAAGGAAATACGAAACGCTCCCTCCGAACGGAGGAACACACAGCGGCTCTCGCGGCAGAAGTACAGAGCAGCCTTCGAAGGCAATTTTCGAGTCCGGCTGTTAAACGGCCGGATACGGCCAAACGCGCCCGAAGCAACATCAACCAAGACCACCTGGCACGATCCGAGCATGCGTAGCAATGCGGCCCCAACCCCAGCCCTTGCATAATTGCAAGATCAACTCCCCGCGTACATCATTACGCTCTGGAGATACCATGGGCCTAGGGGGAGGGGCACGACCACAACAGACCCAAAGTGCGGCTCAACCACACCAGGGGCTCACAAGTGTGTCGCCCTTTTTTACTATTTTTCTTCTTTGTATACACAGGACTCCGTTCACCAGAGGCCCTGTCCGGCGGTGAACCCGCCGAACTCATGATGCAACAGCCAGGGAGGGAAGAAGGCTGCAACGAACACTCAGGTGGTCTCCATTACGAGCATTAAATTTGATTATATACACCAGTCCGCAGCCCACCCCTGGAGGGGGACATGTTTAATTAGTCCAATCCCTTGCTTACCGCACTATTTGTATCATTCCGCACTCATAGCAGAATTCCTTGAATAAATAATGCAACACTTTTTGCCTGTTATTGCATTACTTTACATATATGTTCACTAATGACATCTTGCATCCGTATATTTTGGTACGGCCGAATACACCAGGGGCTTATGTTCCCCGCATTATGGTGTGATAAGTCCGAACACTTTCACAAGTGCGGCACCCCGAACTTATAGCATTATATGGATCGGCTCCGAATCATGTCTTGGGTCAATAGTTGGGTTTGCCCGGCTCCCACGTTTTGGTACCTTACGTTCCGTTCTGTCGGCTAAGGTGGCACTGGGAGAACCACTGCGATTGCGCCCCGATTGAGCTGGGCGAGCGCCTCAGTGGAGAAAGCTAAAACTGACTGTCATGATAAGGCGAGAGACTGGTCGCTGTTCGAGAGGTCTTTTCGAGTCCTTAAAGACTTATGCCGCGTCAAGCGAAGAACCGGATAATGTCCGGCCAAGGCGTGGATAGCACCCCGAACTCGGTCTTCCAAATACAAGGGGCTTCGCCGAAATTTATAATTATAGAATTCTATGGCTAAGTGAGTGTTCAAGCATTATAAGTCCGGTTGCCTTGTTCACTGTGTTGAGCGCCTCCCTAGATGGACCCAAAAATGGGAACAAGAGTGCTCAAGTTTATCCCGAACACCCCAGCACTCGTGGCTTGGGGGCTGAAGCCGATGACTTGCCATCTCTCAGATTTTATAAACGGCCGCACAGAAGGTAATATTTTAAATCAAACAAGCGTTGCTTAGCACATATGAACAAAGTTTTCAGCGCGCAGGATAATACATAGCGAGTCTACTCAATAATTACATCTCTGGGGCACTCATCCGCAATCTTGCGGGCACCCTTCAGGACAGTCTTATAGTACATCTCGGGCGTACGATACTCCTTGCCCGCTGGCAGCGCGTCAGTGATAAGCTTCTCCGCATCCAACCTGCCCCAGTGCACCTTTGCGCGGGCAAGGGCCCGACGAGCACCTTCAATACAGGCGGAGCACTTGACGACCTCCAACAAGGGGCACGCATCCACCAGCCGCCGCACGAGGCCGAAGTAGCTCCCAGGCATGGCCTCTCCAGGCCACAGCCGGACTATGAGGCCCTTCATGGCCTGCTCGGCTACCTTGTGGAGCTCGACCAGCTGCTTCAGCTGGTCGCTAGGGGGCAACGGAAGGCCGGCCTCAGCGTACTGACACCAGAAGACCTTCTCCGTTGAGCTCCCCTCCTCGCCACGGTAGAATGCGGCGGCATCGGATACACTGCGAGGCAGATCTGCAAACGCCCCTGGAGAGCTCCGAATGCGGGTAAGTGTTAGGTAATTTACATTAACATGCTTGCTTTGCATGAAAAATGCCTTACCCGCCGCTATTTTCTTCACATCCTCAACCTCCTGAAGGGCCTTATGGGCCTCGGCCTTGGCGGCTTTGGCACTTTCGAGAGCCGAGGCAAGCTCGGACTCTCGAGTCTTTGAGTCGCGCTCCAAACTCTCATGCTTTTCCATGAGAGCCTGGAGCTCTTGCCGCACTTCCGCCACCCGCGCCTCCTGCTTCTCTCGCTCAGCCCGTTCCGCGGACGCATTGCGTTCGGCCGCGGACACAGCCTCCTTCAGGGTTGCCACCTCGTTAGTGGCCCCTGCAGTACCCACGTTATCCTTGTTATTTTTATTGCAACCTAAATCCTTTTCTGTAAGGTAAATTTTCAAAGTGGTGTTACTCACCTTCTTTGTCCTCGAGCTGCTTCTTGGCACGGCCGAGATCTTGCTCGGACCGCTCGAGATCCTGCTTCAATGCACCGACCTGCGCAGTCAGTGCGGCAGAGGTCAGCAGCGCAGCCTGCAAACCCATATTGACATAATTTTTAGCAACCCTGTGTATATCTTCTTTAGATCCTCAGTCCGGCTTTTCTTTCCGAACACCGAACCGAGCATCAGGGGCTACTGTCTATGCGGTATTACATTACATAATTTTAACTTCTTACCTCAAAGCCTGTTAGAAGGCTGCTGCAGGCTTCGGTCAGCCCGCTCTTGGCGAGCTGAACCTTCTGAATCACCGCACTCATGATAGTGCGGTGTTCTTCCTCGATGGAAGCGCCTTTGAGCGCCTCCAACAAGTTGTCCGGCGCCTCCGGTTGGACGGGGGCTGCCGGTGTCACGGTCTTGCCCTTCTCACGAAGGGGCCGCCTGCCGGACTCCGGAACCACTGCGGGTTCTGGCGTGGAGTCCAGCGCAAAGTCCGGGAGGCTGCCTTGCGGCGCCTCCGGAGCCTCCTCCTGATGGGTCCCTTCCTGGGATCCCACCTCGGCGTCCTCAGCGGCGCGAGGGGTGGAGGCAGTCGGAATGGAATCCACATCCGACGCAGCCAACGACCCGCTCGACGAAGCAGGGAGATCATCGTCGGCCGGACTGCAGGCAGTATGCGGCATTAGAAGGACACTATGTGACGCAAAAGAAATTGCAGATCATTCAGGAATCCGGATACTTACGATCTCGCCGGAGGCCTGGCCCTTGAGGGCCACTCTTCATCGCCAACGTTGGTGTTGGCGGAGCTGTCCGGGGGAATAGTTCTTCCCCTCTTGGACCCTTCGGCCTCCCCTGTTGGGGAGGCCTTCCTCTTTCTCTCTCCCTCCTCTAGGAGAGAGTATTCTTCCTCCTCCTCATCTTCGGGGGAGGAATCCGCCTCGGAGTCGTCGAACACCTAAAAACGGGAACTCTTTCGAGTACCCGTGGCCACCTTCTTGGCCTTCTTCTCCGGCACCACGTGCGGTGCCGGAACCAGCAGCCCCGCTAGACGGGCGTCCACTGGGTCTTCTGGCATGGGAGCCGGGCAGATGAGATGCTCGGCCTTCTTCATCCATTCCTGTCAAAGGAAAAGGGAGATTGAAACCCGCTTAGGGTCGAACTATTAACAACAAGTGTCCCGTATAGGGGTAGAATCACTTACCTCGTCAGCTGGACGCTGCGAGTGAAATCCACGATCTTCCGTTGCGGATGCGGGGGCTTCGGCGCCCTTAAACAGCACCCTCCAGGCACCTTCGTAAGTCATGTCGAAGAGCCCGCTCAGCGCCTGGTGCTGTGCCGGATCGAACTCCCACGGGTTGAATGCCCGTTCTTGGCATGGGAGAATCCGGCGGACGAGCATGACTTGGACCACATTGACAAGCCTGAGCTTCTTGTTCACCAGCTTCTGGATACAGGCTTGGAGTCCCGTCAGCTCCTTCGAACTACCCCATAGCAAGCCCTTCTCTTTCCAGGAGGTGAGCTGCACAGGGATACCAGATCTGAACTCGGGGGCCGCCGCCCACTTAGGGTCGCGCGGCTCGGTGATGTAGAACCACCCCGACTGCCACCCCTTGACGGACTCCAAGAAGGCCCCTTCGAACCAGAGGACGTTGGGCATCTTGCCCAACATGGCGCCTCCGCAGTCCGCCTACGTGCCCTTCCCTACCTTCGACTTGACATTGAAGGTCTTGAGCCACAAGCCGAAGTGGGGCTGGATGCAGAGGAAGGCCTCGCACACGACGGTAAACGCCGAGATGTTGAGGATGAAGTTCGGCGCCAGATCATGGAAATCCAGGCTGTAGTAGAACATGAGCCCCCGGACAAAGGGGTGAAGTGGAAAGCCCAGTCCGCGGAGGAAGTGGGGGAGAAATACGACCCTCTCATGGGGCCTGGGGGTGGGGATGAGTTGCCCCTTGTCGGGCAGCCGGTGCGCGATGTCACCGGAAAGGTATCCGACGCTGCGCAGTTTGGCGATGTGCTCCTCCTTAACGGTGGAGGCCAACCATTTACCTCCCGCTCCAGACATGGTCGAACAAGGTTGAGGTGAGATGCGCGAACTTGGGCGCTGGAGCTCGAGTGCGCGGAGATGGATAAGCAAGGAAGGAAGAAGGCGTAGGTGAAAAGGTGGATCCTTATCCCCTTATATAGGCGGACGAAGACTATACGTCCCAACCGGCCTGGTAAATCTCGCTTATCTCCCAAGCGCCACCATCAATGGCGCGGTTGGGTTACCCACGTCCGTATTGATGAGAATCCCGGAATAAGGGGAACACGATCTCTGCTTCGACAAGACGTGCCAAGGAAACCGCTTCGCTAAACGCGCTGAGGTGGTATAATAAAAAGCAATTCGAGTAAAGACTTGGTAGTGGCGTGACGTCACGCTACAGGATACGTCAGCAGATTGAACCTGTGTACATATTATTCTCTCTACGGTGGAACGTGGAATTTATTTTGCAGAGCCGGACACTATCCTGGTGTTCACAATCTTCTCTGGATTATTCAAAGGAGGAACCCGCCTTGCAATGCCGAACATTATGCGCGCCGGACTATCATCGTCATTGAAGCCAGGTTCAGGGGCTACTGAGGGAGTCTTGGACTAGGGGGTGTCCGGACAGCCGGACTATCATCGTCCGCCGGACTCCAAGACTACAAAGATACAAGATTGAAGACTCCGTCCCGTGTCCGGATGGGACTTTCCTTGGCGTGGAAGGCAAGCTTGGCGATACGGATATGTAGATCTCCTACCATTGTAACCGACTCTGTGTAACCCTAGCCCTCTCCGGTGTCTATATAAACCGGAGGGTTTTAGTCCGTAGGACATAACATCCATTACAACAATCATACCATAGGCTAGCTTCTAGGGTTTAGCCTCCTTGATCTCGTAGTAGATCCACTCTTGTACTACCCATATCATCAATATTAATCAAGCAGGACGTAGGGTTTTACCTCCATCGAGAGGGCTCGAACCTGGGTAAAACATCGTGTCCCTCGTCTCCTGTTATCATCCGCCTAGACGCACAGTTCGGGACCCCCTACCCGAGATCCGCCGGTTTTGACACCGACAAGGGGCCATGAGGGCTAGTGCAAAAATGTAGCCACTGTGTGTATGGGCGCGGATTCTCTACCTTGACGAAGCAAAGGCACCGAGGAACAGTGCCTCTACCTTAGTTGTAGAGCCGTTGGATCAAAAACGAAGCATCCAAATCAGATGAAGCACGTAGCATGCGACTATTCACGTGGTTCTGATAGATCACTGTTTAACGGGTACTATTCTGTGGTCCTGTTGGATCAGATCTGGGCGGCCCATTCTTAATCCAACGGCCGAAAGTCTGGGAAAGGTAGAGCACTGTTCCTCTCTGCCTTCGCTTCGGCATGGTAGAGAATCCACAGCCCGTGTGTACACCAAGGAGCAGAGCCTCCACGCAAAGCTTTTGTACTCTTCCTTGGTGCGTGTGTGTTTACATTGAGTTCTTCTCACCTCGTTTGTGTTCTTGTGTTAGATAAACCATGAGAGGGAGAGATTGTGTGGAAGAAGAGGCGCTGCGAGGAGGCAACACCAACACAAAGGTGTGTCGCTCGGAGACAGCTGGACCTTGCTGGATATTGGTGGCACGGTGATGCGTGAGATGCGTCGTAGTCCAGCTGCGTTCATGGGGTCAAAGGACCTGATTCCATTGTTTTACGCGAGAGAAGAGTTATTTTGTAAAAAGACAGGGACTAGAATGATCGCCCAAAAAACCAGACAAAATCCAAAAAACATCTACGTGACATGTCTAGTCAGCACAAAATACCCCTAAAATCTTTCTTTTTGAGGTTAAATACCCCTAAAATCTGATTTGGTGATTTGGGGGCAAAATGTTAGGGGTAAATTTTGATCATTCTCATTTTTGGGGTAATTTATGCCACTTTGGCTCATTTTAGGAGTAAAAATGGAACTAACTCCTTTTGTTATGATTTTCTCTCACATGTTAAGTGTTGCCTTCTTTTTCGTACCTACAGAAAAATGTGACCAAATGTAACTATAGCTGGGCATGGTGGAGCATGCCTTCCCCTCTAGTATTTTTTATCATCGGTAAATATGGTTATAATATATGCCTAAGAGAGTCACTCTCACTAACTTATTTATCTGAACATGCAAGCATGCCATCTCATCATACATTTTAAAATGGGATAAGACCGAAACCTCAACATACAATCATGCATGACATTCAACCATGCATAAAAAATGTTTTCCATTCAACTATTCTAGTTATGTCCAGTAAATATTTTACAACTATACGTAATCAAATCAAATGTAATAAGTCATGTATTTTTAATTTTGCTTCTTATGTTATTAAACCAAATTTTCATCAACCAGTTCCCGCAGCAACGCGCGCGCGGGGTATTCTCTAGTTCCTGTATTAGCTGGTCCGACAACACAAAATTGCCCGACCCAACTTATAGTTAGCGCTCGATGTTTGGTTTTGGCTGATGTTCCCGGTTTTGTTTCGGCCCTTTTTTGTCTCATCTGCTTTCAACATTTCGTTAGTATTTTACATTTTTTATTTTTATTTTTATTTCGTTTTTCTTTCCCTTTTCATTTATTTTTGCTTGGTTTTTATTAGAGGCTTACTTTTTTTTTCTTTCTTTCTCTTGGTTCTTGGATTTTGCTTATGACGTGTGCAACATATCAGCTGACCGATGAGCAGATCATATGGGCCGCCTTCAGAGCCATTGGATCTGACACGTGACAGCCGTCTGATCTGGCTGCGTTAGACGTTCAACATGACCTGTTCGTTTGCGAACGCGCCATGTTGCGCTCGCTGGCTAAAACATTAAACCATGTTTTGCTCAGAAAAACATACGTGAGCATCCACCATATTATCTGAACGTGCTTACAACATGAGCCATGTTGCACTCGTTGGCTGCAACATGACCCGTGTTGCGTTCGCCCCCACCCTGACCCCATTTCCATCATGAGCCATGTTGCTGTCGCCGGCTGCAACATGACCCATGTTGCGCTCAGAAGAAAAAAAAAGTCCACCCCCTCCTCCTCCTCCGACCCCCATTTGCATCATGAGTTATGTTGCACTTGGCACATGATGCGCCCAGGAAAACATTCACCCTGTTGCGCATGAGGGAGTTGCGCTGTGGGCCATCCGATCAAATTCGGATTTGACGGCCGCAAAGATGATCAACGGGCGCCGAGTTATCAGCGGCTGTTTGCAACCTTTTCCCAGACAGAAAGTATTCAAATGTTGCCCGCCCATCTGCACGGGCCACTATGGTACTCCCTCCGTTTCTTTTACTCCGTATACAAGATTTGGTCAAAGTCAAACTACACAAAGTTTGATCAAATTTATATAAAAAATATGAACATCTACCATATTAAAACTATATAGTATGAAAATACATTTCGTGGTGCATCTGATAAAGTTGATTTCATATTGTCAATGTTTATATTTTTTAATATAAAATTGGTCAAACTTTACAAAACTTAACTTTGACCAAACCTTATATACATACTAAAAAGAAACGGAGGGAGTACCAAACAGCACAAACATTCTTAAGTCAGAAATGGCACGATCTTCACCCTTAGCACAGCCCCCCAATCCTGAACTTAATGCTTGTTTTGAACAGTCTATTTTGTATGTCTCCTGGTTCAAGCACACGCATTGAGGTGGTCGATCACTCACTGGTCATGTGGATCATCACCTCCTTCATTGGCATCCGGGTTGTCTCCGGCTTCGGCGGTCCTCTTGTAGGCGTACCAGTTGGCTATGGGCAGGTAGACAGCAAAGTTGACAACGCTGAGCACGGTCATTAGCCAGAAGAAGTAGTCGAGGTGGCCGACGTTGAGGTTCTTGTCCGGGATCCACCCTTGCTTTCCACCCCTCGTCGTCACCCTCTTCACCACCGTCACCAGCAGCGTGCTCACGTAGCTTCCCAGTGCTACCGCCGTCAGCGACAGCGCCATGCACATGCTCCTCATGGCGTCCGGCGCCTGGTCGTAGAAGAAATCCAGCTGCCCCACGAAGACGAACACCTCGGCGGCGCCGACGATGAAGTACTGCGGCACCTGCCAGAAGATGGAGATGGGCACGATGTCGTCCTCCCCGTACAGCCCGAGCCTCGCGACCGTGCGGAGGCGGAAAACCTCGAGCACGCCGGCGGCGACCATGGAGAAGATCGAGACGACGAGGCCGACACCCATGCGCTGGAGCTGCGTGAAGCCGCGCGGGTGGCCGGTGACGGAGCGGACGGCCGGGACGAGGAGGCGGTCGTACACGGGCACCCAGAAGATGACGCTGAGGGTGTCGAAGGTAGAGAGCGAGGCAGAGGGGATGGAGAAGTGGGCGCCCATGCGCTTGTCGAGGGTGTTTCCCTGGAACACGAACACGGTGTTCATCTGCCCGTACACCGCCGCGAAGACGATGCCGCTCGCCCAGATGGGCAGCAGCCGCACCACGCTCTTGAGCTCCTCCACCTGCGTCACCGTGCACAGTCTCCACGCCGATGGCGCCGTCGCCGTCCTGTCCGCCGGCGTCTCCACGGCCGCCTTGTCGAGGAACCTGAACTGCTCGGTGTGCTCCAGCTTGCGGCTCCCCTCGATGCCGGACTCCCTGTCCATCGTCTCGTACAGCGCCGACCCGTCGACGGGGACGCTCAGCTTGCGCGTGGCCGCGACGAGCACCTGCGCGATGCGGGTGAGCGGGCTGCCGCCGGGGCGCTGATGGCGGTAGAGCGGCGTGCCGACGAAGAAGCTGCCGACGGCGATGGCCATGACGACGGCGGGGATGCCGAAGCCCCAGCCCCAGCCGTAGCGTACCTGCACATTCACCAGCACGGACGACGCCACCAGCGCGCCGATGTTGATGGACAAGTAGAACCAGTTGAAGAAGGAACTCTTGCTCCGCCGCTCGCTCTCGTCGTGCTCGTCGAACTGGTCGGCTCCGAACGAGGACACGCAGGGCTTGATCCCGCCGGTGCCCAGAGCGACGAGGTACAGACCGACGAACACCGCCGCCGTCTGCCCCGCCGTCGGGTCGCACACTCCCTTGGCCACGCACGTCGGCACCAGCCCTTTCACCGACGCCGCAACCGTCAGGAGCGCCAGGCCGATGACGTAGATGATCACGAAGGAGGCGATGGTCCAGAAGCGGCCGAGGTAGGCGTCGGCGAGGAAGGCGCCGATGAGGGGGGCGGCGTAGCAGGTTCCCGTCCAGTTGCTGACGGTGTTGGCGGCGGCGCTCTTGTTCATGCCCATGTTGTCCAGCATGAAGTTGCTCAGGTTGGCGCTCATGCCGTAGTACGCCAGCCGCTCGCAGCATTCGTTAGCTGCAATTCATCTATCAACGCCATGGCTGGCTCAAAGAGCAGGGCAACAATGGAGTTGTCGTTCGTATGTACGTACCGAGGATGTAGGGGCAGGCGCGCCAGTTGCCGGTGTTGCTCTTGACGGCCTGGTTGCCCTTGATGTCCACGGTGCCATCTTGGGTGTAGATCGTGTCTGCACCAACCTCCCCCATTGCCACCTGCTATTTTTTTTGCTGCTCAGACCTCAGAGGAGCAACTTTTGTAATGGGCAAGACAAACAAGATGGTTTGAAATTTTGAATGGCATCGAAGGTTTATATACCCAGTTCAAATGAGAAATTACAAAAGAAATGAAATCAGCCAGGCTAAAACTCTTCGCAAGCTGACAATTGAAATTTGTTGGAATTAACCACGACTGTGTGTCCGGCTCGATCGTACCAGTAACAGTCACCGAGTAGCTAGCTAGCTTTTATCGACCGGCCGGCGGAAACTCTCACGCGAAAGGCACATGTAGAGAGGATTTTCTAGGTCTTTTTTACTGGATATGCGTCTGCCGCATGATGACGCTAGGAGATTCATGTTATATTCGGCCAGTCAACAGAATCCATACGCTATTTTTATTTTATTTTATTTGGCATGGATCCATACGCTGTATATGCAAAGCAAATCAATGTAGACAAAGTTTGTCCGACTGTACACATGCAGTAATACAATACGGTAGAATAGTGATGGGCTGATGGACGGGAACTTGGTGCTCTCACGTACCCGCGTACCCTATATGCGCCAAAAAGTTTAGTAATTAAATAAATTCAAAAAATTCTAAATCTTTTTGGAATCAAACATGATCAGGTATTGTACTTCTATAAAAAGTTTGGGCATGAAATGGTTCATATTGACTTCAGGGCAAAAAAGATAAGTTTATGACGACAATATAGCGTGTATAGTGCTTGTATATAGCGTTTTTTTGGCGAACCTTCGATCCAGGATACAAAGGAAGTCATTCTCTGACGAATATTTTTGTACGACTATAATATTTGATCATGTTTGATACGAAAAAAAATCAGATTTTTTTCAACTTTTTTGAATTACTTCTCTTTGCATATAGGGTGCGCTGGGTGTACCCAGCTTCTCCTTCGTATTTTCTGGGGCCTGGTACGTTTTTATCAAATTTTTTGTGTCACCGCATTCTATTTGACTTATTTTTTTGATAAATAATGAATTTTATTGATTCAAAATAAAGCATCAAGTGGATACAAACACAATGAGCACACACCTGACCTCTGCACAGTTAGGATACGTACAACCAACACTAAGACACAAACACAAAAGCATGTCGATAAAAAGAAAAGTCATATAAGACAAAAGCTATGCTGAAGCGGGAAAAAACAAAAATCCCAAAGTGATCAAAATAGCGATTGACAAACTATAGCAATGACCATATATCTACACCAATCGTCTCTTGAGGCCACAATGACAATGATGTTCTTCAACAGCGATGCCTTCAAGAAGGAAACAACACTCAAGCATCATTGTCACTGGATCCAACCACCATAGGTCAGATTGAACATTTCGCCCTGAATAACAAGTCCAAGCATATCCGCGAAACGCCTTCATCAAGGTAACGGCGTAAAAACATCGCCATTGCAGTATAAGTATATCCAACACATTTCAAACCTAGGGTTTTCACCCCGGAGCTCGAGAACGGGTACTGAAGAAGCATCACCAAATCAAAGTCAACCATGTGATGTCGCCACCACTTTTCCATGATCCCAACAGCTACATGTGGTCGGATAAAAATCGTCACCTCCACTGCACAACTATACCCTTTGCGTCAAATCGTGTCTATAGATTGTAACTCGAGTTGGAGCGAGAGCCGCCAAACCTCACAAAGGAGTCGAATATCATAGCAGCTTCATGCCGCGCCCATGCTCCAAAGCCAATGATGCAACGGTTGACAGCGCCAAGATGGGCCATGTCATACATCGCCATCCCACTACAATGCGGCACCACTTCAACCGGTCGCTGGTTGTTGTTGGCTGCTGCTACTGCCGTTGACTAAACCACTAGCCCACCTCAAGCCATTGCCAATCTCACGTAGCATGTACGGACCGCCACGGTAGACGACCCCCACCACGAGATTGCTTCGTGGCCTGGTGATACGTCTCCAACGTAATTATAATATACGAAGTATTCATGCTATATTTACTTGAGTTCTACATGGTTTTGGTGTACTTTTATATTATTTTTATTGACTAACATATTAATTTAGTGTCCAGTGCTAGTTCCTATTTTTTGCCTATTTTTTGTTTCATAGAAAAACCTATCAAACGAAGTCCAAACGCGATAAAAAATTACTGTGATTTTTTATAGCAGGAAAGAGTCCTAGGAAGCTTCGGGGGTGAGCCAAAAGGTGCCTAGGGGGGCCACAAGCTCAACGGGTGCCCCCATGACGAGGACATCTTCATCATCCTCGCTGCCTCCATGACGAGGAGGGAGTAGTTCACCCCTAGGGCTGAGGGTATGTACCAGTAGCTATGTGTTTGATTTTGCCTCACCATGCGTGAGGACCTAAAATAGGGCCCACCTCCCCATTAACGGTGATGGTGGTGCTACCACTCCTGACCAACTGCATGATCCATCAGCACAAACAATCATCGAACCCCCTCCGCTCAAGCGATAAGCAGAGAAAGGACCAGCCCAAGAAATCGTAGGCCTTCTGAAAGTCCAGCTTCAAGAACACGTCCTTCTTGCGTTGAACCTTAACATGATGAGTGATTTCACGAAGAGCCACAATCCCATCGTGAATAGGACACCCCTTGAGAATAAGCAAAACGGTAAGGGTGTGAGAGGTGTTTAGCCACTGAGGCAAACTGCAAAACACAGACCTTGGAGAAGATCCGATGTAGGACATTGATCGCCGTAATTAGCCAAAGTGATGGATATTGGCCGCCCTGACTCATTTCGGGATCAAGGTAGCCACACCGAAGTTCAAACGAGACATGTCCAATGTTTTAGTGTAGAATTCATGGAACATTGGTATAATCACCGGCTTAAGATGCTCCCAGAACTTCTGGAAGGAGACTGGGAGGCCATCGATAACCGGCACCGAACTAGCTTCATCTCTACAATCGCTCAACCCACCCCCTCCAGCAAGAATGGGAGGGTAAGTTCCACATTTTCATGGTCTCAAACCATGTCCTCTAATGGTCAGCAACCCATAGCCAATGAAATCCCTGACTGGGTTCCGCCGTGAAGAGCTCCTTATAGAAGGAGTAAATGTGGGCGGAGATATCCCTCGCCTTCTCCAAGAGAACCGCCCCCTCCCAAAGGCACATGATGTAGCATTTTCGACGTTGCTCATTTGCAATGGCATGAAAGTAGGCGTGTTGGCATCTCCCAGCAACAACCAACTCTAGCGGCTCTTTTGCTGGCACAAAAGCTTATCACGCTTGAAGATCTCCATAGGGGAGGCGTTAAGATGTTATCGGTAAAGCCACTCCTCAATGGTAGGACCCGATTCGCCCGCGATCATGTCAAGCGTCCGAATTTGATGCAGGAGAACACCCTTATGAGCCTGAAGCTCATCCCCACCATTTGTACCCACCCCTACATGAATTGGCATGCTATATTGGGTTGGAGATGCTCTTATGGAAAAAAAATTCATGCGATTTTGGGTTGGAGATGCTCTTACGGGAAAAAAATTATGGATTAAATCCCATAGTCAGACATGACATGCACTGATTAGAATAGGGAGTCTAGGGTGCAGTACATATGTATAGCAATTTTTTAGAAGAAAAAAGAGTTAATACCACAATTGGTAGATAAACTTGTAGGGGTGGAAATAGATTCATACAAGGACTAAAAAGCTCCCACAAAAGTGCCCTTCCAAGTAGTATGCGGATTCATTTTTGGCCCAAAATGTTGTGGACACGACATTTGGCATGCCACGTTGGATTTCGGGACATGCCAGTTGGGTCATGCTAATTTTGCAGAAAGCCCCTACATTTTTTTATGTTGCGCTCCATTCCCCTATCTAAATCTCTAGGCCTCACGCGCTCCATTCCCCATCTCAAAATCACTAGCCCGGCTGCTGCCAGCTCCACCCATTCCACCATCCTCACCACCGCCAATTCTCGCCGTCGCTTTCTCCTCCGCCCTCACCGTCATAGCCTCTAGGACCTCCTGTGAGACAGATCCTAATAGCTGCAGTAGCTGGGGGAAAGCCTCGTACACGTACGGGAGCGGCATGGCCGACGAACCCGCTCTCACGCTCCGGCGAGGTATTGGGTGGTGCTGGAGAGGCTAGGAGAGGAGTGGTGGTGCTAGAGAGGCTGGGAGAGGAGTGGGTGCTGCTGGAGTGGCGAGAGGAGCAGTCCTCTTTACCTGCAATAGGAAGCGCCGGAGGGAGAACTGTGGGAAGTGAGAAGCGCGGGAAGGATTCAGAGGTGTCAGACGATGCAACGTACAAAATAAAAGGCATGTGGGTGCTTTTTGTTTGATATCCTTGCATAGACTATTGATCAAAGGGACATGTCCACCTGCAGTAGGTTCTGGGATCGAATCCGAGCACCACCAATTTGTTCTATTTTTTACTTTTTGTCAACACAAATTTTGTATAACTTTCTGTGAACACAGTTATAGCATGCAGAAAAACTAAAATTTAACAAATACAGTATAATTTGAGTACTTTCTGTGAACACAGTTAATGTAGCATTCAAAGGCATGTGGGTGGTTTTGAGTATAGTTTCAGTGCTTTCTAACAAATTTAACAACAAACACAGTACTATTTGACCAGGAGGTTTTGATTACTTTCTGTGAGCACAATTCAGTGCATTTGAATAGAAATTATGTAGCATTCAAGTTACCCAACAAATATAGAATTCAGCTGGTGCGGCATTTCAATTTTGAGAACTTTCTATCAAAAATAAATATGACATAGATAGCTCCATAAATACATAAATGATGCACCATGGGAAGTTCATTACATATAAAATATCTTCTCAGAAAAATGGTAGCATGAAGTTCAGACATGAACTTCTACATTTTAGCATGAAGTTCATGTTGGAAATCGTTGCATGGAAACCAAAAAAAAATTCTATGCACACACAATGATCTATCCATGGAGATGCATAACAACGAGGGGGAGAGTGTGTCTACATACCCTCGTAGACCGTAAGCGGAAGCGTTTCTCAACGCGGTTGATGTAGTCAAACTTCTTTGTGCTTCAACTGATCAAGTACCGAACGCGCAACACCTCCGCGTTCTGCGCACGTTCAGCTCAGTGACGTCCCTCGCCTTCTTGATCTAGCAAGACATCGAGATAGTAGATGAGTTTCGTCATTACAACGGCATGGTGACGGTGATGGTGAAGTGATCCTCGCAGGGCTTCGCCTAAGCACTACGAAAATATGACCGGGGGTGTAAACGGTGGAGGGGGGCGCCGCACACGGCTAGGCAATTGTCTGGGGTGTGCTAGGGTGCCCCCCCCCACATATATATAGGTGGGAGGGAGAGGGGAGGCTGCCAGGAGGTGCCCAAGTAGGCCGAATCCTACTTGGGTCTCCCCTTGGTCGGCGCCCCTGCCATATTTGCCGGATGGGGAAGGAAAGAGGAGGGAGCAGGGAAGGAAGGGGGAGCCGAATCCCCCCCTTTCCTTTCCCTTCCCCTCTTTCCTTCTCCTCCTGGTTCGACCCATATGGGGGGTGCACCAGCCCCTTGTGGCTGGTGCATTTCCCCTCTTGGCCCATAAGGCCCATATCCTTTGCCGGGGGTGCCCGGAACCCCTTCCGGTGACCCGATATGTACCCGATAGTACCCTCCGGAACACTTCCGGTGTCCGAATACTATCGTCCTATATATCAATCTTTACCTCTCGACCATTTAGAGACTCCTCGTCATGCCGTGATATCATTTGGGACTCCGAACAACATTCAGTCACCAAATCACATAACTCATATAATACTATATCGTCATCGAACGTTAAGCATGCGGACTCTACGGGTTCGAGAACTAGTAGACATGACCGAGACACCTCTCCGGTCAATAACCAATAGCGGAACCTGGATGCCCATATTGGCTCCTACATATTGGCTCCTACATAATTTTTATCGGTCGAACCGTTATGACAACATACGTAATTCCCTTTGTCCATCGGTATGTTACATGCCTGAGATTCGATCGTCGGTATCTTCATACCTAGTTCAGTCTCGTTACCGGCAAGTCTCTTTACTTGTTCCATAATACATCACCTCATGACTAACTCCTTAGTCGTTTGCTTGCAAGCTTATGATGTGTATTACCGAGAGCCCAAAAATAACTCTTTGATACTTGGAGTGACAAATCCTAATCTCAATCTATGCCAACTCAACAAAAACCTTCGGAGATACCTGTAGAGCATCTTTATAATCACCAAGTTATGTTGTGAAGTTTGATAGCACACAAGGCATTCCTTCGGTATTCGGGAGTTGCATAATCTCATAGTCGAATGAATATGTATTTGACATGAAGAAAGCAATAGCAATAAAACTGAATGATCATAATGCTAATCTAACGGATGGGTCTTGTCCATCGCATCATTCTCCTAATGATGTGATCCCGTTATCAAATGACAACTCATGTCCATGGTTAGGAAACCTTAACCATCTTTGATCAACGAGCTAGTCAAGTAGAGGCTCACTAGGGACACGATGTTTCTTTATGTATTCACACATGTATTTAGGTTTCCGATCAATAGAATTCTAGCATGAATAATAAACCTTTATCATGAATAAAGAAATATAAATTAACAACATTATTGCCTCTAGGGCATATTTCCTTCAGTCTCCCACTTGCACTAGAGTCAATAATCTAGATTACATTGTAATGAATCTAACACCCATGGAGTCTTGGTGCTGATCAGGTTTTGCTCGTGGAAGAGGCTTAGTTAACGGGTCTGCTACATTCAAATCCGTATGTATTTTGCAAATTTCTATGTCTCCCTCCTTGACTTGATCACGGATGGAGTTGAAACGTCTCTTGATGTGTTTGGTTCTTTGTGAAATCTGGATTCCTTCGCCAAGGCAATCGCTCCAGTATTGTCACAAAAGATTTTTGTTGGACTCGATGCACTAGGTATTACACCTAGATCGGATATGAACTCCTTCATCTAGACTCCTTCATTTGCTGCTTCCAAAGCAACTATGTACTCCACTTCACACGTAGATCCCGCTACAACGCTCTGCTTGGAACTGCACCAACTGACAGCTCCACCATTCAATGCAAATATGTATCTGGTTTGTGACTTAGAGTCATCCGGATCAGTGTCAAAGGTAGCATCGATGTAACCATTTACGACGAGCTCTCTGTCACCTCCATAAATGAGAAACATATCCTTGGTCCTTTTCAGGTACTTCAGGATGTTCTTGACTGCTGTCCACTAATCCACTCCTGGATTACTTTGGTACCTCCCCACCAGACTTATGGCAAGGCACACATCAGGTCTGATACACAGCATAGCATACATGATAGAACCTATGGCTGAGGCATTGGGAATGACTTTCATCTTCTCTCTATCTTCTATAGTGGTCGGGCTTTGAGTCTAACACAACTTCATAACTTGCAACACAGGCAAGAACCCTTTTTTGACTGATCCATTTTTAACTTCTTCAAAACTTTGTCAAGGTATGTGCTTTGTGAAAGTCCTACTAAGCGTCTTGATCTATCTCTGTAGATCTTGATGCCCGATATATAAGGAGCTTCACCAAGGTCTTTCATTGAAAAACTCTTATTCAAGTATCCTTTTATGCTATCCAGAAATTCTACATCATTTCCAATTAACAATATGTCATCCACATATAATATTAAAAATTCTACAGAGCTCCCACTCACTTACTTGTAAATACATGCTTCTTTGAAAGTCTGTATAAAACCATATGCTTTGATCACCTCATCAAAGCATATATTCCAACTCCGAGATGCTTGCACCAGTCCATAGATGGATCAATGGAGCTTGCATACTTTGTTAGCACCTTTAGGATCGACAAATCCTTCTGGTTGCATCATATACAACTCTTCTTTAAGAAATCCATTAAGGAATGCAGTTTTGTCGTCCATTTGCCAGATTTCATAATTATAAAATGCGGCAATTGCTAACATGATTCGGACAGACTTAAGCATCGCTATGGGTGAGAAATTCTCATCGTAGTCAGCTCCTTGAACTTGTCGAAAACCTTTCGCGACAAGTCGATCTTTGTAGATAGTAACATTACCATCAGTGTCAGTCTTCTTCTTGAAGATCCAATTATTCTCTATGGGTTGCCAATCATCGGGCAAGTCCACCAAAGTCCACACTTTGTTCTCATACATGGATCCTATCTCAGATTTCATGGCCTCAAGCCATCTGCCGGAATCTGGGCTCGTCATTGCTTCTTCATAGTTCGTAGGTTCGTCATGGTCTAGTAACATGACTTCCAGAACAGGATTACTGTACCACTCTGGTGCGGAACATGCTCTGTTTGACCTACGAGGTCCAGTAGTAAATTGATCTGAAGTTTCATGATCATCATCATTAACTTCCTCTCTAGTTTGTGTAGGCATCATGGGAACGGATTTATCTGATGTGCTACTTTCCAAATTGAGAGAAGGTACAATTACCTCATCAAGTTCTACTTTCCTTTCACTCACTTCTTTCGAGAGAAACTCCTTCTCTAGAAAGGATCCATTATTGGCAACAAAGATCTTGCCTTCGGATCTGTGGTAGAAGGTGTACCCAATTGTTTCCGTAGGGTATCCTATGAAGACGCACTTCTCTGATTTTGGTTCGACCTTATCTGGCTGAAGCCTTTTGACATAAGTGTCGCAACCCAAACTTTAAGAAATGACAGCTTAGGTTTCTTGCCAAACCATAGTTCATATTGTGTCATCTCAACAGATTTAGATGGTGCCCTATTTAACGTGAATGCACTTGTCTCTAATGCATAACCCCAAAATGATAGTGGTAAATCGGTAAGAGACATCATAGATCGCACCATATCTAATAAAGTACGGTTACAACGTTCGGATACACCATTACGCTGTGGTGTACCAGGTGGCGTGAATTGTGAAACTATTCCACATTGTTTTAAATGAAGGCCAAACTCGTAACTCAAATATTCGCCTCCATGATCAGATTGTAGAAACTTTATTTTCTTATTACAATGATTCTCTACTTCACTCTGAAATTGTTTGAACTTTCCAAATGTGTCAGACTTGTGTTTCATTAAGTAGATATACCCATATCTGCTCCAATCATATGTGAAGGTCAGAAAAAACGATACCCGCCGCGTGCCTCAACACTCATTGGACCGCATACATCGGTATGTATTATTTCCAATAAGTCATTGGCTCGCTCCATTGTTCCGGAAAATGGAGTTTTAGTCATCTTGCCCATGAGGCATGGTTCACAACTATCAAATGATTCATAATCAACTGATTCCAAAGGCCCATCTGCATGGAGTTTCTTCATGCGCTTTACACCAATATGACCTAAACGGCAGTGCCACAAATATGTTGCACTATCATTATCAACTTTGCATCTTTTGGCATCAATATTATGAATATGTGTATCACTATAATCAAGATTCAACAAAAATAGACCACTCTTCAAGGGTGCATGACCATAAAACATATTACTCATATAAATAGAACAACCATTATTCACTAATTTAAATGAATAAATGTCTCGCACTAAACAAGATCGAGATATAATGTTCATGCTCAACGCTGGCACCAAATAACAATTATTCAGGTCTAAAACTAACCCCGAAGGTAGATGTAGAGGTAGCGTTTCGACGACGATCACATCGACCTTGGAACCATTCCCGATGTGCATTGGCACCTCGTCCTTAGCCAATCTTCGTTTAATTCGTAGCTCCTGTTTCGAGTTACAAATATGAGCAGCCGAACCAGTATCAAATACCCAGGCGCTACTACGAGCATTGGTAAGGTACACATCAATAACATGTATATCAAGTATACCTTTGTTCACTTTGCCATCCTTCTTATCCGCCAAATACTTGGGGCAGTTTCGCTTCCAATGACCAGTCCCTTTGCAGTAGAAGCACTCAGTTTCAGGCTTGGGTCCAGCTTTGGGCTTCTTCCCGTGACTGGCAACTTGCTTGCCATTCTTCTTGAAGTTCCCCTTATTTACCTTGCCATTTTTCTTGAAACTAGTGGTCTTGTTAACCATCAACACTTGATGCTCCTTCTTGATTTCTACCTCTGCAGTTTTGAGCATTGCGAAGAGCTCGGGAATTGTCTTCTCCATGCCTTGCATATTATAGTTCATCACGAAGCCTATGTAGCTTGGTGGCAGTGATTGAAGAACTCTGTCGATAACACTCTGGAAGATTAACTCCCAGCTGAGTCAAGTGATTATGATACCCATACTTTTTGAGTATCTGTTCACTGACAGAACTGTTTTCCTCCATCTTTCAGCTATAGAACTTGTTGGAGACTTCATATCTGTTAAGTAGGGCATTTCCTTGAAATATTAACTTCAATTCCTGGAACATCTCATATGCTCCATGACGTTCAAAACATCTTTTAAGTCCCGATTCTAAGCTGTAAAGCATGGCACACTGAACTATCGAGTAGTCACCAGATCGAGCTTGTCGTACGTTCAAAACATTAGCATCTGCTCATGCAGCAGGCCTTTCACCTAGTGGTGCATCAAGGACATAATTATTTTGTGCAACAATGAGGATAATCCTCAAGTTACGGGCCCAGTCCATGTAGTTGCTACCATCATCTTTCAACTTAGCTTTCTCTAGGAACGCATTAAAATTCAGGGGAACGGTACCACGGGCCATTGATCTACAACATAGATATGCAAATACTATCAGGACTAAGTTCATGATAAATTAAGTTCAATTAATCAAATTACTTAAGAACTCACACTTAAATAGACATCCCTCAAGTCATCTAAGTGATACGTGATCAAATCAACTAATCCATGTCCAATCATCACGTGAGATGGAGTAGTCATCAATGGTGAACATCTCTATGTTGATCATATCTACTATATGATTCACGTTCGACCTTTCGGTCTCCAGTGTTCCGAGGCCATGTCTGTACATGCTAGGCTCGTCAAGTTTAACCCAAGTATTCCGCATGTGCAAAACTGTCTTGCACCCGTTGTATGTGAATGTAGAGTCTATCACACCCGATCATGACGTAGTGTCTCAACACGACAAACTGTACCAACGATGCATACTTAGGGAGAACACTTTTACCTTGAAATTTAGTGAAGGGATCATCTTATAATGCTACTACCGTACTAAGCAAAATAAGATGCATAAAAGATAAACATCACATGCAATCAAAAATATGTGACATGATATGGCCATCATCATCTTGTGCTTTTGATCTCCATCACCAAAGCATCGTTATGATCTCCATAATCACCGGCTCGACACCTTGATCTCCATCGTTGCGTCGTGGTCGTCTCGCCAACTATTGCTTCTACAAATATCGCTAATGCATAGTGATAAAGTAAAGCAATTACCTGGCGTTTGCATTTCATACAATAAAGAGACAACCATAAGGCTCCTACCGGTTGCCGATAACTTTTACAAAACATGATCATCTCATACAATAACGTATATCACATCATGTCTTGACCATATCACATCACAACATTGAAGGAAATATGCCCTAGAGGCAATAATAAAGTTATTATTTATTTCCTCATATCATGATAAATGTTTATTATTCATGCTAGAATTGTATTAACCGGAAACATAATACATGTGTGAATACATAGACAAACATAGTGTCACTAGTATGCCTCTACTTGACTAGCTCATTGATCAAAGATGGTTGAGTTTCCTAGCCATGGACATGAGTTGTAATTTGATTAACGAGGTCACATCATTAGGAGAATGATGTGATTGACTTGACCCATTTCGTTAGCTTAGCACTTCATCGTTTAGTATATTGTTATTGCTTTCTCCATGACTTATACATATTCCTATGACTATGAGATTATGCAACTCCTGAATACCAGAGGAACACTTTGTGTGCTAACAAACATCACAACGTAACTGAGTGATAATGAAGGTGCTCTACAGCTATCTCCGATGGTGTTCGTAGAGTTGGCATAGATCGAGGTTAGGATTTGTCACTCCGATTGTCGAAGAGGTATCTCTAGGCCCTCTCGGTAATGCACATCACTATAAGCCTTGCAAGAAATGTGACTAATGAGTTAGTTATGGGATGATGCATTACGGAACCAGTAAAGAGACTTGCCGGTAACGAGATTGAGCTAGGTATTGAGATACCGACGATCGAATCTCGGGCAAGTAACATACCGATGACAAAGGGAACAACGTATGTTGTTATGCGGTTTGACCGATAAAGGTCTTCGTAGAATATGTAGGAACCAATATGAGCATCCAAGTTCCTCTATTGGTTATTGACCGGAGACATGTCTCGGTCATGTCTACATAGTTCTCGAACCCGTAGGGTCCGCATGCTTAAAGTTCTGTGACGATCGGTATTATGAGTTTTTGTGTTTTGATGTACCGAAGATAGTTCGGAGTTCCGAATATGATCACAGACATGACGAGGAGTTTCGAAATGGTCGAGAAGTAAAGATCAATATATTGGATGACTATGTTCGGACACCGGAAGTGTTTCGGGAGGTTTCAGACATATACCGAAGTACCGGGGGGTTACCGGAACCCCCCGGGGAGTGTAATGGGCCTATTGGGCCTTAGTGGAGAAGAGGAGGGGCGGCCAGGGCAGGCCGCGCGCCCCTCCCCCTCTAGTCCGAATTGGACAAGGAGGGGGCGGCGCCCCCCTTTCCTTCCTCCTCTCTCCTTCCCTTCCCCCTTCTCCTACTCCTACTAGGAAAGAAGGAGTCCTACTCCCGGTGGGAGTAGGACCCCCCCCCTTGGTGCGCCCTCCTCCTTGGTCGGCCGCCTCCCCCCTAGCTCCTTTATATACGGGGCAGGGGGGCACCCCAAGACACAACAATTGATCATTGATCTCTTAGCTGTGTGCAGTGCCCCCCTGTCGGTGTCAAAACCGGCGGATCTCGGGTAGGGGGTCCCGAACTGTGCGTCTAGGCGGATGGTACCAGGAGACAAGGGACACGATGTTTTTACCCAGGTTCGGGCCCTCTCGATGGAGGTAAAACCCTACTCTTGCTTGATTGATATTGATGATATGGGTAGTACAAGAGTGGATCTACCACGAGATCAAGGAGGCTAAACGCTAGAAGCTAGCCTATGGTATGATTGTTGTAATGGTTGTTGTCCTACGGACTAAAACCCTCCAGTTTATATCGACACCGGGGAGGGCTAGGGTTACACAGAGTCGGTTACAATGGTAGGAGATCTACATATCCGTATCGCCAAGCTTGCCTTCCACGCCAAGGAAAGTCCCATCTGGACACGGGACGAAGTCTTCAATCTTGTATCTTGTAGGATCGAAGAAGGTGAGAGTGTCTAGAGGGGGGGTGATTAGACTACTCGACAAGATAAAAATTATGCCTTTTGACAAAGACACGTTTTGGCAGATTTTGCATATCACACAAGTCAAGTAGCATACTACACATGCAATTCTAGAGTATGGGCAGCGGAAAGTAAATTGCACAAGTAGTAAAGAGAAGTGGAGAAGATCAAACGCAATTTGGAGACACGGAGATTTTTCTCGTGGTTCCGATAGGTGGTGCTATCGTCAATCCACGTTGATGGAGACTTCAACCCACGAAGGGTAACGGCTGCGAGAGTCCACGGAGGGCTCCACCCATGAAGGGTCCACGAAGAAGCAACCTTGTCTATGCCATCATGGCCTACGCCCACGGAGGGCTAGCCTTACTCGGGGTAGATCTTCACGAAGTAGGCGATCTCCTTGCCCTTACAAACTTCTTGGTTCAACTCCACATCTCGACGGAGGCTCCCAAGCGACACCTAACCAATCTAGGAGGCACCACCCTCCAAAAGGTAATAGATGGTGTTGATGATGATGAACTCCTTGCTCTTGTGCTTCAAATGATAATCTCCCCAACACTCAACTCTCCTCACTGATTTGGCTGTGGTGGAAGAAAGGATTGAGTGGAAAGCAACTTGGGAAGGCTAGAGATCAAGTTTCATATGGTGGGAGTGGAGCTACTTGATCTCAACACAAGGGTAGGTAGTTTTCTTCTCAGAAATGTAAGGTAGGAGTGGTAGTTCTTTCTGATGGCTCTCTCCACGAATGAAGAGGGGGTGGAGGGGTATTTATAGCCTCCACACAAAATCCAACCGTTACACACATTTGACCAATCTCGGTCAGACCGAAGTTGACAACTCGGTGAGACCGAAAGTTCAAATCATGTGAACGTTGGGATTTTCGGTGGGACCGAAAATACAAACTCGGTGAGTCCGATTCGTCCAAAGACAAGAGCTTGCCAATCTCGGTGGGACCGACTTCATCATCTCGGTGACACCGATTTGATGACAGAAGGTTACAGAAGCTTGGCAACTCAAGTTTCGGTGAGACCGGATTCAGAATCGGAAAATCCGAGAATTCTAGGGTTTGGCTATATGGCTGAGGTGGTTCATCTCGGTGTGACTGGGTTTGGAAAATCGGTGGGACCGAGATTACTTATGAGTGTATTATGGAAGTGAGAGTTGCTGATAGTTTAGGAGATGTATCACTAAGCACTTTGAGCAACCAGATCATTATCATAACCTCATCCCCTTTTAATAGTATTGGCTTTCCTATAGACTCAATGTGATCTTGGATCACTAAACCAAAAATGGAGTCTTGAGCTTTTGCCAATGCTTGCCTTAGCATTTTGAGGGGTCCACTTCTTCAGTCCTTTTGCCATGCCAATGTGATTGAATTTCCTGAAACATACTTGATAAAAGCATTAGTCCAACCACAAAGTATGTTGTCATTAATTACCAAAACCACCCAGGGAGCAAATGTGCTTTCATATCTTCATAGTCTTGGAGTCCGGCTGACAATGATAGTCTGGCTGTCCGGACACCCCCTAGTCCAGGACTCCCTCAGTAGCCCCCAAACCAGGCTTCAATGACGATAAGTCCAGCGCGTATATAGTCTTCGGCGTTGCAAGGTGGGTTCTCCTTCAAGTTCCATGTACCTGCCGAATAGTGTCCGGCTCTCTTGTAAACGTTGTGCTCCTTGGCTTCCACGCCCAATAATGGCCTTCTTCCACGCGTCGCACGAATGCGAAAAGCCAAGGTATCTTTTATGTTTTACCCCCTAGCTGCGCAAATAATCTGCCTATAAGAGAGGCAAGAATCCAGATCCAAATCACACCATCTTCCTTCCGCGAGTACTCATCCGAGCGCTTCTGACCAAAAATCCATTCCCTCATGGACCGTCGATGCGGCTCCTCCTCTCGTGCTCCCAGCCCTCTGCCAGGAGATTGGAGGAGATGTTCTGTCCCACACAACGAGCTGGTGATGCTCCAAGCGGAGGGATATCTCCCTCAAGCCTTCATGGTCCCGGTTCGAGCCGGGCTGGCCACCTACAAAGGTGGGAAGCAAGCGGAGGCTACCCCAAGTCCCAACAAAGGGGAGCGGGTATGCTTCATCCCCTATCTGATAAGGGGGCTCGGATTTCCTATACATCCGTTCCTCCGCGGGCTCCTGGAGTTCTACGGACTCCAGCTCCATCACCTCACACCCGCCTCTATTCTGCATATCGCGGGTTACGTAGCTCTTTGCGAGCTATTTCTGGGCGTCGAGCCCCATTTTGCGCTGTGGAAGAGGTTGTTCTACCTTGTACCCCTCTCTCACGAGGGGTACGTATATCAAGTGGGCGGTGCCAAAATATGGCGCATTGCCGGGACCGGATATCCATCCGGAACCCCTAAGAAGGCGTCCGAAGACTGGCCTTCAGAATGGTTTTATGTAGAAGACGCTCCGCTGCCGGACCCTGTTTGGATCGGCCTCCCGGAGTTCAGTAATGCTCCTCTGAAGAAACGCCTGAGCTGGCGCCCACGGAGCCCCCAGCTGGAGGAAGACAAGAGCGTCCATTATTTGATGGGCCGGATAAGGTTACTGGCCCATTCCGGATTGACCATGATTGGAGTCATGGCAACGTGCATTATGCGGGGGGTGCAGCCACTGCAATACAGGGGCCACCCTATGTGGGATTTCAACGGGGAGGACGATGCCACTCATCATGGCCGCAAAGGGCCGGGATCGGCCAAAGACCTGGTGAAGATCCTGTCCGGCCTGTACAAGGGGGAGAAGGAAGATTTCCTCCAGACGAGCCCGTTGAATGGGTTCTCCATGAATAACCCTCGGCGTTGGGTAAGTGAACACTTTGCGTGTCCGACCCATGTTTTCAAAGTTTAAGTCTCTTACCTTTATGCTTTCGACGCAGGAGCTGCGTCGGGATGTGGAGGGCATGCATAGTATGGCTCCGCAACCCGAGGATCCAAAGAGATCCCAAGATCCGGCCTCCGAAGAGGACCCGGACATAAAGGTGGAGCTAATCGAGGGGGTGTTCCACCAACTCAGCATGGATAATGCTTTAGTCGCCATTACGGCTGACTACCCTGGCCTATATCCGGCTTCCCAGGTGATTGTGACCGAAGTCCTGACACCATCATTCCGTCCCTATGCATATCTGACCCCGTATACAATGGTGTCTCGCAGGGGGTGCCTTCAGGGCAGGAGGCCGAGGCCACGGCAGCTGGCCAACAAGGGTCAGTTCGGCCCGGCAGGCGGAAGAGGAGCGCGGCGCGGATCGAAACGTCGCCGCAACGGTATGGCTCACGATTTGTTATTTAGAACAGCGTTCCTAGGAAGTGTTTGAATGCTCATGACTTTTGCAGGAGAAAAAGCGCCCGCCGGACTGCGGGCGTAGAGGTTGCCAACCCAGCCTCTGCCAGCCAGGCTCCAACACCCGGTCTGGAGGGGGAGGCGAGCGCAAGGCGCGAGCCAGATACTCCTCCAACGGAGGATGCCGACAGACTGTCTGCCACCAAGTCTGAGGTGGAGAGCGCCATGAACCACAGGCGCCGCCGAACAGTTTTTCGTGACGCGTGCTTCTCCCCTGAGGCGTTGAGTGCCTTTAACGCGGGGGACGCGCACCTCCGTGCTGCTCAAGATGGTTTGACCAGAGCCACGGAGCAGTATGTAAAGGACATACGGGTAAGAGATTTTAATAGTTGTATATGCCAGTAGCCCCCGAGACTTAAAGTAGTTGGAATAACTGATTTAAGGATCGTTTGATATGCAGGATCTTACGGAGAAGAATACCCGATTGTCCCAGGAGCTAAAAGAGTGCAAGGCCCAACTAGAGGCCGCACTAGCTGCCACAGGAGGAAGCACAGAGATCCCTCCTGGTAACACATTATTTCAAAAAAGATAATCAGTGTGCGACGTGTGTTTAAGCCTGACAATGACATTGCAGGTGATGCCGGACAGGATCCGGACAGGCAAGAACTACTGCGCCAGCTGAAGGCCGGCGAGAGGGTGCTGACGAGGGTGCAGCAGGAAAGGAACAAGCTCCAGGATGCCCATGCCCAGCTTGGAGAAGAGCTGAAAAGTGTTCGGGCCAAGCTGTCTGGCTCCGTGAAGGAGAATCAGCGGCTTCGTCGCGGCATCTATAGTAAGTGCTTGAGCGAACTCCTTTGAAAAGAAGAGTTCGGCGAGGAAGTCAATTGACAAAATATGTCTGTAGGTGTACTCACAGGTCGCCCTACGGAGGAGATGCCCGTATCAACGGGTGATCAACTTCCCGAGCTGGTGCAACTGCTTGAACGAGTTCGGCAGGCAATGAGCAGCGTCGTCCAGGCCTTATGGCCGTCCCTCTCCCTACCCGGGGGCCTTCGAGAGCTTGCGGAGAAGCTTCAGGGAGCGCGGCAGTGTTTCCGTTTATGGAAGATTTCGGCCTGCCGCCAAGGTGCCAGGGAGGCCTAGGCCATGGTGAAGACGCGGTACAAGAAGGCGGATCCCAACCACATGGCCAAGGTCGGACCTGTGGGGCCCGATGGGAAGAAGATCCCTGTGAGTTTAGTGTACGGCCAAGTAGAGTTGGCCGCTAAATTTTCCCAACGGGACTGTAAATTAGACAGCCTGTTAGACGGGATTGAGGAAGAATACAGTCAGTCGATTTGACAATGTATTTTAAAATGACATGTAAAATGCCTTCTAGCCGGATTGTAGATCGTTTGTCTTTGCCAACCTTTTCGCTTCAACCTCGAGACCCTCGAGTCCGGAGTGTGTCCGAATACCTTCTCGGTTAAGAAACAACCGGGGCATGCATGGAGACTAGGCGTAGGGGTCATTAGTGCTTTATCAGACAAGTGCCCAACTAGTTATGTTATATTACATGGTTAGTAAGAAACATCTTCCAGGGAGAATAGTTCTGTTAAGGGTTCCTTTCCCTGGGAGGCATGCCCTAAAGTGCATGTCCGGACTGCGAAAAGAGCAGGAAAACATCTCGGGGTAGATAAATAAATAGGTAAAAGATCATCTTTCAAGTCACCGACCGAATATTCCTTTAAGAACGCTAGCTTTCGGCTTCACCCAGTCTGAGGTACACATCCGGCTGACCCGGCAGTAACAATCACAGAGGTGCTCCCTTTACCTCCTAGCCGAACAATCGGGAACGTAGGGGTAAGCACAGGAGCCAGGCAACCCAGCTTGGCCAAAACTTAAGTCATATCGATGCATATAATGGTGAATAAAAGGTACACGTGGAAGTTTGACACGTGTGCTGGGCATGAAGCCCTTACAATTAAGCTTCTGGTAAAGAAGCCCCCAGGTATAATGAGTGCGAATAGCACATCAATTGTGTGCGAACAATGCGCAAGTAGGCCTTTTAGGGCTTTTATGAATAGGGGTGGGAGAAAAAAAAGAGAAACAAAAGACAGCTGAAGTGTAAAAATTTGGACGGGGGAAGGGGACGAACTCTTAGTCCGGCACTAGGCATAGAATCTTCCGAGGCGGGCTGCGTTCCATGCGTTCGGCTCGAGTCGGTTGTCCGACGCATTTCGCAGACGGTACGCTCCGCCGGTCAAGACTTGATCGATAATGAAGGGGCCTTCCCATTTGGGCTTGAGCTTGTCCTTTTTCTTGTCCGGCAGGCGTAGAACTAGTTCGCCAACATTGTAAGTCTTAGCCTGTACTTCTCTGCTTTGGTATCTTCGAGCCTGCTGCTGATAGAATGCGGAACGAGCCTTGGCAACGTCGCGTTCTTCCTCCAATGTGTCCAAGCTGTCCTGCCGATCCAGCTCAGCTTCTCTTTCTTCGTACATGCGCACTCGAGGTGAGTCATGAATGATGTCGCAGGGCAGAACTGCCTCTGCGCCGTATACCATAAAAAATGGTGTGAATCCGGTAGTACGGTTGGGCGTTGTCTGCAGCCCCCAGAGTACAGAGTCGAGCTCTTCTACCCAGTGCGTGTCAGATTTCGTAAGGGACCGCACTAGTCTGGGTTTGATGCCGCTCATTATTAGACCATTTGCTCGTTCCACTTGACCGTTGGTTTGAGGATGATAGACTGAAGCGTAATCGAGCTTAATGCCCATATTTTTGCACCATAATTTAACCTCGTTGGTGGTGAAGTTCGTGCGTTATCGGTAATGATGCTGTGGGGGACACCATATCGGTGTACTACCCCGGATATGAAGTCTATCACTGGTCCGGACTCTGCCGTTTTAACTGGCTTGGCCTCTATCCATTTGGTGAATTTGGCCACCATGACCAATAGGTACCTTTGCTTGTGGGTTCCCCCTTTAAGGGGTCCAACCATGTCAAGCCCCCAGACCGCGAACGGCCAGGTAATGGGTATAGTTTTGAGGGCGGTGGGTGGCATATGGCTCTGATTAGCAAAGAGCTGACAACCGACGCATCTTTGGACTAAGTCCTGAGCATCTGCCCGGGCCGTCGGCCAATAAAATCCTGTACGGAATGCCTTTCCTACAAGGGCCCGAGCTGCGGCGTGGTGTCCGCCTAGTCCGGCATGAATTTCAGCCAGAAGGTTTCGCCCTTCCTCTTCGGAGATACACCTTTGAAGGACTCCGGTTGTGCTTTTCTTATAGAGTTCTCCCTCATGGACCTTGTAGGCTTTAGATCGCTGAACTATGCAGCGGGCCTCATTTTGGCCTTCGGGAAGTTCCTGCCTAAGCAAGTAGGCTAGGAATGGCTCTGTCCACGGGGAGATTACTGCCATTATTTCGTGGGCTGAAAATGTTATTTCATCGGCTGAATCGCCGGTTATGTCAGATTGTTCTATGTCGGTTGGTGCGGCTGCTTCCGGTTTGTTATTTCCGGACTCCTCTTCCCATAGTACGGATGGCTTAAAGAGCCATTCCAGGAAGATGTTTGGAGGGACAGCGTCACGTTTGGCGCCGATGCGTGCCAATACGTCGACTGCTTGGTTATTATCCCGGGCTACGTGGTGGAATTCAAGTCCTTCGAACCGAGCTGACATTTTGAGGACAGCATTACGATAGGCTGCCATTTTTGGATCCTTGGTGTCAAAGTCTCCATTTACTTGGGATATTGCGAGGTTTGAGTCCCCGCGCACCTCTAGGCGTTGAATGCCCATGGAGATTGCCATCCGGAGGCCATGTAAGAGGGCCTCGTATTCGGCTGCGTTGTTGGAGTCCGTGTACATTATCTGAAGTACATATTGGACTGTGTCCCCGGTTGGGGACGTCAATACGACACCAGCCCCCAATCCGGCCAACATTTTGGAGCCGTCGAAGTGCATAATCCAATTGGAGTATGCGCCGTACTCTTTAGGGAGTTCGGCTTCAGTCCACTCAACGACAAAGTCAGCCAAAACTTGCGACTTTATAGCTCGCCGAGGTTTGTAAGTTATATCGAATGGTAAGAGCTCAATGGCCCATTTTGCAATCCTGCCCGTCGCGTCGCGGTTGCTTATAATGTCGTTGAGGGGTACTTCGGAAGCCACTGTTATCGAACACTCTTGAAAGTAGTGTCGGAGCTTCCGGGATGCCATGAACACCGCATACGCTATCTTTTGGTAGTGCGGGTAATGGGACTTGCAGGGAGTTAAGACAGTGGATACGTAGTACACTGGTTTTTGAAGAGGGAATTTATGCCCTTCTGTCTCTCGTTCGACGACGAGTACCGCGCTTACAAATTGATGTGTTGCCGCGATGTATAACAACATTGGTTCGCCCAGGTTAGGCGCAGCCAGGACCGGATTTGTTGCCAATATGGCTTTTATTTCTTCGAGTCCGGCAGTGGCAGCATCCGTCCACTCGAAGTGTTCGGTGCGCCTGAGGAGGCGATAGAGGGGCAATGCCTTTTCTCCCAAACGGGAGATAAAGCGTCTTAGAGCCGCCACACATCCAGTCAATTTTTGTATTTGTTTGAGGTCCTTTGGGATATCCAGCTGTGACAGAGCTCGAATCTTGGCTGGGTTCGCTTCAATTCCTCTACCGGATACAATGAAGCCCAGGAGCTTTCCGGCTGGTACGCCGAAAACGCATTTTTCCGGATTCAGCTTGATGTCATATGCTCGGAGGTTGTCGAATGTGAGCCTCAAATCGTCTCCTAGAGTTTCGACATGTTTGGTTTTGACGACTACGTCGTCTACATATGCCTCTACTATTTTGCCGATCTGGGTAGCCAGACATGTCTGAATCATGCGCTGATATGTTGCGCCGGCGTTTTTAAGTCCGAAGGGTGTCGTGTTGAAGCAGAATGGTCCGTATGGAGTAATGAATGCCGTTGCGGCTTGGTCCGCTTCCGCCATCTTGATTTGATGGTAGCCGGAGTATGCGTCAAGGAAGCACAATGAATTGTGCCCTGCGGTAGCATCGATTATCTGGTCGATGCGGGGGAGGGGGAAGGGATCCTTTGGGCAGGCCTTGTTGAGGTCTTTAAAATCGACACATAGGCGCCAGGATTTGTCCTTCTTTGGTACCATTACCAGGTTTGCTAGCCAATCCGGATGTTTGATGTCTCTGATGAATTCGGCTTCCAATAGTTTGGCTAGCTCTTCTCCCATTGCCTGTCTTTTGGGTTCGGAAAATCGTCGAAGAGCCTGTTTGACTGGCTTGAATCCTTTTAGGATGTTTAGGCTGTGTTTTGCTAATATGCGTGGGATTCCTAGCATGTCTGAAGGGTGCCAGGCAAAGATGTCCCAATTTTCCCGAAGGAATTCTCGCAGTGCAGCGTCTACATCAGGGTTCAACTGTGCCCCGATGGAGGCCGTCTTTGTTGGGTCCGTTGGATGGAACTGGAATTTTACTATTTCGTCCGCTGGTTTAAAGGAGGTGGACTTGGATCTCTTATCGAGTATCACATCGTCCCTATTCACCGTAGAGCGCAGCACGGTGAGTTCTTCTGCTGCTAGGGCTTCGGATAGTGCCTCCAGGGCTAGTGCGGCTATCTTGTTTTTGGCGCGGAGTGCTATGTCCGGATCACTAGCGAGAGTGATTATTCCGCCGGGCCCGGGCATTTTAAGCTTCATGTACCCGTAATGGGGTATGGCTTGAAAAATTGTGAATGCCTCTCGTCCTAATATAGCGTGATATCCGCTGCTGAATGGGGCCACTTGGAACGTGACTTCTTCGGAGCTGTAATTGTCCGGCGAGCCGAACACCACATCGAGTGTGATTTTTCCTGTGCAGCGCACTTCCCGGCTAGGGATTATTCCTCTGAAGGTTGTGCTGCTTCACTCAATGCGGCTCCAGTCTATTTCCATTTTTTGAAGAGTTTCCTCGTAAATGAAGTTTAGTCCGCTGCCGCCGTCCATGAGTACCTTGGTAAGACAAAAGCCGTCCACTATCGGACTGAGGACCAATGCGGCTGGTGCTCGGGCTGTTCGAAATTTAGGTTCATCGCTGGCGTTGAAGGTGATGGCCGTGTCGCTCCATGGATTAGTTGTTGCTACTTGGTAGACTTCAGCGAGGCTGCGGATTGTTCGTTTCCGCATATTGTTTGATGCGAAAGTCTCAAAGACTGTTGATACCGTACTGGTATTGTTGAGTGGTTTTCCGGGGCTAGAAGCTCCTTGCCACTTTTGGCCACCTACCGCAGTATCCAACATGCTCGAAGGCTATGTGTTGGGGTGGCGCCTTCTGTACTGTGAATTTTACAGGGTCCGCTAAGCCATCCCTCCAGTACGGTTCCGTGCCCTTTATGGGGTTTTTGCTTTTTGATTTTTGTACCTGGTGCCTGAGTGTAATGCACCCTTTTGTTGTGGACTAGGGTTGTATCCAGGGCCGGATTGTCCATAAACTTAGTTTCGGTTTTCCGGAAACTCTCCATCGCACAGTACTTTCGTACTATGGACGCCAGGTCGGCGAAGCGTGTAATTTCACGACGGCTGACGGCGTTCAAGATTCCCTCGTCCGTGCAATTATTGCAGAAAATTGAAATTGCATTTTCCTCTCGGCAGTCCTTTATCCTGTCCATGACCAGGAGGAATCTGGCCCAGTAATGATGTACTGTTTTAGCGGGCTCTTGCCGAATTAGAGATAGATCGCATATGTCTGGGCGGGTGGGTGGAATTAAGTCCGGAACCCTACCCATCTCGACGCTCAAGGGCCGAGAAGTTTCCAAATTTGGAAGCTCGGATTACTGGATGTTGTCCAACGAGTCCGGTCCGATGCCTGACTTTAGGTTCAGTGCTTGATCGAAGTCCGTCCCTCCGCGGGAATCTGGCATGGAGGGTTCGGGAGCCCGAACATGACTAGTTTTCAATACAGGAGAAGAGTCGCCGCGTTGTTCCTCTACCACTGCAACGTGGTGGGTGACCTGGGGAGAGTTAATCTCTCTCAGATCGGTTTTAAGCCCAATATGATTGTAGTCTGTAGCGACTCCCAGGGCGGCGATGCGATCCAAGAGCTCGTTTACGGACGAGAGCTCTATTGGATCCAGCCTCTCGGCGAATTCTGAGCTGACATGAAGATTGCTTTTGACGACCTGAGAGGTCATTGTCGAAGTGGTGGCCGAACAGGCGGTCATGAGAAAACCACCTAGCCGGATAGTTTGGCCGGCGGCCAAGGCTCCATTGGCGAAGATACCATCCTTGAAGACGGGAAGAGGCATCCTTCCTATCGGTGACGGCACAGAGGAACTCTCAAAGAAAGCACCAATGTCGGTGTCAAAACCGGTGGATCTCGGGTAGGGGGTCCCGAACTATGCGTCTAGGCGGATGGTAACAGGAGACAAGGGACACGATGTTTTTACCCAGGTTCGGGCCCTCTCGATGGAGGTAAAACCCTACTCCTGCTTGATTGATATTGATGATATGGGTAGTACAAGAGTGGATCTACCACGAGATCAAGGAGGCTAAACCCTAGAAGCTAGCCTATGGTATGATTGTTGTAATGGTTGTTGTCCTACGGACTAAAACCCTCCGGTTTATATAGACATCGGGGAGGGCTAGGGTTACACAGAGTCGGTTACAATGGTAGGAGATCTACATATCCGTATCGCCAAGCTTGCCTTCCACGCCAAGGAAAGTCCCATCCGGACACGGGACGAAGTCTTCAATCTTGTATCTTCATAGTCTTGGAGTCCGGCTGACGATGATAGTCTGGCTGTCCGGACACCCCCTAGTCCAGGACTCCCTCACCCCCTCCACAATAATCCACCTCGGTCATATCGTAGCGGTGCTTAGGCGAAGCCCTGCGTCGGTAACTTCATCAACACCGTCACCATGCCGTCGTGCTGACGAAGCTCTTTCCCGAAGCTCTACTGGATCGTGAGTTCGCGGGACGTCACCGAGCTGAACGTGTGCTGAACGCGGAGGTGCCATACGTTCGGTACTGATGATCGGTCGATCGTGAAGACGTACGACTACATCAACCGCGTTGTCATAACGCTTCCGCTTATGGTCTACGAGGGTACGTAGACGACACTCTCCCCTCTTGTTGCTATGCATCACCATGATCTTGTGTGTGCGTAGGAATTTTTTTGAAATTACTACGTTTCCCAACAAACATGCCCTGCAAAAACAAGTTAGACAACCTCTACTTTGTTGTTGCAAGTTTTACTTGGCTACTACATCCTTCTAGCAAGAACCATTCTTACCTACGCATAAAACCACAATGGTTTTTTGTCAAGTTTGTTGTTTTAACCTTCTTCACGGTCCAGCCATAGTCAAATTCGATTCAACTAAAGTAGGAGAAACCAACAGCCGCCAGCCACCTTTATGCAAAACTAGTTGCATGTCTGTCGGTGGAACCGGTCTCATGTGCGTGGACATGTAAGGTTGGTCCAGGCCGCTTCATATCCCACAATACCGCCGAATCAAAATAAGACATTGGTGGTAAGCAGTATGACTATCACTGCCCACAACTCTTTGTGTTCTACTCGTGCATATCATCTAGGCATAGACCTGGCTCTGACGCCAATGTTGGGAATCATTGCATGGAAAACCAAGAAAAATCTACGCACACGAAATGATCTATCCATGGAGATGCATAGCAACGAGGGGGAGAGTGTGTCTACATACCATCGTACACCGAAGCTGAAGCATTTCTCAACGCGGTTGATGTAGTCAAACTTCTTCATGCTTCAACCGACCAAGTACCGAACGCACGACACCTCCGCATTCTGCACACGTTCAGCTCGGTGACGTCCCTCGCCTTCTTGATCCAGCAAGACGTCGAGGTAGTAGATGAGTTCCGTCAGCACGATGGCATGGTGACGGTGATGGTGAAGTGATCCTTGCATGGCTTCGCCTAAGCACTACGAACATATGACCAGGGGTGTAAACGGTGGAGGGGGTGCCACACACGGCTAGGCAAATTGTCTGGGGTGTGCTAGGGCGCCCCCCACATATATATAGGTGGGAGGGAGAGGGGAGGCTGCCAGGAGGCGCCCAAGTAGGGCGAATCATACTTGGGGTCTTCCCTTGGCCGGCGCTCCGCTACCATATTTGCCGGAGGGGCAAGGAAAGAGGAGGGAGGAGGGAAGGAAGGTGTCGTGGAATTAACACGTTAGATGTCCTAGTGAGAGAACTTAGTCGTGGAGCCATCGCAAACGAGATTAGCAAAAAGGGGTTAAACCGGACAAAGGACACGGGGAGTTTATACTGGTTCGGCCCCTTGCGGTGAAGGTAAAAGCCTACGATCCAGTTGTGGTGGAATTGATGGGGTCTCGATGAGCAGGGAGCGAATCCGCTTTACCTATCTCTCGAGTTGTTGTTTCTTGTCCTTGAACCGCCGCTGGGTCGTCCCTTTATATACACAGATTTGGGCTCAGCTGTTTACAGAATACCAAGGTCGGCTCATACATGTGTCCGGCTCGTTTCTACCTTTCCTAACTTACAACACAAGTTTACACATCTCATGCCGGTTTACATTTATGGGCTCTAAATCGCATTTGGGCTCTGGGCCTCTAGCTTCAATGGTAGAACGCCATATTCCTTGTCTTTATGGGCTTAAATATGGATGAGCATAAACCGGCCCCTCCTGGGCGGTTCATACTCAGTAGTTATATCCCCAACATTAGGCCCCAGATTGATTTGAACCTGTTCATGTCAATCTTCAACACTTAGAAAAATTCCTTGAACATCCTCCTATGATCCTTGTAAACCTCCATGACGTCTCCTCCATATGAACTTGGTAAACCGCCATGACGTCATCTTCTAAGATTGCAGCAAATCGTCATGATGTCATCTCTGTATAAAAACCTATAAATACTTCTTTTATTAATTAATCCCTGAAGACCGAGGCGACACCTGTATCAGATATCCGATTTTTAGCTCCTCGATTCTCGTGCCTGTCATTTATCCCTTTGCCCTTATAAATAAGACCAGGGGTCCTTTCCATTCTCCCCCTTGCCTCTTCATCTCTTCTTCTTCCTCGCGACCCCGAAGAGCCCGAGCTCCGCCGCCACCGTTGACCTTCGCATCTGCACCAACAAGGCCGCTGCATCAACCTGTTCTTGACCAGATAAACTGCGACGCTCCTCCGCTGCCCCGCAGCACCAGTAAGTACTCCTCTTCCCAAATATCAGATCTGCATTAGGGTTCCACTGTTCTTCAGTGTTCTTCATTATTCATCCTTTTTCTCTCTTAGATCTCATAACTTGATCTGAAAATGATAATAAAGGTGTGCGGTAGTAGTTCAGTGCCCCTAGTCACCCTCAGAAACCACTTTTTACTGCATGAGATCCCGTCCAAGCATATGCGCTCTTCCGCTGTTGCGGCCTTTAGTTTAAAATTTCTCCCCTTTTGTAGAACTGCGGTAGATCCGAAATTATCACATCAACTTGTAAAACCGGTTTGTGCAACACTTAAATTTTTTTTAGATCTATCCCTTCCACACCATTGTAGGCGGTTTAACTGTTAGAAATTGATAATCCGCCACGTACCATTAGCCCTCTCTTAAACCACCATTTTTACCTGAGCATCAGTATCCGGGTTAACATGTATATTTTGCTTATTTGATCCCTTCCCCCGACCTGGCGCTGGTTCATACATATCAATCTTGAACCGTAATCCGGCGTCTGAACTTCTTTTACAGCTTTTCATCAAAATGACCAAACAGTTCTTCTCCTGCAATTGGGCTCCCTCCCGGGTTACGGAAGAGCAGCTTACCAGTTATGTTGTGACTGGCACTTTAGCAAAGCAAGAGACCATCCATTGGAGAGCCCCGGGTACTGAAAACCCTCCTGAACCTCAAGATGGAGAAGTAGTTGTCTTTGTACATCATTTGGACTGAGGGTTTAGCCCTCCCGGATCAAAAAATTTCCGGGATGTACTTGCCAGCTTCCAACTCCACCCTCAAGATATTGGACCGAACTCTGTGTCCAATATTTGCATTCCAAGTGTTTTGTGAGGTTTACCTGCAAGAATAACCGACCGTCGACTTTTTCAGAGACTTCTTCCACTTGAACCACCGTACTGAATTTACTGACAGCCCCAACAATGAACTTGGCGGGGTGTCGATTCAGAAAAGGAAAGAAGTCAATTTTCCTCACGCCAAACACCACAGCCACTCCAAGGACTAGAATTAAACGTGGTTTTACTGCCGGAATACCGCTCCTGAAGATGAAAATCCTCTGCCGGGTTATCGTGCTCACCGGCTCAGTAATGAACATCCATTGCCTCAACGGCTTACTGCCAAGGAACGATCGAAATATGCACCACAGATTTCCAAGATCCGGGCTTTTATGGCAAACGGTTTAACTGGTATTGACCTTGTCCGTTGTTGGGTTTCGTGGAGTATCTTGCCCTTAAGCCAGCGTCCCAGTTTAATGTGCGAGTACATAGGAGAATTAAAAGATCCTCAACGCCATATTGATATCCAGCTAACTGATGAAGCAATTACTAAAGCTGTCAAAAAGATATTGGATGAACCGATATCTGAGTGCAGCAAGACTGGGCTGCGTCCCTATTATGCCTCCCATAAACCGCCAGCGGCAAGAATTATATTTTTCTGCTTTTAATTCGCCCTTCTTGTTGAAACTTTTCTAATGACCTTCTGTTTATCTTTGCAGAGCAATGGCCCATTCTGGAAGAGAAAATCTCAAGACAAACCGGCAAAACCACAAGACGAACCGGTGAGAGCGCCTCGTGCTAAGAGCAAGGCCTCAAAGAAGCCAGCAAAGAAGAGAACCGCCGAGTCCCCTGATCCGGCTGAAGATGTTGATGACTCGGAATCAGAGGTAGAACTTGATTCCCTTGGTTCATTTTCATGCACCTTATTAACAATGATCATTATCAGGATGATGCGGAAGCCAGCCACGCTGATCATGTAGAGGTAATTCCCCTTTCTTCTGATTCAGATCATGTGCCAGTACGAAAACTCCATCGCGCAGTCTGGAAAGTAAAACGTTCGCATCCTCTTGCTTATTTGGATCCACACTTTTCTTTGAAGACACAGCAACCTGAAGCTCGCCGCACAACCCGACATAGTGGCCAACAAGTTACCTCCTCCGGTTTACCGGACACACTAGTTCGAAAACGCCGTGCAGAGGTCTCTTGTACTTCTAATAAATCTTATCCCAAGGCGGGTTACTTCCGATACCCTCTTAATCTGTCTGATTCCAATTATCAGGGCACTTCCAATTCATCCTCTGGCGACTCATCAACCACACAGATGCCTCCCCTCAAGACCGTTCCTGGGTGAGTATAGTAGATTTGGTTTTTTATGTCTTACACTGCTTTACTGTACTGACCTTTACATTTGTTCTTTTTTAGGGCCAAAGCCCGACTCAGTAAAAAGGCCAAGTTGACTGCTCCAACTGATGATAACCCGGCTATTGAACCGGAAAAGACCTCAGAAGCTGCTGCTCAAGATGCTGATATTGCTCTGGATGGTCTGGTGCCACAAGGTCAGGACACTTATGTTGATCCACCAGAAGTTAATCCAACTAGTCATGATGCTGATCTGCCAAGCCCAGCTGCTGATCCACCAAGTCTAGCCGCCGATCTGCCAAGCCCAGCAAGAGCCTCTGCTAAACCGTCCAACGCAGATTAGATTGTTGATGGCATGACCGATGATGTGGTAATTACCGGTTTTGGCCACACTGCTCCTGGCAACCCTGTCGCTTTGTCAAAGCACAATGCCAAAGAGGAATTTGCTGCTGTGGAGAAAGGCAAGTGGAAGACTGATTTGTCAAGTTATGCTCATCTCAATGCTCAAGACATCCATTCTGGGTATTTGAACCGGCTGTACACAAGTCGTGACTATGAAGCCGGTTTGGTAAACCTGATGAAAGAGCGATATGAGGTAAACACCTGTTCCTTTAAATAACTGCTTCATTTCCTTACATCCTATTTAAATGATCAGGTCTAGTAGCCCCCAAGGGCCGTTTTATCTCTTCAAGATAAACCAGGACTTTTGATAAAAAAGACTTCAACTGTGTAGCCCCCAAGGGCCGGTTTATCTTTTCAAGATGAACCGGTATTTCCTGTTGCAAAGCTTGTCCTTGTTGAATTCCTTCACATCCAGTTTATCTGATCAATTAAGCATTAGCCCCCAAGTGCCAAGATTAATACTTGTATTGAGCCTTGGGACTTAGAATATCAGTTAAGAAGAAGCAATCCGCAATAGCCCCCAAGTGCCAAGCGTATAACTTGTTATGTGCTTGGGACTTTTGAGAAAGGATTAACAACTTTATTATCTGTCTTTTTGCAGGCTGACTTGAGCAACAAAGATTCCCAAATCACCGATCTTCAAGAAAATATCAAGTCCCAGCAAGCAGAAACTTCCAAGGCCAAAGATGAATTGAAGGGCGCTTTAATTGCCATGGAGCAATTAAAGGATGGCTTCAAAAGCGAGCGGGCAGACTGGGAAACTGAGAGAGCCACTCTGTTAAAACAGGCTGAAGATGCTGAAGCGGCTCTTAAACCGGTGGCAGAAGAGCTAACTAGTTTAAAGCGTCAGATCAACGCTATGACTTCTGCTATATTTGGTAAGTACTCTTTGCAAGAGCCTTTCTTAAACATCTTTGAAACTGCCGATTTAACAGCAAGTTCTTAAACAGTTGCAGGTAGTCGTGTTGCTCATCTGGGCTTGGATATGCGTAGGAAGTTGAAAGCGGCCCATACCTTGATAGAACAACTGTATACCGGTGCTCAATGAGTCATCTGCGCGGCCTCGTACAATAAACCGCCGCCAACCTTAATCAAGGATGCGTTGGCCAAATTATCTATGGCTCCTGCCCAGCTAGAAGAGGTAAAGAGATCTGCTGCAAGGGCTGGTGCTCTATCTGCACTGACTCGGGCCAAAGCCTGGATAGCTAATCTTGATTCGGAAGATATCGGAAAGGGCTATCCTAGCCAACAAGAAGACGGGTCAGAATTTGACAATGAAGCCCTCAAGGCCTTGACAAAGGAGATGCGCCCGCTTGCAAGCAGATTGGCCAAAGAAGTTGACTTGTCTGTCCACCGGTCCAACTATGATGCGGACAACAAACGGGTTGATGCATCTGTGAAAGAAGTGCAGAATCTTATCCCGCCAATCCGTAAGCACACTTATGCCCCTGACGTTGAACCGTCTAATCTTATAAGCGACGAAGCTGTCTTCCAAGCTTTAACCGGGATTGACTGGGCAACCATTGACTTCCAGCCACTGGGTGGGGAGGAGGAGGTTGAACCGGCGCAAGACAATCCATCAACTTCTCGTCAGCCTGGTGACGAATCATAATCCGGTAGCCAGCTTTGTTTCCGCAGATTGTCTTCTATGCAACAAACAGTTATTTTGTTTTTTGGGCATCAAAGCGCCTTGTAATAGGCTAGTTGAAATACTTTGATCTTCTGCCATCGTGCATAGCTTGAAACACTTGGTCTGCTATGCCGTCGTGCATAATCCCTTTCTTGAGACTGCCACTGCAATGTCTGCTTATGATTTTTATCAGTGTTATGCATTCATGTTTTCTGCATGTCATAAACTAAAAACTTATCCTGGCGGTTTACCGCCGGATGGGTTACGATGCCCAATAGGAAGCCACAGTTTATAACGAAGGCTGTAAAGATAATGTAATATGAAAATACATTATACCTGTGATTTAAATCACATCGTTGGTTTACCAATCGTTTTTGTAGTAAGGGTGATAACCCAAATCCTGAATGTTGATAACTCTCACCATGCTGTGCTGGTATATAATAAGCCACGCTGGGTTAAGATAAACACCGGATGATCATCCTGGAGACTTATAGTCAATGCCAGACCGGGCTAAGAGCACCGGTTTATAATTGATTTTGTGCTAACAACTGATAGTTGAAAGCTGTGCCAGGTTGAGAAACACCAGGCTGATGAAATGACTTATAGTCAGGCCGGGTCAATAGACGCCGATTTACCTTAAAACCTTATCAAAGGAAAGAAAAATTAGCAAAAAACAATATAAAATAAAAACTTGTAGTCGAGGCTTTTCAAGGGCTGCCAGGCCCAAATTCGAGGCTTTTCATGGGCTGCCAGGCCGCTGAGTTAAACCATTTGACAAAGCCTTTTAAGATGGGCCTCCAATTAACCAATCATCGTTTTAACTTTGACAAGTTCAGGGTCTGTATAAGATTGACTTGTCAAATGTTCGGCGGGACATACCAGGATTACTTGGACAGAGTGGCTTACTTGATGAAGGCAGGTCAACCCGGGATTTTAGGTGAATACACCTGGCTTCCAAGCCTGGCTTGATAGCCTATTACAAGGGTCCTTTCAAACTCTTTGTTGCTGTGCACAAAGAGCCCCCAAGTAACATTGTGAGTTGTGCTCAATGGGTACCTATGTTTGAGCTGTGCGTGGCAACATGCTCTCTTTGGTCCCTTGGGTGTGAAGCTCCCAAGCTATGTTGTGGCTTTATAAGCCGGTTTACTGGAAAACTCTGCTTTGTAAGCATGAGCCCCCATGTAACCAAGGATACATATAAGACGAAAACGGCAGAGGCCCCGCTTTAGCAAGGATGCCGGTTTATTTATTGATCATAATATGTACATTGTCAAAAAAATATACATAGTAGGAGCATATGACTCAGGTGTAGTAAGGCTGAAGATGAGCTATATTCCACGGTCGGCGAGTCTCCTCCTCTGATTTGCGTGAGTCTTTGTGCTCTCGAACATCGATGAGGTAGTATGACCCGTTGTTCAAATTATTGCTGACCACAAAGGGTCCTTCCCAAGGTGGAGACAACTTATGCATGTCAGTCTGATCTTGGATGAGCCGGAGCACCAAGTCGCCTTCTTGGAAAGTCCTGGTTTTAACCCGACGGTTGTTATAACGCCGCAGGTCTTGCTGCTAAATCACCGAGCGAGCTGCCGCAATGTCCCGTTGTTCATCTAACAGGTCCAATGCATCCTGGCGTGCTCTCTCATTATCCGCTTCAACGTAGGCTGCCACACGGGGCGAGTCATGACGCATATCACTTGGGAGAACTGCTTCTGCTCCATAAACCATGAAGAAAGGTGTGTAACCCGTAGATCTATTGGGGGTGGTGTTAATACTCCATAGAATGGAAGGCAACTCCTCCACCCAACAACCCGGCATCCACTTCAAAGGGACCATAAGCCGGGGCTTGATACCTTTTAGGATTTCCAGATTAGCTCTCTCCGCTTGACCATTTGATTGGGGGTGAGCTACCGACGACACATCACGCTGGATGTGCTCACGTTGACAAAACTCTTCCATAGCTCCCTTGGAGAAATTCGTGCCATTATCTGTTATAATGCTGTGTGGAAAGCCAAACCAGAAGATCACCTTTTTCATGAACTGAACCGCCGTGGCCGCATCACACTTGCTCACTGGCTCTGCCTCCACCCACTTGGTGAATTTATCAACCGCCACCAGGAGGTGGGTCTTCTTATCCTTGGATCTCTTAAAAGGCCCAACCATATCTAGCCCCCAAGTTGCAAACGGACAGGTAATTGGAATCATCCTCAACTCCTGAGCCGGAACATGAGCTCGACATACAAACTTATGACAGTTGTCACACCTTCGGACCAGATCTTCGCATCAGCATGAGCTGATAACCAGTAAAAACCGTGCCGGAAAGCCTTAGCCACCAAGGATTTTGAACCGGCATGATGACCACAATCTCCTTTGTGGATTTCACGCAAGATCTCACAACCTTGTTCAGAAGAAACACAACGTTGAAACACCCCTGAGACACTGCAATGGTGCAACTCGCCATTGACAATAGCCATGGACTTAGAACGCCGAATTATCTGTTTGGCTAAAACTTCATCCTCTGGTAACTCGCCCTGGTTCATGTACGCCAGATACGGCAATGTCCAATCTGGGATAGCATGAAGAACCGCCACCAGTTGAGCCTCCGGGTCAGGAATCGCCAGATCCTCCTCCGTTGGTACCTTGACCAACGGATTATGCAGAACATCCAGAAAAACATTAGGCGGCACCGGTTTACGCTGGCATCCGAGCTGGCTTAAAGCGTCTGCCACTTCATTTTTACGCTGATCAATGTGCTTGAGCTGATAACCTTTGAAGTGACCAGCAATGACGTCCACCTCCCTTCGATAAGCCGCCATGAGTGGATCCTTGGAATCCCACGTACCTGATACTTGTTGAGCCACTAAATCGGAGTCACCAAAGCAACGTACCTGGATTAAGTTCATCTCCTTCACCATCCGTAGTCCATGGAGTAAAGCCTCATACTCAGCTGCATTGTTAGTACAGGGAAACATTAAGCGGAGAACATAACAAAATTTGTCACCTCGAGGGGAAGCAAGAACAACTCCAGCCCCCTGAGCCCTCCAATTGTCTGGATCCATCAAAGTGAATAGTACAATATGTGTTATCCGGTTTGTCTTCAGGTGCCTGCAACTCCGTCCAGTCGTTGATGAAATCTATGAGCGCTTGGGACTTGATAGCAGTGCGAGGCATGTATTTCAACCCGTGAGGCCCAAGCTCAATAGCCCACTTAGCAACCCGGCCTATTGCCTCCTTGTTTTTAATGATGTCTCCCAATGGAGCAGAACTGACCACAGTGATGGGATGGCCTTGAAAGTATTGCTTGAGCTTCCGGCTCGCCATAAACACTCCATACACCAGCTTCTGCCAATGGGGGTATCTCTGTTTGGATTCGATAAGCACCTCATTGATATATAGTAAACCGGCCATTGAACCGGATATTCCTTACCAGCCTCCTTGCGCTCCACCACAATAGCCACGCTGACAGCTCGGGCATTAGCAGCCACGTATAACAGCAATGGTTCCTTATCAATGGGGGCAGCAAGGACGGGCGGCTCGGCCAACTACTTCTTCAAATCCTCAAACGCCGCATCAGCAGCATCACTCCAAACAAAGTTGTCTGTTTTCTTCATCATCTGATAAAGCGGGATCGCCTTCTCCCCCAACCGGCTGATAAACCGGCTCAGTGCTGCAATCTGACCTGCTAGTCTTTGTACGTCATTGATACACGCCGGTTTAGCCAGGGATGTGATAGCCTTGATCTTTTCCAGATTAGCCTCAATGCCCCTGTTGGACACCAGAAAACCCAAGAGCTTGCCAGCCGGTACACCAAAAACACACTTAGCCGAATTAAGCATCATTTTATAAACCCTCAGATTATAAAAAGTTTCCTGCAAGTCAGTTATGAGTGTCTCTGCTTTCCTGGATTTCACCACGATATCATCCACATAAGCATGAACGTTGCACCCAATCTGATTATGAAGGCAATTCTGCACATACCACTGATAAGTCGCCTGAGCACTCTTGAGCCCAAAAGGCATAGATACATAACATAAGGCTCCAAAAGGAGTTATAAAAGTTGTCTTCTCCTGGTCCTTAACTGCCATTTTGATCTGATGGTAACCCGAATAAGCATCCAGTAAACTCAAACGCTCACAATCCGCCGTAGCATCAAGGATTTGATCAATACGAGGGAGGGCAAAGGGATCAGCTGGCCAAGCTTTGTTCAAATCTGTGTAATCCACGCACATACGCCAAGTGCCATTTTTCTTAAGTACCAGCACCGGGTTAGCCAACCACTCAGGGTGAAACACCTCCACAATAAACCCTGCCGCCAATAGCCGGGCCACCTCTTCACCAATGGCCTTGCGCCTCTCTTCATTAAAGCGGCGAAGAAACTATTTGACCGGTTTGAACTTCGGATCAATATTAAGAGTGTGCTCAGCGAGTTCCCTCGGTACACCTGGCATGTCAGAAGGTTTCCATGCAAAGATTTCCCGGTTCTCACGGATGAACTCGATGAGCACGATTTCCTATTTTGGATCCAAGTTAACACTGATGCTGAACTGCTTGGATGAATCGCCAGGAACAAAATCAACCAACTTAGTCTCATCAGCCGATTTAAACTTCAAAGCCGGATCATGCTCTGTAGTGGGCTTCTTCAGAGAAGTCATATCTGCCGGATCAACATTGTCCTTATAGAACTTCAACTCCTCCGTCGCACAAACCGACTCAGCATAAGCCGCATCACCTTCCTCGCACTCCAGAGCAATCTTGCGGCAACCATGAACCGTGATGGTCCCCTTATGACCCGGCATCTTGAGCTGCAGATAAACATAACACGGCCTTGCCATGAATTTAGCATAAATCGGCCGTCCAAACAGGGCATGGTACAGACTTCTGATTTTGACTACTTCAAAGGTCAGTGTCTCGGACCTTGAATCATGACCATCTCCAAAAACCACCTCCAGAGCTATCTTACCGATCGGGTAAGCCGATTTACCAGGTACCACACCGTGAAAAATGGTGTTTGACGGTTTAAGATTCTTATCTGTTAACCCCATACGCTGGAAGGTTTCATAATACAAGATATTGATACTGCTCCCTCCATCCATGAGCACTTTGGTGAACTTATAACCCCCAACTTGTGGTGCAACCACCAACGCTAGATGACCAGGATTATCAACCCGGGGCGGATGATCCTCCCGACTCCACACAATAGGTTGTTCAGAATAGCGCAGATAACGGGGCATCGCTGGTTCAACAGAGTTTACTGCCCTTTTATGGAGCTTCTGATCGTGCTTGCACAGACTAGTAGTGAAGACATGATACTGTCGACCATTTAACTGCTTCGGGTTGCTATGATAACCCGACTGCTGCTTTTGCTGATTCCCCTATTGATTATAACCACCCTGGTTGCTCTGATTGCCTTGATTGCCCTGTCCACCTTGGTTACCCTAAAAACCTGAATCGGGGTTACCTCCACCATAACCCGGTCCATGAAACCCGGGCCCTGAACCACCGGACGGTCCATGATCATACCGAGAGAGATCTAAATTTTTGAACTCTCGCATAATGAAGCAATCCTTCCATAAATGTGTAGCTGGTTTTTCTTGCGTCCCGTGCTTTGGGCAAGGCTAGTTCAACAGACGCTCCAGATTCGTCCCTGATCCTCCACCCCGCGGGGACGGTTTACCCTTACGGCGCTGATTATTGCCTTGAACATTGGTGTTAGCCACAAAATCAGAATTATTGTCTGCCTTCCGCTTACCGTTATTCCCATGGCCAGCCTGGTTATGCTATCCTTTTGCGCCGGCATTCTTCTTCCCCTTCTCTGGCTTCTCTTCGTCAGACTCGGGATCCTTGGTATTATCAAAATCGGCATACTTAACCAGAGCTGCCATGAGCGTTCCCATGTCATTGCAGTGACGCTTGAGCCGTCCCAATTTCATCTTCAGCGACTTAAACCGGCAATTGCCCTCCAATGTTATAAATGTCGAATCAGCATTAATGCGGTCCGATGAATGCAGGATTTCCGAAACTCGGCGCACCCAATGAGTCATTGATTCATTCTCTCCTTGGACACAAGCAGCCAGATCCACAATGGACATGGGTTGTTTGCATGTATCCTTGAAGTTCTCTATAAACCGGGCCTTCAACTCGTCCCATGAACTGATCGAGTTAACGGGCAGACTCTTTAGCCAGGTGCGAGCCATTCCATCTAACATCATGGTGAAGTATTTTGCACACGCCACTTCATCCACATCCAGCATCTCCATTGCCATCTCATAACTTTCAACCCACGCCTCGGGGGGGTTGATCGGCGGTATAATTAGGCACTTTACGTGGACCCTTGAAATCCTTGGGTAGCCGCACATTATGCAGAGCTGGGGTGAGGCACGGCACTCCCCAAGAGCTAAAAGCCAATCCACGTTCAACTGATGCCGCCGGTTGAACCGGAGCGGGTTGATGATTCGGGTACTGCGCTGCCAACTGCGCCGCTAACTCTGCCTCTCGTCATGCTCTGCCATTGTTTACCACAACCTGAGAATTCATACCACCGCATGCCGGATTGGGCCCTCTAGGGGCGTCACGGTGCCGCGCACTGCTTCACACAGTCGGTTCGTCAATGTGCCTGCTGTAACTCTTGCTCGGACGAGGGGTTGAATGTATTCTGTCCCGACTATATGAGTAAGCCTGCTGTTGCACCATGGCGGTTTGAAGAAGATCCCTGGCCCGTCGTGTTTCAACCGCTGCCAGTGACTCGCCCTCCATCGGAATAGCCGCCAAACGAGATGCTACAGCAATCATGTTATCCAAAGGGCCAGAGAAGTGACCCGGCGGCATTGGTACATATTGCAGCGGGTTATCCGTCCGTCGAGGCGGGTCCATCACCCGTGGCTGACCCGGAGCTCCGGTCCCCGGTGCCTCGGTCCGATTCACTGCTGCTGGATCACTTGGCCCAGCCCCCGGCGTATTGAAGAGATTCATTCCTTCGTAAACTGATGGCAGATGAGATCGGTGCCTCCTCCTCAGTACTTTGTTTGACGCGTTTTGATCCAACATAAGCCGGTAATTCTGTGCCTGGATCTGCTGTGACTGGGCATCTAAAACGGCCCGTTCTTCAGTCATCCTGGCTTCCTCAGCCGCCAAGTCCTCTTTGGCTTGAGTTATCTGATCCCTCAGCTTGGTAACCTCCGCGTTATGCTGATCCTGAGTCTCCGAGGTGACTGCCATGGTCAACAATGCCGACCAGGCGTCCAACAGACCGGAAAGAACTTGAGTCGGCCGGCGCACGGGGCCTCCTACCCTGGCCGCCGATCCAGAAATCATTGCTGCTGTAGATTAAGATTGCAATGTGGGTTGTGTACCGGCCATGAAGATTGCAACCCGGTTTGGCGGTTCAAAGGGGTCCAGAATACTGTCGCCATCGGAATAGCCCCCAATCCGACTATCTTGCAATTGGTACAGCGATTCGGTTTCGCCAGTGGATGACTCGCTATCTGAGTAGATGGACATCTCACCGTTAGACACTGGTTCAGATCCTGCACCATGGATGAATCCTATGAACGCACGCTTCATCGTAGGCTGAACCCGGGCAGGACTCGCACGCTGAGCCGTCTCGACGAGGTCAGTGGAGATGTCCGGCTTAGGGCCTGGTTCGCCGATCTTGTCGATGAAAACGTGAATTCCGCCAAAGGGGACCCGGTACCCATACTCAATTGAGCCGGCCTTGGGGCCCCATCCTGCGTCGTCGATGTAGAGCTTGCTGCGACGACGCTTGGTCATCCGGCCAACCGCGTATCCCTTGAGTCCTTCAAAGTTGCCCTTTAAGAACTCGAAACCATCATGCGATAGTCCCACGGTGGGCGCCAACTGTCGTGGAATTAACACGTCAGATGTCCTAGTGAGAGGACTTAGTTGTGGAGCCATCGCAAATGAGATTAGCAAAAAGGGGTTAAACCGGAAAAAGGGCACGGGGAGTTTATACTGGTTCGGCCCCTTGCGGTGAAGGTAAAAGCCTACGATCCAGTTGTGGTGGAATTGATGGGGTCTCGATGAGCAGGGAGCGAATCCGCTTTACCTATCTCTCGAGTTGTTGTTTCTTGTCCCTGAACCGCCGTCGGGTCGTCCCTTTATATACACAGGTTGACGCCCGGCGGTTTACAAAATACCAAGGCCGGCTCATACACGTGTCCGGCTCGGTTTCTACCTTTCCTAACTTACAACACAAGTTTACACATCTCATGCCGGTTTACATTTATGGACTCTAAATCGCCTTTGGGCTCTGGGCCTCTAGCTTCAATGGTAGAACGCCATATTCCTTGTCTTTACGGGCTTAAATACGGATGAGCATAAATCGGCCCCTCCTGGGCGGTTTATACTCAGTAGTTATATCCCCAACAGAAGGGGGAGGCCGAATCCCCCCATTCCTTTCCCTTCCCCTCTTTCCTTCTCCTTCTGGTTCAGCCCATATGGGGGGCGCACCAGCCCCTTGTGGTTGGTGTGTTTCCCCTCTTGGCCCATAAGGCTCATATCTTTTGTCGGGGGTGCCCAGAACCCCTTCCGGTGACCCGATGTGTACCCGGTACCCTCCGGAACACTTCCGGTGTCCGAATACTATCGTCCTATATAGCAATATTTACCTCTCAACCATTTCAAGACTCCTCTTCATGTCCGTGATCTCATTCAGGACTCCGAACAACATTGAATCACCAAATCACATAACTCATATAATACTATATCGACATCGAACGTTAAGCGTGCGGACCCTACGGGTTTGAGAACTATGTAGACATGACCGAGAAACCTCTCCGATCAATAACCAATAGCGGAACCTAGATGCCCATATTGGCTCCTACATATTACATGAAGATCTTTATCGGTCGAACCGTTATGACAACATACGTAATTCCCTTTGTTCATCGGTATGTTAGTTGCTCGATATTCGATCGTTGGTATCTTCATACCTAGTTCAATCTCGTTACCGGCAAGTCTCTTTACTCATTCCATAATACATCACCTCGTGACTAACTCCTTAGTCATTTACTTGCAAGCTTATGATGTGTATTACCGAGAGGGACCATAGATACCTCTTCGATACTCGGAGTGACAAATCCTAATCTCGACCTATGCCAACTCAACAAACACCTTCAGAGATACCTGTAGAGCATCTATATAATCACCCAGTTACGTTGTGACGTTTGATAGCACATAAGGCATTCCTCTGGTATCCGGGAGTTGCACAATCTCATAGTCGAAAGAATATGTATTTGACATGAAGAAAGCAATAGAAATAAAACTGAACGATCATAATGCTAAGCTAGAGGATGGGTCTTGTCCATCACATCATTCTCCTAATGATGTGATCCCGTTATCAAATGGCAATTCATGTCCATGGTTACGAAACCTTAACCATCTTTGATCAATGAGCTAGTCAAGAGATGCTCACTCGGGACACGGTGTTTGTTTATGTATTCACACATGTATTTAGGTTTCCGATCAATACAATTCTAGCATGAATAATAAACCTTTATCATGAATAATGAAATATAAAATAACAACTTTATTATTGCCTCTAGGGCATATTTCCTTCAATTCATTGATGAACTAAATTAGACATCTAACATTCACACCCTCCAGATGCATTATGAGAAACTGGAATTTCTTTAGTTAAATTCAGACCAGGGATTGGCTCCCTTGCTCCATCATCACCAAACATGAGCATGTATGCTCCATAGGAGCTAGGTTCCCTCCTGACTCCTCTCCCAGGTCCTCCTCTCCCAGCTTCTCGTCCTATCACAGATCCTCCTCTCCCAGCAATGCTAGATGTTCTTATTTTCGTCCTTCCTCTTCCTCCATTTGCACTTTTCTTTGACTCGTCTGGATGTGGTTCTGTTGCAGCTCTTGACTTGCCTCTTCCTCTCCCCCCTGTTGGTTGTTGTAGTTGTGGTCTTTCTTAAAGGGATGGAATCCCTAGCTTGCACTACAGAAGCAGACTCTTCTGGAAGTGGCCCAGGTGGATTCCAACTGCTAACATATTCCCTCTCCTATGCAAATTCACGAAAAAGACAAACAAACACTAAATGAGAAAAAAGACAGGCATGTACAAAGTTAACTGAAAAATGGGACCTTCGTTAGTTTTTAAATTACCGCCTGGCCCATGGTGTACACCATACTGTTCCTGTCATTCATTGGATCAAGCCTAGCATCAAGTCTAGTTGGCAAAATGTCCTTAACTCACAAAAGAATTCAGTTAAGTTATGATGGCACTACAATGCTTAACTGAAATAACCAAATTAACTAAACTTAAATGCAGTTAACTGAATTAACCTGCAGAATTGAAGGATCTTTAGTTTCTTCATCATCTTCTAGTTGGGCTTCATGTTGTTCCCACACACTAAACAATGCATCGTCACTCCTTTTTTGTTGATGTAAATAGTTCCATCTTTCTTGTTCTTCTCTTTTGGCGTCTTCTTTCTGTTCTTAGGTGGCCTGCCCATTTTCTTTGTGAAGACTGTAGGGTGAATGGCAATGCCATTCATCTTTTCCCAGCTTTTCCTGTCCCTCATAGGAATGATGTCATGCCGATATGCCTTAAGATAATTCTCTATGCTATAGCACTTATGAACCAATGTTTCAGGGTCTATCCTATCATCTCTGCAGCAGGCAATCACATGATTGCAAGGAATGCCACTCAACTGAAATCTTCTGCAATCACATGTTCTATAGATGAAATATCCAAAATGTATGTGTTCTTTCCTGATTCAACACCATAGATACCAAGTCCTGAATGTGTTGGATAGCAATTACCTGAGAACTCAATATTCTTGTCTAGTTTCTTCCTAATCTTGGGGCAGATCAGTCCAGGCCACTTTTTTGAAGCCTCTTTGTAGTTTTTGTCGTGCCTCACAGTAATTTTATGTGTTATGCACTCTAGCATTGAAATAACACATAATTCTCTTGCATCCAAGATGTACCTGCAAGGAGACATAGTAAAGTTCAGTAAAAATTCAGTAAAGTTCAGCACCAAGGATGGCAATTTTACCCATGGGTACAGGTACCCGTGGATACCGTTCCCGCATGGGTGGGGTATATGGGCACAATTTTGACCCATGGGTAGTACCCGTACCCTACCCATTAAATCATGGGTATGGCATGGGTATAGCCCTGTACCCATGGATATACCCATACCCGACCCGCTTATACTACATGTATTTTGTGAAGTATGTCGTGAGATGGTGAACCTATGTTAAAGTTGTTACCCAGTGTCAATTTGAATTGAGATACTTGTCATGTCTCATCTATCTACTATTGAGTTTGAGATAAATGTGTTTTTCAAATGTGCTATCGATGAATGTAAAATTATGAAGAACTTGTGTACTATTTGATCTACCCGTTGGACACCCAATGGGTATGGGTACGTGTTGGGGATATAAATATTGGGTATAACCCGCCCAGGAGGGGCCGGGTAATACCACTAGCGACTTAAAGATGAAGATGGTGGGTTATGAAGCAAGCCTGTTGAAGGCCCAAGACCCAGAGGCGACTTGAGGCCCAAGAGGATGAACCGCCATATGTTTAACTTGTATTGTAAGGCAAGCTTAGTTAGTCACCGAGTGAGACACGTTGTGTATGAGCCGACCGGGACTCTGCAAGCCGTCGGGCACCAACCTATGTATATAAAGGGGTGACCAGGCGGCGGGTTAAGACAAGACACAACAAGTCGAGAACTAGGTCAAGTGTATTCGCTCCCTGGTAATCGAAACCCAAGCAATACAACCTAAAGCAGGAGTAGGCTTTTACCTCGTTGAGAGGGGCCGAACCTGGGTAAACTCTCTGTGTACTTTGTCCCGTTTAACCCCTTCAAGCTAACCTAGTTGTGATGGCTCCACACCTAAGTCCTTTTGCTAGGGCATCTATTGTGTTAAGTCCACTACTGTTGGCGCCCACCATGGGGTGATGTCTGCTAGGACTACGTCGGTATTACCCCAAAGAGGAAGGGATGATGCCACACAGCAGCGGTAGGTATTTCCCTCGGTAATAAAACCAAGGTTATCGAACCAGTAGGAGAACCAAGCAACACAACGTAAACAACACCTGCACACAAATAACAACCACTCTCAACCCGGCATGTTAAAGGGGTTGTCAATCCCTTTCGGGTAACAACGCCTGAAATTGGCACGAGGATAGGAGAAAGTTGTAATAGATTGATAGATCAAAAGCCAAATAAAATAAATAATAATAAAATGCAGTAAGGTATTTTTCATTGTTGGTTTAGTAGAACTGAAAATAAAAGCAAAGGAAACGTAGATCGCAAAGCCAAATAATATGAGAAAGAGACCCGGGGGCCGTAGGTTTCACTAGTGGCTTCTCTCGAGAAAAATAGCAAATGGTGGGTGAACAAATTACTGTTGGGCAATTGATATAACTTCAAATAATCATGACGATATCCATCCAATGATCATTATATCGGCATCACGTCCAAGATTAGTAGATCGACTCCTGCTTGCATCTACTACTATTACTCAACACATCGTCTGCTATCTAGCATGCATCTAGTGTATTAAGTTCATGAAGAAACGGAGTAATGCAATAAGAACGATGACATGATGTAGACAAGATCTATCTATGTAGAGATAGACCCCATTGTTTTATCCTTAGTAGCAACGATACATATGTGCCGGTTCCCCTTCTATCACTGGGATCAAGCACCGTAAGATCGAACCCACTACAAAGCACCTCTTCCCATTGTAAGATAAATAGATCAAGTTGGCCAAACAAAACCCAAATATCAGAGAAGAAATACGAGGCTATAATCAATCATGCATATAAGAGATCAAAGAAACTCAAATAACTTTCATGGGTATAAAAAGATAGATCTGATCATAAACTCAAAGTTCATCGGATCCCAACAAACACACAACAAAAGTGTTACATCATATGGATCTCCAAGAGACCGTTGTATTGAGAATTCAGCGAGAGAGAGACAGCCATCTAGCTACTAACTACGGACCCGAAGGTCTACAAAAAACTACTCACGCATCATTGGAGAGGCACCAATGGAAGTGGTGAACCCCTCCGTAATGATGTCTAGATTGGATCTGGTGGTTCTGGACTCTGCGGCGGATGGAATTGATTTTCGTCGACTCCCCTAGGATTTCTGGAATATTGGGGTATTTATAGAGCAAAGAGGAGGTCCGGGGGGCACCCGAGGTGGGCACAACCCACCAAGGCGTGCCTGGGCCTCCTGGCGTGCCCTGGTGGGCTGTGCTCTCCTCGGAGTGCCCCCAGGCGCAACCTTGGCCCATTAGGTGTCCTCTAGTCCAAAAAAATTCTCCGTGAAGTTTCGTTGCATTTGGACTCCGTTTGGTATTGATTTCCTGCGATGTAAAAAACATGCAGAAAACAGCAACTGGCACTTGGCACTATGTCAATAGATTAGTACCAAAAAATGATGTAAAATGACTACAAAATGATTATAAAACATCCAAGATTGATAATATAACATCATGGAACAATAAAAAATTATAGATACGTTGGAGACGTATCAGCATCCTCAAGCTTAACTCCTACTCGTCCTCAAGTAGGTAAGTGATAAAAACAGAATTTTTGATGTGGAATGCTGCCTAACATGTCATATCATATTATTTTCTTTATAGCATGGACATTTGGACTTTTATGTGATTCAAAGCAATAGTCTAGTTTTGACATGATAAGTTAAATACTCAAGCATATCAACAAGCAACCATGTCTTTCAAAATATCAATGCTAAAATAAGTTATCCCTAGCCCATCATGCTCAATCATTGATCCATTCATGAAACACACTCGCATATTAACTACACCCAATACTCAAGTACGATCATAATGCCTAGTAGTTGGTGCTTTTTATAAGAGAAGATGGAGACTCAAATTGAAAATAAAAATTGCATAAAGTAAAAGAAAGGCCCTTCACAGAGGGAAGTAGGGATTTGTAGAGGTGCCAGAGCTCAAAGCAAAAAACTTAGAGATAAAAACATTTTGGGAGGTATGTCTTTCCCACCAACGAAAACGATGAGTTCCCAACACTTTCCATGCTAGATATATCATAGGCGGTTCCCAAACAGAAAATAAAGTTTATTCCTTTTTTCACCGTATACACGGGTGCTTTCCATACCAACACTTTCCATGGCTAACCGTATCCACGGGTGCTTTCCATACCAACACTTTCCAAGGAATTTATTATTTGACAACATAAAGTAAATTCATTTTTCATTTTGGGACTGGGAATCCCTAATACCTTTGCCTTACTCTCGTGTAATGACAAGTGAATAAACACTCATCGTGAGAATAACACATCTAGCATGGAAAATATTAGCCACCCCTCACCGCTCCGGGAGCAGTGCGAACACATAAAAGAGAAGTTTATTTTGAAACTTAGAGATGGCACATACAAATTTTCTTAGAATGGCAAATGAATACCGCATATAGGTAGATATAGTGGACTCATGTGGCAAAACTGGTTTAAAGGTTTCTGGATGCACAAGTAGAGATCATACTTAGTGCAAAATGAAGGCTAGCAAAAGATTGAGAAGCGACCAACCAAGAAACAAATAATCTCTTAAGCGAGCATTAAGCATAATTAACACCGAATAATGCACCACAAGTAGGATATAATTTCATTGCATAATTATTGACTTTCGTGCTTGCATAGGGAATCACAAACCTTAACACCAATATTTCTTACTAAAGCATAATTACTCATCAACATAACTCACATATCACATCATCATATCTCAAAACTATTACTAAGAATCAAGTTTATTTTGTCCAATGATCTTCATGAAAGTTTTTATTATATCCTTCTTGGATATCTATAACTTTGGAACTAATTTTCATATGTTGCTTTTCATAAGCTCAAACAAATATAAGTGAAGATCATGAGCATAATATTTCTTTCTCTCAAATTAATTTAAGTGAAGCAAGAGAGAATTTCTTGAAAATTTTACTAACTCTCAAATAAATCTAAGTGAAGTAAGAGAGCATTTCTTCAAAAATACTAAAGCACACTGTGCTAAAAAAGATATAAGTGAAGCACTAGAGAAAGTCCATATCTCATAAAAATTTAAGTGAAGCATAGAGAGCAATTCTAACAAGTCATGACATAATTTTGGCTCTCTTAAATAGGTGCGTCCAGCAAGGAACCAAGACTTAAAACACAAAATAAATCAACCAAATACTCATATCATACAAGACGCTCCAAGCAAAACACTTAGTATGTGACGAATAAAAATATAGCTTTGAGTAAAATACCGATGGTCATTAGAAGAAAGAGGGGATGCCACTCGGAGCATCCCCAAGCTTAGGCTCTTCTTACACCTTATTCCTTCATCCATCGTAAGATAACCCAAAGCTTGAAAACTTCAATCACACAAAACTCAACAAAACCTTCGTGAGATCAGTTAGTATAAGAAAATAAATCACTACTATAAGTACTGTTGCAACCTATTCATATTTTTTTCTTGCATTATATATATTGTATTCCATCTTTTCTATGGCAAAAACTCATCAAAGAAAGCCATAGAGCCATCAAAACAAGCACACAACGCAAAGAAAACAGAATCTGTCAAAATCAGAACAATTTGTAGTAATCTGAATTGTTCGAATACTTCTAAAACTCAAAAAATTTGGAAAAAATAGGATGAACTGAGCAATTAGTATATTAATCTTCTGCAAAAAAATGGTATTTTATCACGCTCTGGTAAAAATAAGAATTTTTTTCATGAGCGTTTCCGCTTTTTCAGCAAGATCAAACAACTATCACCCAAGAAGATCCTATAGGTTCTACTTGGCTCAAAAACTAATTAAAACACAAAAAACACAATCTTAACAGTAGCAAAATTGTGCAAACACTCACGAACAAAAAGCAAAAAGCAAAAATAAATTTTATTTATTGGGTTGCCTCCCAACAAACGCTATAGTTTTACGCCCTTAGCTAGGCATAAAGCAAGGATCTAAGTTTTGTCATCCATAGTTTTGCCAACTTTTGTAAGGGTTTTCTCAAACCCGGGAGGCTCTTTACGCTTCCCTAAATTCTCTGGAAAAGAAACCATCTTTAGATCCAAAATATCCAATCGCTTGTTGCAAAGAGTAATCAAGGTATTCATGCGATTGATACTACCATTAAGATGTTTGAGGGGTTCATTATATTTTTGCAGTTCAACCCTATGTTTATGCAAATCACCAAGTTTATCTAACATTTGAACTCCCACTGGGGTGAAATAAAACCCCTTCTTTTGAGGTGGAACATCCAAAATTCCTTCTAAAATTTCATAGGCAGCATTGGCATCAAGCTCAATAAAATTCCCTTTAGTGCCAAAATCTAGGAGTTGTCTATGATGCAAAGCCAATCTTATGAAAAAATTACGAAGCAAGATCTTAGCATCCCCCTTTGAATTGCAAATACGATAAGATTCCATAAGCCTATAACAAGCATCTTTCAAATTTTCTCCTTGTCTTTGCTTGAAGTAAAGCACTTCAAAATATGGTGACAAAGGAGGAGTAGGCAAGCTTATCATTATGACTAGAAAGCAAGAACACGGATAGATTTGATGAGAAAATGATGCACGAAAAAGAAGGGCGAATAAAACGGCAAATTTCTGTGAAGTGGGGGAGAGGAAAACGAGAGGCAAATGACAAATAATGTAAATTGCGAGAAGATGAGATTTGTGATTAGGAACCTGATATATGTTGAAGATCCTCCCCGGCAACGGCGCCAGAAATTCCTTTTGACGTCTGCTAGGACTACGTCGGTATTTCCCCAAAATGGAAGGGATGATGTAGCACAACAGCGGAAGGTATTTCCCTCAGTGATGAAACCAAGGTTATCGAACCAGTAGGAGAACCAAGCAACACAACGTAAACAGCATCTGCACACAAGTAACAACCACTTGCAACCCGACGTGTTAAAGGGGTTGTCAATCCCTTTCGGGTAACGGTGCCTGAAATTGGCACGAGGACGTGAGAAAGTTGTAATAGATTGATAGATCGAACGCCAAATAAAATAAATAATAATAAAACACAGCAAGGTATTTTGTATTTTTGGTTTAGTAGATCTGAAAATAAAAGCAAAGGAAAAGTAGATCGCAAAGGCAAATAATATGAGAAAGAGACCCGGGGGCCGTAGGTTTCACTAGTGGCTTCTCTCGAGAAAAATAGCAAACGGTGGTTGAACAAATTACTGTTGGGAAATTGATAGAACTTCAAATAATCATGACGATATCCAAGCAATGATCATTATATAGGCATCACGTCCAAGATTAGTAGACCGACTCCTGCCTGCATCTACTACTATTACTCCACACATCGACCTCTATCTAGCATGCATCTAGTGTATTAAGTTCATGGAGAAGTGGAGTAATGCAATAAGAACGATGACATGATGTAGACAAGATCTATCTATGTAGAGATAGACCCTATCGTTTTATCCTTAGTAGCAACGATACATATGTGTCGATTCCCCTTCTGTCACTGGGATCAAACACCATAAGATCGAACCCACTACAAAGCACCTCTTCCCATTGCAAGATAAATAGATCAAGTTGGCCAAACAAAACCCGAATATCAGAGAAAAAATACGAGGCTATAAGCAATCATGCATATAAGAGATCAAAGAAACTCAAATAACTTTCATGGGTATAAAAAGATAGATCTGATCATAATCTCAAAGTTCATCGAATCCCAACAAACACACCGCAAAAAGAGTTACATCATATGGATCTCCAAGAGACCATTGTATTGAGTATTCTAATAAATTCCGATTCATGTGTTCTCTCCCAAAAGATAAGTACAACAAGGATGATTGCGGTAAACTAAAAAGCAAAGACTCAAATCGTACAAGACGCTCCAAGCAAAACACATATCATATGATGAATAAAAATATAGCCTCAAGTAAAGTTACCGATAGACGAAGACAGAAGAGGGTATGCCTTCCGGGGCATCCCCAAGCTTAGGCCTTTGGTTGTCCTTGAATTTTACCTTTGGGTGCCTTGGGCATCCCCAAGCTTAGGCTCTTGCCACTCCTTATTCCAAAATCCATCAAATATTTACCCAAAAACTTAAACAAAAAATCTCATGAGCTCTGTTAGTGTAAGAAAACAAACCACCACTTTAAGGTACTGTAATGAACTCATTCTTTATTTATATTGGTGTTAAACATACTGTATTACAACTTCTCTATGGTTCATACCCCCCCCCCCCGATACGTCAAATACAGAACAGTTTGTAGTAATCTGTATCAAACATATACTTCTAGAACTCCAAAAATTCTGAAATAAATTGGTGGACATGAGGAATTTATCTATTAATCATCTGCAAAAAGAATCAACCTAAAAGAACTCTCCAGTAAAAAATGGCATCTAATCTCCTGAGCGCTAAAGTTTCTGTTTTTTATAGCAAGATCACAAAGACTTCACCCAAGTCTTCCCAAAGGTTTTACTTGGCACAAACACTAATTAAAACATAAAACCACATCTAAACAGAGGCTATATGAATTATTTATTACTAAACAGGAACAAAACACAAGAAAAAAATAAAATTGGGTTGCCTCCCAACAAGCGCTATCGTTTAATGCCCCTAGCTAGGCATAAAAACAAGAATAGATCTAGGTATTGTCATCTTTGGAATGCAATTCTTCAATTGAACACATATGACCCTTAGGAGGTTCTTTGGTTTTATTAATGATCAAACTCCTAGGCAAGGAATCAATAAATTCATTAGTAGCAAAAGGTTCCTTAATGATATCGAAAAAATTGGGGTGAACACCTATTGATTTGAGGTCTTCATTTTCTTTACCGAAAAGGCTTTCGCCCCACTTTATAGATAAAGCAAACTGCTAAGAGCACACATACAGAGTCAAGTCCACAAACACGCACACACCCAAGTCTCACGAACAAGTACAAAGGTTCTGCTGAGGGCATAGCTCAACAAGCCCAAACAAAAATAAAAAGGCAGCAAATGCCGGACGAAGAAGACGACTAGTCAGGCTCCGGCGGAGGCGGCGAGGGCGGCGGCGACAGGCGAACGGCCATCGATCGGAGGTCGGCAATGAAGGCGGAGATGGCGTCGCGGTCCAGGGGATGGCTAAGCGGCCGCCAAAGCTGCAAGAAACCCGAGAGTTTGAAGAGAGCGTCAGTAGACCGACGAAGAGGAGAGCGCTGAATCACGAGCTTATTGCGAACAGTCCAGAGGGTCCAGGCGAGGATCCCAATCTCAAGCCACCTAATGTGGCAAGAAGTCACGTGGGACGACTGGAGTTCGTCAAATAAGTCTAGGAAGTTGGTGTGGCACCAATCTCCACCGACCACTTCGCAAAAACAGCTCCAGAGGAACTGGGCGGACACGCAGGAGAAGAATATGTAGTTCGAGTCTTCGGAAACCCCACAGAGCGGGCAAAGGCTAGTGCCCGGGCCATTGCGCTTGCGCACCTCCACCCCGGACGGGATCCGGCCACGAATCCATTGCCACATGAAGATGCGGATCTTCAGCGGCAAGCGAATGGACCAAACTATCAAGAGAGGGAGGGGGCGGCAGACGGTGCGATGGCCAGGTAGAGAGATTTGGTGGAGAATTGGCCCGAAGGTTCAAGGTGCCACCAAACTCGGTCAGGACCACCAACCAGCGAGGGTTCATGGAGAGCAACACAGTCGAGTAACTCACGCCAGGCGGCGGATTCCGTTGGGCCAAAGGCCCGCCGGAAAGCAAGGCGCCCTAAGTCAAGAAGGGCCCTATCCACGGAGATCACGGGGTCAACGGAGATGGAGAAGAGACCAGGGAAGCAAGACGCGAAAGGAGTGTCACCGGCCTAACGATCGAACCAGAACAACGTCGAGGTTCCAGATCCCACCGAGATGGAAGTCCCGATACAGAGAACCGGAAGAAGCTAGACGATCGACTGCCAGAACTGAGAGCCTCCGGACTTCTGGCAGAAGGCAAGAGGTTGCCCGCGCAGGTATTTGTTCCGGATGATGTCAAGCCAAAGACCATCGTGCCCTTGCAAGATTCGCCAGAGCCAGCGGGAGAGAAGGGCAATGTTCATTCGTTTAGAGCACATGATGCCAATGCCCCCTGCTCCCGGGGCTTGCAAATGTCAGGCCAACTGACCATATGGTATTTCTGCTTCTCCTTGTCGCCCGCCCAGTAAAAGCGGGACTGGATCTTGGCAATCTCCTTGTGAAGGGTCTCGTGGAGGCTGTAGAAGCTCATTAGGAACAAGAGGAGGCTGGATAAGAATTGATGAGGATAGTCCGGGCTGCTTTGGCAGCCACCGCCCCTGCCAGGGCTCGACGCGTGTTTGGAGCTTGGCCACGGAGGGGCGCAAGTCCGCGACGGTAAGCCTGGAGTCACTAATGGGCGTCCCCAAGTAAGTAGTGGGGAAAGAGCCCATGCGGCAATTAAGCCTGTTGGCGATGGCCAAAGACTCGGCGGGGAGGTATCCCATCACCATCACATCACTCTTGTCGAAGTTGATCTTGAGATCCGACATCTGTTGGAAGCAGAGAAGAAGGAACATGAGGTTGGCGATATCATTCTCTGAGCCTTCAACCATAATGATAGTGTTGTCGGCATACTAGAGAATGGATATCCCAAAGCCACCAGCGAGGTGGGGAGTGATCCCACGAATATGGCCCGCGGCTTTTGCCTTATCGAGGTTCTTTACTAGAAGATTCACCCTTATTTTTAGGAACATAGATAAACTTGGCAACTTTGGTAGGAGGAGGATTTGAAGTAATTTTGACGGAAGAAAAGGCAGATCCCAAATTGGTAATAATATCTTCAAGTTTATCAATTCTAGTGGAATCTTGGCCTATCTTCTCATTAACCATGGGTTCCTTTTCCCTAAGATTTTTCAGAGTAACTCCTACCTTAGATCCATATTGGGTAATTTGGTTGTGGATCTTTTTATCCAAAATCTCGATCAACTCTACAGTGGCAACTTTATTTTCAATAATTTCAAGCCTTTGCATCACATGTTCCAAAGTTAAAAAGTTCCATTAACCAAAAGAGGTGGTGGGCCAAACAAATCTATCATATCATTATAGCAATCGAAAGTATGGCTACCCTAAAAATTCCCTCCGATAATGGCATCAAGAATATATCTGTTCCAAGGAGTGATGCCTACATAAAAATTGTGAAGAAGAACGGAAATAGATTGCTTCCTAGTGGATCTATTCTGAGCATTGCAAATTCTTTACCAAGCATCTTTTAGATTTTCTCCCTCCCTTTGTTTAAAATTAAGAACTTTATTATCGGGAGTACTAACAACGATAGAAGGACTGGCCATGACGGCGAAACAAACGATCTAACACACAGACACACAAGAAGCAAGCGAAAAGAGACGAACGAAAAAGGGCGAATAAAACGACAAAGGTGAAGTGGGGGAGAGGAAAACGAGAGGCAAGTGGCAAATAATGTAATGCGAGGGATAAGAGTTTGTGATGGGTACTTGGTATGTCTTGACTTGTGCGTAGATCTCCCCGGCAACAGCACCAGAAATCCTTCTTGCTACCTCTTGAGCATGTGTTGGTTTTCCCTTGAAGAGGAACGGGTCATGCAGCAAAGTAGCGTAAGTATTTCCCTCAGTTTTTGAGAACCAAGGTATCAATCCAGTAGGAGATAACACGCAAGTCACCTAGTACCTGCACAAAAAATCAAGAACCTTGCAACCAACGCGATAAAGGGGTTGTCAATTCCTTCACGGCCACTTGCAGAAGTGAGATCTGATAAAGATAGTAAGATAGATATTTTTGGTATTTTTGTTGTAAAGATTGGAAAGTAAAGATTGCAAAATAAACGACGACAAAAATAGCTAGTTGACGGGAAACTAATATGATGTAAAATAGACCAGGGGGCATAGGTTTCACTAGTTGCTTCTCTCATGATAGCATATATTACGATGGGTGAGCAAATTACTGCCGAGCAATTGATAGAAAAGCGCATAATTATGAGAATATCTAGGCATGATCATGAACATAGGCATCACGTCCGTGTCAAGTAGACCGAAACGATTCTGCATCTACTACTATTACTCCGCACATCGACCGCTATCCAGCATGCATCTAGAGTATTAAGTTCATAAGAACAGAGTAACGCATTAGGCAAGATGACATGATGTAGAGGGATAAACTCAAGCAATATGATATAAACCCCATCTTTTTATCCTCGATGGCAACAATACAATACGTGCCTTGCTGCCCTACTATCACTGGGAAAGGACACCACAAGATTAAACCCAAAGCTAAGTACTTCTCACATTGCAAGAAAATCAATCTAGTAGGCCAAACTAAACCGATAATTTGAAGAGACTTGCAAAGATATCAAATCATGCGTATAAGAATTTAGAGAAAATCAAATATTGTTCATAGATAATCTTGATCATAAACCCACAATTCATCGGATCTCGACAAACACACCGCAAAAAGTATTACATCGAATAGATCTCCAAGAACATCGAGGAGAACTTTGTATTAAGAACCAAAGAGAGAGAAGAAGCCATCTAGCTAATAAATATGGACCTGAAGGTCTATGGTAAACTAGTCACACATCATCGGAGAGGCTATGTTGCTGATGTAGAAGCCCTCCGTGATCGAATCCCCCTCCGGCAGATCGCCGGAAGAAGCCCCAAGATGGGATCTCACGGGTACAGAAGGTTGTGTCAGTGGAAAAGTGGTTTCATGGCTCCCCGGATGTTTACAGGGTATAAGAGTATATATAGGCGAAAGAAGTAGGTCGGTGGAGCTACGAGGGGCCCACAAGGGTGGGGGGTGCGCCTACCCCCTGGGCGCGCCCTCCTGCCTCGTCGCCGCCTCGTTGCTTCCTTGACTTCCACTCCAAGTCTCCTGGGTTGTGTTTGTTCCAAGAAAGATCCTCGCGAAGGTTTCATTCCGTTTGGATTCCGTTTGATATTCCTTTTCTGTGAAACACTGAAATAGGCAAAAAAGAACAACAATTTACACTGGGCCTTCGGTTAATAGGTTAGTCCCAAAAATAATATAAAATAGTATATTAAAGCCCATTAAACATCCAAAACAGATAATATAATAGCATGGAACAATCAAAAATTATACATACGTTGGAGACGTATCAAACAACACGGGGGGCTGCGAGGCGGAGTGCGGCGGCAAGCAGCAGTGGAGGCAGGGCGGCGCGGTCGGAGCAGAGCAGGAACCGCGGCGGGGAAAACGATGAGCATAGCCGAGCGCAGCCACCGCGCGCGTGAGCGGCCAGGGCGAGCGACGGTGCTAGGCGGATGGCAGCATGGGGGGGCGAGCGTGCACGAGCAGCGGCGAGGGCGCGGGCGCGGGTGCACAAGGGGCTGCGCGCGGGAATGGCGGGTACGGGGCAGGGGCTTGAGGAGCACAGCCACGGCAGCGGCAGCTGTCGCGAGCTACGGCGCAAAAGCGAAGAGCCGCGATGGAGGGCGTGCGACAGAGGAGGAAAGGAAAGGTCGGGGCTCACGGCGGTAGTGTAGGGTTCGTGGCAGTGGGGCGCGGGGACATCGCGACGCGGGGGAGGAGGACGACGATGGCATCCAGCGAGGAGGAGGGCAGCGACGCAGCTCCAGGCGGCGGGGATCGGTTGCGGTGGCGGTGTGGTTCGGTTCCCCCGATCCCGATCTGGATCGGGGAAAGGGAGAGAGTCGTGGGGGAGTGGGCGAGCGAGGTGGGTCGTGTGTTAGGGTTTCAGTGTGGAGGGATAAGGGAGTGAGGGGGCGGCGTTGGGCTTGGCCTGGCTAGCAGCTGGGCCGACTGGCCCAGGGGGGTTCTCTTTTTTTTTGATAGTTTTGTTTTTCCCTTTTGTTTATTTTTCTTTTCTATTTATTTGTTTTCTTTAGTCTTTAATGTATTCTAGTTTAACTGAAATACAAAACAAACTTCTAAATTAGTATTATGTTTAAACCCACTGCCACAAAAAGTTTGACCCCTAATTAAGATGTTTAAATATTTTATAATTTATAAAAGGCATTTAATTAATGTTTTAGCTCTTGTTTTAATTACCTGAGTGCATTTAACTATCTTATAAAAATGTGGTTTCTCCACCAATATTACTTATGAATTATTTGTCACATTTAGAACATTTTAGTTTTGACTTTTGAAAACTTTAACTTTTTGACTTGATTTTAAATTTGAAAATTGAATGGGATTTGAATCATCGCAAGATTAACAACAGTAATCATGGTGACATGGCATCATTAGCGGAGGGTTATGATATGTCTCCAACGTATCTATAATTTTTGATTGTTCCATGCTGTTTTATTATCAATCTTGCATGTTTTATAATCATTTTATACCATTTTTTGGTACTAACCTATTGACATAGTGCCAAGTGCTAGTTGATGGTTCTTCCATGTTTTTTACATCGCAGGAAATCAATATCAAACGGAGTCCAAATGCCACGAAACTTCACGGAGAATTTTTATGGACCAGAAGAGATATATTGGGCCCTGGTTGCACCTGGGGGGAGTCCCGAGGAGGGGACAACCCACTAGGGCGCGCAGGAGGCCCAGGCGCGCCCTGGTGGGTTGTGCCCACCTCGGTTGCCCCCCGGACCGCCTCTTTGCTCTATAAATACCCCAAAAATCCCAGAACCCTAGGGGAGTCGACGAAATATCCATCCAGCCACCGCAGAGTCCAGAACCACCAGATCCAATCTAGACACCATCTCGGATGGGGTTCACCACCTCCATTGCTGCCTCTCCGATGTTGCGTGAGTAGTTCTTTGTAGACCTACGGGTCCGTAGTTAGTAGCTAGATGTCTTCCTCTCTCTCGCTGAATTCTCAATACAATGGTCTCTTGGAGATCCATATGATGTAACTCTTTTTGCGGTGTGTTTGTTGGGATCTGATGAACGTCGAGTTTATGATCAGTTATACCTTTTTATATCCATGAAGATTATTTGAGTTTCTTCGATCTCTTATATGCATGATCTCTTATAGCGTCGTATTTCTTCTCTGATATTTGGGTTTTGTTTGGCCAACTTGATCTATTTATCTTGCAATGGGAAGAGGTGCCCGGTAGTGGGTTCGATCTTACGGTGCTTGATCCCAGTGACAGAAAGGGAAACAACACGTATGTACGTTGCTACTAAGGATAAAAGGATGGGATCTATATCTACACAATAGATAAATGGATCTTGTCTACATCATGTCATCGTTCTTATTGCATTACTCCATTTTTCCATGAACTTAATACACTAGATGCATGCTAGATAGCGGTCGATGTGTGGAGTAATAGTAGTAGATGCAGGCAGGAGTCGGTCTACTAATCTTGTACGTGATGCCTATGTAATGATCATTGCCTGGATATCGTCATAATTATTTGAGGTTCTATCAATTGCCCAACAGTAATTTGTTTACCCACCGTTTGCTATTTTTCTCGAGAGAAGCCACTAGTGAAACCTACGGCCCCCGGGTCTTCTTTCTCATATATTTGCTTTGCGATCTACTTTTTATTTGCATTTTTATTCAGATCTATTAAACTAAAAATACAAAAACACTTTGCTACACTTTTTTTATTTGTGATCTATTATTTCAATCTATTAAATCTTTCTCTAGTCATCACGCAATTTCTGGCATCGTTACCCGAAAGGGATTGACAACCCCTTTAACACGTCGGGTTACGAGTATTTGTTGTTTGTGTGCAGGAGTTGTCTATGTTGTGTTGCTTGGTTCTCCTACTGGTTCGATAACCTTGGTTTCATCACTGAGGGAAATACCTACCGTCGCTATGCTACATCATCCCTTCCTCTTTGGGGAAATACCGACGTAGTCCTAGCAGACAGGAGCTTTTCTGGCGCCATAGTTAGATAGCAATCAGGTTACTGTAGCTTGAATATTCGGGCATCACAATTCTCCTTCACTACAAGAAATCGCGTCCCGAGATTTAAGAGGTGGAGTAAGGGGGGTTCTGGTTACGAAATTCTAACGGATCTTGTCGGTCTTGGTTGCTCTTCTCGAAGAGGTCGATGCATTACATTGATGTCTTCATTTCTCTGCTTCAGGTCATCATGATGAAGTCAGCATCCTTTCTTCGGGAACTCCATCGTACTTACGAAAGAATAAAGGGGGTAGTCCGAGAGAACGGACCTCTGCAAGGTTGACTATTTGGTCGAAAATAACGGGGTAGGTGGCGAAAAGTAACTCCCTAATTAAAACTTAGGAAAATATCAAGAGTAAAGTACAGAGGTATCATGGGAAGTTTCGAGCAGGCAGGCAATCGTTCAATGCCTGATATAGGGCGTGAAAGGAGTTCAAAGCAATGGGAATAAGTATTGTGTCTGATATAAAAATTGATGATCTCTCCGACGGTGGCTCGTGAATCCCATACGAGGCCACACGCGAGGAATAACTTTGGGAACGGGGAGTGTACAGGAGAGTCAGGTTTCGATCCTGTGGAACTGTGGGTTATGGGCCCACCATGTGGGTTAAAAGTAGGAAGAGTGGTGACATCTTGCACGATCATGTAAGCAAGGCATGCCAGAGGATAGCCTGTCAGTTATGTCGGCAACAACATCGGTACCAAGGGCGAGGGACGAACAGAAGCATTCTCCTGCTCGTGGAACGAGGCGGACCAATAGGCAAAGTTCTCGTCCATTGGTGGCTACCGAAATGTCATCAACTATAGTAACAGGGTCTTTCTGATAGAATTGTACACCGAGGTGTTTACATAAGCAGGAGAATATTACTGCTTAGATCATATAGACCTCAAGAAAGGTTAAACCAAACAATGGAAAGGAAAATATGATTATCAGATCAAACAGAACAATGGAAAGGAAAATGTGATTAAACACATATTTCAGGGGTATATCCTTCCCAAGGACAAACCGAGCATGATATCCGTGAGAGGATATAATGTAGAAAACCCTTTAAGTAAGGGGAGAGAAATTGCATGACATTACCCAAACAACGGTGTTTGAATAATTGGTAAAGAAAATTTAGTATTGAGCTTCAAATGTTCTTATTGAAGACCGGAGTACCACAGACATGCTTCGATATAGCATTGACATGGTCATTGGGTAAATATCAGACTTTGGATTCACAAAGGATCCATATCAAGAACAACTTATAGAATAAGTCTTATAATTTCCTCATGGAAAAATGGCTAAACTTGCTAAAAAGGATACTATAACAATAGGTCCTCCGCGCAGGTGTGCTAGGCATGACATCACCTTACCGGGCCATATAAAGACCAACGTTTATAACTCCTGTAAATATGTTCTAACCACCATATCTGACACAAATTCAGATCTGCTTGGTGTCAGGATACCTTAGACTCGGGATGCCTAAGAAGAAAAAGGTGCGATACAAATTGACGAGATGACATTGTAGACTCTCGGGAAATGAACTATGGAAGCGAGTTCCGAAACAAGAGTTCATCAGTAACCCATGGAGATGATGAGGGGGTGGCTGATGAACTTAGCGACAATTCATCAAGATTTCCAAAAAGATGGATTTCCACAATTATGTGAACAAGGAGATAACATTTGTCAGATCAAAATGATATAATGATGTATGATCGAGGAAAACACACACAATTAAGCATTGGTTCAAAGGCGCGCACGAAATATGGGCTTTAGATGGCATGATCAATGTTAGGATGGTGATCCAATAACCAAAAGACTTAGTATGAAACTATTGGGCATTCACTTCAAAGCAATAGGGTTGCTAGAAGTTTTGAATTCACACATCATAGTTCATTTGTCGGTATCCCGGTTAGGAACAACACGAGGACCAAGAAGGAATGGTGATGGTGATAAGTATTACTTGTATCAAGAATTCTCAAGAGGTGGTGAAATTATCACGACATTCTTCACATATAAGATGGTAATACTCCAAGGTAGAGTATAACATAGGCTGGATAGCAAGGAGCTCCATAACATGATCAAGTTTGTGTCGGAGGAAAGGAAATAATGTTGTCGATGGTAATACAAATCATCGAGGGGCAAGGATGGTATTTCTCATCAAGAATTTGATTGATATCCTGGAAGGAGTCAAAATGTTGATGATGATCATGACACATTTGCCGAGAGATTTCATGAAGATGTAATCGATCGGCGATGGCATCAAGTCAAAGGAATGATGAAGTGCAAGTTTATTGGAACCACAGGTACGACACAAACTCGGAACCAAGCTTGTGAACCACAGGTACGACACAAACTCGGAACCAAGCTTGTTGTTCAAGGCGAAATGATATGACGAGGAAGATCGATGTAAGCTTAGCTCATCGTCGAAAATTGTGCTTCGTGAAAAAGGACCAGGTAGCACGGTTAAAATTTAGCACAAAAATGATATAGCCGGTCAGACTAGGAATGACTTGAAGGATTATTAAACGCGTAAGCAATGAAAATTATTTAGGAGTTATTGAATCGGAGTGCGGAATCGGTTCACTTATCGGTGTTCTCGAGTGACTAATAACTCAGAACCTGGGGGAAATCTGAAATCGATGAGAAGCAATACTAGATGAAGACTCATAAGCAGTTATGTAGTTCGGTGATATTCTCGAGATATCAGAGGTGAAACTCGGAGGTAGATCGGAATAGAAACTGATCTGTATCGTAAACTTGCGATAGCAGATACTTTAACCTTATCAAAAATATACGAGGCACTGGGATGGTTTCCTTTCAGAAATATATTAAATAAAGTTAGCATGGTCGGAACCATAGTTGCCAGGGATCCAATATAATGACATTGGAAGAATTATTCAAATGATTAATTATTGTTGCAAGAAGCTTCCATGATAAGTTCCACCTCGGGTCCATGGGCATGAACACAAAGGTTCAAGGTCGACTCCTACTTCTCCAATGCAAAACCTTTCATTCACTTCTCACGTCCGATGAAATTGCGGTGTTGAAATTTTATCTGACCAAATACCAGAAGAGTATGACTCGTGAAAACTTTCGGGCTCCCGCAGATTAATGAGGGCATAGGTTCGGGGTATCTTAGAAACAAATACCACAAGCTTCAAGAGTAAATATCACCGTCTCAGAAAGCAGAGCATGGTTGGCCAAATCAGATAATAGGATTTACCAATGGCATTATGTATCAGGGAAAGAACTTCCAAAGTGATTGAATATGAGGGACATTGTCAGATAAAATCCAACAAAGGATCTGGTGGTGATGTGAGCATCGGTACTCAACCAGAGGAAGAAGGGATGCAAGGAGATCAGATTATAGAAACAACTGACTAACTCAAAGCTCAAACGCAAAAGAATTATGATTTCCAAATCAAGGGATCAAAAGCAAACGCTCTTATTAAGGATGGATAAGTGGAGTAGGATTAGGGGTACAATCGATAGCGATTTGATTGGTCGAGATCCAGCCCATGTTAAAATGACATCTGAGCCGGGAGGATGAATTTTAGGATCTGGTTGAGGATTGCGAGCATTCGCAACATATTGAATCAACAGACTCAAAATGATAATGACAAAGGATGTCAATGTGGATTACTAGAAATATGAAATTAACCATAACGCGGGCAGACAAGTATTTGCAGAGCAATAGCGGACAGAGGATTACCGAGAGATCAGATAGTATTCCAATGTATCTCGTGAATCATATGAACAACGAGGGAAGAATGGATACTCGGTAAGTGCGAGGAATTATCCGTAGGGGTATTAATGTGGAAAAGGGCTGCAAAGCAGTGGGAACAAAGGATTCCCGGAACATCGAAGAATTTTTCAGGGTATCAAGTAATAATAAGGGCAACTGGGACCGAAGGTATGAACGACAAGTGTAAGTAGTTATCCACAAGGATTTATCAGTGGCCGAGAATTTTCAAAGTGATGAGCACATGTTCTCGGGATAACCTCAAAGAATATCTTTGAAGTGTTCTGGTGAAGCAGGCGATCAACTGTAATAAAGGGCTCTCCGGGTGGATGTGATCACGTGATCCTAATGTTAGAGTTAGTAAATTCATTTTAACCTGAATAAAAGAGAGATCAGAGTCCCAGAGTATAGATGAGGAGTAAAAGATCCTAATACCACCCAATGATGACGTGGGCCCGTAAGCCACATAGTCAAGTTAGTAAAACATTTTTCTCAGGCTAGAGTCAACTTCGGCCAAAGAGTTGGAAAGGGGGATTCCTACAAGCAGTCGGCTCTAATACCTACTTGTGATGCCCCCGATTTAATGGTACACTAATCATACATGCAAATGTGTCAAGATCAGGGACTCACGGGAAGATATCACAACACAACTCTAAAATAAAATAAGTCATACAAGCATCATAATACAAGCCAGGGGCCTCGAGGGCTCGAATACAAGTGCTCAATCACAGACGAGTCAGCGGAAGAAACAATATCTGAGTACAGACATAGGTTAAACAAGTTGCCATAAGATGGCTAGCACAAACTGGGATACAGATTGAAAGAGGCGCATGCCTCCTTCCTAGGATCCTTCGAAACTACTCCTAGTCGGCGGCGGCCCGAACGTAGTAGTAGGCACCCTCGGTGTAGTAGGGGTCATCGTCGACGGTGGCGTCTGGCTCCTGGGCTCCAACATCTGGTTGCGACGTCCAAGAAGAAGAGGAAAAGGGGGGGAAAGAGGGAGCAAAGCAACCGTGAGTACTCATCCAAAGTACTCGCAAGCAAGGATCTACACTACATATGCATGAGTATCTGTGTAAAGGGGCAATATCGGTGGACTGAACTGCAGAATGCCAGAATAAGAGGAGGGTAGCTAGTCCTGTCGAAGACTACGCTTCTGGCAGCCTCCATCTTGCAGCATGTAGAAGAGACTAGATGGTAAGTTCACCAAGTATCATCGCATAGCATAATCCTACCCGGTGATCCCCTCCTCGTCGCCATGTGAGAGAGTGATCACTGGGTTGTAACTAGCACTTGAAAGGGTGTGTTTTATTAAGTATCCGGTTCTAGTTGTCATAAGGTCAAGGTACAACTCCGGGTCATCCTTTTACCGAGGGACACGGCTATTCGAATAGATAAACTTCCCTGCAGGGGTGCACCACATAACCCAACACGCTTGATCCCTCTGGCCGGACACACTTTCCTGGGTCATGCCCGGCCTCGGAAGATCAACACGTCGCAGCCCCACCTAGGCACAACAGAGAGGTCAGCACGCCGGTCTAAATCCTATGCGCGCAGGGGTCTGGGTCCATCACCCATTGCACACCTGCACGTTGCGTACGTGGCCGGAAGCAGACCTAGCCCCCTTAATACAAGCGCAGGCTTACGTTCCAATCCGGCGCGCGCCGCTCAGTCGCTGACGTCAAGAAGGCTTCGACTGATACCACGACGTCGAGTGCCCATAACTGCTCCCGCGTAGTTGGTTAGTGCGTATAGGCCAGTGGCCAGACTTAGATCAAATACCAAGATCTCGTTAAGCGTGTTATTTTAAAGTAACCACAGACGCCGACCAGGGCCAGGCCCACCTCTCACCTAGGTGGTCTCAACCTACCCTGTCGCTCCGCCACAAAGATCCACTCAGAGGGCCGTCGGGAAGTATGTCCTTTCAGCCCCCAATCCATGAATCAGCCGTGGGTACTCAACGAGTCGACCCGACTTTAGTCACCACATGTATCATGTATAATATGTATGTAAGTATATACCCATGATCACCTCCCGAGTGATCACGGCCCGGTAGTATAGCATGGCAGACGAACAAGAATGTAGGGCCACTAATGGAATACTACCATCCTATACTAAGCATTTAGTATTGCAGGTAAGGGAAATAACTGTAGCAACAATGATAGGCTACGCAACAGAGTAGGATTAACCGAAAGCAGTAACATGCCAACTACTCTAATGCAAGCAGTAGAGAGAAGGAATAGGCGATATCGGGTTGATCAAGGGGGGGCTTGCCTGGTTGCTCTGGAAAGGAGGGGTTGTCAACAACGTAGTCGATCGGGGCTCCAGCAGCAGCGTCAGTCTCGTAGTCTACCGGAGAGAAGAGGGGGTAGAAACAATGAATACAATGCAAACAGATCATATCGATGCATGACATGACAAGTAATGGTGCCAGATGTGCCCTAACGCAGTAGGAGGTGATACCGGCGAAGGGGGGAAACATACGGAAAAGTATCCCCGGTGTTTCGCGTTTTCGGACAGTTGAACTGGAGGGGGAAAGTTACGTGTTCGCTATGCTAGGGATGTGTGGCGGACGAACGGGCTACGTATCCGGATTCGTCTCGTTGTTCTGAGCAACTTTCATGTACAAAGTATTTTCATCCAAGTTATGGATTATTTTATATTAATTTTTAAAGTTTTAATTCATTTTCTAGAATTAACATATTATTTCAATTTGAAATTTCATTTATGAGGTCATCATGACATCAGCATGACATCAGCAGTCAACTCTGATCGTTGACTGGTCAAGCTAACACTTGGGTCCCACTATCATTGACTGAGATTATCTAAAACAGATTAATTAGTTTAATTAGTGATTAGGTTAATCTAATCAGGATTAATTAAGTTAATTAATTTAGTTAAATAATTAATTAATTAAATTTTATTTTTATTTTTATTTATTTTTTAGTCTTTTTTTAATGTTCCAGGGGCGGGGCACCACTGTCGTTGACCCAGATGGGGGCCTTAACGGGTGCGGGGTGCGGGGCGCAGCCCGATCTGGCGCACGCCCAGGGGCGGGCGAACCCGATCGACGGCGAGCGGGCGCAAGGGCAGCGGTGGCCGGAGCGATGGCAGGGGAAGGGGGTGATATGGGAGGCGGGAGCGCAAGGGGGTGCCTGGAGCGGCGGCAGCAAGGATGGCCGAGCGGCGGTAGGGGCGGAGTGGGCGCATGGGTCGCGAACGGGGCGGGAAGCATGCGAGCGAGCGCGGGCCGGCCACAACAGGCGGGCATGGGGCGAGGCGTGGGGTGGGGCCACTAGCGGCAGGAGCGAGGAGCGGGCGCGTGGGTCGGCGCGGTTCGGTTCTCCCGATCCCGATCTGGATCGGGGAGGGGAGAGAGTTGTGGGGGTGGGGGAGTGAGGTGGGTCGTGGGTTAGGGTTTCGTGTGTGGGGGGATAAGGGAGTGAAGGGGCGACCGGTTGGGACTGGCCTGACTAGCAGCTGGACTGACTGGCCCAGTGGGGGGTTTCTCTATTTCATTTTTTTTGTTAGTTTTGTTTTTCCCTTTTGTTTATTTTTCTTTTCTATTTATTTGTTTTCTTTTAGTCTTTAATGTATTTTAGTTTAACTGAAATACAAAACAAACTTCTAAATTAGTATTATCTTTAAACCCACTGCCACGAAAAGTTTGACCCCTAATTAAGATGTTTTAATATTTTATAATTTATAAAAGACAGTTAATTAATGTTTTAGCTGTTGTTTTAATTACCTGAGTGCATTTAACTATCTTATAAAAATATGGTTTCTCCACCAATATTACTTATGAATTATTTGTCACATTTAGAACATTTTAGTTTTGACTTTTGAAAACTTTAACTCTTTGACTTGATTTTAAATTTGAAATTTGAACGGGATTTGAATCATCGCAAGATTAACAACAGTAATCATGGTGACATGGCATCCTTAGCGGAGGGTTACTGTAGCTTAAATATCCGGGCGTCACACTTTCAGTATTAGATCATCATACAATATATGAATCTTGTTCTCCTCATCAACTAATAACTCAAGTGTCTTGGCTTCTCTGCTGGCCCTCACCATAGCAGCTATAGCATCTGCATTGTCCACACATACCAGGCCATCCCCTATGTCTTTCCCTGGAAAAATCCAATACACTGATTTGTGGATCTGTGGGGTGATAGTCCATCCTTGGCAGCCACAAACCTGCCCCCCCCCCCCCCCCGAGCTTGTGGCGCCCCTAGCCAGCCTTCAGGGCCCATCTTCTCCTATATATGATGCCATTTTCCTAAGAAAAAAAATTAGAAGCAAAGTTTCGGGAAGAAGCATCGCCGTCTCGAGGCGGAACCTAGGTAGGAGCACTTTTGCTCTCCGGCAGAGAGATTGTACTAGGGAAACTTCCCTTCGGGGGGGGGAATCGAAGCCATCGTCATCACTAACGATCCTCTCATCATGGGAGGGCCAAATTTCATCAACATCTTCACCAGCATCATTTCATCTAAAACCCTAGTTCATCTCTTGTATTCAATCTTTGTCTCAAAACATCAGATTGGTACCTATGGGATGCTATTAGTGTTCATTACATCTCGTAGTTGATGCTTGTCGGTTTATTTGGTGGAAGATCATATGTTCAGATCCTTGATGTTATTCAATACCCCTCCGATCTTGAGAATGAATATAATTTTGAGTAGTTACGTTTGTTCTTGAGGACATGGGAGAAGTCTTGTCATAAGTAATCATGTGAATTTGGCATTCATTCGATATTTTGATGATATGTATGTTGTTGTTTCCCCCAGTGGTGTTATGTGAACGACGACTACATGACACTTCACCATATTTGGGCCTAAAGGAAGGCATTGTGGAGTAGTAATTAGATGATGGGTTGCTAGAGTGACAGAAGCTTAAACCCTAGTTCATGCTCTATTCCGTAAGTGGCTGATTTGGATCCATATTTTTCATGCTATGGTTAGATTTATGTTAATTCTTCCTTCATAGTTGCAGATGCTTGCGAGAGGGGGTAATCATAAGTGGGAGGCTTGTTCAAGTAAGAACATCACCTAAGCACCGGTCCACCCACATATCAAATTATCAAAGTAACGAACGCGAATCAAACAAACATGATAAAAGTGACTAGATGAAATTCCCATGTGTTCTCAAGAACGCTTTGCTTATCATAAGAAATCGTTTAGGTCTGGCCTTCGCTACAAAAAGGATTGATCTACCTTGCTGCAACTCTGTTACCATTACTACTGTTTGCTCGTTACAAATTACCTTGCTATCAAAATATCTGTTACCGACAATTCCAGTGCCTGCAGATAATACCTTGCTGAAAACCGCTTGGCATTTCCTTCTACTCCTTGTTGGGTTTGACACTCTTACTTACCGAAAGGACTACAATTGATCCCCTATACTTGTGGGTCATCAACTACTCATGAACTGCACAATCCAATTAAAGACATGAAGTGCAAATATTCATAACTAACAGTATGCACATCATGCACATCATATTCAGTCTAATATTCAAACTGAAGTGTGCACTGAATATCACCTAAAAGACCACCCTTTCATCACATAGCAATAGTAAAATTTCATACTTTCAGCATATTACAGTGGGAATAAAACTATAATCCATTCACCAACATTCATAATGATCCCACCATTACCTCTGAAACTTATATCTGCAGTCCCCAACAATGACATCTCTAAAACTCCCCCTCCCCATAATCTCTAAAACTTTCCCAACATAATCACATCAACACATGGCATCTTATTCCCCTCGATTTGATGCCTTCTAAATATCATGTTGTTCCCCTCCATCATCACATCTAAAAATCCCCTCCCATTGCTCTGGATTGACTGCGCCTTTACACCCCAAATCCCCAAATCGGCATCATAGAAACCCTAGCCTAACTCATGCAAACAAGTTCCTCCTTCCTACTACTGAGGATGCGCACAAGATACCCTAGCCTAACTCATTCGGTCAATCCAAAATTGTGCAGAATTGCTACATGATCATCACAACCTCAAAACCTAACCGGGAGGGGGGGATAGGGGAAACAGAGGAGCGGGCCAGACCAGATGCTTACCATATTCAGGAGGGAACTCGTCGGGCTCCCTAAGCCGCGGCTCCATGGCGCCCTCTGTTGCCGTCAATCAGGTCCACGATGGCGTCGCCCTGGTTCGCCTTGGCAACATCGAGGAGGAGGACAGAAAGAGAGGAAGATTTTGGAAGGGGTTTGCATCGGGGGCGTCGACGGGGGGTTATCTACAAAGCTACCGTACGAACAGCGCTCGACGAGTGACCTAAATTGCCACAAACACAAAGGGGGTTTCTGCAAAAGCAACATCGAGGAGGAGGACAGAAAGAAATGAAGGTTTTGGAAGGGGTTTGCATCGGGGGCATCGACGGGGGTTTATCTACAAAGCTACCCTACGAACAACGCTCAAGGGGTGACCTAAAATGCCACAAACACAAAGGGGGTTTCTGCAAAAGCACGCTTCGGGCCCGACACTGTCCATCTGGCGCACCACGTGGTCAGTTAGAACTAGTTTGTATGAAATTGTTACAACAATATAGTTGGAGGGGCACTTTTGTGGGGGGTTTTAGTTCTTGTATGAATCTGTTCCCACCACTACAAGTTTGTGTACCAATAGTTGTATTATTATTTTTGCGGGGAAAATGGAGATTTCATTAACTCAAGGAGGCTTCTCGGCCTCACATATGTTTACAATGCAGTCTAAACCCGATCGCAACCAGACAGCCGTGCGCGGGGTACTACGTCCATATGCGGCGAGCGCGTGACTATCCTGTGACCTATTAATAAGAGAAAAGGAAATCTCTCTTGAATCAACAGCCGCTATTGTACGTATCTCCTCTACTAGCGCTCGGACCTCTACTTGCGCTTGGACTTGTGAGCGATTCCCTGACCGCGCCAATAGCATCGAGACCTGCTGCACCCGTTGACTGGACAAAGCTCCGGTCAGTATTAATCTTTGCCAATAGTGGTATTAACTCAAGAAAAAATTACCACCGCATGCAAAGATTGCCCACTTTCCTTCTCTTTCATCTATGACTTTAAAAAATTGAATTTTCAAAGTTTTAGAATATACTAAACTTTCAGAAAGTACAATCTCTCAGTAATTCAACTTCTATAAATTTTGTAACTTTTGGGAACATCCAATTTCTAGCAATTTCAAACTTGCAGAAATTATGAGTTTTCGAATTTTCATATTTTAGAAATTGAGGATCTGCTTTCAAAAACTAAAAGCATATTTTAAGAAGTTTGTCAATATCACATCTAGATGTGATACAATATCTCACATCTAAGTATATCAACACTATTTGTGGTCCTTTTTTGTTTGTTTGTCTCAGATTATTTGTTTGACGCTCACGCCCTTCCCTAACAGCCGTGACTCGTTGGCTGCTAGTAATCACTGCGCGATCTCTCACCCAGCGACCTGACTTCTGGCTGGCCTAATCCAAACTTGAGGACCCAAGTGTGGATGTATCCAGCGTGTGACTTTCTTTTGTTAGCAATCAGACACGGCACCTGGGGAACCGGATCCTCTAACATCGAGAAGGAAAGTTAGAGAAGCTATAATACCCTAACTTTCCACCTTTCTATCCATATGATTATGGCTAAAACGATTTAAATTAATTTGCAAATTGATGATCTACCGTGTACATTTATAGTATAATTAAATGCAAACAAATTGATGGTGAAATAAAACTAATTTTGAATTATTTATATCTACAGTAAATACCAATAGTAAACAACCTACTAACTACCTACTAACAGTCCCTAATTTTCCTTCTTCATTTTACACTAGACAAACATTGTAGCACCGTGACTTTCCTTCACAATGTTAGAGTATCCGGTTCCGGCACCTGGATGCCTATGGGTTTGGAAACGATTGTAGTCTAGCTGTGAGCTTGCAGTTTAGTCCAGTACGTGTATAGCTTGAGAGTTACTTGGAGATGATTAGCATTTGTGAACAATTTTTGAAAAAGGAACATTGTTTCAAACTTTTTAACTTCTTTTAAAGAACGAACTTATTTTAAAACTTGCAAATATTTTTTGTAAAATGTGAGCTGTTTTGGTATTTTCTAACTTTTTCAAGAAATCCTTTTTTATTAAAACAAAGAATTTTTAAATTTCAAAAACCTTTTGAAATAGGAAAATGATTGAGAAAAAGAAAAGGAAAATCCTTTTTTGAAAAAAAAATATAAAAGAAATGGAAAGCCAACGAAGAAAAAAGGTCGGGCCTCAGTTGTGGGTCGAAGGTGGACTTACAACTGGGATAAAAAAAGTCAAGCCCCAGTTGCAAGTCAAGGGTGGACTTGCAACTGGGACAAAAAAGGACCCTCGTCGTAAGTCAAGGGTGGACTTGCAACTGGGACAAAAAAGGACCCTCGTCGTGAGTCGAGAGTGGACTTGCAACTGAGACAAAAAAATTAGGCCTCAGTTGCGAGTCGAATGTGGACCTACAACTAGGACAAAAAAGATCGGGCCCTAGTTGCGAGTCGAGGGTGGACTGGCAGTTGAGACAAAAAAAGGTTTGAGCCGATTGCGATCGAAGATGGACTTGCAACTGGGACAAAGAAAAGATTATGCCTCAGTTCCTAGTCGAACATGGACTTGCAACTAGGACAAAAAAAAGGTTGGGCCTCAGTTGCGAGTCGAAGATGGACTTGCAACTAAGGCAAAAAAAGGTCGGACCCCGACTGCGAGTCGAAGATGGACTTGCAACTGGGAAAAAAAAGATTTGGCCTCAGTTGCAAGTTGAACGTGGACTTGCAACTAGGACAAATAAAAGGCCAGGCACCAGTTGCAAGCCGAGGGTGGACTTGCAACTGAGAAAAAAAAGGTTCAACCCTGTTGCGAGTTGAAGATGAACTTGCAACTGGGACAAAAAATAGGCCCTAGTTGCGAATCGAGGATGGGCTTGCAACTCGGACAAAAAAAGATCAAGCCCTAATTGCGAGTCGAGGGTGGGCTTGCAACTCGGACAAAAAAAGGTTAAGCCCTAGTTACGAGTCGAGGGTGGACTTGCAACTGGGACAAAAAAAGATGAGGCCCAGTTGCGATTCGAGGGTGGACTTGCAAGTAGGAAAAAATGTTTCCGGGCTGGACCCTGCTACTGGGACAATAAATGTCGGTCTAATTGCGAGTCGAGGAACAAAAAAGTTAAGCGTTAACAGTGTACATATAATTCTCATTCACTACGACAAATACAACGTTGATGTGGTTGGATTTAACGAGATATTATTTATGTGCAATGGAATAAAAACTGGGAAAGAAAAGAAAAAACGGATGAGACTAAGGTGATTAGAAAATGATATATTTAGTGTATCACTGGCGCTCAAACATCCAACCTCTTGGCATCTGTTGCCAATCGCTTTCCAAATGAAAGAAAAAACTGAGCATCGCAGCCCAACGTGAGTAGAAACTGCAGCCCAAAAATAAACACAAAAACGACAACAGCCCAACAAACAACACAGGACACGGGGCGAGCTGAAAACAGAGAAACAACCGCTTCGTACAAACTACAGCCCAAAAATAATAATAAACACAACTAAAACGGGGAACTCCTATTGGACGCATTCTGCGTCAAATAGCGACGTGACGCACGCATGAAAGCCCCGACTGGGCCGGCCCAATACAGCGAGCGTGCCTGTTTCCTTGTTGTAGCGCTGATATGTTTTGTTAAAAAAAAAAAGCAATGCGCCTGCTAGGCCAGGATTCGAACTCTAGACCTCCATGTTGCATAGGAGACGAGCTAACCAGTTGACCTATCAACTGTTGGTGCTACAATGTGAAGCGTCCTAGTATAAGAACTAATACCAAATATTATATATTTTTTCAAACCTTCCTTCGAAAATGTTAATTATTTTTAGAAACAAGCACTGTTTCAAAAATACGATACAAAATGTAACAACTCACACTTATTTTCAAATTTCAACAAACAAAAAATAAAATAGTGAACATTTTAAAATGATTTGCTTTTGAAAGTCCTAAATTCTGAACATTTTTAAAATTGCAAACACTTTTTGACAAAATCCCAACTTTTTGTTCCAAAATTTGAGTAAATTTTTGAACGTATGTTTTTTTCAAAAAATGCGAACAAATTCTATGAAAACGAACAAATTTTAAATTTCCCAAGCATTTTACGAAAACATGAACATTTTTGGAATTTGAGAACAATTTTTTAAAGCATGAATTATTTTTGAATCATGAGAACAAATTTGGAAGCGCGAATTATTTTTTAAAGCACGAACATTTTTTGAATCTTGAGAATAAATTTTGAAATGGAGAACAATTTTGAAAAATCCCGAACAAATTTGGAAGCACGAACAATTTTGTAAAGCATGAACATTTTTTGAATCTTGAGAACAAATTTTGAAACAGAGAACAATTTTCAAAAATCCCGGACAAATTTGGAAGAGCGAACATTTTTTGAATATGTGAAACAAAAGTTGAAATATATCAAACAACACGGGGGGCTGCGAGGCGGAGTGCGGCGGCAAGCAGCAGTGGAGGCAGGGCGGCGCGGTCGGAGCGGAGCAGGAACCGCGGCGGGGAAAACGATGAGCATAGCCGAGCGCGGCCACCGCGCGCGTGAGCGGCCAGGGCGAGCGACGGTGCTAGGCGGATGGCAGCATGGGGGGGGGGGCGAGCGTGCACGAGCAGCGGCGAGGGCGCGGGTGCACGAGGGGCTGCGCACGGGAACGGCGGGTACGGGGCAGGGGCTTGAGGAGCACAGCCACGGCAGCGGCAGCGGTCGCGAGCTACGGCGCAAAAGCGAAGAGCCGCGATGGAGGGCGTGCGACAGAGGAGGAGAGGAAAGGTCGGGGCTCACGGCGGTAGTGTAGGGTTCGTGGCAGTGGGGTGCGGGGACGTCGCGACGCGGGGGAGGAGGACGACGATGGCATCCAGCGAGGAGGAGGGCAGCGACGCAGCTCCAGGCGGCGGGGATCGGTTGCGGTGGCGGTGTGGTTCGGTTCCCCCGATCCCGATCTGGATCGGGGAAAGGGAGAGAGTCGTGGGGGAGTGGGCGAGCGAGGTGGGTCGTGTGTTAGGGTTTCAGTGTGGAGGGATAAGGGAGTGAGGGGGCGGCGTTGGGCTTGGCCTGGCTAGCAGCTGGGCCGACTGGCCCAGGGGGGTTCTCTTTTTTTTTGATAGTTTTGTTTTTCCCTTTTGTTTATTTTTCTTTTCTATTTATTTGTTTTCTTTAGTCTTTAATGTATTCTAGTTTAACTGAAATACAAAACAAACTTCTAAATTAGTATTATGTTTAAACCCACTGCCACAAAAAGTTTGACCCCTAATTAAGATGTTTCAATATTTTATAATTTATAAAAGGCATTTAATTAATGTTTTAGCTCTTGTTTTAATTACCTGAGTGCATTTAACTATCTTATAAAAATGTGGTTTCTCCACCAATATTACTTATGAATTATTTGTCACATTTAGAACATTTTAGTTTTGACTTTTGAAAACTTTAACTTTTTGACTTGATTTTAAATTTGAAAATTGAATGGGATTTGAATCATCGCAAGATTAACAACAGTAATCATGGTGACATGGCATCATTAGCGGAGGGTTATGATATGTCTCCAACGTATCTATAATTTTTGATTGTTCCATGCTGTTTTATTATCAATCTTGCATGTTTTATAATCATTTTATACCATTTTTTGGTACTAACCTATTGACATAGTGCCAAGTGCTAGTTGATGGTTCTTCCATGTTTTTTACATCGCAGGAAATCAATATCAAACGGAGTCCAAATGCCACGAAACTTCACGGAGAATTTTTATGGACCAGAAGAGATATATTGGGCTCTGGTTGCACCTGGGGGGAGTCCCGAGGAGGGGACAACCCACTAGGGCGCGCAGGAGGCCCAGGCGCGCCCTGGTGGGTTGTGCCCACCTCGGTTGCCCCCCGGACCGCCTCTTTGCTCTATAAATACCCCAAAAATCCCAGAACCCTAGGGGAGTCGACGAAATATCCATCCAGCCACCGCAGAGTCCAGAACCACCAGATCCAATCTAGACACCATCTCGGATGGGGTTCACCACCTCCATTGCTGCCTCTCCGATGTTGCGTGACTAGTTCTTTGTAGACCTACGGGTCCGTAGTTAGTAGCTAGATGTCTTCCTCTCTCTCGCTGAATTCTCAATACAATGGTCTCTTGGAGATCCATATGATGTAACTCTTTTTGCGGTGTGTTTGTTGGGATCTGATGAACGTCGAGTTTATGATCAGTTATACCTTTTTATATCCATGAAGATTATTTGAGTTTCTTCGATCTCTTATATGCATGATCTCTTATAGCGTCGTATTTCTTCTCTGATATTTGGGTTTTGTTTGGCCAACTTGATCTATTTATCTTGCAATGGGAAGAGGTGCCCGGTAGTGGGTTCGATCTTACGGTGCTTGATCCCAGTGACAGAAAGGGAAACAACACGTATGTACGTTGCTACTAAGGATAAAAAGATGGGATCTATATCTACACAATAGATAAATGGATCTTGTCTACATCATGTCATCGTTCTTATTGCATTACTCCATTTTTCCATGAACTTAATACACTAGATGCATGCTAGATAGCGGTCGATGTGTGGAGTAATAGTAGTAGATGCAGGCAGGAGTCGGTCTACTAATCTTGTACGTGATGCCTATGTAATGATCATTGCCTGGATATCATCATAATTATTTGAGGTTCTATCAATTGCCCAACAGTAATTTGTTTACCCACCGTTTGCTATTTTTCTCGAGAGAAGCCACTAGTGAAACCTACGGCCCCCGGGTCTTCTTTCTCATATATTTGCTTTGCGATCTACTTTTTCTTTGCATTTTTATTCAGATCTATTAAACTAAAAATACAAAAACACTTTGCTACACTTTTTTTATTTGTGATCTATTATTTCAATCTATTAAATCTTTCTCTAGTCATCACGCAATTTCTGGCATCGTTACCCGAAAGGGATTGACAACCCCTTTAACACGTCGGGTTACGAGTATTTGTTGTTTGTGTGCAGGAGTTGTCTATGTTGTGTTGCTTGGTTCTCCTACTGGTTCGATAACCTTGGTTTCATCACTGAGGGAAATACCTACCGTCGCTATGCTGCATCATCCCTTCCTCTTTGGGGAAATACCGACGTAGTCCTAGCAGACAGGAGCTTTTCTGGCGCCATAGTTAGATAGCAATCAGGTTACTGTAGCTTGAATATTCGGGCATCACAATTCTCCTTCACTACAAGAAATCGCGTCCCGAGATTTAAGAGGTGGAGTAAGGGGGGTTCTGGTTACGAAATTCTAACGGATCTTGTCGGTCTTGGTTGCTCTTCTCGAAGAGGTCGATGCATTACATTGATGTCTTCATTTCTCTGCTTCAGGTCATCATGATGAAGTCAGCATCCTTTCTTCGGGAACTCCATCGTACTTACGAAAGAATAAAGGGGGTAGTCCGGGAGAACGGACCTCTGCAAGGTTGACTATTTGGTCGAAAATAACGGGGTAGGTGGCGAAAAGTAACTCCCTAATTAAAACTTAGGAAAATATCAAGAGTAAAGTACAGAGGTATCATGGGAAGTTTCGAGCAGGCAGGCAATCGTTCAATGCCTGATATAGGGCGTGAAAGGAGTTCAAAGCAATGGGAATAAGTATTGTGTCTGATATCAAAATTGATGATCTCTCCGACGGTGGCTCGTGAATCCCATACGAGGCCACACGCGAGGAATAACTTTGGGAACGGGGAGTGTACAGGAGAGTCAGGTTTCGATCCTGTGGAACTGTGGGTTATGGGCCCACCATGTGGGTTAAAAGTAGGAAGAGTGGTGACATCTTGCACGATCATGTAAGCAAGGCATGCCAGAGGATAGCCTGTCAGTTATGTCGGCAACAACATCGGTACCAAGGGCGAGGGACGAACAGAAGCATTCTCCTGCTCGTGGAACGAGGCGGACCAATAGGCAAAGTTCTCGTCCATTGGTGGCTACCGAAATGTCATCAACTATAGTAACAGGGTCTTTCTGATAGAATTGTACACCGAGGTGTTTACATAAGCAGGAGAATATTACTACTTAGATCATATAGACCTCAAGAAAGGTTAAACCAAACAATGGAAAGGAAAATATGATTATCAGATCAAACAGAACAATGGAAAGGAAAATGTGTTTAAACACATATTTCAGGGGTATATCCTTCCCAAGGACAAACCGAGCATGATATCCGTGAGAGGATATAATGTAGAAAACCCTTTAAGTAAGGGGAGAGAAATTGCATGACATTACCCAAACAACGGTGTTTGAATAATTGGTAAAGAAAATTTAGTATTGAGCTTCAAATGTTCTTATTGAAGACCGGAGTACCACAGACATGCTTCGATATAGCATTGACATGGTCATTGGGTAAAGATCAGACTTTGGATTCACAAAGGATCCATATCAAGAACAACTTATAGAATAAGTCTTATAATTTCCTCATGGAAAAATGGCTAAACTTGCTAAAAAGGATACTATAACAATAGGTCCTCCGCGCAGGTGTGCTAGGCATGACATCACCTTACCGGGCCATATAAAGACCAACGTTTATAACTCCTGTAAATATGTTCTAACCACCATATCTGACACAAATTCAGATCTGCTTGGTGTCAGGATACCTTAGACTCGGGATGCCTAAGAAGAAAAAGGTGCGATACAAATTGACGAGATGACATTGTAGACTCTCGGGAAATGAACTATGGAAGCGAGTTCCGAAACAAGAGTTCATCAGTAACCCATGGAGATGATGAGGGGGTGGCTGATGAACTTAGCGACAATTCATCAAGATTTCCAAAAAGATGGATTTCCACAATTATGTGAACAAGGAGATAACATTTGTCAGATCAAAATGATATAATGATGTATGATCGAGGAAAACACACACAATTAAGCATTGGTTCAAAGGCGCGCACGAAATATGGGCTTTAGATGGCATGATCAATGTTAGGATGGTGATCCAATAACCAAAAGACTTAGTATGAAACTATTGGGCATTCACTTCAAAGCAATAGGGTTGCTAGAAGTTTTGAATTCACACATCATAGTTCATTTGTCGGTATCCCGGTTAGGAACAACACGAGGACCAAGAAGGAATGGTGATGGTGATAAGTATTACTTGTATCAAGAATTCTCAAGAGGTGGTGAAATTATCACGACATTCTTCACATATAAGATGGTAATACTCCAAGGTAGAGTATAACATAGGCTGGATAGCAAGGAGCTCCATAACATGATCAAGTTTGTGTCGGAGGAAAGGAAATAATGTTGTCGATGGTAATACAAATCATCGAGGGGCAAGGATGGTATTTCTCATCAAGAATTTGATTGATATCCTGGAAGGAGTCAAAATGTTGATGATGATCATGACACATTTGCCGAGAGATTTCATGAAGATGTAATCGATCGGCGATGGCATCAAGTCAAAGGAATGATGAAGTGCAAGTTTATTGGAACCACAGGTACGACACAAACTCGGAACCAAGCTTGTGAACCACAGGTACGACACAAACTCGGAACCAAGCTTGTTGTTCAAGGCGAAATGATATGACGAGGAAGATCGATGTAAGCTTAGCTCATCGTCGAAAATTGTGCTTCGTGAAAAAGGACCAGGTAGCACGGTTAAAATTTAGCACAAAAATGATATAGCCGGTCAGACTAGGAATGACTTGAAGGATTATTAAACGCGTAAGCAATGAAAATTATTTAGGAGTTATTGAATCGGAGTGCGGAATCGGTTCACTTATCGGTGTTCTCGAGTGACTAATAACTCAGAACCTGGGGGAAATCTGAAATCGATGAGAAGCAATACTAGATGAAGACTCATAAGCAGTTATGTAGTTCGGTGATATTCTCGAGATATCAGAGGTGAAACTCGGAGGTAGATCGGAATAGAAACTGATCTGTATCGTAAACTTGCGATAGCAGATACTTTAACCTTATCAAAAATATACGAGGCACTGGGATGGTTTCCTTTCAGAAATATATTAAATAAAGTTAGCATGGTCGGAACCATAGTTGCCAGGGATCCAATATAATGACATTGGAAGAATTATTCAAATGATTAATTATTGTTGCAAGAAGCTTCCATGATAAGTTCCACCTCGGGTCCATGGGCATGAACACAAAGGTTCAAGGTCGACTCCTACTTCTCCAATGCAAAACCTTTCATTCACTTCTCACGTCCGATGAAATTGCGGTGTTGAAATTTTATCTGACCAAATACCAGAAGAGTATGACTCGTGAAAACTTTCGGGCTCCCGCAGATTAATGAGGGCATAGGTTCGGGGTATCTTAGAAACAAATACCACAAGCTTCAAGAGTAAATATCACCGTCTCAGAAAGCAGAGCATGGTTGGCCAAATCAGATAATAGGATTTACCAATGGCATTATGTATCAGGGAAAGAACTTCCAAAGTGATTGAATATGAGGGACATTGTCAGATAAAATCCAACAAAGGATCTGGTGGTGATGTGAGCATCGGTACTCAACCAGAGGAAGAAGGGATGCAAGGAGATCAGATTATAGAAACAACTGACTAACTCAAAGCTCAAACGCAAAAGAATTATGATTTCCAAATCAAGGGATCAAAAGCAAACGCTCTTATTAAGGATGGATAAGTGGAGTAGGATTAGGGGTACAATCGATAGCGATTTGATTGGTCGAGATCCAGCCCATGTTAAAATGACATCTGAGCCGGGAGGATGAATTTTAGGATCTGGTTGAGGATTGCGAGCATTCGCAACATATTGAATCAACAGACTCAAAATGATAATGACAAAGGATGTCAATGTGGATTACTAGAAATATGAAATTAACCATAACGCGGGCAGACAAGTATTTGCAGAGCAATAGCGGACAGAGGATTACCGAGAGATCAGATAGTATTCCAATGTATCTCGTGAATCATATGAACAACGAGGGAAGAATGGATACTCGGTAAGTGCGAGGAATTATCCGTAGGGGTATTAATGTGGAAAAGGGCTGCAAAGCAGTGGGAACAAAGGATTCTCGGAACATCGACGAATTTTTTAGGGTATCAAGTAATAATAAGGGCAACTGGGACCGAAGGTATGAACGACAAGTGTAAGTAGTTATCCACAAGGATTTATCAGTGGCCGAGAATTTTCAAAGTGATGAGCACATGTTCTCGGGATAACCTCAAAGAATATCTTTGAAGTGTTCTGGTGAAGCAGGCGATCAACTGTAATAAAGGGCTCTCCGGGTGGATGTGATCACGTGATCCTAATGTTAGAGTTAGTAAATTCATTTTAACCTGAATAAAAGAGAGATCAGAGTCCCAGAGTATAGATGAGGAGTAAAAGATCCTAATACCACCCAATGATGACGTGGGCCCGTAAGCCACATAGTCAAGTTAGTAAAACATTTTTCTCAGGCTAGAGTCAACTTCGGCCAAAGAGTTGGAAAGGGGGATTCCTACAAGCAGTCGGCTCTAATACCTACTTGTGACGCCCCCGATTTAATGGTACACTAATCATACATGCAAATGTGTCAAGATCAGGGACTCACGGGAAGATATCACAACACAACTCTAAAATAAAATAAGTCATACAAGCATCATAATACAAGCCAGGGGCCTCGAGGGCTCGAATACAAGTGCTCAATCACAGACGAGTCAGCAGAAGAAACAATATCTGAGTACAGACATAGGTTAAACAAGTTGCCATAAGATGGCTAGCACAAACTGGGATACAGATTGAAAGAGGCGCATGCCTCCTTCCTAGGATCCTTCGAAACTACTCCTGGTCGGCGGCGGCCCGAACGTAGTAGTAGGCACCCTCGGTGTAGTAGGGGTCATCGTCGACGGTGGCGTCTGGCTCCTGGGCTCCAACATCTGGTTGCGACGTCCAAGAAGAAGAGGAAAAGGGGGGGAAAGAGGGAGCAAAGCAACCGTGAGTACTCATCCAAAGTACTCGCAAGCAAGGATCTACACTACATATGCATGGGTATCTGTGTAAAGGGGCAATATCGGTGGACTGAACTGCAGAATGCCAGAATAAGAGGAGGGTAGCTAGTCCTGTTGAAGACTACGCTTCTGGCAGCCTCCATCTTGCAGCATGTAGAAGAGACTAGATGGTAAGTTCACCAAGTATCATCGCATAGCATAATCCTACCCGGTGATCCCCTCCTCGTCGCCATGTGAGAGAGTGATCACTGGGTTGTAACTAGCACTTGAAAGGGTGTGTTTTATTAAGTATCCGGTTCTAGTTGTCATAAGGTCAAGGTACAACTCCGGGTCATCCTTTTACCGAGGGACACGGCTATTCGAATAGATAAACTTCCCTGCAGGGGTGCACCACATAACCCAACACGCTTGATCCCTCTGGCCGGACACACTTTCCTGGGTCATGCCCGGCCTCGGAAGATCAACACGTCGCAGCCCCACCTAGGCACAACAGAGAGGTCAGCACGCCGGTCTAAATCCTATGCGCGCAGGGGTCTGGGTCCATCACCCATTGCACACCTGCACGTTGCGTACGTGGCCGGAAGCAGACCTAGCCCCCTTAATACAAGCGCATGCTTACGGTCCAATCCGGCGCGCACCGCTCAGTCGCTGACGTCAAGAAGGCTTCGACTGATACCACGACATCGAGTGCCCATAACTGCTCCCGCGTAGTTGGTTAGTGTGTATAGTCCAGTGGCCAGACTTAGATCAAATACCAAGATCTCGTTAAGCGTGTTATTTTAAAGTAACCACAGACGCCGACCAGGGCCAGGCCCACCTCTCACCTAGGTGGTCTCAACCTGCCCTGTCGCTCCGCCACAAAGATCCACTCAGAGGGCCGTCGGGAAGTATGTCCTTTCAGCCCCCAATCCATGAATCAGCCGTGGGTACTCAACGAGTCGACCCGACTTTAGTCACCACATGTATCATGTATAATATGTATGTAAGTATATACCCATGATCACCTCCCGAGTGATCACGGCCCGGTAGTATAGCATGGCAGACGAACAAGAATGTAGGGCCACTAATGGAATACTAGCATCCTATACTAAGCATTTAGTATTGCAGGTAAGGGAAATAACTGTAGCAACAATGATAGGCTACGCAACAGAGTAGGATTAACCGAAAGCAGTAACATGCCACACTACTCTAATGCAAGCAGTAGAGAGAAGGAATAGGCGATATCGGGTTGATCAAGGGGGGGCTTGCCTGGTTGCTCTGGAAAGGAGGGGTTGTCAACAACGTAGTCGATCGGGGCTCCAGCAGCAGCGTCAGTCTCGTAGTCTACCGGAGAGAAGAGGGGGTAGAAACAATGAATACAATGCAAACAGATCATATCGATGCATGACATGACAAGTAATGGTGCCAGATGTGCCCTAACGCAGTAGGAGGTGATACCGGCGAAGGGGGGAAACATACGGAAAAGTATCCCCGGTGTTTCGCGTTTTCGGACAGTTGAACCGGAGGGGGAAAGTTACGTGTTCGCTATGCTAGGTATGTGTGGCGGACGAACGGGCTACGTATCCGGATTCGTCTCGTTGTTCTGAGCAACTTTCATGTACAAAGTATTTTCATCCAAGTTATGGATTATTTTATATTAATTTTTAAAGTTTTAATTCATTTTCTAGAATTAACATATTATTTCAATTTGAAATTGCATTTATGAGGTCATCATGACATCAGCATGACATCAGCAGTCAACTCTGATCGTTGACTGGTCAAGCTAACACTTGGGTCCCACTATCATTGACTGAGATTATCTAAAACAGATTAATTAGTTTAATTAGTGATTAGGTTAATCTAATCAGGATTAATTAAGTTAATTAATTTAGTTAAATAATTAATTAATTAAATTTTATTTTTATTTTTATTTATTTTTTAGTCTTTTTTTAATGTTCCAGGGGCGGGGCACCACTATCGTTGACCCAGATGGGGGCCTTAACGGGTGCGGGGTGCGGGGCGCAGCCCGATCTGGCGCACGCCCAGGGGCGGGCGAACCCGATCGACGGCGAGCGGGCGCAAGGGCAGCGGTGGCCGGAGCGATGGCAGGGGAAGGCGGCACCGGCGCGGGGCGCGCGAGGGGGTGATATGGGAGGCGGGAGCGCAGGGGGGTGCCTGGAGCGGCGGCAGCAAGGATGGCCGAGCGGCGGTAGGGGCGGAGTGGGCGCACGGGTCGCGAACGGGGCGGGGAGCACGCGAGCGAGCGCGGGCCGGCCACAACAGGCGGGCATGGGGCGAGGCGTGGGGTGGGGCCACTAGCGGCAGGAGCGAGGAGCGGGCGCGCGGGTCGGCGCGGTTCGGTTCTCCCGATCCCGATCTGGATCGGGGAGGGGAGAGAGTTGTGGGGGTGGGGGAGTGAGGTGGGTCGTGGGTTAGGGTTTCGTGTGTGGGGGGATAAGGGAGTGAAGGGGCGACCGGTTGGGACTGGCCTGACTAGCAGCTGGACTGACTGGCCCAGTGGGGGGTTTCTCTATTTCATTTTTTTTGTTAGTTTTGTTTTTCCCTTTTGTTTATTTTTCTTTTCTATTTATTTGTTTTCTTTTAGTCTTTAATGTATTTTAGTTTAACTGAAATACAAAACAAACTTCTAAATTAGTATTATCTTTAAACCCACTGCCACGAAAAGTTTGACCCCTAATTAAGATGTTTTAATATTTTATAATTTATAAAAGACAGTTAATTAATGTTTTAGCTGTTGTTTTAATTACCTGAGTGCATTTAACTATCTTATAAAAATATGGTTTCTCCACCAATATTACTTATGAATTATTTGTCACATTTAGAACATTTTAGTTTTGACTTTTGAAAACTTTAACTCTTTGACTTGATTTTAAATTTGAAATTTGAACGGGATTTGAATCATCGCAAGATTAACAACAGTAATCATGGTGACATGGCATCCTTAGCGGAGGGTTACTGTAGCTTAAATATCCGGGCGTCACACTTTCAGTATTAGATCATCATACAATATATGAATCTTGTTCTCCTCATCAACTAATAACTCAAGTGTCTTGGCTTCTCTGCTGGCCCTCACCATAGCAGCTATAGCATCTGCATTGTCCACACATACCAGGCCATCCCCTATGTCTTTCCCTGGAAAAATCCAATACACTGATTTGTGGATCTGTGGGGTGATAGTCCATCCTTGGCAGCCACAAACCTGCCCCCCCCCCCCCCGAGCTTGTGGCGCCCCTGGCCAGCCTTCGGGGCCCATCTTCTCCTATATATGATGCCATTTTCCTAAGAAAAAAAATTAGAAGCAAAGTTTCGGGAAGAAGCATCGCCGTCTCGAGGCGGAACCTAGGTAGGAGCACTTTTGCTCTCCGGCAGAGAGATTGTACTAGGGAAACTTCCCTTCGGGAGGGGGAATCGAAGCCATCGTCATCACTAACGATCCTCTCATCATGGGAGGGCCAAATTTCATCATCTTCACCAGCATCATTTCATCTAAAACCCTAGTTCATCTCTTGTATTCAATCTTTGTCTCAAAACATCAGATTGGTACCTATGGGTTGCTATTAGTGTTCATTACATCTCGTAGTTGATGCTTGTCGGTTTATTTGGTGGAAGATCATATGTTCAGATCCTTGATGTTATTCAATACCCCTCCGATCTTGAGAATGAATATAATTTGTGAGTAGTTACGTTTGTTCTTGAGGACATGGGAGAAGTCTTGTCATAAGTAATCATGTGAATTTGGCATTCATTCGATATTTTGATGATATGTATGTTGTTGTTTCCCCCAGTGGTGTTATGTGAACGACGACTACATGACACTTCACCATATTTGGGCCTAAAGGAAGGCATTGTGGAGTAGTTATTAGATGATGGGTTGCTAGAGTGACAGAAGCTTAAACCCTAGTTCACGCTCTATTCCGTAAGTGGCTGATTTGGATCCATATTTTTCATGCTATGGTTAGATTTATCTTAATTCTTCTTTCATAGTTGCAGATGCTTGCAAGAGGGGGTAATCATAAGTGGGAGGCTTGTTCAAGTAAGAACATCACCTAAGCACCGGTCCACCCACATATCAAATTATCAAAGTAACGAACGCGAATCAAACAAACATGATAAAAGTGACTAGATGAAATTCCCATGTGTTCTCAAGAACGATTTGCTTATCATAAGAAACCGTTTAGGTCTGGCCTTCGCTACAAAAAGGATTGATCTACCTTGCTGCACCTCTGTTACCATTACTACTGTTTGCTCGTTACAAATTACCTTGCTATCAAAATATTTGTTACCGACAATTCCAGTGCCTGCAGATAATACCTTGCTGAAAACCGCTTGGCATTTCCTTCTAATCCTTGTTGGGTTTGACACTCTTACTTACCGAAAGGACTACAATTGATCCCCTATACTTGTGGGTCATCAACTACTCATGAACTGCACAATCCAATTAAAGACATGAAGTGCAAATATTCATAACTGACAGTATGCACATCATGCACATCATATTCAGTCTAATATTCAAACTGAAGTATGCACTGAATATCACCTAAAAGACCACCCTTTCATCACATAGCAATAGTAAAATTTCATACTTTCAGCATATTACAGTGGGAATAAAACTATAATCCATTCACCAACATTCATAATGATCCCACCATTACCTCTGAAGCTTATATCTGCAGTCCCCAACAATGACATCTCTAAAACTCCCCCTCCCCATAATCTCTAAAACTTTCCCAACATAATCACATCAACACATGGCATCTTATTCCCCTCGATTTGATGCCTTCTAAATATCATGTTGTTCCCCTCCATCATCACATCTAAAAATCCCCTCCCATTGCTCTGGATTGACTGCGCCTTTACACCCCAAATCCCCAAATCGGCATCATAGAAACCCTAGCCTAACTCATGCAAACAAGTTCCTCCTTCCTACTACTGAGGATGCGCACAAGATACCCTAGCCTAACTCATCCGGTCAATCCAAAATTGTGCAGAATTGCTACATGATCATCACAACCTCAAAACCTAACCGGGAGGGGGGGATAGGGGAAACAGAGGAGCGGGCCAGACCAGATGCTTACCATATTCAGGAGGGAACTCGTCGGGCTCCCTAAGCCGCGGCTCCATGGCGCCCTCTGTTGCCGTCGATCAGGTCCACGATGGCGTCGCCCTGGTTCGCCTTGGCAACATCGAGGAGGAGGACAGAAAGAGAGGAAGGTTTTGGAAGGGGTTTGCATCGGGGGCGTCGACGGGGGGTTATCTACAAAGCTACCGTACGAACAGCGCTCGACGAGTGACCTAAATTGCCACAAACACAAAGGGGGTTTCTGCAAAAGCAACATCGAGGAGGAGGACAGAAAGAAATGAAGGTTTTGGAAGGGGTTTGCATCGGGGGCATCGACGGGGGTTTATCTACAAAGCTACCCTACGAACAACGCTCAAGGGGTGACCTAAAATGCCACAAACACAAAGGGGGTTTCTGCAAAAGCACGCTTCGGGCCCGACACTGTCCACCTGGCGCGCCACGTGGTCAGTTAGAACTAGTTTGTATGAAATTGTTACAACAATATAGTTGGAGGGGCACTTTTGTGGGGGGTTTTAGTTCTTGTATGAATCTGTTCCCACCACTACAAGTTTGTGTACCAATAGTTGTATTATTATTTTTGCGGGGAAAATGGAGATTTCATTAACTCAAGGAGGCTTCTCGGCCTCAGATATGTTTACAATGCAGTCTAAACCCGATCGCAACCAGACAGCCGTGCGCGGGGTACTACGTCCATATGCGGCGAGCGCGTGACTATCCTGTGACCTATTAATAAGAGAAAAGGAAATCTCTCTTGAATCAACAGCCGCTATTGTGCGTATCTCCTCTACTAGCGCTCGGACCTCTACTTGCGCTTGGACTTGTGAGCGATTCCCTGACCGTGCCAATAGCATCGAGACCTGCTGCACCCGTTGACTGGACAAAGCTCCGGTCAGTATTAAGCTTTGCCAATAGTGGTATTAACTCAAGAAAAAATTACCACCGCATGCAAAGATTGCCCACTTTCCTTCTCTTTCATCTATGACTTTAAAAAATTGAATTTTCAAAGTTTTAGAATATACTAAACTTTCAGAAAGTACAATCTCTCAGTAATTCAACTTCTATAAATTTTGTAACTTTTGGGAACATCCAATTTCTAGCAATTTCAAACTTGCAGAAATTATGAGTTTTCGAATTTTCATATTTTAGAAATTGAGGATCTGCTTTCAAAAACTAAAAGCATATTTTAAGAAGTTTGTCAATATCACATCTAGATGTGATACAATATCTCACATCTAAGTATATCAACACTATTTGTGGTCCTTTTTTGTTTGTTTGTCTCAGATTATTTGTTTGACGCTCACGCCCTTCCCTAACAGCCGTGACTCGTTGGCTGCTAGTAATCACTGCGCGATCTCTCACCCAGCGACCTGACTTCTGGCTGGCCTAATCCAAACTTGAGGACCCAAGTGTGGATGTATCCAGCGTGTGACTTTCTTTTGTTAGCAATCAGACACGGCACCTGGGGAACCGGATCCTCTAACATCGAGAAGGAAAGTTAGAGAAGCTATAATACCCTAACTTTCCACCTTTCTATCCATATGATTATGGCTAAAACGATTTAAATTAATTTGCAAATTGATGATCTACCGTGTACATTTATAGTATAATTAAATGCAAACAAATTGATGGTGAAATAAAACTAATTTTGAATTATTTATATCTACAGTAAATACCAATAGTAAACAACCTACTAACTACCTACTAACAGTCCCTAATTTTCCTTCTTCATTTTACACTAGACAAACATTGTAGCACCGTGACTTTCCTTCACAATGTTAGAGTATCCGGTTCCGGCACCTGGATGCCTATGGGTTTGGAAACGATTGTAGTCTAGCTGTGAGCTTGCAGTTTAGTCCAGTACGTGTATAGCTTGAGAGTTACTTGGAGATGATTAGCATTTGTGAACAATTTTTGAAAAAGGAACATTGTTTCAAACTTTTTAACTTCTTTTAAAGAACGAACTTATTTTAAAACTTGCAAATATTTTTTGTAAAATGTGAGCTGTTTTGGTATTTTCTAACTTTTTCAAGAAATCCTTTTTTATTAAAACAAAGAATTTTTAAATTTCAAAAACCTTTTGAAATAGGAAAATGATTGAGAAAAAGAAAAGGAAAATCCTTTTTTGAAAAAAATATATAAAAGAAATGGAAAGCCAACGAAGAAAAAAGGTCGGGCCTCAGTTGTGGGTCGAAGGTGGACTTACAACTGGGATAAAAAAAGTCAAGCCCCAGTTGCAAGTCAAGGGTGGACTTGCAACTGGGACAAAAAAGGACCCTCGTCGTAAGTCAAGGGTGGACTTGCAACTGGGACAAAAAAGGACCCTCGTCGTGAGTCGAGAGTGGACTTGCAACTGAGACAAAAAAATTAGGCCTCAGTTGCGAGTCGAATGTGGACCTACAACTAGGACAAAAAAGATCGGGCCCTAGTTGCGAGTCGAGGGTGGACTGGCAGTTGAGACAAAAAAAGGTTTGAGCCGATTGCGATCGAAGATGGACTTGCAACTGGGACAAAGAAAAGATTATGCCTCAGTTCCTAGTCGAACATGGACTTGCAACTAGGACAAAAAAAAGGTTGGGCCTCAGTTGCGAGTCGAAGATGGACTTGCAACTAAGGCAAAAAAAGGTCGGACCCCGACTGCGAGTCGAAGATGGACTTGCAACTGGGAAAAAAAAGATTTGGCCTCAGTTGCAAGTTGAACGTGGACTTGCAACTAGGACAAATAAAAGGCCAGGCACCAGTTGCAAGCCGAGGGTGGACTTGCAACTGAGAAAAAAAAAGGTTCAACCCTGTTGCGAGTCGAAGATGAACTTGCAACTAGGACAAAAAATAGGCCCTAGTTGCGAATCGAGGATGGGCTTGCAACTCGGACAAAAAAAGATCAAGCCCTAATTGCGAGTCGAGGGTGGGCTTGCAACTCGGACAAAAAAAGGTTAAGCCCTAGTTACGAGTCGAGGGTGGACTTGCAACTCGGACAAAAAAAGGTTAAGCCCTAGTTACGAGTCGAGGGTGGACTTGCAAGTAGGAAAAAATGTTTCCCAGAGTCGAGGCTGGACCCTGCTACTGGGACAATAAATGTCGGTCTAATTGCGAGTCGAGGAACAAAAAAGTTAAGCGTTAACAGTGTACATATAATTCTCATTCACTACGACAAATACAACGTTGATGTGGTTGGATTTAACGAGATATTATTTATGTGCAATGGAATAAAAACTGGAAAAGAAAAGAAAAAACGGATGAGACTAAGGTGATTAGAAAATGATATATTTAGTGTATCACTGGCGCTCAAACATCCAACCTCTTGGCATCTGTTGCCAATCGCTTTCCAAATGAAAGAAAAAACTGAGCATCGCAGCCCAACGTGAGTAGAAACTGCAGCCCAAAAATAAACACAAAAACGACAACAGCCCAACAAACAACACAGGAAACGGGGCGAGCTGAAAACAGAGAAACAACCGCTTCGTACAAACTACAGCCCAAAAATAATAATAAACACAACTAAAACGGGGAACTCCTATTGGACGCATTCTGCGTCAAATAGCGACGTGACGCACGCATGAAAGCCCCGACTGGGCCGGCCCAATACAGCGAGCGTGCCTGTTTCCTTGTTGTAGCGCTGATATGTTTTGTTAAAAAAAAAAAGCAATGCGCCTGCTAGGCCAGGATTCGAACTCTAGACCTCCATGTTGCATAGGAGACGAGCTAACCAGTTGACATATCAACTGTTGGTGCTACAATGTGAAGCGTCCTAGTATAAGAACTAATACCAAATATTATATATTTTTTCAAACCTTCCTTCGAAAATGTTAATTATTTTTAGAAACAAGCACTGTTTCAAAAATACGATACAAAATGTAACAACTCACACTTATTTTCAAATTTCAACAAACAAAAAATAAAATAGTGAACATTTTAAAATGATTTGCTTTTGAAAGTCCTAAATTCTGAACATTTTTAAAATTGCAAACACTTTTTGACAAAATCCCAACTTTTTGTTCCAAAATTTGAGTAATTTTTTGAACGTATGTTTTTTTCAAAAAATACGAACAAATTCTATGAAAACGAACAAATTTTAAATTTCCCAAGCATTTTACGAAAACATGAACATTTTTGGAATTTGAGAACAATTTTTTAAAGCATGAATTATTTTTGAATCATGAGAACAAATTTGGAAGCGCGAATTATTTTTTAAAGCACGAACATTTTTTGAATCTTGAGAATAAATTTTGAAATGGAGAACAATTTTGAAAAATCCCGAACAAATTTGGAAGCACGAACAATTTTGTAAAGCATGAACATTTTTTGAATCTTGAGAACAAATTTTGAAACAGAGAACAATTTTCAAAAATCCCGGACAAATTTGGAAGAGCGAACATTTTTTGAATATGTGAAACAAAAGTTGAAATATGGTACATTTTCTAAATTTCAAAAGTTTTGAACTTTTTTGTGTAGAGTGAACAATTTTTGAATTTTGAGAACATTTTTTCAAAAACTGAACATTTTTTTACACACAAACAAAACTTAAAAATTTCGATATATTTTGAGAAAAAAAGAGAAGAAAAAAAGAAATAAAAAAGAAAATCCTAAACATTTTGTAAAACTGCAAATATGTTCTGAAAAAGATAAGAAAAAAAGAAATAATAAAAAAGAAACAAAAAACGAAAAAAAATAGAAACGTTAAAAACCAATAAAAGAAAAAAAACCGTTTTAAAACATTTCTTGAATTCCTGAAGAAGAAAAACGGAGACAGAAACATTTTCTGAATATGTGAACAAAAAAATTTGAAAAAGCTATGCATTGCTTAATTCAGTTTCCATGCGTGCTATTGATTCCAAGTTTCCAATTGTCCGATTTACAGCGCTAATATCTAAGAATAACAACAGTGACAAAACACAACACTTTTTGATTTATTCGAACAAATCTTGAAAATTATGAACATTTTTAAGGTAATTAATGTTTCAAAGTTTGAACATTTGTGAAACAACACGAACAAATTTCGAAACTCCAAACAAATTTTTTGAATACATGAACAATTTTCAGAACAGGAACATTTTTTGAAATTTCTGAACAAAAAGTTGAAAAGCTGACCATTTATTGAATCTGCGAACAATTTTTTGAAAACACAATTTTTTAAAAAAAAAACACGAACAATTTTTGAAAGTTTGGAACAAGTGTGAAATCCCAATTTTTTTGAAAAAATGAACAAATTTGGAAATGTGAACATTTTTTCAAAATCATGAACAAAATTTGAAACTCCGAACAAATTTGGAAACACAAACAAAATTTTGTACATTTTTTGAAAAGAATGAAATTTTTTTGAAACCTGAACAAAAAAATTCGAACATCTTTTTTAGAACCGAACAAAGTATTGAATATACTGAACTTTTTTTAAAATTGCAAACAATTTTTGAAACTGAAACATTTTTTGAAATCCCAAACATTTTTTTAAAAGTTGTCAAAAGTGTGAACAAAAACGTTCTTAACAATTTTGTTAACACACAATTTTTTTTCAAAATTCCGAACAATTTTTGGAAAATGCATACAATTTTTGAATTTGTGAACAAAATTTGAAAACACGAATTTTTTTCAAATTCTGAACATTTTTGTAAAAGTGCAAACATTTTCCAAAAAATGCGAACATTTTTTTGAAAAAGAAAACATGAACTTGAAAAAGAAAAAAAGAAAAAAAGAAAAAAATAAAAGAAAAACGAAACAGAAATAGAAAAAGAAAGGAAAATAAAAAACCAATTCAGGAACCTTCTAGAAGGTTCCCAAAACCGGGAGCGCTGGAACGGTTAAACGGGCCGGCCCGTTGCGTCGCTGCTCGGTCGCTCGCCTGTGCGAAGCCCCGGCAGTTTGACGCAACGAGCGGCAAATAGGAAATTCCCTAAAACGCCAACTGCCCAACGAACAACAAAGGAAACGGGCGAGCTGAAAACAGCTAAACAACCGCTTCGTACCAGCCTGTGCGCACAAAAATGTGAATCTTAAAGCCTTTGATCAAACGGTCATGCACTTAGACGTGAGATAACTATTTCACATCTAGATGTGAAATAGCAAATCTGAAATCTGTTTTAAGAAAGTCGCCTCTCAGAACTTAGAGATTTTTGAATAATCTAAATTTTCAGACGGGATATGAGGGATGGATAAGAACAAGGAAACGCCCCTAAAGAAAAGAATAAGGAATGAATAAATTTCCCCTTTAAAAAGGAGTGGATGGGAGGTGTTCACAGAGAGAGAAAAGGAGGAGATGGTGGTGCACGCACTAATCAGGCGAGAGAAAAGCTGAGAGAGGATGGAGAAACCACATGTGCGAGTGGGGCGCTACCACCGTCCCGACAGCAGCATGCCTCCTCAGGCCCCAAGGATCAAATTCGCCTGACCACTGATCATCATGACAATGCGAATTTCTCCATCCACTCACAGGATTTGCCGCATCTGGTACCTCGGCCACCTTGCCATGTTGAGGCAGTAGCCGGTAGGTGCAACCAGCCAATGTTAACGACAGTGCACAGACGCCCTTCAGTCCTTGACAGCAGCGTTCGCCAAATCAAGTCGCAAGAAGATGTCGCCACTCGCCACCACCCACCTCATCTAGCCTCCCCCAGTGAGACGAGTTAAACTAAACCACCAGCCGGGCACCTGGCCGTCGGAAGGAGAGAGCCATGTCAGAGCTTGCGGCGGGCGCCGTGAGCTCACTGCTGTCCGTCATCCGCAGCGAGGCCCTGCTACTGGGTGGCGTCCGAGATGACGTGCAGTTTATCAAGGAGGAGATGGAGAGCATGAAGAGCTTCCTGGCGCACCTGGCCAGGTGGGCACCCCCCGGTGGCGAGCATGATGAGCAGGTGCGCACCTGGATGAACCAGGTGCGGCTGCTTGCCCAGGACTGCAACAACTGCATCGACCTCTACCTCTACCGGGGGAACCCAGATGTCCACCGTGCCAGAGGCGAACTCCGGCGCTACCTCTGGTGGGCAACCTGGTTCCTGCACAAGTTGGTCGCGCAGCACCGTGCTGCCGAGCAGCTGCGCCGGCTCAAGGAGCGGGCACGTGACGTCCGTGAGCGGCGGTTGAGGTATGGTGTGGAGGTCCCGGCGAAGTCAGGGGAGGGGCAATCGTCTCGGACGGCAGCAGCGACGACAAAGCGGACTGCTACACAAGGTAGCTATGCTGCTGGGGACGGCGACGAGGACGAAGATGGTGACTATCAACTCGTGGGGGCAATGGCGACCAACGGTCATTCTGGTCGAAGAGCCTTCATTGAGCCTCGCACTTTGGACGACTACGCGAAGGCAAAGCTATGGGAGTGGATACATGGAATCCCTTTAGGCGCCGGCGAAACTTTGTCCATGGTGATTGTGGCACCGTACACACATCAGGACCTCCTCGCTCTTGTACAAGAAATGTGGGTTTTACCGCCGCCGGACGTCGTCTACCATCGCATTCTCTTGGTTGACATCCCGGCCGTGCACCCGGATTTTGTGCGGCTACGCCCCAAGGAAGTTCTCTTCTACATTCTGCGTGAACTCAAGCATGCCAAATCCCACCAGCCCAAACCCCAGGAGCAACGCACAGAAGGCGAAGTGGAGGAGAAGAATCTTGACCCCTGGGAAGTTTACATAAGAAGATTGCAAATTTATAGTGAAAAGAAGAGGGCTATTGCGCTTCTTAAAAACAAGGAGAATATCAAAGAGATGAAGGTTTACGAAAAGCTTGACAAAATCAAAATTGATATTCAAGGTCGAGTGCTGAGGGGCGACAGACTATCAAAGGGCGATAAGCTACAGGGGGAGTTTGACCAGCTGGACCTAGATGTACTCCTTGAGCTGATGCTCCACGCAGCTGTTGATGCGTCTCAACAAGGCCAAGGGAAGAAGAAAGACATGCATAGATTACCACCATGGGACAACAACAATATCATCGTCAAGAAGCTTAAGGAGCATATGGAAGTAGAGGAAAATGACAAGGTAGAAGAGGAAGAAGCAGTCAAGCACATGGGGGTGGAACAAGGAGAAGAAGACACAGCCAAGCAAATGGAAGAGGAAGGAGGAGAAGTAACCATGCATACTGAGGAGGGGAAAGGAGAAGTAACCATACATAGGGAGGAGGGGGAGGAAGGAGGTGGTGGAGGAGGAGGAGAAACAACAAAGCCTTTGGAGGAGGGGGGAGGAGAAGTAACCATACACAGGGAGGAGGAGGAAGGGGGAGGAGGACAAACATCCAAGCATATGGAGGGGGAAGGAGGAGGAGGAGGAGGAACCGAAAGTCAGCAAACGCCATGGATTCAACTCGACGAGGCACAATATGCACAGATCTTGCGGAAGTTGTTCCCCAAGAGCAGCGGCAGCAAGCCCCTGCAGGCTCAAGACGGATCGTTGGGCAAACAAGCTACAAAGACCACAACAGCTATACTGGGTGAGGATCAAATCAAACAAATGATCCATGATGCAAAGGAAGATATCTTACGGGAGCTGCAGGAAGGCAAAAATGACAATAGTGAAGCGACAGCCGAACCTGGTGTTCCGGATCAAAGCCCAGAAACTATTTCTGAAAAAATCGGTCAGATGATGGAAAAAATAAAACATGAATTCAAAGAGCAGCTCAAGATCAAAGGACTTGTGGATGAGATTAAACGTAACTTGAATTATGTTCCGGAGTGGAATAATTATGAAGGTCCTCTGTTTATCCTCAAAGTTGATGAGCTGATGGATGTTTCCACATGGGAGGATACCAGAAAGGCTTTGAGCCTGCTAAACTGCAGCGCCGATCTAATGATCGTCAACCCCACAAAGGACATCCAGCTGGCTAAAGAATATTGCTACCCACCGCGGGAACCTATAGACTATTCTCTTGAAGGCCTCTATCATGATACAGTGCTCGAGCTTACTAGACAACAGAAGAATGAAGACAACTACAACCCCCAAATTTTTCGTGATATATTGTACGAGTGTGAGCCACATGAATTCTGCATGAAGATCTTCACTCATGCTTTGTATGCAAACCCCAAGAGGAGCAATGAGGAGTTACTCAAGTTGCACAGCACCCTGCGGGCTTTGCCAACATCATTCCACAGCATCGCTAAGGTGATGTTCAAGTTCTCTTACAATGATCTGCCAAAAGAATACAAGTCATGCTTGTTGTACCTAGCTATCTTCCCTCCGGGATACAAGATTAGACGGTCAACCTTGATCACACGGTGGGTTGCAGAAGGGCTGACATCCAAGGAAGATTGGCCCAGTTCTGTGCGTCAGGCCAACCGATGTTTTGACGCACTTGTTGACCGGTGCCTTGTTTATCCTGCTGATATTGGTGCCACGGGAAATGTAAAGAGCTGCGTCGTAGGTGATCCAGTTCATGGATTCATTACCGCCATCGCCAGAAAACAACACATGGTGGAGACACGCCTGTCACATCACTTGGCTCGCCACTTCTCCATTTTCAATGAAATACAACTCCGCAGCTCTGATAAAATTGACAAATTCTTCCAAGGGATCTCTAAATCACCTCGAGTATCCCTGCTCAAGGTGCTAGATCTAGAAGGTTGTCCTTACCTTGTTGGGAAGAACCAGCGGTACCTCAAGGACATCTGCAGCAAGATGTTACTGCTCAAGTATCTCAGCCTCAGGAGAACATGTATTACCCAGCTACCTCGTGAAATCAACAACCTCCATGAGCTAGAGGTATTGGATATCCGAGAAACTAAGGTGCCTCCACATGCAACAACAAATATCCTGTTGTTGAAGCTGAAGCGTCTGCTTGCGGGTCACATTGACCAGAATACAAGCAATTTTGGCTCTAGTGGTCAGATTCCTCGTAGGATCGACAAAATGGTTAACATGGAGGTACTATCTAATGTCAAGGCCCAGCAGAGTCATGATTTAAAAGAAGTTGGAAAGCTATGGCAACTGAGGAAGCTAGGTGTGGTTATCGATGATAAGGATAGTCACCTCAGGAATTTGCTTCAGACGATCAGTGACCTACATGAGTGCCTCTGTTCTCTGTCAGTCACTATTATTCCGGCAGCCACACCACACGAGGGTACTCCTTCCAGTGCAGAGTTACCAGGTGGCATTGCCTCTCTCTTAGAAAACCATCCCAAGATTCTTGAGAGTCTAAGCATCAGGGGAGCCACACAGAAGGGGCGTCTTCTTCCATTGTTCATAAAAGGTGATAAAAACAAACTTGCCAAGGTAACTCTGGGTAGCACCCTGCTGAGCCAAGATGATCTGGTAGACCTTGCCAAGCTGCCCAAGTTACAGTTTATCAGGCTCCAACACATTGCATGCACCGAGCCCATGCTCAACTTCAAGAAGGGTGAATTCAGTTGCCTCAAGTACCTTGTTGTTGAGGGCTCGGACTTGACTGATATCACTTTTGAGGATGGAGCAGCCCCTGAGATCGAGAAGATGGTTTTGTCTTTCACCACCACAGGTTCTATTTCTGGAATTGACCGGCTTCCAAAACTGAAAGAGCTTGAGTTGAACGACAGCTTCTGCGGCAGTTTGCTATCTTCATTTGACAAGGCCGCACACATAGCCAAGCTGACTCTCCGTGGTACATTGCTAGAGCAAGATGCTCTACAAATACTCGCCAAGAAACCAAGTATACGCACTCTGGTGCTCTTGGATAAGTCTTTTAGCAGAGGACAGAATGAGATTACATTAAAAAAAGATGAGTTCTTATGGCTCAACCTTCTTGTTATTGACTGCTCAGCGATCACCAAGATCGTCTTCATCTCTGGTTCTGCTCCTAGGCTCGAGAGGATTGTCTGGTCATCTTTCACAACTCTCTCCGGCATTGACAAACTTCCTAGATTGAAGGAGCTCGAGTTAAACGGTGGCCAGGTTCCTGATGAGGTGAGAGAGGCCATTGAAAAACATAAAAACAAGTCTAGTCTTAAACTTAATGGACCAGAAACCCAAGACTAAGCAAAAGGAGATGAACAAGAGGATGACGATGACACTGCAACATTCTCTTTCTGCTGGAAGAAACAGGTTTGACACCGGAAGGGCTTCTCCTTTGGCCCCATGTGTGGTTTGCGTGTGCTAGTGTGGATTACTGTTCTGCTTGTCTGTTAATTTTTCTTTGTGCTGGACATGAACTTAAAACTGAGTATGTCCATTTACTTGCTCTACATGAGTGCCTTGTGACTCTGATTGAGGATAAATGGTTGTATCTTTGCTTGGATTTGAATCTGTGTGGCTTTCCTCTGTATCGAACATCATATGCATTCGTGTTCGGTCTCATGTAATAAGTGTAATGTTTGTGCACACATTTGACTTCTTATTAATGTGAACTTGTAAAGTGTGACATCAATATACTCCTACTATGATTTGGGTTGTGCTTGTGCAACTCAAAGATAAACTGGTGTGTGTCACGAATCATGGTACAGTTACCTGTAATGCAGGCATTGGTCTCTTCAAACCAGATGAGTAGCCGCTGCACTAATGCCTGCCTAGGTACTCGACGCAGGACTTTATGCAGATTAAGCATGTGTTATCCACCATCTGTCTGCATCTTCGGATTGCCGGGCAAGCATTAGCACCCAGGAAGAATGGAAGTTGTTTTCAGCTTGTAGTCAGCCGGCTACTGCAATTTCAGAAAGAAAAAAAAAGATCTTGTAAAACGATGTACAGCGGTGGAAAGGAGGAGCAACAGCACTTACCAATCCACTTGAGAAGTGCAAACGCATGCAGCAACCACGGTTCTTATTCATTTCCTCATGTAAGAGATCAAATGGAAGCATGTCGCCTGCAGGAACAGAAGCACCCATATCAGGCATCGACAGGAAATTTCAGCAAGAAACTGCAATCTCTGCTGCCCTTATCCCTCTTGAGATGAGCACATCGGAAGGAGTTGGCGGAGGCGCAGTGCGCCCCCATCTTGCCTTGAATCCGTCCGCGAACGACGACGAGCAGAAAAACACGATCGACGTCACCGACGGCTTGTCCTTCCCCTTCTTCGTCGGTACTGGGCGATCTCGTCGATTCCGATCTAGGCCGCGACGAAGGAGAGGCGGGACCAGCAATGGCGAAGGGAATCGGAGGGCACGGCGAGGGTGCAGTCGCGTCTGGCGGCAGCCGCCGAGCCTGGAACAGGGAGAGAGAATGGGGGAATCGTTTCATTTTGCCCCGTGCTTAGAGGGAAAAAATTACAAGTTTGCTATTTCACATCTAGATGTGAAATAGCTATCTCACATCTAAATGCATAGCCATTGGATTTTGTCCTGTCTTTGAGATTCGCGCGTACAACTTTGTTCGTCCCGCTTCGTGCGCGCTCGCGTCGCTGGTGCCGTTGCCTGTCTCGCGGCCCGTTCTTTCCCGTGGATTTTGCGTAGCGGGCCGTTGTTTGTTGGGCTGGCGGGCCGTTTTTTGTCTATGTGGGAGGAGGTTCTGTTGGAAATATGCCCTAGAGGCAATAATAAATTGATTATTATTATATTTCCTTATTCATGATAATCGTTTATTATCCATGCTATAATTGTATTGATAGGAAACTTAGATACATGTGTGGATACATAGACAACACCAAGTCCCTAGTAAGCCTCTAGTTGACTAGCTCGTTGATCAACAGATGGTTACGGTTTCCTAACCATGGACATTGGATGTCATTGATAACGGGATCACATCATTAGGAGAATGATGTGATGGACAAGACCCAATCCTAAGCCTAGCACAAGATCATGTAGTTCATATGCTAAAGCTTTTCTAATGTCAAGTATCATTTCCTTAGACTATGAGATTGTGCAACTCCCGGATACCGTAGGAGTGCTTTGGGTGTGCCAAACGTCACAACGTAACTTGGTGGCTATAAAGGTACATTACAGGTATCTCCGAAAGTGTCTGTTGGGTTGGCACGAATCGAGACTGGGATTTGTCACTCCGTGTAAACGGAGAGGTATCTCTGGGCCCACTCGGTAGGACATCATCATAATGTGCACAGTGTGATCAAGGAGTTGATCACGGGATGATGTGTTACGGAACGAGTAAAGAGACTTGCCTGTAACGAGATTGAACAAGGTATCGGGATACCGACGATCGAATCTCGGGCAAGTATCGTACCGATAGACAAAGGGAATTGTATACGGGATTGATTAAGTCCTTGACATCGTGGTTCATCCGATGAGATCATCGTGGAACATGTGGGAGCCAACATGGGTATCCAGATCCCGTTGTTGGTTATTGACCGGAGAACGTCTCGGTCATGTCTGCATGTCTCCCGAACCCGTAGGGTCTACACACTTAAGGTTCGATGACGCTAGGGTTATAAAGGAAGCTTGTATGTGGTTACCGAATGTTGTTCGGAGTCCCGGATGAGATCCCGGACGTCACAAGGAGTTCCGAAATAGTCCGGAGGTAAAGATTTATAATGGGAAGTCCTGTTTTGGTCACCGGAAGAGTTTCGGGGTTTATCGGTAACGTACCGGGACCACCGGGAGGGTCCCGGGGGTCCACCAAGTGGGGCCACCAACCCCGGAGGGCTGCATGGGTCATGTGTGGGAGGGAACCAACCCCAGGTGGGCTGGTGCGCCCCCCACAAGGGGCCCAAGGCGCAGGGGAGAGTGGGAGGGGGCAAACCCTAGGGCAGATGGGCCCTAAGGCCCATGCTCCCTGCGCCTCCCTCTCCTTCCCCTCTTGGCCGCCTCCCCAAAACCCATCTAGGGCTGGCCGCACCCCTTGGGGGTGGGAAACCCTAGAGGGGGGCGCAGCCCCCTCTCCCCCTATATATATTGAGGCATTGGGCTGCCCAGAACACACGAGAACTTCTCCTCTTGGCGCAGCCCTACCTCTCTCCCTTCTCCTCATATCTCGCGGTGCTTGGCGAAGCCCTGCTGGACTACCACGCTCCTCCATCACCACCACGCCGTTGTGCTGCTGCTGGATGGAGTCTTCCTCAACCTCTCCCTCTCTCCTTGCTGGATCAAGACGTGGGAGACGTCACCGGGCTGTACGTGTGTTGAACGCGGAGGTGTCGTGCGTTCGGCACTTGATCATCGGTGATTTGAATCACGACGAGTACGACTCCATCAACCCCGTTCACTTGAACGCTTCCGCTTAGCGATCTACAAGGGCATGTAGATGCACTCTCCTTCCCCTCGTTGCTGGTTTCTCCATAGATAGATCTTGGTGATACGTAGGAAAATTTTGAATTTCTGCTATGTTCCCCAACAGTGGCATCATGAGCTAGGTCTATTGCGTAGATTCTATGCACGAGTAGAACACAAAGTAGTTGTGGGCGTTGATTTTGTTCAATATGCTTGCCGTTACTAGTCTTATCTTGATTCGGCGGCATCATGGGATGAAGCGGCCCGGACCAACCTTACACGTACTCTTACGTGAGACCGGTTCCACCGACAAACATGCACTAGTTGCATAAGGTGGCTGGCGGGTGTCTGTCTCTCCCACTTTAGTTGGATCGGTTCGATGAAAAGGGTCCTTATGAAGGGTAAATAGCAATTGGCATATCACGTTGTGGTCTTTGCGTAGGTAAGAAACGTTCTTGCTAGAAACCCATAGCAGCCACGTAAAACATGCAAACAACAATTAGAGGACGTCTAACTTGTTTTTGTAGGGTATGCTATGTGATGTGATATGGCCAAAGGATGTGATGAATGATATATGTGATGTATGAGATTGATCATGTTCTTGTAATAGGAATCACGACTTGCATGTCGATGAGTATGACAACCGGCAGGAGCCATAGGAGTTGTCTTAATTTATTTGTGACCTGCGTGTCAACTTAAACGTCATGTAATTACTTTACTTTATTGCTAACCGTTAGCCATAGTAGTAGAAGTAATAGTTGGTGAGGCAACTTCACGAAGACACGATGATGGAGATCATGATGATGGAGATCATGGTGTCATGCTGGTGACGATGATGATCATGGAGCCCCGAAGATGGAGATCAAAAGGAGCAAAGTGATGATGGCCATATCATGTCACTATTTGATTGCATGTGATGTTTATCATGTTTATACATCTTATTTGCTTAGAACGACGGTAGTAAATAAGATGATCCCTTACAACAATTTCAAGAAGTGTTCTCCCCTAACTGTGCACCGTTGCGATAGTTCGTGTTTCGAAGCACCACGTGATGATCGGGTGTTAGATTCTAACGTTCACATACAACGGGTGTAAGACAGATTTACACACGCGAAACACTTAGGGTTAACTTGACGAGCCTAGCATGTACAGACATGGCCTCAGAACACGGAGACCGAAAGGTCGAGCATGAGTCGTATAGAAGATACGATCAACATGAAGATGTTCACCGATGATGACTAGTCCGTCTCACGTGATGATCGGACACGGCCTAGTTTGACTCGGATCATGTGATCACTTAGATGACCAGAGGGATGTCTATCTGAGTGGGAGTTCATAAGATGAACTTAATTATTCTGAACATAGTCAAAAGGTTTTTGCAAATTATGTCGTAGCTCGCGCTTTAGTTCTACTGTTTAGATATGTTCCTAGAGAAAAATTAGTTGAAAGTTGATAGTAGCAATTATGCGGACTAGGTCCATAAACTGAGGATTGTCCTCATTGCTTCATAGAAGGCTTATGTCCTTAATGCACCGCTCAGTGTGCTGAACCTCGAACGTTGTATGTGGATGTTGCGAACATCTGACATACACATTTTGATAACTACATGATAGTTCAGTTAAATGGTTTAGAATTGAGGCACCAAAGATGTTTTGAAACGTCGCGAAACATAAGAGATGTTTCGAGGGCTGAAATTGGGATTTCAGGCTCGTGTCCACGCCAAGAGGTATAAGACCTCCGATGATTTTCTTAGCCTGCAAACTAAGGAGATAGCTCAATTGTTGAGCTTGTGCTTAGATTGTCTGAGTACAACATTCATTTGAATCAAGTGGGAGTTGATCTTCCAGATGAGATAATGATGTTTCTCCGAAGTCATTGCCACCAAGTTGCTAGAGCTTCGTGATGAACTATAATGATGATCCTTGAGATGTTCGCAATGTTTGACACCGCGAAAGTAGAAATCAAGAAGGAGCATCAATTGTTGATGGTTGGTGAAACCACTAGTTTCAAGAAGGGCAAGGGCAAGAAGGGATACTTCATGAAACGGCATTTCAGCTGCTGCTCTAGTGAAGAAACCCAAGGTTGAACCCAAACCCGAGACTAAGTGCTTCTGTAATAAGGGGAACAACCACTGGAGCAGAATTACCCTAGATACTTGGTAGATGAGAAGGCTGGCAAGGTCGATAGAAGTATATTGGATATGCATTGTGTTGATGTGTACTTTACTAGTACTCCTAGTAGCACCAGGGTATTGGATACTGGTTCGGTTGCTAAGTGTTAGTAACTCGAAATAAAAGCCACGGAATAAACGGAGACTAGCTAAAGGTGAGCTGACGATATGTGTTGGAAGTGTTTCCAATGTTGATATGATCAAATATCGTACGCTCCCTCTACCATCGAGATTGGTGTTAAACCTAAATAATTGTTATTTGGTGTTTGCGTTGAGCATAGACATGATTGGATTATGTCTATCGCAATACGGTTATTCATTTAAAGGGAATAATAGTTACTCTGTTCATTTGAATAATACCTTCAATGGTCTTACACCTAAAATGAATGGTTTATTAAATCTCGATCGTAGTGTTACACATTTTCATGCCAAAAGATAGTAATGATAGTACCACCTACTTGTGGCACTGCCACATAAGTCATATCGGTATAAAACGCATGAAGAAGCTCCATGTTGATGGATCTTTGGACTCACTCATTTTTGAAAGTTTGAGACATGCGAACCATGTCTATTGGTGTATATGCATGAAGAAACTCCATGCGAATGGACCGTTTGAACTCACTTGATCTTGAATCACTTGAGACATGCAAATCATACCACATGGGCAAGATGACTGAAAGCCTCGGTTTCAGTAAAATGGAACCAGAAAGCAACTTGCTGGAAGTAATACATTTTTTATGTGTGCAGTCCAATGAGTGCTGAGGCGTGTAGTGGATATCGTTATGTTCTTACTTCGCAGATGATTTGAGTAGATGTTGAGTATATTTACTTGATGAATCACAAGTCTGAATTATTGAAAGGTTCAAGTAATTTCAGGGTGAAGTTGAAAGATCATCGTGACAAGAGGATAAAAGATCTATGATATGATCATAGAGATGAATATCTGAATTACGAGTTTGGCACAGAATTAAGACATTGTGGAAATTGTTTCACAACTAATACAGCCTGGAACACCATAGTATGATGGTGTGTCCGAACATCATAACTGCACCCTATTGGATATGATGCATACCATGATGTCTCTTATCAAATTACCACGATAGTTTATGGGTTAGGCATTAAAGACAACCACATTCACTTTAAATAGGTCACCACGTAATTCCGATGAGATGACACCGTATGAACTATGGTTTAGAGAAATCTAAGCTGTCATTTCTTAAAAGTTTGGGGATGCGACGCTTATGTGAAAAAGTTTCAGGCTGATAAGCTCGAACCCAAAGCAGATAAATGCATCTTCATAGGACACCCAAAAACAGTTGGGTATACCTCCTGTCTCAAATCCGAAAGCAATAACGGATTGTTTCTAGAATCGGGTCCTTTCTCGAGGAAAAGTTTCTCTCGAAAGAATTGAGTGGGAGGATGGTGGAGACTTGATGAGGTTATTGAACCGTCACTTCAACAAGTGTGTAGCAGGGCACAGGAAGTTGTTCCTGTGGCACCTACACCAATTGAAGTGGAAGCTTATGATAGTGATCATGAAGTTTCGGATCAAGTCACTACCGAACCTCGTAGGGTGACAAGGATACGTACTACTTCAGAGTGGTACAGTAATCCTGTCTTGAAGGTCATGTTGCTAGACAACAATGAACCTACGAGCTATGGAGAAGTGATGGTGGGCCCGGATTCCGATAAATGGCTCGAGGCCATAAAATCCGAGAGAGGATCCATGTATGAAAACAAAGTGTAGACTTTGGTAGAACTACTTGATGGTCGTAAGGCTGTTAGGTACATATGGATTTTAAAAGGAAGACGGACAATGATGGTAAGTATCACCATGAAGAAAGCTCGACTTGTCGTTAAGAAGTTTCCCGACAAGTTCAAGGAGTTGACTGTGGTGAGACTTTCTCACTCGTAGCGATGCTAAGAGTCTGTTGGAATTATATTAGCGATTACTGCATTGTTTATGAAATCTTGCAGATAGGATGTCAAAACATTGTTTCCTCGACGATTTTCTTGAGGAAAGGTTGTATGTGATACAACCGGAAGGTTTTGTCAATCCTGAAAGATGCTAATAAGTATGCAAAGCTCCAGTAATCCTTCTAAGGACTGGAGTAAGCATCTCGGAGTTGGAATGTATGCTTTGATAAGATGATCAAAGTTTTGGGTTTATACAAAGTTTATGAGAAACTTGTATTTCCAAAGAAGTGAGTGGGAGCACTATAGAATTTCTGATAAATAAATGTTGTTGACATATTGTTGATCAGAAATGACGTAGAATTTCTGGAAAGCATATAGGGTTATTTGAAAAGTGTTTTTCAATAGAAAACCTGGATTAAGCTACTTGAACATTGAGCACCAAGATCTATAAGGATAGATCAAAACGCTTAATGGTACTTTCAAATGAGCACATACCTTGACATGATCTTGAAGGTGTTCAAGATGGATCAGTCAAAGAAGGAGTTCTTGCCTGAGTTGTAAGGTATGAAGTTAAGACTTAAAGCTCGACCATGGCAGAATAGAGAGAAAGGACTAAGGTCGTCCCCTATGCATAAGACGTAGGCTCTACAGTATGCCATGCTGTGTACCGCACCTGAAGTGTGCCTTGCCATGAGTCAGTCAAGGGGTACAAGAGTGATCCAAGAATGGATCACAGGACAGCGGTCAAAGTTATCCTTAGTAACTAGTGGACTAAGGAATTTTCTCGATTATGGAGGTGGTAAAGGGGTTCGTCGTAAAGGGTTACGTCGATGCAAGCTTAACACCTATCCGGATAGCTCTGAGTAGAGATACCGGATACGTATAATGGAGCAACAATTTAGAATAACTCCAAGTAGAACAGTTATTTGGAATAGCTCCAAATAGAACGTGGTAGCTACATCTAGGAGATGACATAGAGATTTGTAAAGCACACACGGATCTGAAAGGTTCAGACCCGTTGACTATAACATCTCTCACAAGCATAACATGATCAAACCCAGAACTCATCGAGTGTTAATCACATGGTAAATGTGAGCTAGATTATTGACTCTAGTAAACTCTTTGGGTGTTAGTCACATGGGGATGTGACCTTGAGTGTTAATCACATATCATGTGAACTGGATTATTGACTCTAGTGCAAGTGGGAGACTGTTGGAAATATGCCCTAGAGGCAATAATAAATTGATTATTATTATATTTCCTTGTTCATGATAACCGTTTATTATCCATGCTATAATTGTATTGATAGGAAACTTAGATACATGTGTGGATACATAGACAACACCAAGTCCCTAGTAAGCCTCTAGTTGACTAGCTCGTTGATCAATAGATGGTTACGGTTTCCTAACCATGGACATTGGATGTCATTGATAACGGGATCACATCATTAGGAGAATGATGTGATGGACAAGACCCAATCCTAAGCCTAGCACAAGATCATGTAGTTCATATGCTAAAGCTTTTCTAATGTCAAGTATCATTTCCTTAGACCATGAGATTGTGCAACTCCCGGATACCGTAGGAGTGCTTTGGGTGTGCCAAACGTCACAACGTAACTTGGTGGCTATAAAGGTACATTACAGGTATCTCCGAAAGTGTCTGTTGGGTTGGCACGAATCGAGACTGGGATTTGTCACTCCGTGTAAACGGAGAGGTATCTCTGGGCCCACTCGGTAGGACATCATCATAATGTGCACAGTGTGATCAAGGAGTTGATCACGGGATGATGTGTTACGGAACGAGTAAAGAGACTTGCCTGTAACGAGATTGAACAAGGTATCGGGATACCGACGATCGAATCTCGGGCAAGTATCGTACCGATAGACAAAGGGAATTGTATACGGGATTGATTAAGTCCTTGACATCGTGGTTCATCCGATGAGATCATCGTGGAACATGTGAGAGCCAACATGGGTATCCAGATCCCGCTGTTGGTTATTGACCGGAGAACGTCTCGGTCATGTCTGCATGTCTCCCAAACCCGTAGGGTCTACACACTTAAGGTTCGATGACGCTAGGGTTATAAAGGAAGCTTGTATGTGGTTACCGAATGTTGTTCGGAGTCCCGGATGAGATCCCGGACGTCACAAGGAGTTCCGGAATAGTCCGGAGGTAAAGATTTATATATGGGAAGTCCTGTTTTGGTCACCGGAAGAGTTTCGGGGTTTATCGGTTACGTACCGGGACCACCGGGAGGGTCCCGGGGGTCCACCAAGTGGGGCCACCAACCCCGGAGGGCTGCATGGGCCATGTGTGGGAGGGAACCAGCCCCAGGTGGGCTGGTGTGCCCCCCACAAGGGGCCCAAGGCGCAGGGGAGAGTGGGAGGGGGCAAACCCTAGGGCAGATGGGCCCTAAGGCCCATGCTCCCTGCGCCTCCCTCTCCTCCCCCTCTTGGCCGCCTCCCCAAAACCCATCTAGGGCTGGCCGCACCCCTTGGGGGTGGGAAACCCTAGAGGGGGGCGCAGCCCCCTCTCCCCCTATATATATTGAGGCATTGGGCTGCCCAGAACACACGAGAACTCCTCCTCTTGGCGCAGCCCTACCTCTCTCCCTTCTCCTCATATGTCGCGGTGCTTGGCGAAGCCCTGCTGGACTACCACGCTCCTCCATCACCACCACGCCGTTGTGCTGCTGCTGGATGGAGTCTTCCTCAACCTCTCCCTCTCTCCTTGCTGGATCGAGGCGTGGGAGGCGTCACCGGGCTGTACGTGTGTTGAACGCGGAGGTGCCGTGCGTTCGGCACTTGATCATCGGTGATTTGAATCACGACGAGTACGACTCCATCAACCCCGTTCACTTGAACGCTTCCGCTTAGCGATCTACAAGGGTATGTAGATGCACTCTCCTTCCCCTCTTTGCTGGTTTCTCCATAGATAGATCTTGGTGATACGTAGGAAAATTTTGAATTTCTGCTACGTTCCCGAACAGGTTCGTGAATTAAGAGGGCGGGGATTCAAGTGGCACCTTCGGCGCCACAGATAAACCACCTACTATTCGCTGATGACAGCCTGCTGTTTTTCAAGGCGAACAGTGTGGGTACTACCGAGGTTAACCAACTGTTGGAGACATATTGCAATGCAACAGGCCAGTGGATTAACTTTGACAAATCATCCATATTTTTCAGCAAAGGGGTCCCTGAGGCTGTTCGCAATGAGATAAAAAATGTCCTGAACGTCCCAAATGAAACATTGAATGAGAAATATCTTGGAATGCCCTCAGATGTGGGGGCCTCAAAAAATGGGGCGTTCAAGTATTTAAAGAATAGACTGTGGAGCAAAATTCAAGGTTGGGTTGAAAGAACTATGTCTTCGGCAGGCAAGGAAGTGCTAGTTAAGGCAGTGGCACAGGCCATACCAGTCTTTTCCATGTCTTGCTTTAAAATGCCAAGGGGCCTTTGTGAGCATCTGAACATGTTGATAAGGAAATTTTGGTGGGGGAGTAAGAACGGCCAACGCAAACCGCACTGGGTATCATGGAAGGCAATGACTCAACCAAAGAGCATGGGAGGTTTGGGGTTTAAGGACTTTGAGCTATTCAACTTAGCTATGCTAGCTCGTCAGGTTTGGCGCATGCTACAGGACCCTACTTCTCTTAGTGCGCGTATTCTGAAGAGCATTTACTTTCCAAACACCAATATCCTTGAGGCTGAGCTTGGGAATCATCCTAGTCAGATTTGGCGAGCACTTATTGAAGGAAGAGACACGCTCAAACTCGGCCTCATCAAGCGAATTGGCAACGGTGAAAGCACCGACATTTGGAATGATAACTAGCTCCCCCGTCCAGAGATGATGAGGCCATATGGCTGTCTGACAAACACACCGCCGATCGCTGTGGTAGAGCTGATTGATCACACCAGCGCCACATGGGATAAGCAGAAGATCGATGCCACATTTTTTGCTTTTGACGCAAAGGTAGTGCTAAGTATCCCACTGTGCACGACTCCGATGCAGGATTACTGGAGCTGGGCGCATGAAAGAACAGGCCAGTTCACGGTTCGGTCGGCCTACAATATGCTAGTGTCGATCAGGCAAAGGAGAGAGGCTTGGCTGGAAGGTACCGGCGGCTCTTCAACAACATCAGAGTCGGTCTCATGGAAGACCTTGTGGAAGACGGAAGTGCCATCGAAAGTTCGCATGTTTCTGTGGAGGCTCTCGAAGCAGTCACTCCCGACGGAAGATGTCAGGGAACATCGCAACATGACAACGACGAGCGCCTATGGTTTCTGTGGGGCAGCTGACTCATGGCGCCACTCTCTCCTCGAATGCACCGTTTCTAGATGCACATGGGCACTGATTGACGAGGAACTTTGCTGCACCCTGCTAGCCACAACTGAAAACCGAGCCAAGAGCTGGCTTTTCAACTTAATGGGAAAGCTATCGCATGAGCAATTCACTTTGCTGGTGGTGACACTCTGGGCCATCTGGACATCGCGGCGTAAGGCCATACACGAGTCTATATTCCAGACCCCACATGCGATAAGGGCCTTCATAACACGTTACATCCAAGATTTGGAAGTTCTGAGAAAGCCTAGAAAACCGAATCAAGCAGCGGCCAGGACTACATCGGGTGTCACTCGACCGAAGGCTCCATCAATGGGTTATGCGAAAATTCATGTAGATGCAGGAGTTCGTCCACAGAGAGGGGGCGCGGCAGTAGCAATTTGCAGAGACAGCCAAGGTGTTTTCATGGGCAGTTCTGCGTTAGTGTTGTTTGGAGTCTGCGACGCAGCCACTCTGGAAGCCATCGCATGCCGTGAAGCTATTGCATTGGCGGAGGATCTTAATCAACATCATTATATTGTCGCATCCGATTGCAAGCAGGTGGTCGAAGACATTGCTAAAGGTAGTCAGGGAGATTATGGAGTTATTATCAAAGAGATTAGATCCAGGTCACCACCTTCCACTAGTAGTTTTACCTTTGAAAAGCGTGAGGCTAATGTAGAAGCTCACAAGTTAGCTAAGTATGCTCTAGCTTTACTTCCGGGGCGTCATGTGTGGTTAGGCCAGCCACATGACCCAATTTGTATCCCACACTCTGTGGACTTTGAGTAATAAAAGGCCTTTTCCCTCAAAAAAAAAGTTGTGTCCTCTTCACATCCTTCTCCTTCACGAGGCATTGATTTCGCCTCGTTCCCCATTCTCCTCTTCGTCAGTTGCTCCTGGAGGCTACAGTGACTTCTGGAGAGCTACAAGAAGAGAGAGACGCATTGGAGTGAGTTGCATCTGTTGTTCTCCCCTTTCTTCTCTTCTTTCTTCGTGTATGTGGTTTGCTCACAGATCTAGTATCTAGTTTATGGGTTGTTTTTGTGTGTTAATCGATCTAGGGTTCGTGCTTCCAATGCCTCCATGAGTTTGTTTGTTTTTGTTTGTGTGTCCATCGATTTTAGGAAAGGTTTTTTGCCCGCTCGCAATCCCCCTGATTGTTAGAAGCACGAGGCTCCTTTTTTCTGTCTGTGTTTTTCGATCTATCTAGTGGTGGGTGGAGCTGCTGGTGAGGTGGGGATTTCGGGTGTAGATAAGGATTGATAAAGAATTGAGTGTGTCACTACTCATTTTTGTATAGATTATAGCCTCTTTTTTTGGTAGGTGAGGGTGTTTATTTCAGTGTTAGGGTTTGATGGATGGAGCAGATTTTGTTCAATCTCTCTGATAGACTCACGGAGGATTCAGAAAGATTTTTTCAGTGCCATGTGGTGTGTAGTTTGTTTAATGGGGCCGATTTTACATGCTCTGCTAAATTCCCAGTAGATACAGATTCAGAAACATTAATGTTTAGAAAGATTCAGTGTTGTGATTCAGATTTTATATGCTCTGCTAAATTCACAGTAGATACAGATTCAGGAAGATAAATGTTCAGAAAGATTCAGTGTTGTGATTCAGATTTTATATGATCTGCTAGATTTTTTGTGTTTGTCTTTTTTGTGAGCATGTGGTCTACTTGTTGCAGGCTGAACTCAACTTTTCTAAGAGTTGTGAATCAACTTTTTTTATATGCAAACAACTGAATATAAATAGAGAAGCAACTCAGAGATGAATCAGCATAGACCATGTGTTTTTTGTTCAGGTTGATTTTTTTGGATTAGTGTTTTTTTGCTAGACTCAGTGGCAGATTTGTACATTTGTTTTATGTTTTAGCAGTATATAGTTGATATCTGTATTAGTTTTAGTATGTATGTTTTGATAGAGCTAGTTTTGATTTATATCAGTCAATGTTTTCATTCATTCTTTCTTTTTTCAGTCATTTGTTTTTGTGACATTTGTTTGTTTCTTTATGTCAGGTGGCAGCGATTGTTTGGGAGCGAGAAGGGGAGGGGGAGGAGAGGAGCAGCCAAGTATGTGGCGTTTTCCCATGATTTATGTGTTTTTTTTATTTCTTCCCATTTTAGATTTAGTAAAATGTCATCCGTGTTTATTTTATGTGTATAGGTTAAAGTAGTGTGCACCGGTGGTATTAAATTAGTGTGTTAGTCACCGAATGGTTTTCCGAGCAAGCAATTTTCTACTTGTCATGTATTTGAGGAAGAGAGATATGACCCACCCCTGGTTTTGTATTTTTGAATGTTGGGGTTGATGCTATGTACATATATGTATGCATTTTTTGATTGAATCATGGGCTGCATTAAAACTGAAGAGTTGAGATTGAATTTGAATTATACTTTTTCTCATAGCAGACTATGCATGCCTTAGTGTAGACGTGAAGATAAATTTCTACAGATTTGCTATTTTCACATCTCGATGTGAAATAACTATCTCACATCTAAGTCTAGAGCCATTGGATTTATTCTGTCTTTAGATTCGCGCAAATCGTTTTTTTGTCTCCGCCAGTACATTCTGTCGGGTTCGCTCGTGTTTTGTGGTCGTTGTGCGGCCCGTAGTCGATGCTAGCAGCGAGCCGGGGGCGGGTTTGTGGTGTTTGTTGAGCTAACGGGCCGTGTTTGTCCATCTCGGAGCAGTTTTGAAGCGGAGGGGGCGACCATCCTTTTTTCCCATCGCACTAGTTTCCCCCGTTCCCCATTCCTCAACAGGAGCTCCAGGCGGCGGTGATTTCTGGAGAGCGAGATGGGAGAGAGACGCCATTGGAGTGAGTTGCCCTCGTTTTCCTTGTTTTTTTGCTCTGTCCGCTTACTGTTCCTTGCTCACAGATTTAGCACCATCCTCTGTTATTTGTTTGTGTGTTCATCGATCTAGGTTTGCCCCTCAATTCTAGCCAAATGTGGGTAGGGTTCGTTACAGTTTAGCACGTCCCCTTTTTTGTTTGTGTATTTGATCTATCCACGGTTTGTTCCTCAAATTATCCAAATGTGGATGTGGATTTCAAGTAGATAAAGATTCAGCAGGTTGTTTTGGGCGATTTAGATTGAAAACAATAGGCAGTCTTTTGTATCTCCTGCTAGAAGTTTAGTATATCTTTGTGTAGTGTGCGGAGATTCACTATCTCGTGCTAGAAATTCAGTATAATCTTGTGTAGTGTGTAGAGATTCAGTATCTTGTGCTAGAAATTCAGTATAATCTTATGTAGTGTGCAGAGATTCAGTATCTCCTGCTATAATTTCAGCATAATCTTGTATCAATCATAGTTGATTTTTGTTTTTCAGTCTAGATCCATGTTCTTACATTTTCCATGTCAGTACTTCTGTTAAGTTTTTGTCCAGTATAACAACTTATACATGTGTTTTTATTTTGTCTTAGTGAGTATTTGGATCAATGTGGCAGGCTAAAACCAATTTTTCAGTCTAGATTTTTTTTGTTTGAAAGAAAAGAGATGAACATAAATAAAGAAGCACCTCACGAATGCATCACCTTATACTTTTTTGTTTGTGTATTTCATCAATATAGGTGTTTTCTTTTTTCAGTTCACCCAAATGCGGGGAGTCGGGTGGATTTCAAGTAGTCAAGATTCAGTGTGGTGGCTGCGTAGTTTGTCTTTTAGTTCACCCAAATAAGTTGTCCATGTTAGCTAGCTGAATCGTCGGGTAAACTTGGATATACTATACTGTATACATGTTTGTTTTCCTCCAGGAAATTCGCCTGTCATGCGAGAAACAGTTTTTTGCCTTTAAATGAGGCCGGTAGTTTTTAAGGTGGCTGGAGGCATTGAATGGATCTTTTCATCGTGTTTCCTTTTAGGTGGCTGAGTTGTGTGTTTAACTTGTGCTCGTAGGCCTGAGCCCATGCTTATGCTTTTGAGCGGCACCTTTTTCTTCCTCTCCTTTTTCTTACCATGTGCATCCATCCTTTTTTAAAGACTTCCAACTTCAGCAATAGGTTCAGAATGTCTCCGCCTTAGTTCTGATTCTAGGCAGAAGGTAAATTAGTCTGCTGCCAAACTGGGCTTTTCATTGGGCTACTAATTATTTTCGCTTTTATGAACATTCATTTGTTTTTTTTTGTAGGTTTTTACATTATTTGTTATTTTTCCAGTACAAATGGCTCGGTTTCTGAAAAGAATCTTTTTGTCCATGCAGGATGGTGTGCCCAGACTGCCATTCGCATTGCGAGAGTGACAACAAGCAGAGATTTTTTGGAATTGTCATTCGTGAGGGCTCCAAAGCCGCTCTCACCAACAGTGGTAATATTCCTTTTGTTTCTTTTGTCGCAAATGTTTATTTCATCTTTCTTATATTTGCTAATTGTTTTGATTTTTTTCAATTTTTCTTTTTGTTTTTTGTTGTTGTTAACAGAATATCCCATGCACAGCCAGTTGATATGCCGTCGTTGCGAATCTATCATTGACACACAATTGGTTTTTTTTTCCGCTACAAGGCGTTGTCTTAGTTGCAAGTCCACCATCAACACACAACTATGGGCTTCCTACATAACGACGCTCCCAGTTTGCAGGTCCATCATTGACATGGAATTGTGGGTTTTCTTTCTAGTTGTTTTTACTCTAGTTGCAAATCTATCATTGACACGCACTAGGATCTTTTTTGTAGTTATTTTTGCAAGTTGACCCTTGACTCGCAAGGTTTTTTGTGTAGTCATAGTCGCCCCAGTTGCAAGTAGACCATCAACTTGCAACTAAGCTTTGTAGTTTTTTCTCATGCCACTTGCAAGTCGACCTTTGACTCGCAACTGGTTTTTTTGTGTAATCGTAGCCGCCCTAGTTGCAAGTCCATCATCGACTCGCAACTCGGACTTGTATTTCTTTTTTCATGGCACTTGCAAGACGAACCTCGACTCGCAATTAGGATTTTTTGTGTAGTTGTAGTCACGCCACTTGCAAGTCCACCAACAACTTGCAACTCGGCTCGTAGTTTTTTCCACGTCACTTACAAGTCGACCCTCGACTTGCAACTGGGTTTTCATGTAGTTGTAATCGCCCCAGTTGCAAGTGCACCATCAACTCGCAACTCGAACCCGTGGTTCTTTGTCTCATGCCACATGCAAGTCGATCCTCGACTCGCAACTAGTTTTTTTTGTAGCTGTAGTCACCCCAGTTGCAAGTCAGCCATCAACTCGCAACTACGCTTGTACTTTATTGTTTGATGCCACTTGCAAGTCGACCCTCGATGCGCAATTGAGGTTTTGTGTAGTTATAATCGCCCTAGTTCCAAGTGCACCATCGAGTCTCAACTTGGCCTGTACTTTTTCTGTTTCATTCCACTTGCAAGTTGACCCTTGACTCGCAATTGGGATATTTTGTGTAGTTGTAGTCACGCCAATTACATGTCCACCATCGACTCGCAACTCGGCTAACGTCACTTGCAAGTCGACCCTCGACTTACAACTGGGGTTTAATGTAAGTTGTAATCGCCCCAGTTGCAAGTCCACCATCGACTCGCAACTCGGACCCGTAGTTCTCGTTTTATGCCACTTGCAAGATGCCCATTGACTCGCAACTTGGTTTTTTTGTGTAGTTGTAGTCACGCCAGTTACAAGTCCACCATTCACTCGCAACTCGGCTTGTACTATTTTGTTTTACATCACTTGCAAGTCGACCCTTGACTTGCAACTGGGGTTTCCATGTAGTTCTAATCGCCCCAGTTGCAAGTCCACCATCGACTCGCAACTCGGCCTGTACTTTTTGTTTCATATCACTTGCAAGTTGACCTTCGACTCGCAACCAGGGTTTATTTGTGTAGTTGTAGTCACCGCAGTTGCAAGTCCACTATCAACTCGCAACTCAGCCTGTACTTTTTGTTTCTTGCCATTTGCAAGTTGACCCTCAACTCGCAACTAGTTTTTTTGTGTAGTTGTAGTTACGCCAGTTGCAAGTCGACCATTGACTTGCAACTCTGCTCGTACTTTTTTGTTTCAGGTCACTTGCAAGTCAATACATGACTTGCAACTGGGGTTTCTATGTAGTTGTAACTGTCCCAGCTGCAAGTCCACCATCGACTCGCAACTTGGACCCGTAATTCTTGTTTCATGCCCACTTGCAAGTTGCCATTTGACTTGCAAACTGGGTTTTTTGTATAGTTGTAGTCACGCCAGTTGCAAGTCTACCAACGACTCTCAACTCAGCTCGTAGTTTTTGTTTCACGCCACTTGCAAGTCAACCCTCGACTTGCAACTGGGGTTTTTATATAGTTGTAATCGCCCTAGTTGCAAGTCTACCATCTACTCGCAACTCAGACCCGTAGTTCTATGTTTCATGTCACTTGCAAGTCGACCCTCGACTCTCAACTAGTTTTTTTGTAGTCATAGTCACCCTAGTTGCAAGTGCACCATCAACTCGCAACTTGGCTTGTACTTTTTTGTTTCATGCCACTTGCAAGTTGACCCTCGACTTGCAATTGGGGTATTTTTTGTAGTTGTAGTCACGCCCCGTTGCAAGTCCACCATCGACTCACAACTCGGCTTGTAGTTTTTGTTTCACGTCACTTGCAAGTCGACCCTCGACTTACAACTAGGGTTTAATGTAGTTTATAATCGCCCCAGTTGCATGTCCACCATCGACCCGAACCCGTAGTTACATGCCACTTGCAGGTCGCCCTTTGACTTGCAAACTCAGTTTTTTGTGTAGTTGTAGTCACGCCAGTTGCAAGTCCACCAACGACTCGCAACTCGGACTGTAGTTTTTGTTTCACGCCACTTGCAAGTCAAATCTTGTCTTGCAACTTGGGTTTTCATGTAGTTGTAATCGCCAGTCGCAAGTCCACAATCGACTCGCAACTCGGACCCATAATTCTTTGTTTCATGCTACTTGCAAGTCGACCCCCAACTCGTAACTGGTTTTTAGTAGTCGAAGTCACCCTAGTTGCAAGTCGACCCTCGATGCGTTATTGGGGTTATTGTGTAGTTGCAATCACCCCAGTTGCAAGTGCACCATCGACTCGCAACTCGGCCCTATACTTTTTTGTTTCGTGCCACTTGCAAGTTGACCTTCGACTCGCGATTGTTTTTTTTTTCTTTTTTGTAGTTGTGGTAACGCCAGTTGCAAGTCCATCATCGACTTGCAACTCGGCTCGTAGTTTTTTGTTTCACGTCACTTGCAACTCGACCCTCGACTTGGGGGTCAAAATGTTGAGATAGATAGGGTTCATATCTACTTGATATAGAGAGGATACAATTTATAATTTTTCTTCCCAAGCACTTTACTCATTTTATTGGTCCAAAAGAATAACCGACTTAAATCTTTGTTTCTACTGGACAAAAGGGATAACATGTTGACCACCAAGTGGAATTTATTTGTTAGTCAATAAGAGGATTTGATGGTGTTGCAAACTCATGACCCTGAGAGGCAAATGAGTAAGGTGGAACCATCTGCAGAAATTGTTTTGCATTTGAAAAAGCCTCAGGTCAAACACCACTGCTGGGTACTAGGATGCACAGTCTACAATCAAAACAAAGCAGTAAGTTCATCTCATGTTTTTTCCTGTCATTTTTGTTTTTATGGTCCCATGTGTATTTATGAATCAATATTTATTTATTTTTATTTTTTCCCAAATCATACCTGAGTGCCAACGTAGTCCCCTGCATAGCTATCTTCATTTCCCGCGGTCATCAGTTTTTACAAAATTTAACATTATGCTTTTCTTCGCCTAAAGATTTTATGGAATGGAGGAGCACACCCCCTAAGTTCTTTTTCTTAGGGGCAACATGCTAACATTTGTCATATGCTGTTTTCTTTCTTATCAGGTGCCAACACTTTTTTGTGAACATGCATAATACACTGAGATGCAGTCAAATTCTAAGTTCTTCTTTCTTAGATGAAAAATTCTAAATTCGGAGTCAGCACTTTTTATTTTGTTCCCTAACAAGGTAATGATGCATCTTTTCCTCTTTCTTTTCCCTAGTGAGGCCAAATATATTTTCTTGATCAGGTTGTATATATAAATGTAGTTATAGTTTTTCTAGGGAAGACAATGTTTTTTGCTGAATAAACGGGAACAAATGCCATCTGAAAGTAGTTGCACGCAAACTGGAACAAGGAGGTGTTTTTGTTTTGATCTTTCAGTTAGCACATGTATGAAGCTCAACCCATCTGAAACAAACAAGTTATCTAGCATGTAAAAGATAGTGATACGCAGTTTTTCTCTGACCACTTTCTAAGGCTAGATCAGTTTTCTGAGCCTAGATCACACTGACATGCACTTTATTTAGGCGCAACAACACAATGTTGTATGTGTGTTGATGTAGATATGGTCTGCTTAGAAAGACTTTGCTCTGATTTTTTTGACGACAAAAAACTGTTTAATTGTTGTGTGTGTTTTCCAGAGACCAGGACCATCATATGTTTGATGGAAAAAGAAAGGATAATCAAGAGCAAAAAATAAAGATCTACCATCAGAAATTATCTACAAGGTTGTACACGATTTTGCCAGTAAGGATCTACAAGAAGAGGCCAAATTTTGTACTTGGGTTTTTGCAACTTTTTGTCAGCCACCTAAGCTTCTTTTGCAACTGTTTTTTTTTCTGCCCACAAGGCCCAGGACTCTGCGCACATGTAGCTCTTCTTTTTTGTCAAACAAACAAATAGACAAATAAAGCCCAACAAACAAGGTCCAGGGGGAGGAGGTAGGTCGGCTGGGTGGGGTGGACTGGCCAGACACAAACAAACAATACAAACAAGCGTCTATGTGTGTGAGGGTGATTGGGTGCAACCAGGCTGGTTGTTTGATTAGAGGATGATGTCAGCTTAGATGTGAGATATTATCTCACATCTAGATGCAACATAGACAGACCCAAAAAATTATATGAGACCCGCCCTGATGGATGACACGTGGCATTCATAAATCACAAAGCATCGAATCTCTCCTCCCGCTAATTTCAGGTGGGGGTGGGGTTGAAGGAAATATGCCCTAGAGGCAATAATAAAGTTATTATTTATTTCCTTATTTCATGATAAATGTTTATTATTCATGTTGGAATTGTATTAACCGGAAACATAATACATGTGTGAATACATAGACAAACATAGTGTCACTAGTATGCCTCTACTTGACTAGCTCATTAATCAAAGATGGTTTTGTTTCTTAACCATAGACATGTGTTGTCATTTGATTAGTGGGATCACATCATTAGAAGAATGATGTGATTGACATGACCCATTCCGTTAGCTTAGCACATGATCGTTTAGTATTCTACTATTGCTTTATTCATGACTTATACATGTTCCTGTAACTATGAGAATTATGCAACTCCTGTTTACCGGAGGAACACTTTGGGTACTATCAAACGTCACAACGTAACTGGGTGATTATAAAGGAGTACTACAGGTGTCTCCGAAGGTACATGTTGAGTTAGCGTATTTCGAGATTAGGTTTTGTCACTCCGATTGTCTGAGAGGTATTTCTGGGCCCTCTCGGTAATACTCATCACTTAAGCCTTGCAAGCATTATAACTAATGAGTTAGTTACGAGATGACGTATTACAGAACGAGTAAAGAGACTTGCCGGTAACGAGATTGAACTAGGTATTGGATACCGACGATCAAATCTCAGGCAAGTAACATACCGATGACAAAGGGAACAACGTATGTTGTTATGCGGTTTGACCGATAAAGATCTTCGTAGAATATGTAGGAACCAATATGGGCATCCAGGTCCCGCTATTGGTTATTGACCGAGAATGGTTTTAGGTCATGTCTACATAGTTCTCGAACCCGTAGGGTCCGCACGCTTAACGTTTCGATGACAGTTTTATTATGAGTTTATAAGTTTTGATGTACTGAAGTTTGTTCGGAGTCCCGGATGTGATCACGGACATGACGAGGAGTCTCGGAATGGTCGAGACATAAAGATTGATATATTGGAAGCCTATGTTTGGACATCGGAATAGTTTCGGGTAAAATCGGCATTTTGCCGGAGTACCGGGAGGTTACCGGAACCCCCCGGGGGGTTAATGGGCCTACATGGACCACGAGGGAGAAGAGGGAAGGAGCCAGGAGGGGGCCGCGCGCCCCTCCCCCTCCTAGTCCGAATAGGACAACAGAAGGGGGGCGGCGCCCCCCCTTTCCTTCCCCTCTTCCTCCTCTTTCCCCCCTTCTCCTACTCCTACTTGTCCTACTTGGAAAGAGGGAGTCCTACTCCCGATGGGAGTAGGACTCCCCCCTTGGCGCGCCCTCTAGGCCGGCTGCCTCCTCCCCCCTGGCTCCTTTATATACGGGGGCGGGGGGCACCCCAAAGACACACAAGTTGATCTACGGATCGTTCCTTAGCCGTGTGCGGTGCCCCCCTCCACCATATTCCACCTCGGTCATATCGTCGCGGAGTTTAGGCGAAGCCCTGCGCCGGTAGAATATCATCATCGTCACCACGCCGTCGTGCTGACGGAACTCATCTCCGGAGCCTTTGCTGGATCGGAGGGCCGGAGATCGTCATCGAGCTGAACGTGTGCTGAACTCGGAGGCCCCGTACGTTCGGTGCTTGGATCGGTCTGATCGTGAAGATGTACGACTACATCAACTGCGTTGTGCTAACGCTTCCGCTTACGTTCTACGAGGGTACGTAGATGAACACTCTCCCCTCTCGTTGCTATATCATCACCATGATCTTGCGTGTGCGTAGGAATTTTTTTGAAATTACTACGTTCCCCAACAGTGGTATCAAAGCCTAGGTTTTATGCGTTGATGTTATATGCACGAGTAGAACACAAGTGAGTTGTGGGCGATACAAGTCATACTGCTTACCAGCATGTCATACTTTGGTTCGGCGGTATTGTGAGATGAAGCGGCCCGGACCGACATTACGCGTACGCTTATGCGAGACTGGTTTCACCGTTACGAGCACTCGTGCTTAAAGGTGACTGGCGGGTGTCTGTCTCTCTCACTTTAGCTGAATCGAGTGTGGCTACGCCCGGTCCTTGCGAAGGTTAAAATAGCACCAACTTGACGAACTATCGTTGTGGTTTTTTGATGCGTAGGTAAGAACGGTTCTTGCTAAGCCCGTAGCAGCCACGTAAAATTTGCTACAACAAAGTAGAGGACGTCTAACTTGTTTTTGCAGGGCATGTTGTGATGTGATATGGTCAAGACGTGATGCTATATTTTATTGTATGAGATGATCATGTTTTGTAACCGAAGTTATCGGCAACTGGCAGGAGCCATATGGTTGTCGCTTTATTGTATGAAATGCAAACGCCCTGTAATTGCTTTACTTTATCACTAAGCGGTAGCGATAGTCGTAGAAGCAATAGATGGCGTAACGACAACGATGCTACGATGGAGATCAAGGTGTCGCGCCGGTGACGATGGTGATCATGACGGTGCTTCGAAGATGGAGATCACAAGCACAAGATGATGATGGCCATATCATATCACTTATATTGATTGCATGTGATGTTTATCCTTTATGCATCTTATCTTGCTTTGATTGACGGTAGCATTTTAAGGTGATCTCTCATTAATTATCAAGAAGTGTTCTTCCTGAGTATGCACCGTTGCGAAAGTTCTTCGTGCTGAGACACCGCGTGATGATCGGGTGTGATAGGCTCTACGTTCAAATACAACGGGTGCAAAACAGTTGCACACGCGAAATACTCAGGTTAAACTTGACGAGCCTAGCATATACAGATATGGCCTCGGAACACGGAGACCGAAAGGTCGAGCGTGAATCATATAGTAGATATGATCAACATAGTGATGTTTACCATTGAAAACTACTCCATCTCACGTGATGATCGGACATGGTTTAGTTGATTTGGATCACGTGATCACTTAGATGATTAGAGAGATGTCTGTCTAAGTGGGAGTTCTTAAGTAATATGATTAATTGAACTTAAATTTATCATGAACTTAGTCCTGGTAGTATTTTGCAAATTATGTTGTAGATCAATAGCTCGCGTTGTTGCTTTCATATGTTTATTTTGATATGTTCCTAGAGAAAACCGTGTTGAAAGATGCTAGTAGCAATGATGCGGATTGGATCCGTGATCTGAGGTTTATCCTCATTGCTGCGCAGAAGAATTATGTCCTTGATGCACCACTAGGTGACAGACCTATTGCAGGAGCAGATGCAGACGTTATGAACGTTTGGCTAGCTCAATATGATGACTACTTGATAGTTTAGTGCACCATGCTTAACGGCTTAGAATCGGGACTTCAAGGACGTTTTGAACGTCATGGACCATATGAGATGTTCCAGAAATTGAAGTTGATATTTCAAGCAAATACCCGAGTTGAGAGATATGAAGTCTCCAACAAGTTCTATAGCTAAAAGATGGAGGAGAATTGCTCAACTAGTGAGCATGTGCTCAGATTGTCTGGGTACTTCAATCGCTTGAATCAAGTGGGAGTTAATCTTCCAGATAAGATAGTGATTGACAGAATTCTCTAGTCACCATCACCAAGTTAGTAGAACTTCATGATGAACTATAGTATGCAAGGGATGACAAAAACGATTCCCGAGCTCTTCGTGATGTTGAAATTGACAAAGGTAGAAATCAAGAAAGAGCATCAAGTGTTGATGATTGACAAGACCACTAGTTTCAAGAAAAGGGCAAAGGGAAAGAAAGGAAACTTCAAGTGGAAAGACAAGCAAGTTGTCACTCCTGCGAAGAAGCCCAAAGCTGAACCATAGCCTGGAACTAAGTGCTTACACTGCAAAGGAAATAGTCACTGGAAGCGGAAATGCCCTGAACATTTGGTAGATAAGAAGGATGGAAAAGTGAACAAGGGTATATTTGATATGCAGGTTATTAATGTGTGCCTTGCTAGTGTTTATAGTAGCCCCTGAGTATTTGATACTTGTTCGGTTGCTAAGATTAGTAACTCGAAACAGGAGTTACAGAATAAACAGAGACTAGTTGAAGGGGAAGTGACGATGAGTGTTGGAAGTAGTTCCAAGATTGATATGATCATCATCGCACACTCCCTACACTTTAGGGATTAGTGTTAAACCTAAATAAATGTTATTTGGCGTTTACGTTGAGCATGAATATGATTTGATCATGTTTGTTGCAATACGGTTATTCATTTAAAATCAGAGAATAATTGTTGTTCTGTTTACGTGAATAAAACCTTCAATGGTCATACACCCAATGAAAATAGTTTCTTGGATCTCGATCGTGATGATACACATATTCATAATATTGATGCCAAAAGATGCAAAGTTAATAATGATAGTGCAACTTATTTGTGGCACTGCCGTTTGGGCGGTGTAAAGCGCATGAAGAAACTCCATAAAGATGAATTTTTGGAATCACTTGGTTATGAATCATTTGATGCTTGCGAACCATGCCTTTTGGGCAAGATGACTAAAACTCCGTTCTCCGGAACAATGGAACGAGCTACTAACTTGTTGGAAATAATACATACAGATGTATGCGATCCAATGAGTATTGATGCTCGTGGCAAGTATCGTTATTTTCTGACCTTCACAAGATGATTTGAGCAGATATGGGTATATCTACTTGAAGAAACATAAGTCTGAAATAGTTGAAAGGTTCAAAGAATTTCAGAGTGAAGTGGAAAAATCATCGTAACAAGAAAATAAAGTTTCTGCGATCTGATCGCGGAGACGAATATTTGAGTTACGAGTTTGGTCTTCAATTAAAAACAATGTGAAATAGTTTCACAGCTCACGCCACCTAGAACACCACAAACATTATGGTGTGTCCGTGTGATGCCCCCTGATTCAATTGTACACTAATCATGCACGCAAATGTGTACGATCAAGATCAGGGACTCACGGGAAGATATCACAACACAACTCTAAAACATAAATAAGTCATACAAGCATCATAATACAAGCCAGGGGCCTCGAGGGCTCGAATACAAGTGCTCGATCATAGACGAGTCAGCGGAAGCAACAATATCTGAGTACAGACATAAGTTAAACAAGTTTGCCTTAAGAAGGCTAGCACAAACTGGGATACAGATCGAAAAAGGCGCAGGCCTCCTGCCTGGGATCCTCCTAAACTACTCCTGGTCGTCGTCAGCGGGCTGCACGTAGTAGTAGGCACCTCCAGTGTAGTAGTCGTCATCGACGGTGGCGTCTGGCTCCTGGGCTCCAGCATCTGGTTGCGACAACCAAAAAGAAAGGAAAGGGGGGAAAAGGAGGGAGAAAGCAACCGTGAGTACTCATCCAAAGTACTCGCAAGCAAGGAGCTACACTACATATGCATGGTTATATGTGTAAAGGGCCATATCAGTGGACTGAACTGCAGAATGCCAGAATAAAAGGGGATAGCTAATCCTGTCGAAGACTACGCTTCTGGCAGCCTCCGTCTTGCAGCATGTAGAAGAGAGTAGATTGAAGTCCTCCAAGTAGCATCGCCAAGTAGCATCTCCAAGTAGCATCTCCAAGTAGCATCTCTAGTAGCATCGCATAGCATAATCCTACCCGGCGATCCTCCCCTCGTCGCCCTGTGGAAAAGTGATCACCGGGTTGTTTGTGGAACTTGGAAGGGTGTGTTTTATTAAGTATCCGGTTCTAGTTGTCGTAAGGTCAAGGTACAACTCCGGGTCGTCCTTTTACCGAGGGACACGGCTATTCGAATAGATAAACTTCCCTGCAGGGGTGCACCACATAACCCAACACGCTCGATCCCATTTGGCCGGACACACTTTCCTGGGTCATGCCCGGCCTCGGAAGATCAACACGTCGTAGCCCCACCTAGGCACAACAGAGAGGTCAGCACGCCGGTCTAACTCCTATGGCGCAGGGGTCTGGGCCCATCGCCCTTTGCACACCTGCACGTTGCGAACGCGGCCGGAAGCAGACCTAGCCTAGTGGTGTTCCAGTCCAATCCGGCGCGCGCCACTCAGTCGCTGATTTCACGAAGGCTTCGGCTGATACCACGACGTCGGGATACCCATAACTACTCCCGCGTAGATGGTTAGTGCGTATAGACCAAATGGCCAGACTCAGATCAAATATCAAGATCTCGTTAAGCGTGTTATTATGAAGCAACCGCGGACGCCGACCAGGGCCAGGCCCACCTCTCACCTAGGCGGTCTCAACTTGCCCTGTCGCTCCGCCACAAAGATCCACACAGAGGGCCGTCGGGACAAACGTCCTTTCAGCCCCCAATCCGTGAATCACTCACGGGTACTCTTCGAGCGGACCCGACTTTAGTCACCATCTGTATAGTATGTATGTATGTATAGTATATACCCGTGATCACCTCCCAAGTGATCACGGCCCGATAGTATAGCAAGGCAGACTGACAAGAATGTAGGGCCAATGATGATAAACTAGCATCCTATACTAAGCATTTAGGATTGCGGGTAAGGTATCAATGATTGTAGCAACAATGACAGGCTATGCAACAGAATAGGAGTAACCGAACAGTAACATGCTACACTACTCTAATGCAAGCAGTATAGAGAAGAATAGGCGATATCTGGTGATCAAGGGGGGGGGGCTTGCCTGGTTGCTTAGACAAGAAGGAGGGGTCGTCGGTGACGTAGTCGTCCACAGGGGCATCAGCTTCGTCACGGGGGCTACCGGAGAGAAGAGGGGGGAGAAACAGTAAATACAAAGCAAGCAAGTGCATAACAGGTCAACAAGCAGAGCTAGACGTGTTCTAACGCGGTATGAGGTGATACCGGTGAAGGGGGGAAACATCCGGGAAAGTATCCCCGGTGTTTCGTGTTTTCGGACAGATGAACCGGAGGTGAAAAGTTGCAGGTTCTCTATGCTAGGGACGCGTGGCGGACGAACGGGCTGCGTATCCGGATTTGTCTCGTCGTTCTGAGTAACTTTCATGTAGAAAGTATTTTCATCTGAGCTACGGTTTATTTTATATGATTTTCTAAAGTTTAAATCATTTTTAGAACTTATTTAATTATTTTTAAAACAACATTATCCAAAACAGTGTTTGCTGACGTCATCATGACGCCAGCATGACGTCAGCAGTCAATAGAGGTGTTGACTGGTCAACTGACGTGTGGGTCCAGTGGGACCCACCTATCATACTCTGTTTAGGATAATTAGTGTTTAGTTAAACTAATTACTGTTTAATTAAACTAACACGTTAATTAGATTAATTAAATAGGATTAATTAACTTAACTAATTCACTAATTAATTAATTAATTTTATTATTGTTATTTTTATTTTTTATATATTATTTTTTTAAACGTTCTCAGGGGAATGGGCCCCGGCTGTCATAGGCACAGGGGCCTTAGCGGGTTCGGGCGCAACGGGCGCGGGCGCGGTTGCGGGCAACGGGCACCGGCGCAGCGGGCGTGGTGGCCGGCCCCAACAGGGCGCCCGAGGGGGGCGCCGGCGAGGCGCAGAGCGGGGCGAGGTTGGCGGGGCGCCGCCGGCCACCGCACAAGCGGCAGCAGGGCGCAGGGAGCCCAGACCGGCGCGTGTGCGTGGGGAACACGGTGAGGCAAGGCAAGGCGATGGCCCGGGCGGAGGGCGACGCCGTTCGGGGCAGGACGAGGCCGGCGCGGGCGTGTCTACGGGCGGCAGGCCACGCGGGCACAGGCAGGGGGCGCGGGCGCGGCCAGGACGGCCGGCGCGCGTTGCAGGAGCCGGTGAGCGAGGCCATGGCCGAAGTGGCCGGAGCAGGGGAGGAGGAGGAGTTATCGGGGCCTCACCACGGGGCCGTGGGGTCTAGGCAGCGGGCTCGACGGAGGTTGGGGAAGTCCGACGAGGAGGGGGTCGAGGTGGCGTTCCGGCGAGGTGGCCGTCAACGAGGCAGGGGAGATCCAGGCGGTGGCGACGAGTAGCGACGGCGGGTGGTCCAGCGATAGGGAGGCCTTCGGGCAGCGGCGAGGGGCGATGTAGTCCAGCGGGGAGGCAGACGAGAAGGCGGGCGACGGGGAGTACCGGCGACGACGGGGTGGCGAGGTGCGACGGGGATGGCGACGTGCGCCGACGGGGTCGGGGGCACGGTTGCCCCGATCTCGATCCAGACGGGGTGGGGAGAGGAGGAGCGAGGCGTGGGGGGGAGTGGGTGGACCGATCTAGGTCACGAGGGAGTGGGGGGTTATGGGGCGCCCTCTGGGCCAGTCTGGCTAGCCCAATGGCCAATTGGGCCGAGGCCCAGCGGGGGGGGGGGGGGTTCTTTGTTTTATTCTTGTTTTTTTTTCTGATTTGTTCTTTTCTCTTTAGTCATTATTCTTTTCTAATAAATTTTAGTTTCCTCTTAGTTTCTGTTTTATAAAGATTATCACTAGTATCTAAACTTGCCTTTATAATTATACTACTGCCATAGTAATTATTAACCCAAAACAAAATACTTTAATATTTAATAAAATCCAATATGTATTTATGTAATTGTTTTAACTACTGTTTATTACCTATGTGTATTTAAACCTTCTATAACAAGTTGGTTTCTCCACCATTACTACTTATGCATTATTTGGCTCACCCGAACATTTAGTTTTAATATTTGAAGACTTCATTGTTTGCCTTTATTTTAAATTTGAAATTTGAACGGGATTTGAATCATCGCAAGATTAACAACAGTGATCGTGGTGACGTGGCATCATTAGCAGAGGGTTACTGTAGCGTAACTATCCGAGCGTCACAATTCTCCTCCACTACAAGAAATCTCGTCCCGAGATTTAAGAGGGGGACTAGGGGGAAAGGTCTGGTTACGAAATCCTAACGAATCTTCTCGTCTTTGGTTGCTCTTCTCGAAGAGGTCGATCCATTTCATTGATGTCTTCAGTTCTCTGCTTCAGGTCATCATGATGAAGTTGTCGTCCTTTCTTCGGGAACTCCATCGTACTTACGAATAGGTAAGGGGCAGCTTTACAACAACTGAATGTTATAAGGTAAAATCATCTGGGGGGTATCCCAAGAATGATCATAAGAGTACCTATCGAGTTGAACAAATGAAACACATCGAGAGCAAAGTAAGAAGGTACCATAAGAAGTTTGAAGCGGATAGACAATCGTCGTTGCCTGAAACAAGGCAACGGGTATAGGTAACGTGTTTAATACCAGAATCGATGATCACACGAAAGGTGGCTCGTGAATTACATACGAAGCCAGGTGCAAAGGATACATTAGAATCCGGGTTATAAAGAAGAGTCAGGTTTCGATCCAGTGGACCTGTGGGTTATGGGCCCACCATGTGGGTTAAAAGTAGGAGTGGTGACATCTTGCGTGATCATGTAAGCAAGGCATGTCAGAGGATAGCCTGGCAATTATGTCGGCAACAACATCGGTACCAAGGGCGAGGGACGAAGAGAACCATTTTCCTGCTCGTTAGGACGAGGCGGACTAATAGGCAAAGTTCTCATCCATCGATGGTTACCAGAATGTCATCAACAATAGTAACAGGGTCTTACTGATAGAGTTGTACACTGAGGTGTTTACATAAGCAGGAGAATATTATTGCTTAGATCATAAAGGGGAAAACTTTGTTTTTGCCACTCTAGTTTTTGCCAACTTTGCTTATGCCACTCTATAATTTGACATTTCACTTTTGCCACTCTTAGCTTTTGACAATATATCACTTTTGCCATTCCGTGGCAAAAGCAAAAGTTTTAGAGTGGCAATTGTGATACATATCAAAAGCTAAGAGTGGCAAAAGTGAAATGAAAAATTATCATTTTTGCCACGAAATGGCATTTGTGATGTATTGTTAAAAGCTAAGAGTGGCAAAAGTGAGATGTCAAATTCTAGAGTGGCATAAGCAAAGTTGGCAAAAACTAGAGTGGCAAAAACAAAGTTTTCCCATCATAAAGATCACAAGAAACGTTAAACCAACCAATGGAAAGGAAAATACAATTATCAGATTAAACAGAAAATGGAAAGGAAAATGTGTTTAAACACATAATTCAAGGGTATATCCTTCCCAAGGACAAGCAGAGCATGATATCCATGACAGGATATAATGTAGGAAACTCTTTAGGTAGGGAAAAAAATTCATGCCATTATCCATACAACGGTGTTTGGATAATTGATCAGAAACATTTAGCATTGGGTTTTAAATGTTCTTGTTGAAAATCGGAGTACCACAGACATGCTTCGAGATAGCATTGACATGGTCTTCAAGCAAAGGTCGGACTTGGATAGACAAAGGATTCATCAGGAACAACTTATAGAATAAGTCTTACAATTTCCTCATGGAAGAATGGTTAACCTTGTTAAAAAGGAAACCATAACAGCAGGTCCTCCGGCCAGGTGTGCTAGGCATGACATCACCTTATCGGTTCATATAAGGACCAATGTTATGACTCTTGGAAAATATCCGAACCATCATATCTGACCGAGTTTCAGATCTGGTTGGGGTCATGATACCTCAGACTCATGATGCCTGAGAAGGAAGGTGCAACACAAGTTGTCGAGATGACATTGTAAGATTCTCGGGAATTGAACTATGGAAGCGAGTTCCAAAACAAGAATTCATCATTAAATCAAGGAGAGGTGAGGAGGTGGCTGATTGACTCAGCAACAATTCATTGAGAATTTCAAAGGATGGATTTCCACAATTATGTGAACAAGGAGATAACATTTGTCAGATCAAATGATATAATGAGATATGCTCAAGGAAAACATACCCAAGTAAACAATAGTTGAAAGGTGCACCCGAAATATGGGCTAGGTAGCACGATCAATGTTTGAATGATGATTCAATAAGCCACAGACGTAAAATGAAACTATAGACCAATAACTTCAAAGCAATAGGGTTGCTAGAAGTTTAGAATTTACACATCACAGACCATTTGTTGGTATTCCGGTTAGAAACAACACGGGGACCAAGAAAGAATGGTTATGGTAATAAGTATCACTTGTATCAAGAACTCTTAGGGGTGGTGAATTTCTCGCAACATTCTTGACATAAAATACGATAGTGCTCCATGGTAGGACATAAGCTGGATAGCAAGGAGCTCCATAACATGAACAAGTATGTGTTGGAGGGAAGGCAATAATGTTGTCGATGATAACACAAACCATCGAGGGCAAGGATAGTATTCCTCATCATGAACTCAATTGATATCCTGGAAGAGCTCATAAGGTTGATGATGATCACGACACACTTTGTCGAGAGATTTCAAGATGTAATCGATCAGCGATGACATCAAGTCAAATGAATGGTGAAGCGAAAGGTTATTGGAACCAAGGGTACGACACAAACTTGGAATCAAGTTTGCTGTTCAAGGAGAATTGATAGGACGAGGAAGATCAACGTAAGCTTAGCTCATCATCGAAAGTTGTGCTCCGAGATTAAGGACCAGGTAGCGCAGTTAAGGTTTAGCATGATAATGACATAGCCGATCAGGCTAGGAGTTACGTGATGGAGTATTAAACTTCTCAACAACAAAGTACTGAGAGTAATGAATCTCAGTATTGATTCGATTCACCAATTGGTGTTCTCGGTTGACGACAACCCAGAACCCGTGGAGTGACTATGATGGGAAAAGGTACTACTTCGTCAGAATTCCATAGATGAAGTGCAATGGGTGGATATTCTCGAGATACCAGTGGGTAATACTCGAGGGTAGAACATAATACAGGTTGGGAAGGCGTACTGATCTGCAGAAGGCAAGTAATTTAACTTGTCCGAGAATTAAAATCAAAGGAGAACAAACATGGTCGGAACCACGGTTGCAAAGGATCAATTCATAGCTACCAGATGATATTTATCAAGGAAATATTTATTATTACAAGAAGTTTCCATGATAGGATCTACATCATGTCCATGGGCATGAACACAAAGTTCAAGGTCGACTCCCACTTCTTCAATGCATAACCTTTCATTCACTTCCCGTCTTCGAAGAAGTTGCAGTGTTGAAATTTTATCTGGCGAAGCACCAGAAGAGTATGACTCGTGAAAACTTTCGGGTTCACACGGTTTAGAGAAGGCATATGTTCAACCCATAGGGGCTTCTTAGAAACATATACCACAAGCTTCAAGAGTAAATATCACAAGCTCGAAAGTAGAGCAAGGTTGAGAAAGTAGATGATACAATTTAACAAAGGCATTATGTATCCGAGGGAAGGCTCACAAGGTTATTGAACATGAAGGGCGATGTCGGATAAAATCCATTAAGGATCTGCCGGTCCATAACAGAGTTGATGTGAGCATCGACACACAACCAGAGGAAGTAACAATGCAAGGGCAGTGGATTATAGAAACAACTGACTAATCCAGAGCTCAAATGCAAAGGAATTAAGATTTTCAAATCAAGGGATCAGAAGCAATGTACTGATTAGGGATGGTTAAGTAGAATAGCCTTAGGGGTACAATCGACGACAATTGGATTGGTTGAGAACCAGCTCATGTTTAAAATGACGTCTGAGCCGGAAAGATAATTTAAAAGGATCAACTGATGATTGCGTGCATTCGCACTCATGTTGAATCAAAAGGATCAAAATGACGGTGCCTAGGAATACTAACGAATATTGCCAGACATATGGAAAGCGTCCATCATGCAAGTAGTCAAGTATTGCAGAGCAATAAGCTACTAAGGATTTTTGGAGGATCGAATAATATTTCGAAGACCATTGTGAAACACATGAACAACTGGGGGATGAGCGGATACTCGATAAGTGCGATAATTATCCGTATGGGTATTCAGGTGACAAAGTACAGCAAGGCAGTAAGATTAAAGGATTGTCGAAACAACAACGAGTGTTTCGGGGTATCTTGTAATAACAAGACCAACTGGGGATGAATATAAGAATAACAACTGTAAGTAGTTATCCATAAGGGTTGATGGTGGAAGGGGAATTGCAAACGCGATGAACACAAGTTCTCGAGTTAACAGCGGAGAGTATCTTCAGGGTCTTCACGTGCAGCAGACGATCATCAGTAATAAGGGGCTCTCCAGGTGAAAGTGATAACGAGATCCTAATGTTAGATTTAGCAAAATTCATTTAACCCGAATAGAAGAGAGATCAGAGTCCCAGAGTATAGATAAGGAGTAAAAGATCCTAATACCACCCAATGGCGACGTGGGCCCATGGGCCACACAGCCATGTTAGTAAAAGTTTTGTAAACTCTAGACTCGACTTCGGCCAAGGAGTTGGAAAGGGGATTCCTACAGGCAGTCGGCTCTGATACCAACTTGTGACGCCCCCCGATTCAATCGTACACTAATCATGCACGCAAATATGTACGATCAAGATCAGGGACTCACAGGAAGATATCACAACACAACTCTAAAACATAAATAAGTCATACAAGCATCATAATACAAGCCAGGGGCCTCGAGGGCTCGAATACAAGTGCTCGATCATAGATGAGTCAGCGGAAGCAACAATATCTGAGTACAGACATAAGTTAAACAAGTTTGCCTTAAGAAGGCTAGCAACAAACTGGGATACAGATCGAAAAAGGCGCAGGCCTCCTGCCTGGGATCCTCCTAAACTACTCCTGGTCGTCGTCAGCGGGCTGCACGTAGTAGTAGGCACCTCCAGTGTAGTAGTCGTCATCGACGGTGGCGTCTGGCTCCTGGGCTCCAGCATCTGGTTGCGACAACCAAAAAGAAAGGAAAGGGGGGAAAAGGAGGGAGAAAGCAACCGTGAGTACTCATCCAAAGTACTCGCAAGCAAGGAGCTACACTACATATGCATGGGTATATGTGTAAAGGGCCATATCAGTGGACTGAACTGCAGAATGCCAGAATAAAAGGGGGATAGCTAATCCTGTCGAAGACTACGCTTCTGGCAGCCTCCGTCTTGCAGCATGTAGAAGAGAGTAGATTGAAGTCCTCCAAGTAGCATCGCCAAGCAGCATCTCCAAGTAGCATCTCCAAGTAGCATCTCCAGTAGCATCGCATAGCATAATCCTACCTGGCGATCCTCCCCTCGTCGCCCTGTGGAAAAGCAATCACCGGGTTGTTTGTGGAACTTGGAAGGGTGTGTTTTATTAAGTATCCGGTTCTAGTTGTCATAAGGTCAAGGTACAACTCCGGGTCGTCCTTTTACCGAGGGACACGGCTATTCGAATAGATAAACTTCCCTGCAGGGGTGCACCACATAACCCAACACGCTCGATCCCATTTGGCCGGACACACTTTCCTGGGTCATGCCCGGCCTCGGAAGATCAACACGTCGCAGCCCCACCTATGCACAACAGAGAGGTCAGCACGCCGGTCTAACTCCTATGGCGCAGGGGTCTGGGCCCATCGCCCTTTGCACACCTGCACGTTGCGAACGCGGCCGGAAGCAGACCTAGCCTAGTGGCGTTCCAGTCCAATCCGGCGCGCGCCACTCAATCGCTGACGTCACGAAGGCTTCGGCTGATACCACGACGTCGGGATACCCACAACTACTCCCGCGTAGATGGTTAGTGCGTATAGACCAAATGGCCAGACTCAGATCAAATACCAAGATCTCATTAAGCGTGTTATTATGAAGCAACCGCGGACGCCGACCAGGGCCAGGCCCACCTCTCACCTAGGCGGTCTCAACTTGCCCTGTCGCTCCGCCACAAAGATCCACACAGAGGGCCGTCGGGACAAACGTCCTTTCAGCCCCCAATCCGTGAATCACTCGCGGGTACTCTTCGAGCGGACCCGACTTTAGTCACCATCTGTATAGTATGTATGTATGTATAGTATATACCCGTGATCACCTCCCAAGTGATCACGGCCCGATAGTATAGCAAGGCAGACTGACAAGAATGTAGGGCCAATGATGATAAACTAGCATCCTATACTAAGCATTTAGGATTGCGGGTAAGGTATCAATGACTGTAGCAACAATGACAGGCTATGCAACAGAATAGGAGTAACCGAACAGTAACATGCTACACTACTCTAATGCAAGCAGTATAGAGAAGAATAGGCGATATCTGGTGATCAAGGGGGGGGGGGCTTGCCTGGTTGCTCAGACAAGAAGGAGGGGTCGTCGGTGACGTAGTCGTCCACAGGGGCATCAGCATCGTCACGGGGGCTACCGGAGAGAAGAGGGGGGAGAAACAGTAAATACATAGCAAGCAAGTGCATAACAGGTCAACAAGCAGAGCTAGACGTGTTCTAACGCGGTATGAGGTGATACCGGTGAAGGGGGGGGGGAACATCCGGGAAAGTATCCCCGGTGTTTCGTGTTTTCGGACAGATGAACCGGAGGTGAAAAGTTGCAGGTTCTCTATGCTAGGGACGCGTGGCGGACGAACGGGCTGCGTATCCGGATTCGTCTCGTTGTTCTGAGTAACTTTCATGTAGAAAGTATTTTCATCTGAGCTACGGTTTATTTTATATGATTTTCTAAAGTTTAAATCATTTTTAGAACTTATTTAATTATTTTTAAAACAACATTATCCAAAACAGTGTTTGCTGACGTCATCATGACGCCAGCATGACGTCAGCAGTCAACAGAGGTGTTGACTGGTCAACTGAAGTGTGGGTCCAGTGGGACCCACCTGTCATACTCTGTTTAGGTTAATTAGTGTTTAGTTAAACTAATTACTGTTTAATTAAACTAACAAGTTAATTAGATTAATTAAATAGGATTAATTAACTTAATTAATTCACTAATTAATTAATTAATTAATTAATTTTATTATTGCTATTTTTATTTTTTATATATATATTTTTTTAAACGTTCTCAGGGGCATGGGCCCCGGCTATCATAGGCCCAGGGGCCTTAGCGGGTTCGGGCGCAACGGGCGCGGGCGCGGTTGCGGGCAACGGGCACCGGCGCAGCGGGCGTGGTGGCCGGCCCCAATAGGGCGCCCGAGGGGGGCGCCGGCGAGGCGCAGAGCGAGGCGAGGCTGGCGGGGCACCGGCGGCCACCGCACAAGCGGCAGCAGGGCGCAGGGAGCCCAGACCGGCGCGTGGGCGTGGGGAACACGACGAGGCAAGGCAAGGCGATGGCCCGGGCGGAGGGCGACGCCGTCCGGGGCAGGACGAGGCCGGCGCGGGCGTGTCTACGGGCGGCAGGCCACGCGGGCACAGGCAGGGGGCACGGGCGCGGCCAGGGCGGCCGGCGCGCGTTGCAGGAGCCGGTGAGCGAGGCCATGGCCGAAGTGGCCGGAGCAGGGGAGGAGGAGGAGTTGTCGGCGCCTCACCACGGGGCCGTGGGGTCTAGGCAGCGGGCTCGACGGAGGTCGGGAAAGGCCGACGAGGAGGGGGTCGAGGTGTCGTTCCGGCGAGGTGGCCGTCGACGAGGCAGGGGAGATCCAGGCGGCGGCGACGAGTAGCGACGGAGGGTGGTCCAGCGATGGGGAGGCCTTCGGGCAGCGGCGAGGGGCGATGTAGTCCAGCGGGGAGGCAGACGAGGAGGCGGGCGACGGGGAGCACCGGCGACGACGGGGTGGCGAGGTGCGACGGGGATGGCGACGTGCGCCGACGGGGTCGGGGGCACGGTTGCCTCGATCTCGATCCAGACGGGGTGGGGAGAGGAGGAGCGAGGCGTGGGGGGGGAGTGGGTGGACCGATCTAGGTCACGGGGGAGTGGGGGGGGGGTTATGGGGCGCCCTCTGGGCCAGTCTGGCTAGCCCAATGGCCAATTGGGCCAAGGCCCAGCGGGGGGGGGGGGGGTTCTTTGTTTTATTCTTGTTTTTTTTTCTGATTTGTTCTTTTCTCTTTAGTCATTATTCTTTTCTATTAAATTTTAGTTTCCTTTTAGTTTCTGTTTTATAAAGATTATCACTAGTATCTAACCTTGCCTTTATAATTATAGTACTACCATAGTAATTATTAACCCAAAACAAAATACTTTAATATTTAATAAAATCCAATATGTATTTATGTAATTGTTTTAACTACTGTTTTAATTACCTAAGTGTATTTAAACCTTCTATAACAAGTTGGTTTCTCCACCATTACTACTTATGCATTATTTGGCTCACCCGAACATTTAGTTTTAATATTTGAAGACTTCATTGTTTGCCTTTATTTTAAATTTGAAATTTGAACGGGATTTGAATCATCGCAAGATTAACAACAGTGATCGTGGTGACGTGGCATCATTAGCAGAGGGTTACTGTAGCGTAACTATCCGAGCGTCACAGTCCGAACGTCGTAACCGCACTTTATTGGATATGGTGCGATCTATGATGTATCTTACTGATTTACCACTATTGGTTTGGGGTTATGCATTAGAGACAGCTGCATTCACGTTTAAAAGGGCACCATCTAAATCCGTTGAGACGACATCATATGAACTGTGGTTTAGCAAGAAACCCAAGTTGTCGTTTCTTAAAGTTTGGGGCTGCGATGCTTATGTGAAAAAGTTTCATCCTGATAAGCTCGAACCCAAATTGGAGAAGTGCGTCTTCATAGAATACCCAAAGGAAATTGTTGGGTACACCTTCTATCACAGATCCGAAGGCAAGATATTCGTTGCTAAAATGGATCCTTTCTAGAGAAGGAGTTTCTCTCGAAAGAAGTGAGTGTGAGGAAAGTAGAGCTTGATAAGGTAATTTGTACCTTCTCCCCAATTGGAAAGTAGTTCACCACGGAAATCAGCTCCAGTGATTCCTACGCCAATTAGTGAGGAAGCTAATGATGATGATCATGAAACTTCAGGTCAAGTTACTACAAAACCTCGTAGATCTTCCAAAGTACAGTCCGCACCAGAATAGTACGGTAATACTGTTCTGGAAGTCATGTTACTAGACCATGATGAACCTACGAACTATGAGGAAGCGATGATGAGCCCAGATTCCGCGAAATGGCTTGAGGCCATAAAATCTGAGATTGATCCATGTATAAGAACAAAGTATGGACTTTGATTGACTTGCTCGATGATCAGCAAGCCATGTTAAATATAAATGGATCTTCAAGAGGAAGACGGACACTGATAGTTGTGTTACTATCCACTAAGCTCGACTTGTTGCAAAAGGTTTTCAACAAGTTCAAAGGGGTTGAATACGATGAGATTTTCTCACTCGTATCGATGCTTAAGTCTGTCCGAATCATGTTAGCAATTGCCACATTTTATGAAATCTGGCAAATGGATGTCAAAACTGCATTCCTTAAGGAATTTATTAAAGAAGAGTTGTATATGATGCAACCAGAAGGTTTTGTCAATCCTAAAGATGTTAACAAAGTGTGCAAGCTCCAGCAATCCATCTATGGACTGGTGCAAGCATCTCGGAGTTGGAATATACGCTTTGATGAGTTGATCAAAGCATATGATTTTATACAGACTTTTGGAGAAGCCTGTATTTACAAGAAAGTGAGTGGGAGCACTACAACATTTCTGATAAGTATATTGTTGACCGGAAATAATGTAGAATTATTCTGCAAAGCTTAAAGGAGTGTTTTGAAAAGAGTTTTTGAAAGCAAGACCTCGGTGAAGCTGCTTACACATTGAGCATCAAGATCTATATAGATAGATCAAGATGCTTGATAAGATTTTTTCAAATAAGTACATACCTTGATAAATTTTTGAAATAGTTCAAAATGGAACAGTCAAAGAAGGAGTTCTTGCCTGTGATGCAAAGGTGTGAAGTTGAGTAAGACTCAAGACCCGACCATGGCAGAAAATAGAAAGAGAATGAAAAGTCATTCCCTATGCCTCAGTCATAGGTTCTATAAAGTATGCTAGGCTGTGAAGCAGACCTATTGTATACCTTGCTCTGAGTTTGACAAAGGAATACAATTTTGATCTAAGAGTAGATCACTGGACAGCGGTCAAGAATATCCTTAGTGAGGACTAAGGACATGTTTCTCGATTATGGAGGTAATAAAAGAGCCCATCGTAAAAAGTTACAACAATGCAAACTTTTACACCAATCCAGATGACTCTAAGTCTCAATCTGGATACATATTGAAAGTGGGAGCAATTAGCTAGAGTAGCTCCGTGCAGAGCATTGTAGACATAGAATATTTGCAAAATACATACGGCTCTGACAGACCCGTTGACTAAGCTTCTCTCACGAGCAAAACATGATCACACCTTAGTACTCTTTGGGTGTTAATCACATAGCAATGTGAACTAGATTATTGACTCTAGTAAACCCTTTGGGTGTTGGTCACATGACGATGTAAACTATGGGTGTTAATCATATACATATATGAATATTGGTGTTAAATCACATGGCGATGTGAACTAGATTATTGACTCTAGTGCAAGTGCGAGACTGAAGGAAATATGCCCTAGAGGCAATAATAAAGTTATTATTTATTTCCTTATTTCATGATAAATGTTTATTATTCATGCTAGAATTGTATTAACCGGAAACATAATACATGTGTGAATACATAGACAAACATAGTGTCACTAGTATGCCTCTACTTGACTAGCTCATTAATCAAAGATGGTTTTGTTTCCTAACCATAGACATGTGTTGTCATTTGATTAGTGGGATCACATCATTAGAAGAATGATGTGATTGACATGACCCATTCCGTTAGCTTAGCACATGATCGTTTAGTATTCTGCTATTGCTTTCTTCATGACTTATACATGTTCCTGTAACTATGACAATTATGCAACTCCCGTTTACCGGAGGAACACTTTGGGTACTATCAAACGTCACAACGTAACTGGGTGATTATAAAGGAGTACTACAGGTGTCTCCGAAGGTACATGTTGAGTTAGCGTATTTCGAGATTAGGTTTTGTCACTCCGATTGTCGGAGAGGTATCTCTGGGCCCTCTCGGTAATACTCATCACTTAAGCCTTGCAAGCATTATAACTAATGAGTTAGTTATGAGATGACGTATTATAGAACGAGTAAAGAGACTTGCCAGTAACGAGATTGAACTAGGTATTGGATACCGACGATCAAATCTCGGGCAAGTAACATACCGATGACAAAGGGAACAACGTATGTTGTTATGCGGTTTGACCGATAAAGATCTTCGTAGAATATGTAGGAACCAATATGGGCATCCAGGTCCCGCTATTGGTTATTGACCGAGAATGGTTTTAGGTCATGTCTACATAGTTCTCGAACCCGTAGGGTCCGCACGCTTAACGTTTCGATGACAGTTTTATTATGAGTTTATAAGTTTTGATGTACCGAAGTTTGTTCGGAGTCCCGGATGTGATCACGGACATGACGAGGAGTCTCGGAATGGTCGAGACATAAAGATTGATATATTGGAAGCCTATGTTTGGACATCGGAATAGTTCCGGGTAAAATCGGCATTCTACCGGAGTACCGGGAGGTTACCGGAACCCCCCCAGGGGGTTAATGGGCCTACATGGGCCACGAGGGAGAAGAGGGAAGGAGCCAGGAGGGGGCCGCGCGCCCCTCCCCCTCCTAGTCCGAATAGGACAACGGAAGGGGGGCGGCGCCCCCCCCTTTCCTTCCCCTCTTCCTCCTCTTTCCCCCCTTCTCCTACTCCTACTTGGAAAGAGGGAGTCCTACTCCCGGTGGGAGTAGGACTCCCCCCCTTGGCGCGCCCTCTAGGCCGGCCGCCTCCTCCCCCCTGGCTCCTTTATATACGGGGGCGGGGGGCACCCTAAAGACACACAAGTTGATCTACGGATCGTTCCTTAGCCGTGTGCGGTGCCCCCCTCCACCATATTCCACCTCGGTCATATCGTCGCGGAGTTTAGGCGAAGCCCTGCGCCGGTAGAACGTCATCGTCGTCACCACGCCGTCGTGCTGACGGAACTCATCTCCGGAGCCTTTGCTGGATCGGAGGGCCGGAGATCGTCATCGAGCTGAACGTGTGCTGAACTCGGAGGCCCCGTACGTTCGGTGCTTGGATCGGTCGGATCGTGAAGACGTACGACTACATCAACTGCGTTGTGCTAACGCTTCCGCTTACGGTCTACGAGGGTACATAGATGAACACTCTCCCCTCTCGTTGCTATATCATCACCATGATCTTGCGTGTGCGTAGGAAATTCTTTGAAATTACTATGTTCCCCAACAGGGGTATATGCTTTGTGATTTGTGAATGCCACGTGTCATCCATCAGAATGGGTCTCACCTGCTAACCCGTGAGACATGGTCTCATAGAATTTTTTTCCTGCTTAGAGCATCTCCAGCCGTGCCCTCAACAGGCCCTCCAATCATTTTCGACACGCTGACGCTAAAAAATCGGCCCAGTCGCGCCTCAGAAACCCGTTTTCTGCCGGTTGGGCGAAACTGACGCCGGCGGACCCGGGCCGAACCCGGGCGCCGGGGCGAACGGTTTTGACGCGAAAGAGCCGCAGGCCAGCCGCGTCAGTGAGACGACGCCTCGTCTTCCCCAAAGCGCCTCGGTTTTCCACAGGGAATCAATGACAAGGATGCCGCCGGTCAGCCTTTCATTTGATTCCTCACGGGTCGGCGCGTCACGGGTGGCGCGGCGATGCCTCCCCTCCCGCCACGCGTACACACGACTCGGGCTATAAAGACCCGTCGCTCCCCCTCGCCGCTGGCCACACCAGCCCGAGCCCAAACCAGCCGCCGCCGAGCTCTATCTCCCTCGTCCTCCCCTTCCCTCCTTCCCTCTCCAGCTATGGCCGAACGCTTCCCCGACAACGCCGCGGTTGCCAACGGCTTCGGCCGCCGCTCGCTCCAGTCATCAAAGGCGTGGCTTCTATTCGAGGCCAACATCCCGGCACCACCGGACATGCGCGCCGGGCCAACGGGGTGGAGGCTCAGCAACGGCGGCGCCCCTATCCCCCCCTCCCCCGACGTCAACGCGCGCCCCAACATCTACGCCGCCGAGGTCGACCGTGTGCGGTCGTCCCTGACTGAAGAGCAGCGCGCCCTCTCCCAGTACGCTGCCGGCAACCACGCGGCGTGGGCGGAGTATTTCCAGCGGCGGCAGGCACAGCGGATGGCGTCCACGAACGGGGCGCCGGTCGTGGGAGGCATCAAGAACAGCGACGGCCGCCGCCTGTGGGTGCCCAGGAGGTTCGGCTGTTCCTCCTCTTCCTCCTCCTCCCACTCCTCCTCCCACTCTATCGGCTTGCCGGCGCTCTTCGGCGTCAAGCCAGAGCCCGCTGGGGAGACGCCGCTCGGTCGGCGCACCCGCAGTGCCGGCATCGTCATTAACGAGGGTGGCCGGCGGGCCTCCTCCTCGACACCTCCGCGCTTCGTCAAACAGAAGACGGAGCCGGGGCTCGCCGCCGTCAAGCGGGAGCCGGGGCTCCCCGGCGGCGTCAAGGAGGAGGAGCTCAACAACGAGGCGGCCCTGAAGTGGGCGCGCGACGACTGGGCGCAGACGGAGCTGCAGCGCCAGATCCTCGCCTTGGAGCGCTTCAAAGCCTGGCGCCGCGGCCGGGACGAGGGAGGGATCGTCGTCCTCGACGATAGTGACGACGACGACGCGACGCCGCCACCGGTCCGAATTGAAGACGCCGGATAGGGGTCCAGCAGCAGGAGCGGCCGCACCATCAAGAAGGAGAAGGCCGACGACGACGAGGACGGCGGCGACATCGGCGACTTCGCCGCGCTCAGCAACTTCTTCGCCCGTAGATGTCTTTTTTTTGAATAATTTATGTAAACGCTGAACATGTTGATATGAATGTCAAGTTAGCCGAATTTATGACGAGTTTGGCCCAACTTAACCAAATTCAGATGTTTTAAAATTAAAAAAAATACGCGTCTGGTACAAACCTGGGGCGAGCGGCTGCCTCGTGCCAATTTTATCGCCGGCTCGCCAATTTCTTATAGATCATTGCCATTTTCTTCTACTCCTATTAGATAATTGCCACCATCCGTACCCATCAAGCCGGTCCACTGACGAAAAGTACATACATATTCCTACACCACAGAGCTAACCCGTCCCGCCCATGTCTAATTACAGTCTTCTACACGTATATACAGAGGCCAATCCAGTTGCCTCCTTAATGCTACAACTTTGCACCACACAACGCCTGAACGGTCGGAGGGCAAAGAGAAAAATCCGGCGACCCGCCGTCAGGCAGCGTCGCAGTTGACATCCTCGGGCTCGCCCACGTTGTAGTAGAGGGTGGACTGCCTGCCGTCGAACTTGGAGACGACGTTGTGCGCCGTGAGGCCGCAGTAGCACTTCCTCAGCCGCTGGATGCAGATGTCCATGATCTTCTGGAACATGTGGTCCTCCTGGATGAACGGCTGCTTCACGAACTCCTCCAGCGGCATCCACTGCACCACACAACGGCGCAATATATGTACACACGCTTCAGTAAAGCAAGACACTCCGAACCGAAGTTTTTATGCAGCCGATTTTCAGGTGTAGTTTTGAAGATGATGGTGACGTACCTTTGCTGCCTGAATCTCCGTTTCGTCGATCTTGATCGCGCTCGACAGAGGCCTCAGCATGCAGATGAAGAACAGGTCCGACTTCTGAAACGCCACGTTGTGCGCGTGCCTGTCATTGTTTTACGGTTTCAGTGGTGAGTGAGACAACATTCAGAGCAGGACAAAACGGTTTTAGAGTTGCTGCTCTGAGGTGGATGACTGTTTGTTTACCTGAAGGCGACCACATCCACGAATTCAGTGTCAACCTGCACATATCACCACAAGAAAACCACATTCAGAACCAATCCTCACGAGAAAGTCTATCCAAGTGCTCGGTTTCTTTCTTACCCCTGTTTCTTCCTGGACCTCCCTGATGGCTCCCGTATATATTTCTTCTGACTGCAAGAAGAATAATAACAATTGCTTCAGTAACAGCGACACACCATGAATTACCACCGTTGTATCTCCGATGATCTTCGGTGCGTCCTTACCTCCTGAATGAACCCCGTGGGAAGTTTCCAGACACCATCCAACGCCCAGCCGCGATACTTCTCTTGCACCACTAGGACCTGTCAGGTTGTTCAGGGAAATGCCATTAGACACACCAACTTATTCAGGAAAATCTTCTGAGCCGAAACTGTGCGCGCGAGACCTACCTCCATTTGATCGTTGATCACGAAGCCACCGACGCCGACCTGATGAGAAGCGTTCGCTGGGAGCAGAGACGGCTCGTCGGGGATCCAGTACGTCAGCATCAAGTAGGCCTCCTCCGCGTGGTGGTACTTGAATCCTTCCTGCACACAGTTTTAGCAACATAGATAGCATCAGTTCAGTGAACTAGTGATTTTGTATCCAAGTTCAGACAAACTGATTTCAGTGACTAGTTATTATTCGTACCTTGACTGCTATGGGAACAAACTCAGAACGATCCGCTGGCAATTTCAGCCACACCCCTTTCTTTCCCTGCGACAAAGAATCACAGCACATGTAAATAACTGAACCAAGTTACAGCGTGTTGCTGATGCATTTCAGTATTGCAGTGAACACTTCATAAATTACTGAACTGGAGTATTTCAAACCCCCATTTTTTTTCCTTTCGATCTGTGCACGTACCACGGACTGCCAGTAGGAGAGGGACGCCGCGAGTGACCGGGCGAAGGCGGCCTCGTCGGACGGCAGCCTGTCGGCGTCGACGACGACCCCGCCGTACTCGTCCTCGGAGGCCTCCAGCACGAAGTTGTTCTCCAGGGTGGTCCACCAATGGTGGCCCGTGGAGTCGGGCCAGTTGACGCCCATCCACTCGGGCTCGCTCCTGAACAGCTTCCTCCGCGCCGCCGACCTCACCCCGCTCAGCATCCGGCCGATGGAGTAGGACGCGCTCACCCCGTGCTCTGAACAGCAACAACGAAACACAGTGAGCACTTCAAACATTAAACTGCACCCATAGGCGGCGGTGACCGACGAGGTGATAGATAGGACCATAGGGGCTGTTACCTCTGGAGGAGCTGGGGCAGTTGAAGAACCTTGCGGCGTTTCCGGCGCGGCCGCGGCGGCGCCCGCCCGGCGTCGAGCAGAGAGCGGCGGCGGCCGTATCGACCAAGCTGCAGCTCTCCATCGCTCACAGGTGGTGTCTCTGGACAAAGTGATACCCAAGTTGCAGTGCTATCACGAGCGATGCTACCGTTGGGGTATGAACTGATACGGCGTGCGCGCCTTGCGATGTCCGGGGGCGAATGGCTGAGCTCCACAGAGCGGCCGAGGAGCTTATAAAATCTGTAGGGGGTGTCCACGTCACTGTCACGGGGATAAGGGGCCACGCCGATGGCATGGGGATATTCGCGCGCCGGAGCGGGCCAAGATCCCGCGCGCCGGCTCAGAGTTACCGCCCCGCGGCACAAGGCAGACGGATGGCCTCGCCCTAATCCGATTGTTATCATTAGGAGTAGTTCCTTCGCAGTTACTTACCACTGCGCAAGAGAACAAAAGCACGGCGTAGTACTAAACTAACTTGACGACAGTGTGCAGGAGAAACGACATGCAGAGCAGAACCCAGACGAGAGTCCCGGACGCATGTGGCTACCAAAAAATGCTGTCTGGCCGGTGGTGGAGTGGTGGGTGTGACGAGGATCCGCAATGCGGGAGCGGGACGCATCAATCAACTGGCATAAGGCTGGTTGTAATGGAAGTATCATAGGTAGTATCATGCATGCCAACTAGGCAACTTTGATGAGGTGGCATAGAATTAAATGAAGTAAGAGAGGATTGAGTATCATATCATGATACCGTATCATAATAAATGCTACACTAGTATGTGTCATGCATGACAATAAGTAAAGTCATCTATGATACTACTATATGATACTATGCATTAGGAAGGTAGTATTATATACTAGTATCATATGCATGATAGTAACTTATGATACTACCCATTTTACAACCAGCCTAAGCAATGCCGTGATCACTGCCTAATCACCCCGTCACGCGGGCCACCACCCGCCCTTCTTGTTAGCTTTATTGATTGATTGATTTCAGCGGTGGTTGCAATTAGTTAGGTCTCCGTGGTACGTGCGCCCTGTTCCTGTCCGCCTCTGTGCCGCGTGACTGGGCTCCGCGTCGGAGGGATAATACTACATCCGTTTAGCTTTCGTTCAAACCGGAGCTGAACGAGCTATAAATTTCCTCATCCAGATATCCGCATGATTGTCTCGGTCATGATGGTGTCCTCCTTGGCGAGCAACGCAGGCTGCACGCGTCAGCGACAGGAGATTTTTTTTAGATTTTTTTTCTTCGTTCAGGCAACAGTCTGAAGAAAAGTAGCAGAAGATTTCTCTTTCTCTCCCTCTCCTTTTTAGAACCAGGCAGAAGATTTTTCTCCCTTCGTAGCGAGCGAGTGCAACCGGTTTGGATCGTTCGGGCGTTCCGCACGTGGCCCGATGTGCGTTCGGTTGGGGCGAGGAACTCGTTGGGATCGGATTGGGCGGATTACGTGGAGACAGGTGGTGCCGCGCGGTCCGCGGGGCACACGAAAGGTACGGGAACTCCGGACGGGTCTAGAAGGCGACGGCGACGCCGTGAACACGTGGGAACGGCGCGGGCTGCTCCGGGAACGGAGGAGCAGGCCGCCGCCTAGACGCGTCGCCCGCGCGCGTCTCCGGCGGCCATGCGCGCGACGTGCCGAGCGCTGCGTGCTGGACCGTCGAGTCCGGGTCGGTCTGCGTTGCGGGCTGCGAGTTCCCATGCAGGAGCCGAGGTGTCTGCGCTGCGAGCCACAGACCTCGGTGGCAGTGGCGGCTCCAGGAAATGAAGGCTGGGTATTCACTTAATTTTTTTTTTGCTCTAAACATAGTATATGAACCAAACAACAGACCACAAGCAATATATGAACAAAACAACACTAGGATAAAGGAAGTAGCAATATTTCAATGTATCAGACCATAACAACATGAATACATAAGTACCTTTTGATTGATAAAGTGATGATATCCTTCTTACAATATAACTTTGCGGTCGCCTTTCTGGAAGAGATTGATGACATCTTCATCCTTCACTTGATTGAAAAATTCTCTCTCAACAAATGTAACCAAACAATTGTTCAAATATTCATCACCCATTTTGTTCCTTAGCTTATTCTTCACATAGCTCATTGAAGAGAATACCCTTTCAACACTAGCAGTAGCTACTGGGAGAATCAATACCAACTTAAGAAGCTTGTAAACAATATGATATAGTTCATGCTTGTTTGTCTCAACAAGCATAACTGAAAGCTGACACAGATTTTTCAGGTTTTGAAACCTTTCATCTCTACGCACATTAGTAACATACATGTTTAGTTGCCATGGAAGTCTTGCCAGTTCATCACTTGTAAAATCAGAAGCATAAAACTTTGTAGCAAGCCTAACCAACTTCTCTTGGTCATAAGCAGCAAATAGATGAAGTGGACAAAATGCTTCCATGCAAGAAAGTAGCTCCGTGTTTACCTCATCAAACCTGCTATTCAGCTCATTGATTTGCCTATCAATGACACCCACAAACATATCAACCTTGAAGCGGTGGTAATTGGTCACACCATTACATAAACCCCTTCTAGAACGACCAACGGGAAAGTAAGGACCCTCCATATCAACAACTTTGATCTTATGCTTTGTACAAAAAGATGTGACCTTTGTGAGAAAATCATCCCATCCAACATCGGTCCTCAAAGCCTCCAAGTAATACTTTGTGTCACTAACAAGCTCAATAGCATGAACAATATCTTCGTCTTGCTTTTGCAAAGCTCTACACAACTCATCTGTGTATCCAAATATTTCTTGCATCAAGTGTGCCATGAAAACAAACTCAAATGATCGAAATATTGTCTCTATGGATAGAGCTGCTTGTGCCTCCGCACCATGGTACTCGTCTCCAATCTTGCGAAGGACTCGTCGTAGTGCACCATACATAGAGATGACATGGTTCACAGTTTTGAAGTGAGAGCCCCAACGTGTATCACATGGCCTTCCCAAACCCATTTCCTGATTCAGCCCAGTCCCCGTTTCTACTTCTTCCAATTCCAGTGCATCAATGAGTTCTTCAGCCTGAGCTATCCGAAGCATTCTCATCTTTTTACAAGACATGCCAAGAGCATTTAACAAGTGTGCAAGGTGCTGAAAGAACCAAGTACAATCACCACTCTCCTTAGCAACAGCAACAAGAGTTAACTGTAATTGATGGGCAAAACAATGAACATAGTAGGCAGAAGGGGACTCATCCATAATCAGTTTTTTCAGGCCATTAACATTACCTCTCATATTACTAGCTCCATCATATCCTTGCCCACGAACCATTGCAAAGGTCAAATTGTAGTCCATAAGCATTTTCTGAATTGCAGCTTTTAGTGTCAAAGAGGTGGTATCTTCAACATGAGCAAGACCAAGAAATCTTACAACCGCCCTTCCTTTCTTATCAACATAACGCAAGCAAACAGCCAACTGTTCATTCTGATACACATCACTAGACTCATCTGCAAGTATTGCAAAATGACCACCATCAAGTTCTTCAATGACTAGTTTAGTAGTCTCTTGTGCACAACATTTTATCACCTCTTGTTGTATATCATGGTGAGTCATCTTGCAGTTCTGTGGAGCATTCTTGAGAACAACCCTGTCAACCTCTTCAAAATTTCCTGCTAGCCAATTTAGAAGCTCAAGGAAATTTCCTTTATTTAGCGAGTCTTCACTTTCATCATGCCCCCTAAATGCCAAGCCTTGGCTCAATAGAAATCTCACACACTTGAGTGTCCATGTCAAACGCTGTTTATACAAAGCCTTGTATTGTGAGGTGTTTGAAGCAATAGACTCCCTAATTGATGTTGTAGGTGTAGTGAACATATCATATTTTTCTTGAGCTTCAGCGTGAGCACTACTAACAGCTCCAATATGCCTCTTCAATCTTGCTTTCATGTTCCAATTATTAAATCCACCATTCACAAATGCATCTCCTCCGGGACTTTTTGTTTTATCCTTGAACAAGTAGCAAACAAAGCAAAAAGCAGCCTCTTTTTCCACGCTATACTCAAGCCACTTATGATCTTTAAACCAAGTAGGGGAAAAGCGACGAGAATGTCCACTAAAATCTCTGATTTCAAACTTATGATCAATTGGTTGACAAGCTCCCAAGTCAATGTATCTCCTTCTAACTCTATCCTGGTCATTGACATGATATGAAGATATAGGAAGTTGCTTGCCGGGATCACGTTCTAGAGCAGCCAAATCTGCTTCAAATTGGGGCATTGATTCGTCATCTTCATCAACCGCTTCATCATCTACAATTGGGGTTGGGGAGCCTCTCTCCCTCTCCGGTTGCGGAGCTTCATCATGTGTGTGCACTAATGCTAGTTGCAAATTGCTCTCAACCTCAACGGAAAGAGAAGTTGGTGTGGATGTAGAAGTTATTTTTCTTGCCTTCGAAGATTTGTCCCACAATTCAAACAAGCTGACATTCTTCTTCTTCATCTACATCACATTATCACAAACAAGAGAAGTAGTTCAGTGTCCATGTAGCAATCATTTGTGGTCCATCTAGCAATCATTTGATAGTTCAGTTTCAATTTACAAGCAATTAGTGAAAAAACTTCAGATTTGTTTGAGAACAGAGGGAAAGAATACCTAGTAGATGGATGGATCTACAGACAGCAGACCGGATGGAGGCCGTGGAGGGCGCTGTCGCGCCGTGGACGCTGGATGCGGTCTGCCTGTGCAGTGGATGGCCTGTGCCTGTCCCGCTGGCCGCTGGCCGCCGGCTGGCGCTTGCTGCCTCCTGCCTGGCGGAGCCGCGGAGGAGAGGGCCAGAGGCCGAGGGGCGAGGGCAGGCGAGTGGAGGGGTGGGAGGGCCGGAGGGGTTGAGGAAGAGGCGGCAGCGCAGGAGAGGGTCGGCCGGACCTGGGTGCTGGAGCAGTGCGGCCGCCGCTCGAAGAGGGGAAAGCGATTTGGGATTGGGTAGGAGACGAGCAGTGGCTGGAGAAGAGTCGCGCGCCTAACCAGACGCCCGCTCGGCCGTGTCTCGCTTCGTGCGTGGCTGCCGCTGTTGCAGTTTGGGCTGCAATTGAGTCATGGGCCAAATCAGCACCGTATAATACATGTAATATATTTTTTTATGTGAGAATCTTGGGTATTCCAGGGAAGTCCCAGGAATACCCCCAGCGCCGCCGATGCTCGGTGGTGGTCTGTTTCAGCCCGTCGGTGCTGCATGCCGCCTGCAGGGGGCCACCGTGTTCTTCGTGTGGATCACGAGCATGTTTTCTTTTTTTGTGAAGGTTTCTGCTTTCCTGTTTCTTTTGGGCGAAGTATCCAATAAAAATGGCTTTTCAGTGAAAATCTGAAAATTTCTATGTTAGCCATCAGATCTATAATGGACGCCATAGATTAAAGGTGGGATTCCTAAGCGTCCACTTAAACGCAATTAGCAGATAACCCCCTAACTTATCCATAATCAAGCAGTAAAAATTCTTTGTGAGCATCCCTTGGATCGGTTCACGTTCCAATCTACTCCCTCCGTCCGAAAATACTTGTCATCAAAATGGATAAAAAAGGATGCATCCAGAACTAATATACATCTAGATACATCCCCTTCTATTCATTTTGATGACAAGTATTTCCGGACGGAGGGAGTATGTCACGATGGAGAATCGTGTTCCGGCGGCCACTAGTCCTTGCCCTCCCCCGGCAGCAACAGGCCCTCTGTCGGCATCTCCTCCGGTGGCGACTCGAGCCATGTCGTTCCCTCCGCCGGCAACAACAGGCCCTTCCTCGGTGGCGAGTCGAGCCATGCCCTTCCCTTCGTCGGCCGTGACTGGCTGCTCACCCTCGTCCAATTACGTCTCAACCTTCAGATTACTCAACGTCAGCGCTCATTCTCGTCCGTGCGAACCTTATGTCCCCTGGCCATGTAGTGTAGAGATTCACCTAGCACTAGCTCCAGAGTTTACGACCACCACATTAATCAATTGACATGGCTTGTTGCTTATTTGGAACTACAAGTTCGTGTGTTACATGATTTCTGAATGGGTGTTCTGTAGCTCTGCAAAACTTTACAAAGATGTTAATTTATGGGTTTTGTGCCAACAGTTTATGAAGCTGAAACTGTGCATGGAATTCGAAGTTGTGTATTCAGATTTTTCAATTTTTTCATCAACACCGAACAGTAATCCTCAAAAACTACAGGGGAGTTGCACAGCACTAACAGATTAGCAAATATCAGTGCACAAGCTTCAGCATTTGCATGCACAATTCTTCAGAGAAACAGAGGCTGCGTTGGACATTTCGTGAGAGAAATTGGATCACTGAGGTACAATTCTTCAGAGAACAGAGACTGCACTAATATTTCGTCAGAGAAATTGGATCACTGAGGTACAATTCTTCAGAGAACTAAATAGCATGGGGGCAGCCCGCGTCCGCTGTGTTGCCGCTCGAGGTCGACGCATGCGGATGTCACTGTGATGGACGCGGCTACCTGCAGGTCACACCCACCATCACCCGGCGCATCAGCTTGGTGGCCCTGGTAGCACGGCGCTGCTCTACTTCATCCCCATGGACGGTGCGGCCGGCATACGCGTCACCTACGCAGTTCCCGTCCCCTCACACGGTCTGCGTCGTCGGTGAAGCTGCCTGTTCGGACGCTGCGGATATCCTCGTCTTCCCCGCGGCAGCGTTCTGGCCTCGGCTCCTCGGGAGTCCTACCGACGATGAGACAGAGCTCTGACGTGGTGCATCCCCGTGTCTCCATCAGTTGTGGTCGCCGTGCCTTGGGTCTCGCCGCCGCGAGAAGTCTCGGAGCGCCGTGGCGTTCCCGGCGGCAGCATCCCGTGGACGTGGGAGAGTTAGGTCGGAGTTGGGTAAGGCAATCCTGAACGATTTTGGCTAATCATTACGAGAATAGGGGGTTATTTGTTAATCGCTTTTAAGTGGATGCTCAGGGATCCCACCTTTGATCCATGGCGTCCATTATAGATCTGATGGCTCACATACGAATTTTCAGATTTTCATTGAAAAGACATTTTCACTGGATACTTCGCCTTTTGTTAATGCCCAATGTCATGCTCCCCTCCATTCCGTTCTGTTAGGTAGCTAGCCAGGTGCTCCCTCTATAAAGAAAGGAACTGACTTAAGGGTAAGTTTTTTTGTGAAAACTTCCGTATTCATCTTTAATCATGACAATACAAGAACACTAAAAATAATAAAAATTACATTCAGGTCCAAAGACCACCTAGCGACGACTACAAAGACTGAAGCGAGTTGAAGGTGCGCCGCCGTCATCGCCCCTCCCTCGCCTGAGCAGAGCAAAACTTGTTGTAGTAGCCAGTCAGAAAGTCGTCGTGCTAAGGCCCCATAGAACCGGCGCACCAGAACAGCGACTGCCGCTGATGAAGAGTGGCGTATATCAAAAGGATCCAACTAGAAGAAACACAAACGTAGACGAACTACGACTAGATCTGAGCAAATCCACCAAGGCCGGATCCGCCGGAGACACACCTTCACACGCTGTCACATCGCCTTACCTTGCACTAGGCTAGCACTTGTCTATTGCATCATGTTTAAATTCTTTAGAAACTTGAAATGGGGATTGCCTAAACCCTAGCATCAAAGGAATTCACTAGGTTCAACTAAAATAATTTCAGTGAATCCAAATAGTTTTCAAAAATGTTCATCATTTCTGGAAAATGCTAGAAACAATAACCAGAGGTGTTACATGCTAGATCGGTGTGGCATTGAGTCGGGGGCCTGACAACTTTGGTATCAGAGCCTGACTGCCTGTAGGATAACCAAGCCAAATTGGTCGAAGTTGAGTCTAGAAATTCTTTAGTTATATAAGGGAATTGATCGTGGGATGGAACGTAAGACTCTTTTTACTCCTTATACCTTATGCCTTCTGATCCGAGTCATCTTATCTTTCCTACGGGGTTAAGGAACTAGGCTTTCTCTTCTTTCTATTAGGATCACGTGTTACTAACCGTAGACTTATAGAATTGTTGGACTTAAGCCTCGGTTCAGTTCCTACTACTTCCCGTATGTTAACTGTTGATCTCGAAACCTTGATATTGTGCTTCTGAGTGGTTATGCCACCACTTTTCAAGATATCTCAAACCTTTTCGAGCATTTACACACGGCATGCTGTCCGAGTCATCCCAGGTTTTCTAATAGTCTGATGCATTTGCAAATTCCTTCTTACGTTCCAAAGTTCCTTTGTGCCAGATCAACCACACTAATTAGTGTGTTGAGGTACTTTATTGCCTCGGCATTTATGTTAGAGCTATTATTATGACCCTAGGCGCCTAGAGTATCACCTAGTAATCTAGCCATGTTTTGTGTTCCCAGTGTGATCATTCTGGCCATCATTCTCGAAAGCATCCCGTGATGCCACTTAGTTAGTAAGTATTCTACTCCTAGGTTTTGAGCCCGAGATTCACTTCACTTACTTCATGTTGGTAGTATTTGCTAGTTCCTTTAGGTTATTAGTAACTTTTGCGATAGTCCTCGAGGTCCGTGGTATTCCCTTCCTCCAAATACCATGAACCATTTTGGCAGAAGTTCCTCGCTGAACCGAAAGATCACAACCAGAGTGCTCTTGACGAGTTCTCGATTCTATGATGTTACTCTGCCAGTTCTACCTTTTCTGCATGGGTTATCCGGAAGAAATATGTTGAACTCGTCCGACATGCTAATCCATGCATCCACAACTCAGAAAATCATATGTTCTTTTGAGTTGTCCCTCTTTAGTTGTTTTTTGGCCTCGTCTATCAATTGATAGTCAAGAGTAGTCGTGCACCCGTGCTATCGATGCGTATTACTCTTGTGGTCCATCAAGCCATCCTATTCGGAATGACTAGGAGAAACAAACTCCAGTACCTCTTCCATATCCAGGATTGGGTCAAAGTAGTTGTATCTCGCAGATCAAAATGCCAATCCAGCTTTTGTTCTGTTCTATCTTGGAGTATTACCATCTTTATATTAAGAATATCATGGGAATTGCACACCATCCTGTGAACTCTTGATACAATGATACTTCTCGCCATCATTATTCATTCCTCGGTCCCCGTGTTATTGTAACTGGAACGCCAACAAGTGGATCATGATGTGTGAAATCAACGCTCCTAGCAACTTTGTTGCTTGGTAGTTAAAGGACAATAATTTCATTCTTAGCGTGTTGGTTCTTGAATCATCATTCTAAGATAGATTGTTCTATCTAGTCCTTATTTTCGATGCACCTTTCGATCAATGAGTTAGGCTATGCCAATCCCTTGCTTAATTGGTCATCTCGTCTTGCCCTGAAAAGCAAGATTGTTCTCGAGCTCAATAGCATATCGGTGGTTCGTGATTTTCCGAATATCTTCTCGGAAGTATCACCAGGCTGTCACCTAACCGCTATGTTGAGCTCATGAACAAGTTGGTTTTCGAAACCACCCTTTCTCCAAGAATCCGTGTTGGATACCCTGGGCTAGTTGGTTAAGCTAAACAACAATTTGGAGAGTTGGAAGATAAAAGCTTGCCCGACTCAGTTCATTCCAAAGGGATATCTTTGTGCGTGCGTGTTGAAGAAATATGATATCTTCCTTGATTGAACCTCGTGGTCAATTATTGGATCTATTGTCTTGCCAAAACTTTGATTTGAGTATGGGCTATCATCAAATCAAATCAGAACCAACGATATTCGTAATGTTGTCTTACTCGTGGATGTTCCCTCGAGCATACACCATTATATCTTTCGGGTCTGACCAATGCTATCACCTTGCTCACATAATTGTGGAATTCCACTTATATGGAAACCTGGATGAATTGTTGTTGAGCCCATCGACGACATTTTTATCTTCTCCACCATGATTCATGTTGAACATCTAAGTTAGTATTGGAAACTTTTATAAGCATTATCTTCATGTTCCGCTCATGAAGCATATGCCGGATGGAAGGAGTGACTTCCTCTAACTCATGTGCATCTGATGCAAGTTGCCGCCGTGGATTCGAGAAAGTCAATGTTGCTTCCTTTGGAATCATCCCAAATCGGTCATGCGTACGTGCGAAGTATTCTGTGGTTCGGAGACTTGCAACCTTCGTTCTATATGTGTTCCTAGCACACCAAGCCACTCATTGATTTGTTCAAGGAGAAGAAGTTCCTTCATAAAGAGCTAATCCGGACTTATGTAAGGACTTTGATATCCTCGTTGACGGTTTCCCACCTGAACTCGGTAGTGTTTAATTATAAGACTACTATGTGGCCATGCTTGTCTGGGACAACGTGTTCACATGTTTGTAGAAGAACCAGCTCAAGTTTTGGAGCTTACTGTGACGCCCGGATAATTATGCTACAGTAATCCTATGCTAATGATGCCCTGTCACCGCATTTACTGTTGTTAACCTTGCGTTGATTCAATCACTTTCGGTTTCAATTTTCAAAATTAAATCAAACGGCAAAAGTAAATAAAAGAAAAAGGGAAACCAACCAAAAAAAGAAAGGGCCGCAAGCCCCCTGCCCACCGGGGCCTCGGCCAACCGGCCCAACCTAGCTGGTCGGCCCAGCCGCACCTGCATAACCCCCCTGGAACCCTAGAGCCCAACCGCTCCTTCCCCACTCTTCCTGATCCCCTCGCTCCTCTCCCCCACCCCATGACCCGATCTGGATCGGGGGCGCTCGCCCCCCGACCCTGGTGGCCGCATCGCCCCGCGCGCCGACCCCGCCACCAAATCGCCGAGCGCCGCCCCTCCCGGCCTCCTCCCCGCAGCCCTGTCCCCTCTCCCGCGTGGCCTGACGCCTGCTCAACGCCGTCGACGTCGCCGCCACCTCGCGCCATCACCGGACCCCGCTGGACGCCTCCTCGACCCCGCCTCACCGGACCTCCCCAGGACTTGCCGCACCGTTCCCCAGCATCGGGGGTGAGCTCACGCGCCCCGCTTCCCCCTGTATCCCCCTCGATCTGTCGCCGCTGCAGTCGCGGCCGCCTGCATCACCCCCGCCGCTCACCCCGCTCCAGTTGGCCGGCCTCTACGCGGTCGCGCTCGGGCTCGACCTCCGACCGGGCAACCCCATGCCCATGCGCCTCGCCACACCCCCCCCCCCCCCCCGCTGCGCCTGCTCACCGGTGCCCCGGCGCGCCCACACGGCCGGCCTCGTCGCGGGCTTGGCTGGCCTCGCCCAGGCGCCCATGCCCGCAACGCCCCTGCGCCCGTTAACCCGCGTGGCCTCCTGGGCCACTTACCAGTGGGGCCCGCCCCTGTTAAAAAAAGAACAATAAGAAATACGTATAAATAAAAATTAAAAGTAATTAATTATTTAATTAACTTAATTAATCCTGTTAATTAAACTAATTAACTCCTTAACTAATTAAACTGTTAATTAGTGTTAGTCAATGACAACCGGGACCCACGTGCTAGTTTGACCAGTCAAACAGACTGTTGACTGGTGACATCATGCTGATGTCATGCTGACACAGTAATGGCTTTTATCTATTTAAATTAATTCTGTTAATTTTGAAAATGAATTAAAACTTTGGAAATTAATAGATACTAATCCGTAGCTCGGATGAAAAAGTTTTATACATGAAAGTTGCTCAGAACGGCGAGACAAATCCGAATACGCAGTCTGTTCGCCCGCCACACATCCCAAGCATAGCAAACATGCAACTTTTCCCCTTCGGTTCATCTGTCTGACAGACGTCCGAAACCGGGAATACTTTCCCGGATGTTTCCCCCTTCACCAGTATCGCCTAGCGCTGTGTTAGAACACTTCTAGCCCCGCTTCTTGTCTTGTTATGCATATGTTTGCGTGTATTTACTGTTTCTTCCCCCTCTTCTCTCCGGTAGACCCCGAGACCGCTGCTGATGCCCCTGTGATTGACTACGTCGACGACGACCCTCCTTGTCTGAGCAACCAGGCAAGCCCCCCTTTTATCACCCCGATATCGCCCATTCTATTCCCTCATGCTTGCATTAGATTTTGCTACTGTATTTGATTGCTCCTATTCTGATGCATAGCCTGCTTTTGTACCTGCTTATTGTTACCTACCTGCTTATCCTAAACTGCTTAGTATAGGTTGGCTAGTGATCCATCAGTGACCCCCACTTGTCCGTGTTGCCCCTGCTTCATCATCGATGCCTCGATCAGCATGATCGACGACCAGAGCCCGACACCTCACATCACATCACGCCCCTTTTGTTGCTCGAATCTGCAGAGCTACTATTGAGTGCCGAGGGTGATCCCTCATAACGCACTCCTGATGATAATTCTATAGTGTAGCTATTCGGTCATGGTCATCGAGGGTGATTTCCTCTTTCACCATTCCCGATATGGCTCTGTCATTCAACACCTCAAGTGTGAACCTCGAGGGTGGTCCCTCTTACGTTCACCTTGATGATTACATTGAGCGAAATCCACTTGGGTGATTCCTCGGGTTTTCCGCTTGATGTTTGGACACACGGTTACAATGACTTTACTTGAAACCTTGGTGAAATTCGGGCGGGCCCGGAGAGCACCCGCAAGATAATTACGTGGCACGGCCGGGCATTCTAGGCCCTTGTCGTAAGTCCACGAGACGGGGCGACGAGGTCACTTTCGATCATGAGTCTCTGCTCGTCTCCGCAAGCTAATAATATACTATGGTTTGATTATTTGTTCTGAGTTGGCCTTTGGCCTTTACGCACCAACCACCACGCGAGAATAGTTATGGGCCTCGACATCGCAGTATCAGCCGAAGATTTGTCAGACGTCCAGTTCAGCATTGTGGCCGAGCCGTATCATGCCATCCACTTCACGGGTGGTGCTGGTATCCCCTTGCGCACAACGACCCGGAGTGCAACGGGCGATGGGCCCAGACCCCGGAGTGCTTAGGATGTAGATCGGCGGGGACCTCTCTGCTGAGCCTAGGTAGGGCTGCGACGTGTTGATCTTCCGAGGGCGGGCATTGACCCTAGAAAGGTGTGTCCAGCCAGAGTGATCGAGCGTGTTGGGTAACGTGGTGCACCCCTGCAGGGAAGATTATCTGTTAATAGCCATGTCCACGGTAAAGGACGTTCAGACTTATATCCTGATCTTATACAACTACAAATGGATACTTGAATATGTGGCTCTGGGATTGCTTTCTCGCAGGGAGTCGAGGAAGGATCTCTGGGCATTAATGTTACAACATGTTTGTTAATTAAACTGCTATTCTTTACTCTTCTATATGCTGCAAGATGCTTGGAGCTGCTTGAAGATGCTAGTCTTCGATAGGCTAGGCCTTCCCCCCTCTATTCTGGCATTCTGCAGTTCACTCCACAGATACAACCCTTACATTTAATACCAATGCATACTTAGTATAGATCTGATGCTTGCGAGTACTTTGGATGAGTACTCACGGTTGCTTTGCTACCCCTTTTCCCCCTTCTTTCTTCTTTCCAGTTGACGCAACCAGATGGTGGATCCCTGGAGCCAGATGCCACCGCTGATGGATGCTACTACATGGAGACCGCTGATGACCAGGAGTAGTTAGGAGGTCCCAGGCAGGAGGCCTTGCCTCTTCGATCGTGTTGCTTTTGTGCTAGCCTTCTTAAGGTATCCTTGTTTAACTTATGTTTGTGCTCAGTTTTTGTTTGCTTCTGCTGACTCTTGTGTATCGAGCTATGTATTGCCCCTGGCTTGTAATATAAAGCTTGTATTGTTTTATTTGTGTCTAGAGTTGTGTTGTGATATCTTCCCGTGAGTTCCTGATCTTGATCGTACACATTTGCGTGTATGATTAGTGTACGATTGAATCGGGTGGCGTCACACTTACTACCGTAGTCCATTTCCCGAGAATCTCGCAACGTCGTCACGTCGATTTGTGTTGCAAACTTTCTTTTTTTCTTTCTAGACTCGATGAGTCTGGAATATCCTGACACCAACCAGATCTGAATCTCAGGCAGATATGATGGTTGGAGCATTTTCCAAGAACTATAACATTGGTCTCTCGATAACCGGTAAAGTGGATGTCGTGGCCAACACACCCAACCGGAAGACCTATTATTGTAGTATCTCGGTTGAAGAAAGTTGGCCACCTCCCCATGAGGATTTCGTAGGATTTACCTCCTTAGTTAATCCTTACGGATTCTTGTGCTCCCGAAGTCTGACCTTTTACTTGATGATTCTAGGTACCAAACCATTTTAATAAATGGGTTGTGCTAGCACATCAAGGAGAACATTAGAAGCGGAGTGCTAAATGTCTCTCGGTCGATCATCCAGATTTTGTCCCCTTGGCGTCGCTAAGGTGAAATCTGAGAAAGTGTTGTCCTCCTTGCATCTGCTTCCTCCACCAATACTCATCATGGTAGTGTTGTGTTGCCAGGATCCTTGACACGGATGTTGGTACAACCTTGATGAATATGGAAATGCTCAAGTTCTTGAGAGCACGCGCAGGTGCTAGGTTTTATCGTCGACATTAATTGCATAGTGCTCTCAGTTTTCTCGGTTATGCTATAACCCTTTCAAACAGTGGATTCACTCTCTACTGATGGGGTTCCTCCCCAGTTACCAGAATCATTCCTTGCATTCTCTTCAACAAGGTAATCCACATCATCCATTCTAGTCTGGCATGGCATTCCTTCGCCCTCCGCCAAGCGATTGTTGTGATTTGCCTTAGGTTGGTATAAAGAGTTTCAATGATCTCTGAATCAAAAGTAATTCTTTTTGCCGCTTAAGATAACAATTCTACGAGTCACCTCCTCTAAGATGTCTCGCTACGGTGTCATGGAAACTCAACCCCTCGCTACGTTGACAACCGCTCAACACCTTCTTAAGTGTGGATTTGTTGTCTACCTAGCGAGCCCTCGTCATCTGTTTCACTCCATTCCTTTGGATAGATGCTTCGTGCCTCGGCTTTAGAGATGTTGCTATGTCTCATTCCGTGAGTTGATCCTAAGTGGTTCGACCTTCGATAACATCGATCCTTCTAGAGTCTTTCTTTCCCTCTTGTTGTCATGTTAGTTGGAGTTCTCAGAGCAAGACGTCGAGACGAAGATGGTGATCGAATCAACGTTCTTATGAAGTGCAACTTGGATCATGAAGATTGTGTTAGTTTGCGTTCCCCCTTCCATCTTACCCTACGCTTGAATCTCGGGACGAGATTCTTGTTTAGTGGGGGTGAGTTGTCACATCCCTAGCCTTACCTTGCACTAGGCTAGCACTTGTCTGTTGCATCATGTTTAAATTCTTTTGAAACTTGAAATGGGGATTGCCTAAACCCTAGCATCAAAGGAATTCACTAGGTTCAACTAAAATAATTGTAGTGAATCCAAATGGCTTTCAAAAATGTTCATCATTTCTGGAAAATGCTAGAAATAATAACGAGAGGTGTTGCACATTTTTCCATGACATATTTGGGCTCTAAATTAAATCATAAAGTATTTGCATTTGGGCATTTAAATGCTATTAAATATTTTAAATGCTCAAATAATCATAAACTAAAATGTTTACTGTTGGATATATTCCAAACAATAGTCATGATTAGTTTCATGATTTTTGGAAATGCCCTGACATTAATAAAGCCCTGAAGTTACAGAAATAATAGAAAACAGGAAATAATAAAAAGAAAGGAAACCTACCTGGGCTTACCTTCCTGTGCAGCCCACCTGGCTGGCCCAGCCCACCACCGCAGCCCCTCTGTCGCCTTTCTCCTCGCGCCAGTAGGCAGGGGCGCGTGTCTGGCGCGCGCAGCCACACGCCGGCCACCTCCTCCCTGCCTGGCTGCCTCCTCCTCCCCCTGGACGTCTCTCGCAGCGCCAAGCCACCCCTTGGAACCCTCTCTCTCGCGACCTCTTTCCCCTCTGATGCTCTCTCTTCCTCTCTGCCCGAGCGGATCCCGTCGCCGCCGCACGCCGTAGACGCAGCCACCATGCTCCCCTCGCCTCCCCGACGTGTCTGCGAGCTCCGCCTCGACGCCCTCATCCTCTCCGCCGATTCAGGCAACACCGGACGCCCCCGAACGCCACCAACACCGTCGTCTTCAACCTTCTGCCCTCCTAGATCGCCGAAGATGCTCCGTCGTCGTCCGTGCCTCCCCGTGCTCACTGTTCATCTCCCTGGAACCGCTGTGAGCTCCTGCCCCTTCTCCCCCTCTCCGTTTGCCTCTTTGTGCACCACATCGACCACATCGAGCTCGGCCGCACCCGCCGCCGCCACCGCACGTCGCCGTCGTGGCCACAACCACGTTGGCTTGATTCCGAGCACGCCATCGTCTTCACCGCACTCGCAGAAGCCCATAGCACCTCCCCACGTGCCTCGCCATGCCTCATAGCGACGGCTTCGACCTCACCCGAACTCCGGCGACTGCCAAGATCGTCGCCGGCGACGTTTCCGGCCACCCCAGCTCCACCCACTGCCACCACTCGACGCGGCTCACTCCCCGCATCACGTAGATGTGCTCCGCCGTCGTTTTGGTCGCCGGAGCACGAATCCCGCACTGCCCCGCCGCGTTTGGCCTCGCCGGCGGCTAAACGCCGGCGAGTTTGACCCTGCTAACCGAGTTGACCCCGGGTGGACCCAGTTTGACCCCTGGGTCTATGACAAGTGGGACCCGCCTGCTAATTAAGTTAGGATTAGGACTAAGTAAAAATTAGTTAGACTAATGACACTGACACGCGGGACCCAATAGTCAGGTTTGACCTGGACCGTCCCCGTTGACTGCTGATGTCACCCTGATGCACTGCTGACGCAATAAATCATTTTCTGGATTTATTTTAATTCAGGAAATTCTAGAAAATAGCTAAAACTTCTAAAAATCATAGAAATTAATCTGTAACTCCAAATGCAAAGATTTATATATGAAAAATGATCAGAAAAATCCAAAGAATCTGTTTATGGCATTTTCATGCATGTTTGAGCAATCTAAATCTACTGTATATGACAATTTGAATTAATGGCATTTGAAATGTCATATATGGAGTTTGAATTTGAATCTTAGATTCAAACCAACTCCATTTAACCTGCTGCTAGTTGCATTAGCTCAAACCACATCATATTGCCATGTCATGATCATGCATCATATTGTGCATTGCATTGATTGTGTTTCTTCTTTGTTTGTTGGTGCTTGTCCCCTCTCAGTAGACGTGTACCGACGATGTGATCGATGACACCGATGAAGAACTATACTATCTTCAGAAGTGCCAGGCAAGCAAAACCCCCTTGTTCATTCCGATACAATCCCACTCTCTCGCTCCTGCTCTCTTTTACTGCATTAGGATAACAACAATTCATCTGTTACTTGTTGCGGTAGTTGAACCCCCTTTTCCTCTGCATGACCTATCATTGCCACAGTAAATAGATGAAACCCATTAGCATGAGTAGGAGTTGTTTGAGACCTGTTGTGCCTACTCATTCATGCTTGTTTGTCATGCCTGCTACTGCTTAGAGTTGAGTCAGGTCTGATTCATCGGGGATGAATTGGAACAGTGATGAACATGTCCTATTGTGTGTGAGCTAAGTGTGTGAACACGATTTGGTAAAGGTAGCTGTCGTGGAATTGTCACGTCAGATGTCCTCGTGAAAGGACTTAGTTGTGGAGCCATCGCAACTAGGAAGCTTGAAGGGGTTAAATCGGGACAAAGGACACGAGAGGGTTTATACTAGTTCGGCCCCTTACGGTGAAGGTAAGGCCTACGTCTAGTTGGGTTGGTATTGATGTTTCGATGACCAGGGAGCGAGACATGCTATGCCCGGCTCTCGATCAGTTGTTTCTTGCCCTAAGCCACCAGTAGGTCGTCCCCTTATATACACAGGTTGACGCCCTGTGGCCTACAGAGTCCCGGCCGGCTTATAAACAGCGTCCGGCTCAGTGACTAGTTAAATATACCTTATGATACAAGTCATGCCATTACGGCGGTTTACTACAACGGGCCTTAAGTCGCCTGTGGGCCTTAAGCCCTTTCTTGAACCACCATCTTCATGCTTGGTCTCGGGCTTCTCTCTGGTGAATCCTCTTTGTGTAACCCGGCCCCTCCTGGGCGGCTTACACAAATAGTTATATCCCCAACATTAGGCCCCAGATTGATTTGAACCTGTTCATGTCAATCTTTAAAAATACTTTTAAAGAATAAATCCTTAGTCTTTTGACTATACAGAGGGTTTTCTTTAACCCGCCATGACGTCATCTTCTGGATCCGTGTTAACCCGGCGTGACGTCATCCTTTCTTAAATTCCTTTTCTATTCCACCATATCCTTCAACGGATCTCTGCTTTTAATGACTGTTCCGAAAATCGAGGCGTCGGGGCCGCTGGATAATAATTCTTTTCTATTTGTTTCCCGCACCGTCTCAGCTATCCTCTCCTTATAAATAGGCGCGACCTAGGTCTCCCATTCTCCTCCTTCCAGTCGTCTTCTTCCTCTTGCCCCCTCTCTGCCACTCAAGCTCCGCCGCCGCCGCCGCCGCGGGTCTCCTTGTCTTCACCAACTCAGGCCGCTGCATCAACCTGGTCGGACCAGAAAAAACGCGACACCCTTCCACGGCAACCTTGCATTGGTAAGTCTCCCCTTTCCTGCTACTTAGATCTACATTAAGGCCTTCAAGTTCTTCGAGTTCTTCGCTGTCCAGTAGCTTGCTTTCATAGATTTCCTTGTCCTCGCTCTTCTTGATCTTGAAGATGATAAAACTGATGCGGTAGATGTTCTGCACCTACTTTGAAATACAAATGAACCCCTTTCTGTTGCATAGAGGCCCCATTCGAGCCTATGAACACGTCTACGTCAGTTTTTAGGTCTAGAATTTTTTTTATCAGAGCAGACCTTTGATCTCAAATATTAGCAGAAGATTATGAAACCTGTTTTTATCACCCGGAAAACTTCTTCTGTTAAATGCCCTTAAACACAACTGTCCAGGTGTCCGGCTTAAATAAATAACACTAGTCTGTGAGCCTTGCTTGCTTCTCATAACCTTAAGAATTTTGAACTGCTCTTGATACTTGTAGCGGCTTAAATATTGTTGCACAGTCACCCTTATATCATTAGGCCCCTTCTTAAGCCGCCACCTTAAATAATGTAGATATTTCTCCCGGGTTAAAGTTGAACCGGAGCTTCTTATTTTGCCGTAGGCCAACTGTTGTCATGGCACCTAAGGCGGCCAAAGCCCCTGTGACTTGCAATTGGGTCCCATCCACAGTTACCAAAAGTAAACTTGCTGAGTTCGTGAAGTCTGGCCACCTGCCCAAAAAGGAGGTCATGTCTTATCGTGCCCCTGACCCGTCTGAAGAGAGGCCTCATCCCAAAGAAGGGGAGGTGATAGTGTTCACGGATCACATGAACCGGGGATTTGCCCCTCCCAGCTCAAAATTCTTCACGGAAGTTTTGAATTTCTTTGATCTTAAACCTCAAGACATTGGACCCAATTCTGTGTCAAATCTTTGCAATTTCCAAGTCTTCTGCGTACCTGGGAGAGGAGCCAAGTCTGCTTTTGTTCAGAGAACTTTTTTACTTGAACCGGCAGAATGAACGTGCCAACGGGCCTAGTCTTGAGCTTGGCGGCATCTCAATCCAGCGGCGGAGAGATTGTCTTTTTCCTTATGCTGAGCTGCCGAGTCACCCAAAAGATTGGAACCAGACGTGGTTCTACTGTCAAGACACGTCACCGGCTGATGAGAGGCCTCTGCCCGGCTTCCGCGCCCTGTGCCTTGAATCCAACCATCCGCTGGCGGATAAGTTGTCCGCTGTTGAGCGCCTGCCTCTCAACCCCACCATCAGGAAGATCAAAGCTCTTCTAGGAAACGGGTTAAACGGCATCGATCTGGTTCGAGTCTGGGTCACCTGGCGGATACTATCATTAAGCCGCCGCTCCGGCTTAATGTGTACTTACACAGGCGAGAAGGATGATCCAATGCGTCATAGTCCTGATGACTTACCAGATGATGTGGTAGATGCTACAACCCAGTCACTGCTGAAGGAGGGCATTGTAACTAGCAATGCCTTCGGCTTACTTCCCTTCTGCAAGAAGAACCCGACCCCCTGCAGTGAGTTACCAATCTTAATAAACACTTTTTAACATGTTATACCTTCTTTGTACTTATGATTCCTTATCTTTTTCCACAGGCCGGTGATAATTTCTGGAAGGTCAAGTACGACCATGAGGCTGCCAAACAGGCTAGGGCAGCTAAGAAAACCGAAAGGAAAGCCGCCAAGACGGGCACCTCAAAGAAGAAGAAACCCAAAGCCTCTGATATGCTTAAATTGGATGAATCTTCTTCGGATGATGAAGAGATAATATTTTGATTTTCTTAACTCCTTTGTTGTTACTTTACTGACATTCTATCCTTTCAGGAGGATACAGGGAACAGTCAAGCAATTGACGAAGAGGTAACTATAATCTCCTCCGACTCAGAGCCTTTGCCAAAGCAAAAAATCCGAAGGGCGACCCGGAAAGTAAGATTTTCACATCCTCTAGCTTACCAAGATCCTCAATTTCTTTTGAAGCAACAACAGCTTGAGAACCGAAGGCAGACTCGGGCCAATCAAGACGCAGAACTCTCCTCCGGCTTACCCGATGTAACTAGGAAGCGTCGGACCGAGGTTATCTCTGATTTACGTTCTGCTTTACCTTTGGCGGGTTTGATTCGCCAACCTCTCAATTCATCTGACTCCAATTATCAGGATACCTCTCCTTCCTCTGACGAGTCGATGCAATCAAACATGCCGGCTTTCAAAACGGCTCCCAGGTAATGTAACCTTTCTTACTTTAAGTTTTTTCATACTTATACTTTAATACTCATCCTTCTACCTTGATTTACAGCCTGCAAGTGAAGCCCAACAAGAGGGCAAAGAAGAATAAGCCGTCCCAAGACCCGGTGGTCACTGAACCGGCGCTTGACTCATCCGCTCCTGACAGCTCCACTCATCAGCCACCGCCTGAACCGGCTTCTGATATTCCAGTGCCAACCTCTAACCCGCCTGCAGAAAATGTTATCCACAACTCTGATAACCCGGAAATTCCTAGCCCGGTCAAGACGACTGACCCGGAAGTTGAATTCCTAAAAAGTCAATATATTGAACCGGGCCGGCCTACTGTTCTTGCCCAATGCACTGCCAAGGAGGAGTTTGCCCAATGTCAAAAAGCCAAACAGGACATCACTGATTATACTCACCTAAGCATTGGTGATATAGTCTCGGGCTATCTGAACCAAGTGCACAATAGTCGTGACCTGGAAATTGACATGGTGAAACAAATACAACACAAATCTGAGGTCTAACTTATGCTTTTTTCCTGAATCTTACTTATTGTACCAGCCCCCAAGTCTATTGCTTATGAATGAATATGCTGTAGACTTAGAAATCTACATACTGTTAGTTTGTCCGGTTTAAAGTGAATACATTTAACCCGGTGATAGCATGAGACTTTGAATTTGTGTTACACATTAGCCCCCAAGTGTCAAGTATCTTTACTTGTAAAGTACTTGAGACTTAATATGTATGACTCGGTAGGATAGGTTAAAAAATTCTTCAAGCATACATTAGCCCCCAAGTGCCAAGTATCTTTACTTGTAAAGTGTTTGGGACTTGAATGTTACCTTACCATGATTCTTACCATAACCTGATGTCAATACAGGCCACCATAAGTCAATTTGAGTCGGAGCATGCTGACCTGAAGAGCCAGCTGAAAACTCAAGAGCTTGAAACTCAGAAAGCCAACTCCAAGTTTGAATTCAGTGTCTCTGAACAAGAGAAGTTGAGGCAAAATTTTGAGTCAGAAAAGAAAATTTGGGCTGATGAGAGGGCTTCATTGGTGACTCGGGCCGAGGCGGCAGAAGCATCTCTTACAGAGGCAACAACCGAACTGTCCGACTTAAAACTGCAGATATCCCAAATGGTCTCAGCCATCTTCGGTAAGTCACTCTGAAAAACCTTAAACATTGTAATCTTCCAAGGATTATTGTAATAGTTATCTCCAGCTCATTGTTATGCTTGTGAACCTACAGGCCCCAGGAGTACCAACCTCAAGCAAAACATGCTGATCAAGCTTAAGGCGGTTTATACCTTAGTGGAACAGCTGTACTCCGGGCCACAACGTGCCTTGGCCGTTGTGGCCTTATCAAACACCACTCCCCACCTCCTACAAGATGTGCTGAAGCATCTCGCTGTGCTACCTCAACGAATTCAGGATTTAAGGCAAGCATCTTCAAGAGCCGGAGCCGTGGCCGCCTTAAGCCGGGCAAAGGCATGGGTGCCAGAACTTGACTTGGCTGATCTCTCTCTTGGATATCCAAGCCTGAAGGAGGACGGCACAGCATTTGATGATCAAGACTTCACCGCCTGTGTCAAAGTTGTACGTTCCTTGGCGACTCTCATTGGGAATGATACTGATCTTACTAAGTATTCGCCGGGCTATGATAGCGAGAACCGGAGAATTCCAACATTCCATACGACCAAGTCAGCCTGATCCCTCCAACGCGTAAGCATATCTTTGCCCCTGAAGTGGACCCGGCCGGTTTAATAGATGATGAGGCTGAATTTGAAGCCTTGAGTGGCATTGAATGGGCCTCGTCCACCTTCCAGGACAAAGCAACCGACGGAGAGATGGAGAAGGATAACCCGGAGTCTTCAAGCCCGCCGAAGGAATGAGCTGCCAGGCGTTTTATAACTTTGCCAAATCAATGCTTTACTTATTCAGACTCGGGGATTCTTGTAATAGGATAGAAAAAACTTCTTAATGTTTGTCATGCCCTCGCGCATGTTTATGGTGCTTATTACTTTTGTAAGCCGCCATCACTATATTTCTCTGGCTTATGTTAACCATGTATTTCTTTGATGTTTTAACTTTCTTTGCCTTATCCTGCACATAAAACAAGCAAAAAAATTTGGGTGGTTTACTGCGCCAGGGGTTTATAGAGTATTGATAACCCGGAACATGACCCAAAGACATCATATACAGGCCGGTTTATGATTATTTAAAATATAATCACAATAGCATACCTGTGACCCCTTTTATAGTCTTCCCGACTCATTTGATGCTTTACCTGGCACTTACGAACCTGGGGTAATCAATATTAAACCGGAAGAATTAAGGACCATCTCCTCAAGAAGGTTTCAAGATAGTTAAAGTAATTATATGTATAAGCAATGTTCACAGGCTCCTGATTCGAATACGATCAGAAAACCGTCCCAAAGGGGTTAAGCTAAGATTCGGATACGATCATATAGCCCCCGGTGGCTTTGGCGATGCCGATCAAGTGGGTATCGACAACTATGTTCTCTTTGGTTCGAATACGACCTATGTTTGAACAGGAAGCCCCCAAGTGAACATAAGAGTTGTTTAATGACGCTGATTCGAATACGATCACGTTAGACCCAAAGGGGTTAAGCTATGATTCAAATATGATTAAGAAGCCCCCAAGTGGGTTTGGCAGTATGCCGATCAAGTGGGTATCGACAGCTATGTTCTCTTTGGTTCGAATACGACCTATGTTTGAACAGGAAGCCCCCAAGTGACCATGGCTAGATTCAGATATGATCATAAGCCAGTCCAAAGGGAAAGCCGGATTCAGATGTGACCCGCTCCCCATTGGTTGTCTCCACCACCTGATAAAGAAGACACATAGATTTTTTGAGGGTAAAAAGGACAGAGGTCCTGCTTTATTTCTTTATATAATATATACATCATCAAAAAATATATACATCTTGAAAGCTGGTGGCTTAAGTATAATAAGGCCGGAGATGAGCAATATTCCACGGCCGGCGGGTCTCCTCCTCCGACTTAAGTGAGTCTTTGTTCTCTCGAACATCGATGAGGTAGTATGACCCGTTGTGCAGATTCTTGCTGACCACAAAGGGCCCTTCCCAAGGCAGGGATAGCTTGTGCATGTTAGACTGATCCTGGATGAGCCGGAGCACCAAGTCACCTTCCTGAAAGGTTCTGCTCCTAACCCGGCGGCTGTGATAACGGCGCAGGTCTTGTTGATAAATCGCCGAGCGGGCTATTGCCAAGTATCGCTCCTCATCCAGCAAGTCAAGTGCATTTGACGAGCTTCTTCGTTGTCAGCCTCAACGTAAGCCGCCACGCGGGGTGAATCGTGTCAGATGTCACTTGGCAGGACCGCCTCTACGCCATACACCATGAAGAAAGGCGTGTAACCGGTAGATCTGTTAGGCGTAGTGTTGATGCTCCATAACACAGAAGGTAACTCCTCCACCCAACAACCCGGAGTCCGCTATAAGGGGACTAAGAGCCGGGGCTTGATACCTTTCAGGGTCTCTTGGTTAGCTCTTTCTGCTTGGCCATTGGATTGAGGATGAGCAACAGCCAAAACGTCAAGCCGGATATGTTCTCTTTGACAGAACTCTTCCATGGCACCCTTGGAAAGATTGGTGCCATTATCAGTTATGATGCTATGTGGGAAACCAAAACGAAAAATCACCTTTTTCATGAATTGAACCGCCGTGGCTGCATCACACTTACTGACCGGCTCTGCCTCAACCCACTTTGTAAACCTATCCACTGCCACCAGGAGATGTGTCTTTTTATCCTTAGACCTCTTGAAAGGCCCAACCATGTCAAGCCCCCAGACTGCAAATGGCCAAGTGATTGGGATCATCCTCAATTCTTGAGCTGGCACATGAGCTCGCCGTGAGAACTTTTGACAACCGTCACATTTGCTGACCAGATCCTCCGCATCAGCATGAGCCGTCAGCCAATAGAAACCATGACGAAAAGCTTAAGAGATTTTGACCCGACATGATGGCCACAATCCCCTTCATGGATCTCACGAAGTATTTCTTGGCCTTCTGTAGGGGACACACAGCGTTGAAACGCCCCAGTGACACTTAGGTGATGTAACTCGCCGTTAACAATCGTCATAGATTTGGAGCGCCTGATGATTTGTCTCGCCAAGGTCTCATCCTCAGGTAACTCACCCCGGGTCATATAAGCCAAATAGGGCACTGTCCAATCCGGGATAACGTGAAGAGCCGCTACCAGATGTGCCTCCGGGTCTGCCACCGCTAGCTCTTCCTCGGTAGGCACCTTGACAGAAGGGTTATGTAAAATATCAAGAAAGGTGTTAGGCGGCACCGTCTTACGTTGGGATCCCAACCGGCTTAAAGCATCAGCCGCCTCATTCTTCCTTCGATCAATGTGCTCCACTTGATAACCCTTGAAGTGACCAGCCACATCATCTACTTCACAACGATAAGTCGCCATAAGGGGGGTCCTTGGAATCCCACTTGCCTGACACCTGTTGAGCCACGAGATCTGAGTCGCCCAAGCATCTTACCCGGCTTAAGTTCATCTCCTTAGCCATCCGGAGACCATGGAGTAAGGCCTCGTACTCAGATGCATTGTTAGTACACGGAAACATAAGCCGGAGCACATAACAAAATTTGTCACCTCGAGGGGAAGTTAAAACCACTCCAGCCCCCGAGCCTTCTAGCTGCCTGGACCCGTCAAAGTGAATCATCCAATATGTGTTATCGGGCTTCTCCTCAGGGGCCTGTAACTCTGTCCAATCATTGATAAAGTCCACCAAGGACTGAGACTTAATAGCAGTACATGGCATATACTTCAAATCATGAGGCCCAAGCTCGATGGCCCACTTGGCGACTCGTCCTGTAGCCTCCCTATTCTGAATGATATCTCCCAAGGGGGCAGAACTTACCATAGTTATAGGGTGACTTTGAAAGTACTACTTCAACTTCCGGTTGGCCATAAACACTCCGTAAACGAGTTTCTGCCAATGTGGATACCTTTGTTTAGATTCAATGAGCACCTCACTGATGTAGTAAACCGGCTGTTGAACTGGATGCTCCTTGCCAGCTTCCTTACGCTGCACCACGATGGCAACGCTGACGGCTCGTGAATTGGCAGCCACATATAACAACAAAGGCTCTTTATCAATTGGAGCCACGAGAACCGGCGGTTCAGACAATTGTCTCTTCAAGTCTTCAAAATCAGCATCAGCGGCCTCACTCCAGACAAAAGTGTTAGTTTTCTTCATCATCTGATACAATGGAAGGGCCTTCTCACCTAACCGGCTTATGAACCGGCTTAAAGCGGCAACACGACCCGCCAGTCGCTGAACATCATTGATGCACGCCGGCTTAGCCAGAGAGGTAATCACCTTAATCTTCTCCGGGTTAGCTTCAATGCCTCTGTTTGACACCAGAAAACCTAAGAGCTTGCCCGCAGGTACACCAAACACACACTTGGCCGGGTTAAGCATCATCTTGTAAACCCGGAGATTATCAAAGGTCTCTTTCAAGTCAGATATCAAGGTTTCCTTTTCTCTAGACTTCACCACAATGTCATCCACGTAAGCATGAACATTACGCCCAATTTGATCGTGCAAACAGTTCTGCACACACCGCTGATAAGTCGCCTGGGCACTTTTGAGTCCAAATGGCATAGATACATAACAGAAGGCTCCAAACGGAGTGATGAAAGCCGTCTTCTCCTGGTCCTTGACTGCCATTTTGATTTGATGATAACCAGAGTAAGCATCCAAAAAACTCAAACGTTCACCACCCGCCGTAGCATCAATGATTTGATCAATACGGGGGAGAGCAAAGGGATCAGTCGGACAAGCCTTGTTTAAGTCCGTGTAGTCCACACACATCCGCCAGGTGCCGTTCTTCTTGAGGACAAGCACCGGGTTAGCCAAGCACTCCGGGTGAAAAACTTCAACAATAAACCCGGCCGCTAAAAGCCGGGCGACCTCTTCTCCAATAGCTTTCCATCTTTCCTCGTTAAAACGCCTAAGAAACTGCCTGACCGGCTTATATTTCGGATCAATATTGAGAGTGTGCTCAGCGAGTTCCCTCGGTACACCTGGCATGTCAGAAGGTTTCCATGCAAAGATGTCCCGGTTCTCACGGATGAACTCGATGAGCGCGCTTTCCTATTTGGGATCCTAATTGCTGCTGATGCTGAACTGCTTAGAAGGGTCATCTGGGGTAAAGTCAACAAGCTTTGTCTCAGCAGCCGATTTAAACTTCAACCCCGGGTCGTGCTCTGTAGTTGGCTTCTTCAGGGATGTCATATCCGTCGGGTCAACATTATCTTGATAAAATTTGAGCTCTTCCGCCACACAAGCCGACTCAGCATAAGCCGCGTCGCCTTCTTCACATTCCAATGCCACCTTCCGACTTCCATGCACAGTGATGGTGCCCTTGTGACCCGGCATCTTGAGCTGCAAATAGACATAACATGGCTGGGCCATGAATTTAGCATAAGCCGGCCGCCCGAATAGAGCATGATATGGGCTCCTGATTTTGACCACCTCAAATGTCAACTTCTCAGCTCTGGAGTCATATTCGTCTCCGAAGGCCACCTCCAGCTCAATCTTGCCAACTGGGTAAGCCGACTTACCGGGGACCACTCCATGGAAAACAGTGTTGGACGTCCTCAGATTTTTATCAGTTAACCCCATGCGTCGAAAAGTCTCATAATAGAGGATATTTATGCTACTCCCCCCGTCCATGAGTACCTTAGTGAATTTATATCCACCAACCTGAGGTGCTACCACCAAGGCCAACTGACCCGGATTATCGACCCGTGGAGGGTGATCTTCTCTGCTCCACACAATGGGTTGTTCTGACCACCTCAAGTAACGGGGCACTGCCGGCTCGACAGAATTCACGGCCCTCTTATGAACCTTCTGGTCACGTTTGCATAAGCTAGTGGTAAACACGTGGTACTGCCCACCATTCAACTGCTTCGAGTTGCTTTGATAACCCGACTGCTGCTGCTGCTGCTCTCCTTGACCAGACTGTTGTTGATTATAGCCTCCTTGATGTCCCTGAAAGCCGGAACCTGAGCCGCCACCTGGGCCATGAAAACCGCCAGCCCCTGAACCGCCACCAGACCCATTATGACCATCATAGGTGTTGGAATTCTTAAACGCCTTCATGATTGCGCAATCCTTCCACAGGTGTGTGGCGGGCCGCTTCCTGGTGCCGTGTCTCGGGCAGGGCTCATTGAGTAGCTGTTCAAGAGATGGGCCTGACCCGCCGGATCGAGGCGGTTTACCCTTACGTCTCTGATTGTTACCTTGCGCATTGGCGTTGGCCACAAACTCCGGGTTACCGTCCGCCTTACGCTTATTGCCTCCTTGATTCATCGGGTTATGCTGCTGACCCTTTCCATTGCCGTTCTTCTTTCCCTTCCCGGTCTTTTCCTCATCAGACGCATGATCCTTGGTACTATCAGAATCGGCATATTTAACTAAAGCTGCCATCAGCGTACCCATATCCTTGCAGTCATGTTTAAGGCGCCCCAGTTTCTGCCTCAGCGTCTCAAAGCTACAATTCTTCTCCAACATAAGAACTGCAGAGCCGGCATCCATCTTGTCAGAGGAATGAATTATCTCCTTGACCCGGAGTACCCAATGGGTGGTGGATTCGCCCTCCCCCTGCTTACAATTCGTCAAGTCCACAATCGACATAGATTGCTTACAGGTGTCATTGACTCTTCCCATGAACCAATGGAATTGGGTGGCAAACCTTTTAACCAAGACCGGGCCGTTCCATCTAACATCATGGTGAAATATTTAGCCATTGCTGCGTCATTGACTTCCAACAGCTCCATGGCCATCTCATAACTCTCGATCCATGCTCCAGGCTGTAAGTCAGCCGTGTAATTTGGCACCTTTCGAGGCCCCTTGATGTCCTTGGGCAACCGCACATTACGCAAAGCCGGAACCAGGCAAGGAACACCACCGATTCTAGTGGCTACTCCTGCCTCAACGGAAGTTGTTGGATACTCTGGAAAATCTTGATATGCCGTTTGTTGAGCCGCTAGCTGAGCCGCCCGCTCGTTCTCCTGACGTATTCGATCTTGCACCGATTATAGCCACCGGGCTGGTTATGGCGTTGGGCGTTGCTTGACAAAGCTTCCGACTCCATGTGCCTGCTGTAACTCGGGCTCCGGTTCTGGCGAGGCGGCGCTAACCAAGGCGAGGGAGTTGAATGAATTCTGTCTCGGCTGTAAGAATAGGTCTCTTGCTGAGCTAAGGCCGTCTGGAGGAGTTCTTTGACTCTCCGGGTCTCCATTGCCGCCGGGTCATCACCGTCCATAGGAAGAGCCGCCAAACGTGTTGAGGCTGCGATTAAGTTCTCCATGGGGTTGGAAAAGTGACCCGGTGGGATCGACACATAACGCGGCGGTGGCATGCTCACGTGAGGTGGTGCCATCTCCCGAGGCTAAGCCGCCCTCCTATTCCGGCTGTCATGAGCTGATTGGCCTCTGGCGGGTTACTTGGGCCGGCTCCGGGGTAGAAAAAAGAACCCGAGGGTCGTAATTCGAAGGTAAACGGGACTGAGTTTTCTGATGTCTCCTCCTCATCACCTCATTGGATGCGTTCAAACTCATTGTGAGCTGGTAAGCCTCCGACTGCAACCGCTGCGCCCGGGCATCTAGAGTCGCTCGCTCCGTGGCTAATCTAGTATCCTCAGCTGCCAAAGCCTCCTTGGCCTGAGCTATTTCCTCACGCACCCGTGCCACCTCCGCATCATGCTCATCTTTGTCTGCGGGAATAACTGTTGCGGTTAACAGGGTCGTAAGCTTGTCCATGAGGTCTATCAGCGCCTGAGCCGGTGGGCGCACGAGGCCGCCTGCCCCGGCTGCTCCTAACCCGGACGTTACTGCTGCAGCAACTGTCGTGGAATTGTCACGTCAGATGTCCTCGTGAAAGGACTTAGTTGTGGATCCATCGCAACTAGGAAGCTTGAAGGGGTTAAGTCGGGACAAAGGACATGAGAGGGTTTATACTAGTTCGGCCCCTTACGATGAAGGTAAGGCCTATGTCTAGTTGGGTTGGTATTGATGTTTCGATGACCAGGGAGCAAGACACGCTATGCCCGGCTCTCGATTAGTTGTTTCTTGCCCTAAGCCGTCAGCAGGTCATCCCCTTATATACACGGGTTGACACCCTGTGGCCTACAGAGTCCCGGCCGGCTTATAAACAGTGTCCGGCTCGGTGACTAGTTAAATATACCTTATGATACAAGTCATGCCATTACGGCGGTTTACTACAACGGGCCTTAAGTCGCCTGTGGGCCTTAAGCCCTTTCTTGAACCGCCATCTTCATGCTTGGTCTCGGGCTTCTCTCTGGTGAATCCTCTTTGTGTAACCCGGCCCCTCCTGGGCGGCTTACACAAATAGTATATCCCCAACAGTAGCGGTGAGAGGCCATGTAGGAGTACATGGTGGATTGTCTCATTGAAGCCGTCCTCAGGAACTGAGTTCTGTGTTTGTGATCCATGAAACAGCTACTACCATGCATTGAGCCCTGAAATATGACCCCGCTCGACTTCTTAACCACCCTTGTCCTCTGTCCAGGAGTTGCAAGTAGTTTCTGGTGTTTGTAGTATGCTGGAGGCCGTGGGCAGCGCTGACCCGAGGGGTGGGCTGTGATGCGGTAGGCACGTGGTCGGGTATGCCGGTTGTCCGTTTGGTGTCACGGAACCCTGTACACATCGTTCGGGGCCGTATGTGGAAACCTCGGCCGGACTCCCTGCGGATGGAACCTGAATAGGCGATAAACCTGGACTAGAGACTTGAGTGTTTAGGTAGGTCGTGGTCTATACCCACATCGGCTTTCGCTTGAAGTCTGCCGAGCACATGTCGTGTGCAGACGCTAAGTGGTGGAAACATGTATGAAGAAGTACACCCCTGCAGGGTTATAAATGATCTATTCGAATAGCCGCGTCCGCGGTAAAGGACCTCTGGGTTGCCTATACAGTTCATAGACAAGTGAAAGTGGATACTCTAAAATGCGCAAGATAAGCGTGAGTGCTATGGATGGCATTCTCGTAGGGAGACGGGAGCGGATCCATAGTGGTGTATTGATATGGTGAATTTGTGGACTCGTGTGCGCCACCTAAAAAGAGTTACTTGCAGTCGTAGTTCAGGATAGCCACCGAGTCAAAGTTGGCTTGCTGAAGTTAAACCCCACCATCCCCTTTGTTGATAATGATGTATATGTAGTTAGTTCTGATGTAAGTCTTGCTGGGTACATTTGTACTCACGTTTGCTTAATTTATATTTTTGCAGAGAGATTTCAGTCTTGCTAGTAGTTCCGCTTGGACTTCGACGTTTATCTTGTTACCTCAGCTACGATCTTGTGCCCTCGACAGGATCTAGTAGATAGTCAGGCTTCTCAACATTTTTCATTTGTAGATGTCTATACTCAGACATGTTAAGCTTCTGCATGTGCTTTGTCTTGTATGCTCTGAATGTTGGGTCATCAGACCCATGTTTGTAATATCTCGCTCCTCGGAGCCTAATGAATAAATACTTGAGTTGTAGAGTCATGTTGTGATGCCATGTTGTATTTGCACATATCGAGCATATTGTGTGTATGTTATTGAAATGCTTGGTATGTGTAGGATCTGACTATCTAGTTGTTTATCCATGGTAGCCTCTCTTACCGGGAAATGTCTCCTAGTGCTTCCACTGAGGCTTGGTAGCTTGCTACTGCTCCGAAACACTTCGGCTGGCCGGCATGTGTCCTTCTTCATTCCTGTGTCTGTCCCTTCGGGGAAATGTCACGCGGTGTCTACTGGAGTCCTGTTAGCCTACTACAGCCCAGTTTACCGGAGTCCTGCTAGCCCAGTTGCTACAGCCCGGATTCACTCGCTGATGGCCGACACGTTCGTTGCTGGGTCATGTATGCCTATCCTGTAAGTTAGTGCCACTTTGGGTTCACGACTAGCCATGTCAGCCCGGGCTCCTTGTCATATGGATGCTAGCGACACTATCATATACGTGTGCCAAAAGGCGCAAACGGTCCCGGGCCTGGTAAGGCGACACCCGTGGGAATACCGTGTGTGAGGCCACAAAGTGATATGAGATGTTACATGCTAGATCGGTGTGGCATTGAGTCGGGGTCCTGACACCCACTGACGATGCTAGACACACCACCAAAATGGGGGCTAGGCGGGGAGACCTTATTCCATCTCCAGGGAACCGCCGTCGTCTCGTCTTCCTAAGCGGGACACAAATCCTAACAAAACTTGAAGAAACGTCTAAAAACAGAGCCCTCACGTCAACAAGGGCCAGAATCTATCACGCCGCCGTGGCCCTAAGGCCATCGAAGACGAGGCAGACCGCCGACGACACCGGCATGGGGCATAGGAACCCTAAGCTTTTCTTGGGGAGGAGGCATTTATAAGTTGGTTGGAAATTAAATTTGGACCAGTCTATCTATTTCTAGCCGCTCGATGCGAAATGAGCAGCCATATTTGTTTTCTTCAACCTCATGCATCATCTACTATTCATCTTCTTCCATGAAACCTGAAACCTCCGCACGTACCGCCGTCCTCCGCCATCCGCGGCCACCGCGCGCTCCCGCACCAGCCCGGCTGCCCCAACCTCCCCTCAACCGCCGCCCACCGCCGTGCTTCCTCCGACCACGGCCATCCCTATAACCCTGACAGACCTCCAACTCCGACACCAGCGAACCTGCACCCCCGCCACCCCTAAGATTAACGAGGCTGCTCCCCCTCCCCCCACCACCACCCGCTGCACCCCTGAGATATACGAGGATGCTACTCCGTCGCGGCTGCTGCCCCCCTAAGATTGATGAGGAGGTGAGGTCCCCTCCCCCCCCCCCCCCCCCCCCCCCCCGTTGCACCCTGAAAATATCAACGTTTACAGTATCAAAGCAAGATGTTTCTGAAATCTACTTAATGATGTATTTGTTGGTGATGGTTTGGTATTATAGTTGTTAATATAGTTCTCTACAAAATTTGATCAAACTTAAGAAAGTTTGACTTAAAACGAGTCGAACAATACTCGCATTTAAGCAATAATCCGCGTTATCACGTACTCTCTGTCCCATAATATAAGATGTTAAAAAAACGTCTTATATTGTGGGATGGTGTAACTCTCTCCATCCCATAATATAAGATGTTGCAAAAACGTTTTATATTGTGGGACGGAGGAGTACATCTTTGGCGACACGAGATAACCGGTTTGTTTTTGAGAGGCAGCTGGCGAGCCATCCATCTTCTCTTTTTTCTTGCCGCCTTCTGGGCACGTCATGGTACAAAGCCAGCGGATCGTCAAACACGGCGGGATGATCCTCTTGAATTATAAATAATTCCTGATAAATCTCAAAGCTCCATGTGAGGTTTCATGACATGGTGAAAATTTAGATCCATCACACCAGTGAGGGAGATTTGAGACCAACATATACGAAGCCTTAACCCCTACTCGGCGCCAGTTGTCGACGAGTGAACGACGATATCGAAGATCTCTGAGACAAATTTGAGTTGTTCGACTACGGGTTAAAACACTATGCAATCACATCAAGGATTAAGATTTTCTTTATCCATGTTCGAACCACCGAGAAGGTGTAACACTCTTAAGTCCTGCATGATATTCTTGATGTGGTTGTGCGTGAGTGTTCTCTCTTAAGAGCATCCAGGGGCGGAGCCAGGATTTAGGTATGGGGGGGGGGGGGGGGCAAGCCTAGTTTAGATAAAAAAATACCCAACGAAAAAAAAATCTTATAGAACAAGGTTCGCTTCAGCGACAGTATTAGTTTAAATTTACCTCTAGTTTAAGTTTCTCTTCCATTGTTGAACTACAATCTCGAATTAGATATATTGGATATAAGTTTAACATATGTAAAATTTGCATCACAAACAGGAACTCTTACAAGATAACTTGCATCACAATGATGATAATTTCTATGACAACCACAAGCTAGGAACTCTTCATAAAATCACAGCGTCACAAATCACACAACTAAACAACCGAAAATTGATGTATAAATTAGACACTGATACAAGATAAGAATTTAGGGTTGGAAAGATTAGTAGACAGTATGATCTGTAAACTACCTTGGCTAGTTCGCTGATTGGAGAGCCGGAGGAATCAACAAGTGGAGCAGGATGCGTTGCGCCACCACCGTATGAATCAGATCGGGCCAGGGAGAGCAGAGGCGATTGGGTGGAAAGGGCATGGAACGGCGGTGACTAATCCCACGTACGAGGTACTTCCTCCGTCCGGAAATACTTGTCCTAGAAATGGTTGAAAATGGATGTATCTATAACTAAAATAAGTCTAGATACAAACATTTCTACGACAAATATTTTCGGACGAAGGGAGTAATTACGGAGAACACAGCGCCAAGGCCAGGAGATTAATTTTCTTTTGAGCAACGCCCAGGCCAGCAGATTAGAGCCAATCGCCCAATCTGGCCGCTAGTGGGCTCGACATGGGCCATTTTTCCTTTTTCCAAATACGTGGGTACATGAGATCGTTACGCTAATTCCTTATTGCCTGCTGCATGTTCGCTCGATTGTTGGGGGGGGGGGGGGGGGGGGGGGGGGCGGAATTCCCTATTTGCCGGGCGCGACGCACAGGGCGCAGCTCACCCTGGGCCGGCCCATTTAAGTGGTTTCCCTTCGCGAAATTACAAAAACCGCAAAAATGGTCGCTATAGGGATCGAACAAACGACCTCTTGTATATCTACACGCCGCGGTAGCCACCGCACCTAGCTCCTGGATGTGTAAGAAAAACAATGCTAAATAGAGCTAAAGGCGACAACAAACTTAAAACCAGTTTACATTAATTCCAAAAAAGTTTTATTCCTTCTACTGGTTTTTTGTGGTTTTTCTTCACAGTCTTATTCTGTTCTTTCTTTTTTCACGTTTTTTATTTTTTTAATATTTTTCTTTATTTAAGCTTCTCAAAAAGTTCAAATATGGTTCAGAATTTTCAAAAATGTTCTTTTTATCAAACTTTGTTCATATTTCTGAAATAGTATTCACATTTCCAAAATTTTGTTCACAGTTTCGAAAAATGTTCCTGATTTTTTGTTTGTTTGTTTTATTTCTTTTTCTTCTATTTTTTCGAAAAGAAATTCAAAATATTCCAATTTTGTTCGTATTTTCATAAATTTTCAGTTTTCAAAAAAATGTTCTCCAATTCAAAATTTGTTCCCGTTACACAATAAAAGTTCAAAACTTTCGAGAAACAGAAAATATAATAGGATTTCATAAAATGTTCGCGCTTCCAAATTTGTTCGGGATTTTTCAAAATTGTTCACTATTAGAAATTTATTCTCAAGATTCAAAAAAATGTTTGTGCTTTAAAAAATTGTTCACGCTTCCAAATTTGTTCGGGATTTTTCAAAATTGTTCTCTATTTCAAAATTTGTTCTCAAGATTCAAAAAAATGTTTGTACTTTAAAAAATTGTTCACGCTTCCAAATTTATTCGGGATTTTTCAAAATTGTTCTCTATTTCAAAATTTGTTCTCAAGATTCAAAAAAATGTCTGTGCTTTAAAAAATTGATCACTCTTCCAAATTTGTTCGGGATTTTTCAAAATTGTTCTCTATTTCAAAATTTGTCCTCGAGATTCATAAAATGTACGTGCTTTAAAAAAAATTTGCGCTTCCAAATTTGTTTGGGAGTTTTCAAAATTTGTTCTCAAGATTCAAAAAATGTCCGTGCTTTAAAAATTGTTCTCCATTTCTAAATTTGTTCTGGAGATTCAAAAAATGTTTGTGCTTAAAATAATTGTCCGTGCTTCCAAATTTCTTCTCCTTTTCAAAATTTGTTCTCAAGATTCTGAAAATGTTTGTACTATAAAGAAATGTCACAAATTCCAAAAATGTTTGGGAAATTCACAAGTCGTTTGTGTTTCCAAATTTTGTTTTGAATTTCGAAAAATTGTTCCTGTTCAGTTTTTTGTGTAATTTAAAAAATGTTTCCGTTCTAAAAAATATGTTCGTGTCTCCAAAATTCATTTGTGTGTTGAAAAAAGTTTGAGTTTTCTCAAAATTCGTAAAAAGAAGCTAATAATGTTCGTTTTTGATAAAACATTCACGTTTTGTTTTTGCTATTTGGAAAATCATAAAGGATGTTTTTCAAACAGTCTTATACTTTCTTTAGTTCTTGTAGGTTTCCGCTGTGGTTTAGTCAACTGAGCTCGTCCATCCTAGTGGCTACTAGCATGCGATTGCAAGTCAGCAGTGCTGTGTTCGATTCCCAGGCATCACGTCCTGCTATATTTTTTGCAAATTATCACCTTGTATTTGCAGACAATAGGCCAGCCCAATCGGCCCACCACGGCGACGTGCTCGCGTCGCCCCTGTGCGTCGGCGCCCTGTTGGACGCAACGAGCGTCCAGTAGGAGCTCCCGGGGAGGGGGGAGGGGGGGCAGGCCCCTGCTCGCCCCCCCTTGCCTCCGCCACTGAGAGCATCTCCAGCCGTTCGGCCCCCAGGGCGCCGAAAAATAGCGGTCTGGGGGCGAGCCGGCGCCGGGGTTTGGTTCGTTCCCAGTCACACGCCCACGGTCGCCGCGGGTTCGGCGAAGTTCGTCTTGTTTTTTTTTTCAAACTGGGCGACTTTTGCACGAACTCTATCATTTTTCCTTCAAATTTGTATAAAAGCGTAAAACATGCGTGAACTAACTTAAAAGCGAACTTAAAACGCCTAGCTAGTGCCGTCACCGTCGCCGCCGCCGCCTTCTACATGCCGAGAAGCCTGTAGAAGCGGGTGTAGTCGCCACCGCCGCCGTCGTCGTCGTCGTCGCGCGCCTCGCCCGCAGCTTCCCTGCTGCACCCCTCGCCCGGGTCGCCGACAGCGCATGACGGCCCGGCCTGCGCCGCCCTCCTCGGCGCGGCGACGCTCCTCGGTGTGGTTGCGGGCCTGGGTCTCCATGTAAGCCCGGCGTTGTTGGCGCACCTACTCGCGGACGTAGTCCTCCCTCCCCCATTTGAGGGCGGACTCGTCGTCGGGTGCCACCATGCCGGCGTGCTCCGGCTTCACGGGGGCCGTGTCCGGCTTGGGCTTCGGCCGGACAAGGCGAAGGGAGCGCCTCGTCGGTGCCGTCGCAGGCGACGGCTCATTGATGACGAGGGCGCCGCTCCGCGCGCGACGCCCGAGCGGTGTCTCCTCCGGCTCGAGCTTGACGGGGCGGATGGCCGGCGAGCCGGAGCCCGACGAGGAGGACGACCCCGGCTCCATTCGCCACGGTATCCAGGAACTACCGCGGCAGCGAGAGGAGGGGTGCGCCGGGTACTCCAGCCGCGGCACATTGCCGGTCTCGATGTGGTCGAGAACGGCGTCGAGTGTGCGGCCGGGGACGCCTCGCCACTCGCGCCGTCCTTCGGAGTTGAGGCGGCCGCGGGGGATGACGTCGTTGGCGGAGGCGATCTACTCCTCGCGGCAGGTCTGAAAGTACAGCGTCCACAGTGTTTCTCTGTCGGGCGCGTACCTCGGCTCGTTCCGCTGCTCCTCCGTCAGCGACGAGCAGATGCGGGCGATCTTCGCCCGCCGTGCGGCTCCTTCGGGGAAGAGCGGCACCGGGACGCCGCCGGCGCTCAGCCTCCACGCCCCCAGCACGCGCATGTCGGGCGGCGCCAGGTACTCGGCCTCGTACAGAAGGCGCGCCTCCGGCTCCTGGAGGTGTCGGCGGCTGAAGCCGTTCGCCGTTGCGCCGTCGCCTAGGTATCTCTCGGCCATTTCACTGATCGGCGGTGGAAGGCAGTGGGGGGAGAGCTCGTCGGCAGGAAGAAGGCTTTCGCGGGAGGGAGAGGGGGAGGGTGTGGTGCTCACCGGCGAGGAGGGGCGCCTTTTATAGCCGAAGCAGGGGTGGCGGTGGGCAGCATGCGGGCGGACGCATGGCGCATGCGAGCGGACGCGCGTCGGCAGCGTCTTCACTGCGCCGCGCATGAGGCATCAATGGAGGCTGACCGGCGCGGCAGCGCGGTAGCCCGACAGCCTTAGCATTGATTCCCGCGGGAACCGAGGCGATGGGATCGACGAAGCAGCCGTCTCGCTGACTCGGCGGGCCCGCGGCTGCTTCACGCCAAAACGCTCGCCCCGGCGCCCCCGAGCGCCACCCGGCGCGTCGGGTTCGGCCTAGGTCCGCCGGCGCTGATTTCGGCCCAAGCCGGCGAAAAAGGGCTCCTGGGGCACGGCTGGGCTGTTTTTTCGGCGCCGACATAAAAAATCGCTTGGGGAGGCCGTTCTGGGGGCGCGGCTGGAGATGCTCTTACATGATCTGAAAAAAAAAACATTCCCTATGGCCTTGGTTCCTCCCTGATATATCCCGGGGGAGACCACATCGGCATCTACTTCTTCCTAACAAATAAGACTTCAGCAAGCCACATGTTACTTCTGCCATCCGAAACAAGCAATGATATGGAGATTGTGTGACCAATCAAGGGCGTGACTGCATCTAAAAGAGCATGAGTTTCTTTCCCTTGAAGTAACCGTATTTCGGCGGCGCGCGGCCAGATTCGGGATCAAAGGCCTCATCATCATCATCAGATTTATCCTCATCCACACAGTCAGGATTGCGCCAGCGAGGCATGGGCACAGGCCACCTGCAGTTCAATTCAATGAAATAATTTGTCCAAAACTTAACCCCAGCTTAATATGCATCAGAATACCAACCTGTTTAACTTAGTTTTGTCATCTTCATCCATTTTCCAAAAAGGCGCTCCAGAGGGGTGCCTATCATTGCCAACTTCACCAAGTTCACTGGCAAACATACCAATAATAAGATTATGCTCCAGCCAGCTGCTTGAATTATTCAGAAAAGAACCTATGTGATATGCACTTGAATACCTTTTTGTCTCAAAGGAAGCTAGAATTTTGTAAATGTCCTCCAATAACAGGAAAGGGGTCCCTATTCTCTTATCATAGAAATTCATGCCAATAACATCCCCATCAAGAGTAACAAGAGGGCCTCCGATCCCAGCCTGGCAAGTTGACATAAACAAGGTATGATTTCTATTCCAAATAGACGCAACTATACTTCCTTTCTTCAGAAATACAAGGCGTATTTTGTCTTGTCCAAATTCAAGCTTTGACCATTGATTAATCCAATAATATCTAGGTTTTGTCAAAATAAATGTATACCAAAGTACTTTGTCATGCCCATGTTAACTGCAAGCAAAATAATGTCGGGGGAATTTACAGTCAAAGCTAGCTTTTGGACAGTCAAATTACACCTTGTAAAAAAATAGAGTACTTAGTATCACCATGAAAAATTAGGGAATAAAAAATACAGGATTACCTTAGTGATTTTACACGTTGAAGTTGCGAGAAAATCGCAATCGAGTGTGCCTGTCCAGGAAACCAGCTCCCCAGTAGTAGCCATTAGCGCACCTGATTTGAAGCAACGCCCTACAGCTGCTACTTCAAAATCCTTTTTCCAATGAAGTAGAGTATTAGATGGACGAAGAGCACGATAATCCTTGACACTGACTAGAGCAACGTTGTAATGTAGACTATAATGCTGTAACGTCCCTTCTCTGCATTGGCTGTTAAGCAACACTTCAATCTGCAAACAATACAGTGATGAGACTTAAGCATCACCTTAAAAGAACAGCGGCCACAGAACGAGGAGCACCAACCCTCAAGTTATCAACAATCCTGTTCTCATCACCAGAATTTCTAACCAAGCTTGCTGATGTCAAAATTATCGTAGATCCATTCCATTCAATAAAAAAACCCGTGCATGCAAAATACCTCTTTTCTCCTGCGTACCATGGTTCTGGCTATTAGCTAGTTGTAATCAAAACAGAGATGAAATAGTAAATGGCACAAATTCTGTAAAATCACCATTAAATGAAGCCAGTGCGACAACATTGCGATTTATGTTAGAAGCACTTTTACTAAATTTTCTCCAGACACCTTCACCATGTATGTCGCCAAAAGTCTCTTCAAAAGTATCAACTAAAATCATGCCAGCTGGAGAAATATACATTGTAGAATAGTTGTTAGTGGTACATGGTTGCTGTAAAAGGTCAGCAAATTTAGAAGCGTGACACACCTCCTAACATGGAGGATGGTAACTTAGGGTAACCCATGGAGTCTAGATCTAACTGCTCCTGGTTGAGTAAATCTCCATGTACTGCTGCAACAAGATCAAGTTGTCAGCACTAACATATACTAATACTATATATGAAAAATAAATTCACATAAGTTCTCCACATGATTAGCATGTAACAATAGTTAAATCATGATAACAACCTGAGCAACAGCTAACGTTAGAAGCATGGATGAACATACCCAAGAATGTAGTGTACATAATACTAACGGATAAGATCTAGCAATATAAGAGTACAAGTGAGAAGGCTAGACTAGTTGATATACAATAATACAAATGGAAACACTAGATTTGCAGCTTCTAGATAACTGCAACAATTTGCATAATACCACAATGTTGAGCAGTCTCGAGGAGTGCCTGTGTGCTCACCTTCTGGATGGCTGTTAGATTTCACACATGTGGGTCTTCCTGCAAACCTGCCAAACATAAAAATGACTAATTGATTACTAACTAAAATGTAAAATGGACCAAACTAGTGAGTGCATTAATACGCAAAATGGTGCCAAAACCTACATGGGTAGAATCATAGGCAAGGAATAAGACAGATAGAGGACCCCAAGTCGTATGAAAAATGACATGAACATAATGCACATTCCAATAAAACATAAAGTCAACATTGGCAAAAATAGGACTACTCTTAGTACAAGACAATTCTGAATCTGTGATACATCATATATGCCAAAGGTTGGCATATATTTTGGTTGAGCTGGCCAAGAAACAAGTTAATATTAAAAGTAAACATTGTGAACTGCAAAGCGTAGATGCCAAATAGGCTAAGGAACAACAGCGAATGATCCAGATTATTGCATGCATATGTTGTCTAGCACGCAAAAAGGCTTACCTTATTATCTCTTTTATGAGAAGAGCTAACGTGGAATACAGCCGGTGAACACAAGGACATACATCGATAGACATACCTGTAAACCTTCGAAGTTTTTGGCCGTGCAAGACCAGTCTTCTTTTGCTGAGATATCCAGTAATGCTCCAGATGCTTGAGAATTGTTCCCCATGGTAGGAAAACGGCTCTTCTAGTAGTGAGAAAAAGGTTCATGCCAACAACCTTCTCATCAACAGAAAGAAGTGGCCCACCTTCCCAAGCCTAAGAACACAACAAAGGTGGCAGGCAAGAAGGGTTAAATTTATACAAAATGAAGTTGTATGGAACAACAGTTAAATATAAAATAAAAAACCATTCTTATTGCCTCCATGCATAACAGAAATAGAATAAAATGCGCATATCGTCATGCAAGTGTACCTCTGAGATTATACAATCAAGATCTTCATCATCCTCAGATACCCTTGAATCACCATCCAATTCCACATTCTTGGCCATTATTTCACCAGAGACACCACGCCCTATAACTACTAATAGCTCACCATGGGGCGGACTTTCTAGTGCAGGTTGGAAAGACCCAACCTGAACATTTTCAAGGGACGCATGGACATTGACAACAGCAAAGTTGCGATCTAAATCAAATTCAGCCATCCCCCCCATATAAACTTCATTGCCTTCATGGCGCACTTCAATCTAGAAAAAAGGTAAGGCAAGAAATAAGCACACAATTATCAGAAGTAGCAAATCAGTAAAGGATGATTGTTAGCGCCAACCTTCAAGTCATCATGGTCTTTATTCGTACCATTGAGAGCTCTAACCAAACTTGCAGAAGTCAGAAACCTTGTATGGTAGCGCCCCTGGCGTTCCATAGCTATGCCCGAGCATGAAAATAAGACTGTGTCTCCTACAGAAGATCGCAATTTAAATCATTTATGTCTAGTTGTGTTTCAATATATTTTGTTGGAAAACTGAGAATACTAAGCACATATAATCACCATTGCACAAAGTAATAGAGGCGACACTTCTAGACAAATATGATATTAGCCCATCACTAAGCCTGGACCGAACACCTTGATCACAGTCCCCAAGGAAGCGACCTAGTTGAAGGAAATAAAACATGAAGGCAACTGTGAATAATCAATTAAAGCTCTGAATGTGTGTGTGTGTGTGTGTGTGTGGGGGGGGGGGGGGGGGGGGGGAGGCTTAGCAGAAAAGAGGAAGATACCTGAGACCAATGATTCATTCTTGGAAGCTTTTCTACTCTTAGGAAAGCTTCTAGTGAGATGATCACCACCTCTCTTAGCTTTCCGCATCTTTTTCAAGACTGGAGCAGAACTTTCTTTTAGAAAGTAAAACAATAGGGCAAAATGTGGGGTCATAAGTGGTGAAGCAACAATATAAAACTATAACCGAGAAACTAATCAGGAACGCTAATAATGGCCTTATGTTAGGATTGCTTGAGACACCAACAATGATAATTTTTTGGTTCGGGGCCCCAAAGAAGCTGGCCGAATAGCATAATTTCTTAGCTCAATTACCAGCTATCGACTATAGCATGGAGTGCTGACATGAAAAGGCGTTTGCATTGTTACACCTGATGTCCAACTGTATTTTGCTCCCCCAAAACATACATGTAGGGTTTACCACAATCACAACTGAAGAAAGGAGCTCATTTATACCCCATCTTTTTTGGCGCAGGTTGTAGTGCACCGGGATTAAGGTAGCCAGACCTAGGCCTTAAATTACATTGGACAAGATGTAACATGTTCTCTTCTGCATTGGACAAGATATGCTTCCTCATTTTAAAGATTTCCTCTTGTCCGTCTAGAAGAGACAATGCAAACATGTAGGGAAGGTTTGTAACAGAAAAAGGCTGGTGGGGGGCAATGGAGCCGATTACATGCGTCCATCTAATTGGAAACCTTACTTCAGCGGGTCAACTTCTTGATTAGGTGTGTACAATTTTAGTGTTCAAGTATACAATCTTTGTTTAAACCCCGCTTAAAGGATCTAGTGTGACTTCTAATCAACAAGCAGCGCTACCAGAGTGACAACAGCACATGGAATATCCTTGTGTGGTTTCAAATTAGTTCCATACAGTTCTTTTTTTTTTTGAATTATCAAGAGCTTGTTTCTTTTTTGAAAATTACCAAGAGCTTGTTTCTATATTTGAAATTACCAAGAGCTTGTTCCAGTGCAGCATATTAACAGCTATGTTCCTACCGGTGTGTTCATTGAACTGGGCCATAAGGCTAGCATAACCTCTGTTGCTCAAGCAACCATTTGGCCTGTTACTCGCAATCACTTGTTGTTCAAGCAACCATTTGGCCTGTTACTTGCAAGTTGCAATCACTTGTTGCACACAAAATCTAATTGAAAATCTTCGCTGCATGGGCATATCCCGTTTTGCACTAGGTTTCCTGAGACTCTCTACAGTCTCCATTTATACAGACAGCATAGAACATTATATTTATCTAATAGATTTTGTGCAACCTTTCCAATATTTTTTTGAATTTCGTAATCCAATAAGCGTAAAAAAAAATCGTAATCCAATCCAGCCACAGGAAGACGGAAACTTGAATCGAAGTAGTTAATCCATTGCACAACTCAATTCCCCTTTCAAATTCTTCTACTTCCGCCACCCAGATCGTGCAGATCTAAAGACAATACAAGAAAGCAAGTTACCTTCCTTTTGGGCAGCACAAGAGGCTGGCCAGCGTCAGCTTGGGTGCCTTGCTGCTCGTCTCGCGGGCTTCGGTTCAACGGCGGGATCTTGTACAGCCGGCGGACGTACGAGGCGGGTCAGGCACCGTGAAGCTGGGCCGGCTCGTGGAAGGAAGGACGAGCTTCCACAGGCGACGAGGAGGGGCTGATTTTCAATGGCGGCGAGGTGGCTCAAGCTCCGGCGGCGACGAAACCCTTTTGTTTGATTTTTTTTTTTTAGGCAACAGGAGGAGGCAGGTAAATAACTCCAGAGTTGAGGGCTACTCTGGTTTCTCCAGTCCGTGGGAGGCCCAAATAAGGGGATCAGCGGCCTCGGATTTTTCACCAGTACAAATTAAATGTTTTTCATGACAAATTATATTGTTTGAGGATGACAAGTTTAGCTGGCGAGCATAATAAATTCGTTTTAGTTTATTATTATTTTTTAAAAATTGCCTAGCTTGCCAATTAAATTTTTCATCATCGCGTCAATATAAATTTCCATGTCTAAAAAGAAAAGGTTGGCCACCCTAAAATACTTGCAGACTGCTTCCAGTTGGCACACGATGTCCCTTCAATCGCTTCGAGCATTTCCCCAGGAAGCCAATAATTTGGCACACTTTCTTGCTAGACATGTTTATGATTTGAATTTGATGTATTGGTGGGATGAGGACCCTCCTAACTTTCTTCCCCCGTATGTTTGAAGGATGTAACTATTTTAAACCAGTAATAAAGTGCCCAATGGATTTCTAGAAAAAACATGAGGATAAAAGCTGTAAAATAAGTTTCCTGTTTGAGAGGAGAAAGCCGCTTTTTTGTTGTTGAACTTGAACAAAGTGTGAGCCATGTCTTGTCCGTACTGATTCTTAGCTTAAAGGCAAAGCGACTATCAGACCGGCCAATTAGTATAGGTCGCTCACTGCTGTTTGTGTCCCTATAGGTTCGCTTTGCTATGTTTTTTTTTCCTTCGTTTCCACCAGCTTTCTTTGGTTTTTCTTTCTTTTCTTTTTTGCCTTATTTTGTTTTTTTCATCACTTATCTTCGGGTTTTCTCCAATATATGTCAGTTTTCTTTGTTTTGTCACTGACTGTTTTGTTTTTTCTTTCTTCGTAATTCTTTGATTTATTTGTGCCTTTGCTTTTCCTTTTGATTATTTGTCGTTTTTTATCTGTTTTGTTGTTTAACACATGTCTACTTCTTCAAAATATATACATTTTTAGCGCATAGGTGAAACTTTTTTTCACATTTGTTGGACACTTTCTAAATATATGATGTATATTTTTTAAATACATGTTGTGGATACTTTTTCGTATACATGGCAACATTTTTAAAATATGTGTTGTATATTTTTAATGGTGACAAATATTTTTCTAAACTATGCGAATATTTTTTTACATCGTATAAACATTTTTTAAATTTACGGACATATTTTGAAGCATGTGAATATTTCTTTAAAATGTAAATTACGTTGTTTTAATGGAAATAAACATTTTATATCCTACACAGACATTTTTTTTACAAATTAAACTTTTTTTAAAAGGTCAAGTATTTTTTGAATAGTATGAAAAAAATATTTTACATCACGCAAGCATTTTTCTACATTGTATATACCATTTTAAAATAAAATCGCATACATAATTTTGAATTGCAGAACAAGTTTTAATTGTCATGAACAGGTTAATTGAAAGCTATCAGCATATTTTAAAACTGTGCTATGTTTTTTTATCATGTCAATACTTTTAAAATTCAAGATTTAATTTTTATTTAATTTTTAGTTTTGTAATATATGCATTTTAGATTCTTTTCAAAAAGTTTGAACAATACAAAATAAACTAAAAGAACAAACGACTGGAACACAAATGAGAAAAACTAACAAGCCTATGCAGGAACCTTGGCCGGCCCAACAGTCTCGCGCTGAGGCGCCGCTCTCATATATTTCACTAGAAGAGGGACATAGTTCCCCCAAAAAAAGTGAGACATAGATTCGCCCCCGTGAACAAGCGGTCCAAAACAGGGCCATATTAGGTTAGCAAATTACAGCCATCGGATTAGTACTGAATGGACCGGAGCTGAAACCTTTTTGATTATTTTTTTGCAGATGGGGAGATTTTATTGATTAGGTGGATTCACCCGTACAAAGTCTTACGTACAATCTCACATGGCCCCGAACGCAATGAAACAGCAGTGCAAGCGAAGAGCGAAGCGACCTAGTTTAGCTAGGCCATGACTAACAGAGTTCAACTCTCTTTTAATAAGAGTCAATTACACCGATGGTGCTTAAACTTGGCACAAACGGTTACTTTGGTGCTAGAACTTGTGACATATATTAAACTGGTGCAAAAACTTGGCTTAGACTTGCAAATATGGCGCTAATCACATTTGATTACGAAATTAACGCTGACTTGGCGCGCCAGCGTGGCATGTGGCCTTTTTTTGCGAAAACCCTTATCAACACGAGCCAGATGCCATTTCATTTTGACTCTATGACACATGGGGCCTGCCTGTTAGTATGTGAAAATAAAAATGAAATAAACGCCCATGAGTTTCAAACCCAAGACCAACTGTTGGATAGCTAGCCGTCCAAGCCACTATTCACGTTCCAATGACAAATTCTGATAATAGTTTTTAATGTAGTTAGGAGGGTGCATGTTTTTTTTTTCAGCAACCGTCAGGAGGACGCATGTGGGATTTATATGAGCCGCAAATAGCGTGGCCCATTTTGCATGCACAAGTTTTTTAATACATATGTAAAACGTAAGTAGGGTGTATATTGAAATATTCGTGTGTTCTAAATATTATATGCAAACAATGATTAGTAAATAAAATTATTTGAATATACACCCATGTATTCGCTTCGTAAAGAAATATCCAAACGCTCTTATATTTCTTTACAGAGGGAGTATTATATAAAAATGTTTGGTAAATACAGAGATTTAAATGTTTATTAAATTGATACAAAAAATAATACACTTGTAACTTATATTTAAATTATACGAAATGATGAATACAAACATTCGTGCGATATAATTTTCACTCGTGATTTATATTCAGAAAAATATAATTGAAATACTACCCACTAATGAATAGTCATATGAAATTCTAAATTTAAATTATGAACATTTATTTATACAAACATTGAAATATCAACATGTGTGTATAATTACAGAATTATTTGTATAATTAAAATAATATTTTGGAATTGTGATGTTAAAAATATATGTATTGTTATTAATTATCCAAACATTTTTTTAATTCATAAATCTTATTTTAAATATATGAATATTTTTAAAATAACACGTGAACAATTATGAAACGTAAGTTATTAAGTTTGCATGTATATATTTATACCACACAAATAATTAAATGTTATTTTCATTACTGATATTAGAAGTTACATACCTTTTACAAATTTCTAGCAAAGAATAGGTGCAAATGGGCGGCATTGATCACAGTTCATTTCAGCTCCACGAGCATCTTTGTTCTGCTACACTACTTATCCATTTTGTGACGTTAATACTAGAAGGTGGAGTCGCTACGTCCTAATGTGTGCAAGGCAGGGTCAAGGGTTTGAGACACGGGAGCTTTATTTTTTGTTAATTTTCACACTGCACTGACATATGGGACCCACCTCTCATAGAGGCGAAAAAATAAAATGCCAATTCAAGTTGTTTTTTGCAAAAAGAAAAACAGGCCACATGCCCTCCTCTCAGCCTTCCAATCACTGATAATGGGCCCCATGCCACACTGGCATGCCAAGTTAGTATAGTTTCGTATCCAAACGTGATTTGCACTGTACTTGCACGTCCGAGCTAATTTTTTGCACCAGTTCAATGTATGCCACAAGTTCTAGCACCAAAATGACCGTTTGCACCAAGTTCAGGCACCACCGGTGTAATTGACTCTTTTAATAACATCAAAAGTATGCTCTCTACCAGAGGCAAGTAAGTGTCGAACCTCGCTAACGAGGGCCGAGACAGGCGACCGGTTCGTAGAAGAGTTGTTGATCATGGTAGCAGCGGCAGTGCTATTTGTCTCCCGGATAAGGGGAAGTTGACTGCACTCCAGGATAAGGGCAAGCTGCAACTTCAGCTTCTAGGGCGCTGGAGCATGTAATCATGAAACGGCGGTAGCTTTACTAAAGAGTCAATTACACCACCGGTGTCACAATTTGGCATGAAAAATCAGTTTAGTGCTAAAACTTGCGGCATATATTGAACTGGTGCCATAACTTGGATTTGATGTACATATACGGTGCAAATCACGCTTCTATACGAACATGGTGCTGATTAGGCACGCCAACGTGGCACGGGGCCTGCTGTCAGCGACGGGCGGCAAAGTGGACGTGTGGCCTGCTTTTTTGCAAAAAATAAACCTCGAAATATTGTTCTCACCAAAAATACTATGACATGGCTGCAAGGGTCCACTTGTCAGCCTCCCACAAATAAATGAAAAATTGGTACGTGAGGGACCCAAACAACTGTAGCTAGCAGCAGCGCAAGTATAACCACCTGACAATTAGCCACATTTATTAATAACTAGATGCTGCTGCTGTATATTTTTTGACTGCTAACTAGGTTGCAGTCCCTACATCTCATTTTGCACTTCTCTTTTCAGAAATTTATAAAATATATGTAAAATATAATAGTGTGTTATAAATAATATATATGTATAAAACAATCGTGTATGGATTTAGTATTTATCCATATATCAAATTATGAACTACAAAATTGTTCATGTAATAATTTGCATATTGAATAAGAACATATATTCGGTAAATTCTTATATAAGTTTAAAATTGTTCACAGTTTCATCCAAATATTTATGTAATATACTACAAAAGTTTCATTCTTAAAGTAAGTGTTTATAAGAGTTTTAAAATGTTCACTATTAAAAAGAAATCATGTTGTGTATAAAAGTGTTCATGCTTTAAGAAAGTTTTTTATTTTACTATATATTTTCATAAATTCTTAAATAAATTTTAAAATATTCAATTTTTTAACAAAATATTCACGTAGTATATAAAAGTGTCATGCTTTAAAAACATATATTCATATAATGTAAAAATAGTTGGCTGGGATTAGAAGCAGCGATATGTAGCACATGCCACCATGTGTGAGTGGCCACCACACCCCCAACATCGTTACTTTTTTTAGGAATTTATAAAATATATATTTTATTTCAACAAATGCTAATAAAAGTTTAGAATGTTCATGACTTCAAAATACTAGTATATGAAAGTTTTCACTGTTATTTTTAAATTTATTTTACTTTAACACGCGGTTACAATTTACATTTATTTTATTTTTTAACAAAAATAACGGTGTAAACTGGGTCGCTGGGACTCCAGCCCACTGAAGTCAGAACGGTTGTATGTTTTTTGTATCAGTTAATCACAAATAATGATGCTGGGTGTATTTGTTTGGCCGGCGGTACTGCATACCTCAGGTCACATGATCGAATACCTGGATGACAATTTTTGCACAATAGCCCCATCTACGAGAAAAATATGGGTCGCTACCAGATGCCTTTTCATGAGAAAGAATATACCGATGGTTTTTCTTGCTCAAATATCAGACACACGTCGTCCAGTCGCGCACATCGGCGTGCCTAATCAGCACCGTGTTCATATAGAAACGTGAATTACACCGTATATGCACGTCAAAACCAAGTTATAGCACCAATTCAATGCATTGTATGCCGCAAGTTTTAGCACTAAACTGACTTTTCGCGTCAAGTTGTGGCACCTGTGGTGTAATTGACTCTTTACTAAATTATATGACCCTGTTCCTGTCTGAGAAGTGAGAAGCATAACTGCACCCCCATTGCCATCCTTCTCCGAGAAAACACCATCGTCAAGTTTCGTCCATCCCGATGGCGGGGTAGCTATTTGGCTCGGTGGTCGGCCTTTTTCCTTGACATGTGATAGTGACTTTGGCGTTGCATCAGTGTTGATCACCATCTTGCCTTTGCCAAAGTCTCCATCCCGGACCCGTCTCCATGCCACGACCACGAGGTTGTATCGGTCGCATACCGCCACCGTCAGACCACCAGCACCCGGGCTGTTTGGCGGCGTGACCGCCACTGTAGCCACGGAGTACTAATCATGTCGCACGCACAGCATGGAGTTGGGTCGTTAATTTGCAGGAACGAAGCGCTTGTCCCCGTCGCAGGTCGAGCGCGTTGTGCTTAATTTGGACCTTTGAAGGCGTCCACGAGCTGAGAAACGATCCAGGATGATGAGCGATTCTGCTAGCTCTGCATGCGCAAACGTAAAAACGTCCACTATTGGACCGGTCGTGATGTGGACGCTGACTCGCGCGTCACGATGCATGGCCTCTAGGCGGTTTGGTTTTACTAGTAAGAGTACGTACGTGTGGCGTTCATTTTCTTTATGGCCCGTCTATGAAAGAGGCTGGGAAGCTTGCTACCGCGCGGAAGTCATTACCGACTTCTACTTTTCGTCCCTGCCTTAAACAGGCCTAGCTAGAAAATTCAGCATGCAAAAAAGGGAAGGAAACTGCCAAAGTCACCTGAACAACACGGTCGCTAACCCAAACCTTTTGACAGAGACCGGCCGTGCGGAAGCGGATCCCCTGACGTGCCGTGGCGTCCACAGGCATGTGGCCCCGGGCCCACACGTCAGTGGGGCAACGTCAGTGGGACGTACGTCAGAGGATCCAGCTCCCGGCCGTGCAGGTCCGACTCGCTCATGCATTAACCTGCAGGTCACTGATCCAACACTACATAAACATGCATGTTAATTGATTCTACATGAAACCTGTCCAGTCCAATCACCTCGCCCAATTAAACGTTGGCCAATGACTCCCAGACGTACGACCCAACGTTCTAGAGAATGCATCCGGGTCGTCCACGAAGTTGCAAAAAGACAAAATATATATCAGCTATGTCACTCACTAGCCCGTCTAGAACTACTAGTATTTCTTATCTTTGATCCAGGGAACAAACGCGACAACAAATTACATATGGTCCAACAGAAGGAAACAGGGAGGAAGCAACGAGCAAATATCATGGCGGGCAAGGCACATGAGAATTAGGCTCTATAGCTAGATAGCTAGCTGTGGATTTCCAGTACATCATCACGTACAGATTGGCGGCGTAGTAACCAGTCCAGCGTCGTTTGTTGGAGTCCGTTGATGTCGACGGACATAGCTGCAAGCTGAAGCACCACGTTAAGGCTGGTCATAGTGGGGAGCAATTTAGAGTAGTAACATGCATACGTTACTATTCTATGTTACTACCTTTATAGTGGGAAGTGTCATATGTGTGGTAACATACACATGTTCATTTATTGTCTTGTAGACTCATTTTGCATTGGAAAGTGCTATGTGATGGTAACATATTAGGTTACTCTATTCGCATCTCTCCTCATTAACTACTTGCCACATCAACATTTTTGCTTATGTGGCATCTATGTTACTACCTATGTTACTCCCACTATGACCAGCCTAACGTTCTGTTACATTCAGGAAGTCCGAGGGTGTCTGGGGGCACAGATATCAGAGTCACGAAAATTTATGGTTGTGTGTATCAGAATACAGAGGTTGAAAAGGCCATCTCCTATTGTCTTGAAAACGTGTTTTCTTTGTAGAAACTAGTAGCTGGCGGTATTTTATTTAATCCCATGTTGACATTTTTTATTCTTGTTTTTCCACTTTATTGCATAACACACTATATTTTATATGTTATTATATTTCTAATGGTGTATTTTGCGAGGGCATCATCCTTATTGTGTCTTAAGTAATGTTTTTATCCCGAGTTGAATTTTTACTCTTATTTATCCACTTTATTGCATAATACATAATATTTTAGACATTGATGCATTTTAATGCAGTGTTTTACAATGGGTTCTTCCTTATTGCATTGAAATAGTTAAGTATTTATTTTATCACATGTTGACTATGCTTACTCGTATATATCCAATTTATTGCATAATAAGCAATATTTTGCATATTAACACATTTTTTAGGGGACATATTAACACATTTCTAAAGGTGCATATTTGATGATGCTTATATATAACAAAAATAATTTGTGAAACATTTTGTTAAAAGAACTAATGCTATCGATTCTTTTTACGTAATAATCAATTTATCCAGTTATGCGTCGACCTACAAAGACACCAGCAAAACTAACCATAAATATGTGCAACTGCTAATAATTTCTTATGTACTCTCTTAGAACATGATTTTTACCCCGCTTTTATATATAAAGTAAGACACAACGTTACAAGGTGATGATGAACCCTAAACCCTAAGACTATGTTGAAATCGTGCCAAAAAAAGAAAAGAAAATGCCAAAAAAAACACCAGACCAGAGAAAATGTGCTAATAAAGAAAAGAAATTGACGCAAAGACTATATTGGACGAGAGCACATGATGGCCTGAATCCACTGCCACGATCCGACCGCCAACGCCTAAGCTTCACGAACGCCCCTATGAGGGTCACTACGGGAAGCGTCACCATTGCCAGGCTCGTAGACTAGGGTTTTCACTAGGAGTGCTCGAAAGGGGATGGATCCACGGCCATGTCCCAAGGAGGAACGCGACAGTCCCAGTCGCTGCCGCAGAAGCGTGAAGCGTTTACTCGGATCCTTACCCGCACCACTGGGCACCTAAGCCACAACCACGACGAGGACCAGACCACCCGATCCAGATCTAGGCATCGCCCCCTCAACCAGAAGAGCATGAGCCAGGACCACCGGACCCTACACCCCTTGTTCTCCACATGACAAAGCACACCACCACCGCCACCACGGAGCCCGCCAGAGCGCCGCCTCGTAGACTGCCATCCGGGTAAACTCCACCACCAAAATCAAGGACGATAACCCAACCCAGCATGAAATAAACCAAGCAAGAAAAAAGGTCCACCCGAGAAAGGAGAAGGTTCGTTCTCTCTCTTTCACTCATTCTTCAGATGTTTGATGTTTTTTACTTTATTTATTTTTTGATATGTTCATTTTCCTAGTTTTTTTTCAAGAATAATTGCTAACCAATGTATATGTATATTTAAATGCACACTTTTCTGACAAAGACACAAACATTTCTTTAAAAGTGCATGAACGCTTTTAAATATCTCACGAACATTTCCTGATTTTTTTCTCACATATGTGTACACTTATTTGTAAATACATGAATTATTTTTATAAATATTTTTTAATGACCAAACACTTTATTTAAGTAGATGAAGATGGTTTTTAACTACATGAACATTTTAGAAGCATGGACACTTTTTAGGATTCATGGACACTTCTTTCAAATTTTATTGACATTTGAAAATATATGAAAATTTATTTTAAAGTTATGTGAATACTTTTTAAAATGTCACACATTTTAAGTTCACAAAATTTAACAAACATATATTTTGAATATATGTGAACATCTTTTAAAATATCATGGAAATTATATACAATACCTTTTGAAATTAACTAAATTATAGTTACTTTTAGAAATGGAACAAAATCCACACAAAAAAGGAAAAAGAAGAAACGACATCATGCCTAACCTATGCCAATGGGCCGGTTCAATATATAGGGTAGCGGGGGGCACAATGCTATTGGTTGCTCTAAACATCCTATCGCAGCCTGGTACTGGTATGTTCGGTGCTGGAGGCATGGTTTGCTTTGTGGTCAGCACATAGAATTTCCCCCAAAAACATACATCATCTGTACCAAATAGTAAAGTGACTATTGCAAACTCAAAAATAAAAAAATATAATAATAATAAATAAAACAGTTATTGCTTCTTGCGGTAAGTCATGGAAATTGCTCCAAAAATTACAAAAGATTTCCCACCAATGCCACCTATAAGTTTTTTTTGAGGGGGAAACCAAGTTTATTCATCATCAAGAAACACAGTTTGTGGGATACAATTTTGGTCATGGGGTTGGCCCAACCAAAGGTGACGCCCCGGACCAAGAGAAACTGAGTACTTGGCTAGATTATGTGCTTCTGTGTTAACAATACGACCTTCAAAAGTAAACTTACAAGGGAGGGGAAGTGATCTAAGTTTTATCTCGCTCATGCTTTCCTCGGCTGCCTTTTGATACGCCGTCACTGTTTGTTTGGAGTCCGACGCGATAATCAAGTTCTGGACGTTTAAGTCATCTGCCAAAACCAGGGTTCCCGACATGCAATCATTCCATAATAGCTGGGTCTTCAACACCAGCAATAACCAAGGCCGAGCTGCCAAGGTACTGGCCTTGCTTGTCCCTACAAACTACCCCTGTAGAACCTCCTCTGCCCTTTCTTATTCAAGCATCAACGTGGATTTTAACACAACCCATAGGTGTGGTGCTTTGGCCTCTGGATAGCCAGAGGTATGGCGGTATGGGTATGCCACCTATAGTGATAAAAATGTTTCACATATGGGAATCCCCAGCCTGGGCTGACCCATGCAGTACGGACCTCTTACACTGCGCTTGTGCGCGCTAGGAGAAGACGTGGCGCACATGTTTGGGCTGGCCCATGCCCACACGGCCTGTCTTAAAGATTTCATTTTCATTTTATTTATTTTTTTCTGCTTACTTTTTTCTACTTTAAATAATTTTGAACTTAAAAAAATCCAAAAATTTAAAAAATGAGAATTTTTAAATGAAATTTTAAACAAATCATAAAATGTTTGTGGATTCAGAAAATATTCTTGATTTTTAAAAAAATGCTTGCTTATTCAAAAAATCTCCGAAATTTGAAAAACAAATGGTTGCAAATCAAAAAATGTTCATCAATTTTTAAAAAGTTCATGTATCAAAAAATGTTACCAAATTTCTTGAATTAAAAACTGTTAATGAATGGAAAAATATGCTAAAAATTCAAAAACTGTGCGTGACTTACAAAATAGTTTATCCATTCATAAAATGTTTGCGGATTCAAAAAATGATCATGCATTTAAAAAAATTGTTCGTTAAATCAAAAAAATGTTTGGGAAATTCAAAAATTGTTTCATCAATTCGAAAACAATATTCGCCGATTCAAGAAAATTATTTAAAAATTTGTTTGAAAATGGTATAAAAATTCATGAATTCAAAATGTTTCTTGATTTTAGAAAAAAATTGGAATTTGTAAAAATGTTCACAATTTTAAATATGTTCATGATTTCAGAAAATTAAGAGTGTAGTGTGTATCGGTGATGCAGCGAAATATGATCATGGCCATCGGAGATTATGACTTTTTTTTCTCCCGTTGCAAGGCATGGGCCCTTTTGCTAGTATATAACTGAAGATAGCACTTTTTCGCAGAAAAAAAAACTAAAGATAGCACTAAAAAGTATAACTAAAGATGTCTTCTCCTCACGTCTAGACCCTTCCTTCAGTAAAAACTAAGGAGGACACCACCACAAGAAAAAGCACCAATCATATAACATAACTATAGTCCGTAATCGAACGACCAGCTATGGTACGACCACCTGAAGAGTGGACCCATGAACGAAGAACGGCACGGCAAAGCCCGCGACGTCTTCTAGTGCATGCTATACGTTGAGGGGATAGCTATCGGGATATCACTAACACTTGTGTGATTCCTAGTTCCAAAAATGTTTGAAAAGTTAAGGTCCCTTTGAAGATTAAAGTGTTTATGTGATTTGTGCATAAACAAGTAATCTTAACAAAGGACAATTTAGTTAAGCGCAACTAGACAGGTTCTACTAGGTGCAGTTTCTGTGATCGGGACGAGACTATCAAGCATCTCTTTTTTAACTGTCCGTTGGCACGAGGGTTGTGGCGCTCTGTGCAAATTGCCTTTAACATTACTCCTCCGACTTCGGTCAACACGTTATTCGGGGCGTGGCTTGCTGGGATAGAGTCCAAAACAGCTAGACACATTCGTGTAGGAGTATGTGCGTTGTTATGGGCAATTTGGAATTGCAGAAATGATTTGGCTTTTAACAGAAAAACAACTATTTATTTTTTGCAGGTTGTATTCCGGGCTACTGAACTGATCCGTATGTGGTCCTTATTCACTCCGACGGAGGCCAGGGAGCGTTTGGTTACTGGATCTGTCCAGTGGGAGATGGTAGCGTGGGATATCTTCAACCGGTTTGGATGGCAGTCATGTAATATGATAGGCAATTAGTTTACCTATCTTTTATTTTGCCTGCTGGTTGTGGCTTATTGGGCTTTTTGTTTTGGCTTTGAGGCTCTGTGTGAGCTAGCCTTTGCTTTTGTTTGCAGACTTTGAGACCTTATTGAACCTTATTTACTCTCTAATAAATGTGGCCGTATGCATCGTTCTGATGCAGAGGCCGGGGAGTCCCCCTTTTCGGAAAAAGATAAATACACAAAGTAACGTTGGGAGCCGTTACTCCGTTGATAGCCATGGTACAGCTGCCACCGTGTGCGGCCACTGTGCAGCCATTCCGTTCATGTTGAGTATAATGTTTATTAGGAAAGACGAGATAGACTAGGATTTGTTCTGGCTTGTCTTGTACTCCAAGTAGATGATTGTACTCCTATATATATGCCCACGAGGCTCAAGCAATAAAACGACAATTCCACCAAATCCTTCTCTCCCTTCTAACATGGTATCTATCGCAAGTCAATCCTAAACCCTAGCCGCCGCCGCTTCCGCACCCGCGTGCCACCCCCGGGGCGGTCGGCCTCCATGACCGCCGCCGGGGGCCCGCCGCCCGTACCTAGGGTTCGTCCGCCGGCCGTGTTGGCCGGCTGCCCTAGAGAGTCTTTTTTCCCGATCCTTTGATCTGGGTTTTCTCTCTCTCGCCAGTCGCTTTGATCGGCGTCTATTTTTTGGTTTTCCGGTCTATGTGATCCGGTTTGCGTCGCCCACAGCCGCCGTCGATCCCGTGCGCCTCTACTCCAACACCGGCGCGATTGGCCGGCTTCTTCACCGACCCGGCGGCCTCGCGCGTCGTCCGCGCGTCTGCCTGTCGGTCGCCCCGACCCGACGGCCTCGCGTCATGCGGCGGCTCTTTACCGCCGCCATTCGCGTGCCGGCCCGCCCGTCGATCTACGCCGGCCATCACCGCCCTGCTCCGACCGGGACTCCTGCATCACCCCGACCCGGCGGCCTCGCGCCATGCTGCGGCCAATCATAACCGCCCTGCCGCCTGTCGCCGCCGGCTTCATCCGGCAGCGTCGCCGTCATCTACCCCGACCTCGCGCGCGATCGGCTTGATCACCCGCTCGCCGCCACGATCCGCCTTATCTACGCCGCGCGACCGACCTGACCCGTCGGTTACGCGCGCCTCTGCAGGTCCCGTGAAGATCGTCCCCGAGTTCAGCACGCCTCTCCACCGATTGAGCATCGGGCTGCCGCTGCGCCGCCCCGTCGGGCCGTAGCGCCGCCGCCCCGTGGTTCTTCTCCCGGCTGCACCGACCCGCGTCATCGCTGCGTTGCCTCTTCGGGCCGTAATGCCGCGGCCTGCGGTCCCCCGCCGCCCCGAGGGCGTCCGCTCTAGGCTGTCCCGTGGCTGCATCGACCCTCGCGCCGCCGCTGCGTCGCCCCGTCGGGCCATAGCGAGCGTGGCACGCGGTCCACGCCGCCGTCCCGAGGCCGTCCCCGCGGTTGCACCGACTCGAGAACCGCCGTTGCGTCGCCCCTTCGGGCCACAGCGTCGCGGCCCGCGGTCGCCGCCGCCGCCCTAAGGTCTTCCCGTCGTCGCCCCGACCCGCTTGCCGTCGTTGCGTCGCCCTTTTGGGCCGTAGCGCCGCGGCCCGCGGTCCATTCCGCCGTCACCGCGCGTCGACCTCCCGTGGTATGTGCCGCGCCGTCTCCCTTGGCGCGGGAACGCCACCCTCCGCGCCGGTCTTCGTCACGCTGTCAGGGTTCTTCGCCTACTTCGAGCACCGCCGCCGCACTCCTAACCTAGCCGCCGCCGCCGTCGTCAGGCCGCCGCCGCCACTTTTCTTTGGCCGCTGCCGCCGCTACCTTCGTAGCCGCCACCGCCGCCCGTCCACCCCCTTCGTCTTCATCCAAGCGCCGGCCCGTCGCCAGCGTCGCCGTCATCTACCCCGACCACTTCGTCTACTCCGACCACCGTTGGTGACATCAGCCCCGCGCCGATGGACGCCGCAATCGTCGTCGAGTTCTTCTCTGCTGGCCCCTCCGACTTCTCCGACATGGCGTACAGCTCGTGCAGGTCCCTCGTCTACGCATGCCCGGTGCTGGCAACACTGATGCGTGCCTTCGTCCACGACGTGTCCCCGGGCCTGGCAAGCCTGGTGCGGCACTTCGTCAACTTCGTCTTCGTCCTCGACGCATGCCCGGTGCTGGCAACACTGATGCGTGCCTTCGTCCACGATGTGTCCCCGGGCTTGGCAAACCCGCCGCGACGCGTCGTCAACAACATCTTCTTCTCGGCGCACCACTACTTCGACACCACTGCGCCCATGACTAACTCGGCGCCACCTTGCGCCTGCGGCTCCATGGAGACTTCCTCGACACCGGCCACCCCGACTCAACATCGACCACGGCATTCTTCGCACGGCTACCTCGACCACGGCTCCACCACCCACGCTCTCAGCTACCTCGACAACGGCACAAAGGGCTACCGCCTGCTTGAGCAACCTCGTCGGTTTTCACTCCAGCCACGACTCCGCGATGCGTCGACCGTTCCGACTGTGGGGGGGGGGGGGTGTCCGTCGGCTTGCCTTCGGATTCTTCTCCAGTCTCACCGTCTGCGTCGCTACCGTTGTGACTGCGGGGGGATGTTGAGTATAATGTTTATTAGGAAAGACGAGATAGACTAGGATTTGTTCTGGCTTGTCTTGTCCTCCAAGTAGATGATTGTACTCCTATATATATGCCCACGAGGTTCAAGCAATAAAACGACAATTCCACCAAATTCCTCTCTCCCTTCTAACACTTCACAAGCATGCATGAACGTACCGCATGGAGTGCAACGCTCAGAGTCGCCGTCACCTCACGCTAGCCGGCCGAAGTAAACACAGAGTCAGGACCTGGAGCAAGTCCAACGCGCAGACCCATTTTGTCTGTGCGCGTCTGTTTAGATTGCGGCGGACAGAAAAATCGGTCCAACGCGCTGACTTAAACGGACGCGCGTCCGCTTTTCGTTCGCCTGCCAACCCATTTTCAACTCTTTTTTAGTCTTATTTATGTCGGCGTGGACAAGAGACGGACACGTGCGGCGCCCGCCCACTCCTTTTGGCCCGCTAGTCGGTGGTACATTGGCCATCCTCTCCCACCCCATATCGGCAGCAAACCCTCGCCCGCCTCCGCCGCGTTGTCGCCGCCGCCCATTTGCCGGTGCCTCTGCCAGCAGCTGGTGCCGACACACCTCCCCCAAATGTCGCCACCTCGTGGCCACCACCGTCTCGCCGCCGGGGCACCGAAACTTCCCGCCCCCACCTCCCGGCGCAGCCACGAGCCGGAAGCCGCCTCACCGACCCCAGCCAGCTTCTTCGTCCTGACGCTGGCATGCTCATCGGACGTCTCAAGCCCAACCACCTGGTCCAAGGGAGGCGCGCGCCTCTTCACCGGCCAGCTCCTTCGTCGACGTTCGCAAGCTGTTCGACAGTTTGCCCAAGGTACAAAATGGACTCCGTCAACGAGTTCTTTTTCCACAATTTTCTTTGCGACTCCGACGATAAGGAGGAGATCTTGGCTGCCGTGTTGGTCCATCACCACCTTAATAGCCAACTGCCGTTGTTCCGTGGCTCGATCCCGGGACACCTTCTGGCGTTGAATCGCAACCGAGAGAGCGTCCATTTCCTTCTTTGGAAGGACTACTTTGACACAACCAAAGTGGCTATTCAGGTGGCTATTTCGACGTCGTAAACTTTTTTTAGCGCGTCGCGCGGTTGAGCGCCTGTTGGAGATGCTCTTAGAACCATACTTGTACACCCATTGCCATCCTTCTCTGAGAAACTAAGCACCATCGACAAGTTTCGTCCATCCCGATGGCGGGGTAGCAATTTGGCTGGGTGGTCGCGAAAGTGCCTTTCTGCTCTCGAGCTCATTTGAGCTCGGTGAACAGTAAAATCGAAAAAATTTCAAAAAAAAATTTAGGAGAAACATTGACAAAAGTTCTAAGTGCTTGCAAAAATTCATCATGAAATCACATTCCTGTAAGGAGTGGCAAAAAAAAAAAACAAATTCAGTGCTCCAAAATGCTTTTGAAAGTAGCATTTTCAGAGTACCGATTTTTTTTTTTTGCCACGCCTTCTAGAAATGTGATTTCATGACGAATTTTTGCAAGCACTTAACTTTTGTCAATGTTTCTCCAAAAAAAATGATTTTTTTTGAATTTTTTTGATTTAGCTTTGATTTTACCGTTCACCCGAGCTCATTCAGAAACTCTGCGTCCGGGTGGTCGGCCTTTTTCCTCAACACGTGATAGTGGCTTTGGCGTTGCATGAGGGTTGATCACCATCTTGTTGCCTTTGCCAAAGTGTCCATCCGGACCCGTCTCCATGCCACGACCACGAGGTATCGGTCGCATACCGCCACCGCCGGACCACCAGCACCCGGGCTGTTCGGCGGCGTGACCGCGACTGTAGCGACGGAGTACTAATCATGTCGCACGCGCAGCATGGAGTTGGGTCGTTAATTTGCAGGAAGGAAGCGCTTGTCCTGTGGCACCCGGTCGATCGCGTTGTGCTTTGGACCTTTGAAGGCGTCCACGAGAAACGATCCGGGATGATGAGCGATTCTGCTAGCTCTGCCCGACCGTAAAAATGCCAACTACTATTGGACTGCACGTGATGTCGCCGCTGACTCGCGCGTCACGATGCATGGCCTCTCGGCGCTTTGGTTTTACTAGTAAGGGTACGTGTGCCGTCTTTTTTCTCAATGGCTACGTATCGATTGTACCCGTATTCTGCATCTGCATCTGCATCAGTAACTTCAGAAACAGCACAGCTTCACTTTAGAGCAACCCCAGAATTTTCTCGATTTTTTTGGGTCACGTACTTTTCGTTTGCCGTGCGCAAGAGATCTAACGGCTCGTACGTGATCTGAATGAGACCTTTATATAAAGTTGATGTACGTAACACGTAGCCATCCGGCGAGGATTCAGATCCAAGCATGCACTGCATGGAGTGCAACGTACGTACGTAATAACCAATAGCCAGGCGAAATAAAACAGAGTCCGAAGTCGAGAACAGACGATTCAAACAATTGCAATTATTCTGCAGAGCACAAGAAAGATCAAAACCCTACCCGTGGAAACCTAGCAATAGCATCGCGGCTGTTAGCCTGTTACAGCCAATATTCTCCCGTCCGTCTATGACACCGGAAAACTTGCTAGCCGCGTGCAAGTCATTACCGACTCCTACTTTTCGTCCCTGCCCTGAACAACCCTGGCTAGAAAATTCAGCATGCCGAAAACGGAAGTAAACTGTAGAAACACGGCCACTGACCCAAACCTTTTGACAGAAACCAGCCGAGCCGTGCACGTCTGACTCGCTCCTTAATTAACCTGGAGGCCGGGGTCACTGATCCAACACTACATAGACACGTCAATTAATTCTACAGGAGCCCGTCCAATCACCTCGCCAAATTAGACGTTGGCCAATGACTCGCAGACGGCCCGACATTCTGGAATCTAGAGCTTTGCCGCTCACTTGCCACTGCCCAGTCTAGAACTACTGTTTCCTACGAGTAGATCTTTCTTGTTGATCCCGGGGAAGAAAGGCAACACATGATCCAACGGAAGGAAACAGAAAGGGACAAGCGCATATCATGGTAGACGAGCCTGGCTCGGGAAAATTCAGCTCTATGCATATCTAGTTACAGTAGCTAGCTGTGGATTGCCAGCACCGCCTGAAGGATAAGCTTTGACGGTGTAGAAATTCAGGGGCAACATACATCAGCTTTGCTACTCACTGACCAGTCTAGAACTACTGTTTCTTATCTTTTGATCCCGCGGAACAAATGCGACAACACATTACACATGGCCGTCCAACAGAAGGAAACAAGAAGGAAGGGAACAGGCACATATCACGGCGGGCGAGGCCCAGGAAAGTTCAGCTCTACAGCTAGTTAGCTAACTTGTTTTAGCTTGCAAAACGATCTTGTATTATAGGACGGAGGGAGTAGCCAGCTAGCTGTGGATTCCCAGCAGCGCATTAAGGAATCATGGATACAGCCTGACGGCGTGGTAGCGAGTCCGCCGTCGGTTGTGGACCAGGACTCCTGGAGTACTCTGTTGATGTCGGCGGTGCATAGCTGCAAGCTGAAGCACCACGTTCAGTCATTCACGTTCTGTTTACATTCTTCCCTGCAGCTTCACAGCAAGGACAACGAGTTCAGGATGCCGCGGAAGTCAGTCACGGAAATTATAACTGTGTGTATGAGAAAAATCAGAGATTGAAAAGGCCGTCTCCTACTGTCTTTTATTCAAAAAAATCTCCTACTGTCTTGAAAACATACTTAAAAAACACAAAGAAAAAGAAGAGAAATGAGGTACTCCTAATGATGTCAAGAAACGTCTTATTTTTCATACGGAGGGAGTACCATCTAATGTGCTCTGACATGTTATGCGTATATATAACTATAATGTTTTTCTGCTAATCTACGAAACGACTTGTACCTTTCAATAGGATGTCTTTTCTACGAACAATGCACACATTTCCATACATTTCATCATTGTGAGGACGAGGCATATCACTACTCCAAGTTTATTAACTTTCAGATACTTTTTTCTAACGTACAGACATCTTATAGCTTGTTTACTTCCAGTTACTTTTTTTAAGAATCTCATCAAGTGGACAGGATAGGATACCTACAGTTCAGAGATGTCTCCTCCGAGCCAGAGGTGTGACGGAGTGTTGAAGTATAAATGCATAGCCCATCATTCAATTAGACAGGAGTAGGGGATGTGGACCTCATTGCGGGTTAAGTCCAAATAATTAGAATCGTATATCAGTAAAATAAAACATTTATAAAATCCTACGATATCATCACGAGACCTTGTACCTTCTTAAGTCCTGCCCGATCAGCTTAATCCATCATCTCACTTATCAGTTACATTCCGGCCGGCCCCAGCCCCAGAAATCAACAAAATCGGTCTTCACAGAGGACTTCTTCGTCCACGTACAAGCCAACAAAACCTACGTCTCCCCGCCCCATTCGGTTATTGACTCGTGACGTTGCCAGCTTCCGTGCTTGACATTGCCGGCCGGCCGGCTTGCTTTAACCAGTCCACAGTCATCAACCTGACTCGATCCAGCCTAGATTAATCGCTTTCGAATCAGATCAGGGTAATCATCTGCGCTTATTATTCTAAGCGATTTCTTATTCTAACTTACTGAGCTCCCAGAGACCGCCACGTACTTTCGTTGACTGTCCTGCAGATCAGCACTCATTGTTCTCATCGCTCGAATCTGAGACTACGTAACTTACGTGGAGCTAAGTACCCTATAAAATTGATTACAAAAATAAGGATCAAATCAAAGGGTGCATGCATGTTGTTTAGAGTACTGTTGAAAGTTTCCTGCATACATGTGCATTGCTTGGGAGATCATGCATATACCAGAATCAGTTACAATAGTATTGCTGGTTTTGACCAGGAAAAGCAGTGAATTGAACGTGGATAAGGTCGAACGCATAACAAAAAAGATGCTCATTAAATGCAGTCTAGGGCATGGGGTCAATGTTCACGCAATCTAGAAACACACACATCAAGTGTAAGCTACGAAAACTCAGCTTGAAGCCCTACCTGGAGGACTTCTCTGCGTGTTCTTTTGTCCTTTGCTTACTGATGTTTGTGTTCCTTGCTGTCAATTATTCGCCCGCTTATGTTGGCGATTCAGTGATCCACGCACTTACATATCTTTGTACGTCTTGCAAACATCAGAGCAGAAACATACGTACGTACATATTCCCTCCGTCCAAAAAAATTTGTCTTAGATTTGCCTAAATATGGATGTATTTAATACTAAAACATAACCTAATAAACCCGTATTTAGACAAATCTAAGACAAAAAATTTGGGATGGAGGGAGTAGTATTTACGTGAAAACTCCACGGGAGTGTGCAAGGCGCAAAAAGGCGGCGCTTTTGGCGTCGATATTACCAATATTATTTCCAAAACATAGTTCCGTCTGCCACTTTCCGCTTGCTGTTTTTTTTTGTTCTAGTATATAACCTTGTAAATTAAAATTCATATACTCCCAAGCAATGCCCATTTACAGCAAATATCACATCCTTAGTTATAATTTGCTAGAAGTAACTTCACTAAACAAATGTAACTCCAATCCATCTACAGCAAATATCACATCCTTAATTATAGCCTTCCTTATTCTTTACAAGCATCGGTCGATCCGATCTTCGAGTCTCTTAGCAAACGCACACATTACACCTATCATTAAGCCCCAAAGAAGTGTACGCGTCCCAGCATGCATAGAGATGCATGCGGCTGTCAACTAAACTACCAAAGCCTGTTTATTGGTTAACCCCAGCTCAATCACAGCAATTAACCGCCTCTGAATTAACTAACGGTGAGCTGCGGGAACCCCAGCGCCGGGTGCGGCGACAGGGGCGAGAGCAGCGGCATGCCGCCCAGCAGTGCCTCCCAGTACTGCTCCCAGCCCGAGCTCGACGGCGTCGGAGGAAGCCCTCCCTCCGGCGTCGTGGCCGCCGACGTCACCGTCGAGGAGGCTGTCTCCCGCGACACGGACGAGGGCGTGTCCCACGACACCTGGCCGGACGACGGCGACGGCGCCTCGGTCTTGGGAGCCTTGTTTATGACCACTCCGGTCACCTCGACGTCGCGGTCCTCCTCGTGTGATCGCTTGCGTTTGTTCGTCGCGCCGGCGGTCTGGGACGCGGGTACGGGAGGCGGAGGCGCCCACAGCTCGGCGCCGCGGGTGCCGACCTCGTTTGGGAAGTTGAGAATGGCCTTGGCGCCGCGCATCCGGAAGGCGGCGCGGTCGTAGGCGCGCGCGGCCTCCACGGACGTGTCGTAGGTGCCCAGCCACACCCGGGAGCCCCGGCGCTTCGGGTCGCGGATCTCCGCCGCGTACTTGCCCCAGGGGCGCTGCCGGACGCCGCGGTACTTGCGGAAGTCCTCCACCGGTGCTGGCGCAGGCGGTGCCGCGGCGGCGGCAGTCCCCGCCCACCCGAACGAGCCCTTGGCCGGCACGGAGATGGTCAGCGTGGACGACGGCGCCATCACAGGAGACGGCTCGCCGCCGAACTGTATCATCACCGGCTCCGGCGCCCTGAACACCGCCTCAGGGACGTCGGCAGACGGGCAGGAGTTCAGGTACTGGTGCGTCAAGTCCATGTAACCTTGCATCTGCTCCTGCTGGTCCTGCTGCGGGAAGAACATGGGCTGCTGCTGGTACGCTTGTGGTTCCGCCGCTGAAGGTGGCAGCACCGGGAAGGTGACGTCGTCGCAAAAGGGGCCCGCCTGATCATGGTTCGCCGTCGCCTTGGCAGCGCCGTCGCCGCCGAGGAGGTGCTCGCGGATGAGGTCGAGAGCGAAGTCGTCGACTTCTCCGGCGAAATCCATGCCGGCACAGAGGGATGGCACGGCCGCACGGTAGAGAACTATTCGATGGCGGTGGCAGAGGTCTGCGAGTTTGTTCGTGAGTTCTGCTGTGGTGCTGTTCGATTCTCCTCAGGACAAAGCGCGGTGGCGGTGGACGTACTTATAGGCCAGCTGAGAGGAAGGAGACGGGAAGGCCTATGTTCCAATGGGGCATTTCATTTGATTTGACCAACAGGATTACCCCCGCGGGACCCACTTTTAGGGCTTAGGGGTCGTACTCGATCTCGTCACTTTCCGTGGAGTGGAATGCCTTCATGTTGCGCCGCTCTACTGTCAGGGATCGTGCACCCAGATGAGCTGAGATATCCTGTTCAAATTTGCTTCGCTGAGAATTTTCCTGAGTCGTGTCCATGAAGAACAGGGGCGCGCATACGTCCGGTCCATGACAAGAGCATCGACCATTCCGCTCACACTTTACGAGAAAATTAATAAGACGCGCAGGAGAGCCATTGGCTGCTGCCCATACCCGGACTTCGCCATGAAGCGCCGCGTGTTTCTCTCTCTTTTTATTCACACAGAAAACGGATATATACAATACTACTATACTAGTATCATTCTTATACTACTAGGCAGTGTCAGTATGACAGTATCGCCAGCTTAACCCACTCACGTACTCACTACTCAGAGATTGCAAGGAAATTGTTCACAACTAGCGATCAAAACGATAGAATGGGATGACAGTTGCTGAGGTGCTGACGTTACTAATCGTCCTAGCTGTTACGAGTTTCGTCACTTCCCATGCTGGCGACATGTACCCGTGGGTATGCACCGGCATAGCACAAGGCGGCGATCAAAATTACGGTAGCTCGTTGCCATGCATATCAATGCAGTGGACACGGTACATGCACGGTCCAGTACTACTACAGGCTCGTCTGTGGTGATAATTTAGGGCTAGTCCTCCATGCCATTAGAGGATATACATGGACTCGTTCTACCTGATACGTCGTTTCACAGTTGCTTGATGAACGGGCCCGGATATAAAGTCAGTTCGGCACACAGGCCCGGAGTGGCTTTTTGATGTGCTTGAGCCCCTCTCGGACACGTCCCGCATGGTGCTCTTGATGACCATGTGGCGCACGTGGCACGTCCGCAACGAGATCACCCATGATAAAATTCCTCCACCGACTGAAGCCTCTCGACGGTTCCTGCATAGCTACCTGACGTCGCTACTTTGCATTCAACAATTCCCTAAGGATGATCAGAGGAAGGGGAAAATGGTTCTGATGGACCCGGCGCTAAGGACGGCGCCTTGTAGCAGCAACAACGACGCACTCGGAAACGAAAGAAACATCGGAGCGCTGTGCACGAGTACGCACAGCGGCGCGCTGGGAAATAGCAGCAGCAACGGCGCACTGTGCATAAGCATGAACCATGACGAGCTATACTCATGCATGAACAAGGGCAAAGTAGCTTCTGTGCACAAGCATTCGTGTGTGGGCTGGCGGACACCTGAGCCTGGGTGGCTTACTTTAAATGTCGATGGATCCTATATGGCGCATACTGGAAATGGGGGCATCGGCATGGTGCTCCGTGACAGCTTCGGTGGTATTATCTTTACCTCGTGCCGACATCTTTTCACATGTGATAATGCACTAGCTGCAGAACTTGAGGCTTGCAAAGAAGGAATTGCATTGGCACTAGAATGGAGCTCACTCCCATTCACCGTCGAAACGGATAGTGTTGAAGCTGCTACGATGATTTCCAACCCCTTGGTTGATAGATCATAGTACACTGCCCTTGTCCAGGAGATCTCTGCTATGATGAGAGGGGACAGACAGATTAAGGTTAAGGCGATAAAGAGGGAGTGTAATCTTGTTAGCCATGAACTAGCTAAGATTGGGAGGGTTGAGGTTAAGACGGCCGTCTGGTTACGGTCGGGTCTTGAGAGGGTTGTAAAACTGTGTGCACTGGATCATACTGATCCGAGTTAATTAATACAGAACCCTTTCCCCCGGCAAAAAAAAAAAATGCAGTGGACACGGTACATGCACGGTCCAGTACTACTACAGGCTCGTTTGTGGTGATAATTTAGGGCTAGTCCTCCATGCCATTAGAGGATATACATGGACTCGTTCTACCTGATACGTCGTTTCACAGTTGCTTGATGAACGGGCCGACGCGGTTGCACAAAAACAGACATATACGTGTAGAACTGGTGGTTTTGTGAACCTTGGCTTCACGACAGTTTGGGTATAAGCTGCGAAGACCGATTCCAGCGCAACTAATAGTAAACGAACGTAACGTGTGTGAGCCAGACTTGACCTAATGACCTTGGCCCGTTCTGCTGCTGCGTAGCTAGCTGCATGTACGTAGTATAATTGTATAAGTACAGTTCTAATTATACTCGTACGCAAACCATTGGCATGTTTTCATACCATTTCAATACAGCTTCGAGAAAAAAGATACCCATATTACCTCAGCTCTATGGCTGGTTGACGATCTTGAACAGAAAAATAAATAGTTACTCCCCCCGTTCCATAATGTAGTGCCTATAGATTTTTACAAAAGTCAAACATTACAAACTTTGACCATGTATCTAGAGAAAAGTAGGTACATATAAAATAACAAATGCACCTCATTGGATACATCGTGAGTTATATTTTCAGAATATACATGTTTGGTATTGTAGATGTAGACAATTTTCTCTATACACTTGATCAAAGTTGGCAAAGTTTGACTTTTACAAAAATCTACAGGCACTACATTATGGAATGGAGGGAGTAGTAAATAGAGTAGTACTCCCTCCGCTCCCAAATATAAGTTTTTCAAGAAAAAACTCATATTTGGAACTTTTTAAAGATTTTAATAAGGACTATATATGTATGTATATAGATATATTTTAAAGCGTAGATTTATTCATTTCGTTCGAATATAGTTTACATTAAAATCTCCTTATATTTATGAACGGAGGAAGTAGTAGTGCATGCATGTGCCAATAACGAGTGTACACGTACAGCGGCATTGAGCAACCAAAGCATGCACGCACGCATATGCATGCAGATGCAGGTCCCACGAAGCTGCCTCACTTGTGTTGAAGTCTCTGTTTTGGGCTAAGATTCCCTCGGAAAGTCTATCCAACGCAGTGATAAGGTCGTTGAAAACCTGGCTAGGTCACTGGTGCAGAAGAGTATACAGATTCCATCAACCTGGTCCGTTCTGTTCGATTGTTCTCGTGCGCACGTGTGCGTGCAGCATTTTCTTTTATATCCATCAACATGTTACCACAACTTCTCAGATAAATCGAAACAATCTTATGTGTGCACGTAGCGCTTGTAGTGCATCTCGTGTGTGTTATGTTTTCTGTTACCTGCCTTTTCTTGTGAGTTTTTAGTATTTTAATGTAGGAATTTCTTACATTCTTATAATTTTGGTGTGCAATTTTTCATGAAAATAGTTTTTGTTAACGGAAAAGCTAATTTCCTGCCGACTGGCAGTTAGCGAGATATCCACACGACTCGGATACTGTCCATCTCAAAATTGTGCGCTCGCGCGTGTCCGAGGCGGTAGACTTCGCGATTTGCGGATCTGCTGTTTTTTCTCCACGTACGGCTCTCGATGGTGCGTGATTTTCTCGGGCGATCTGTTTTTTCATGACTTTTAAAGTGCTAAAAAAATGAGGAGGTGGGGATTTGAAACTACAACCTCATGCTACACCATACCCATCTTTTACCACTTGAACTAGATTGAGTCCTTCTGTTTATGTTGAGGTTAGGTACTATTTCTAGATCTACTAATCTAACGTAAAGAAAACCATAGTCCAAAGAAACACAACAATAGCTTATTAACTTGTCTCCTCTTCTAGGTTTGCACAACAGTTAATGCAATGTCCAATATTTTCCGCACTTAAGTAGACTATTTTTACCAACTCATCTACAGTTGATGACACCGTGGTAATTTTGCCGACCAGGTGGGATACTCCCCGGTCACTTTTGTGTGAATATCAGGATAACTCTCATATCACAACCTGATAACTTATATAACTCAGTCCTGATAACTTTGGCATAGGGATGGGTGTTGAAGAAATATCACTCGTATCTTTTCGTGTGAATAGCATGGTAACCCATACATCGGAGATCTGATAACTTATGCAACCCGATCATGATAACTTTGACGAATAGAGGTGATGAAATATACCCCCGATAACTTTTATGTGAATATCACGGTAACTCACACATCGCTGACCTGATGACTTATGTACCTAGATCTTGGTAAATTTGGCGACTGGGTGGAGGGAGGCACGTTGATCAATACCCTCAGTTATTTTTTGTGCGAATAGCTTGATAACTCACACATCGCAGGCCCGATAATTAATGGGAGAAAAAGATGTGGAAACAAATCTTGATGCTAATAGTTTCCATATTGTAGTTTTATAGCCTAAAAATTCATACTGAAGCTAAGAATTGAACACAAGACTTCAATATTGAGATCTTAACACACTAGCCAATTCACCCACTACTTGGCTCCTGACAAGTTCAAATAAAATACCACCTTTTTACCATCCGAGGTGAAAAACTTGTTAAAATATACCACCCGATAACTTCTATGTAAATAAGATACGTGCAATTAGCCTGATAGCTTACATATAAACGCATTGATAATTTTTCACCATGGACGAAAAGTTCTAGAAATATGCCCTGATAACCTAGTGCAAATAGCACGGTAATTTACGCATCAGACACCCGATAACTTACATACAACACATTTTGATAACTCTTTACAAGTCATAGTTATCACGTTGGTCGTGCCAAAGTTACCAAGCAAAAAAAAACTATTATTGCTGGTATGACAGAAAAATAAAGGTTCAAATAACCTTGTTTATATACAATAGACAACAACTAAAGGTGGCTTAGTTGGTTATTGGCCTCAAAGTCTAATGATTAGACCTAGGTTCAAGTCCCCTTTCTACCACTTTTATTTTCTTTTCATATTGTGTAGCCAAAAAACCAAAAAAACCACTAGGAATTTACTATTCACGTATACGGTTTTCGAGAGAAGAAGAAAAATCGGTGGAACCGAGCGTGCAGGTCGCGAGAGGAAGGTGAGTTAAGATCGTGCGGATCGACTGGTCGTTAGTACAGTCCTTTTGTTAACTTAAACCGTCGCTGGTCGTTAGCACAGTCCTTTTGTTAACTTAAACCATCGCAAACAAGATGAGACGATGGAAAGGAGCTCACACAGAACCTCGACATAACAAGGTGGCCAAATATTATATTTTTCTTTTTTTCCTCAAGGATGTATTCCCTCTTTTACTGGTTGATTAACACTGGAAATTGGCAATCTACAAGAAATTTTGATCAAAGAGCGTCGAAGTATGTTGAACGAAACACAAATATTCTGATCACCTTCGTAATGACCAAAATTTCAGCAAACTTTACTAGTTGCAGCTAGCAAAGATTGAAGGGGACGACGGCGCAATTTGGTTAGGGAAGTGGATGCACGATCGTCCAACCACTCCGGCTTCAAGTCCTCAGAAATGCGAATTTGGATTGTTATTCTTTCAAAAGCAAACAAGGGGTTCCCTACCGCATTCCTCTCGTAAAAAACATGTAGAAGAAAACGTTGGACGGTTGTATGTACACCCTGTTCACAGCCCTAGCTAAGCATGCAGTTTCTGCAGCAAACAAACAAAATTGCACCCCTGTTCGAACTCGCCTGCCAAGGCTGGCACTCAATCTGGCACGGTCCTACGACTGCGAGGATAGCCGTAAGCCCGGCGACGATCGAATTGACCCGCGTGTTCGACTTCGACCCGATCCTACGAACGAACGCCGCTCGCGGGCGGCTGCTTTCGTGCATGTGAGTACGAAGAAAGTCGTGCTGGACGATCGTCTAGAGTAGCTAGCATGCAGCTACGCAAGCGTACGTGAAGCGGCGCATGCATCCGCCCATCCCATGGCGAGCCTGACATCAGGCGCGACTCCATCCTCCACGGCGTGATGCAATGCGCGTGTCAACCATGCATGCCAGTAGTGTCGCTGGTGCTTCCAGAGCCCACTAGTAGAAAAACGACCTAATGTGAGATACATTAGTGCCGGTTCGATTTTGGCCCGGTATTAATGGTACCGTTAGTGCCGGTTCGAACGGCTCTGCATTAATGCCGGTTCGTTTTGAACCTTTAGTACCGGTTCGTGCCACGAACTGGTACTAAAGGGGTGGTGGGAGGCTGGTGTCAGGCCGGGGCCCCGCGATCACCTTTAGTACCGGTTCGTGCCACGAACCGGTACTAAAGGGGTTTGACCTATAGTATCGGTTCGTGGCACAAACTGGTACTAAAGGGCAATTTTCAATCTCTACCCCCCTGTATATCGCCATTTCAGTTTTGAAAAATATAAAAGAAAATGATAAAAAATTCAAAAAATAAAATTCTTCGAGATGTAGTTATATTACTACATCTACTAGTTAGGAAAATTAAAAAACTTAAATTTGGACATGTTTTGCAAAAAGTGTACGGAAAATGTAAAAGGGCTATAACTTTTGCATACGATGTCGGAAAAAAACGTATAATATATCAAAAAATTCAGCAAGAAAATCCGCATCCGATTTTGACAGCCTACGTACTGTTTGCAAATTTTTAGAATTCTCAAATTCCAAAAGGAGAAAAAGATATGCTCAAATTTAAGTTTTTTTTAATTTTGGTTAAATCTGGTTAAACTATGGTCAAACTACTTATTCAAGAAGTATTAATATTACTACATACTTATTCAAGAATATTAGTGTTACTAAATAATTATTTCAATTTTTTGAATTTTGGTCAAATCTGGTCAAACTATGGTCAAACTGTGGTCAAACTATGGTCAAACTTATTTAAGAAATATTAGTGTTACTAAATAATTATTGTGTTTTAGAATAATAGTTTCAAACTCAAACGGTGAAATGTGTGACCTAATGCTCAAGCTAAACTGCTGAGGGTTAATAGGATTTACAGCTTACATTTGTCAGGAAAACAACAAGTGCAGACTTGGAAAGTAGGGGGAATAGAACTCTGAAGTTAAGCGTGCTCAGGCTAGGGGAGTGAGAGGATGGGTGACCGGTCGGGAAGTTAGACGATTTGGAATGAGTGATCCACACTTGAGTAGTTAAGAGGGGCTATTAGAGACTAAATCATCAAATAATTCAGAAAGTTGGAAATCGAAAAAAAAATCAAATTTTTTTTTCAAAATTTTCATTTTTTTTAAATAATACCTTTAATACCGGTTGGTAACACCAACCGGTATTAAAGGTCCCCCATACCACGGCGCGAACTCACGCCACGTGATGGACCTTTAGTGGCGGTTCGTGCCGAACCGGTACTAAGGGGGGGGGGGGGGGGGGAGGGCTTTAGTCTCGCAGAATCGGTATTAAAGGCCCTTATGAACCGGTATTATAACTCCGTTTTCTACTAGTGGCCGGCCAACATATACTGCCGTGCACGCATCAAGTTGCACAATGCAGCAGACCCGCTTTCGCTTTAACCGCGCGGTGCAGATCCATCGATCACCCCTCATGACCCTGAAGGTGGTATAACGTGCGTCGTGTAGCTTTGGAGGGTTTCTACAACACTTCGTTCGAATTTTCCGGTATTTTCCAGTATCTTACACAATGCAACATAACGTCGTGTAGCAACTCTGATCTGCACTGTCATTTTCCCTGCAATAGTAAAAGATTACTGCCGCAGCCTTTCTGGTAACAAGCTTTATTTATAACTGAGCTCAAGTACCCCCCGGCTTCAAGCTATCATTGTCTATCACCCCGCAAAAGAAAAACTATCATTGTCTATCACGCGAGAACTAAACTAAACAAAACTACGATGTTCACTAGGCATGCATGACCAGTGAACTGAATTGACAAGCGAAGATCGATAGAGAAAACATTGAAAGTTACATGGTAAAAAAAAAACTATAGAAAACCATGCATGATCGCTATCGACATTCCTACGAGGAAAATGTATCTGTTCAGTTATATTGGTATTGGGCGCAGATCGTCTAACTTAAGTCGTGTGACTTTGAGTAACTGAAATGTGGGCCTGTTTGTTACCTGTTTACGTCTACCTAGCGCAAGCATGAAGTACTATGCACGGTGTCCATGATGATGCACGTGTGACTCGATCGGTAGAGTCGTCCTACCGAGGACACATGTACACAACTGTGCCAACTGGATGGCAAAGGTCCCAAGCTGACATCAGAGACGTATGAGTCTCCACCACGCCGTTGGCGTTGTGATGTAAAAGTGTGTGCCCACCGTTCCGCATTATCGATTATTGTTTTAGGGCTTGTTTTAGGCTTCATAGTTGTACAAAAGAAAACAATACACTGTCGTGCATGCATGAAGTAGCTAGGAGTGATTAGCAAGCAAGCTTAATTACGTGCAGCCTGCCAAGAGTTTCTACTAGAGTACCACAGTTCGTTTGAATCATATATATGGCTAGTCTCTTGAATATCATATTGCTACCAGTTACCGGCTTTGATAGATACCTTGATGTTCACTGCCTTTTTTTTCTCTTAGTAAAAGATCACTGCGGCGGCCATTCCGGTAAGAAAAAGAAAACCTTGCTTCGGAAGTGAGCTCAAGTTCCTTTCAGGTAATCGACAGAGCTACGTGTGTGTGCACGTACGCAGGACCCGTGCGCCTAATGGAGAGGCGAGGGAAGATATAGATCCATAGAGAAACACCCCAAGTTTCAGGGACTCAATATGTGCTAAGATAATGAAGGCAAAATATTATCCTCAGGGACATCTTCTTGACACGGTTTTTCCTCAGTCAACCTCAGTGACATGGTAAGGTATTATGCATGGGCTGAAACTCCTTAAAAATGGTGTCATCTGGAGGATGGTTGATGGAGGGAATATCAATATGGACAATTGGCTTCCAAGGATTTCTGGCCTCAAAATCTCTGGCAAGAAGAACAGATCAAGACTAAAATGGGTTTCAGATTTATTCAAGAGCAAGTCTAGGGAATGGGACGATAATATCATTAGACATCTTTTTTTTATCATCACGATGCGAAAGAGATATTGAAGTTGAGAATTCAATCCTCAGGGGATGGTGATTACATTGCTTGGCATTTTGAAAAGAATGGATTATTTTTAGTGAAAAGTGCGTACAATCTGGCGCTAAAGCTTAAGGATCGGAAAGAAAATGGTGGGGAATCCAGCACTACTATTAACGGAGAAAGGAGATTGTGGGATATTATCTGGAAGGCCAACATCCCACAAAAGATTAGAATTTTTGGATGGCGTGCAGCATCTGATAGCCTGGCGGTTCAGGTTAATAGAGTTTTACATCATCAAGCTACCATTCGCACTTGCTCTATCTGTGGGGTTGAGGATGAGAGTACTTTCCACGCTCTTGTTTCTTGCACAAAGGCTCGTGCACTTCGTTTGACGTTGAGGAAAGTGTGGAATTTACCAGGGGAAGAGGCTTTTAATTATACTGGGCCTGACTGGTTACTTATTTTATTAGACCTGCTAAGTTGTTCGCAAAGGGAGCACATCTTGTTTCTTTTCTGGCGAGTTTGGCACTTAAGGAATGATTTAATTTTTGGGAAAGGAAAAGAAACTGTTATAGGATCCGCCATGTTTCTGGAAAGTTACTGGTTGGCATTTTCGTCGTGTCAGCCTACAAATGAGGTAATCACCAATAACAAAGGAAAAGAGGTGGTGGCTGGTTGTAGTGCAAGTAATACTGTTGTGAGGTCCAGAGAGGTGTGGCAGCCGCCTCCTTTTGGCCACATCAAGATCAATGTCGATGCAAGTTTTGTGAAGAGTTTAAGTGTCGCGAGCGTTGGGGTGGTGGCCAGGAGCTGTACGGGTGACATCATTGTCTCATCTTGGGACTTCATTGGGTTATGCTCTAGTGTGGATGAAGCGGAGCTTCGAGCATGCCTAGCTGGGCTTTATATAGGTATTTCTCTTAACATGCCTATTATTTTGGAAACTGACTGTGCGTTCGTGGCTTCTTTTCTAGCAAATGAAAGTTGTGACAGATCCTCGCTCATAGATCTCAAGAAGGAAGCACTTAGCATCATCAGGCTTCTGGGAAATTTCAAGTCGTCAAAAATAAATAGAAGGACCAATTCAGTAGCGCATGAGATTGCTAAATTTAGTTTCGATAATAGACGTGATGGTTTTCTTTTTAATAATTTTCTGCCCTGTGTGGCGCCTGCTGTTATGAACGATTGTAATGACGTTTTAATTAATTAATATATGGTCGGGTGTTTTTCAAAAAAAAGAAATTACTACTATAAAGCATACTTGAGGGTCGCGATCGATAAACCAACGAGAGAGGCAGTCAGTTGTCTGTGCAATCTAATTAGGATGGACTCCGCAACCTACTGAGCTCTGTTCTTGGGGAATAACGAATGAAATGACGGGCTAAAATAACACCCCATTTCATCGTCACCGCTCTCCGTGAAATCAAAGCGAAATCTACATGGACGTTACACCTGCAGGAATATAAAACAGCAGCATAGCTTTGAACTGTCTTATTCGAATTGACAAATATGGGGACGATGAAGAAGACATGTACAGCAATGCGATCGTGCTCCTGAGGACCCTCCTGAGTACGTGTACACAAGCACACGAAGCTATCCATTCCAAGAAACTTGCTGAGCCGTGGCTGTGTAAGTTGGTTTGAACAAGCGACGTGGGCGCCATCGGTGAGGTGGAAACGAAAGCGACCAGCGTAACGGACTCTGACTCGAGGGCGACCTCTTCAGCTGCACGCGACCCGGTGTGTCTGTGCAGTCAAAGGAATCAAACGTACGTGTGCGGCATGTAGTAGCAGTATCTGTTTGATTTGTTCCTAGGGTTTACCGGGATCGATCGACCGTTTTAAGCTCCGACTGAAACCGTCCGTCCGCAACTCAGCATACATCCAAGACCAGCACCGCGCGCCGCTCTAGTGCATGGTCTACAGCCGTATGAGGTATGGACCGTCGATCCGTCCATCAGGCGTCAGCGATAATGATGCTACTGTACGTCTCTAAGATGATCAGTGCGTCCTACGTATGGACCGTTCGTCCGTGCCATCTGGACTATCGGAAAATCCAAGCAGTTGCAACCAGCGGTCGAGCATTCTTACAATCGAAAGCACGTAGATATTTTGCCAGAACCTCTCGTATGTGCAGATAGTCTCTATTTTTTTAAAATAATTTTGAGAAATATTACGCTGTTTTATTTTTTTTTAAATAATAATACGGCATCGGCGTCGGTGAAGCCGATTGAGTTCAGTTGGTCACGCTGGGGCCGACAGGTCCCAGTTGGCCACGGCGAGGCCGATAAGTTTTTTTTTGGAGACAACGGCGAGGCCGATAAGTGACCAGTCGGCCACAAAGAGGTTGATAAGTGGCCCATCGGTATATCTGGCCATGGGCCGGGCCGGGCCGGGCTTGGGCCGGGCCTGAAAAAGCCCATGGCAGAAAACTGAGGCCCAGGCCCTCCCAGGCCCTACCATCGGGCCTACTTTTCAAGCCCAAGCCCGGCCCATCTGGTAAAAAGCCCTGAAAAGCCCTTAGGGCTTAGGGCTGTGGGCCGGGCCTCTTCCTTAAAATGCCAATATGCCAAGCCCAAGCCCGTCCAGGCCTTGCTGGTGGGCTCAAAACTCAGGCCCAAGCTCGGCCCACGGGCAAGCCCATCGGGCCTAGGCCCTGGATTTTAGGGCCGGGCCTGAGATGGCCAGGACTACCCATCGGCCATGCGCAAGCCGATGATATATGCTGCACCACGTTACCTCTCAGCCACTCGGCCTGGTGGGCATGCGGTCAGCCGTGCCCAGTCCGACAGGGCCCAGTCGGCCTCGGCGAAGCCGATAGGTGGCTGCCAAGCCATCGGCCGCCCCGCGCCCCCTTCTTCCCCCTCCATTCTTCTTCTTTCCTTCTTTCTTTCTCCCCCCAGCTGAAAACACTCTAATTTATACATGAAACTTAGCCGATTTCATGCCCATTTTCCATCGTGGTTGCATTCTAGAGGGTTGGGGGAGGCAAGGGAAACCTCGATCTCGTGATGGAATAGCTCGTGGTGGTGGTGGTGGTGGAGGAGGTGGTGGAGATGGTGGAGGCTCCGGTGACTGAAGGACGTCGTTTGTTGTTGCTTCGCACGCTTCAAGGGTAAGATTCAACTGACATTTTCTCTATCATAGTTGTTCCAGTAGTATTCGGTAATATGTTTAGTTGTGAAATATTATGGTGTGCGATTATTTAGTTGGTTCGATAAAATTTTGTAATATATTTATATGTCAAATATTTAGGTGTGCAAATATTATTAGTGGTCCGGTAATATATTGTAATATATTAAGATGTCAAATATTTAGGTGTGCGAATATTTTTAGTTGGTTCAGTAATATTCCGTAATATATTTAGATGTCAAATATTTAGGTGTGTGAATAATTTTAGTTGCTCCGATAATATTCCAAGGTAGTCAGAATCCCGATTCGACTGCTAGAATCCTACGACTTCACGACCCTACAGAAGCATGTCGATCCAAATCCCACTATGAATCCGGATAAGATAGAATCCATGTTGAGTCGCGATCCAAATCATAGAATCCTGTACAAAACTGTACAATCCCGACTATGCTATGGACTACATCTGATTCTACTAACTTATCTAAGCCGTTTGTTTAGTTGTAGAAAAATGGTATGCCATCATCCAAACCCCTTTTCATATACCTCATGGACCTTTATTCCCCTCCCAAGTCCAAACGCTCAGCCGTAGACACCTTTGATCCAGCTCTCAGAAACCCTAGATCAAAATTGAAGATCAGGCTTGTCGACATATGGAATTGGCGTGAAAAGGAGGATGCTTCAAGATCGATTGGGGAAGGAGAGCAAGACCCTTCAAGGTTTAGCACTATAGGTCAGATAAACAAGTGATCAACTAGTCACGCACTCTAAAAAGAACATATGTAAATTTCGTGCATTAAAGGTCTAAATGTTCTATATATTTCCCTCTCATATATGTTCCATACATGCGAGCTAGATGCTAGGTTAGCCATAAAAAGAAGTGGAATACAACTAGCATTGATGTGTACGTTCTTTGCTCCATATTTAGCATCAAAACTCTATAGAACCCATATAAATTTCTTGTGTGCGTACAAAATATATTGTTTGAGTAAATCTAGTAGAATCCTCGATTCCACAACTCGACTCGATTTTGTCTGAGGAAAACCGATCCGACTCCGAATCCCGACTCTGACTACCTTGTAATATTCCATAATATATTTAGATATGTGTGATTATTTTTAGTTGGTCCTGCTGCTTAATAGTTGTCCATGTTGGAAAAAAAATAGGTCAGCAGAGATGTCGGATGTAGTGAAGTTCGTATTTTACTACGATCCTGGTACTGTCGAAATAAATGACATGGGAGCTTATCTAAGTGATTTTCATTACATAGAGGTGCCATTGATTGCCCCTCAAACATGGTCTGTTAGTCAGTTGACAGACTGGTTGACATGATGTTTAGGGCTTAATACTGAAACACACACTGTGTTCATGCATTGTGGACTCGGTCAAGTTCAACCGTTTACTTTTATTTGAAGCCAATAGAGCGGGACTCTCAGTGGGTGCGATGGGTACAAGGTTACGGAAGCAGGGGATTCCATCATGTTGCCCTAGCGCTTCCCGTCGTGAAGGAGGTCAGTGCACCTGAAGGCTGAAGGCGAGGATGGTTATGATCCTGGCCAGAGCAGCGAAGGGATGCATTTATCTATGTCAAATTTTGTGTCAAATGCTAGAGATGATGGGTACGAACCAGGGCAGAGTAGTCAGATAGAAGGAGGAAATGCCGATGGTTACTATAGTGGCGAGGCAGATGCTGATGAGGTAGATGGGCACATGCAAAACCAGATGGAAGATGAAGATATAGATGGCAATAGTGGTCATGCCGATGATTCGGACGAGTCGGATGAAGAACAGAACACAGAGGAGGTGCCAAATCCTGCATCATGGAATCATGACTTCTCATCTGCAATGACCATGAATGATGGCCATGATTCTGCCTGGCAATATCACCAGAACAATAGTGCGACAGGTGCTATGTATCCCAACAAGGAAGATCTGAAGGATGTAATCATTAAATAGGCAATGTCCACGCAAAGGGTTTTCAGAGACCAGGTGTCAAGTCAGAAATACTTGATAATGGTTTGCAAGAACATACATTGTCCCGCCAGGGTGCATGGCTATCTCCCTAAGAACGGCACAAGTTGGATGATCAGTGACTTAGTTCATCACATTTGTGTTATCCCCAGTATCCCTCAAGATCATGGCAACCTTTCGTCCATGCTTATTGCTCGTTGCTTTACAATGAGATAGTGGAGTGCAAAGCTATGAAAGTGAAGGCTATCAGAACAAAAGTATTCGTCAGGTTGAAGTACAAAATTTCTTATGGAAAGGCGTGGAGGGCTAAGCATAGGGCACTTGAGACTAGATTTGGTTCGTATTTTGATGCATATGACTATTTTGTCCAGCTTCTCCACATACCGCAGGACCGAAATCCAGGCACCTATGTCGACATCCAAGACATGTTCATGCCAGAGTTCCTAACTGTGAGGGTGCTTCATCGACTGTTCTTCTCTTTCGTTGTATGCATCAAAGCTTTCAGTCATTATCGACCGCTGATATGTGTAGATGACACTTTTCTCACTTGCAAGTACAAGGGCCAAATCCTGACCGCCATTGGTCAAGACAGCCACAATCAAGTGGTCCCATTGGCATTGCTTTTGTGGAGAGCGAGAACATTGAAAGTTGGACATGGTTCTTCGCGCAACTGAAAATAGCAGTTGTGCAGGATAAGCCGAATGTGTGCATCCTTCATGACAAGCATGCAGGTATACTCAGTGCGATAAAGAAACTGACAAACACTGGTCCCGAGGAGCAAACTCCATGGCAGGACTTGCAGAGCCGTTGGTGCATGCGCAGTCTGGGGGCTAATTCTCGCAGTTCAGAAATAAGAATCCCATGAATCTATTAAAAAAACTCCGCAAGAAGAACCAGCTATGGAAGTACAATTTGATATGCGGTAGACTTATTGTGTGCATGCAGAGACATGTTAGGGACATGAAAGCTGCATGAGAAGCAGCGGTAAGGGCACATGTTAAAGCAGTAGCTACACAGTTAGCAGCAGGAACATCGGCTGTGGAGGAGGAGCCTGTTAGGCTTTGTGACTTGCCAGGATTTGACCCACCTATTACTAGGAGAAGGCTTGGGAGGACGATAAAAACCATTGATCAGTGGATAGAGCATGAGCCTCGCTCTGAAGAGGTGGTCTTTCCTGCATGCCACACATGGAGCAAGGTACAGTGTCATGACTACCAACCTCGCCGAAACATTTAACTTCATCCTCAGAGGAAACCAGGCCTTGCCACTTACAGCCATCGTTGAGGGTATTTTTTATGGCACGGTGAAGTATTTGAGAGATAGACGTCAAAGAGCAGAGATGCATATCATGAACAACCCAAACACATGTTATTCTGAAAAGGTTATGAAGTACATGAATGAAAAGATAGAAAAAGCTAGTTCACACATTGTAGTCGCCATCGGAAATCAAGAAACAAGGTTTGAGGTCCTCTTAGCTAACATCAAATTTGGATGTCCAAATGAGTTGAGGATGCATGAGGTAAAAATTGGAAATGAAGTCGGGGCAGTGTGTGAGTGCACATGCAACAAACCGAAGTTGCTTCACCTACCTTGCTCTCATGTACTTGCTGCTTGCGGGTAGCTAGGAATGGACGCAATCTCGTTCCTGTCTCCAAGTTTTCTGAAAGAGTCTGTCCTCAATACTTGGACAGGCGAGTTGCTAGGATTTTGATCAATGGGTAACTTCAACACCGTTAACCCTGTTGAAAGGCGGTACATTCCAGACTAAGGGAATATGCGTACAAGTAGAGGTAGACAGCAGACTCAACGCATCTGGAATGATATGGATGAATCTGAAGTAGGAGGCCCCACTAGGCAATGCATTCTATGCAATGAATTTGGCCATAGGGACACTAATTGTCCCACTTTCGTCACTGCCAGTGGTACTGGGCATGGACAAGGCAACCGGGAACAAAGAGGAGGAAGAGGAGGAAGAGGGAGAGGAAGAAGCTAGGCCGCGTTGCAATTTGTATTAAGTGTGGCACTGTATTTTAAATAAGTATTAAGTGTTGCACTGTGTTAAAATTTGTATTAGGTATGCACTATGTTGAAATTTGTATCAAGTGTGGCACTATATTTTAAATATGTATTAAGTGTAGCACTATGTTTTAAATTTGTATTAAGAGTGGCACTATGTTTTAAATTTGTTTTGTGCGTGCAACTATGTTTAAATAAGTGCAGGAATGGAGGAATGTCGTTGCTTAATCCGGACATTGATACTAAGCATCGTGTTGCGATATTATGTGAGTGCAGGCTTGATGATCCACAAGTATATGTCGGCGTTCTGGGAATGGGGGTCCCCAGACTTGCCTGCCCGCGGCCTGCTGCATGGCTCAACCAGTGGCCGAGTGCGGCCCGTCTTCACCAACCAACACTCAGGACCCTCGCGGGGCGGATGACACAAGGCCTGCTAGGGAGTGGCCTCGCTAGGCAGGCTCGCGAGGAGGCGGAGAGATCAAGGCAAGGGGTACCTCGCGAGGTTCCCGTGACGCAAGCCATGACGATCAAGGCCAGGCAGGCGCCAGCCCGCGTAGTGTCCTCGTTTTCTCTTTGGTGCAAAGGAGGCAAGCACAGGCGCGGAGTACCGAGGCATCAGGCAAAGGTTTCCATATCGGTGCAACGAGACCAAGACCAGCAGAGCGGCAGGACGGAGGTCACCGTGGAGCCCAAGATGGCGTCATCACCAGCACCTTTGGCAGGCAAAGACCACCTTTAGTCAGGATAGCTTGTACTAGTTGTCCCCTTTCAAAATGGCCGTTGTTGGATCCCTTCCCACTAAATATTTGGAAGAGGACCAGGGCCTCTATAAATAGAGCTAGCCACCACAGTAGGAAGTGATCTAAGATCTCATCTAGAGACAAGTTCATCCACTCACCACACCAACCCAAGAACACCCCTCCTCGCGAGGCCGTTCTTCCTCTGTGCTGTTCATCATCAGCCCAAGAGGCAATCCACCACCACACACAGGAGTAGGGTATTACACCACAACGGTGGCCCGAACCTATATAAATCTTGTGTCTCTTGTGCTTTGAGTTCATCGATCTAGCTTAGGGATCGCGGCGAGGCTGAGAGAGAGATTCGGTAGGAGGAGATCTTCGTGCGCACCCCAGTGTTCGAACCTTAAGGGTTTTTCCAGAACCTGATATCCGACATTTGGCGCGCCAGGTAGGGGTGCGCCGGAATCTTCCTTTCGCTGATCTGCGTCCCATCGCTTTGTCGCATCCATGTCGGACGCCCGCCGAGCCCACGCCGAGCGCCGGGCTGCCCTCGCCGTTCTTGTCGCCCAGACTGCTCTTGTCGGCGGGCCTCCTCGTCGTTCACCGTTGCCTGCTGCCAACGCCGCCACCGTTTCGGCGGGAAGGCCGCACCGCCACTCCGTCACTGACCCCAGCTGGTTCGTCGTCTCACGCTCGTCGCACCCCCACGGACGCGCAGGCCGCGTTGCTCCTGGCACGTGAGCTCCTGCACTACCGCCCGATCTATGACCTCTATGAAGAATGGCTCGCTTGCATCACCGAGCTCGTCAGCGCTGCATGGGGCTCTCCCGCGCCGTCCCTCTCGCTGCCTCGCCCTCCGCCAGGCATGGGCGACGCATCTCAGGGAGCGCCTCCGTCAACTCTCCCCCAAGACAGCGCCCTGTCTCCAAGGCGCGCGGCCCCTGGACGTGACCCACCGCATCCAGCGCTCGCGCGACAAGAAAGAAGTTGCCAAGAAATCCCTTGGCCTCAAGAAGGCGCTCCCATGCTCCCTGCACTAGCACGACAAGACCGCGTCCCGGCACGACAAGGCCGCGTGCTTCCCCTGGCAGTAGCGCACGGGTACCATCAAGAGCAAGCTCCGCATCAGCAAAGGGCTCCGGTGACCATAGCAGGTTGTCGCGCCTTCACCACCGAGTTGCGTAGCGTCGCCTGGCCGGGGAAGTTCAAGCCGGACCTGCCTCCTCGCTATGACGGTACAGCCGACCCCGCGGAGTTCTTGCAGCTCTATGAGCTGGGCATCGAGGCGGCCAACGGAGGCGAGAAGGTCATGGCGAATTGGTTTCCCATGGCGCCCAAGGACGGTGCCCGCACCTGGCTCCTGAACCTGCCTCCCGGCTCGATCTCATCCTAGGACGAGATGCGCAGCCGCTTCATCGCCAACTTCCAGGGCACTCACGACCGCCCTCCAGCCGCGGGTGACCTGTGCCGCATGTGCACGAGCTGAGGAAGGACGCCTCTCCCTCCTCGAGCTTCCAGCTGCTGACCTAGAAGAAAAGAAGACCAAGGCCAAGGACGTGAAGCGCAAAGGAGCAGCCGTGCTCGCAGCAGAACCAGACACGAAGCATGGCAGGGACCAGTCGGAGTCGTCCAAGGGCAGCCGACCATTCTGCGCCTACCACAACCTCCACACCCACAACACCAACGAATGCCAAGAGCTCAGGGCCGTTCGATAAGGACGCTTCGGTCGACGCCCCGAGCACAACAACCGGGGGCTTCGGCCGAGGAGGAGGACGAGGTGGAGGATGATGGGACGACCGTGGCCCTCGCCAGGAGTGGCGTGACCGACCTCGCGAGGATCGTTGGCAGGACCAGCCTCATGAGGGCGCCTGGAGGGATCAGCCTCGTGATACGCCTCCAATGTATCTACTTTTCCAAACACTTTTGCCCTTGTTTTGGACTCCAACTTGCATGATTTGAATGAAACTAACCTGGACTGACGCTGTTTTCAGCAGAACTACCATGATGTTGTTTTATGTGTAGAAAAGAAAAGTTCTCGGAATGTCCTGGAAATCCACGGAGGCACTTTTTGGAATAATAAGAATTTTTGGTGAAATAATTAATGCCAGGGGGCCCATAGCCTGTCCACAAGACAGGGGGCGCCCCCTAGGGCGCGGCCTCCTATCTCGTGGGCCCCCTGGACCTCCTCCGACCTCAACTCCAACTCCATATATTCCGTCTCGGGGAGAAAAAATCAGAGGGAAAGTTTCATCACGTTTTACGACACAGAGCCGCCGCCAAGCCCTAATCTCTCTCGGGAGGGCTGATCTGGAGTCTGTTCGGGGCTCCGGAACGGGGGATTCGTCGTCGTCGTCATCATCAACCATCCTCCATCACCAATTTCATGATGCTCACTGCCGTGCGTGAGTAATTCCATTGTAGGCTTGCTGGATGGTGATGGGTTGGATGAGATTTACCATGTAATCAAGTTAGTTTTGTTAGGGTTTGATCCCTAGTATCCACTATGTTCTGAGATTGATGCTGTTATGACTTTGCTATGCTTAATGCCTGTCACTAGGGCCCGAGTGCCATGATTTCAGATCTGAACCTATTATGTTTTCATGAATATATGTGTGTTCTTGATCCTATCTTGCAAGTCTATAGTCACCTATTATGTGTTATGATCCGACAACCCGGAAGTGACCATAATCGGGATACTTCTCGGTGATGACCGTAGTTTGAGGAGTTCATGTATTCACTATGTGTTAATGCTTTGGTCCGGTTCTCTATTAAAAGGAGGCCTTAATATCCCTTAGTTTCCGCTAGGACCCCGCTGCAACGGGAGGGTAGGACAAAAGACGTCATGCAAGTTCTTTTCCATAAGCACGTATGACTATTTATGGAATACATGCCTACATTACATTGATGAATTGGAGCTAGTCCTATATCACCCTATGTTATAACTATTGCATGAGGAATCGCATCCGGCATAATTATCCATCACTGATCCATTCGCCTACGAGATTTTCACATATTGTTCTTCGCTTATTTACTTTTCCGTTGCTACTGTTACAACTACTACAAAAACCCCAAAACATTTATCTTTACTGTTGCTACCGCTACCCTTATTATCATACCACTTTTGCTACTAAATACATTGCTGCAGATACTAAGTTATCCAAGTGTGATTGAATTGACAACTCAACTGCTAATACTCAAGAATATTCTTTGGCTCCTCTTGTGTCGAATCAATAAATTTGGGTTGAATACTTTACCCTCGAAAGTTGTTGTGATCCCCTACACTTGTGGGTTATCAAGACTAATTTCTGGCGCCGTTGCCGGGGAGCATAGCTCTATTCTCTGAGTCACTTGGGATTTATATCTATTGATCACCATGAAGAACATGAAAGACGCTAAGACCAAGATTTTTGATATGGAACTGCCATCTAGCTCTGCACTAGATTCTCCTTCCATTATTAGTAAGCTTGCGACACCTAAACCTGCTACTGCAATGAATTTTGATATGCCACATGTTATTGATGATGCCACTTCTGCTATGCATGATGAAACTACTTTTGTGCGTGATACTACTTTGCCATTAGGTGAATTTCTCGATGAACAACTTGCTAGAGTTAGGGGGAATGAAAATATTGAAGAACCTATTATTGATGATAGTGATGATGAACGTTCCCCCAATGATTATGTATTACCTGTTGTTCCTAAGGGTTATCTTATGAATGAAGCAGTTGCTATGGAAATTCTTGCTTGCAATGATAGAAATGATCTTAAGAAATTATTAGCTAAATGGAAGCAGCAGTCTCTTAATGCTAGAATGAAACCCGATCCTGCTTTTGCTACTTCACCTATTTGTGTTACTGATAAGGATTATGAATTCTCTGTTGATCCTGAGATTATTACTTTAGTTGAATCTGATCCTTTTTATGGCCTTGAATGTGAAACTGTTGTGGCACATCTTACCAAGTTGAATGATATAGCTAACATGTTTACCAATGATGAGAACTCTCGCTATTTATATATTCTTAAGATATTTCCGTTCTCATTGAAGGGTGATGCTAAGACTTGGTATAATTCTCTTGCTCCTGGTTGTGTGCGTAGTCCCCAGGATATGATTTATTACTTCTCTGCTAAATATTTCCCTGCTCATAAGAAACAAGCTGCCTTGCGGGGAATATATAATTTTGTGCAAATCAAAGAAGAGAGTCTCCCACAAGCTTGGGGGAGGCTTCTCCGGTTACTTAATGCTTTTCCCGATCATCCTCTTAAGAAAAATGAAATACTTGATATCTTTTATAATGGACTAACCGATGCTTCCAAGGACTACTTGGATTGTTGTGCTGGTTGTGTTTTCAGGGAAAGAACAGGCGACGAAGCTGAAATATTATTGAATAATATGTTGACTAATGAAAATAATTGGACTCTTCCTGAGCCAGTTCCTAAAGTAATTCCTGAACCAATTGAGCCAACTCCTGAGCCTATTCCTAAACCCACTCCGAAGAAGAGAGGTGTTTTATTTCTCAGTCCTGAAGATATGCAAGAGGCAAAGAAATCCATGAAAGAAAAAGGTATTAAAGCTGAAGATGTTAAGAATTTACCATCTATTGAAGAAATACATGGTCTTAATTTACCACCTGAAGAACCACATTGTCTTGATAACCCGACACAGGTAGTAAAGGTAAATTCTCTCTATAGATATGATAAAGTTGAAATACCCTCTACTAAATTTCATAGCCCATGCTTAGATGAATTTGATGACTTTATGGCTAGACAAGAAAGTTTTAATGCCTATGTTGGTAGAGAGTTAAAGAATAATGCTTTCGAGATAGGACGCATAGGCGATAACCTGTCTAGAGTTAAAGATGAACTTCACCGCGTTAGCAAATATGCTTCTATGGTTGCTACTCAAGCTGAGCAAGTACTCAAAGCTCAAAATGATCTGCTTGATGAATTAAATAATAAAAATGACTTTGTTGTTAGAGTGGCTACTAGAACTGGTAGAATGACTCAGGAACCTTTGTATCCTAAAGGCCACCCTAAGAGAATCAAGCAAGATTCTCAGAGAAATAATTTAGAGGCACCTAGTTCTTCTAAGAAGAAGAAAAAGAAAGGCGATAGGACCTTGCATGCTTCTAGTGAACCTACTGTAGACACACCTGAGAATCTCAATGATATTTCTATTTCTGATGCTGAAACACAATCAGGTGATGAACATGAACCTAGTGATAATGCTAATGATAATGTTCATGTTGATGCTCAACCTAGCAAATATAATGATGTAGGGATTGAACCTGCTATTGATCTTGATAACCCACAATCAAAGAATCAGTGTTATGATAAGAGAGATTTTGTTGCTAGGAAGCACGGTAAAGAAAGAGAACCATGGGTTCAGAAACCCATGCCCTTTCCTCCTAAACCATCCAAGTCAAAGGATGATGAGGATTTTGAGCGCTTTGCTGAAATGATTAGACCTATTTTCTTACGTATGCTCTTAGCTGATATGCTTAAAGTAAATCCTTATGCTAAGTATATGAAGGATATCATTACAAATAAAAGAAAGATACCGGAAGCTAAAATTTCCACCATGCTTGCTAATTACACTTTTAAGGGTGGAATACCAAAGAAACTTGGAGATCCGGGTGTTCCAACTATACCATGCTCCATTAAAAGAAATTATGTTAGAACTGCTTTATGTGATCTTGGAGCCGGTGTTAGTGTTATGCCTCTCTCTTTATATCATAGTCTTGAATTGAATAAGTTGACACCTACTGAAATATCTTTGCAAATGGCTGATAAATCAACTGCTATACCTATCGGTATTTGTGAGGATGTGCCTGTTGTGGTTGCAAATATCACTATCTTAACGAACTTTGTTATTCTTGATATTCCCGAGGACGATAGTATGTCTATTATCCTTGGTAGACCTTTTCTTAATACTGCAGGGGATGTTATTGATTGCAACAAAGGCAATGTCACTTTTCATGTTAATGGTAATGAGCATATGGTACACTTTCCGAGGAAACAATCTCAAGTTCACATCATCAATTCTATTGAAAAAGTTCCAACTATCATTTTTGGAGGTTTTGAATTTCCTCTTCCTACTGTCAAGAAAAAAATATGATATTCTTATTGTTGGGGATTTTCATATCCCCGTTGAGGTAACTTAGTGTCATTCGAAATTTCTCCGGTTCCATGTTATTCGGAATGAGTTTGTTAACAAGACTTGATCAACCTTGTTAGCGGGTTCATTTTGATGATCACGAGATGGATGAAACTAGAAGGCACAACCTTCTGTACCCTCCTTTTACTTTATGTTATTTATAATAAATAAAGCAAAAATAGTATTATCCGTCTGTTTCCTGATTTATCCGTGCATTAAAAAATAGTCCGAAAATAAAAGTACTCCAAATGCCCTGCAAATTTAGTATGATTTTTTCTGGAACATTTGAGGATTTTAGGCACTGAAAACACTGCAGGAGGGGCAAGCACCAGGCCACGAGAGAGGATGGCGCCCCCCCCTGTAGGGCGCGCCCCCTGTCTCATGGGCCTCTGGTGGCTCCCCTCCACTTATGCCAGCACCCACACACTTCATCTTCTACCCAAAAAATCCCCATCCAGCTCAAGCATGAGTTCTAGCTCGTTTTGCTGCGATTTTCGATCTCTTAGCTCAAAGCTCCATTCACAAAACTGCTTTGGGAGATTGTTGCTTGGTATGTGACTCCTCCATTGGTCCAATTAGTTTTTGTTCTAGTGCTTTATTCATTGCAATTTTTTTTGCTTAGGTGACCATGTTCTTGAGCTTGCATGTTAAATTTTTGAGGTCCCAAGCAATTCCAATGCATGATATAGGCTCTAGGCACTTGTAGGAGTAGTTGCTATCAATCTTGTTTAGTTTTATCCACTTTTATTTTGAAGTTATTAAAATTTCAGAATTTTTCAGAAAATGTTAAGGAGGCTCTTTAAAGGCTCTTCTAGACAAAGCTCTGAGGAAAAACAATCCAAAGAGAAGGAAAAAGCCAAGTATAATCTTCCTCGCTTACCGGAAGTACGGTCGTGCGAATGGCCATGTGAGGATTTCTTGAAAGAAGCTGGAATTCATGGAGACTTTTATGCTTTAATCGAGACTGCTGGCCTCACCGGTTTCATCAATGACCGGATCAATCAGTATCTCTTACTCACAAATACTTTCGTACAAAATTTTTATTATTATCCTAAGAAATCACCGCCTGCAGTATCATTTCATTTATATGATGAATTCAAAGAAATGTCTTTACGTCATTTTTGCGCGGTGTGTAGGATACCTTATGAGGGAGAATTAGAGGAACCCCATCGTAAAGATGTGGATGGTTTTGTTAATACTATTGCTGTAGAGGAGCCAAAGAAGGGCTCCGAGGCGAAGGTCTCTAGTATTCACTTTCCTGTTTTACGCTACTTTGCTATATTTGCTAGTAGATGCTTGATTGGTCGTGGAAATAGTGGGAATTTGAGCATTCCTGATATTATCATTCTTCAACATGCTTTGCTTGGAGACAATACTTTTAATATGGGTGCCGTCGTTGCTAAACGACTAGCCATGAATCGTACAAAAGGTCCCATATTTGGAGGTATCTATGCTGCACGTCTTGCTAGACATTTTAAGATACCCATTAGGCATCTTGAGGAGGAAGAGATAAAATTGCCTCCTCACATTTTAGATTACTAGAGCATGGTAGCACACAAGTTTATTGTTGACAACGAAGAAAAGATGCTTTTGTATAGACTTAGATTCAACAAGAAACACATTGAGATTATTATTTTGCCTGTGCCTCCGTTGTTTGATTTGCTTGTAGAAAATTTTCTTGTCACACCAGAGGCGGTGAACAATCATTGAGCCAAGCTTTTACTCCAGAACCTGAACCTGAGCCGGAACCTGAACTGGACCCTTATCGTGCATCATCTGTCCAGTGGGATCCGAAGATGACCTGCCAGTGGTATCCTGATTACACCTCCCAGTACACCGGGGAGAGTAGTGGCGGTCCTTGGTATTAAACCAACTTAGGCCAAAAGCCTAAGCTTGGGGGAGTACGTATTTCTCACCGACTTTACATTCATGTTCACACACTAGTCGTCGGTGCTCATACTCTTTCATTACATTATCCATGCTAGTTTAAATTTCTTTTTCTAGTTTTCTTCTTGTGTGTTTGATAAACCTTAAGAAAAACCAAGAAAATTAGCCATTTTAATTTCTCTGCTTGTAGTAGAATTAAAATGAAAACCCAAAAAGATTTCTCGTTCTTCTTTTACTTGTTGGGAGCTTTCCCGTGTAAATAGTTTTCTTTTCTTTTCTTTCCTTTGGGGGTCGAGAAGACCATATTGAAAATGCTTAGTGGCTCTTATATGCATGATTGTTTATTTAATTTAAGAGCCCATATTACTTGTCTTCTCCCTTGAGTTGAATGCTTGCAGATTCCAGCTTAGTCCAATGCACGCGCACTCTTATTATTATACACATCGTTCGGTCGTGCAAGTGACAGGCAATAATGATGATATATGATGGCCTTATTGGGATGAGAAAAGCTGGTATGAACTCGACCTCCCTTGTTTTTGTAAATATGATGATTCATCGTTCCTGAGTCAGCTATTATGAAGTAAACATATTTGCAATGACATATAGAGATTATAGTTGCTTGTGCCATGCGTGATTAGCTATGAGTTATAATGGTTTACCTTGCGTGCCAACATGCTATTAGAATGATTATGATGTGGTTGATGGGATGGTATCCTCCTTTGAATGTATTAAGTGACTCGACTTGGCACATGTTCACGCATGTAGTTGAATCAAATCAACATAGACTTCATGATATTTATGTTCATGGTAGATTATATCCTACTCATGCTTGTACTCGGTGTAAATGAATTTTGATGCATGTTTATGACTGTTGTCGCTCTCTCAGTTGGTCGCTTCCCAGTCTTTTGCTAGCCTTCACCTGTACTAAGCGGGAATACTGCTTGTGCATCCAAACTCCTTAAACCCCAAAGTTGTTCCATATGAGTCCACCATACCTACCTATATGTGGTATTTACCTGCCGTTCCAAGTAAATTTGTATGTGCCAAACTCCAAACCTTCAAATGAAATTCTGTTTTGTATGCTCGATCAGCTCATGTTACAAGTAGGGCTGCCTATATCTTCCATGCTAGGTGGGTTATTCTCAAGAGGAGTGGACTCCGCTCCTCATTCACGAGAAAGGGCCGGTAACCGGGATGCCCAGTCCCATGATCCAAAAAGATCAAAGCAAATCAAAATAGTTAAACAAAACTCCCCCAGGGCTGTTGTATGTTGGAGGCACTCGTTGTTTCGAGCAAGCCATGGATTGATGCTTGTTGGTGGTTGGGGGAGTATAAACCTTTACCATTCTGTTTGGGAACTGCCTATAATGTATGTAGTATGGAAGATACAACCATCTCATAGTTGTTGCGTTGATAGTGAAAGTATGCCACTCAAAATGTTATTCAATCTCTATTTTAAAATCAAGCTCTACCACCTCTACAAATCCCTGCTTCCCTCTGTGAAGGGCCTATCTATTTAATTTTATGTTGGGTCATCCTCCTTCTTATTAAAAAGCACCCGCTGGAGAGCACACTGTCATTTGCATTCATTATTATTGACTTATATTGGGTATGACTTGACTGGATCTCTTTTACCATGAATTACAATGTTTAGTCAGTCCTTGATCTTTAAAGGTGCTCTGCATTTATGTTTTGCGGTCTCAGAAAGGGCTAGCGAGATACCATTTTGTTATATCATGTTATAATTATTTTGAGAAAGTGTTGTCATCCGAGTTTTATTATTATGGCTCGCTAGCTGATTATGTTATTGATGTGAGTAATTGTGAGACCTATGTGTTATTGTGAGTATGGTTAGTCCGTAATATTTGCTGAAACTTGAATGCTGGCTTTTCATGTTACAACAACAAGAGCAAACAGAGTTTGTAAAAGTTTTTCTTTATCACTTTCAGTTTATCAACTGAATTGCTTGAGGACAAGCAAAGGTTTAAGCTTGAGGGAGTTGATACGTCTCCAACGTATCTACTTTTCCAAACACTTTTGCCCTTGTTTTGGACTCTAACTTGCATGATTTGAATGAAACTAACCCGGACTGACGCTGTTTTCAGCAGAACTACCATGATGTTGTTTTATGTGTAGAAAAGAGAAGTTCTCGGAATCTCCTGGAAATCCACGGAGGCACTTTTTGGAATTAATAAGAATTTTTGGCGAAAGAATTATTGCCAGGAGCCCCATAGCCTGTCCACGAGACAGGGGGCGCGCCCCCTAGGGCGCGGCCTCCTATCTCGTGGGCCCCCTAGACCTCCTCCGACCTCAACTCCAACTCCATATATTTCATCTCTGGGAGAAAAAATCAGAGAGAAAGTTTCATCACGTTTTACGACACGGAGCCACCGCCAAGCCCTAATCTCTCTCGGGAGGGCTGATCTGGAGTCCGTTCGGGGCTCCGGAGAGGGGGACTCGTCGCCGTCGTCATCATCAACCATCCTTCATCACCAATTTCATGATGCTCACCGCCGTGCGTGAGTAATTCCATTGTAGGCTTGCTGGACGGTGATGGGTTGGATGAGATTTACCATGTAATCAAGTTAGTTTTGTTAGGGTTTGATCCCTAGTATCCACTATGTTTTGAGATTGATGTTGCTATGACTTTGCTATGCTTAATGCTTGTCACTAGGGCCCGAGTGCCATGATTTCAGATCTGAACCTATTATGTTTTCATGAATATATGTGTGTTCTTGATCCTATCTTGCAAGTCTATAGTCACCTATTATGTGTTATGATCCGACAACCCCGAAGTGACAATAATCGGGATACTTCTCGGTGATGACCGTAGTTTGAGGAGTTCATGTATTCACTATGTGTTAATGCTTTGGTCCAGTTCTCTATTAAAAGGAGGCCTTAATATCCCTTAGTTTCCGCTAGGACCCCGCTGCAACGGGGGGGGGGGGGGGTAGGACAAAAGACGTCATGCAAATTCTTTTCCATAAGCACGTATGACTATTTATGGAATACATGCCTACATTACATTGATGAATTGGAGCTAGTTCTATATCACCCTATGTTATAACTATTGCATGAGGAATCACATCCGGCATAATTATCCATCACTGATCCATTGCCTACGAGATTTTCACATATTGTTCTTTGCTTATTTACTTTTCCGTTGCTACTGTTACAACTACTACAAAAACCCCAAAACATTTATCTTTACTGTTGCTACCGCTACCCTTATTATCATACCACTTTTGCTACTAAATATTTTGCTGCAGATACTAAGTTATCCAGGTGTGGTTGAATTGACAACTAAATTGCTAATACTCAAGAATATTCTTTGGCTCCCATTGTGTCGAATCAATAAATTGGGTTGAATACTTTACCCTTGAAAGCTGTTGCGATCCCCTACACTTGTGGGTTATCACCTTGCGAGGACCGCCCGCAGGGCAATGCATGCCTTCCTCGTCTGCCGCCACCGTGAAGAAGGAATGATGACCATCACCATGCCGAGGGGGCTGGGGGATTCCAGGAACCGCGTGCTATCGCTTGCATCTTGGGCGTAGCTCAGGCCCCAGCCTCTCAGCGCATCTTCAAGCAGTTTTCTCGCGAGGTGAACGCAGTCCTTCCCAAGCTCGAGGCCACTCGCCCGCTCAGGTGGTCCAAGTGTGCCATCACCTTCAGCTTAGCAGATCAACTCAAGTGCGCGGCTACTGCTGGCGTCCTCCCGATGCTTTGTTCTCTAGTCATCAGCAACGTGCAAGTCACCAGGACCGTCATCGATGGCGGCGCAGGGCTTAACGTCTTGTCCGTCGAGATGTTCGACAACCTTCAAGTGCCATACGATCAGCTCTAGCCGACCAAGCCTTTCTCAGGAGTCACCGACGGTTCCACCACCCCGATAGGGCAGGTCCGCCTCCCTGTCACCTTCGGTCAGCGCGACAATTACCGCACCGAGCTCATCGACTTCGTCATCGCCCACATCCACCTGCCGTACAATGCCATCCTTAGGTATCCAGCCCTGGCCAAGTTCATGGCAGTGACCCACCATGGCTACAATGTCCTCAATATGCCGGGAAGCGGCGGGATCATCACGGTCCCCTGCAAAGAGAGAGATGCGGTGTGCTCCCTAGCGCACCTTCCAAGCTGCATCCATCGAGGACCCAGACAGCAGGAGCGAGAACCCTCCTGAGGCAGTCCCCAAGAAGAAGAATACACTGCTCAGCTCAAGGCCTCGGGAGGTTGGCACCTCAGGAGGTGCCGCGTCAGGATCAGCACCCGTGCAAGGGGCACCTCCTTCCATCGCATAGGAAGGCACGCCCGGTGCCCTCCTCGGGCAGGGCTCGGGGGCTCTCTTCTGGAGGGCCTCTAACTTTGCCAACATCACGAGGGAGGCGCTCGGGCACCACTTGGAGGCGTGCTTCGCGGCACGTTTCCCTCAGGAGGTCTCAGGGCGTGGAGAGCCCAACGTTCAGGAGTTCATCACCAAGACTACTCAGGAGCTTCAGGAAGCAAGAGCCATGCGCGGCAAGCGCCGCTTGCCTGGCGTGGCCCCCCATCCAGTCGAGGATGGTGGGCTGCATGTCTGCATCAATGTCCCAGGGCTCAACCGAGCCGCATCTCAGGAGCGCCTCTGGCCTTCACGTGTGGGACGCTGCGAGGGTCCGCTGCACAGCTACGCTCGCATGCCTTTTGGCTTGCCGAACGCGGCTGCCACCTTCCAGCATCACCTGCGGAGCATGCTACCTCTTGAGCACTGTGTTGATTTTCCTTGAAGAGGAAAGGGTGATGCAACAAAGTAGCGTAAGTATTTCCCTCAATTTTTGAGAACCAAGGTATCAATCCAGTAGGAGGCTCCTCAAAAGTCCCACGCACCTACACAAACAAACAAGAACCTCGCAACCAACGCAGTAAAGGGGTTGTCAATCCCTTCACGGCCACTTGCGAAAGTGAGAGATAATAAGATAAGATACATATTTTTGTATTTTTATGATATAGATTGGAAAATAAAAGATAGATGAAAACTTATATGATAAAAGATAGACCCGGGGCCATAGGTTTCACGAGTGGCTTCTCTCAAGATAGCATAAGTATTACGGTGGGTGAACAAATTACTGTCGAGCAATTGATAGAAAATAGCATAGTTATGAGATTATATAGGCATGATCATGTATATAGGCATCACATCCATGACAACTAGATCGAAATGATTCTGAATCTACTACTATTACTCCACACATCGACCGACTCCTGCCTGCATCTAGAGTATTAAGTTCATAAGAACAGTAACATATTAAGAAAGATGACATGATGTAGAGGGATAAACTCATGCAATATGATATAAACCCCATATTTTTATCCTCGATGGCAACAATACAATACGTGCCTTGCTGCCCCTGCTATCACTGGGAAAGGACACGACAAGATTGAACCCAAAGCTAAGAACTTCTCCCATTGCAAGAAAGATCAATCTAGTAGGCCAAACCAAACTGATAATTCAAAGAGACTTTCAAAGATAACTTAATCACACATAAAAGAATTCAGAGGAGATTCAAATATTTCTCATAGATAAACTTGATCATAAACCCACAATTCATCGGATCTCGACAAACACACCGCAAAAAGAGTTATTGCTACGTCTTGAGCTTGCGTTGGTTTTCCTCGAAGAGGAGAGGGTGATGCAGCAAGTGTAGCGTAAGTATTTCCCTCAGTTTTTGAGAACCAAGGTATCAATCCAGTAGGAGGCTCCTCAAAAGTCCCACACACCTACACAAACAAACTGAGAACTCGCAACCAACACAATAAAGGGGTTGTCAATCCCTTCACGGCCACTTGCGAAAGTGAGATCTGATAGAGATAGTAAGATAAGATAATTATATTTTTGGTATTTTATAATATAGATGCAAAAAGTAAAGATGCACATAAAAGTAGATTGGAAGGAAATATGATAAGAGATATACCCGGGGGCCATAGGTTTCACTAGAGGCTTCTCTCAAGATAACATAAGTATTACGGTGGGTGAACAAATTACTGTCGAGCAATTGATAGAAAAGCGAATAATTATGAGATTATCTAGGCATGATCATGTATATAGGCATCACGTCCATAACAAGTAGACCGACTCCTGACTGCATCTACTACTATTACTCCACACATCGACCAACTCCTGCCTGCATCTAGAGTTTTAAGTTCATAAGAACAGAGTAACGCATTAAGCAAGATGACATGATGTAGAGGGATAAACTCATGCAATATGATATAAACCCCATCTTGTTATTCTCGATGGCAACAATACAATACGTGTATTGCAACCCTTTCTGTCACTGGGTAAGAAGACCGCAAGAATGAACCCAAAGCTAAGCACTTCTCCCATGGCAAGAAAGATTAATCTAGTAGGCCAAACCAAACTGATAATTCGAAGAGACTTGCAAAGATAACTCAATCATACATAAAAGAATTCAAAGAAGATTCAAATATTATTCATAGATAAACTTGATCATAAACCCACAATTCATCGGATCTCGACAAACACACCGCAAAAAGAGATTACATCAAATAGATCTCCACAAGAGAGGGCGAGAGCATTGTATTGAGATCCAAAAAGAGAGAAGAAGCCATCTAGCTAATAACTATGGACCCGTAGGTCTGTGGTAAACTACTCACAACTCATCGGAGGGGCAAGGATGTTGATGTAGAGGCCCTCCATGGTCGATTCCCCCTCCAGCAGAGTGCCGGCGAAGGCTCCAAGATGGGATCTCGCGGATACAGAACGTTACAGCGGTGGAAATTATGTTTCGTGGTGCTCTTGGATGTTTTCATGGTGCGTAGGTATATATAGGAGGAAGAAGTACGTCGGTGGCCGCCCGAGGGGCCCACGAGACAAGGGGGCGCGCCCTACAGGGGGGCACCCTCCTATCTCGTGGTCGCCTCGGCTGCTTCTTGGCTTGCACTCCAAGTCCTCCGGATCACGTTCGTTCCAAAAATCACGCTCCCGAAGGTTTCATTCCGTTTGGACTCCGTTTGATATTCCTTTTCTTCGAAATACTGAAATAGGCAAAAAACCCAGCAATACGGGGTGGGCCTCCGGTTAGTAGCTTAGTCCCAAAAATGATATAAATGAGTAAAATAAAGCCCATAAACATCCAAATGGGGTAATATAATAGCATGGAACAATCAAAAATTATAGATACATTGGAGACGTATCAAGCATCCCTGAGGGAGTCCTGGACTAGGGGGTGTCCGGATAGCCGAACTATCATCATCGGCCGGACTCCAAGACTATGAAGATACAAGATTGAAGACTTCGTCCCGTGTCCGGATGGAACTTTCCTTGGCGTGGAAGGCAAGCTTGGCGATACGGATATGTAGATCTCCTACCATTGTAACCGACTCTGTGTAACCCTAGCCCTCTCCGGTGTCTATATAAACCGGATGGTTTTAGTCCGTAGGACAACAACAATAACAACAATCATACCATAGGCTAGCTTCTAGGGTTTAGCCTCCTTGATCTCGTGGTAGATATACTCTTGTAATACCCACATCATCAATATCAATCAAGCAGGACGTAGGGTTTTACCTCCATCAAGAGGGCCCGAACCTGGGTAAAACATCGTGTCCCTTGTCTCCTGTTACCATCCGCCTAGACGCACAGTTCGGGACCCCCTACCCGAGATCCGCCGGTTTTGACACCGACATTGGTGCTTTCATTGAGAGTTCCTCTGTGTCGTCACCGATAGGCTCGATGGCTCCTTCGATCATCAACAACAACGTGGTCCAGGGTGAGACTTTTCTCCCCGGACAGATCTTCGTATTCGGCGGCTTTGCACTGCGGGCCAATTCGGTTGGCCATCTGGAGCAGATCGAAAGCTACGCCCCTGGCCGTCAGGTCAGATTTGGAAGTCTTAACTTCATGGCTGACATCCGCGGAGACTTGATCTTCAACGGATTCGAGCCACAGCCGAGCGCGCCGCACTGTCACGATGGGCATGATTTAGCTCTGCTGCCGGACAGTGCCCTGGAGGCCGCACACGAATCTGCTCCGACCCTCGTTTCGGAGCCGGCTGCACAGATCGAGGACGAATGGTTAGACACCGCCTCGGGGGCTGCAACCTCTATGGCGATAGAGCCGAATACTGACTTTGTCCCTTCTGAAGCTCATGACTCCAAGGTGCCGGACTCCTTGCCGGACTCTGAACCTCCCGCGCCCCCACCAATCGAATCCGATTGGGCGCCGACCATGGAGTTCGCTGCCACGGACATCTTTTAACTCTCTTCTTTTGGCGACATTCAGAGTTCGCTAAAATATCTCTCATTATCAGGAGAGCCCTGGCCGGACTACGGTCAGGACGGTTGGGATGCGGACGACAAAGAAATTTAAGGCCCACCCACCACCCACTTAGTAGCCGCTGTCGACGATTTAACTGACACGCTAGACTTCGACTCCGAAGACATCGACGCTATGGACGACGATGCCGGAGACGACCAAGAATCAGCGCCTACTGGGCACTGGAAAGCCACCTCAACTCACGACGTATACATGGTGGATACACCAAAAGGAAGTGACGACGAGGAACAACGGGACGCGGCGAAGGATAATTCCCCCGAAAAACAACAAAAACAGCGACGCAAGCGCCGCCCGAAGTCCCGCCTCGATAACAACGGCACCCATACGGACCCAGCCGTAGAGCAGGGCGAACCAGTGGACGAGCAACCCATTCCCGACGAAAACAATAGTCCAGACGATCCCACACGGGACACATCACCGGAGCATAAGAACCTTCACAGAAGGCTCGTCGCCACTGCAAGGAGTTTAAAGAAGCAAAAGCGGAAGCTCAAAACGGCGAAAGACGTACTCAGAATGAGATGGAGCAAAGTACTCAAGACCGCAGATAAATACGGCGATAGTCACCACGCAAAGAGCTACCTGAAGTGCAAACTGTTGCCCGAATTTGACGAGGAAGCCGTAGAGCCCCCACAGTCAAAAAAGAAAGAGGCCACCTGGCCGAATAGACGACCAGATAACAGGCTAAGAGCGGCAAGCGGAGCCGCACATAATCCAGCACACTTTCCAAATAAGGATCCTAGCAAAAAGGATGGCCCAGTCAGGTCCATCTATGGGCCAAAAAAGAAGGCCCCAGGAAGCAACACAACCCGCCGAGTGTTCGAAGATAACGGCACGACTAAATACAGGGGCGCCGCACACCCACTATGCTTCACCGACGAGGTACTGGATCATGAATATCCAGCAGGATTCAAGCCCGTAAACATAGAGGCATACGACAGAACAACAGACCCCAGAGTCTGGATTGAGGATTATATCCTACACATACATATGGCTAGAGGAGACGATCTCCACGCCATAAAATACCTACCCCTCAAGCTCAAAGGGCCAGCTCGGCATTGGCTCAAAAGCCTCCTAGAAAATACCATTGGAAGTTGGGAAGAGCTTGAGGATGCGTTTCGAGCAAATTTTCAGGGCACTTATGTCCTCCCTCTGGACGCAGACGATTTAAGTCACATAACTCAACAGCCCGGGGAGTCAGCATGCAAATTTTGGACCAAGTTCCTCACCAAAAAAAAACCAAATAGTCGACTGTCCGGACGCTGAAGCCTTAGCAGCCTTTAGACATATCGTCCGAGACGAATGGCTCGCCAGACACCTCGGCCAGGAAAAACCAAGAACAATGGCCGCACTAACAAGCCTCATGACCCACTTTTGCGCAGGGGAAGATAGATGGCTAGCAAGATGCAGCACCAGCGACCCGAGTACATCCGAGGTCAGGGATGGAAATGGGAAATCAAGACGCAAAAAAGATCAGCGCAGGAGTAAGGAAAGTGGCCCAAATAGCACGGCGGTCAATGCCGGATTCAAAAGCTCTCGGCCGAATAACAAAACAATGCCCCTTAAGGACAACAGTGACGAGCTATCCAACCTAAACAAAATCTTGGATAGGATATGTCAAATCCACAGTACCCCCGGGAAGCCTGCAAATCATACCCACAGAGATTGTTGGGTCTTCAAGCAGTCCGGCCGACTTAACGCCGAACACAAGGGGCTCGACACACCAAGCGAAGACGATGACGAACCCCACAAGCAGCAGACCGGAGCACATAAGACTTTCCCACTAGAGGTCAAAATAGTGAACTCACTTCATGTGATAAATTATGCGGAAGCAATATAAACCTGCTATACCAGGACACATCCGCAGAATGGGGATAGACCCTACCGAAATTTGCCATAGCAACACTTCCTTCAAAGGAGTGATGCCAGGCCCTTATGCCAAGTGTACAGGCTCTGTACTACTAAAAGTTGTGTTCGGTTCACCCGACAACTTCCGTCGCGAAAAGCTAATCTTCCATATTGCCCCATTCAAAAATGGCCATCAAGCACTACTAGGACGCGAAGCTTTCACCCGCTTTAACGCAATACCGCATTACGCGTCTCTTACACTCGAAACGCCCGGTCCATGCGGCATAATCCCATTAAAGGGAAAATCCGAGTGTTCCTCGACCACGGAAAACGTGAGACTGCCTTGACAACCGCACATTAATCCAACCTTGCTGATCAAAGCCCCTACAAACAGGTCATTTAGACCTCGGACACTGTTAGGCGAGTCCAACATAAATAAACAAGGGGCTTCCCAGCTGCATACCTCTTTACAAGGGACTGCACGTATAAACAATGAGAGCCAATAAAGCTCAATCTTTCCAAATCATACTCTATTTAAATACATCTTTCGCACGATATTTTTTCCAAACTAAGTTCTTCTCTTTTACAAATGAATCGCGTGCTACACCCGTCCAGGATACAGCACAACGGAGACACAGGCGCAGACGTGCAACAGGGACCCATTACAAGGATTCTTTTCAGATTAAGACCCTGTGTAAACCTTTCTTACTGTCTCTTGTTGATACTCATCCCCCGATTTCCTACCATAACCGAGGAGGAGGCTGGCGTTTTGGCATCGGCCGCGTCAGAAGTTTTCGCTTGTGCCTGGACATCAGGGGCTTAGGGCACTGTTCTGCCTGTTATCATAAAGTCCGAATACCTTAGGGAGTGTTCGGCGTCTCGAGTTAGGCCTTATATGCATCAGCTCCGAATCATGTCTTTGGTCAAATGTTGGGTTTGCCTGGCTCTTGTGTTGTGCTGCCTTACGTTCCGCTCCATCGGCTAACGCGGCACCAGGAGAACTACTGCGATTGTGCCCCGGTTCGGCCGGGCGAGCACCTCAGTAGAGAAAGCCGAAAACTGACTGTCATGATACAGCGAGAGACTGGTCAACCACTCGATCGACTATTGGAATGTTTAGAATTCCTCCGCGTTGACGAAGGACCGCTTCCTGGTCAGGCACACACGCGCCCCGAGTTCGGAGAGCGCGGTGCCTCTAGGGGCTATATCGTAGCCCCACCATCGAGCTCCTATGGCTAAGTGAAAGTGATAAAGCATTATAGTCCGGTTGCCTAGTTTGCTATGCTATCATCTCCTTCAAAGGACCAAGACGTTGGATTAAGTGTGAAAATGCGCTTTTTTTTGCAAACACCCCGCACTACGTGCGTGGGGGCTGAAGCCAAAGACTGCCATCTTTCAGGTTATAAATACATATACATTAACGGCCGCACAGGAGATATTTCAATACTTGAACACACAAGTATAAAAAGTCGTTATATTATACATATGATCTCACAAATCATACACGTCATCTGAACATGACATTTTTCAAGCACTGCGACTCTATTAAACGAGCGCCCTGCAGGACTTCCTCAAAATAGTGCTCGGTGGGTAATCGGCTCTCGTCCGAACCCCGAGACGCAACATCGGTGGCATTCATCTCCGCCCAGTATGTCTTAACACGGGCAAGAGCCATCCTTGCACCCTCTATGGAGGCCGACTGCTTCATCGCCTTGATATGCAGCACCGCCCCAAGGAATTGCTGCAATAAACCAAAATAACTCTTCGGCTTGGGCCTTTCCGGCCACAGATGAGCCACCACATCCGTCATGGATAGTCCGGACAATCTATTCAGCTCAGCCCACTCAGCTAACTGATCGGTCAACGGCAGTGGACGCTCCGGACTATGGAAATGAGACCAAAACAGCTCTTCCATTTCATGATCCTTCTGACTTCGGAAGTGCCGAACTGCGTCCGCCCCACTCGCCGCCAAATCCAGATAAGGATCCTCCACACTCCACAGCTGGCCCAACTGATCATACTTCGGATCCGTGAATTTCCTACGCAACAGGAAGGGCTTTCCAGCCACAATGTCTCCGGCCTGACGCAGTTCCTCCTTTATAGCCCGCATTGCAGAACGGGCATCCTTGGCTTCGGCGGTGGCCTTCTTCAGGCCCTCTTGCTCCGCTTGGCGTTCTCTTTCAAGAACCTCATAGCGGTCGGTAGCATCTTTTAATTTCACGGCCATTACGGCCATTTCCTCCCTGCTTCGGCAGTGAGCAGCCTTCTCGGCTTTTAGCTCCTCCGCTGCCTTCAAGGCAGCCGCATCACTTTTTCTGGCTTGGTCCTTGGCTCGAGCAAGCTCCGCCCGAAGGTCTTCCACAGCAGCGGCACCATCTGCATCAAGCATACATGTTGTAAGGAGTGGGCGTCAGCTCCCTTACCAGGTGACCGCGGAAACACCACTCACCTTGTGACTCGTCAAGTCGTTTATTGACCAGCGTGATGTCCGCATCCGCAACGTCGAGTTGCCGCTTCAGTTCGCCAACTCTATCAGTCCGGCTGGCCACCGAACGCTCCGCCACCTGCATAGGAAAGGCAACATTTTGTAACTGAGATTATGACCCCCGGCACGCTGTCGCTTTCGACAACATACCGAGTCTCAGGGGCTACTATCTATACAGGGCGCACCCTATGTGCAGAACTGTCACAAGGTATGTCATTTTTTTTGCGTACCTCAAACCCTGTCAGGAAACTTCCGACGGCCTCATGTAACCCGCTTTCGGTGGATGAGATCCTTTCAATCACCGGACTCATTAATGCGCGGTGATCTTCTAAGAGAGATGCCCTCTCGAGCAAACCCTGCAGCTCCACCGGCCGCACTCCAGTGGGTGCCGAACTCCCAGGCCCCGCCGGACTCGGGGAGACCCTCCCTGACGACACCTCAGGGTCGTCCGCCCCGCCTGATGGGACGGCAAATGGAGGCGTTTCGCTCTCCATCATCTCCGGACGAAGGTCCCCCGAGGATGAGCTCTGCTGGGAAGGGCTGAGATCCGAACTACAAGGTAAAAACTTCGGTTATCCTTAGAAATACAATAGGGATGTCCTTTATAATAAAACTTCCCTTTTTTCTACTTATGACTCGCTGGAGGGCTGATTCCTTTGGGGAGACTGTACGGCCGGGACTCCTCCCGGCACAGGACCTTCCGGTGCAGATTTCTTTCCCCGCTTCGAGGCTTTGGCCCCCGGGTTTTCGGAAGCGGTCCTCTTCTCCCACTGGAGGGAGGGATTCTTGATTCCCCCCTTACTGAGAGCCTCCTTAACAGAGGTGGTAGTTTCCCTGTTCCCCCCTTCGCCTTCCTCCGGAGGCGCAACCTCCAACATTTTGATTAACACGGGATCCGGCGTGGTCTCAGGGAGGGGGGCCGGACACTGTATCAGTTTTGTTGGAAATATGCCCTAGAGGAAATAATAAAAGGATTATTATTATATTTCCTTGTTCATGATAATTGTCTTTATTCATGCTATAATTGTATTATCTGGAAATCGTAATACACGTGTGAATACATAGACCATAATATGTCCCTTGTAAGCCTCTAGTTGACTAGCTCGTTGATCAACAGATAGTCATGGTTTCCTGACTATGGACATTAGATGTCGTTGATAACGGGATCACATCATTAGGAGAATGATGTGATGGAGAAGACCCAATCCTAAGCATAGCACAAGATCATGTAGTTCGTTTTGCTAGAGCTTTTCCAATGTCAAGTATCTTTTCCTTAGACCATGAGATCGTGTAACTCCCGAATACCGTAGGAGTGCTTTGGGTGTACCAAACGTCACAACATAACTGGGTGACTATAAAGGTGCACTACAGGTATCTCCGAAAGTGTTTGTTGGGTTGACACGGATCGAGACTGGGATTTGTCACTCCGTATAACGGAGAGGTATCACTGGGCCCACTCGGTAGTGCATCATCATAATGAGCTCAAAGTGACCAAGTGTCTGGTCACGGGATCATGCATTACGGTACGAGTAAAGTGACTTGCCGGTAACGAGACTGAACAAGGTATTGGGATACCGACGATCGAGTCTCGGGCAAGTAACATACCGTCTGACAAAGGGAATAGTATACGGGGTTGCTTGAATCCTCGACATCGTGGTTCATCCAATGAGATCATCGAGGAGTATGTGGGAGCCAACATGGGTATCCAGATCCCGCTGTTGATTATTGACCGGAGAGCCGTCTCGGTCATGTCTGCATGTCTCCCGAACTCGTAGGGTCTACACACTTAAGGTTCGGTGACGCTAGGGTTGTATGAATATGAGTATGCAGCAAACTGAATGTTGTTCGGAGTCCCGGATGATATTTCGGACGTGACGAGGAGTTTCGGAATGGTCCAGAGGTAAAGAATTATATATAGGAAGTGCTGTTCGGCCATCGGGAAAGTTCCGGGGTCACCCAGTATTGTACCGGGACCACCGGAAGGGTCCCGGGGGTCCACCGGGTGGGGCCACCTATCCCGGAGGGCCCCGTGGGCTGAAGTGGGAGGGGAACCAGACCCTAGTGGGCTGGTGCGCCCTCCCCCTTGGCCCCCCTTTGCGCCTAGGGTTGGAAACCCTAGGGTGGGGGGGCTCCCCACTTGCCTTGGGGGCACTCCACCCCTCCTAGCCGCCGCCCCCTGGGAGATTGGATCTCCAGGGCCGGCGCTCCCCCTGGGGGCCTATATAAAGGAGGGGGGGGGAGGGAGGGCAGCCGAACCTAAGTCTTGGCACCTCCCTCCCCCTGCTACACCTCGTCCTCCTCCCGCAGCAGCTTGGCGAAGCCCTGCCGGAGTTCTACTGCATCCACCACCACGCCGTTGTGCTGCTGGATCATCATCAACCTCTCCTTCCCCCTTGCTAGATCAAGAAGGAGGAGACATCATCCGCTCCGTACGTGTGTTGAACGCGGAGGTGCTTTCCGTTCGGCACTTGGTCATTGGTGATTTGAATCACGGCGAGTACGACTCCATCATCACCGTTCTCTTGAACGCTTCCGCACGCGATCTACAAGTGGTAAGTAGATGCAATCTCTCTCCCATGACTCGTTGCTTAGATGAACTCATAGATGGATCTTGGTGAAACCGTAGGAATTTTTTTTATTTTCTGCAACGTTCCCCAACAGTGGCATCATGAGCTAGGTCTATGCGTAGTTCTCTATTGCACGAGTAGAACACAATTTTGTTGTGGGCGTAGATCTTGTCAACTTTCTTGCCGCTACTAGTCTTTTCTTGCTTCAGCGGTATTGTGGGATGAAGCGGCCCGGACCGACCTTACACGTACACTTATGTGAGACAGGTTCCACCGACTGACATGCACTAGTTGCATAAGGTGGCTAGCGGGTGTCTGTCTCTCCTACTTTAGTTGGAGCGGATTCGATGAAAAGGATCCTTATGAAGGGTAAATAGAAGTTGACAAAATCACGTTGTGGTTATTCCTAGGTAAGAAAACGTTCTTGCTAGAACCCAATTGCAGCCACGTAAAAGATGCAACAACAATTAGAGGACGTCTAACTTGTTTTTGCAGCAATTGTCATGTGATGTGATATGGCCAGAAGTTGTGATGAATGATGAATGATATATTGTGATGTATGAGATCATGTTCTTGTAATAGGAATCACGACTTGCATGTCGATGAGTATGACAACCGACAGGAGCCATAGGAGTTGTCTTTATTTTTTGTATGACCTGCGTGTCATTGAAGAACGCCATGTAAATTACTTTACTTTATAGCTAAATGCGTTAGCCATAGAAGTAGAAGTAGTCGTTGGCGTGACAACTTCATGAAGACACAATGATGGAGATCATGATGATGCAGATCATGGTGTCATGCCGGTGACGAAGATGATCATGGAGCCCCAAAGATGGAGATCAAAGGAGCTATATGATATTGGCCATATCATGTCACTACTATATAATTGCATGTGATGTTTATTATGTTTTATGCATCTTGTTTACTTAGAACGACGGTAGTAAATAAGATGATCCCTTATAATAATTTCAAGAAAGTGTTCCCCCTAACTATGCACCGTTGCTAAAGTTCGTCGTTTCGAAGCACCACGTGATGATCGGGTGTGATAGATCCTTACGTTCACATACAATGGGTGTAAGATAGATTTACACATGCAGAACACTTAGGGTTAACTTGACGAGCCTAGCATGTACAGACATGGCCTCGGAACACAAGAGACCGAAAGGTCGAACATGAGTAGTATGGAAGATACGATCAACATGGAGATGTTCACCGATGATGACTAGTCCGTCTCACGTGATGATCGGACACGGCCTAGTCGACTCGGATCGTGTAACACTTAGATGACTAGAGGGATGTCAATCTGAGTGGGAGTTCATTAAATAATTTGATTAGATGAACTTAATTATCATGAACTTAGTCTAAAATCTTTGCAAAATATGTCTTGTAGATCAAATGGCCAACGCTCATGTCAACATGAACTTCAATGCGTTCCTAAAGAAAACCAAGCTGAAAGATGATGGCAGCAACTATTCGGACTGGGTCCGGAACCTGAGGATCATCCTCATAGCAGCCAAGAAAGCATATGTCCTAGATGAACCGCTAGGTGAAGCACCCATCCCAGAGAACCAAGACGTTATGAACGTTCGGCAGTCACGTGCTGATGATTACTCCCTCGTTCAGTGCGACATGCTTTACAGCTTAGAACCGGGGCTCCAAAAGCGTTTTGAGAAACACGGAGCATATGAGATGTTCGAGGAGCTGAAAATGGTTTTTCAAGCTCATGCCCGGGTCGAGAGATATGAAGTCTCCGACAAGTTCTATAGTTGTAAGATGGAGGAAAATAGTTCTGTCAGTGAGCACATACTCAAAATGTCTGGGTTGCACAACCGCCTGTCCCAGCTGGAGATCAACCTCCCGGACGAGGCAGTCATTGACAGAATCCTTCAGTCGCTCCCACCGAGCTACAAGAGCTTTGTGTTGAACTACAATATGCAGGGGATGGTGAAGACCATTCCTAAAGTATTTTCAATGCTGAAGTCAGCAGAGGTTGAAATCAAGAAAGAACATCAAGTGTTGATGGTCAATAAGACCACTAAGTTCAAGAAGGGCAAGGGTAAGAAGAACTTCAAGAAGGACGGCAAGGATGTTGCCACGCCCGGTAAACCTGTTGCCGGGAAGAAGTCAAAGAATGGACCCAAGCCTGAGACTAAGTGCTTTTATTGCAAGGGGAAGGGTCACTGGAAGCGGAACTGCCCCAAATACTTAGCGGACAAGAAGGCCAGCAACACTAAAGGTATATTTGATATACATGTAATTGATGTGTACCTTACGAGTACTCGTAGTAACTCCTGGGTATTTGATACCGGTGCCGTTGCTCATATTTGTAACTCACAGCAGGAGCTGCGGAATAAGCGGAGACTGGCGAAGGACGAGGTGACGATGCGCGTCGGAAATGGTTCCAAGGTCGATGTGATCACCGTCGGCACGCTGCCTCTACATTTACCCACGGGATTAGTTATGAACCTCAATAATTGTTATTTAGTGCCAAGTTTGAGCATGAACATTGTATCTGGATCTCGTTTAATACAAGATGGCTACTCATTTAAATCCGAGAATAATGGTTGTTCTATTTATATGAGAGATATGTTTTATAGTCATGCCCCGATGGTCAATGGTTTATTCTTAATGAATCTTGAACATAATGTTACACATATTCATAGTGTGAATACCAAAAGATGTAAAGTTGATAACAATAGTCCCACATACTTGTGGCACTGCCGCCTTGGTCACATTGGTGTCAAGCGCATGAAGAGGCTCCATGCTGATGGACTTTTAGAGTCTCTCGATTACGAATCATTTGACACATGCGAACCATGCCTCATGGGCAAAATGACCAAGACTCTGTTCTCCGGAACAATGGAGCAAGCAACCAACTTATTGGAAATCATACATACCGATGTGTGCGGTCCAATGAGCGTTGAGGCTCGCGGAGGATATCGTTATGTTCTCACTCTCACTGATGACTTGAGTTGATATGGGTATGTCTACTTGATTAAACACAAGTCTGACACCTTTCAAAAGTTAAAGGAATTTCAGAATGAGGTAGAGAATCAACGTGACCGAAAGATAAAGTTCCTACAATCAGATCGTGGAGGAGAATACTTAAGTCACGAATTTGGTACACACTTAAGGAAATGTGGAATCATTTCACAACTCACGCCGCCTGGAACACCTCAGCATAACGGTGTGTCCGAATGTCGTAATCGTACTCTATTGGATATGGTGCGGTCTATGATTTCTCTTACCGATTTACCGCTATCATTTTGGGGATACGCTCTAGAGACAGCTACATTCACTTTAAATAGGGCACCATCTAAATCCGTTGAGACGACACCGCACCTAAGTCTTGGCGCCTCCCTCCCCCTGCTACACCTCGTCCTCCTCCTGCAGCAGCTTGGCGAAGCCCTGCCGGAGTTCTGCTGCATCCACCGCCACGCCGTCGTGCTGCTGGATCATCATCAACCTCTCCTTCCCCCTTGCTGGATCAAGAAGGAGGAGACGTCATCCGCTCCGTACATGTGTTGAACGCGGAGGTGCTATCCGTTCGGCACTTGGTCATCAGTGATTTGAATCACGGCGAGTACGACTCCATCATCACCGTTCTCTTGAAGGCTTCCGCACGCGATCTACAAGTGGTATGTAGATGCAATATCTCTCCCATGACTCGTTGCTTAGATGAACTCATAGATGGATCTTGGTGAAACCGTAGGAAATTTTTTTATTTTCTGCAACGTTCCCCAACAAGTTTTGCTTGCGCTATCCACTCCTGTTCAAGGGATAGCTGGTTAAAAGGCAAATCCATGATAAATAAATGGATGATATGTCCGGTCACAGGGCTACTTACTTGAGTATCTGAGCGATTGCAGCTTAGGCCAGCGTCCTCGGTCAAGTCCGGACACACTTCTTGTGATCCGAAGAACAATTTGTACATCTCCACGGGTTTTGTACCCATAAAGTGTTGGAGAGCTCGTGGTCCCTCCGGATTGAATTCCCACAGGCGGAGGGGGTGACGTTGGCAGGGCAGAAGACGCCGAATAAGCATAACCTGTGGTACTACGACCAGATTGATCTCCCTCTCATGGAGATCTCGAATCCGGCCCTGCAATAGAGGTACGTCCTTGGACGGCCCCTAGTCGAACCCTTTGTTGACCCACGATGTCAGCCGTGGTGGAGGGCCCGGGCGAAAGGCGGGCGGCGGCCTCTGCCTGCTGCCCCTGGGAGCGGAGATATAGAACCACTCCTGTTGCCACAAACCGAGCTCCTCCTGAAAAGAGCCCTCGGGCCATGGAGCATCGGCCCTCTTGCTTATAACCGCCCCGCCGCACTCTGCCTGACGCCCCTCAATCATCCTCGGCTCCACATTGAAGGTTTTGAGCCAAAAACCAAAGTGAGGGGTAGTGCGGAGGAAGGCTTCGCAGATGACAATAAACAATGAGATATGGAGGATAGACTCTGGAGCCAGGTCGTGGAATTCCAGCCCATAGTAAAACAAGAGCCCCCTCGCGAAGGGATCCATCGGGAAGCCTAGACCTCGACGGAGGTGAGGCACGAACACGACGCTCTCGCCAAGCTCCAGGGTAGGACTGACTTGCCCTTGGGCAGGCAACCTATGCGAAATCTCGTAGGTTAAGTACCTGGCGTCCCTTAGCTTTAGCACGTCCTCTTCCGTGACGGAGGAGGGCATCCACCGGCCCTGAAGGTCGGAGCCGGACATTGTCGAAGGTCCGAAGTGCCCGAATCTGGAGCCCTGGGTGTTGGAACTCGGGGCGAGGGGCAGATTCGATTGAGGATTAAAGAAAAGGAACGGGCCTTGGTCTCATTATAAAGGGGGAGAATACCAAGAGCCATCTCCGTGACCGTTTAGAACTCGCCTTTGATGGAGGGGGCGTGGCAACGGGCGCGGTTGGGTTACCCACGCCCGTATTGATGAGAATCCCGGAATAAGGGGAACATGATCTCTGCTTCGACAAGACGTGCCAAGGAAACCGCTTCGCTAAACGCGCTGAGGCGGTATAATAAAAACGATTCAAGTAAAGGCTTGGTTGTGGTGTGACGTCATGCCACGAAATACGTCAGCAGATTGAACTTGTGTAAATATTATTCTCTCTACGGTGGAATGTGGAATTTATTTTGCAGAGCCGGACACTATCCTGGTGTTCACAATCTTCTACAAACTATTCGGAGAAGGAACTCGCCTTGCAATGCCGAAGACAATATGCACACCGGACTCGTCGTCATTGAAGCCTGGTTCAGGGGCTACTGAGGGAGTCCTGGACTAGGGGGTGTCCGGATAGCCGAACTATCATCATCGGCCGGACTCCAAGACTATGAAGATACAAGATTGAAGACTTCGTCCCGTGTCCGGATGGGACTTTCCTTGGCGTGGAAGGCAAGCTTGGCGATACGGATATGTAGATCTCCTACCATTGTAACTGACTCTGTGTAACCCTAGCCCTCTCCGGTGTCTATATAAACCGGATGGTTTTAGTCCGCAGGACAACAGCAATAACAACAATCATACCATAGGCTAGCTTCTAGGGTTTAGCCTCCTTGATCTCGTGGTAGATCTACTCTTGTAATACCCACATCATCAATATCAATCAAGCAGGACGTAGGGTTTTACCTCCATCAAGAGGGCCCGAACCTGGGTAAAACATCGTGTCCCTTGTCTCCTGTTACCATCCGCCTAGACGCACAGTTCGGGACCCCCCTACCCGAGATCCGCCGGTTTTGACACCGACAATCCCCAAGCTTAATTCCTGCTCGTCCTCGAGTAGGTAAATGATAAAAATAGAATTTTTGATGTGGAATGCTACCTAGCATAATTCTCAATGTAATTTTCTTTATTGTAGCATGAATGTTCAGATCCAAATGATTCAAAATAAAAGTTCATATTGATAAAGAAGTAGTAACACTTCAAGCATACTAATCAAAGTAATCATGTCTTCTCAAAATAACATGGCAAAAGAAAGTTCATCCCTACAAAATCATATAGTTAGGCTATGCTTCATTTTCGTCACACAAAGATGTAACCAACTTCTATACCCCTGATGAGAAGCCAAGCAATTGTTTCATACTTAAATAATCTCAAACTTTTTCAACCTTCACGCAATACACGAGCGTGAGCCATGGATATAGCACTATGGGTGGAATAGAATATGATGATGGGGATTGTGTGCAGAAGACAAAAAAGGAGAAAGTCTCACATTGACGAGGATAATCAACGGGCTATGGAGATTCCCATCAATTGATGTCAACATGAGGAGTAGGGATTGCCATGCAACGGATGCACTAGAGCTATAAGTGAAAGCTCAACAAAAGAAAACTAGTGGGTGTGCATCCAACTTACTTGCTCACGAAGACCTAGGGCATTTGAGGAAGCCCATCGTAGGAATATACAAGCCAAGTTCTATAATGAAAAATTCCCACTAGTATGAAAAAGACAACTTATGAGACTCACTACATGAAGAACAAGGTACTACTTTGAAGCACAATATATGAGACTCACTACATGAAGAACAAGGTGCTACTTTGAAGCACAAGTGTGGAAAAGAGATAGTAACATTGCCCTTTTTATTTTATTTATTTTAATTTTTTATTTTTTATTTTATTTTTTGGGCCTTTCTTTTTTTCTTTTGGCCTTTCTTCTTTTTTTCTTTGTGCAATGCTCTAATATGATAATCATCACACTTCTATTGATTACTACATATGAATTACAACTCAAAACTAGAACAAGATATGACTCTATATGAATGCCTCCGGCGGTGTACCGGGATGGTGCAATGAATCAAGAGTGGCATGTATGAAAAATAATGCATGGTGACTTTGCCACAAATACGATATCAACTACATGATCATGCAATGGCAATATGACAAAAGTAACGTATGTCATGATGATGATAAACAGAACGGTGGAAAGTTGCATGGCAATATATCTCGGAATGGCTATGGAAATGCCATAATAGGTAGGTATGGTGGCTGTTTTGAGGAAGATATAAGGAGGTTTATGTGTGATAGAGCGTATCGTATCACGGGGTTTGGATGCACCAGCGAAGTTTGAACCAACTCTCAAGGTGAGAAAGGGCAATGCACGGTACCGAAGAGGCTAGCAATGGCTGAAAGGTAAAAGTACGTATAATCCATGGACTCAACAATAGTCAAAAGAACTCATATACTTATTGCAAAAATTTAGAAGTCATCAAAAATCAAGTACTACGCGCATGCTCCTAGGGGGATAGATTGGTAGGAAAAGACCATCGCTCGTCCCCGACCGCCACAAATAAGGATGTACAAGCCAGGTACACTTCATGTTTCAAATTTGTTACACAACTTTAACCATACGTGCATGCTACGGGACTTGCTAACTTCAACACAAGCATTCTTTAAATTCATAATCACCCAACTAGCATGACTTTAATATCACTACCTCCATATCTCAAAACAATTATCAAGTATCAAATTGATCATAGCATCCAATTCACTTCCTATGATAGTTTTTATTATACCCAACTTGGATGCTCATCATTTTAGGACCAATTTTGTAACCATAACAAATACCATGCTGTTCTAAAAGACTCTCAAAATAGTATAAGTGAAGCATGAGATACTAGCAATTTCGTCAAAATTAAGACACCACCGTGCTCTAAAAGATATAAGTGAAGCACTAGAGCAAAAACTATCAAGCTCAAAAGATATAAGTGAAGCACATAGAGTATTCTAGCAAATTCTGATCAAATAGGATTCTCCCAAAAGGTGTGTACAGCAAGGATGATTGTGGTAAACTAAAAATCAAAGAGTAATATAGTACATTACGCTCCAAGCAAAACACATATCATGTGGCGAATAAAAATAAAGCTCCAAGTAAAGTTACCAATGAACGAACACGAAAGAGGGGATGCCTTCCCGGGGCATCCCCAAGCTTAGGCTTTTGTCTATCCTTGAATATCTTGGGGTGCCTTGGGAATCCCCAAGCTTAGGCTCTTGCCACCCTTTATTCCATAGTCCATAAAAGCTTTACCCAAAACTTGAAAACTTCACAACACAAAACTCAACAGGAAATCATATAAGCTCCGTTAGTGAAAGAAAACAAAACCACCACATAAGGTACTGCAATGAACTCATTATTTATTTATTTTGGTGTTAAACCTACTGTATTCCAACTTCTCTATGGTTTATAAACTATTTTACTAGCCATAGATGCATCAAAATAAGCAAACAACACACGAAAAACAGAATCTGTCAAAAACAGAATAGTCTGTAGAAATCTGTAACTAACGCAAACTTCTGTAACTCTAAAAATCCTACCAAAATAGGACGTACTCTAAAGTTTGTGTATTGACCATCAGCAAAAATAATCAATGCAAAAGCACGTTTCTGTGATTTATTGAGTTTTTTCTCGTGAGCGCAAAGTTTCTGTTTTTCAACAGAATCAAATCAACTATCATCATAGTTTATCCTATAGGTTCTACTTGGCACAAACACTAATTAAAAGATAAAAACACATATAAAAAGAGAGTAGATGCAAGATTTATTACTAAACAGGAGCAAAAACAAAAAAACACAAAGAAAATTGGGTTGCCTCCCAACTAGCGCTATCGTTTAACGCCCCTAGCTAGGCATAAAAGCGAAGATAGATCTAACGAGTGCCATCTTTGGCACTTGATTCATACGTTGCACGCATGATAGATTCATAAGGTAATTTGACTTTATTTCTTGGAAATTGCTCCATGCCTTTCTTTAAAGGAAATTGAAATCAAATATTCCCTTCCTTCATATCAATAATCGCACCAATCGTTCTAAGGAAAGGTCTACCAAGAATAATAGGGCAAGAAAGATTGCAATCTATATCAAGAACGGTAAAATCTATGGGCACCAAATTTCTATTTGCAACAATAAGAACATCATTGATCCTTCCCATAGGTTTTTTAATGGTGGAATCCGCAAGGTGCAAATTTAACGAGCAATCATCAAGATCATGGAAATCTAGAATATCACATAAAGTTTTCAGAATTGTGGAAACACTAGCACCCCAATCACACAAAGCAAAACACTCATAATCTTTAATTCTAATCTTTATAGTAGGTTCCCACTCATCATTAAATTTTCTAGGTATAGAAATTCCAAATTAAGATTTTCATCAAAAGATTGTATCAAGGCATCAACAATATGTTTGGTAAAAGCTTTGTTTTGACTATAAGCATGAGGAGAATTAATAACGGATTGCAACAAGGAAATACAACCTTTTAAAGAACAATTATCATAATCAAATTCCTTGAAATCTGAGATAGTAGGTTCAATGTTATTAGAAGTTGTGACCTTTCCAATCTCACTTTTACCAAATTTAGCATCAAGATCTAAAGATTCCGAATACTTGGGACGCCTTCTAGGCAAAGTTGATTCATCATCAGTCCCATAATCATCAAAATTCATATTGCAAAACATAGATCTAATAGGAGACACATCAATAACTTTAAGATCTTCATCATTATTTTAATGGAAACTAGACGAACACACTTTTATAAAGCTATCTATTTTACCACGCAATCTAGCAGTTCTTGCCTTACACTCATCAATGGAAATTCTCATTACTTTGAGAGACTCATTGATATCATGCTTAGGAGAAGAAGATCTAATTTTAAGAGAATCAAGATCAAGTGAAAGTCTATCAACGTTCCTAGCCAAATCGTCAACTTTGAGCAATTTTTCTCCAAGCAAAGCATTAAAATTCTTTTGAGAAATCATAAATTATTTCACACTATTCTCAAAATCAGAGGGCATCTTATTAAAATTACATAAGAATTATTATAGGAATTTCCATAATTATTAGAGGAATTACTAAGGAACGGTCCAGCATTAAAATTTCCTCTATAAGCATTGTTTCCAAAATTATTCCTACCAACAAAATTCAAATCCATAGACTAATTATTATTCTCAATCAAAGAAGACAAAGGCATATCATTGGGAACAAGAGGAGTATTTTTAGTAGCAAACAATTTCATAAGTTCATCCATGTTTCCACTCAAAACATTGATTTCTTCTATAGCATGCACTTTTTTACTAGAAGATCTTTCGGTGTGCCATTGAGAATAATTAGCCATAACATTATCAAGAAGTTTTGTAGCATCTCCTAACGTGATTTCCATAAACGTGCCTCCCGCGGCCGAATCTAAGAGATTTCTAGAAGCAAAGTTCAACCTGGCATAAAATTTTTGTATAATCATCCATAAATTCAAACCATGAGTAGGGCAATTACGAAGCATCAATTTCATTCTTTCCCAAGATTGGGCAACATGCTCATGATCAAGTTGTTTAAAATTCATAATATCGTTTCTAAAAGAGATGATCTTAGCGGGAGGAAAATACTTAGAGATAAAAGCATCTTTGCACTTATTCCATGAATGAATACTATTTTTAGGGAAAGACAAAAACTAAGTTTTAGCACGATCTCTAAGTGAAAACAGAAATAACTTCAATTTAACAATATCATTATCCGTATCTTTCTTCTTTTGCATATCACACAAATCAAAAAAGTTGTTTAGATGAGTAGCGACATCTTCACTAGGAAGGCCGGAGAATGGATCTTTCATAACAAGATTCAACAAAGTAGCATTGATTTCAAAAGATTCAGCATCATTAAGAGGAGCAATCGGAGTGCTAAGGAAATCATTATTGTTGGTATTAGAAAGGTCACACAATTTGGTATTATCTTGCGCCATCGCAACAAGTAATCCAACACACAAGCAAACAGAAAAAGGCAAGCGAAAAAGAGAGGAGGAGATTGGGAAAGAGAGGGCGAATAAAACGGCAAGGGTGAAGTGGTGGAGGGGAAAATGAGAGGCAAATGGCAAATAATGTAAGTGCGACGGAGATGGGTTTGTGATGGGTACTTGGTATGTTTTGACTTGAGCGAAGACCTCCCCGGCAACGGCGCCAGAAATCCTTTTTGCTACTTCTTGAGCTTGCGTTGGTTTTCCTCGAAGAGGAGAGGGTGATGCAACAAGTGTAGCGTAAGTATTTCCCTCAGTTTTTGAGAACCAAGGTATCAATCTAGTAGGAGGCTCCTCAAAAGTCCCACGCACCTACACAAACAAACTGAGAACTCACAACCAACACAATAAAGGGGTTGTCAATCCCTTCACGACCACTTGCGAAAGTGAGATCTGATAGAGATAGTAAGATAAGATAATTATATTTTTGGTATTTTTATGATAAGACCACTTGCAAATTGAAGATGTGTCACCGCCATCACCACCAGTTTATGATCTTAGTCGTCTTAAACATGATCCCGGGGAAAGGCTACCCATTGCAAGTTATCCTATTAATGATCAAGACGCTGTTCGAAGAGCATATATCCTTAAAAAGCCATTCAAACCTTATGCACATGACTTAAAAAAAAGAACAATTGGGAGTAGAGATCGTTCATTCAATCCTTTGTGGCTTCATAATCATAGTTGGCTTGAATATAGTATCAAGAAGGAATCTGCATTTTTCTTTGTTTGTTACTTGTTCAAAGAGAAAAAAACTAGTGGTAAGGGAACTAATGCATTTACTGATGGTGGTTGGAGTAATTGGAAGAGAGGATGCTCTTCTTAAGCATGTTGGTTGCGTATCAAGTGTGCATAATGCAGCTCATGAGAGATATAACTTATTTGTGAATCCTCGTGCAGCGATTGATGATCTTTTTGTGAAGGTGAACAGTGAGGATTTACATCTTTACAAGATGAGGTTAAAGTATTCACTTAGATGCTTGCAGTTTCTTCTTCATCAAGGATTGGCATTTCATGGGCATGATGAAAGTGAACAGCCTAGCAATAGAGGAAACTTCCTTGAGCTATTGAAGTGGCTTGCAGCAAATAGTGAGGAGGTGAATAAGTATGTTTTGAAGAATGCACCAGGTAACTGCCAATTGACATCTCATCAGATACAACAGCAGATTATTCAATGTTGTGCACAACATACTAGAAAGAAAATTATTGATGAACTTGGTGATGAGCACTATGCTATTCTAGCTGATGAGTCTAGTGATGTATCACATAAAGAACAACTAGCTTTATGCTTGCGTTTTGTTGATAAAGTAGGGAGACCATGTGAGCATTTTCTTGGAGTTGTTCATGTAAGTGACACTACTTCATTGTCACTTAAGGAAGCAATTGAAACTTTACTTACTGATCATGGTTTGACTATAACACAAATTCATGGAAAAGGATATGGTGGGGCTAGTAATATGAGAGGAGAAATTAAAGGATTGAAAACATTGATCATGAAAGAGTCACCTTCTGCCTATTATATTCATTGTTTTGCACATCAACTCCAGCTAGTTCTTGTTGTTGTTGCCAAGGGAAATGATGATTTTGTGTGGTTTTTTGATCGATTGTCTTTATTACTGAATGTTATCGGAGTGTCTTGTCTGCTAGATGTCACAATATCATGAAACTACTTGAATGTGGTGAGTTAGAAACTGGGAGTGGTTTGAATCAAGAGATGGGGTTACCTAGGCCTGGTGATACTCGGTGGGGCTCTCATTACAAAACTGTTCTTAACATTATTGCTATGTATCCTACAATCCGTGATGTGCTCATAACTCTTGTACAAGATGCTTCACAAAGAAGTGATTGGCCCAAAATTCATACTATTGTTGGAGTGTTTGAGTCATTTGACTTTATTTTCAATGCACACTTGATGCTTGTCATTCTTGGATACACAAGTGATTTGTCTGATTGTTTGCAAAGAAGAGACCAAAATATTCTTACTGCAATGGCACTTGTTAGAACTGCAAAAAGTAGAATACAAGATCTTAGGGCTAATGGGTGGGATGCATTTCTGCAAAAGGTCACACTATTTTGTAACAAGCATGGCATTCAAGTTCCTATAATGGAAGATAATTATGTGCCTTACCTTTTATGCAAACTTGCTTGTGAAGGGATTGACAACCAAGGTAACAAACTCCGCGTAAGTATTTCCCTCAGTTTTTGAGAACCAAGGTATCAATCCTATAGGAGGCTCCTCAAAAGTCCCACGCACCTACACAAACAAACAACAACCTCGCAACCAACACAATGAAGGGGTTGTCAATCCCTTCACGGCCACTTGCGAAAGTGAGATCTGATAGAGATAATAAGATAAGATAAATATTTTTGGTATTTTTATGATATAGGTTGGAAAATAAAAGATGCAAATAAAAGATACATGAAAACTTATATGTTAAATGTTAGACCCGGGGGCCATAGGTTTCACTAGTGGCTTCTCTCAAGATAGCATAAGTATTATGGTGGGTGAACAAATTACTGTCGATCGATCGATAGAAAAGCGCATAGTTATGAGATTATCTAGGCACGATCATGTATATAGGCATCACGTATGTGACAAGTAGATCGAAACGATTCTGCATCTACTACTATTACTCCACACATCGACCGACTCCTGCCTGCATCTAGAGTATTAAGTTCATAAGAACAGAGTAACGCATTAAGAAAGATGACATGATGTAGAGAGATAAACTCATGCAATATGATATAAACCCCATATTTTTATCCTCGATGGCAACAATATAATACGTGCCTTGCTTCCCCTGCTGTCACTGGGAAAGGACACCGCAAGATTGAACCCAAAGCTAAGCACTTCTCCCATTGCAAGAAAGATCAATCTAGTAGGCCAAACCAAACTGATAATTCGAAGAGACTTGCAAAGATAACTTAATCACACATAAAACAATTCAGAGGAGATTCAAATATTTCTCATAGATAAACTTGATCATAAACCCACAATTCATCGGATCTTGACAAACACACCGCAAAAAGAGTTACATCGAATAGATCTCCAAGAAAGTCGAGGAGAACTTGGTATTGAGAATGAAAGAGAGAGAAGAAGCCATCTTGCTAATAACTATGGACCCGAAGGTCTGTGGTAAACTACTCACAACTCATAGGAGAGGCCTTCGAGATGATGTAGAGGCCCTTCGTGGTCGATTCCCCCTCCGACGGAGCACCGACGAAGGCTCCAAGATGTGTTCTCGCGGATACAGAAGGTTGCGGCAGCGGAATTAGGTTTTCGTGGTCGCCTATGATGTTTTCAGGGTACGGGAGTATATATAGGAGGAAGAAGTATGTCGGTTGACGCTCGAGGGGCCCACGAGGGTGGGGGTCGCGCCGGGACCCTCATGGCCGCCTTGTTTGTTGCTTGACGTCCACTCCAAGTCTCCTGGTTGGCATTTGTTCCAAAAAGATCGCTCCCAAAGGTTTCATCCCGTTTGAACTCCGTTTGATATTCCTTTTCTTTGAAACACTAAAATAGGCAAAAAAACAGCAATTCAGGCTGGGCCTCCGGTTAGTAGGTTAGTCCCAAAAATGATATAAAAGTGTAAAGTAAAGCCCATAAACATCCAAAACATGTAATATAATAGCATGTAACAATCAAAAATTGTAGATACGTTGGAGACATATCAGAGCATTCTGGCGGCTCAGCAGGCCAGGCATCACGCGGTCCTAGCGGAGATGGAGACGGCCCCGAGGCTCAGGGCTCCAGCGGCTCGTGAGGGTCGGCCTCTTCACTGTGCATCTTCAGCTGCTCCAACACCCCCCTCTACAATGGAACCAGGTGACATCTTCCAAGTTCATTTCAGCTGGGAGTGCCCTCAGGGGTGCATCATTCCTAGGCCAAGTGGGTCCGTCCCTGCGGCATGTATCCCTTTTGCTTATGTCTTCAGTTTACCTTCCTGGGGGCGCCCCTCGGGCTGCATCATCCCCAAGCCGCTCGGGCCTGACCCAGTGGCATTTATCCATTCTGCGTTTACCTAAGCTGATTTGCCCTTCATGCCTAACCTGTCTGTGGTTATCGCCTGCTCGATTGACATCTACCATGGGAGCTGCTCACGCTGGCACGGCGCTTGCGCATGGGTCCGTCCCTGCAACATCGACAAATCTGAGTGGTCGAGCTCTGGCTCGCGGCAGCCCTGCACGCGTCACCTCACCAGGCCCTCAGTGCCCTCATCTCTCTCTCTCGGAGCAGCCAATGGCCGGCCAGCAATCGTAGTGGCAACCTGTGTTTCTCTCGTGCTGATTTGCAGGAACCTCCTGAGGTCTACAGCGGGCGCCACCACAAGCTCTCTCTCTCTTTTCCACACGATCCACTTGCACGTTAAAAGGGGGGCTCCTGAGCATCGCGACTCAGGAGCTCTTATTGGCTCTCCAGCCCTCACCCCTGGCCTTGACCACGACATCGCAACCTGGCATACTAGCGGCGGCTGAGCTCGCTCGAGGGCCGGGACCTGAGGATGTAGAGCCCGAATAAGAGTGCGGGGAAGAAAGGAAAGCTCGCAAGGGCCGAACCTAGCTGCACCACAGCTGTCGACGCACTAGTCTGGCGCAACACAAGGGAGCTACTCCATATTACCAAGATAATTTTCACGCCTAGAACAACTAATCGATGCAGCACGGAACCCACACTTGATGCGGCTCTGTGAAGGCAACGTTGCCTTCCTTTCTCACCTCTCAGTGGTTGCTTGCATGCTAAAGGGGACCTCCTGAGCATCGCGCCTCAGGGGATCTTACTGGACCTCGGGCCGCTCACCTTCTGGCCTTGACCACGGCATTGCGACCTGGCAAACCAGCGATGGCTGCAGCCTGCCTGGGGACCGGGACCTGTCAGCATAGAGCGCTAAGCCTTCGCGGGGGTTAGAAAGGGGGAACCAAGCTGGGACAGGACGAGCATTCTCATAGTTTCATAATAAGGATCACATCAGCAAAATACATTGTGGACCCTTTACATGCCCCCACGGGGTGTCTTTTTTCCGATTCCTCGCAGGGAACAATTGACGAGAATCCTAAGGAGCCCTAACTACCCGCGCCTCCATGGCCGACGCCATCATCAACAGTGGGCCACGGAAAGCCGGCGCCAACCCCATCCAGATCAGCCGCGGCGACGGCCTGATGCTGCCACCTTGCTCCGGGCGCGGCGCGAGCTCGGGGGCACATAGCTGTCATCGCTCGTCTCCGGAGTCACGAAGAGCTCGAGAGAGTCACTGGACTCCCAAGCATCACTGCTGCTGACGGAGGAGCCGTTGGGGCAGCGAACGGCAGGCCTAGCCCCTGCCACGTCGATGTCCCGACTGCCTCCTCTGGGGCAGCACTCCAGGCAGCGACCTTCTGCATCGAAGACCTTGAAGAGAAACAAGGAGGTGCCATCATATTCAAAATGAATCATGAGGGCGCCCCCCGTTTGGCAGACCCGGGCGAACTCACCCCAGCCTCGGGTCATGAAGACCTTGCCCGGGACAACAACTTCAACCTCCGCTCTAATTGCCGGAGCGCCATAATCGGCGTGCTGCAGCCAAAGCTCGAGAGGCCCCCTTGGCAGCATCTCAGTGGCGAAGAACGAAGGGAAGAAGATCCAGGTGCTTGGAGGCATCACCGCATGCAGCACGAGCAAGCGAGAGGAGTCCGCGACGTGGACTCCTGGAGCGACGGCGCGTGCCGCCACGGTTCGCCGTCCTCGCCTGCAGCGCAGGTGGTGTCGCTCGCCATCCCTTTCTCAGGAGCCCTCGGTTTGGGCGTACAGGGGTAGTGTGAACCCAAGAGGTGGCTGAGGGATTCCTGGATAAGGGGGTATCCTGACAGCCGGACTATGTACTTTGGCCGGACTGTTGGACTATGAAGATACAAGATTGAAGACTTCGTCCCGTGTCTAGATGGGACTCTCCTTTGCGTGGAAGGCAAGCTAGGCGATTTGGATGTAGATCTCCTTCTCTGTAACTGACTCTGTGTAACCCTAGCCCCCTCCGGTGTCTATGTAAACCGGAGGGTTTAGTCTGTAGAACAACAACAATCATACCATAGGCTAGCTTCTAGGGTTTAGCCTCTACGATCTCGTGGTAGATCAACTCTTGTAATACTCATATCATCAAGATCGATCAAGCAAGAAGTAGGGTATTACCTCCATCGAGAGGGCCCGAACCTAGGTAAAACATCGTGTCCCCAGTCTCCTGTTACCATTAGCCTTAGACGCACAGTTCGGGACCCCCTACCCGAGATCCGCCGGTTTTGACACCGACATTGGTGCTTTCATTGAGAGTTCCTCTGTGTCGTCGCTGTAAGGCTCGATGGTTCCCCCAACCTTCAACAACACGGTCCAGGGTGAGACTTTTCTCCCCGAAAAATTTTTCGTGTTCGGCGGCTTCGCACTGCGGGCCAACTCGCTTGGCCATCTGGAGCAGATCGACGGCTACGCCCCTGGCCACTAGGTCAGGTTTGAGAACTTGAATTACATGGCTGATATCCACGGAGACTCGATCTTTGATGGATTCGGACCCATGTCAGGAGCGCCAGACAGTCACGACGAGCACGACTTAAATCTGCTGTCGGACAGTATTCGGGATATCGCCCCTACTGCGGCTCCGGACTTAAATCCGGGCAGATCGCGTCGCCCGAGGACGGGTGGATGGACCCCGCCATGAAGGCCGCATACTCTTTAGTGGTAGAGCCGAACACAGTCTCCGTCGTTAAGGAGATCTGAGTCATCGGACCCCCGGACTTGTGTCCGGATGTAGGTTTCGAACCGCGCGCGCCCGGGCCCATCGAGTCTGATTGGGCTCGAGTAATGGAGTTCACCGCCGCGGATATCTTTCAGCACTCCCCCTTTGGCAAAGCGCCTAATTCATTAAAGTCTCTCTCTTTGACAGAAGACTCTTGGTCGAACTATGTCCGGCCCGAGTGGGACACGGATGACGAAGAAAATCGCTTCCCACCCACCACCCACTTCATAACCACTGTCGATGACCTAACAGACAAGCTTGATTTCGACTCCGACGACATCAACGGTATGGATGTCGACGCAGGAGACGATCCGGAACCACCGCCCATGGGGCACTGGACCGCCACTTCATCATACGACATCTACATGGTGGACACGCCTAAGGAAGACGACGGTGACAAAAAGGACACAACGGAGGATAAACCCCCCGGACAAAAACAAAAACAACGGCGGAGGCGCCGTTCTAAGTCTAGTCACAGCAAAAATAGCGAGAGCAGCGCAAGGAAAAATGACACTCCGGTCGACTCCGAAGGCAACAATATGAACCCAGCAATGGAGCAAGAAGAGCCAGGCCACGCCGAACAAACACCCGATCACAGCGATCCCCAGGGCTGAACTCATCAAAATGACCACGGAGGGGAAGACAGTCCCGTTGACGATGCATTCATCATCCCGGAAAAATGCTCGAAGCAAGATAACCTCCGCAGAATGCTTCTGGCCACGGCGAGGAGCCTAAAAAAGCAGAGGCAAAGGCTTAAAGCCGCGTAGGATACGCTCAATCGAAGATTGAACAAGGTTCTAGACACCGAAGGAAAATGTGGCGACGATCGCCACACAAATAGCTACCCAAAACGCAAGCTACTGCCTGAATTTGACGACGAGGCCGCAGAGCCCATCCCGCCAAAGAACAATATGGCCACTCGGCCGGACCAACCACTTCATGGCCGCGATAGAGCAGCCACTAATACCGCGCACGATTCACGTGATCTCCTGGACAAAAATGCCGGTGCGGCTAGGTCCATCTATGGATCCATAGGACATGCTCCAGCCGGGACTATTGTCATCGCAACGATCACACTGATCGAATACCAGTTCGGAACCAACACCGGATGCAACAGCCGCCGACAGCATGCCGCGACGCGTCCAGATACAGAGGGGCTGTGCACCCTCTGTGCTTCACTGATGAGGTGCTGGATCATGAATTTCCTCAGGGATTCAAACCCGTGAACATGGAGGCATACGACGGAACCACAGACCCTGGGGTCTGGATAGAAGATTTTATCCTTCACATACACATGGCTCGTGGGGATGACCTCTATGCCATCAAATACCTTCCCCTCAAGTTAAAAGGACCAGCTCGGCACTAGCTGAAGAGCCTCCCCGAAAACTCAATTGGAAGTTGGGAGGAACTTGAGGATGCTTTCAGGGCCAATTTTCAAGGGACATATGTCCGACCTCCGGATGCAGACGATTTAAGTCACATAATACAGCAGCCCGGAGAGTCAGCCCATAAGCTTTGGAATAGATTCCTCACTAAGAAGAATCAAATTGTTGACTGTCCGGATGCCGAAGCCTTAGCAGCCTTCAAACATAGTATCCGAGACGAGTGGCTTGCCAGACACCTCGGCCAAGAAAAGCCAAGGACGATGTCAGCCTTAACAAGCCTTATGACCCGCTTCTGCACGGGCGAAGACAGCTGGTTGGCCCGTAGAGGCACCAGTGACCCAGGCACATCCGAAATTCAAAATGGCAACGGGAAGCCACGACGCACTAAGCACAAGCATCGGAATGACGACAGTACGGACAATACGGCGGTCAACACCGGATTCAGGGGCTCTCGACCCGGTCAAGGAAAAAAGCCACTTAAGGGCAGTAGAGAGGGACCGTCCGGCCTGAACAAAGTCCTGGACAGATTGTGCCAAATCCATGGCACCCCTGAAAAACCTGCAAACCCAAGTAAGGGGATTCTTGCGTATGGGATAAAGGGGACTTGATGCTTTAATGCTATGGTTGGGTTTTACCTTAATGATCTTTAGTAGTTGCGGATGCTTGCTAGAGTTCCAATCATAAGTGCATATGATCCAGGTAGATAAAGTATGTTAGCTTATGCCTCTCCCTCAAATAGAACTGCAATAGTGATTACCTGTCTAGTAACGTAGTCAATTGCTTAGGGACAATTTCACAACTCCTACCACCACTTTTCCACACTCGCTATATTTACTTTATTGCTTCTTTATCTAAATAGCCCCTACTTTTTGTTTACGTGCTCTTTATTATCTTGCAAACCTATCTTATCACACCTACAAAGTACTTCTAGTTTCATACTTGTTCTAGGTAAAGCGAACGTCAAGCGTGCGTAGAGTCATATCAGTCGCCGATAGGACTTGAGAGAGTATTTGTTCTACCTTTAGCTCCTCGTTGGGTTCGACACTCTTACTTATCGAAAGAGGCTACAACTATCCCATATACTTGTGGGTTATCAGTGGCTTCCATATCTGCCCAATATGTCCTAACACGGGCAAGAGCCATCCGCGCACCCTCTATGCACGCCGACCTCTTCACGGCATCGATTCGCGATCTGGCGCCAAATAATTGTTGCACCAAACCAAAGTAACTATCCGGCTTCGGTCCCTTCGTCCATAGATGGTCTATTACAGACCTCATTGCAAGGCCGGACAACCTATGGAGCTCGGCTATATCGGCCATCTTCTTACTCAATGGCAATGAGCGCGCTGGAGCACTAAATTGCGACCAGAATAGCCTTTCCATTTCGTTATCTTTATGATCCTTGAACAACTTGGTCGCATCAGCCACACTCTTCGCCAGGTCCACATACTCATCGGCATTGCTCCAAAGCTTATCCAACAGAGCATACTTCAGATCTAAAAACTTCATCCGCAACAAATAGGGATTTCCAGCCGCGATTTCTCCGGCCTGTCGAAGTTCCTCCGCGCGTCTCTAATTTCTGAGTGCGTCTCCTTAGCCGAATCCAGCACCTTCTTCAGGTCAGCCGCCTTTGTCTGATTCTCCTTCTCGAGAAGGTCATACCGGTCGGCGGCGTCCCTCAGCTCCACAGCCATGTCGGCTATCTTTTCTTCGCTTTGGCGATGAGCAGCCTATTCGGCTCTCAAGTCTTCGGCTGCCTTTAGGGCAGCCGCATTGCTAACCCGGGCTTGTTCCTTGGCCAGGTCAAGTTCCGCCCTTAGGGACTCAATGGCAGCAGCTCCACCTGCAGCCACATCATATTATATTAATATTTGAATCCTCCTCATATTTCCTAAAGCAAATAAAAAAACGAGCGCATACTCTGTGACTCATCAATCCGCTTATTTATAAGCGTGACGTCGGTATCCACCACATCAATTTTTTGCCTTAGTTCGGCAAGTTCAGATTGCCGGTCTATCGCCGGACTCTTAGCCACCTGTGTATAAAAGTAGTACAATCATTACCTGAGAGTGTGATCCTCCGATTGCCGCCTAGGGCTGGCAACCAGAGTCTCAGGGGCTACTATCTATATGGAGCACACTTAGCGCGTGCAGAACAATCAAAATTCTGTATTTTATCGTGTACCCCGAAGCCTTTGAGCAAACTTCCAAAAGCTTCATTTAAACCGCTCTTGGCGGATGAAATCTTCTCCAACACCGTACCCATTAGCATATGGTCATTGAGGGAGTCCTGGATTAGGGGGTGTCCGGATAGCCGAACTATCACCGTTGGCCGGACTCCCGGACTATGAAGATACAAGATTGAAGACTTCGTCCCATGTCCGGATGGGACTTTCCTTGGCGTGGAAGGCAAGCTTGGCGATACGGATATGTAGATCTCCTACCATTGTAACCGACTCTATGTAACCCTAACCCTCTCTGGTGTCTATATAAACCGGAGGGTTTTAGTCCGTAGGACGAACAACAATCATACCATAGGCTAGCTTCTAGGGTTTAGCCTCTTAGATCTCGTGGTAGATCTACTCTTGTACTACCCATATCATCAATATTAATCAAGCAGGAGTAGGGTTTTACCTCCATCGAGAGGGCCCGAACCTGGGTAAAAACATCGTGTCCCTTGTCTCATGTTACCATCCGCCTAGACGCACAGTTCGGGACCCCCTACCCGAGATCCGCCGGTTTTGACACCGACATTGGTGCTTTCATTGAGAGTTCCTCTGTGTCGTCACCATTAGGCCCAATGGCTCCTTCGATCATCAACAATGACGCGGTCCAGGGTGAGACTTTTCTCCCCAGACAGATCTTCGTATTCGGCGGCTTTGCACTGCGGGCCAATTCACTTGGCCATCTGGAGCAGATCGAAAGCTACGCCCCTGGCCATCAGGTCAGATTTGGGAGTTTGAACTACACGGCTGACATCCGCTGAGACTTGATCTTCGACGGATTCGAGCCACAGCCAAGCGCGCCGCACTGTCTCGATGGGTATGATCTAGCTCTGCCGGCGAACGGTGCCCTGGAGGCCGCACCAGAGTCCGCTCCGACCCTTAGCTCGGAGCCGACTTCGCCGATCGAGGACGAGTGGCTGGACACCGCCTCGGGGGCTACGATCTCTATGGCGATTGAGCCGAACACCATCCCTGTCCTTTGCACAGCCCGTGAATCCGAGGTGCCGGACTCCTCTCCGGACTCCGAACCTCCCGCGCCCCTGCCAATCAAATCCTATTGGGCGCCGATTATGGAGTTCACTGCCGCAGACATCTTTCAGCACTCGCCCCTTGGCGACATCCTGAATTCACTAAAGTCTCTCTCTTTATCAGGAGAGCCCTGGCCGGACTATGGTCAGGAAGGTTGGGATGCGGACGACGAAGAAATTCAACGCCCACCCACCACCCACTTCATAGCCACTGTCGTAAGTTTAAACGACGTGCTCAATTTCGACTACGAAGACATCGACGATATGGATGACGATGTAGGAGATAACCACGAACCAGCACCTACAGGGTACTGGACAGCCACCCCATCTCACGATGTATACATGGTGGATACACCTAAAGGAAGAAACGACGAGGAACAACGGGACACTACGAAGGATAAATCCCTCGAAAAGCAGTCAAGACGGCGACGAAAGCGCCGCACAAAGTCCCGCCTCAGCAAAGACGGCGGCCATCTAGACCCAGCCATAGAGCAGGTCGAACCGGTGGACGACGAACATGCCATTGAACAACCGTCCGAACAGGACAACTTGGATAAACAATCCGTCCCCGGCGAAGATAATAGTCCGGACGATCTCACACCGGACAAGTTGTTGGAGTAGAAGAACCTCCACAAAAGGGTCGTCGCCACTGCGCGTAGCCTGAAAAAGCAGAAGTGGAAGCTCAAAACAGCGGAAGATGCACTCAGAATCAGATGGAGCAAAGTACTCAACACCGCAGACAAATACGGCGACAATCGCCAAACAAAGAGCTACCTGAAGCACAAACTACATCAGGAATTCGATGAGGAGGCCTTAGAGCCCCCGCAATCAAAGAACAAAGAGGCCGCCCGGTCGGATGGACGACCACATGACAAGCATAGAGCGGCAAGCGGCGCCGCACACAAGCCGGCACGCGATCCGCATAAGGATTCGCATCAAAAGGATGGCCCAGTTAGGTCCATCTACGGGCCAAGAAAGAAAGCTCTTCTAAGCAATGCAACACTCCAAATATCCGGACATCGCGGCACACCCAAATATAGGGGAGCCGCACACCCCCTATGTTTCATCGATGAGGTGCTAGATCACGAATTCCCAGTGGGATTCAAACCCGTAAACATAGAGGCATACGACGGAATAGACCCGGGAGTCTGGATTGAGGATTACATCCTCCACATACACATGGCTAGAGGAGATGATCTCCATGCCATAAAATACTTACCCCTCAAGCTCAAAGGGCCAGCACGGCACTGGCTTAAAAGCCTCCCTGAAAATACCATTGGAAGTTGGGAAGAGCTCGAGGATGCTTTTCAGGCAAATTTTCAAGGGACTTATGTCCGCCCTCCGGATGCAGACGATTTAAGTCACATAACTCAACAACCCGAAGAGTCAGCCCGCAAATTTTGGAATAGGTTCCTCACCAAAAAGAACCAAATAGTCGACTGTCCGGACGCCGAAGCCTTAGCAGCTTTCAAACACAACGTCCGAGACGAATGGCTCGCTAGGCACCTTGGCCAGGAAAAGCCAAGAACAATGGCCGCACTAACAAGCCTCATGACCCGCTTTTGCACGGGAGAGGATAGTTGGCTGGCAAGATGTAGTACCAGTGACCCAAGTACATCCGAAGTCAGAGATGGAAACGAGAAACCACAATATAGCAAGGACCAGCACCGGACAAGGGGAAACAACCCGAAGAGCATGGCAGTCAACGCCGGATTCAAAAGCTCTCGGCGGAATCATAAAAAACTGCCCCTCAAGGATAACAGCCACGAGCTATCCAACTTAAACAAAATCTTGGACAAAATATGCCAAATCCACAGTACCCCCGGGAAGCCTGCAAACCATACCCACAGAGATTGTTGGATCTTCAAGCAGTCCGGCAAACTCAATGCCGAACACAAGGGGCTCGACACACCAAGCGAGGACGATGACGAGCCCCACAAGCAGAGCACCGGAAAACAAAAGAATTTCCCACAAGAAGTCAAAACAGTAAACTCACTTCAAGTGACAAAAGGGAAAATCAGAACGGCGCCCATAGAAATACGCGCCGCACGGCCTATCCCAGCGGAGTCCCAACATTGGTCGTCAAAACCAATCACCTTTGATCATCAGGATTACTCCGGACATATTCGGAACGCAGGTTGGACTGCCCTGATATTAGATCCTATAATCGATGGACTCCGATTCACAGAAGTCCTAATGGACGGCGGTAGTGATCTGAACCTACTATATCAGGACACAATCCGCAAAATGGGGATAGACCCGACCAAAATTCGCCACAGCAACACCTCCTTCAAGGGGGTCATGCCAGGCCTATATGCCCATTGTACGGGCTCCCTACGGCTAGAAGTTGTGTTCGGCTCATCCGACAACTTCCGCCGCGAAAAGTTAACCTTCCATATCGCCCCATTCAAAGGTAGCTATCAAGCACTATTGGGACATGAAGCTTTCGCCCGCTTTAACGCAATACCGCATTATGCAACTCTTACACTTAAAATGCCCGGTCCATGCGGCATCATCTCATTAAAGGGAAGTATCAAGTGTTACTCGAGAACGGAAGAACGTGAGACTGCCTGGACAGTCACACACTAATCCGGCTCCGCTAAACCAAGCACCTGAATAGGTCATTCGGACCGCGGACACGGCTAGACGAGTCCGGCGTAAGCATATAAAGGCATACTAGCCGCACACCCCCGTACAAGGGGCTGCATGCATGTACAACAAGAGACAATAAAGCTCAATTTTATTCGCTTTTCGAATCGTACTCCGTTTATTTAATATAAAGTACATTTTTTCGCACGACCTTTCTTAAACTAAGTTCTTCTCTTTTACAGATGAACAACGTGCAACACCCATCCAGGATACGGCACAACGGAGACACAGGCGCAGACGTGCAGTAGGGACCCGTTGCAAGGATTCTTTTAAGATTAAGACCCTGCGTAAACCTTTTTTACTGTCTCTTGTTGATACACATCCCCCGGTTTCTTCCTATAACTAAGGAGGAGGCTGGCGTTTTGGCATCGGCCGCGTCAGAATTTTTTGCGCGTACCTGGACACCAGGGGCTTAGGGCATTGTTCTGCCCATTTTCATAAAGACCGAATACCTTAGGAAGTGTTTGGCGTCTCGAGTTAGGCCTTATATGCATCAGCTCTGAATCATGTCTTTGGTCACATGTTGAGTTTTCCCGGCTCCTGTGTTTTGCTGCCTTACATTCCGTTCTATCGGCTAACGCGGCACCAGGAGAATTACGGCGATTGTGCCCCGGTTCGGCCTGGCGAGCACCTCAGTAGAGAAAGCCGAAAACTGACTATCATGATATAGCGTGAGACTGGTCAACCACCCAATGACCCACCAGAATGTTTAGAATTCCTCCGCATTAACGAAGGACCGTTTCTCGGTCAGGCACATACGCGCCTCGAATTCGACAGAGCGCGGTGCCCCTAGGGGCTATATAGTAGCCCCACCATCGAACTCCTATGGCTAAGTGAAAGTGATAAAGCATTATAGTCCGGTTGCCTAGTTTGCTATGCTATCACCTCCTTTATAGGACCAAGACGTTGGATTAAGTGTGAAAATGCGCCTTTTTCGCAAACACCCCCGCACTATGTGCGTGGGGGCTGAAGCCGAAGACTGCCATCTTTCAGGTTATATACACATATACATTAACGGCCGCACAGGAGGTATTTTAATACTTGAACGCACAAGTATAAAAAGCCCTTATATTATATTAAAACATTGTTTCACAAATCATACATGTCATTAGAAAAATAATATCCTTCGAGCACTGCGTCTCTATTAAACGAGCGCCCTGCATAACTTCCTCAAAATAGTGCTCGGCAGGTACTCGGCTTCTGTCCGAATCCTGGGATGCAACGTCGGTGGCCTTCACCTCCGCCCAGTATGTCTTGACATGGTCAAGATCCATCCACGCATCCTCTATGCATGATGACCGCTTCATTGCACCAATATGCGGCACCGCACCAAGGAACCCCTGCACCAAGCCAAAATAACTCTTCGGCTCGGGCCTCTTCGGCCACAAATGAGTCACGACATCCTTCATGGCAAGTCCGGACAACCTATTCAGCTCAGCCCATTCAGCCAAACGATCGGTCAATGGAAGAGGACGCTTTGGACTATGGAACTGCGACCAAAAAAGCTCTTCCATTCCGTGATCCTTTTGGCCTCGGAAGTGTTCGGCCGCGTCTGCAGCACTCACCGCCAAGTCCAGATAAGCATCCTCCGCAGTAGAGCACTCACCATCGTCTGCGGCACAGCTGGCCCAACTGAGCATACTTGGGATCCGTGAATTTCCTCCGCAACATAAAAGGCTTTCCAGCCGCAATATCTTTTGACGTAGCTACTCTTTCATAGCTCTCATCGCAGAGCGAGCATCCTTGTCCTCAGTAGCGGCCTTTTTCAGGTCCTCTTGTTCCGCTCGACCTTCTTTTTCAAGAAGCTCGCAACGGTCGGTAGCATTCTTCAACTTTACGGCCATCTCGGCCATTTCTTTCTTGCTTCGGCAGTGAGCAGCCTGTTCGGCTCTCAGCTCTTCGACCGCTTTTAAGGCAGCCGCATCACTTTTTCGGGCTTGCTCCTTGGCTCGGGCGAGTTCCGCCCGAAGGTTCTCCATGGAAGTGGCACCATCTGCGTCAAGCATACATGTTGTAAGGCACATACATTAAGCTACCTTACCGGGTGTCCGCGGAGAAGCTGTATACCTTGTGACTCGTCAAGCCGCTTATTGACAAGCGCGATGTCAGAATCCGCCACGTCAAGTTGCCGCTTTAGTTCGGCAAATTCATCAGTCCGTCTTGCCACCGGACGCTTCGCCACCTACATAGGAAGAGCGCATATTATTCCTGGGATTATGATCCTCGGTGTGCTGTCATATTTGACAATGCACCGAGTCTCAGGGGCTACTATCTATACAGGGCGCATTCTATATGCAAAACTGTCAGAAGGTACATCATTTTGTGTACCTCAAAACCCGTCAGTAAACCTATGACGGCGTCATGCAATCCGCTTTCAGCGGATGAAATCCTTTTAATCACCGTACCGATTAGCGCACGGTGATCTTCCAAGATAGACGCTCGCCCGAGCAGATCTTTCAGCTCCTCTGACCGTACACCAGTCGGTGCCGGACTCGTCCGATGGCCTTTTTCGATGGCCGGACGCGGAGGGCTTTGAGGGGACGTACGACTGCCTTCGGGCCCCGCCAGATTCGGAGAAACCCTCTGCGATGACACCTCAGGGTCGTCCGCCTCGCATGATGTTACGGTAGGCGGAGGCGTTTCACTCTCCATCATCTCCGGATCAAGATCCCCTGAAGACGAGCTTTGCTGAGAAGGGATGAGATCCGAACTACAAGGAAAAATTTCGGTTATCTTCAGAAATAAAACAGGGATGTCTCTCATTTTAAGAAAACACCCCTCTTTACTTAAGGCTCGCTGGAGGGCTGATCTCCTTGGGGAAATAGTGCGGCCGGGGCATCTCCCGGCGCAGGACCCTCCGGCGAGGATTTCTTCCCCCGCTTCGAGGCCTTGGTCTTCGGATCGTCAGAAGCGGTCCTATTCTCCCCTTGGAGGGAGGGATTCTTGATCCCTCCTTTCTTGATAAACTCCTTCGCGGAGGCAGTAGCTCCTTTGTTCCCCCTTCGCCTTCTTCAAAAGGCGCAGCCTCTAGCATCCTGGTTAACACAGGATCTGGTGTGGTCTCAGGGAGGGGGGCCGGACACCGGATCAGTTTTGCTTTCGCTATCCACTCCTGTTCAAGGGATGTCTCTTTTAAAGGCAAGTTTACGATAGATATACAGATAGCATGTCCGGGTACAGGACTACTTACTTGAGTATCCGGGCGATTGCAGCTCAGACCTGCGTCCTCGGTCAAGTCCGGACACATTGCTTGTGATCCGAAGAACAGTTGGTACATCTCCACGGCCGTTACGCCCATAAAATGTTGGAGAGCTCGTGGTCCCTCCAGATTGAACTCCCACAGGTGGAGGGGGCGATGTTTGCAGGGCAGGGTGCGATGAATCAACATGAACTGCGCTACTACGACCAGATCGATCTCTATCTCTAGGAGGTCTCGAATACGGCCCTGCAACAAGGGCGCGTCCTCGGACGTCCCCCAGTCGAGCCCTTTATTGACCCATGACGCCAGCCGCGGCGGAGAACCCGAGCAAAAGGCAGGTGGCGCCACCCATTTGGTCCCCCTGGGAGCTGTGATATAAAACCACTCTTGTTGCCACAGACTGAGCTCCTCTTGAAAAGAGCCCTCGGGCCATGGAGCGTCAACATTCTTGCTAATAACAGCCCCTCTGCACTCTGCCTGCTGCCCCTTGATCATCTTCGGTTCCACTTTGAAGGTTTTGAGCCACAACCCAAAGTGAGGGGTAGTGCGGAGGAAGGCTTCACATACAACAATGAATGATGAGATGTGGAGGATGGACTCCGGATCCAAGTCATGAAATTCCAGCCCATAATAAAACATGAGCCCCCTCACAAAGGGGTCCGTCGGGAAGCCTAACCCCCGAAGGAAGTGAGGCACGAATACCACGCTCTCACCAGGCTTGGGAGTGGGAATAACCTGCCCTTGGGCAAGAAGCCTGTGCGAAATTTCGCTGGTTAGATACCAGGCGTCTCTCAGCTTTAGCACGTCTTCTTCCGTGACGGAGGAAGGCATCCACCGGCCTTGCAGGTCGGAGCCGGACATCCTCGGAGGTCCGAAGCGCCTGAATCTAGAGCTTTGGGTGTTGGAACTCGAGGCGAGGGGCGGATTCGATTGAGATTGAAAGAAAGGAGCGGGCCTTGGTCTCGTTATAAAGAGGTTGAATACCAAGAGCCCTCCCCGTGACCGTTCGGGACTCGCCTTCGATAGAGGAGGCGTGCCAACGGGCACGACTGGGTTACCCGCACAGGTATTAATGAGAATCCCGGAATAAGGGGACATGATCTCTGCTTTGACAAGACGTGCCAAAGAAACCGCCTCGCTAAACACGCTAAGGTGGGACAGTAAAAATGATTCCAATAAAGGCTTGGCCGTGGTGTGATGTCATGCCGCAGAATACGTCAGCAGATTGAATTTGTGTAAAGATTATTCTCTCTACGGTGGTATGTGGAACTTATTTTGCAGAGCCGGACACTATCCTTGTGTTCAAAATCTTCTATGAAGTATTCGGAGGAGGAACCCGCCTTGCAATGCCGAAGCCAATATGCGCGCCGGACTCGTCGTCATTGAAGCCTAGTTCAGGGGCTACTGAGGGAGTCCTGGATTAGGGGGTATCCGGATAGCCGAACTATCACCGTTGGCCGAACTCCCGTACTATGAAGATACAAGATTGAAGACTTCGTCCCTTGTCCGGATGGGACTTTCCTTGACGTGGAAGGCAAGCTTGGCGATACGGATATGTAGATCTCCTACCATTGTAACCGACTCTGTGTAACCCTAACCCTCTCCGGTGTCTATATAAACTGGAGGGTTTTAGTCTGTAGGACGAACAACAATCATACCATAGGCTAGCTTCTAGGGTTTAGCCTCTTTGATCTCGTGGTAGATCTACTCTTGTACTACCCATATCATCAATATTAATCAAGCAGGAGTAGGGTTTTACCTCCATCGAGAGGGCCCGAACCTGGGTAAAAACATCGTGTCCCTTGTCTCATGTTACCATCCGCCTAGACGCACAGTTCGGGACCCCCTACCCGAGATCCGCCGGTTTTGACACTGACAGTCACCCTTTGAGAGAGCAGCTTGCTCCAGGAAGCCCGACAGCGTGTTCGGACAGATGTCGTACTGATCCGGACCCCTCTCATCGCCCTTCAAGGGAGACGCATGCACCGGGTTCGGGGCGGCCGAAGTATCAGCTTCCGGCCTCAATGGATCTGGACTCCTCGGTGACGACACCTCGGGGTCGCCTGCCCCCTGGGGCAGAGAGGCTGGTGGGGTTTCACTCTCCATCATCTCCGGAAGAAGATCCCCCGAAGACGAACCCTGTTGAGACGAGCTACTAGCCGTACTGCAAAAAAAAATGATCCTGATTACTATCCTCAGAGGAAAAAGTAGCGGCTTCTTGTTTATTATTAACTTACAGCTCGGTGAAGGCTGGCTCGTTTGCGGGCATGATGCGGCAAGGATGCCCTTCGGGGCAGGGCCCCCTGGTGAAACTTTCTTCCCTTGCTTAGGCGCCTCCGTCTCCAAATCTTTGGAGGCAGCCCTTTTCTTCCCGCGAGGGGAGGGAACCTCGGAAGAGCCTCCCCGATTATCCTCCTTTACGGAGACGGTAATTCCCCCAGTTTGGATGCGCAACGTGTGGAGTTCGGATCCTCCATTCTTCTCTTCCCCTTTCCCCGAGGGAACTTGGCTCAATGTGCGCTTAAGCATCCTGGCTATTACAGGATTAGGTGAGCCTTTGGGAAGTGGGGTCGGACACCTGATTCTCTCCGCCTTGCTGAGCCAGTCCTGGCCGCGGACAAGTTCTCAGAATAATGTTGTATCAAACATATGTGAAGTGTTCGGTTACAGGGTTACTTACTTGGGTATCTGGGCGGTGGCAGCTCAGGCCCGCATCCTCGGTGGTGTCCAGACACCTCACTTGTGGTCCGAAGAATAACTTATACATCCCTTCGAGCGTCATGCCGAAGAAGTGCTGAAGGGTTCGCGAACCTTCCGGATTGAACACCCACATCCGGAGAGGCCGACGCTTGCACGACAAGATCCGCCGAACCAGCATTACCTGAATGATTCTGACAACATCGATATCCCTCTCAAGAAGCTTGTAAGGGCATATTTATTCCCTAGTGGTTTTGGTGATTGATGACAATGCTTTTGCAGTCTAATCGTGTGCGTTAAGTTCTTTCAGAGAATCATCCTTTGGCACGAGATGATTTCCTCCCCTAGGTGTTTTTATTCAAGACGGTGTAGCTCCTGCGTTTCGTTGCTGGTGGACTAGTTTCGCAGGACTCACCGTACTATTAAGAGGGGATCCGCTTTGGTAAGACTAGGGTGGAATCAACACGTACACATCCTTGTCACACCCGTTGTCTTCTTGTCGCATCTTTGGAGCTGCACTTCTCTTCCATACCTGCTTCGCCCTGTGCCAGGGGTAGTACCGCCGAAGCCTCCTAGCGGTAGTACCGCTCTCAGCGGTAGTACCGCTCCGTAGAGTAGTAGTACCGCTCGCGGGTTTCAGCTGTAGTACCACGGTAGTACCGCGCCTACTTCCGCCTCGATTCGAGACGATGTTTTCTCGTGTCAGGTTTTGCAGTACTAGTAGTGGCAGTAGAAGCGGTAGTACCGCTCCTCTCCCGCGGTAGTACCGCTCTGGGGCCAGTGGCCTGACTCCCTCTTCAGCGCGGTAGTACCGCTAGGAAGGGAGCGGTAGTACCGCTCTCAGTGGTAGTACCACTCTTCCCTAGCGGTAGTACCGCCCTGTGCGGGGCTGCTCAGTGGGGTAACGGTTGGATGTGTTCCCCCCACTATAAAAGGGGTCTTCTTCTTCCTAGTTGACCCACCTCTTTCCCCCAAAGCTCCATTGTTGCTCAAAGCTCCATTTTCGCCCGATCTCTCTCCCTAGCCAATCAAACTTGTTGATTTGCTTGGGATTGGTTGAGAAGGCCCAGATCTACACTTCCACTAAGAGAAATTTGATTCCCCCGACTTATCCCTTGCGGATCTTGTTACTCTTGGGTGTTGAGCACCCTAGACGGTTGAGGTCACCTCGAAGCCATACTCCATTGTGGTGAAGCTTCGTGTTGTTGTTGTTGTTGTTGTTGGGAGCCTCCGGTTGTTGTGGAGATTGCCCCAACCTTGCTTGTAAAGGTTCGGTCGCCGCCTTCAAGGGCACCAATAGTGGAATCACGGCATCTCGCATTGTGTGAGGGCGTGAGGAGAATACGGTGGCCCTAGTGGCTTCTTGGGGAGCATTGTGCCTCCACACCGCTCCAACGGAGACGTACTTCCCTTTAAAAGGAAGGAACTCCGGTAACACATCCTCGTCTCCACCGGCTCCACTCTTGGTTATCTCGTGCCTTTACTTTTGCAAGTCTACTTGTTTACATCCTTTGCTTGGTTGTGTGCTAGTTGTCATTGCATCATGTAGGTTGCTCACTTAGTTGCACATCTAGACAACTTATTTTGTTGCAAAGTTTAATTTGGTAAAGAAAAGCTTAAAAATTGTTCATTGCCTATTCACTCCCCCCCTCTAGTCAACCATATCGATCCTTTCAATTGGTATCAGAGCCTCGTCTCTTTATTAAGGACTTTGCCGTCCGGAGAGTATGGTTGACACCAACGATGGTGCGGAGGAACACTCCGGTGTGAATCCCATCTCATCTTCGGCCGAAGGGGGAACCTCGGTCTCACGTGAGATATTCAGTGTGGCTTTAGACACATTGAAAACCTCCATGACGGCCGAGGTTAAAAGCATGTTTTCTGAATTTCTAGAGGGACTTAAACTATCTACCTCGCCTATGAAAGTGGGTGATCCCACAAACAAGGTGACGGATGCTAACTCCGATAAGGGGGAAGCTAACAATGAAAAGAGTCCTTCTACTAGTGGTAGAAATGGCACCGGCATCTTTGCCCATGTGGGACCTCCTATCTATAAAGGACCGATTCCCTCCACTCATTTAAATCATGCCGGTCCTCCTCCTAAATATGTAAAAAATGAAGATTTTGATTCTTGGGTTTATCGCTTCAAGCGACATTTAAAACATGTGAACACTAACCTTTGGAGAATCATTGAAGAAGGTTTCTATCCTCATGACCCAAGCAACTTCACCCCTCGAGAAGAAGTGGACAATCAATTCAATGAGAGTGCTCTCTTCATCATCCAAGATGCTATCCTTCCTGAAGATCTTCCTCATCTTCGACCTCATGCCATGGCTAAAGACGCATGGAAGTGTGTCGAGCGTATGTACAGAGGAAGTGCTAGCATTCAACTCTCCAACTATGAAGTGGTGTAAGATAAAGCCGATGAGTTTGCAATGAAAGAGGATGAAGAACCTCGTGAGCTCTTTCGAAGAGTGACCAAACTTGCGGTCGCACTCTGAGATCATGGGAGTAAGGACACGGATGACAAATGGATCAAGCGCAAGTTACTCAAGGCCATGATGCCCTACAACAAGGCCATGTCCTCAGTCATCCGCCAAAGACCGGACTTCCACTCCATGACCTCTAGTGAAGTGTTGGATGAGTTTATTGCAATGAACATCTTGGATAAGACCGCCGACAATGCGGTGCTTCGTTCCCAAAGGGCTAAGAAGCCCAACCTTGCTCTGAAGGCCAAGGTTATTGTGGAAGAAGAGGAAGAAGTGGAAGATGAGGAAAGCAACCCCGAAGACACCAAATTTGATTATCATGAGCACATGGCCCTTGCTTCAAGACAATTTTGGAACAAGAAGAGTTCAAGACCCAACTTCAACAAGAACAACTCCAGTGGCGTCAAGGGCAAGCAACGAGTTAGAACTTGCTTCAATTGTGGCAATGTGAGCCATTTCGTTGCGGATTGTCCTTACGAGAAGCGGGAAGACAATGGTGGCAAGTTCATCCGAAAAGACAAAGCCAAGTCCTTCCCCAACAAGAACAACTTCGCCAAAAGGACTCCCACTCGTGGGTTGGTGGTTCAAGAAGAATACCAAGAGGATGACGATGATGATGAAAATGAAGAAGCAATGGCCATGGCATCCGTTGCCATTGCCACTACTCCCCGGGTGTCTCTCTTTGATTCACCAAATGAAAACATCACCGCCAAATGCCTCATGGCTAAAGCTTCAAACAAGGTAACCCCCAACATCAAAACCACCATCATTCCTAATCCCTCCGTGGAGGATTGCATTGATGAACATTGTGGGTCTAATGAAGAAGTAAATGAGTTTGAGTCTTTTATGAGTAAGCTCAAGGGCAAGTCCAAGAAGCACTTTGTTGCTCTCTTGGAACAACTTTGTGAGGCCAATGACATGACCGAGGCTCACGAAGAAACCATCTCTAAGATGGAAGGTCATAGTCGTGATTATGCCAATGAGATATCGGATCTCTCTAATGCTCTTGAAGAAGAGCGTGTGCATCGTTTGACTCTTGAGGAGTCACACAATGATGACCATGCTAAGTTAAAGAAAGATCTTGATCATGCTCTTGTCATGTCTCGTGTGCTAACTTCCGAGAAGGCTAAACTTGGGGTTGATCATGCTAGACTCAAAGAGGAGTTTGAGATACTTGACAAGGCCCACAAGGCCTTGAAGGGTACTCATGCTAGCCTCAAAGAGTCTCATGCTCAACTCCAAGTTAAGTTAATCAAGGAAAAGGCCACCTTTCCTCATATGGTATTAATTGATAATGCATGTGCTACTAACCCATGTTGTGAGCATGTGCATCTTGTGGAGGAAAATGCCAAGCTGAAGGATCAACTTGAGAAAGGCCTTGTGTCTTGCATTCAAGGTGAGAAAAACCTCAACGACCTTTTGAGCAATCAAAAGGAAGTTGTGGCCAAGGAAGGAATTGGGTTTGCACCCAAGTCCAAGAGCAAGAAGAAGAAGAACAACAAGACAAATCATCCTCCTCCTCTCAAACAAACATTTTTGAAAGAGGGAGAGGGTGCTCCTGAGAAGAAGAAGGAGAAAGTGAAGGGAGTTGATGTCCAAAAGGGAAAAAGCATTTCCTCAAACAAAGCCGGCGACTTTAACCCGTCATATGTGCTCTACCGTGCTAGTGATGGACATGTTTATGCTCGATTTGTTGGTTCTTCTTATGAGTACATTGAATGGTCTATTTGGGTTCCCAAGACCCTTGTTACTAACATCAAAGGACCCATTACTAAATGGGTACCTAAAACCAAGCATTGATCTCGTGTAGGTGTTTGCTTCCGGTGGGGGGTCATGGTTGCTCGATAGTGGAGCAACAAATCATATGACTAGAAGCAAGGACTTGGTGGTGGACGTGCAAGAGATTCCATCTATGCCCACCAATGTCGAGTGGGTTGATGCATCACATTCTAAGGTATTGGGTCTCGGCAAGGTTGTCATTTCTCATGATCTAACGACCGAGAAAGTCATGCTTGTTGAGTCCCTTGCATACAATTTGCTTTCCGTTCGTCAACTTGCACTCATGGGCTTTGCTACATTCTTTGACATTGATACCGTGGCCCTCTTGTGGAGCAAGACTCTTAAAGTAGCCTTTGTTGGGCATGTCGAGAACGGTCTTTATGTGATTAACTTTTTGGAGCGACCCACTAAGACTGCGACATGCCTAATGGCTAAAGTTGACGTGGGATGGCTTTGGCATCGCCGTTTAGCCCACGTCAATATGAGATCTTTGCAAAGTCTTCTCAAGGGGAACCATGTTCGTGGACTAACAAACGTTAGCTTTGCCAAAGATCGTGCTTGCAGTGCTTGTATCGAAGGGAAGCTTCATGAAAAGGCTCACCCTCCTTCAACCATCATCTACTCGAAGAGACCCTTGGAGCTCCTTCACATGGATCTCTTTGGGCCTCCATCCTTTGATAGTCTTGGAGGAAGAAAGTATTGCTTGGTGATTGTGGATGATTATTCAAGATACACTTGGGTATACTTCTTCAAGAGGAAGAGTGAGACTCAACAAACCGTCATCAACTTTGCAAATGAAGCTCAACGTCAACATGATGCAAAGATCTTGACAATAAGAAGTGACAACGGCACCGAGTTCAAGAACTACACCTTGGATGAGTTTCTTAGTGATGAGGGGATCAAGCATCAATATTCTGCACCATATACCCCTCAACAAAATGGTGTTGCGGAGAGAAAGAACCGGACGTTGATGGATGCGGCAAGGACCATGATGGCAGAGTTCAAGTCTCCGTACAACTTTTGGGCCGAAGCCATCAACACCGCTTGTCATGCATCCAATCGGCTCTATCTTCGCAAAGGCTTGAACAAGACCCCTTATGAGATACTCACCGGCAACAAGCCCAACCTCAAGTACTTCTGGGTCTTCGGTTGTAAGTGTTTGATTCTCAAGAAAGGTGTTCGTTTGTCTAAATTTGAGGCTAGAGCTCATGAGGGCATATTTGTTGGTTATGCTACAGACTCTCATGCTTACCGTGTCCTCAACAAGTCCACCGGACTCATTGAGGAGACGTGTAACATGGAGTTTGACGAAAATAACGGCTCCCAAGTGGAGCAAAGTGGTACTTGTGATGTAGGTGATGAAATTCCTCCCCAAGCCATAAGAAGAATGGGTATTGGTCAAATTCTACCCATTGAGTAACCCCTTGTGGCCGAAGGAGAAGGACAATGCTCTACTCAAGCAGAGCCATCACCTCATCAAGACCCACACGCTTTCGAAGAACAAAGTGAAGGCCCTAAACCTCGTGAACAAGACCAAGGGCAAGATCAACCTCAAGATGGTGGTGAACCTCTAAATGATGCCCAAGGTCAAGTTCTCCCCCTCGAGCAAGTTCAAGATCAAGAGCATCCTCAAGATCAAGAACAAGCTCAAGACGGCGCTCAAGATGATCAAGTCAACCCTCCTCCTTCCACATCCGAGGAGGATTTAGAGCGTCGTGCCGCGAAGATTGCTTCCATGCTCACCACCCAAGGCCATCTCATGGAAAATGTGGTTGGAAGTCTAAGAAAGGGGGTAAGCACTCGTAGACAATTAGCAAACTATTGTGAACATCACGCGTTTGTCTCTTGTGTTGAACCCCAAAAGGTCTATGAGGCGCTCGAAGACTCGGATTGGCTCAATGCCATGCATGAAGAACTCAACAACTTCGAGTACAACAAAGTGTGGAGATTGGTGCCAAGGCCATCGGGGAACCACAACGTCATTGGAACCAAGTGGATCTTCAAGAACAAGCAAGATGCTCATGGGAACATCATTCGCAACAAGGAGAGATTGGTAGCACAAGGCTACTCCCAAGTCGAGGGTATCGACTACGGTGAAACCTTTGCTCCCGTTGCTCGTCTTGAATCCATTCGTTTGTTGATTGCATATGCTTCCCATCACAACTTTAAGTTGCAACAAATGGATGTGAAAAGTGCTTTTCTTAATGGTCCCATTAAAGAGTTGGTCTATGTCAAGCAACCCCCCGGGTTCGAGGACCCCTACTTTCCGGATCATGTGTATCAACTTGATAAGGCACTCTATGGCCTTAAACAAGCCCCATGTGCGTGGTATGATCACCTTACCGAGTTGTTACAAGATCGTGGATTTGAAGTAGGACGAATCGACCCCACTCTTTTTACTAAGAAGGTTAACGGGGAGTTGTTTGTATGCCAACTATATGTTGATGATATTATCTTTGGTTCTCCTAACAAAACTTTCAATGAAGAATTTGCCGCTCTCATGACCTCCAAGTTTAAGATGTCCTCGATGGGAGAGTTGAAGTTCTTCCTTGGTTTCGACATCAAACAAAGAAGAGAAGGACCCTTCATCAACCAAGCCAAATACACTCAAGACATGCTTAAAAGATTCAAGCTAAGTGATGTCAAGCCGGCCACTACACCAATGCCTACCAAATGCCAACTTGACATCGATCCCAATGGTAAAGCGGTGGATCAGAAGGTATATCGCTCCATGATTGGCTCCTTGCTTTACCTTTGTGCATCTAGACCGGATATCATGTTGAGTGTGGGGATGTGTGCACGTTTTCAAGCCGCACCAAAGGAAAGTCACTTTGTGGCGGTCAAGCGAATCTTTCGATATTTGGCTCATACCCCAAACTTTGGCTTATGGTACCCAAGAGGAGCAAACTTCAAGCTTGAAGGTTTCACTGATTCTGATTGGGCGGGAGACAAAGTGGATAGGAAGTCCATTTCCGGAGGGTGCCAATTTCTTGGTTGCTCTTTGGTAAGTTGGTCTTCCAAGAAGCAAAGTTGTGTGTCTCTCTCGTCCACCGAAGCGGAGTATGTGGCGGCCGGTAGTTGTTGTGCTCAACTCCTATGGATGAGGCAAACTTTAAAGGGGTACGGTGTCATTTGTGACAAAGTGCCTCTTTGGTGTGACAATGAAAGTGCCATCAAGATTTCTCTCAACCCGGTGCAACACTTCAAGATGAAGCACATTGAGATTCGGTATCACTTCATCCGGTATCACATTAGGCGAGGGGAGATCGAGCTCAAGTATGTCAACACTCATGATAACCTTGCAGATATTTTCACAAAGCCCTTGGATGAAGCAAGATTTCACGAGTTAAGGCATGAGCTAAATATCATTGATTTGAGCAATGTGACTTGAAACCGTGCACCCCCCACCACACTTAACTTGTTGTCTCGTTTAGGTGTAGGCATGGACATAGGGGGAGTGTTGTTCTCTCAATGAACTCTCCCTCCCCCTATTATGCATAAATAGATCAAATCTTTCACATTAGCCATTTTGGATGGTACTTGTGCTTCAAAGACGAGTTTTGGTCATGGGCCCAAGGATAATTCTTCGCGGTGCCATACCAATTGACTCAAACATAGGTGGCTCCGGCCACCGCCCTCTCTTGAGAGAGGCCAGAGCTCGCTCTTTTTGTTGCTTTGAAGGAGTGAGTTCCGGTTCGTTGTTTCGTGTGTGTCGTCTTGTTGTTCTGTTCGTTTCTTGTCTTTGCCTTCCCGCTCTTTCCTTTTGTTTGTTTTAAGCCGAGAAGCAGTTTTTGGTTGCTGGCGGTACTACCGCCGCTGGCGAGCGGTACTACCGCTCCAAGCGGTACTACCGCCCTCCAGCGCGGTACTACCGCTGAGAGGCGCGGGTGGGGGTTATATCGGGGGCAGGGGGAGTTTCTTCTCCCCCATACCCATTCGCACGCCCCCTCGTCTGTTCCTCTCTCTCCCCAGCAACCGGCGGCGCGGGAGGGCTCCGGCGGATCTCTCTCTCCGGGCCATCCCTCTCCATTCCCTTCGGTGGAGTCGATCCCCACCTTGTCGTCTTGCCATGGATGCCGGTATTGCCCCCGTTCTCTTGTTCTTTTTGTCTAGGTTTTCAATTTAGCATCTCGGGGCAGTAGCAGTTGCATCTTCAGATTTTTGACCAAATCTAGGCTTGAGTAGGGTGGAGAATGCTTCTTGGCAGTTTGGATTGATGTTTGGTTGGAGTATTTTTGAATTTGGTAGGATGGTAGTGCCGGATCTGACCACGATAGTAGGAAACTGCTGTTTCCCCGCCCCAAGCGGTACTACCGCCCTTCCAAGGCGGTACTACCGCTCCCTTTGGAGCGGTACTACCGCTCATGGCAGTACTACCGCTATTCGGTCGCGGTACTACCGCCCTCTACCAACTTCCACTCTACTTCTACCTTTCAGTGATCTTTTTGCTCGTGTTTGGTGTCTTATGCTCGTGTTTTCTGGTTGTTTGCATGTTCTTGTGTGTGCTTCCAGGTGATGAGGTCCCTGAGCATCAGGCTCGTCGTGTCAATCCCGGACGTGCCACGTCCAAGCGTTACCGCACCACCGAGCCTGCCGGAGGATCCTCAAGTGCTCCACCTCCACCTCCACCTCAACTCACTAGTGCAGAACCGGGCATTAGCACCGGTTCGTAAGGCCCTGTAGTGCCGGTTATGTAACCGGCACTAATTTGTGGTCACTAAAGCCCCCCCCCCCCTTTAGTACCGGTTCAGCACGAACCGGTGCTAAAGGGCAACCACGTGGCACGAGCCAGCTCCGGGGGCCTGGAGCCCTTTAGTACCGGTTGGTAATACCAACCGGTACTATAAGGTTTGGGTTTTTTTTTGTTTTATGATTTCTTTTTCATTTAATTTTGTGTTTCCATTTTAATTCTTTTTCGTTTGCTAGTATTTTACGATACTACACATTGTACACGTTATGCATATATATATATATATATATATATATATATATATATATATATATAGAGAGAGAGAGAGAGAGAGAAAATGCATCCTACTACCGGGTGTAGCTACACCCACTTTTCATATACTACTATGTGGTAGTATATATACTACTTTATCATTTTTAATATGTTTATATATTATATCTAAGATACTCCAAAGCGAGTTATGTGAAAAAATTGCATGTGAGCCCATGTTTTTATCATATTTATGAAAATACGTACATATTTGTACGTAAATAGAAGTATGATAAAAATATACTACATACTATCTAAAAATAGTATATATATACTACATACATATTCTTACATACTACATACAACGCATACATACACTGCGGTATGGTAGACACTACCTAAACCGTACAAAATAAAAATGGGTGTAACTACACCCGGTAGTAGGAAAAAATTGTCCTATATATATATATATAGAATTTCTAGTAGAACCAATCATGCATATATATATCATCAATGTCTCACAAAATACCATATTAATTAATTCACACACACACACACATGTATAGCTATATACAATTTCTCCTACATATGAATGCTGCCTTCGGAGCCAGTGGCATTAGCCTAGTTGGTGCCTTCGGAGCACGATGACAATTGGAAGTGGTTTTCATGGGGGCGGTAGCGGGTAATAGAATTCTCCCTTCGGATTTATGACCTGGTCGAGCAAAAATCCCGCTATTTCCTCTTGAAGTGCTTCTACGCGCTCCGTTTCCATGAGCTTCTCCCGCACCTCTTTGAACTGTTAAGAAGGAGATCAATATGCATGTGTATTAGTTGTGTGACTAGATATTGATAATGGTGTAAAAATTATGAATAGTGTTCTGACAAGCGTACCCATTCTTGTCTTTGAGATCTGCTCCTTTCGGACGCCATCATGCGAATGTTCTCGCAAACGCAGAATGCACATAGATCAGTCCCCTGCGCCTGCTTTAGGGCCTTTACGAGAATGGAATTTGATTAGATAAAAATTAATCAAGCATGATAATTAAAGAGATGGCAGCTAGCTAGCTAGAGCTATAGTACTACTTAATTGCTTACCTTGGGTCGAAACCATTTAAGCTTTTTTTTCCATTCGCCGGGCGTGACGGCGATGAACCTTGTCCAAGCCCTGCCCGCCGACAAAGAAAATGAATAAAGGGGTTATTAAATAGTTCATATCATGAAATGACGAACGAAATAGGCCGAGATATATAGTTAATAATGATTGAAATTACCTGTTGACTATCCCATACAAGATGTTATAGTCAGTTTTTTCTGAGATTAGTGAGTCCAGTACTTCAATTGTTCTGGCGTCAACTTTAATGATACACAAGACCCAGTGAAATCTGCATGCACACACGTTTGCATGTCTTAATTAAGCGGGCATATGTAAGCAAAAACATGTAGCTAGCTAGTAGGCAAAAAAGAGAATTTGTAGTACAAGATAGTGTGACTCACTGGAAGTTGTAAGGAAGTATTATATCTTCATTGTATTTGAGGCGCTTCAAGAACTCTAGCATGCTGTCCTCTACTTCCTTTGCATAACGTTGATTCATCTTCCATGTGTATTCGTTAACGGTGTTTGGGTCAATGAACCCAATGCCAAAGCGTCCACCTTTTCTCATTTCATATATCTTCATCCTGCATAATACCACAGAAAAGAATATAGTGAGGATAATTATAGGTAATGATTGATCAAAAGGATCACTAGAGCTAGCTTGAGACTTAAATTATAGAAAGAAATCACTTACAGACAATAGCAACTGACGATAGATTTGTCGAGTGCGTCTTGATTGTGTAACTGAAAGAGTTCTGAATACTCAACGGACAAAGCTTTCTCATGGTAGTAATGGTCCTGCTTGACATTCACCATGAGGGACAATCGATCTGAAATCTTGGTAATGTTCATGTACCATTGATGCAATTCATACATTCTCGTTGGGAGGTTCTTGACCTTGTCTGGCGCGACCAAAGGTTGGCCCCGGACATATTTCCGTTTTACTTCATCCTCTCTAAGCAAAGGCATGGGCTCGATCTCGAGGAGTTGTCCAACAGTGATGTTGAGAACTTCAGCCTGCATTATATGCTCCTCCGTTATTACCACATTGCCCACCTCGGGAACATGCACTGTTTGCCCACAATAATATTGGGCGCGCGTACTGTCACCTGTTGTTGGCACAACAAGCGAGGGGATCGATTGCGCCGCTTGTTCTCCCAGCTGGGGAATGGTTTCCCCGCATTTTTGGCAGCTGCTTCTTGTTTGCTCGATCCCGATGTAGACGTGCTCGCCTCCCTTTGTAGACGTGCTCGATTTAACTTCCTGATGTGGCGCTCATAGTCTGTGTCAACAGGCTTGGGAGCTGGTGGTTGAGCCATACGAATGAAGTGGTCAATCGTTTCCTCAGGCACTTTCTCCCTTGGCGGCGGTGGCGGTTTCGGTGCAAAATGGGCTTCCACCTCGGCCTTCGATATGGCTGTGATTTCCTCCTCGGACCTGTCATAAGACCTCTGCGGAAGAGGCTTGAGGCTTGGACCATATTTATATCGCTTGCCTCCGCCTGTACTTCCTGTACTACCTCGACTCGTACCGCTACGCACCATAGCTGCGGGGTGTCTCTTCTGCGATTGCTGAGGCGGCAGAGACGGCTGACGGGACTGAGTTGGACGAGGAGGAGTGGCCTGAGGTTGTGCCGGACTTGGAGGAGGAGTGGACGTCTGACGCTGTGGCGGACTTGGAGGAGGAGGATTGTCCTGACACTTTGCCGGACTTGGAGGAGGAGGGGTGGCCTGACACTTTGCCGGACTTGGTGGACTTGCAGGAGCGGGAGACTGCTGACTCGGTGGCGGACTTCGACGAGGAGTCGGCTGACGCAGTGTCGGTGGCCTTCGGAAGATGATGCAATCCTTTTTCCATAGGATGATACGATGTTTGGCCTCTCCGAGAAAGCGCTCGCCGTCACCTCCAGCAATGTCAAGCTGTAGCCCCGAATATGGTGGGTCCACCACCGCATCAACCAAGACACGAGCATAGCCCGCTGGAATAGCGTTGCAATGGAAGGTTGCCTCGGGGGGATTTGTGAAAGCATAGCCGTCCGCCACCTTCATGGATATGTTCTTCGTTTTGACGTGTAGCTCGCAGTTAGTGTTCTCCGTGATGTCATCCACGGGGTATCTACCCGCCAGCATTGCGTCGTCCGGGGCGGCCGAACCCATGCTGCTTCTCGGCATGGATGGGCCTGTGCTATCCAATGCTGGATCATCTGCTAGCTGCTGCAGCTGCTGAGACCCCCTTTGATGGGTAAGTGAGTCGATCTGCTCCTGCTGCCGCTGGAATTTGACTGCCAATTTGTCACACCCTAGCTAGTTCATGCATTAGAGTGTTGCATCATGTTTATTCTTTTAACAGAAACCTGAAATGGGGATGACAGAACCCCCAGCCCCCTCTGAAACCAACTAGGGTTCACTAAAAACTTTTTCAATGAACCTGAAATGCCCTTCTAAAATGTCCATCATTTTTGTCTTGGTTCAGAACCTCTGCCAAAAGTGATGCACAATTTCCTAGGTCATCTTAGGGTCTTTGAATTAAATAATAAGTATTTGAATTTGGGCATTTAAAATTATATAAAATATTTCAAATGCTCAAATATTCCTAAACTGAAATGTTTCATGTTGGAAATATCCCAACTTTGGACCAGGAGCAGTTTGGTGAATTTTGGAACTGTTTAGGTATTTTTAAAAATTCAACAAAGTTGCAGAATAATAGAAAAGGAAAATAAAACAAAAAGAAACTTACCTGTCGCCACCTAACCGGCCCACCTGCCGGCCCAGCCCAGCTACCGCGCCAGCGAGCTGCTTGGCTCGGCAGGCAGGCAGGCAAGGTGCTCGGCGGCGAGCACCGCATGGGTGCCACGCACCTGCTCGCCGCCTCGCCGCTTCCCTCATCCAGCTGAGACGTGGATCAACCCCTCTCTCTCCCCCGAACCCCCCAGACACCTCCTCTCCTCTCCAGCTCCTCCCCCTCGCGCTCCCTAGCCATGGCCGACGCCACCGCCGCCGCTCCATCGTCGTAGCCGCGCTCCCCGCCGCCCGTGCCCCGTCCCGTTGTGTCCAGGAGCTCCGCCGCCATCCTCTCCGTCGAGCTAACCGAGTCCCGCGTGCTCGTGAGGACCGAGTCCACTGCACCGACCTCGCCCGAGTCCGCCGTCGCCGGAGATCCCTTTCAACGCCATCGCCGCATCAGCTCGTCCCCGACCCCGCCGGTGGCCTCTACGAGTGCTCTGTGAGCCTAGCTACCCCTCCTACCCTTCCTCTCTCGCCCCCAAGCCGTGTAGCCACCGCACGAAGATCACCTGCACGCACCGCCGCGGATCTCGTCGCCGACGTGCTCCCGGCCATCCTCCGGCCACCTCACGGTGTCCAACGCACTCACCACGCTGCGTTGAGCCCAACCGTGCACTCCCCGCACCTCACTGCACCCCCTAGCTCGAGTTCGTCTCCAACCGAACTCTGGTGGCCGCCAAGGTCATCGCCCGCGCCAACTCCGGCCACCCCGACCCCAACGGACTCCACCAAGAGCCACGGCCCAGCTCCACTCCGATGGCCTCCGCGACCCATTTGGTGGCCGGAACGGCCAAAACCACTTCCGCCGCCGCGTCGGGCTCGCCGGCGGCTAAACGCCGGCGCAACTGACTTTGACTTTGACCACGGGTGGGCCCTGGTTGACTCCGTTGAGTCACTGACAGGTGGGGCCCAACCCTGTTAATTAACCTAGTTTAGTTTTAATTAAATTTCAACTAAACTAATCGCACTGACACCCTGGACCCACACGTCAGGTTTGACCTGGACCGGGTCTGTTGACCTGCTGAGGTCAGCATGACGCAATGCTGACGCAGTAATTATTTCTTGATTTATTTTTATTCAGGAAATTCCAGAAATTGTTGCAAACTTCAAAAATTCATATAAATTCAACCATAGCTCCAAATCAAACAAATTATATATGAAAAATGATCAGAAAAATCCAATCTATCCATCTGTACTGTTTCCATGCATGTTTAAACAAGTTAACTTGCTGTTTAGTGCAAAATATGATAAAGCACTATTTAAGATCACAAATGTTTTTGGAAATTGAATCTTTGGTTCAAATTGGTTCAAAACCCATCTGGTCTTAGTTGTATTAACCCAACACACTCATATATGCCATGTCTCATGCATGCATCATATTGTTGCATATTGTTTGGTGATGTTGTGTATCGGTGTTCTCTGCGGCAGGTTCTGCCCCCGAGGAGTACCGTGATTACCCCAACGAGGAGCAATACCAGTGCACCGATCCATCAGGCAAGCAACCAACCGTTTGATCTTATCGATACAATCCCATGTTCCTGCTCCTGCCCTCTTTTACTGCATTAAGACAACGCGATTCAAACTACTGTGTGCTGTGGTAGTTGAACCCATTTCCTCTGCATGACCTGTCATTGCCACAGTAACTAGATGAAACCCACTAGCATGTGTAGGAGTTGATTGAGCCATGTGTGTGTGTTGCTCCTTCCTTGCTATGCCTGCTATGCTTAAAGTCGTGTCAGGTCTGGTTCATCTGGGTGATGGGCTGGAGTGAAATACTCGTGTCAGTATGAGAGTAATGTGTTGAACACGATTTGGTAAAGGTATCGATGAGAGGCCATGTAGGAGTACATGGTGGGTTGTTTCATTGAAGCCGACCTTAAGCACTGAGATCTGTATGTGTGATTTAAGAATCAGCTACTACCATACATTGGGCCCTGAAATATGACCCCGCTCGACTTCTTATTCACACTAGTCCTCTGTCCAGGAGTTGCAAGTAGTTTCTGGTGTTTATAGCTTACTGGAGGCCGTGGACAGCGCTGACCATAGGGGTGGGCTGTGATGCGGTAGGTACGTGGCCGGGTATACCGGGCACCCGTTAGGTGTCTCGAAACCCTGTTCACATCGTTTGGGGCTGTGAGCGAAACCCCGGCCGGATCTCCTCATGGATGGAACCCGAATAGGAGATAAACCTGGACTAGAGACTTGAGTGTCTAGGTAGGTCGTGGTCTACACCCACGTCGGTTTTCGCTTGAAGTCTGCCGAGCACATGTCGTGTGCAGACGCTAAGTGGTGGAAACATGTATGAAGAAGTACACCCCTGCAGGGTTAACCTAATCTATTCGAATAGCCGCGTCCGCGGTAAAGGACTACTTGGTTGCCTATACAGTTCATAGACAAGTAAACTGGAAACTACTAAAAGCCTTAAGATAAGCGTGAGTGCCGAGGATGGCTCTTCCGTAGGAAGACGAAGGTGGATCCTCGGTGGGGTATTGAAATGGTGAGTAGTGGACTCGTGTGCGCAAAACCATTTCAAGTTGGAGTCTCATAGGATAACTTAGCCAAGAGTCAAAGCTGGCTTGCTGCAATAACTCCACCAACCCTTCTTGATAATGTGCATGTATGTAGGATCTGATGTAAGTCTTGCTGAGTACCTTTGTACTCATGTTGCTTTAATTTATATTTTCAGAAGATGCCACAACCCTTTCCGACGGGTTCTTCGTAGACGTTGACATCGACGAGTAGACTAAGGCCCAGGTGGTGATCCTGAGCACGTGAAGGACCATGTAGTATAGCTAGGCATACCCAAGCCTCTTTTATTTTACTAGTTGTCTATACCCAGACAAGTTACTTCTGCTGTCGACTTGTATGCTTGTATGACTTGAATGTGGGTCGTGTGACCCGTACTTGTATGTATGTTATGTATGGCTCTCTGAGCCTTTAAATAAAGTACTTGTGTCGTAGAGTCATGTTGTGATGCCTTGTTGTATTTGCGCATATCGAGCATATTGTGTGTATGATTGAAATGCTTGGTATGTGTGGGATCTGACTATCTAGTTGTTTATCTTTAGTAGCCTCTCTTACCGGGAAATGTCTCCTAGTGTCTCCACTGGGCCATGGTAGCTTGCTACTGCTCCGGAACACTTAGGCTGGCCGGCATGTGACCTTCTTCGTTCCTGTGTCTGTCCCTTCGGGGAAATGTCACGCATTGAGTACCGGAGTCCTGTTAGCCCGCTACAGCCCGGTTTACCGGAGTCCTGCTAGCCCAGTGCTATAGCCTGGACCCACTTACTGATGACCGACACGTTTGATGCTGGGTCATGAATGCCTGTCCCTGTAAGTCTGTGCCACTTTGGGTTTATGACTAGTCATGTCAGCCCGGGCTCCTTATCATATGGATGCTAGCGACACTATCATATACGTGAGACAAAAGGCGCAAACGGTCCCGGGCAAAGTTAAGGCAACACCCGTGGGGATACCGTGCGTGAGGCCGCAAAGTGATATGGGGTGTTACAGGCTAGATCGATGTGACTTTGAGTCGGGGTCCTGAAACAATTCCGCTTGACTTGCTTCTAGGCCTTGAAGGCATTCATAGTCCCACTTCCTCTGATCCTCCTCCATCTTCCTCTTCTTCTCCTTCGCAATCTTCTTTCTCGCATGGGTTCTGTAGTCGGTGTTCCAGTCTGAAAACCCCTCATACCACGGAATAGCGCCCATGCCTCGTGTTCTTCCCAGGTGTTCAGGATTTCCCAGGGCACGCGTAAGCTCGTCGTTCTCTCTGTTGGGCTGGAACACCCCTGTTCGTGCCTCTTCTATTGCAACAAGTATCGCATCGTCGGCTCCCTTCAGACTTGCCCTCGTCGAAACATTGCCTGTCTCCAGGTCCAACTCCCCCCCATGCGCATAGAACCAAGTCCTGACCCTGGGGGGCCAGCTCTTAGTAGCCGGAGTGACACCTGCATCCTCCATCTCTTTCTCAGACTTATCCCACTTAGGCATTGCCACCGCATAGCCACCTGGCCCTAGCTTATGGAACTTATCCTTTTTTTCGGCATTCTTCTTGTTTATTCTCGACCATTCCTTAGCTAATTCCGAATCCTTGAATTTCACGAAATCGTCCCAATGATCATGTTGGTTCTCTAGTGTTCCCTTGAATACTGGGGTCTTCCTTCCTCCCTTGACGTACTTCTTCCATTCACGATTCTTGTGGTTCTTGAATGCAATCGCCATCATCCTAAGAGCAGCCTCCTTGACTTTCTGCACATCTGCTTCTGTGAAATGATCTGGTAGGGTGAAATGTTCCATGAGAGTATCCCAAAGCAGATCTTTTTGATTCTTGTCGACAAATTTAACATCTGGACGTGGCTTTGCTGGCTCTCTCCATTCTTGAAGTTTGATCGGGAGTTGGTCCTTCACAAGAACTCCGCACTGATGACGAACTTGTCCGCAATCTTCTTAGGCGCTAATGGTTTGCCAGTAGGGCTGCATGCCTCGATATTGTACTTTACGCCCGCCTTCAACTTTTTGTTCCGACCTCGTTTCGTCATTTTGCCTGAAGATTTGCTCGATCCGGATGGCTGAAAGAACAAAGATCGATTCGTTAATATATCTTCAAGTCATTTAAAACATGGGATGATCACCAGATGCCTGCTTATATAAATATATATACGTCGCCGGTCTTTGTTGTTTCAGGATCCACATGTTCTTCGTCATCGTCATAATCGTAGTTCATGACTTCATCAATTTCGTTGTCGCGATCGAATATTATATCACCCTCTCTGGTGTTGTTTAGAAATTCGGAGCCGTCATAATCTTCTTCATTCTGATTATCATCTGGCCCGCGTATCATATCGAACATGGTCTGTTCTCCCTCTCTGTCGGTTTTGTCTGCCATAGCTTTTGTTTAACTAATCCAAAAGAAATATAAAACAATTTAGTATTCAAATTACATCGTCTCGAATAATAGATATAATCTCGAATACATCGTCTAGAATAATAGATATAATCTCGAATACATCGTCTCGAATAATATATAATATTGAATAGTACATCACTGGCTATTAGCTAATAAAGATCGAATACTACAGAAGAATCTAGGACACTCGCGGTTCCTCCGGCGCGGGCGGTGGACACCGAAAGAGAAGGAACCCTCACAGGATCATAGCTGAAGTGAGATCCCCGAAGATACTGCCACGTATTGGAGAACCTGCCGCCCTCTAACGCAACCATGTAGCGATGGACGTGCTCGTCCTCCTCCCTGACACGGCGACGTACCACTTCCGGCGGGGCCGGGTCCCTCCGCACCGAAACTGGCCCACGCAAACGCCACCAAACGAGATCAGGGTCGACGACGGGACCCGCGGCCGGGTTCCTCATCAAGCTGCGCGCCCCTCCAAGCAGCACCTCCCAGTGCCAGCCCGGCGGAGCCCAGTCCCGGACATGGGTCGGCTGGACGTCGTCGCGGACGGGTCGACGGCGAGGATGCGGGCCGGGCATATCGTCGACAACAAATACTATATGCCCGCAAAAAGTAACATTTTTTAAATGATTGGATTGTGATAACTGAAATTCTATATATATGCAAATTCTAACAATTTGACATTAATCTAATTCATCTAACTAAAACTAATTCTAAAATTTCCTGATTATATAACTAACATTTCCATAACAATTCTAATATTTATATAACTAAAAAACAAAAGTATTTCTAACATTTCTATAAATATTTCTATAACTAAAAAATAGAAAACATTTATAACATTTCTATAAAACTAACATTTCTAATATTTATATAACTAAAAAACAGAATAATTTCTAACATTTCTATAACTAAAAAAAGAAAACATTTATAACAAACAAACTAATGTGTGTACTGTGTGTGTACTATGTGTGTGTGTGTGTGTAGTACTGTGTGTGTGTGTGGACATGGCGGCCGGGGCGAGCTCACCGGCGAGGCGACGACGGGGCGGCGACGAAGGGGCGGCGACGATGGGGCGGCGACGGGACGGGGCGGCGACGATGGGGCGGGGCGGCCGGGGCGGCGGGACGGGGCGGCGACGACGGGGCGGGGTGGGGCGCGGCGATGGGGACGACGGGGACGGGGACGGCTGGGGCGGCGACGTCGACGGGGGTGACGACGAGGGGCGGGGACGGACCGGGTCGGCGACGAGGGGCGGGGGCGGAGACGATCGGGGCAGGGCGGCGCGACGGAGAGGGAGGAAACAGAGGGAAGAACAGAGGGAAACTGAATTTTTCAAGTGTTGTATATATAGGATGGACCTTTAGTACCGGTTGGAGCCACCAACTGGTACTAAAGGTCTGTTTTGGCCAGGCCAAGCGGCGGGAAGCGACCCCCTTTAGTACCGGGTGGTGGCACAAACCGGTACTAAAGGCCCCCCCTTTAGTGCCGGTTTGTGCCACGACCCGGTACTAAAGGGGGTGCGCTGGCGCAGGTGCGGTGCGGAAGTTTAGTCCCACCTCGCTAGTCGAGGGGCTACCGCACTGGTTTATAAGCCCCAGTGCGGTAGCTCTGTCGAGCTCCTCTCCTAATCAGGCCTACTGGGCCTACCTGTCCTCCTCGCCTTGTGGGCCTATAGGGCCTTCGCGGGCCTGCATCCTGGCCCAACGAAAGGTTGTGTCGCTAGTCGTATGCAGGCCGCTTTGGCCCAGTAGGCGGGCTTTTTTTTCGTTATTTTTTTTGCTTTATTTTTTTTGTTTTATTTATTTTTGAGTTGTTTTTTTACTGTATTTAGAGTTTCTTTGTGAATATTTTTGCTTTAGGTACAAAAAATTACAAACTTTCTGTTAGTGCCGGTAGATTTCAAATTTGAATAGTTTAAATTTTGAATTATTTGAAATTTGTGTGAATCACTAGTTTGTGAATAACTTAACTTTGAAAAAAGTTTTTTCAATGATTCTTTTTTCTTATGTTTAATATTAGTGTGTTTTATCATTATATTCAATTTAGTAATGCTTAGGTTATTTAAAAAATGAAATGCCTTTGTAACAGTTCAGTTTTCGTCCGAAACCCTGGTAATTCGAAAGAGATTGTCCATTTTGTACACGAAGTGCATCCAGTTTTTGCCGTAACCCTCTCTACTTTCTTGCACATGCTATTTGTATGAAATTATGATACCATGCCAACTTTCAACCTTTTCTGAGTTCATTTGAATTGCTATTCAATTTCAGGGTCATTTAGCTGGAAAAAAATCAGTAAATGCATGAAAAGAATTTGTTTGCACATAAAATTTCTTCGCGTTTCAAATGCCAAAACACATAACTACCCTAACTATTACAGACATTCCCTCCTAGGTGTGAAACACAGAAGAAAGTGATGATAGTGAAGCCGATCACATCTCAGATCTTTGGGTGTGAAACTTTTTCTTCGCGTGTGTCCCTTTGCACCGTAACCATGGAAAATCTTCATCATTTAACGGGATGCTCGGGTCAATATTCACTGTGAATGGAGCAATTTCATCAAAATTTTCATAATCTTCTGACTTGTCTGTCTTGTCATCCACTCCCACGATGTTTCTCTTCCCAGAAAGAACTATGTGCCGCTTTGGCTCATCGTACGATGCATTCGCTTCCTTATCTTTTCTTTTTCTTGGCTTGGTAGACATGTCCTTCACATAGAAAACATGTGCCACATCATTGGCTAGGACGAATGGTTCGTCTGCATACGCAAGATTGTTGGGATCCACTGTTGTCATTCCGTACTGCCGGTCTTCCGTTACCCCGCCTCGTGTCATATTGACCTATTTGCACCGAAACAAAGGGACCTTTAAACCACGTCGATAGTCAAGTTCCCATATGTCCTGTATATAACCATAATATGTTTCCTTTCCCGTCTTGGTTTCTGCATCAAAGCGGACACCACTGTTTTGGTTGGTGCTCTTCTTATCTTGGGCGATCATGTAAAATGTATTACCATTTATCTCGTACCCTTTGAAAGTCATTATATTCGAAGATGGTAACTGGGATAGCAAGTACAGGTCATCTTCAATAGAGGTGTCATGCATGGTACGTGTCTGCAACCAGTTGGCGAAACTCCTGGTTTGTTCACGTGTAATCCACTCATCAGACCGCTCCGGGTGTTTGGAGCGTAGCAAATTCTTGTGTTCATCCATATACGGAGCCACCAAGGTGGAATTCTGTAGAACTGTGTAGTGTGCTTCAGTGAGAGAATGTCTGTCCATACATATTATTTGTTCCCCTCCTAGCGTGCCTTTTCCATCCAGTCTGCCCTTATGTCGCGATTCAGGAACACCAATCGGCTTAAGGTCAGGAATAAAGTCAATACAAAACTCAATGACCTCCTCATTTTGATGGCCCTTGGAGATGCTTCCTTCTGGCCTAGCACGGTTATGAACATATTTCTTTAAGACTCCCATGAACCTCTCAAAGGGGAACATATTGTGTAGAAATACAGGACCCAAAACGTTAATCTCTTTGCATAGGTGAACTAGGACGTGCGTCATGATGTTGAAGAAGGATGGTGGGAACACCAACTCGAAACTGACAAGACATTGCACCAAATCATTCTGTAACCTTGGTATGATTTCTGGATCGATTACCTTCTGAGAGATTGCATTGAGAAATGCACATAGCTTCACAATGGCTAATCAAACGTTTTCCGGTAGAAGCCCCCTCAATGCAACCGGAAGCAGTTGCGTCATAATCACGTGGCAGTCATGAGACTTTAGGTTCTGGAACTTTTTCTCTGCCATGTTTATTATTCCCTTTATATTCGACGAGAAGCCAGACGGTACCTTAATACTGAGCAGGCATTCAAAGAAGATTTCCTTCTCTTCTTTGGTAAGAGCGTAGCTTGCATGACCCTGATGTATGCCGTCTTCTCCGTGCATACGTTGCTGGTCCTCCCGTGCCTCAGGTGTATCTTTTGTCTTCACATACACGCCCAAGAAGCCAAGCAGGGTCACGCAAAGATTCTTTGTCACGTGCATCACGTCGATTGCGGAGCGGACCTCTAGGTCTTTCCAATATGGCAGGTCCCAAAATATAGATTTCTTCTTCCACATGGGTGCGCGTCCGTCCGCGTCCTTCGGAACAGGTTGTCCGCCAGGACCCTTTCCAAATATCACCTTCAAATCCTTGACCATATCATGTACATCAGCACCAGTACGGTGGCGAGGCTTCGTCCGGTGATCCGCCTCACCTTTGAAATGCTTGCCTTTCTTTCTTACGGGATGCCTGCTCGGAAGAAATCGACGATGTCCTAGGTACACATTCTTCTTACAACTATTCAAATATATACTGTCGGTATCATCCAAACAGTGCGTGCATCCGCGGTATCCCTTGTTTGTCTGTCCTGAAAGGTTACTGAGAGCAGGCCAATCATTGATGGTCACGAACAGCAACGCCTTTAGGTCAAATTCTTCCCCCATGTGCTCATCCCACGCACGTACACCTGTTCCATTCCACAGTTGTAAGAGTTCTTCAACTAATGGCCTTAGGTACACATCAATGTCGTTGCCGGGTTGCTTAGGGCCTTGGATGAGCACATGCACAACCAAGGAGGAAGGTTATACAAACATAGAGTCACAGGCCAGGTGCTATGGTTGCTGCTCTGCTCCCCAAAAGGATAAATGCCATCTGCGATTAGACCAAACCATACGCTCCTTGCGTCATCTGCAAACTCCTTCCCGTACTTTCTTTTGATTTTTCTCCACTGCGACCCGTCAGCGGGTACTCTCAACTTTCCGTCTTTCTTACGGTCTTCTCTGTGCCATCGCATCGCCTTGGCATGCTCTTTGTTTTGGAACAAACGTTTCAATCGTGGTATTATAGGAGAATACCACATCACCTTGGCATGAATCTTCTTCCTGTGGCGCTCGCCCTCGACATCACCAGGCTCATCGCGTCTGATCTTATAGTGCAATGCACCACATACCGGGCAAGCATTCAAATCCTCGTACTCACCGTGGTAGAGGATGCAATCATTAGGGCATGCATGTATCTTTTGCACCTCTAACCCTAGAGGGCAGACAGCCCTCTTTGCTTCGTACGTACTCTCGGGCAATTCATTGTCCTTTGGAAGCATATCCTTTATCATTACCAGCAACTTTCCAAATCCCTTGTCAGATACACCATTCTCTGCCTTCCATTGCAACAATTCTAGTGTGGTGCCCAGCATTTTCTTGTCACCTACGCAATTCGGGTACAACAATTTTTTGTGATCCTCTAACATGCGCTGCAACTTCTTCTTCTCCAAATCACTTGCGCAGTTTCTCTTTGCATCGGCAATGGCCCGACCTAGATCATCAACGGGCTCATCTGATGCCTCTTCTTCAGCTTCTTCCCGCATTGCCGGCTCAGCTTCTTCCCGCATTACCGGCTCAGCTTCTTCCCCCATTGTTGTATCATCGTATTCAGGGAACCCATGGCCAGGATAGCTGTCGTCGTCCTCTTCTTCTTCATTGTCTTCCATCATAACCCCTCTTTCTCCGTGCTTGGTCCAAACATTATAGTGGGGCATGAAACCGGACTCAAACAGGTGGACGTGAATGGTTCTTGACGTCGAGTAATTGTGACCATTCTTACAGCCAGCACATGGACAAGGCATAAAACCATCCGCCCGTTTGTTTGCCTCAGTCGCAAGCAAAAAATTATGCACGCCCTCAACGAACTGGGGAGAGCATCGGTCATCGTACATCCATTGCCGGCTCATCTTCATTACACAACACCGAATAGACCAAATTAATACAAGTTCATACATAAAGTTCATACAACACTTAAATGCAACAAACAAATAACTCTCTAGCTAAAGCATTTAAATGCAACAACAAATGCGATCAAGATCGCAACTAAGGTAACAATTGATCCAACAGCATAATGATACCAAGCCTCACTATCGATGACATATTTTCTAATCTTTCTATTCTTCAAGCGCATTTTCTCCATCTTGATCTTGTGATCATCGACGACATCGGCAACATGCAACTCCAATTCCATCTTCTCCCCCTCAATTCTTTTCAATTTTTCTTTCAAGTGCTTGTTTTCTCTTTCAACTAAATTTAACCTCTCGACAATAGGGTCGATTGGAATTTCCGGTTCACATACCTCCTAGATAAAAATATCTATGTCAACTTGATGGGCATAATTTGTCATAAACACGAAATGCAACAAATAGTTTTAAAAGAGAATATACCACATCCGAATCATAACAAGGACGAGGGCCGACGGGGACGGATATCAAAACCATGGCACTATGTATAACAAACAACGTACGGGTAAGATAATTATTACATGATTAACTATATATCCAAATCACACAAACATCAATTTTTTATATAAAATTTCATGAACAAGAGGCTCACCACAAGGTGGTGCCGGCGACGGGACGGTGCGGGCGATCGACGGTGGTTACGACGGAGATTTAGAAGGCACTAAGTAAACCACACCTACATATGCAAACTAAGTGTTATTTTTGACCTCAAATTGCATATAAATCAAATACTAGCACATATATATATTTCCTCCCAAATTACTAAACTCATAAATTAGTAACTATATAAAGCATTGCAAGAGCTAATCTAGTAATGAGAGATGAAAGGACAAAGTTGCTAACCTTTGTGATCACTTGAATGGATGGGGGCCTTCAAATCTTGACAAATTTTGGGCAAAATGTGTGATGAGCTCGAGGGGAGAAGAGGAAGAACATAGAGGAGAGGAGAGGGGAAAGGGGGAAGAACAGAGCAAGCTGGACGAAGGTTTTATATGCAGGAGGACCTTTAGTATCGGTTCGTTCCACGAACCGGTACTAAAGGTGCTGGAGGGGGCCCAGACTGACAACATCCTGCCACCACCCTCATTAGTATCGGTTCGTGGCACGAACCGGTGCTAAAGGTTAGCCACGAACTAGTACTAATGAGAGCGGCCCGGCTAGCCGTTGGAACCGGCACTAATGTATACATTAGTGCCGGCTCTAATACAAACCGGCACTAATGTGCTGCACGTTTGACCCTTTTTCTACTAGTGACTCCAGAAGAAGGCTGGGGTCAAGCCAAAGGCATCCAAAACCGTGCCTGAAATGCCTCCCAAAGAGTTCTGGGCAAGGCGCCGCCGCAACCCGTATGAGATCGACCAAGATCCCACTTTGGTCAACCGTCCGTTTTGGAACAGATTCCAGTTTGCCATCTTCTTTGATGTTCTCAAAGCCAAGAAGAATCTCTATGTCAACGTGCACTCCATCGACACCGAGCATATGGAGAGTGATCCCGACTACTTTGGTGAAGCTCTTCAGATGTGCACTCAACTGAACATTCTCAGGATCATGCAATTCAACAAGGACTACGATGCTGATATTGTGGCTCAATTCTATGCCACGGTTCATCTAGGGACTGATGAGGACAGGACACTGACTTGGATGACAAATGGCAAGTTGCTTTCTGTCAAGTGGAAAGCTTTCATGGAGTTGCTTGGGGTGGAAGATCTAGGTCTTGAGTCTCCGGTTGGCTTTCGCCCCCACGCCCGCGCCCATTGCACTCACAAGCAGGCTCTCTGGCCATTCTGCACTCTGAAGATCAACCCTGATACACACAAGGAGACCTATGAGCTGCCTGCCTATCTGGATATCCTGCACCGCATCTTCAGAGAGACTCTTTTCCCTCGCATTGGGAATCTGGACCAGGTTCATTCTTATCTCGTGGATATGCTTCTTCCCTGCCGGCGTGAGAAGGAAAATCCCACTGGGGAGTCTTTGGATGTCTCTCATGTTATGTGGGCTGAGTTGGTTTCTGCTATCTCCAAGCGCAAGTGCCCGATCTATGGTCCGTTCATTATGCTGCTCATTGAGAAGGCCTGGGATCGTGTCTATCCCAAGGTAGTGGTGGAGATTGGCGATTTGGTCTCTCACGATGTCAAGCGTCTGAGGAAGAAGGATAACTGGGGCACTCAGGCCCCTAGGACTGGAGTCCCGTCATCTGCTGCTGCCATGGAGACTGAGGAGGAGTTTGGTGTTGAGGCTGAGGATGAGGATGATGACTACGTGCCCTCTGGGACAGAGCCATCTTGGGCCAAGAAGCTCAAGACCAAGGTAAAGAAGCTCTTCTGCATGGAGTCTCACGGTCAGTACATGGCTCATGTGGCTGAGAAGAAGGCCCGCGGTCGCCACAAGGAGCTCATGCGTCAGATGGGTGCTATTGTGATCAGTGGCTCTGAGGATCAGCTCACCGAGGAGGAGGAGTGGATTCAGCAGCACTGCCCTTGGACTGATTCTGATGCTGAGCACTTCTCGGCTGACGATGGTGGCGCAGATGACCCCTCTGTGTTCTGATGCGACCCCTCATTTGCTCTCACCTGGAGCGGTAGCAACACTCCCTCTCCTTTTTGGTGTCTTGATGCCAAAGGGGGAGAGAGTTTAGGGATTTGCGAGTTGTGTCTTCGTCTCTTATTCGTGTCTTGTTTGTGTTTTCCTCGCATTTGCTTTGGTTGGTTTGTCTATGAGACCTAAGTTCGAGTGAGACTTATGTTCGAGTCATATGGTGTGAGACATATGCTACCTTACCTTTCAGTATCATTATCTATGTCTATCTAGCTCATGAGTTGCGTGATTTTCTTGTTATATCATCTATGCTGCTCTCATACACCATGCTTAGATTATGGGTCTCTAAAATGTAGGGGGAGCTTTGATCCAAGTATGTGTGTTGTGCAGTCCAAAGCAGTTATCTAAATAGCACACATCTAGGGGGATCCCATCTACATGTTAGGACCGTCGGGTTTGTATGCTTACTATATCGTGTTTATGCAAATCCCGTATTGTCATCAATCAACCAAAAAGGGGGAGATTGTAAGGGCATATTTATTCCCTAGTGGTTTTGGTGATTGATGACAATGCTTTTGCGGTCTAATCGTGTGCGTTAAGTTATTTTAGAGAATCATCCTTTGGCACGAGACGATTTCCTCCCCTCGGTGTTTTTATTCAAGACGGTGTAGCTCCTGCGTTTCGTTGCTGGTGGACTAGTTTCGCAGGACACACCGTACTATTAAGAGGGGATCCGCTTTGGTAAGACTAGGGTGGAATCAACACATACACATCCTTATCACACCCGTCGTCTTCTTGTCGCATCTTTGGAGCTGCACTTCTCTTCCATACCTGCTTCACCCTGTGCCGGCGGTAGTACCGCGATCTACAGCGTTAGTACCGCCGAAGCCTCCTAGCGGTAGTACCGCTCCACCGAGCAGTAGTACCGCTCCGTAGAGCGGTAGTACCACTGGCGAGTTTCGGCTGTAGTACCACGGTAGTACCGCGCCTACTTCTGCCTCGATTCGAGACGATGTTGTCTCGTGTCGGGTTTTGCGGTACTAGTAGCGGCAGTAGAAGCGGTAGTACCGCTCCGAGCGGTAGTACCGCTCCTCTCCCGCAGTAGTACCGCTCTGGGGCCAGTGGCCTGACTCCCTCTTCAGCACGGTAGTACCGCTAGGAAGGGAGCGGTAGTATCGCTCTCAGCGGTAGTACCGCCCTTCCCTAGCGGTAGTACCGCCCTGTGCGGGGCTGCTCAGTGGGGTAACGGTTGGATGTGTTCCCCCCACTATAAAAGGGGTCTTCTTCTTCCTAGTTGACCCACCTCTTTCCCCCAAAGCTTCATTATTGCTCAAAGCTCCATTTTCGCCCGATCTCTCTCCCTAGCCAATCAAATTTGTTGATTTGCTCGGGATTGGTTGAGAAGGCCCAGATCTACACTTCCTCCAAGAGAAATTTGATTCCCCCCACTTATCCCTTGTGGATCTTGTTACTCTTGGGTGTTGAGCACCCTAGACGGTTGAGGTCACCTCGAAGCCATACTCCATTGTGGTGACGCTTCGTGTTGTTGTTGTTGTTGTTGTTGTTGTTGGGAGCCTCCGGTTGTTGTGGAGATTGCCCCAACCTTGCTTGTAAAGGTTCGGTCGCCGCCTTCAAGGGCACCAATAGTGGAATCACGGCATCTCGCATTGTGTGAGGGCGTGAGGAGAATACGGTGGCCGTAGTGGCTTCTTAGGGAGCATTGTGCCTCCACACCGCTCCAACGGAGACGTACTTCCCTTTAAAAGGAAGGAACTCCGGTAACACATCCTCGTCTCCACCGGCTCCACTCTTGGTTATCTCGTGCCTTTACTTTTGCAAGTCTACTTGTTTACATCCTTTGCTTGGTTGTGTGCTAGTTGTCATTGCATCATATAGGTTGCTCACTTAGTTGCACATCTAGACAACTTATTTTGTTGCAAAGTTTAATTTGGTAAAGAAAAGCTTAAAAATTGTTAGTTGCCTATTCACCCCCCCCCCTCTAGTCAACCATATCGATCCTTTCAAAGCTTCCAAATGCGGCTCTGCAATGTCGGTATGTCATTAGCAGGCCCCCAGTCCAGTCCCACATTGGTCCACGACGCCAGTTGAGGTGGAGGACCTGAGTGGAAGGCAGGGGAAGCCGCCCACTTTGTGCCTCGGGGAGCGGTGACGTAGAACCACCTCCGTTGCCACAAATCAGACACCTCCAGGAAGGAACCTTCTGGCCATGGAACGACGGCGTTTCTGCTTATTGCGGCGCCCCCGCACTCCGCGTGTCGCCCCTCGATCATCTTCGGCTTCACATTGAAGGTCTTGAGCCATAAGTCGAAGTGTGGGGTGATGTGGAGGAAGGCTTCACACACGACAATAAATGACGAGATGTGGAGGATGGAATCCGGAGCTAGATCGCGAAAATCTAGTCCGTAGTAGAACATGAGTCCTCTCACGAAGGGATCAAGAGTGAAGCCCAAGCCCCGGAGGTAGTGAGAAACAAATACGACGCTCTCGTTGGGATCGGGAGAAGGGATGATCTGCTCGGGGGCAGGAAGCCTGTGCTTGACATCAACGGTCAGATATCTGGCCTCTCTGAGCTTCGCAATTTCCTCCTTTGTGACAGAGGATGCCATCCACCGACCTTGAAGGTTGGAACCGGACATGGTTGAAGATCCGAAGTACCTAAGCTTGAGCTTCGGGTGTTGGAACTCGGGAGGCGGAAAGGCGCAAGCGTGGTAAGAAAGGGATAGGCCTTGACCCCTCTATAAAGGGGGGAGGATATGAAGTGTCCCCAACGTGAACGTTTGGGACTTGCCTAAAAACACGGAATCATGCCAACAGGCGTGGTGGGGTTACCCATACCCGTATTGATGAGAATCCCGCGATAAGGGGGACACGATCTCTGCTTTGACAAGACATGCCAAAGAAATCGCCTCGCAATGTGTGTGGCAGATGATTATAAAAAATGGTTCGAATAAAAGCCGGGCCATGGCGTGAGGTCACGCTATGAAGAATTATCAGCAGGTTAGACTTGTGTATTATTATTCTCTTTATGGTGGTATATGAAATTTGTCTTGCAGAACCGGATACGGTCCTTGTGTTCGGAATTTATCTTGGTGTATTCGGAGATGGAACCCGCCTTGCAATGCCAAAGACAATCTGCGTGCCGGACTCATCGTCATTGAAGCCTGGTTCAGTGGCTACTTAGGGATTCCTGGATAAGGGGGTATCCGGACAGCCGAACTATGTACTTTGGCCGGACTGTTGGACTATGAAGATACAAGATTGAAGACTTCGTCCCGTGTCCGGATGGGACTCTCCTTTGCATGGAAGGCAAGCTAGGCGACTCGGATGTAGATCTCCTTCTCTGTAACCGACTCTGTGTAACCCTAGCCCCCTCCAGTGTCTATATAAACCGGAGGGTTTAGTCCGTAGGACAACGACAATCATACCATAGGCTAGCTTCTAGGGTTTAGCCTCTATGATCTCGTGGTAGATCTACTCTTGTAATACTCATATCATCAAGATCAATCAAGCAGGAAGTAGGGTATTACCTCCACCGAGAGGGCCCGAACCTGGGTAAAACATCGTGTCCCCAGTCTCCTATTACCATTAGCCTTAGACGCACAGTTTGGGACCCCCTACCCGAGATCCGCCGGTTTTGACACCGACAATGGCCGCTCGTACCAAGGCCTCGTCATCTCCGGCATCGCAACCTCGTCGCGGCGGCATGGGACCGGCTGTTTCTTCGGCGGGAGCGAATCGGGTCCCCCCGGGGAGTCTTCCCCTTCTCTTCGGCCGAGAATCTGTGGATCGGTGCCATTGGCGTTGAGGATGGAGATGGAGCAAGGGAGAAGCAGCAGGCGGAGCAAGAAGAGATGGACAACGGGGGCTCTCGCCCCTCCTTATTTTTAGTCCCTGGGAGGCCAACCGTCGACCTACATGATCGTAGGTAATGATGAATCTTTTTGCATGCAGCAGGGACTCGTTGTCGGTGTCAAAACCGGCGGATCTCGGGTAGGGGGTCCCGAACTGTGCGTCTAAGGCTGGTGGTAACAGGAGGCAGGGGACACGATGTTTTACCCAGGTTCGGGCCCCCTCAATGGAGGTAATACCCTACTTCCTGCTTGATTGATCTGGATGATATGAGTATTACAAGAGTTGATCTACCACGAGATCGTAGAGGCTAAACCCAAGAAGCTAGCCTATGATTATGATAGTTGTCGTCCTATGGACTAAACCCTCCGGTTTATATAGACACCAGAGGGGGCTAGGGTTACACAGAGTCAGTTACAGAGAAGAAGATCTACAGATCCGAATTGCCAAGCTTGCCTTCCATGCAAAGGAGAATCCCATCCGGACACGGGACGAAGTCTTCAATCTTGTAATAGTTCGACAGTCCGGCCAAAGTATATAGTCCAGCTGTCCGAGGACCCCCTAATCCAGGACTCCCTAAGTAGCCCCTGAACCAGGCTTCAATGAAGATGATTCCAGCGCGCAGATTGTCTTCGGCATTGCAAGGCGGGTTCTTCTCCAAGTTCTCCAAAGTATTATAGTAGCGAGCAGTGTCCGGCTCCTTATCAATGTCGCGCTCCTCAGCTTTTGTGCTTTAATAATGGCTGTCTCCACATGTCGAGCGGATGCGAGAAGTCGAGGCATTTTTACATTTGCCACCCCAACCATGCGAGTAAATCGTCTATTTAAAGAGACGGGGATTCTCAGATCCAAATCATAGCATCTCCTCCCAGCGAGTATTCATCAGAACGCGCCCGGAAAAATCCATATCACCATGGCTGGTCGTCGTGGTTCCACCTCTCGCTCCTGTAGCACTAGGCCAGGCGATTGGGAGAAGTGTTCTATCCCCTACAGCCGACTAGTGGAGTTGCAGACCAAGGGGTTTCTCCCGCCTGCGTACATGGTCCCCGTCCGAGCTGGACTAGCCACTTATAATGGCGGGGAGCAAGCGGAGAGCTCTCCAAACCCATCCAAGGGAGAGCGGGTATGCTTCGTCCCCTATTTGCTGAGGGGACTCGGATTTCCAATCCATCATTTCCCCCGCGGGCTCCTGGAGTTCTACGGCCTCCAGCTGCATAACTTTACCCCAGCATCCATACTGCATGTCGCAGGCTACATTGCCTTCTGCGAGCTATTTCTGGGTTGCGAAGCCCATTTCGAGCTGTGGAAGAGGCTATTCTGCCTTGTACCCCACACTCAAGAGGGGTCGGTATATCAAGTGGGCGAAGCCGAAATATGGTGCATCGCTGGGACCGGATACCTATCCGGTACCCCGAAGAAGATATCCAAAGACTGGCCTTCGAAGTGGTTCTACATGGAGGATGTCCCTCTTCCGGACCCTATTCGGAAAGGCCTTCCCGAGTTTGTGAATGCTCCGTTGAAGAAATGCCACAACTGGCGCCCCAGGAGCCCCCAGGAGGAAGATAACAGAGAGATCCTTTTCCTGATGAACAGGATAAATATGCTGGCCAAATCAGGACTGACAATGATTGAAGGCATGTCCATATGTATAATGTGGGGAGTGCAACCACTTCAATATTGGGGAAAACCCATGTGGCACTTCAATGGAGAAGACGATGCCACCCGCTGCGACCATAAAGGTCCGGACTCTCTCGCCACTCTGGCAAAGATACTGTCCGATCTGTACAAAGAAGAAGAGGAGGAGTGCATCCGTATCAATCCACGGGATGGATTCTCCATGTACAACCCCCCAAGCTGGGTTAGTCGCTATCTTTTATTCCAGTCTTTCCCACATTTTTAGCACAAATGCTTACTTCGTCAATTCATAGCAGGAACTGCGAAGAGCTATGAAGGATGTTCACAACCCATCTCCACTGCCAGAGGACCTCAACCGGGATCTCGACCCTGGACTCAAAGAAGATTCGGACACATTTGTGGAGCTTGTTGACAGGACATTTTATCAGTTAAGCTGCGATGGTGTGATGGTGGCCATCATAGCCGATTATCCTAGCCTACTCCCTGTATCCCAGGTAAGTAAAGCCAGAGCCCCAACTTCCAAAAAGGATTCCCTCCTTACACTTCACCCACCGCACATGTATTGCGCCTTAAAGGGAAGGTCATCGGGGCACCAAGCCGAACCCGCAGTGACTCGCCAACAAGGGGCACCGAAGTCGGGTAGGCTTAAAAGGAAGGCGGTCAGGATCAAGACGCCGTTGCAAAGGTATGTTTAAAAACCTGCCACGAAATTATCATCCTTAAAATATAACAATATCCACTGTCTTCCGACAGAAAAAGCGGTCGCCGGACTATATCCAAAGAGCCTGCCGGTCACGCCTCCACCAGCCGGACTCCAAGGCCGGACTCAAGGGTGGAGGTCAACACAGAAGATCCTCCAACAGAGGATGCAGATAGATTTTCCGCTACAAACTCCGAAGTGGAGAGCACCATGAATCATAGGCGCCGATGGGCCGCATTACGCGACCCTACTTTCTTTGAAGAGGAGTTTGATGCCTTCAACTCAGGGGACACGTACATCCGGGCTGCTCAAGGTGGCCTCGCCAGGGCCACGGACCAATATGTAAAGGATATATAGGTAAGATAATTTGATAAGTATATGTATCAGTAGCCCCTAAGACTTGAAACAGTTGGCACAACTGATTTAAGTATCGTCGTGTGCATAGGTTCTAACAGAGAAGAATACCCAGCTGTCTAAAGAGCCGGAGGAGTGCAAAGCCCAACTGCGGGCTGCACTTGCCGTAATGGAGGAGTCTACGAAGGCCCCATCTGGTAATATTTGCTTTGAACGAAAATAATGTCATGGCATGTACCAGTTTTAGTATTCGGCATGAATGCAATTCTAACAATAGATTCTGCAGACAATCCCGGAGGCAATCCGGAGATCGTACCAGAGGATGAGCAACATGCTCGGCGACAACTGAAGGCTGGCGAGCGTGTTCTTACTAAGGTTATAAAGGAGAAAAATACTCTCCAGGACGCGAACATCCGACTGGACATCGAATTAAAGGATGTTCGGGTCCAGCTTGCGGACTCCGTAAAGGAGAATAGGAGGCTGATACATCTCCATCGTATCTATAATTTTTGATTGTTCCATGCCAATATTATTCAACTTTCATATACTTTTGGCAACTTTTTATACTATTTTTTGGGACTAACATATTGATCCAGTGCCCAGTGCCAGTTCCTGTTTGTTGCATGTTTTATGTTTCGTAGGAAACCCATATCAAATAGAATCCAAACGGAATAAAAATGGACGGAGAATATTTTTGGAATATTTGGGATTTTCCGGAGGAAGAATCAATGCGAAACGGTGTCCGAGGTGGCCATGAGACAGGGAAGCGCGCCCTCCCCCCGTGGGCGCGCCTGGCACCCTCGTGGGCCACCCGTAAGGTAGTTGATGCCCTTCTTTTGCCACAAGAAAGCTAATTTTATGAGAAAGATCTGGGCGAAAGATTCACCCCAATCGGAGTTACGGATCTCGGGATATAAAAGAAACGACGAAGGGGAAGGATCTGAGAACGCAGAAACAGAGAGAGACAGAGAGACAGATCCAATCTCGGACGGGCTCTCGCCCCTCCCACGCCGTGGGAGCCAAGGACCAGAGGGGAAACCGTTCTCCCATCTAGGGAGAAGGTCAAGGAAGAAGAAGAAGGGGGTCCTCTCCCCCTTGCTTCTGGTGGCGCCGGAACACCGCCGGGGTCCATCATCATCACCATGATCTACACCAACACCTCCATCATCTTCCCCAACATCTCCATCACCTTCCCCCATCTATATTCAGCGGTCCACTCTCCCGCAACCCTCTGTACCTTCTACTTGAACACGATGCTTTATGCTTCATATTATTATCCAATGATGTGTTGCCATCCTATGATGTTTGAGTAGATTTTTGTTGTCCTATCAGTGATTGATGAATTGCTATGATTGGTTTGAGTTCCATGTTTTATTATTGGTTCTGTCCTATGGTGCTCTCCGTGTCGCGCAAGCATGAGGGATCCCCACTGGAGGGTTTGCAATATGTTCATGATTTGATTATGGTGGGTGGTGTGAGTGACGGAAGCACAGACCCGAGTAAGTAGGTTGTTCGCGTATGTGATAAAGGGGACTTGATGCTTTAATGCTATGGTTGGATTTTACCTTAATGATCTTTAGTAGTTGCGGATGCTTGCTAGAGTTCCAATCATAAGTGCATATGATCCAACAAGAGAAAGTATGTTAGCTTATGCCTCTCCCTCAAATAAAATTGCAATAGTGATTACCGGTCTAGTAACATAGTCAATTACTTAGGGACAATTTCACAACTCCTACCACCACTTTTCCACACTCGCTATATTTACTTTATTTCTTCTTTATCTAAACAGCCCCTAGTTTATATTTACGTGTTCTTTATTATCTTGCAAACCTATCCTATCGCACCTACAAAGTACTTCTAGTTTCATACTTGTTCTAGGTAAGGCGAACACTAAGCTTGCGTAGAGTCGTATCAGTGGAAGATAGGACTTGAGAGAATATTTGTTCTACCTTTAGCTCCTTGTTGGGTTCGACACTCTTACTTATCGAAAGAGGCTACAGTTATCCCCTACACTTGTGGGTTATCAAGACCTTTTTCTGGCGCCGTTGCCGGGGAGTCATAGCGTGGGGTGAATATTCTCGTGTGTGCTTGTTTGCTTTATCACTAAGTAATTTTTATTTGTTGTTCTTAGTTGTTCTCTATCTTTAGTTATGGATATGGAACACGAAATACCAAACAAATTAGGTGTACTTGCTACTCATGGAGATGGGGAACCTCCTAAAACCCTCGATGCTCGTTATGTTCAAGATATTATGTACTACTTTGATAATCCTGAGAAAACCCCATTCAATTATGTTATGGGAGACACGTTGGATCAATGTGAATACTTTAGGGATTATCGCTTGACACAAAAGGGAAACTATTATGGGATCAAATTCAAATATTACGTTGGTACGCTCGTCAACTATGCTTGATACATGATTATACTTGTTGCTCTAGGATGAAGGCTCCACACCTTCCCTTTTCATGCAAATTCAATGATAATAAAACCTTAGCTTCTTATGCTAATGGTGTATATGATTACTATGATGTGGAGCAAATAGAAGAATTTGTTGCTTTTATGGGTGCTTATGAGATTGAATCTATGTTTAAAGAGTTTGATGATTCGGTTTAGACTTGAAAATTTTGCTATACTTAAATATTGTTATAAGAATTATGAATACAATTACAATATTGGTGCATTTATTGAGAAAGTCTCTGCTGTCCAAGAAGAGACTAATATTTTGGAGGTGTCTATGGAAGAAGAAATTGATGAAACTGTGAGCTCATTTGAGGAAAAAATCATGAGGAGAGCAAAGAACAAAAAGAGGAAGAGCGGATCAGCTACCCATGCCCACCTTCTAATGAGAGTAACTCTTCAACTCATACATTGTTTAATTTCCCTTCATGCTTACCGAAGGATGATTGCTATGATCCCGTTGATTTTCTTCAATTACCCCTTTTTGATGATGCTTGCTATGCTTGTGGACATGATGCCAATATGAGTGATGCTTATGGAGATGAACTTGCTATAGTTCCTTATGTAAAACATGAAATTTTTGCTATAGCACCCACGCATGATAGTCCTATTATCTTTTTGAATTCTCCAAACTACACTATATCAGAGAAGTTTGTGCTTTGTCGGAGTAATTGGACACGGATACCCCGAAGACGGCGAGACAATAAATCAAGACGTCGGGGCTAGCAAAGCCCCTCAGTCCGACTGCCCGGCCGCTCCTGCCAGCCCCCCATCCGACTGCCCTGCCTGGCCGGCTGCCGACTGCCGACTGCGCCAACCAGCTGGCTGCCGACTACGCCAACTAGCCGGTTGCCGACTGCAGCTCGGCCATACCGCGGACAAGACAACCGTACCACGACGCCATCATGTACAGTGTCACTTGTCCCTGGGCACTATTTATGAAGTGACCCAGGAGACAAGCATGACACCCACACCATGCCCTCATGTCCACTACCTTAGCTTAGGTAGTAAGCTACCCCCATGCCTATATAAGGCATCCATCCATCCATCCACCAGAGAGAGCCACACCACATGCACGTGGCCGGCCACAAGGCCACTCACGCATGCATGCTAAGGCACATGCAGCCACTAGCTCATATGCATATATACCAAGTCAGATGCCTATGGCACTGACTCCAGATACAACTCTAGGAGCACTTTTTACTGCCCGATGTACACACCAGATATATACTCAGACATGCAGGAGTAGGGGTATTATCTCTCCGGAGAGCCCCGAACCTGGGTAAACTAGCGCGTGCTACTCGCATTCCCATTCCCGGATATTCCGGCAGGAGTCTTGCCCTCACACGAAGCCACCGTGTGGCATATGTCGTCTTGCAACATCCCCCGTGAGAATACCACGACATTTGGCGCCCACCGTGGGGCGGTACTTTGCTACCGCGCTGCTGCTGGTTTCGCAGTCCAGGCGGGACCATCTTCGTCATCTCCGCCGCGGCGTTGCGCCGTCTCTCCGGTAGCGCTCGGGGGCTCGACTTCAACCCACCCCCGGAGCGGCCGCATGAGACGGCACGCCCTCGCCGTCACCCTCTTCGTCTTCACCACCGCGGCGTCACGCCGTCCCTCCGATAGCGGTCGGGGGCTCGACATCGACATGCCCCCGGAATGGCTGTGAGGGGTGCCGCGTCCTCGTCATCGGCCTCGGCCTCTTCGTCACCACCGTTGCGACGCCGGCTATCCGTTCGCGCGCGCGCCGGGCTCGGGGCCTCGTTTCGGTCGACCATGGCCATCCACGCGCCGCTTGCGTTTGCTTCCCTCCGCATTGCGCCTTGCTTTGGCCGACACACCAGCGCTCGCTCCTCCATATACTCCATCTATACAAGCTGGCTAGATGCAAGTCAAACAATGGTCAAACCATAGCCATACACATCCCAGATAATAGCCAGACAATGCTTGTACAATGGCAATACACCAGCCAGATACTGCTTGGATACTAGTCAGATACCCCTAGACAACGCCCAGACCATGGCGTTGCTTGCTGCTCCAGCCACCCCCACGATATGCCCTGCGCCCGGCTCCACGCGTCCCGTGCGCTCGCTCCAGTACTTGCGTCGGCCGCGCGGCCCCGTGCCGCGCCAAGGGCTCACTCCCGCCGGCGCCAGCGCTCCAGCCGGCCGCGGCCCCGGGCCGGCTCCCGCCCCGCACGCACGTGGTGCCTCCTCCTCCTGCCGGCGTCCGCGCTCTCCTCCGTCTGACGGCTCCGCGCTGACTCCTCCCTGCCATGGGTCGACTGCCCCGCGTCCGCCCACACCAACGTCGCTGCGCCCGGCCTCCTCCTCGCGCCCCGCGCCGGCTTTGCCTTTGCTCACCTGCCGGGTCGCCACGCCTCGCGCCTGGTCCGGCTCCTCCACCTGCAGAGCCGGGTCTGGCCTCCCTCGCCTCCGCGTAACCTACTCTTCCCGAGGCCGGCCCCCGCTGGCTCCGCCTTCCCAGCCTCCGGCTTGCTACGTCGGGCCGCCTCCGCCTCCCGAACGCCGGCTGCTCCGCCCCGGCTCCCCACGGCCGCCTCCGCGCGATGCCCGGTCCGGCCGCCTGCCGGCTTCGCGCGGGCCGGCTGCCCGCAATCCGGACGGCCGGATCCGCTCCGCCTTCCCCCCGCAGTCAGCCCGGCTTCGGCCGCCTGCGACCCGGTCAGGCTGGCCCCTGGGCGGCGCAGCGCCCGCGCTCCTCCAGATGTGCCGCGGTGGCCCTGCATCGCGACGCCCGGCCGATCAGTGCCGGGTCCGGCTCCTCCGCGCCGCCTCCACCACCCCCGGTCGGGTGGTTTGCACCCGCCGACTCCGCCCTGCCGTGCGCCGGCCTCCCACGGGCTCCGCCCCGCCCTGCCTGCTACACCGGCTGCTGCGCTCTCGCCCGCCGGCTTGCCGCGCCAGTCGGCCGCCCCTGGCATGCACGCGCGCTGGCTCTCCCCCGCCCCTGCCTGCTGCTTCGGCCGGCTCCCCGAAGAAAGCGAAAGGAAAAAAAGAGGATCCGGCTGGAGGAAAAAGCAAAGGGCCGACTGCCCACTAGCCGGCTAGGAAAGAAGAAAAGTGGTCGGGTGACCAGCCGGGTGCTGAAAAAAAAGAGGTCCGACTGACCAGGTCAACAGCCGGTTGACGAAAAAAAAGAAAGAAAAGAAATATGCGTCCGGCTGCCCGCAGTTGGATAAAGAGAAAAAGAAGAAGACACCGTAGTCGCCGCGAGAACCGGCCCGACTGCTCAGCAGTCGGCCTGAATCTCGGGGGCTACACCCAGCGGGTGCGCTGACGCGCCTCCAAGAGGAAGAAGACACCGTAGTCGCCGGGAGATCCGGCCTGATTGCTCAGCAGTCGGCCCGAATCTCGGGGGCTACACCCAGCGGGTGCGCTGACGCGCCCCCGCGAGGAAGAAGACATCGTAGTCGCCGGGAGATCTGGCCCGACTACTCAGCAGTCGGCCCGAATCTCGAGGTCTACACCCAGCGGGTGCGCTGACGCGCCCCCGCGAGAAAGAAGACAAAGTAGTTGCCGGGAGATCCGGCCCGACTACTTAGTAGTCGGCCCGAATCTCGGGGGCTACACCCAGCGGGTGCGCTGACGCGCCCCCCGCAAAGAGAGAAGACAAAGTAGTCGCTGAGAGAACCGGCCCGACTATTCAGCAGTTGGCCCGAATCTCGGGGGCTACACCCAGCGGGTGCGCTGGCGTGCCCCCGCGAAGATTGTAGACAAGAGAAGAGTATTGTCCGGCTGCCAGCAGCCGGCAGAAGAGAAAAAGAAGAAGAAGGGCGTTGCAAGACGCCTCACCGCCTGGCCGGTCGAGCCTGATTGGCCGGGACCCCGCTTCGAGCACCGGGGCTCGAAGGCCACACCCAGCGGGTGCGCCAGCGCGCTCCGCGAGCGCCGAGTCGCGCCGGCTCTTCGACGACCGTGACTACACGAAAATCAATGTGAGCTCCTCACCCGCATATTTTTTGCACCGCGAAAGCACGGATAACCTCGAGCGATGCTCGGGGGCTATCTCCGCATTTTATTACAGTTGCACTACTGTTCACCCCGGCGCCAGCCAAAGTTGGCCCGGGGGCTGGCTGCTTTGCCTGAGACGTTAGTTCCCGCAGACGGCTTAGTAGCATGCGCGGTACCAAAGGCCCACTCTCAGTCACAGACCGCAGAGCGGCTGTCCGACTGGAAAGAGTGAATGCTGGAGGCCACCCACGCGAAAAACGTCCGGGAAGAAAAACGCTTCGGGCAACCCGACCGTTTCCCTTATGATTATCTGCTCGGTTAAATCTGCTCCCAGACTCTGAGTATTGTACACTCCGCTTTACGGCCCACTCTCAGCCACAGACCGCAGAGCGGCTGTCCTGCGAGCGAGAGCACAAGCCAAAAAGCATAGGGAACACGAAAAAGATTAAGGGGGCTCGGATGAAACCGAGTTGGCACCCTCCGCATAAAACTTGCAATGCTAAAAGCAAACACATGATATATCTGCGTGGACTGACTTTGTCTTTTTCATGATCATTTCCATGAACACTCGCCAAAAAACCTCCGCCCAACTTTGCCAAGTTGCCTAGAGGCTTGGGGGCTACTGTCGGAGTAATTGGACACGGATACCCCAAAGACGGCGAGACAATAAATCAAGACATCGGGGCTAGCAAAGCCCCTCAGTCCGACTGCCCGGCCGCTCCTGCCGGCCCCCTGTCCGACTGCCCTGCCTGGCCGGTTGCCGACTGCCGACTGCGCCAACCAGCCGGCTGCGGACTACGCCAACTAGCCGGCTGCCGACTGCAGCTCGGCCATACCACGGACAAGACAACCGTACCACGACACCATCATGTACAGTGTCACTTGTCCCTGGGCACTATTTATGAAGTGACCCAGGAGACAAGCATGACACCCACACCATGCCCTCATGACCACTACCTTAGCTTAAGTAGTAAGCTACCCCCATGCCTATATAAGGCACCCATCCATCCATCCACCAGAGAGAGCCACGCCACATGCACTTGGCCGGCCACAAGGCACTCACGCATGCATGCTAAGGCACATGCAACCACTAGCTCATATGCATATATACCAAGTCAGATGCCTATGGAACTGACCTCAGATACAGCTCCACGAGCACTTTGTATTGCCCGATGTACACCCCAGATATATACTCAGACATGCAGGAGTAGGGGTATTATCTCTCCGGAGAGCCCCGAACCTGGGTAAACTAGTGCGTGCTACTCGCATACCCGTCCCCGGATATTCCGGCAGCAGTCTTGCCCTCACACAAAGCCACCTTGTGGCATATGTCGTCTTGCAACACCCCCCGTGAGAATACCACGACATGCTTGCTAAGGATTGTATTAATGGGTTGCGTTTTACTACTACACATGATGATTTTGATAGATATAATATGCATGTGCTTGCTGCTCCTACTTGCAATTATTATGAGAGAGGAACTATATCCCCACCTCTCTATGTTTCCAACACGATAAAATTGCAAGAAACTTCTTATACTATGCATTGGCCTTTACTAGGTGTGCATGAATTGTTCTTTTATGACATGCCGATGCATAGGAAGAGAGTTGGACTTCGTTGTTGCATGATATATGTTACTTTGTGCTCACTACTAAATTGCAAATCAGTGTTAATTAAAATTGGCTTTGATATACCTTGGGATCCGGGTGGATCCATCACTTGAGCACTATATGCCTAGCTTAATGGCTTTAAAGAAAGTGCTACCAGGGAGACAACCCAGAAGTTTTAGAGAGTCATTTATTTCTGTCGAGTGCTTTTATATAGTCTAAAAACAAAATAAAATAAAGAGGGGAACCTAAAATTTTTTCAAAAAGGAAAGTGAAAGTGAGAAAGACAAGCATTGTTGAAGTGGAAGCTAGCCTTGAACTTTGTCCATGCTCACGGAAACTTTGTGAATCTTGATTACAGAAACTTTTCATCAAAAATAATTATCCCCTTGTACAATTCCATTGTATTATAAAAATAATGTGCCAAGGTTTGCCTTTAGGATGTTTACAATGCTTGTTGGTTTGTACGGTGCAGGACAGAAACTTTGGCTGTAGTGCGTGATTTTACATTTTTAACTGGAACGTCAAACGGTTCTGATTCTTTTTGCACTGTATTTCTGTACAAATTTTTTAGTTTTCCTAATTTTGGTACAATTTGTGGGGTAACAGAAGTATGGTGAATGTTCAGATTGCTACAGACTGTTCTGTTTTTGACAGATTCTGTTTTTGATGCATAGTTTGCTTGTTTTGATGAATCTATCAATTTATATCAGTGGATTTAAGCCATGAAAAAGTTATATTACAGTAGACACAATGCAAAAACAAAATATGAATTGGTTTGCAACAGTACTTAGAGTAGTGATTTGCTTTATTATACTAACGGATCTTACGAGTTTTCTGTTGAAGTTCTGTGTGGATGAAGTGTCTAATCGAGGATGTCTCGATATGAGGAAAGGGAAGAGAGGAAAGAGCTCAAGCTTGGTGATGCCCTAGGCACCCCAAGTAAATATTCAAGGAGACTCAAGCGTCTAAGCTTGGGGATGCCCCGGAAGGCATCCCCTCATTCTTCAACAAGTATCTGTATGTTTTCGGATTCGTTTCGTTCATGCCATATTTGCAGGTCTTGGAGCATCTTTTGCATTTACTTTTCATTTTTCATTTATGCACCATGCTGGTATTTGATAGTCCTTGGTTGATTTATAGAATGCTCATTGCACTTCACTTAAATCTTTTGAGTATAGCTTTATAGAATGCTTCATGTGCTTCACTTATATCATTTGAAGTTTGGATTGCCTGTTTCTCTTCACATAGAAAACCGCCATTTGTAGAATGCTCTTTTCCTTCACTTATATTTGTTAGAGGGTGGGCATATCTTTTGTAGAAATAATTAAACTCTCTTGCTTCACTTATATCTATTTAGAGAGATGACAGGAATTGGTCATTCACATGGTTAGTCATAAAATCCTACATAAACTTGTAGATCGCTGAATATGATATGTTTGATTCCTAGCAATAGTTTTGCGATATAAAGATGGTGATATTAGAGTCATGCTAGTGGGTGGTTGTGGATTGTATAAGCACTTGTGTTGAGGTTTTCAAGTCCCGTAGCATGCACGTATGGTAACCGTTGTGTGACAAATTTGAAGCATGGGCTGTTTCTTTGATTGTCTTCCTTATGAGTGGCGGCCGGGGACGAGCGATGGTATTTTCCTACCAATCTACCCCCCTAGGGGCATGCATATTAGTACTTTGCTTCGAGGGCTAATAAACTTTTGCAATAAGTATAGGAGTTCTTTATGACTAATGTGAGTCCATGGATTATACGCACTTTTACCTTTCCATCATTGCTAGCCTCTTCGGTACCGATTGCCCTTTCTCACCTCGAGAGTTGGTGCAAACTTATCCGGTGCATCCAAACCCCGTGATATGATACGCTCTATCACACATAAGCCTCATTATATCTTCCTCAAAACAGCCACCATACCTTCCTATCATGGCATTTCCATAGACATTCCGAGATATATTGCCATGCAAGTTCCATCATCATCATATACATGACTTGAGCATTCATTGTCATATTGCCTTTCATGATCGTAAGATAGCTAGCATGATGTTTTCATGGCTTGTCCGTTTTTGATGTCATTGCTACGCTAGATCGTTGCACATCTTGGTACACCGCCGGAGGCATTCATATAGAGTCATATCTTTGTTCTAGTATCGAGGTGTAATATTGGGTTGTAAGTAAATAAAAGTGTGATGGTCATCATTATAGAGCATTGCCCCATAAAAAAGATATATAAAAAAAGAAAAAAAGGAAAGGACAAAGAAGCCTAAAGAAAAAAAGGGGGCCAAAGAAGCCCACCGAAAAAAGAAAAAAAAGAGAAAGAAAAAAAGAAAAGAAAAGAAAAGGGGCAATGTTACTATCCTTTTACCACACTTGTGCTTCAGAGTAGCACCATGTTCTTCATATAGAGAGTCTACTATATTGTCACTTTCATATACTAGTGGGAATTTTCATTATAGAACTTGCCTTGTATATTCCAACGATGGGCTTCCTCAAATGCCCTAGGTCCTCATGATCAAGCAAGTTGGATGCACACCCACTTAGTTTCAGTTTGAGCTTCCATACACTTATAGCTCTTAGTGCATCCGTTGCATGGCAATCCCTACTCCTCGCATTGATATCAATTAATGGGCATCTCCATAGCCCGTTGATTAGCCGCGTCGATGTGAGACTTTCTCCCCTTTTGTCTTCTCCACATAAACCCCCACCATCATATTCTATTCCACCTATAGTGCTATATCCATGGCTTGCGCTCATGTATTGCGTGAGGGTTGAAAAAGCTGAAGCGCGTTAAAAAGTATGAACCAATTGCTCAGATTGTCATTTGGGTTGTGCATGATGGGAGAATTTTGTGTGACGAAAATGAAGCATGGCCAAACTATATGATTTTGTAGGGATAAGCTTGCTTTGGCCATGTTGTTTTGAAAAGACCTGATTGCTTTATTGGTATAATCGAAGTATTATTATTTTTTATGTCAAATGATATACTATTGCTTTGAGTCACTCGTGTTTTAATATTCATGCCATGATTAGACATATGATCAAGATTATGCTAGGTAGCATTCCACTCGTGTTTTATCATTTCCCTACTCGAGGATAAGCAAGAATTAAGCTTGGGGATGCTGATACGTCTCCATCGTATCTATAATTTTTTATTGTTCCATGCTGATATTATTCAACTTTCATATACTTTTGGCAACTTTTTATAGTATTTTTTGGGACTAACCTATTGTCTAGTGCCCAGTACCAGTTCCTGTTTGTTGCATGTTTTATGTTTCACAGGAAACCCATATAAAAGGGAATCCAAACGGAATAAAAACGGACGAAGAATATTTTTGGAATATTTGGGATTTTCTGGAGGAAGAATCGACACAAAACGGTGTCCAAGGTGGCCACGAGACAGGGGGCGCGCCCTCCCCCCTGGGCGCGCCTGGCACCCTCGTGGGCCACCCGATAGGCAGTTGATGCCCTTCTTTTGCCGCAAGAAAGATAATTTTATGAGAAAGATCTGGGCAAAAGATTCACCACAATCGGAGTTACGGATCTCCGGATATAAAAGAAATGGTGAAGGGGAAGGATCTGAGAACGCAGAGACAGAGAGAGACAGAGAAACAGATCCAATCTCGGAGGGGCTCTCGCCCCTCCCACGCCATGGGAGCCAAGGACCAGAGGGGAAACCCTTCTCCCATCTAGGGAGAAGGTCAAGGAAGAAGAAGAAGGGGGGATGCTCTCCCCCTTGTTCCGGTGGCGTCGGAAAGCCGTCGGGGGCCATCATCATCACCACGATCTACACCAACACCTCCATCATCTTCACCAACATCTCCATCACCTTCCCCTATCTATATTCAGTGGTCCACTCTCCCGAAACCTGTTGTACCCTCTACTTGAACATGGTGCTTTATGCTTCGTATTATTATCATTTGATGTGTTGCCTTCCTATGATGTGTGAGTAGATTTTTGTTGTCCTATCGATGATTGATGAATTGCTATGATTGGTTTCAGTTGCATGTTTCATTATTGGTGCTGTCCTATGGTGCTCTCCGTGTCGCGCAAGCGTGAGGGATCCCCGCTATAGGGTTTGCAATATGTTCATGATTTGCTTATGGTGGGTGGCGTGAGTGACGGAAGCACAGACCCGAGTAAGTAGGTTGTTTGCGTATGGGATAAAGGGGACTTGATGCTTTACTGCTATGGTTTGGTTTTACCTTAATGATCTTTAGTAGTTGCGTATGCTTGCTAGAGTTCCAATCATAAGTGCATATGATCCAGGAAGAGAAAGTATGTTAGCTTATGCCTCTCCCTCAAGTAAAATTGCAATAGTGATTACCGGTCTAGTAACGTAGTCAATTACTTAGGGACAATTTCACAACTCCTACCACCACTTTTCCACACTCACTATATTTACTTTATTGCTTCTTTATCTAAACATCCCCTAGTTTATATTTACATGTTCTTTATTATCTTGCAAACCTATCCTATCGCACCTACAAAGTACTTCTAGTTTCATACTTGCTCTAGGTAAGGTGAACACTAAGCGTGTGTAGTGTCGTATCAGTGGCAGATAGGACTTGAGAGAATATTTGTTCTACCTTTAGCTCCGCGTTGGGTTCGACACTCTTACTTATCGAAAGAGGCTACAATTATCCCCTACACTTGTGGGTTATCAGATGCTTCAGCGCGGCATATTCAGTAAGTGCTCTAACGAACCATTATAACGTTCGGCGAAGAAGCTTGCTGGCAGAATTATGTCTGTAGGTATGTTAACAGGCCGTCCCGACGAGGAGATGCCTTGGTCTACCGGCGATCTCCTGCAGGAGCTCTCACAACTGCATGAACAAGTTCGGCAGGTGATGCAGGGTGTTGCCCAGGCCTTATGGCCATCCGTCTCCCTGCCAGGAGGCATGGGGGAGCTTGTGGAGATGCTCAAGGGAGCGCGACAACACTTACGATTATGGAAGATATCAGCCTGCCGACAAGGCGCAATGGAAGCCTTTGCCATGGTGAAGACGCGATACATCAAGGCTGACCCGAACCACATGGCCGAGGTCGGACCTGTAGGGTCATATGTGAAGGAGATCCCTGTACATCTGGTGTATGACTAGGTAGCATTAGCCACTAAGTATTTCCAACTGGACTGTAGGGTAGACAGCCTGTTGGATGGTATAGAAGAAGAATTTAGTCAGTCTAAGTGACTTTGTACTTCGAAGGACACATTTTGTCCCTAGCTGGATTGCAAATTATTTGTCTTGGCCGACCTTTTCGCTTCAGCCTCTGGACCCGATGGTCCGGAGTGTATGCGAATACCCGCTCAGTTATGTAAAAATCGGGGCACGCGTGGAATCCAGGCGTAGGGGTCATAAGTGCTTGAACATACAAGTACCCAACTAGTTATGTTATAATACATGGGCAGTAAGAAACATCTTCCAGGGAGAATAGTTCCGTTAAGGGTTCCTTTCCCTGGGTGCACATGCATTAGTGTGCATGTCCGAACTGCAAAAAATGACGCAGGATATAAGCATCTGGGGGCATGTTTGTAATAGGTAAAAGACATCTTTTGTTCACCGAACGAATATTCCCTTAAGAACGCTAGCTTTCGGCTTCACCCAGTCTGAGGTACACATCCGGCTGACCCGACAGTAACAATCGCAGAGGTGCTCCCCTTATGCCCTAGCCGAATTATCGGGAATGTAGGGCATAAACACAAGAGCTAGGCAACCCAGCTTGGCCAAAACTTAAGTCATACCGATGCATATAATGGTGAAAAAGGGCACATATGGGGAAATGGCGCATATGTGGTGGGCATAAAGTCCAAAAGGTAACTATATGAAGCTTCTGTATAAGAAGCCCCCTGGTATATTGAGCACGCATAGCGCGACATGAGTGTGCGGTCAAAGCATTCTTAAAGCTTTTAAAGCTATATATAAAAAGGAGAGAGAGACGATAAAATTTAAAATGGAAGACGAAGGTAAGGAAACAAACACGGAGTTCGACACTAGGCGTAGAATCTTCCGAGTTTGGCCGCGTTCCATGGATTCGGCTCGAGTCGATTATCTGATGCATCACGCAGGCGGTACGCACCTCCAGTGAGAACTTTGTCAATGATGAAGGGACCCTCCCACTTGGGCTTGAGCTTGTCCTTTTTCTTCTCTGGTAGGCGTAGAACAAGATCGCCAATGTATAAGTTTTGGCTCGTAGTTCTCTCCTTTGATACCTTCGAGCCCGCTGTTGATAGAATGCGGAACAGGCCTTTGCAATGTCACGCTCCTCCTCCAGGGCATCTAAGCTATCCTGCCGATCCAGCTCAGCTTCTCTCTCTTCGTACATGCGCACTCTAGGTGAGTCATGAATGATATCGCAGGGTAGCACTGCCTCTGCGCCGTACACCATAAAAATGGTATGTATCCGGTTGTGCAATTTGGCGTGGTCCACATCCCCCATAGTACGGAGTCGAGCTCCTCGACCCAGTGCGTATCTAATTCCTTCAAGGATCGCACTAGTCTGGGTTCAATGCCGCTCATAATAAGACCATTTGCTCGTTTGACTTGATCGTTTGTTTGGGGGTGATAGATGGAGGCGTAGTCAAGTTTTATGCCCATTTTGCTGCACCAGGTTTTCACCTCATTGGCTGTGAAGTTAGAGCCGTTATCAGTGATGATGCTGTGGGGGACACCGTAACGGTGTACGACTCCGGTTATGAAGTCTATCACTAGTCCGGATTCGGCCGTTTTGACTGGCTTGGCCTCTATCCATTTAGTGTTTATCTACCATGACCAACAAGTATTTTTTTCTTATGGCTTCCTCGTTTAAGGGGTCCAGCCATATCAAGCGCCCAGACCACAAAGGGCCAAGTTATGGGGATTGTTTGAAGAGTGGTAGGCGGCATATGGCTTTGATTGGCAAAAATCTGGCAACCGACGCAATGTTGGACGAGGTCCTGTGCATCCTCTCGGGCTATTGGCCAGTATAAACCTGTACAGAAGGCCTTGCTTACAAGGGCCCGAGCTGCGGCATGGTGGCCGCCGAGTCCGGCATGAATTTCTGCCAAAAGCTGCCATCCTTCCTCTTCGGAGATGCACCTTTGGAGCACTCCAATCGCGCTTTTCTTATAAAGCTCCCCCTCGTGGACCTTGTAGGCTTTAGAGCACCGCACAATGCAACGTGCCTCTTTTTGGTCCTTAGGGAGTTCTTGCCTATTTAGGTAGGCTAAGAAGGGTTCTGTCCACGGGGCGATTATAGCCATAATCACATGGGCCGACGGTGTTATTTCGGTGGAGGAGCCTTCGATTATGTCAGAGTATTCAGAGTCTGGGGTTGTCTTCGGATCCGGACTGATATTGCCGGTCTCCCCTTCCCATACCACGGATGGCTTGAACAGCCTTTCCAGAAATATGTTAGGTGGGATGGGGTCGCGCTTAGCGCCAATGCGGGCGAGGATATCTGCCGCTTGATTGTTTTATCTTACCACGTGGTGGAATTCGAGCCCCTCGAACCGAGCTGACATTTTAAAAATGGCATTGTGGTAGGCCGCCATTTTTGGGTCCTTGGCATCAAAGTCTCCATTTATTTGAGATATTACGAGGTTCGAATTCCCACACACTTCTAGGCGTTGGATGCCCATGGAGACCTCCATCCGAAGACCGTGCAACAGAGCCTCGTATTCGGCTACATTGTTGGAAACTATGTATAGTGTTTGAAGTACATATTGGACTGTATCTCCTATTGGGGATGTTAGGACAATGCCCGCCCCTAGACCGGCCAGCATTTTAGAGCCGTCAAAGTGCATGATCCAATTGGAGTACGCGCCGTACTCTTTAGGGAGTTCGGCTTCTGTCCATTCAGCGACGAAGTTAGCCAGTACTTGTAACTTTATGGCTTGCCATGGTTTGTATGTTATGTCGAACGGGAGGAGCTCGATAGCCCATTTAGCAATCCAGCCCATGGCGTCGCGGTTATTTATTATGTCATTGAGTGGTACTTTGGAGGCCACCATGATTGAACACTCTTGAAAGTAGTGGCGTAGTTTTCGGGATGCCATGAAGACAGTGTATGCTATCTTTTGATAATGTGGGTACCGTGACTTGCATGGAGTGAGGACAGTGGATACGTAGTATACCGGCTTTTGAAGCGGGAACTTATGTCCGTCCGTCTCTCGTTCGACGATAAGCACTGCGCTTACAACCTAATGTGTTGCAGCTATATATAACAACATGGGTTGACCAATACTTGGTGCGGCCAGGATTGGATTACCGGCCAATAGGGCCTTTATTTCTTCCAGTCCGGCCATAGCCGCATCCGTCCACTCGAAGTGATCGGTGCATTGAAGAAGGCGATAGAGAGGTAATGCCTTTTCTCCTAATCGGTAGATAAAGCGGCTTAAGGCAGCCACGCATCCAGCTAATTTCTGGACTTTCTTGAGGTTTGTTGGGGTAGCCAACTATGACAGAGCTCCGATTTTAGCCGGATTTGCTTCAATTCCTCTATTGGAGACGATGAAGCCCAGGAGCTTTCCGGTCGGTACGCCAAAGACACATTTTTTCGGATTGTGCTTGATGTCATATGTTCGGAGATTGTCGAACATAAGCCTCAAGTTGTTTATTAAGGATTCGACGTGTATGGTTTTGATGACCACGTCGTCTACGTATGCCTCCACTGTTTTACCGATTTGTGTTTCCAAGCATGTCTGGATCATGCGTTGATAGGTTGCACCGGCATTTTTTATCCCGAAAGGCATCGTGTTAAAATAGAAGGGGCCGTATGTAGTGATGAATGCCGTTGCGGCTTGGTCGGACTCCGCGATCTTGATTTGATGGTATCCGGAGTATGCGCCAAGGAAACACAACAAGTCGTGTCCTGCGGTAGCATCGATTATTTGATCGATGCGGGGTAGGGGGAAGGGATCCTTTGGGCAAGCCTTATTAAGGTCCTTGAAGTCGGCGCTTAGGCGCCAGGATTTGTCCTTCTTTGGTACCATCACCAAGTTTGCTAGCCAGTCCAGATGTTTTATTTCTCTAATAAATCTGGCCTCCGGTAGCTTGGCTAGTTCTTCTCCCATGGCTTGTCGCATGGGTTCTGAAAAGCGTCGAAGAGTCTGCTTAACCGACTTGTATCCCTTTAGTATGTTTAGGCTATCCTTGGCCAGCCTGCGTGGGATACCTGGAATGTCTGAAGGATGCCAGGTGAAGATGCCCCAATTCTCGTGCAAGAACTCTCATAGTGCGGCGTCTATTGTGTGGTTCAGCTGTGTCCCAATTGATGCTGTTTTTGTAGGATCCGTTGGGTGGACCTGGAATTTGACTATTTCATCCGCTGGTTTGAAGGATGTGGATTTGGGTCGTTTGTCGAGTATCACATCATCCCTGTCCACTGTGGAGCGCAGTGCGGTTAGTTCTTCGACTGCGAGGGCTTCGGATAATGCCTCAAGGGCCAGTGCGGCGGTTTTGTTTTCATCGCGGAGTGCTATGTCCGGATCAGTGCCTAGAGTGATGATTCCATTGGGCCCGGGCATCTTGAGCTTCATGTACCCGTAGTTGTCGGCGTTCTGGGAACGTGGGTACCCAGACTTGCCTGCTTGTGGCCTGCGGCGTGGCTCAGGGAGTGGCCCAGTACGGCCCATCTTCATCAACACATGCTCAAGACCCTCGCGAGGGGCCAAGCCTCGCGGGGCGGACGATAGGAAGCTTCCTCGGGCACAACCTCCTCAAGCTGGCTCGCGAGGAGGCGGAGAGATCAAGGCAGGGTACCTCACCAGGTGCTCATGACGCAAGCCATGACGACCGAAGCCAGGCGGGTGCCAGGCAGGCGCTAGCCTACGCAGAGTCCTTGTTTCCTCTTTGGTACAAAGGGGGCAAGCGCAGACAAGAGTATCAAGCAAAGGCAACCATTTCGGTGCAACAAGACCAAGACCAGTAGAACGGCAGGATGCAGGTCATCGTGGAGCCCAAGCCGGCATCACCGTCAGAGTCTTTGGCAGGCAAGGACCGACTTTAGCCAGGATAAGTGTACTAGATGTTCCCCTTCAAAATGGCCAATTGTTGGCGCCCTTCCCGCTCAATATTTGGGAAGAGGACCAAGGCCTCGCTCTATAAATAGGACTAGCCACCACAAGAGTAGGGGGAGAGGAGAAAAGGGATCCGGATTCAATCCCTCCCAAGAAGCACCACCACCACAAGAACTCCTCCCCTCGCGAGGCAGTTCTTCCTTTGTATTGTTCATCACAAGCCCCTGAGGCAATCTACCACACCACAAACTAGAGTAGGGTATTACACCACAATGGTGGCCCGAACTAGTATAAACCTCGTGTCCCTTGTGTTGTTCTTCGTGTAGTTTAGATCCTTGCGAGGCGACGAGACGTAGGTAGGTAGGAGGTGCGGTCTCTGCGCGCACCCCAGAGTTCGAACCTTGAGGGTCTGCCGGAACCCGAAATCCGACATTTGGCGCGCCAGGTAGGGGTGCACCAGAATCCTTCTCCCGCCACCTCGCGTACCGTCGCATCGTCATCATCATGTCCGGCGACCCGACGGGCAATCCCGATCCCTGGGCGGCCTGGACCGTCCGCACAGAGCCGCTCGCCCAGGGTGACCTCAACCCTGTGCCCCAGGTAGCCCGCGGTCCGCAGGGCGCTGCGGGCCGCGGGCGACGCGGTCAGGCGGCGCCAGCTCTCACGCTCCGGCAGGTATGGTCGGCAGCAAGGGCCTCAAGCCACACCGCGGCCACGGCGCCGTACACCCGGCGGGACCAGGCGAACTCAAGGGTTGCGCTCACGGTGGGCCGAGAGCTGCTACAATGCAGGCTACTGGAGGGTGGCCACGACGTGCTACTGGAGCGGGTGGTAGAGCTCCTTGGCTCTGCCGCCTTTGGGGCTCACCTCTTCTGCACCCAGCCGTCGCCTCAGGTCCAAGGTGGACCGCACGGAGGCCCCGCACGCGCCCGCACAACTCTGAGCGGATTCTAAGGCCACCCCAATGCCAACCTGGCCGTCAGCCCCGGGCTACCAACAGTGCCGCCTCCGCCTCCGACCAGCGAAGGGGGATTCACTACAGCCCACGGTCCCAGTGGGCCGCCGTGCTACCACCCCCAGGTTGGCACCTCAAGCAGGACTGCATGGCACACATGGCACTACAGTGAGGCATTCGGGGAGGCGGCCCCGGAAGCCTATGTGCCCCACATGGTGGATCAAGGGAACGTGCAGTAGGAAGACCATGGCTCGTTCCTCGGCCCAGGCTGGGGGGAAGAGACACCTGAAGCTGAGCTCTTTTAGGAGCCCTGGGAAAGCCTCGTCGACCGTGTTGGAGGCAGCGACTATCGGGTGCCGCTAATTTCTCAAGAGCAGGCATACGCTAACCATACATCATAGGAGGTATAGGTTGTCACAGCGGATGGCTGCCCCAATCCAGCAGCTTCCTACCCCTCAGGAGGAGGGCACCGGGGGCTGCAGGAAAGGGGCTGAGATCCGGCCTCGCCCCCGCGGCGCTCGGAGCAAGGCGTCCTCAGGAGGTAGGCCCTCTGCCGGGGAGGTGCCTCAGGGCCTACCCCGGCAGAGGACCCGTGGTCGTCGGGGGAACCGCTGGCGACCGCTCTATCCCATCGGTGGCGTCCTCGGTCTCCGGCCGTCGTCGATGGCAATAGAGTGTGGCGCAAGGTGGGGCCCTCGTCTGGCGATATTAAGCAAGGCCGGTACCTATGAAGAAGGCACAGTGCCTGTGAAGCTCACCGCCCCGTGACACTCTCACGTAATAATGAGTGGGGCTGTACATGCCCCAGAGTCTCTGGAGAGCCCGCCTCGGGCCTCGGGGGCTCCCGCCCACGCCCAGTGGCAGCACTTAGCTCCGCGCTCGTGAGAAGACGTCGAAGACTAGATTAGGTGCCGGACGCGGCCTTTCTGCTTTTTTGCCTTTCGCTTGGTTGTCGTTTTCCCCCTGTTTGAATTTAAGTTGGATTTGAGCTTGTGACTTGCGTGTGTTCGGGGAAGGGGTGTTTAGTCTCGTTCGAGCAATCTCTCATGTTCTGGCTACCGCTTTGCGTCCATCCAGCTTCAGCTGCCTCCCCTCATGAGCCCCTCGCGAGTCGGGCCAGGCCCAGCATGCGTGCAGCCTGGACTGCCGTTGCCGCGCCCTCTCAGGAGGTTTTCATTACAGGTTCAATGGGTTCATTCAGGAAGCACTCAAGACACCGCCCCCCAGGCTCGCTCAGGGCCCACGCGGGTTGAAGGTAAACAAGCTAATTGACTCGTCACGAGACCAATCGCTTGGCGTAGGCATGTAGGCGACATCATGTCTACAAGTATGCTAACTGCAAGTTTTTAAACGAGGGGCTCCCCCTCCCAAAATGCTCTTACAACCTTCAGGGCCAAGCCAGAACTTTCTCTGCACAGGGTAAACAGCAGGAATGACGCGCGGTCAATTGGATAAATCCCCCAATGCATCCTCAGGGGCACCTCCGGAGTCGTCACTGGCATTGCTGGCCTTGCCATCGCCCTCTACGTCGCCGTCATCAGCATCCGGGCCATTCACCACGCCGCCCTCATCAGCAACCACGACCACGCCATCGTTATCAGCGGTGAAGGCCCTAACAAGGGCATCCACGTTGTCTTCCACCCAATGCGCCAGGTCGCCCCGGATGGCTAGGGGTACCGGTGCGATGGCAGCATCGAAGTCAAAGTGGGGGTCCATATCCTGAAGATCACTGAAGACGCGAGAAAAAGCACACCCAAGCAGGGCATAGCTCCTCTCCTACACCAACCTGTTGGCTCTACCCGAGCGAGCCTCTAGCTGCATCACCACATCAGTGAAGAACTGAAGGTTACCAGCATAGTTAACCACATGAGGCACCCTAACGGCTGCCTCGCAGATGTTGCCCAAGGCCGTGTTAGCTCTTTCCCGAAGCGTGCGGAGCATAGGGCCATGCATGTGCTTCAAGGTTTGCCGCTGGCGTATCTCGTCCTCGTTCCGCCGCGCGACGGCCTCAGCCGCGTCAACCCTTTGATGGAGAAGAAGCACCTCGCCGCGGGAGGAAGCCAGCTCCACCTGTGCTGCGCCAAGGGCGGCCCTGGCAACGTCCGCATGCTGCGTCGCTTCATCCAGCCTGGCCCTCAGGGTGGCGGTCCTGCCCTATGCTTCGACCCTGGTCAGCTCCAGCCTCTCCTCGTACTCGCGCTCGAGGTTCGAGCGGGCCTCCACCACCGGGCGATCAACCTCTTCTAGGGCTCGGGATTCCCGCGCGGTGACATCATCCTCCGCCTGCGCCACCAGGCGCTCTCTCGTCTCCAACCGCTTGAGGTCACGGGTGCACTCGGCGGCCTCCAGTGTCAGTGCCTCCTCACGTCTCTGGAGCTCCGTCTGGTCGACCGAAGCCCCCTTCATCGATGCAAGGGCCGCCTCATGCAGCTCCACCTGCTGCTCTAGGGAGCTACAACAGGCCTGGAGCTCCCGCGCCCGCTCCTCTGCAGCCTTGCGCCTCTAGTCAGCCTCCTGGGCCTCCTCGACAGCCTGGGAGCAGACCTCCCGAGAAGCCGCCAGCGATGCCTCGGCCTTCGCATTGTCGAGGTCATGCTGGTGGCGTGCAAGGGCAAAGGCCACCTTCAACTCGTGCCTCTCCTCAGCTAGGCACAGGCCCTCGGCCTTAAGGCGCGCGTCCTCAACGGCAAGCTCTACACCGAGCTGGCTCACTGCGTCAGCTGCCCTCTGGAGAAACCCTTGGCGAAGGGCGCGGTGCTCCCAAGCGCGCTCGAGCACGTCTTCTGCGTCGTCCTCCGCGCCTGGCGCGCGCGGAGGGTCATGAACCGGCACGCCCCCTCTAGGCAGGGGCCTGGGGGCTGGCGCCCTCGTGATGGCCGGGCGCGCCCCGCCAGAAGCCTGGCCCAGAGCCGTCTCGTCCTCCAAGGAAGAACGCGAGACCGACCTCAGCCAGTCGCTGTCCACGACCAAGGCCCGGGGCAGGCTGGCTGTGCCCCGGGAGGGCTCGCGAAGGAGGGTCGCTAGGTGTATAGGATCAGGATGCACCACGGGATGGCTCACCTCTCCAACCGACCTCACAACAAGGGCAGTACTCGAGCTCGGGACGCTTGGGGTCGGTGGAGAGGGCAAGGCCTGGGGAGATGGCTCCTCGGCCGTCTCCGTGAACTCGCAAGGAAGGGCCCTGCAGGGCAATGGTCAGTTGAAGCAACGGGAAGTAAGGGACTAAGAAAGGAGAAGGCTTACTCATCAATGGCGAAGTACTTCCTGCGCTTCAATAGGCGGCAGGGGTAATCATCACCACCCAAGGCCTCCCTTCTCTTTCGGAAAGCCTCGAAGTCCACGCGGAAGCGGCCTAGGAGCTCGGTGCAAGGGTCAGTCTGCGGCAAGGAAGAAGCGCCAAGGTGACCGGCATCAGGGACATTGCCCTGGCGCACGCCGCCAGACGCCGCCCGTTGAGGGTGGCCGGGGCCTCAGGAGCCTCTGCCACCGAAGCCGCGGGCCGCGGCTCAACACCTTCGGCCGCCATAGGGTAGGCCTCAGAAGGTGCCACCTCAGGAGTTTTGTGCGGCATCGTTATCCCGATGGCAGCCCCCTCAGCCCCCGGCGGCCCTTGCCTCCCAGCTCCACCACTCGAGGAAGGACCGCCGCGGGCAACCGGGAGGGCAACAACCGCAACTGGGTTCTCACGAGATCCTATGAGGCCTGCTGGGCGCAGCCCCCATTCATCGAAGCTAGGCATCTGCTTCACAAAATCAGCCCAGCCTGAGCAAAGGTACAGCAAGGCACCCCCTTGCCGGAGGCTGCCAGGGGAAGAATCCCCAGTCAGGATCATGAGAACCTTCCTCAGGACTTCAGGCGCCAGATCTTCCTTCTAGAGCCTCATGCGGTCTTCACGCCCCCCGAAGGTCCACATCTGGCGGGAATGACGCTGGAGAGGGGCAATGAGGCTCTGGAGGAACTCCTTCACCACCTTGGGTGCCGTCACACCGAGCGCCCTCAAGTTCCCGAAGCGACGCCAGACGAAGGCGAGCCGGGGGCTCGTGAGCGTCTCATAGCCCCAGCCCAAGTTGGGGGCAGCGGGCAAGGTTGGCTCTGAGAGCAGGGGGCTGGGCACTCCGACATCGACGTACAGCCACCGCTCTCGGAACCCAGTCGCAGGCGGAGGAAGGCTGAAATCAATCCCCGAGGCTATAGCTTCTGGTGCGGTGAGGAAGCTCACGCACCCCTAGCATTGGGTGGGTTCGCTGAGGCGCAAAGAGAAGAAGTGGTGCAGCAAGGCGACTGAAGGAGGAATGCCCACCATCGCCTCGCAAACAAAAGTGAAAACGGCAAGGAGAGCAATGGATTCAGGACCCAAATGCATCATGTGGATCTGGTAATCGGAAAGTATAGCATTGAAGAAATCGGAAAACAGGGGAACCAGTCCCGCCCACAGGGCATCGGCGAAGTACCGGACCTCGGTGACTATTCTGTCAATGGAGAGTGAGACGCGCGCCAGACCGTCGCCCTCCCACACTCGTTGAAGGTGGTGGCAAGGGCAGAACTAACCTTGTCTAGGGCTTCCAGGTTGAGTATGATCGACTGATCGACAGCAGGAGCCGTCGACGGCGGCGAGTGGGGCGAGGGCACAGGCTTCTTCCCTTTCCCCTTCTTCGTTGGCACCATGGTGACAAGAAGGGGGAGGGTTCGAGATTGGATTGGAAGCGGAGGTTGGAGCTCAAGGGGAGGAAGAGCAGGGGACGCGCGAGCAGCGAGAAGAGGGATGACTGTGTGCAATCGCGGGTCCGCCTAGCTGGGCTCAAAGTAAGGAGGCGTGGGGAAACAGGGACGCCCGCGTCCAATCAACCGCCACGCGGCGCCCAAGGCCGCAGGCTATTGGGGCCCGCGGCGCTTTGCACTTGCCCCTTCGCCTCTCTGCTAAGCCAAGTCCAGCCGCGTCTTGGGCCTGGGGGCTACTGTCGGTGTTCTGGGAACGGGGGTACCCAAACTTGCCTGCCTGCGGCGTGGCTTAGGGAGTGGCCTAGTACGGCCCGTCTTCATCAACTCATGCTCAAGACCCTCGCGAGGGGCCAAGCCTCGCGGGGCGGATGATAGGATGCTTCCTCGGGCACAGCCTCGTCAGGCTGGCTCGCGAGGAGGCGGAGAGATCAAGGCAGGGTACCTCACGAGGTGCTCATGACGCAAGCCATGATGACCGAAGCCAGGCGGGTGCCGCCCTGCGCAGAGTCCTTGTTTCCTCTTTGGTGCAGAGGGGGTAAGCGCAGGCAAGAGTATCAAGCAAAGGCAACCATTTCGGTGCAACAAGACCAAGACCAGCAGAACGACAGGATGGAGGTCATCGTGGAGCCCAAGCCGGCGTCACCGTCAGAGTCTTTGGTAGGCGAGGACCGACTTTAGCCAGGATAAGTGTACTAGATGTTCCCCTTCAAAATGGCCAATTGTTGGCGTCCTTCCCGCTTAATATTTGGGAAGAGGACCAAGGCCTCGCTCTATAAATAGGACGAGCCACCACAAGAGTAGGGGGAGAGGAGAAAAGGGATCCGGATTCAATCCTTCCCAAGAAGCACCACCACCACAAGAACTCCTCCCCTCACGAGGCAGTTCTTCCTTTGTATTGTTCATCACCAGCCCCTGAGGCGATCTACCACACCACAAACTAGATTAGGGTATTACACCACAATGGTGGCCCGAACTAGTATAAACCTCGTGTCCCTTGTGTTGTTCTTCGTGTAGTTTAGATCCTTGCGAGGCGACGAGACGTAGGTAGGTAGGAGGTGTGATCTCCGCGCGCACCCTAGAGTTCGAACCTTGAGGGTCTGCCGGAACCCGAAATCCAATAGTAGTGGGGTATAGCTTGAAAGCTCGTGAATGCATCCTGCCCTAAAAGGTGTGGTATCCGCTGCTGAACGGGGCCACTTGGAATATGATTTCTTCAGACCTATAATTCTCCGGCGTGCCGAATACCATGTCCAGTGTGATTTTTCCTGCACATCACGCCTCCCGACTAGGGATGATTCCCTTGAAGGTCGTGCTACTCTGCTCAATGCGGAGGTAGTGCTACTCTGCTCAATGCGGCTCTTGTCTATTTCCATCTTGTTAAGAGTCTCCTCATAAATGAGGTTTAATCCACTGCCGTCGTCCATGAGCACTTTAGTAAGCCGGAAACCGTCCATAATTGGACTAAGGACCAACGTGGCTAGTGCCCGGACTGTTTAGAATTGAGGCTCGTCACTGGCATTGAAAGTTATAGCCATGTAGTTCCATGGGTTTATTGCTGCAACGTGGCAGACTTCGGCGAGGCTGCGGAGCGCTTGCTTATGCCTGTTATTTGAGGCGAAAGTCTCAAAGACTGTCTGTACTGTATTGTTATCCTCCGTGGGATGGAGCTTTGCGGCATTGTTAAGGAGGAGATCTTCGCCGCTCTTGGCCACCTGCCGGAGTACCCAACATGCTCTAAGGCTGTGTGTTGGTATGGCGTCCGGTGTGCTGTGGATTTTGCATGGCTCGTTGAGCCATCCCTCTAGTACGGTTCCACGCCCTGTGAAGGGCTTTGGCTTCTTTGTAATTGGTTCCACGCCATGCTCTAAGGTTCGGACGGGGGATTTAGTGAGAGCCGGAGGATCCTAGAATTTTATTTGGGTTTTCCAGGCGCTTTCCATCGCACAGTACTTCTGTACTATGGTCGCCAAGTCAGCAAAGTGTGCTATGTCACGGCGACTTATGGTGTTGAGAATTCCCTTGTCCATGCAATTATTGCAAAAGAATGAGATTGCGTCTTCCTCGTGACAGTCCTTAACCTTGCTCATTACAAGGAGGAATCTGGCCCAGAAGTGATGTACTGTCTCTTGGGGCTCTAGTCTAATGTGGGAAAGATCACTTATATCTGGGTGGGTGGGTAGATTTAAATCCAAACCATCACCCGATTTGAGACCCAGGGGCGAAGGAGTTCCCGGTCTCGACAGTTCGGACTCCAGGATGTTGCCTAATTTTTTTGGCCCGCTGCCCGATTCTAAGTTCGGATCCTAGGCCTTGTCCTCTCTTAGACGGGTATCCGGCTCAGAGAGCTCGGGAATCCGGACATAGTTCATCCTCAGAATAGAAGAAGAATCGCTGCGTTGTTCCTCCACCACCGCTATCTGATGGGTGACCGGCGGAGAGTTAATCTCCCTTTGTTCGGGTTTAAGACCAATCCGATCATAGTCCGTTGCGACCCCCGGGGCGGCAATATGATCCAAGAGCTCATTTAGAGAGGAGAGCTCCATTGGATCCATCTGGTCGATGAATTGCGGGCTGACGTGGAGGCTATTCTTGATGACCTGAGAAGTCATTGTCGGGGCGACGGCCGAACTGGCGGCCATGACGAAACCACCCAGCCGACGAGTTTGGCCAATAGCCAGGGATCCTCCAAAGGTGATGTTGTCCTTGACAACGAGGTGAGCCATCAAACCTTATCACGACGGCACGGTGGGACTCTCAATGAAAGCACCAATGTCGGTGTCAAAACCGGTGGATCTCGGGTAGGGGGTCCCGAACTATGCGTCTAAGGCTGATGGTAACATGAGGCAGGGGACACGATGTTTTACCCAGGTTCGGGCCCTCTCGATGGAAGTAATACCCTACTTCCTGCTTGATTGATCTTGATGATATGAGTATTACAAGTGTTGATCTACCACGAGATCGTAGAGGCTAAACCCTAGAAGCTAGCCTATGATTATGATTGTTGTCGTCCTACGGACTAAACCCTCCGGTTTATATAGACACCGGAGGGGGCTAGGGTTACACAGAGTCTGTTACAGAGAAGGAGATCTACATATCCGAATTGCCAAGCTTGCCTTCCACGCAAAGGAGAATCCCATCCGGACACGGGACAAAGTCTTCAATCTTATATCTTCATAGTCCAACAGTCCGGCCAAAGTATATAGTCCGGCTATCTGAGGACCCCCTAATCCAGGACTCCCTCACTCGTCAAATTGGGCAGTTGCCGAGGCAGCGTGGCGAAGTGGAGACGCCCACATCCAATCCGTCGCCACGCGGCAACCAAGGCCGCAGGCTGTTAGGGCCTGTGGTGCTCCGCACTTGCCCTTTGCCTTCGCTGCTACGCCAAGTCCGAGCACGCCTTGGTCCCAGGGGCTACTGCCGGTGTTCTGAGAGTGGGGGTCCCCAGACTTGCCTGCCTGCGGCCTACTGCGTGGCTCAACTAGTGGTCGTGTGTGGCCCGCCTTCACTAACCAACACTCAGGACCCTCGTGAGGGGCCAAGCCTCGCGGTGCGGACGACACAAGGCCTCCTTAGGAGTGGCCTCGCCAGGAAGGCTCGCGAGGAGGCGGAGAGATCAAGGCAAGGGGTACCTCGTGAGGTTCCCGTGAAGCAAGCCATGATGATCAAGGCCAGGAGGGCGCCAGCCCGCACAGTGTCATCATTTCCTCTTTGGTGCAAAGGAGGCAAGCGCAGGCGTGGAGTACCAAGGCATCAGGCAAAGGTTTCCATATCGGTGCAATGAGACCAAGACCAGCAGAGCGGCAGGACGGAGGTCACCGTGGAGCCCAAGACGGCGTCATCACCAGCACCTTTGGCAAGCGAAGACCACCTTTAGTCAGGATAGCTTGTACTAGCTGTCCCCTATCAAAATGGTCGTTGTTGGATCCCTTCCCGCTCAATATTTGGGAAGAGGACCAGGGCCTCTATAAATAGAGCTGGCCACCACAGTAGGATGTGATCTGAGATCTCATCTAGAGACAAGTTCATCCACTCACCACACCAACCTAAGAACACCCCTCCTCGCGAGGCTGTTCTTTCTCTGCACTGTTCATCATCAGCCCAAGAGGCAATCCACCACCACACACAGGAGTAGGGTATTACACCACAACGGTGGCCCGAACCTGCATAAATCTTGTGTCTCTTGTGCTTTGAGTTCATCGATCTACCTTAGGGATCGCGGCGAGGCTGAGAGCGAGATTCAGTAGGAGGAGATCTTTGTGTGCACGCCAGTGTTCGAACCTTAAGGTTTTGCCAGAACCCAATACCCGATAGTATAGGGAACCAATTGTAGTCCTTTCGATAAGTAAGAGTGTCAAAACCAACGAGGAGAAGAAGGAAATGACAAGCGGTTTTCAATAACGGTTTTTCTGCAGGCACTGAAATTGTCGGTAACAAATAGTTTGATAAAAAGGTTATTTGTAACAAGCAAATAATAGTAATAGTAACAAAGGTGCAGCAAGGTAGCCCATTCCTTTTTTTGTAGCAAAGGACAAGCCGAAACAGTCTCTTGTAATAAGTAAAACATTCTTTTGGACACACGGGAATTCCATCTAGTCACCTTCATCATGTTTGTTAGATTCGCGTTTGTTACTTTGATAATTTGATATGTGGGTGGACCGGTGTTTGGGTGATGTTCTTACTAGAACAAGCGTCCCACTAATGATTACCCCCTCTCACAAGCATCCTCGACTATGAAAGAAAAATTAAGATAAATCTAACCATAGCATGAAACATATGGATCCAAATCAGGTACTTCCAGAATAGCGCATAAACTAGGGTTTAAGCTTCTATCACTCTAGCAACCCATCATCTAATTACTACTCCATAATGCATTAGCTTAGGCTCAAAGATGGTGAAGTTTCATGTAGTCGACGTTCATATAACACCAGCAAGGGAATCACAACATACACATCATGAAAATATCGAACGAATACAGAATTGACATGATTACTTATGCCATGTCCTCAAGAACAAAAGCAACTACTCACAAATCATATTCATGTTCAACATCAGAGGGGTATTTATTAGCATAATGTATCTGAATATATAATCTTCCACATAATAAACCAACTAGCATCAACTACAAGATGTAATCAACACTACTAGCAACCCACAGGTACCAATCTGAGGTTTTGATACCAAGATTCAATACAAGTGATGAACTAGGGTTTGATATGAGATGGTGTTGGTGAAGATGTTGATGAATATTGGCCCTCCCATGATGAGAGGGTTGTTAGTGATGACGATAGCTTCGATTTCCCCTCCCGGAGGCAAGTATCCCCGGCGGAATCGCTCTGCCGGAGAGCAAAGTGCTCCCGCCCAAGTTCCGCCTCAAGATGGCGGTGTTTTGTCCCAAAAGACACCTATTGATTTTTTTTCTAGAGCAGATGGGCTTACATACCAGAAGATGGGCACCGAAGGCTGGCCAGGGCCCCCACAAGCCACCAGGGCACGCCCTAGGGGGTGGGCGCGACCTGGTGCCTCGTGGGCACCTGTGTGGCTCCCTCTGCTATTTCTTTATTTCAGTATTTTTATATATTCCAAAATAATTCTCCGTGAAATTTCAGCTCATTTGGAGATGTGCAGAATAGGTATCTCTAACATAGTTTTTCAGGCCTAGAATTCCATCTGCCGACAATCTCCCTCTTCATGTAAATCTTGTAATTTAAGAGAGAAAAGGCATTAGAATGGTGCCATAAAGTATTATATTGCTCAAAAACATTATAAATAACAATAGGAAATCATGATGCAAAATGGATGTATCAACTCCCTCATGCCTCTGACCCTTGTGGCTCCTTCTGGTGGTGTGACATCCTCAAGTTAACTCTAACTTTTCGTGGAATATCCAAAGTGGAGGTCCACCATGGAGACAACGTACTAATGTGGAAGGATCTTTGGCTCAATGACACACTGGCTAAATCACACCCAAGGGCCTTCTCCTTTGTCAAAAATGAAGATGTGTCGGTCAGAGAATTCTTGGGCATTTCCTCCCTAGAGGAGGCATTTCATCTACCCTTATCCATGCAAGCACATGACACTAGTGTAGAAAAGGGATATAGTCCCGGTTCGTGAGGCCCCTTTAGTGCCGGTTGCCCTTTAGTGCCGGTTCTGGAACCGTTACTAAAGGGTGGGGACTAAAGGTCTCCCCCCCTTTAGTCCCGGTTCAGCACAAACCGGCACTAATGGCTGTCCACGTGGCACGAGCCCGCGCCGGGGGCTGGGAGACCTTTAGTCCCGATTGGTAACACCAACCAGAACTAAATGGTTTAGGGGGTTTTGTTTCTATGTTTTATTTTTCCTTTTAATTTTGTGTTTTCCGTTTAATTCTTCTGCATACGAATTTCTACATATTGTGCATGTTATATATACAGACAGTCTATTCTGCTAATATTAGCAGAATAACTATTCTGCACACCACTTCCGCACTGCACGCTCAACGCAAGTGCATTGCATCTTCTTTACGTTGGGCACTGCAACGCTTCACGGGAGAACTGCTTCATTTTCCGGTGTTCCGCCCGCGCGTTCTATGTGGAATCGGGTGTCGCGGGATGATTCAGTTTGTGTCTGCATCTCATTTTAGCTTTATTCTTTCTGATTTACAGGAAAACATACTAGAGTGCTTGCAAATCGAGGGATTTGGCGGACGAGCTTTCTCTGTTCGTTCGTGTTCGCGTCAGATGCGATTTGTTTTGTGCTCGGATGTTGTTATTTAGTAGGAATTCTTTGACTGCGTTCGTTTTAATCGGTCCGTTCACTCTATAATTTGTTAATTTTTAGGAGTTAGTTTTCAATTCTTGTTATTTTGGTTGTGCTTGCGGGTGAGCTTTGTCCGCTCCTCTGTTCTTGTTGATTTTTTTGATTTTTGCTCATCCACGCGTGTTTGAATATTGTAATTATTGTTGCTGTAGGTTCGAATTCATTGTATTGCGGGTATAATTGTCATTTTTTGAATCGCGTTTTTTAAATGAAAGGTGGTGCTATTCCTCAAGTTGCCATATCTTCCATGTAAATTTTTGCGGGTGTATTTTTCGATGGTTTAGTGGCTGTAGAATTTTTAGGCGAGTTATGGAAGTGCGAGTGAAATTGACACCTCTATCAGTCTATCACATTGTCTGTAGTTTTACTCCTTTAATTTTATTTGTTGTAGTCACGACATACGTTGTAGTGCACTGCATTTTCTTTGGTAGCGTACTTCGTTGTAGCTTTATTACAATGGTTATGGCTGTTTATGAGATTTCTCCTTTTCGTAAACTACATTCTGTGATACTACATTCTGTGTTCTAGATGACTGCATAATATGCATTTCTGTACTGCATTAGCAATGTTGTTAATTTTCTATTCTGCTATTACAATGTATGGTCCATGATACGCTTGTGTTAGCTGAATAGTTATTATAAGAATTTTTTTTGAACTGCATACTATGAGAATGGTTTTTGAACATCATATGTTAAGTGAAAGTTTCTACCATTTGCATTTCCTTGTTACTGTTCAGATGGCTGCTTTTTGTTATTATTAGTACCACACTATGTGTTCGAGAGAACTGCATTCCTGCCAACAGCAACTTTTCCTAAAAAGGATGATAAAATGACGCAGTAGAGGTTGTATACTTTAAATAGGCATCGTTCAAATTTTCTGTTGGACATAATTTTAAAAGCATACAACATAATCAAAGCATTAGAAATATTGGTTGCTTCAAATTAGACAGCGTGGAGTGCAAATATTGTAAACTTGATGGAGTCTTCTTCTTTGTAGAAAAAGACCATGGCCACTTCTCCGGCCTCAAATCCATTGTGGGAGACAAAATCTTTCCAACCAGTAGTTATGTTGATGCAGTCTTCAGATTCGATGTGGTAGTCAGCTTCCATGTCTCCATAACCATTCTTGTGTTCTGTCTCCGAAGTAAGCTTCCCTGAACTCGGAGCATGAATTTTTATTGCGGATGGCAGTTTCTGCATATTGTAATGGGTGGAAAAAGAATTTATAAGTAAACAGCAAATGCTTTTGTGTTTATACTTAGTATGATTTGTTTATATTTACTTAAATAGTTACATACATATGATTGTATTTTGTAAAGTAGTTGCAATGTATGAACAAACTTATATACGCAATTGACTCCTAGTTTTACTGGGATATATATTATACTGCAACATGTGTGGACTGCAATGTCAGTAACAGTGTACTTCTCCAGCATGTTAATATAACTGCAACGCTTATCTACTGACCCTTTTTTTGTACATATGTCGATACATGGTGTGGTACTGAAGAAAGATAGGTGGAAGCATCTAGTCTTAATAGCTAATAGATCTGAACAAAAATACAAATTCTGTTTTGTATTTTTGGTGATATTACAGAACAAATTGATTGAACTATATATTCAAATGTGTATTTGAAGTCTAGATTATGTCCAAAAATTGTGAGTGGAAAACATAACCAACTTTCCTGTAGATCTGTTGTTGTGAGGCGATGAAGAAATGGCGCACAAAAGCCCCTGTTGGGTATCATCAGGCAGCCGAGCATGTTGCGCCACTCGGTGTTGGTGAGCTGTAGGCCTTCTGCGTAGACGCATGTGTCCTCTACCGGCGCCATCCTTGCCAAGCACCCGCACTTGCAGTCCATGGCGGGTTCAGTGGAATTCCAGAGAAGACCTGTGGATGTGATGAACCCTAGATCTACGTTTCAAGGAAAATGAGGAATGGGAGGAGGAGTTGTGTTAGTCTGTAGCACGAATGCATAAGTTTTTATGCAACCAATCGAGCTATGTAAGTAATAAATGTTGTGGTTGGCGTTAGGTGGTGGATTGGGTCTGATTCAGTGAACACGAATGCATTCAAGAAGGAACAGTACTGCTTACTTGAGAATAGCGAGATGCATTGTCATATCACGATGAACTGCGAACGCGTGGTTGGGCCTGGGTTTGTGTATGGTATGTAGCATTTTTTTTAATTTTCAGTGGCCTCTGTTTTTTTTTCTTGGCCGTGTGTTCTGTTAGTGAAGACGCAATTGGGCCCAGGTCGGCCTGTGAGCACACGGCTGGTTCCCGGTGCGCTGTGTGCAGTCTAATGTTTAGTCTCACCTCACCCGCGGAAGGCGCGCCCGACCTGTTTATAAGCGCTGGCGAGGCATACTGGTCGAACTCCTCTGTGTATTTATCTGGGCGCTTATACACGGCACTCGCAGCTATATGCTCTATGACCTGTGGGCCCATGTGCAACCGGCCCCATGCACCATGACTCAGAACGACTCGCCTTCTGTGGGTGCAGACCTATTACGAGATTGGCTGGGGCCAGTGCCACCTAGGTGGTTAATTTTTTTTCTTTTTATATTTCTGCCCTATGTGTTTTTTTTCAATGTTGGAGTGTGCACTACATTGATCAGGGTTCTGTACTGCATTGTATACGCATTGCGTACTGCATGTACAGTTGTCTTTTTTTTGTTTCCGTCTTTTTGCTATCATTTAATCTTTTTTCCCAATGTATGGGAGTGCACTGCTTAGTAAATCATACGCGTAATGCGTTGATTATGGTTCTGTACTGCACGTTCATATATTTTTGTACTTCATTGATTATTTACGTGTACATTAGTAGACAACAGAAAACAAATTATCACGGATATTCTGTACAACAATTTCATCACCAGCAAACTAAGTTGAACAGAAAGCAAACTAACATAATCAGAGTTCATCATTACAAAGCGATTCTGCATGGCAAGCAAACTAGGTTCAGCACACAAGCAAACTAACGATACATAAGCAAACAACACAAAGCAAATTTGATGATAATTCCAAAAGAACGCTGGCATTCTTGGCTCCTGGTCGGCACCATCTTCTTCTTCACCAGTCAGGCTCTCCCCATCCCCAGCTGCTCCTGGCGTGCTTCTTGGGGGGCTCCTCCTTCTCCAGCTTTGCACGGCGAAGGCCGTCCTGGGTGAGGGTGATGCGGTTCCATATCTCGTACGCTGCATAGGCGTCCTTTGCCGCGTACTCGATGTGCCTCCTGGACAGAGGCAGGATGGCCCAGCGCTGGTGCTCGTCGTCGGTGATCTTCTTCTTCATGTTGTTGTAGTAGTCGTCGACGAGCACGCCGGAGATGTCTCCAAGGGAGTCCAACGGCTTGGTTGCCTCGGGCACCCTCCACTCCTTCTGGATGTCGACGAAGTTGGCGACCTCCAGTTTGACGCGCTCCAGCCTGGTTTTGTCGCCGTCGATGGAGAAGCCTGCAAAGGTGTACCTGGGGTCGGCAAGGAAGTTGTCAAAGACGGTGCACCTTTCAGTGTCGCTCATTTGGAAGAGCAACACCGGGTGATTCTTGCCGATGGAGAGCTGACAGAGGGCGGGTTTCTGCGTCGCTTCAGGGTCGTTGTCGTACTCGAGATCAATGCCGGCGATCTTGTGGCGCTGGAGGCTGAGGTGGCGCTCGTACTGCACGAGGGTGATCGCCATCTACTTCCTGTCATTGGTGTGGATGACGTGCAACTTGGTGTTGTCGTGCGCCTCCATGGCGTTGTCGCCCTTGTACTCGTTGGTGAACGTCATCGCCGGTGGTGGGAGCGCAATGGATACTTGTGTTGTTGTGGATGAGAAGACCCTTGGCAGGGGTCTGAATTTAAGGGGAGGGCGCGGGGTGGGATGGCCTCGTTGGATGAACTGCACGATCGCGCTGATGATGCGGTTGTGCGGATCGTGGGATGGTTTTGCATCTGTGATCGTGGGCTTGTGGCGATGGAACTACTCCGATCGGGTCTATGTATGCGAACGTGGGTTTTTTTTAAGGTGGGTTTGTTTTATTTTTTATCAGCACATTTTTTTAACCACCACCTTTTTCTATGCGAACGGGCATTTTGTCATGTTTTATAGATGTATACTGCGTGACAACATAACTGCATTGCTTACAATTACGCACTGCGTCGCATACAAATCAGAACTGCAACATTGTATACATGTGTGTACTTCATCATTTTTTGCGTGTCTTTGCTATATGCTTCGGCGGTCTGCATTGCGCACCGGAATGCACTGCATACTTCTACCTACCCGTACTGCATCTTGTTTTTGCCGGTACTTATTGCAGTCCCTGGCACGGGACGAATAGGTAATGGGAGGGGGGTGGGCCCTCCCCCCCCACTTTTTTTGAACTTATTGTTTTTTCTTGGTCGGTTTTGTTGGGCCTGTGTTCGGGTATTTCAGAGACGCATGTACGTTGTCAATTTTTGTGTGGCTGGTGCCGGTATCATTTGGGTGATCAGTTTTTATTCTTTGTATGCTTTTTAATGACGTGGAGTGCACTGCTTTTTGGTAAATCATCGGTGCACTGCATTGATCATGGTTATGTAATAGATGTGAACTTCATTCCTTACTGCATGTACAGTTCTCATTTTTGATCCCGTGTTTTTACTTTTTTTGTAATCCTTTTTTTGAATGTATGGGACTGTACTGCTTAGCAAATTACGAATGTACTACATTGTTTATGATACTGTACTGCAAGTTCATGTACTTCTGCACTGCGTTAACTTATTCCGCGTTTGCGTTTTTCTTCATCCCAAAAAAGAAATGCATAATGGTGTACTGAATCCCGTATAGAAATGCACTGTATTTTTTCCAGCAGTGCGTACTGCATTTGTCTTTTTGCCTGTGCTTACTTCACTGTACGAGAGGTTTAATGGGAGAGTGGGGGGGCACATTTTTTTGTGTGTCACTTAATTGAAGGTAGATTTTTTTTCTGGATGTGTTTTCTTAACATGCGTTTTGTTTTTGATTTTAACTTTTTTTACGAACTGTATGTATTTTATTTGTTGTTTTATCGTTTTGAACTTTCATGATTCTTCACAGAGAACTGCATCATGTGTTCTTTTTGTTTATGTTTTTTTAGTAATATGTGCGTTTTGATGTAGACTGGCTTATTTTGTCCGGGCTGTTTTTGGGCCGGCCCGTTATTTGTGACCCTTTTTGCGAAACGCGGGCCTCCTGCGTGTCGTTTCCATGCTATTCCATCGCTCCGCTGTCAGAGAAAGAGACCGAGAACAATCCCCTCTCCTCTCTTGCAGTTTCTCCCGAGGCATCTCTCCCTCGAGCAAAACCGCCATCGCGCGCAGCAACCGCCGTCGCCCGGAGAACCGCCGCCCTCAAGAGGTCCTTATTCCTGCATTCGGCGTTGCTGTCCGCTCCGTGAGCCCTCGCCGCTGCGCTCCCGCAGCCCTTTCCTGTATGTTCCCGTCTCCGCCACCCCCCCCCCTTCCCCCTTCCCGCCGCCGTCGCTGCACACTTTTCTTCGGTACATTCTGCTTGGCTCAGTGTTGATTGTCCCCTCGCCTTGTTTTTGTGATTCTTGTAGTTGCTGTAGCTCTTTTTGCTTGTGTAATTTTTCGTAGGCAGTCGATTTTATCTCGTTTTGAAGTCGATAGTTGTGTGTAGCAATGCGGATCTAGGGTTTGGTGAGATTTTTGCCGATTTTGTTGCTTATGTCTGTCACTTCGTCCTTTGTGTTGCAGGGAAACACTATGTCTTCGCCGAGCAGGCTGGGAGAAGGAGTTCAGGGTATGTGGAGTGCTTATTCCTTAGGCTTTGTTTATTTTGTTTGGTGTTTATCTAGTTTCCTAATTCATCCTGCATATTGGGTTATGCTCTGTTAGTTGTCAGCGTTCGTTTGCATTATTTTGTCATGTGATGTTTTTGTAATTTCTTTTTATTTGTTTTTTTTTGAATCCAGGAGGTGATTGCAGTGCTCATAATGATACACCAAATGTCTCTCCTTGTCTTGGTGGTAAGGGTCATGGTGTCGAGGGAGGACATCAAGTGAATTCGCCGATTGAATCTTCTCCTATAAGTGTGGTCCCTCCTTCTGGTATGTGATTAATTTGTTTATTTTTGTGTATGATTTGTTTTATCTAGTTCGACATTTTTGTTGTGAATATCCATGATTTTAGTATATGCAGCACTGCATTTTATTTTTGTATGTGAACTCCAGTGTATGTACTTGTGAACTGCATTGTTGTTTTATTCAAGCTTTTTGTACAATGCATTAATTTTTATTTTGAGTTTATGGTTGAGCACTACATTTATATGTCTAACTGTACTGCATTTGTTCTTTTTGTGCAATTTTTAACGAGCATAGACAAACTTTATTTTGACGCAGTGTCTGTTTTCCATGCTGGGGCGCCTGGGTTTGAGGAGGTTACTCAATTGATTGACCATTATTTTGCAGAGGGTAATGTTGGTGTGAGCTTTGATCAGAGACGTCCTTTCTTGTCTGAAACACAATCACAGTCTGTTGATGGTACAGAGGAAGTTACACAGGATTGGATGGTCCCGGAACAGCTTTGTCAATATGAGTTGAAGCAAAGCAAGAAGAAGTTGAGGTTTGAAATTGAGTCAAAAGAGTTTGCTGAAAAGGAGAAGCAGAGGAGATCTGCAAATGGTACCAAGGGTGGTAAATTTGGCAAGGTGAAGAAGAGGTTGAGTACTGTTGCTGAAGAAGGTGGTACACCTCGGCGGAGTCCACGTGTTGCTGGAATGAAGAAGAATCTTGGCAAGAGAACTGCTGAAGTTGGTGGAAGTGATGATCCTCAGCGCAAATGACTACATGTCACTGAAGGTCCCAATTCTGATGACGATGACTTTGTGCTTGCTGATTATGTGAAGGGTGTTTATCCTTCAAGACGCAAAGACTGTGGTTCATCTAAGAGTCACTACAACAAAAAAACCCATATAGCAACGCATGTCCACCAACGATAACAAAGAATGTGTTGTTTAGTTAAACCTCCCACCTCCCCACTTAGCGCTGATCTCCTCGTTCCCTTCAAAATAGCAGCTAACTTCCACGTGCCCACCTTCAATATTGTACCTCTTCCGTCTAAACATTGTAAAAAGAGAAAAAAACAAATTTCCTTATCCTTGTCTTCCCCCTCCCCTGATTTCTCTCCTACCAGAGCTCCATAACCACAACGCCGCATCCGCCGCCGCCGCTGCCTCCTACGATTTGGGCGAGCTCCGGCGCTCTCCCGCGGCATAGCTTGCCGGCCCTGCCACCCTCAGTGCTCCCAGCGGATCATCCACTTCCGCGACGTCCTCAACGCCCCTGCCCGTGCCCCTGCATCAACCCTAGTCGCCATGGGTCGAGGGCGCAGCCCCTGCCCCTCCGATTGGTCGGCTCGCTGCCCCCCGCATCTCCGGACAGGCGGTTGCCGCCACAGGCTGGACGGCGCTGTTCCGCCACGTCTACCTCGACTCCAGCGCCAATAGTTCAGTGAGACACTTCTCCCCTATGTTCTTATCCTCTCTGGTGCTTTATGTGGCATGGCTACCAAGGGTTTGTCATCGTGGCATCATAGATGACGGCTGGATATACCAATACCTACAGCCGCTCTCTCCTAGGGAGGCTACCATGGTCGCCTAATGCCTACCTCATCGCTCACCTGGATTATCTCCCTGAAGAACGTGACAATTCTGTTATTTCCACTAATCTGTTGCCCCCGAATTTAACAACATTGTGGATTCTATAATTCATTGGCATTTGGTTCCCTAGCTTCTCTAACCTTCCACTTGTGCCATGGGTGGACCAATTACTTTATTAAATTTATGGCTAGTGTTCTCTTTTTTGTTGTTGTTGAAGGAAACCTGATGCTCTAATTTTGCTATGCTGGTTTCTGCCGGTGATCTTCTGCTTTAGTTGCTCAAACCATAATCGTGTTTGCATATCCATATGTACTTATTTCTATAGATGTATATCATATTCTAGAGTACTATCTGATGGAGCATGAGGTTGGTTCATCCCTCAAGTGGTGTAATAGCGGCTTTCGTACCAACAATCTTTTCCTTTTGCCAGAGGGCAATAATTCATTTAGAGTTTTTTATACGAGCTACGCACAACCTTTATTTATCTATCCAGATGGGAGAGATTAAGGGAAACATCGCTTTTCATATTCTATTATAGATCATCGCTGGGAGTAGGGAATCTAGTTTGTTAGATGCTTAACCCAATCCACCAACTCGTGCGTGCATTTTCTTCTTTGTTTGGTTTTCAGGATTACACTACAGAACAAAACAATTAGTTGTCCACCAATCTTGTTTATATCAATGCTTGCAACCCCCGAGGCTTGTCAGGAGAGAATATAGTTTTCCATGGAAATAAGGGTGATCGTGCATTATTTATTCACTCATGTTACTAAAGCTTCTGTTGTCAAGGAGGCAGTAATATTACAAGTGCATAACTACTTCTTATTCAGTAATATTAAGCATGATTATACAAAACTACATATTAAAAAGGTATATGAGTCTAGACATCTCACACTTACTAGCATGCGTAAGTGTGTATGTAAATTTGATCGATTTTGTTTAACTTTAGGTACTTCTTTCTCATATGTATGTATTTATTCACATATATTATGATGAACTACAATCTTTTCTAGATCAGACGAAAGCATAACAAAAAAATGTTTCATGAGATGCCACTTCACATCTTTTATTCTCACCAGTATGTGAATTTTAAGTTGTTACTTAGTGAACTATAGTCTTGCAGGTTTACACATAATATTAAAGATATAAATCTACATGTTGTAATCAGATTGCGCATTTGAATGAGTGCTGCAAGCTGGGAAGGTAAATGTGACTAGCGATGATGGCAGTAAGTCAATGACGTCATGAAGGTGTGGTTTTCATCGATCCCTTCTCTCTTTTTGTTTGTGCGGGCGGCGTGTGTATATGGATTCATCTTTATATGTCATGTTAATTGTTCATTTAGATTGATCTCTCTCTTCGAGAATGTTTGCCCCATGTATTTGATATCATCTTAGAAAAGATTGATTAGTTTTGGTGCCAACTCTTTCTAGATTATTTCAGATGTGATGTCTCGATTAGAAAAATAATATCACTAGAGGTATTCTCTGTTGTAATTTGTGTATATGTTTTTCATGTTGTGCAATAGTATTTTTTTTCTCTTTCTCAAGAATCTTAATTATTGATGCATATGATTGTAGGATAATTAACTCTAACAACTGCTCTGTGCCTGCGCCTATTCATATGCTCTGACTTCGGAAGTGCAAACCAATAAAAAGGTAAGCTCCAAACATAGAGCCTTTTTCTAATTTGTATTTTGTTTCCTATAATTTCTGATGACTATAAATGTGAACATGACCCAGTATTTACAAGCATAAGTTGTGGTTAGCTTTACCATATCTTCCACATTTAGCACAATCTGTTCACCCATTGCAATCAACATTATTAATTGAATATGTGGCTGGGCATTCACTATACCAAATTTACAGGAAATGTAGCCTCAATTAATTTTTATTACTTGCAAGTTTTTTCTTTGCTTATATTGTCTGAATCTAAATTTGTACATAACTCCGAAGGGATAACCTCGAAATAAGAAAGAAATTCTTGGCTGGTACCTGCACTTAAATTCATCGAGAACTTATTATTACCCAAAGTGATATATTAACTGTTCGTATTTCATTCATTGCTAGCAGAGAGATGCAGAATATACAGTTTACTATAGCTGCAATTGGCATTAACTATCTTCAAGATATGGAGTTATGGATGCCAAGGGAAACTGATCATTTTGGTTTTAGTTAATGAAGGCTGAACATGTCAGTCTAGATGCTCATGTGACGAGCTTAGTTTTTTGTTTCCTTTAATGAAGCTTCGATCTGTTTCTGTGTAGAGTGCACATGTTCTTGTAAAACACATGTGTACAAGATGATGGTGTAAAGCAACAATGTGTTCTTTGGATGGTGTTCTTTGTAAAACAACATTGTTGATTTAATATATGAGGTCTTTCTTACTATATTCCATCTCCTGTATACTAGCAAAATTGTCTAATATTCTACTCCCTCTGTTCCTAAATATATGACGTTTTGGTAGTTCGAACTAAATATATGATGTTTTGGTAGTTCGAATTGAACTACCAAAACATCATATACTTGGGAACAGAGGGACTACATAGCAACTAATTCGGGAGTTGCAATGATTTATTCTTGCCAATTGAAAATCCATTTGTGCAGGGTAATCACCAACGCATATGATGTGTTGTTAGGCTTTAGTTTAATACGTTGCCGTCTTACAACACTTATACACACCAGTTACCAACGCATGTGGATACGTTGTTGTAGGCTCTTCCAACGCCACCAACGGCAACGCATGCAAATCCGTTGGTGTAGACCATAGCAACGCCTATATGAACAAAAGGCAACACATTGATGCATTGCTGAAGGGGGGTTCCTGTTGTAGTGTAGTGTACCCAAGCGTGCCAATGATGATGTCGATGAAGATGTTGGTGGTGCTTCTGGCGAGGAGGTGGATGCTGCTCCAAAGGTTTGTTGAAGTGCACTGCATTTGTTTCCTTCATTTGTTATTCTTTCTGTATTTTCTTTTTTTATGCCTAATCTTCTAATGTGGACTGCATTTCCCTTTACACAGAGGAAGAAGTCTAAGTCTAGTAAGAGCAATGCAACTGAAGATGATGGTGAGGGAGATGATTCTCGATTTAACAAAACCGTGTGTTTGTCGCTTCCCACTGTTTGCAAGGCTGCTTCTTTGTTGAAAGAGGCGCATTGTAGCCATGTTTGGGATGCTAGATTTGGTGTTGTCTTTGATCTGACAGTAAAGAAAAATGTGTCGCGCATTCTTATGTGCTATTTGATGGGAGTGATTGACCCTGCCACTATGTTAATGGACTTTGGGAATGGCAGGGTTCTTCAAATCAATCATGATGCAGTTCATCACATTTTTCATTTACCTATGGGAAGTCACACTGCACCCATGCCTGCTTCCAGCGGTCATGATGAATCGTTGAGTGCCCTCAAGGATGAGCTTGGCTTTGACCGTTCAAAAAGTATAGGTGTCAAGGACTTGCTTGAGAAGTTGAAGGTGTTGGTAGAGGAAGATGATTATGTGAGTGTTGACCTTGCTGTGAAGGTGTTCTTCCTGATACTTTACCAGAATTTGCTGTGCCCGGGGCCTGCAGTTCGTTTGGGTAGAGTTTCTGCGATGGTAGAGAACATGGATTATGCGGCTATGGCTCAGATGGAATTTTGTCAGCTTGTTGTTGATGAGTTGCCAGCAGCTGTGGTTAGGTGGCAATCAGAAGGCAGCAAGCAGAATTGTGCAGAAGGTTGTGCCATTGTCCCCCTGATTATGTATCTTGACTGCTTAAAGCTTCGCAAATTTTCAGTCATGCACACATTGACACCACGCGCGTCATACCTGATGACCAAGGACCTGATGAAGTTGTACAATGAGGATGTGCTTGTGAAGGGAAAGATTTACTTGGAAAGTTACAAATTTGGGAAGCTGCCGGTTAGTGCACCTGATTTTTTAATATCAGATTTTTAAAAAAAAATGTGCAGTCATTATAAATGTGAACTATTCTAGTACTCACATGTGTACTTCTCTTTGCGTGTTCTCTTTTTTTTGCAGTGGAAGGCGTCAGGTGATATTGTGTACAACCGTCCTGTTGCAGTTGTACACGGCAGCTCTGATGCGGGGCCTGGCACTCATGATAGGTTTTATGAGCCTATCTGTAGTCAGCTTCCTGGCTATGATGATGAGGTGCCGCATACTCGTGGTTTCATGCCTTGACAGATGTTTGATAATACAAGCTCTTATAAACAGACATTTGTTGGCGGTGTCACGTCCCTAGCTTTGCTATGCACTTGGACTAGCTTGGTTGCTGCATCATGTTTAAATTTCATTTAAACCTGGAATGGGATTGTTCAAACCCTAGCATCAAAAGGAATTCAAATAGGTTCAACCAAAATATTTTTCAATGATTTCAAAATGCCCTTGAAAAATGTTCATCATTTCTGGATCAAGGTGGAAGCATCTACCAAAAATGGTTCACATTTTTTCAGGACATATTTGGACTTTGAATTAATCCAAACATATTTGAATTCGGGCTATTTAAATGCTATATATATTTTAGATGCTCCAAAAATGTTGGAAATTGTTGAGGGTCACTGGAATAATCCAGAAAGCACCCATAATTATTTCCAGGATTTTATGAAATGGTTTAGCATTATTACTAAACCAAAACAGAGAAACAAAATAGAAAACTAAAACAAACAAAAGAGAGAGAGAGAGTAGGACTTACCTGGCAGAAGCTTACCTGGCGCCCACCAACAGGCCCAGTACAATAGCTGGCGGCCCAGCCCACCACCGCTGCCCCCTGTCGTCTTCCTCCTTGGACAGAAGGACAGGGGCGCGTGCTCGCCGCCTGCTGGCCACGCGCAGGCCACCTCCTCCCTACCTGCGTGCTTCCTCGATGCCCTGGCTTTACCTGGAGATGCCACGCACTCCCCCTCGCCCACCTGGACTCCTCTCACTCTCCCCCGTCCTCACCCTCTTCCCTGGATCTCTCTCTCTCTCTCACTCACCCGAACGGGTTCGTCGCCGCCGTTCGTCACCACCGCGGCCACCGGCCAGCACTAGACCCATGGACCAGCCCCCGAGCTCCGCTGTGCTACCCTCGTCCTCTCCGTCAGCTCACATGGCCGGAAGAGCTCCAACACGCCATCCCCGACCACTTCTTCATCGTCGGCCGCCGCGGAACTCCATCGCCGACTTGCCGCCGTCCGAGCTTCCCCGAACACGCCGAGGCCACCACTGCACTCCACGTGAGCTCCTGATCATCCTCCCCCTCTCCGTTTTCTCTCTAGCATGCCGTAGCCGCCGCGCCTCTCTCACCCGATAGCACGCCGCCGCAAGAGCTCGTCGCCGACGAGGCTCCGGTGGCCATTTGGTCCTGTGCGTGCCTCCGTTGGGTTCGTGAGCTCTCATAGAACGCGTAGGTGCTAACCGTAGATCCTCCCGTGCACGGTGTCGTCGTTTTCATCGGCGCCCGAACTCCGTCCGCCGCAAAGCTCAACGCCGTTGGGGCTGTAGACCACCCCAGCCACTGCTACTTGCTCCGATGGATGTGGATGAGCACCAGCTCCACGCAGAGCCCCTCCGCCACTCGTTTGGTCGCCAGAGGAGCAAACCCGACGCCTCTGCCGTGGCCTGTGGTCGCCGGCGATTAGCCGCCGACGTGGCCACCTAGTTAGGCCTAATCACCTGCTAATTAACCCCCTGACCCACTAACATATGGGCCCCACACCCAAAGTTAACCATAGTTTAATTCCTGCTTAGTTTTAACTAATCACCGTGGTCCCACACGTCAGCGTTGACCTTGCTGACGTGGCCGTTGACTGGGCCCACACGTCAGCGACCCTAACCAGCACCGTGACACTGACCAAAGGGCCCCACCGGTCAGGTTTGACCCGGACCAGCCCCTTTGACCTGCTGACGTCATGCTTACACATTGCTGATGCAGTAAAGGAATTTATGTATAAAATCTAATTCAGGAAATTCCAGGAAATGCCCAAAACTTCGAAAATTCATAGTAAATCAACCGTAACTCCAAATGAAACAATTTATATATGAAAAATTAACAGAAAAATCCAAAGAATCTGTTTATGGCATTTTCATGCATGTTAGAACAACTTATGGCTACTGTTTAGGACAAATCATTGAATAGCATTTAAATAACCACATGTGGAGTTTGAATTTGAACCTAGGGTTCAAACCGAGTTCATTTAACTTGCTGCTAGTTGCATTAGCTCAAACCACAGCATATTGCCATGTCATGATCATGCATCATATTGTGCATTGCATTGATTGTGTTCTTCCTTGTTTGCCGGTGTTTTCCCCTCTTGATAGACGTGGTTTCGACGATGAGTTCGATGACACCGATGAAGAAACTATATTATCTTCAAAAGTGCCAGGCAAGCAAAACCCCCTTGTTCATTCCGATACAATCCCACTCTCTCGCTCCTGCTCTATTTCACTTTATTAGGACAACAACGATACAACTGTTACTTGCTGCGGTAGTTGAACCCCTTTAACCTCTGCATGACCTGTCATTGCCACAGTAAATAGATGAAACCCACTAGCATGAGTAGGAGTTGTTTGAGCCCTGTGTGCCTACTCATTCATGCTTGTTTGTCATGCCTGCTATTGCTTAGAGTTATGTCAGGTCTGATTCATCAGGGATGAATTGGAGGTGTGTAAACATGTCCTACTGTGTGTGAGCTAAGTGTGTGAACACGATTTGGTAAAGGTAGCGGTGAGAGGCCATGTAGGAGTACATGGTGGGTTGTCTCATTGAAGCCGTCCTTAGGAACTGAGTTCTGTGTTTGTGATCCATGAACAGTTACTACCACGCATTGGGCTCCGGGCACTCCAAGCTCTCTCGACTTATTAATCAACTTGATCTCTGTCCAGGAGTTGCAACTAGTTTCTGGTGTTTGTAGGTAGTGTTAGTAGTCTACCAAGTGGCACCCGGTACAGGTGGGCTTGGGACAGACTAGGCACAGTGGCCAGGTGTACCAAGTGGCACCCGGATGGTGGGCTTGGGAACCCTGCACACATCGTTTGGGGCCGTGAGCGACACCCCGGCCGGATCTCCTTGCGGATGGAACCCGAATAGGCGATAAACCTGGACGAGAGACTTGTGTGGTTAGTCAAGTCGTGGCCGACACCCTCGCTGGGCTTTCGCTTGAAGGTTGCCGAGTACATGTCGTGTAAACGGCAGTAAGTGGTGAGAGCGTGTGTGAAGAAGTACACCCCTGCAGGGTAATATGATCTATTCGAATAGCCGTGTCCGCGGAAAGGACTTCTGGGTTGCCTGTACAGTTCATAGACAAGTGAAAGTGGATACTCTAAAATACGCAAGATAAGTGTGAGTGCTATGGATGGCGTTCTCGTAGGGAGACGGGAGCGGATCCATAGTGGTGTATTGATATGGTGAATATGTGGACTCGTGTGCGCCACCTCAAAAGAGTTACTTGCAGTCGTAGTTCAGGTTAGCCACCGAGTCAAAGCTGGCTTGCTGCAGTTAAACTCCACCACCCCCTTTGTGATAATGATGCATATGTAGATTGTTCTGATGTAAGTCTTGCTGGGTACATTTGTACTCAGGTTTGCCTATTTTATGTTTTTGCAGAGAGACTTCAGTCTCGCTAGTAGTTCCACGTGGACTTCGACGTTTAGCTTGTTACCTCAGCTACGATCTTGTGCCCTCGGCAGGATCTAGTAGATAGTCAGGATTTTCAGCCTTTTTCATTTATAGTTGTTTGTACTCAGACAAGTTAAGCTTCCGCTTGTGCTTTGACTTGTATGCTCTGAATGTTGGGTCATGAGAACTGAGGGAGTCCTGGATTAGGGGGTGTCCGGATAGCCGGACTACCGTCATCGGCCGGACTATCATCATCGACCGGACTCCAAGACTATGAAGATACAAGATTGAAGACTTCGTCCCGTGTCCGGATGGGACTTTCCTTGGCGTGGAAGGCAAGCTTGGCGATACGGATATGTAGATCTCCTACCATTGTAACCGACTCTATGTAACCCTAGCCCTCTCCGGTGTCTATATAAACCAGATGGCTCTAGTCCGTAGGACAACAACATCAACCCTTACAATCATACCATAGGCTAGCTTCTAGGGTTTAGCCTCCTTGATCTCGTGGTAGATCCACTCTTGTAAACATCCACAATATCAATATCAATCAAGCAGGACGTAGGGTTTCACCTCCATCACGAGGGCCCGAACCTGGGTAAAACATCGTGTCCCTTGTCTCCTGTTACCATCCGCCTAGACGCACAGTTCGGGACCCCCTACCCGAGATCCGCCGGTTTTGACACCGACATTGGTGCTTTCATTGAGAGTTCCTCTGTGTCGTCACCGATAGGCTTGATGGCCTCTTAAATCAACAATGACGCGGTCTTGGGCAAGACTTTTCTCCCCGGACAGATCTTCGTATTTGGCGGCTTCGCACTGCGGGCCAATTCGTTTGGCCATCTGGAGCAGATCGAAAGCTACGCCCCTGGTCGTCAGGTCAGGTTTGGAAGCCTAAGCTTCACGACCGATATCCGCGGGGACTTGATCTTCAATGGATCCGAGCCACAGCCGAGTGTGCCGCACTGTCACGATGGGCACGACCTAACTCTGCCGCCGGACAGTACCTTGGAGGCCGCACACGAATCCGCTCCGACCCATAGTCCGGAGCCGATCGCGCAGATCAAGGACGGGTGGCTGGACGCCGCCTCGGGAGCCGCAACTTCTATGGCGATGGAGCCGAACACTGACCTTGTCTCGCATAAAGCTCATGACTCCGAGGTATCGGACTCCCTGCCAGACTCCAAACCTCCTGCGCCCCTGCCAGTCGAATCCGATTGGGCGCCGATCATGGAGTTCACCGCCATGGACATCTTTCAATACTCACCCTTCGGCGACATCTTAAATTCGCTGAAGCATCTCTCGCTATCCGGAGAGCCCTGGCCGGACTACGGCCAGGATGGTTGGGACGCGGGCGACGAAGAAATTCAGAGCCCACCCACCACCCACTTCGTAGCCACTGTCGGCGATCTAACCGACGTACTCGACTACGACTCCGAAGACATCGATGGTATGGACGACGATGCCGGAGACTATCAAGAACCAGCGCCTACAGGGCACTGGAAGGCCACCTTGTCACATGACATATACATGGTGGACACCCCAAAAGGAAGCGATAACGAGGAACAATGGGACGCGGCAAAAGATAATCCCGCCGATAAACAACCAAAACGGCGACGTAGACGCCGCCCTAAGTCCCGCCTCGATCAAAGCAGCATTCCTAACGACCCAGCAATAGAGCAAGGCAAACCAGTGGACGACGAACATGCAACCAAGCAACCGTCCGAACAAGACGAACCGGATGATCAACCCCTTCCCGGAGCAACCAACAGTCCGGACAACCTCACATCGGACACACCACCGGAGCATAAGAACCTTCACAAAAGACTCGTTGCCACTGTAAGAAGTTTGAAGAAGGAAAAACGGAAGCTCAAAATAGCGGAAGACATACTCAGAATGAAGTGGAGCAAAGTACTCAAGACCGCAGGCAAATATGGCAATGGCCATCAAACAAAGAGCTACCCGAAGCGCAAGCTGCTGCCAGAATTTGACGAGGAAGCCATAGAGCCCTCACAATCAAAAAATAAAGAGGCCGCCTGGCCGGATAGACGGCCAGATGACAGGCCAAAAGAGGCAAACGGCGCTGCACACAAGCTGACTTATAATCCTGGCAAAATAGACGGCCGAACTAGGTCCATCTACGGGCCAAAAACAAGGGCCCCAGGAAGTAAAACAACACGACAAGTGTTCGAAGACAGCGGCACACCCAAATACAGGGGCGCCGCACACCCACTATGTTTCACTGATGAGGTGCTGGATCATGAATTTCCAGCAGGGTTCAAACCCATAAACATAGAGGCATATGACGGCACAACAGACCCCGGAGTCTGGATAGAAGATTACATACTACACATACACATGGCTAGAGGAGATGATCTCCACGCCATCAAGTATCTACCCCTCAAGCTCAAAGGGCCAGCTCGGCATTGGCTCAAAAGCCTCCCAGAAAACACTATTGGAAGTTGGGAAGAGCTTGAGGACGCGTTTAGAGAAAATTTTCAAGGGACTTATGTCCGCCCTCCGGATGCAGACAATCTAAGTCATATAACTCAACAGCCCGGAGAGTCGGCGTGCAAATTCTGGAACAGGTTCCTTACCAAAAAGAACCAAATAGTCGACTATCCAGATGCGGAAGCCTTAGCAGCTTTTAAACACAACGTCCGAGACGAATGGCTCGCCAGACACCTCGGCCAAGAGAAGCCAAGAACAAATGGCCGCGCTAACAAGCCTAATGACGCGCTTTTGCGCAGGAGAAGACAGCTGGCTAGCAAGATGCAGCACCAGCGACCCGAGTACATCCGAGATCAGAGATGGAAACGGAAAATCACGGCGCAGGAAAGATCAGCGCTGGAATAAAGAAAAAATCCCAAAGAGCACGGCGGTCAATGCCAGATTCAAAAGCTCGCGGCCAAACAATAAAACACCGCCTCTTAAGGACAACAGTGACGAGCTATCCAACTTAAACAAAATTTTGGATCGGATATGTCAAATCCACAGTACCTCCGGAAGGCCTGCAAACCATACCAACCGAAATTGTTGGGTTTTTAAACAGTCCGACAGACTCAACGCCGAACACAAGGGGCTCGATGCGCCAAGCGAGGATGACAAACCAACCCCACCACCAGAGCACCGAAAGTCAGAAGACTTTCCCACAAGAAGTCAAAACAGTAAACTCACTTCATGTGATAGTACGGAAAACCAACACGGCACTCGCTAAGACAAGTGTCGCACGGTCCACCCCAGCGGAACACCAAGATTGGATGTCAAAACCAATCACTTTCGACCATCTGGATTATTCCAGAAGTATCCGGAACGCAGGATGGACTGCTTTGATATTAGATCCCATAATAGACGGACTGCGATTTACGCAAGCTCTGATGGACGGCGGCAGTGACTTAAACCTGCTATATCCGGACACAATCCGCAAGTTGGGGATAGACCCTACTACAATTCGACATAGCCGCACTTCCTTCAAAGGAGTGGCGCCAGGCCCTTGCGCCAGGTGCACACGTTCATTATTACTAGAAGTTGTGTTCGGGTCACCCGACAACTTCCAACGAGAAAAGCTAACCTTTCATGTCGCCCCATTCAAAAGTTGCTATCAAGCACTACTGGGACGTGAAGCTTTCGTCCGCTTTAACGCAATACCACACTACGCATCTCTTACGCTTAAAATGCCAGGTCCACATGGCATCCTTTCATTAAAAGGTCGGCTAAGCCCCCGGACACGGCTGGACGGATCCGGAATACATAATCTAAGGGCTACCTAGCCGCACACCCCTTCACGAGGGTTTGTGTATATAAGCTATAATGAGCTAGCATAGGCTCAGCTTTCTAAATTTATATTTCAATTTTCTATCTACCTTTTCGCACGATTTCTTTTCAAACTAAGTTCCTCTCTTTTTACAGATGAACAACGTGCACACCCGTCCAGGATACGGCACAACGGAGACACAGGCGCAGACGTGCAGTAGGGACCCGTTTCAAGGATTCTTTTCAGACTAAGACCCTACGTAAACCTTTCTTACTGTCTCTTGTTGCTATAATCCCCTGGTTTCTGATTATAACCAGAGTGGAAGCTGGCGTTTTGGCATCGGCCACGCCAGAGGAACCTGCCCGTACCTGGACACAAGGGGCTTAGGGCATTATGCTTCCCGCTATTGTAAAAGACCGAACACCTTCGGGAGTGTTCGGCGTCTCAAGTTAGGCCTTATATGCATCAGCTCCGAATCATGTCTTTGGTCAAATGTTGGGTTTGCCCGGCTCCTGTGTTTTGCTGCCTTACGTTCCGTATCATCGACTAACGCGGCACCAGGAGAACTACTGCGATTATGCCCCAGTTCGGCTGGGCGAGCACCTCAGTAGAGAAAGCCGAAAACTGACTGTCATGATACAGCGAGAGACTGGTCAACCACTCCATCGACCAAGGGAATGTTTAGAATTCATCCGCTTTGAAAAAGGGCCGTTTCCCGGTCAGGCACATACGCGCCCCAAATTCGGAGAGCGCGGTGCCCCCAGGGGCTATGTCGTAGCCCCACCCTCGAACTCCATGGCTAAGTGAAAGTAATAAAGCATTATAGTCCGGTTGCCTCGTTTGCTATGCTACCACCTCCTTTACAGGACCGAGACGTCGGATTAAGTGTGAAAACGCGCTATTTTTTGCAAACACCCCCGCACCTTGTGCGTGGGGGCTGAAGCCGACGACTGCCATCTTTCAGGTTATACACACGTATACATGAACGGACGCATAGGAGATATTACATTACTTGAACGCACAAGTATAAAAGGCGCTTACATCATAAATCTTGTTTTACAACATAAAACGTTCATTTGAACGTAACATTTCTTGAACACTGCGACTCTATTACACGAGCACCACGCAGCACTTCGCCAAAATAGTGCTCGGCGGGTAACCGGCTATCATCCGAACCCGGGGTCGCAACAGCGGTGGCATCCATCTCTGTCCAATGTGTCTTCACACGGGCGAGTGCCATCCGCGCACCCTCTATGCATGCCGACCGCTTCATCGCCTTCATATGCGGCACCGCCCCAAGAAATTGCTGCAATAAGCCAAAGTAACTCTTCGGCTTGGGCCTATCCGGCCAGACATGGGTCACGATATCCGTCATGGCAAGCCCGGACAACCTATTCAGCTCAGCCCACTCGGCCAAACGGTCGGTCAGCGGAAGTGAACGCTCCGGACTATGGAATTGAGACCAAAACAGTTCTTCCGTCTCGTGATCCTTCTGGCTTCGAAAATGCACAATGGCATCCGCCGCACTCGCTGCTAAGTCCATATAAGGGTCCTCCGGACCCCACAGTTGGCCCAGCTGAGCATACTTTGGATCCGTAAACCTTCGGCGCAGCGGAAAAGGCTTGCCAGCTACAATGTCTCCGGCCTGGCGCAGCTCTTCCTTTATAGCCCGCATTGCAGAGCGGGCATCCTTGGCTTCGGCGGTGGCCTTCCCCAGGTCTTCTTACCCCCGCCAGGCGCTCCTTCTCAAGAGCCTCATTGTGGTCGGTAGCATCTTTTAACTTCACGGCCATTTCGGCCATCTCTTCCCTGCTTCGGCAGTGTGCGATCCTTTCGGCCGCTAACTCTTCGGCCGCCGCATTACTCCTTCTGGCCTGCTCCTTGGCTTGAGCAAGTTCGGCCCGAAGGCTCTCCATAGCAGCGGCACTATCTGCATTTCACACACATGTTGTAAGGAGCTGGCTTCGGCTCCCTTACCAAGTGACCGCACAGAAACACTTACCTTGCGACTCATCAAGTCGCCTGTTGACCAGTGTGATGTCCACATCCGCAACGGTGAGTTGCCGCTTTAGTTCAGCAACTTCATCAGTCCGGCTGGCCCCCGGACGACCCGCCACCTACATAGGCACGGCAAAAATTTAAACCTGCGATTTTGATCCTCGGCACGCTGTCGCTTTCGACAACCTACCGAGTCTCAGGGGCTACTATATATACAGCGAGCATTCTATATGCAAAACTGTCAAAAGGTGTGTCATTTTTTACGTACCTCAAACCCCGCCAGCAAACTTCTGACGGCATTATGCAACCCGCCTTCGGCGGATGAAATCCTTTCAATCACCACACTCATCAATGCGTGGTGATCTTCTGAGATAGACGCCTTCTCAAGTAGATCCTTCAGCCGCACACCAGTTGGCGCCGAACTGTACGGCTTCGCCAAACCCGGGGGCTCCCTCCGTGACGACACTTCAGGCTCGTCCGCCCTATCCGACGGCGCCCCGGACGGAGGCGTCTCGCTCTCCATCATCTCCGGACGAAGGTCCCCCGAAGACGAGCTCATTTGTGAAGGACGGAGATCCGAACTAAAAGGTAAAAACTTTAGTTATCCTCAGAAGCACAAAAAGGGATGTCCCTTATTATAAAAATCCTTTCTTTCTACTTACGGCTCGTTGGAGGGCTGATCCTTTAAGGGAGACTGTGCGGCCGGGGCCTCCCCGGACGCAGGACCCTTTGGCGAAGATTTCTTCCCCCGTTTAGGGGATTTGGCCCCCGGGTCCTCGGAGGCAATCCTCTTCTCCCCTTGGAGGGAGGGATTCTCGATCCACCCTCTTTCAAGAGCCTCCTTAGGCGAGGCAGTAGCTTTTCCACTTTCCCCTTCGCCTTCCTCTGGAGGCGCAACCTCCAACATCTGGACCAGCACAGAATCTGGCGCGGTCTCTGGGAGGGGGGCCGGACACCATATCAATTTTGCTTCCGCTATCCACTCCTGTTTAGAAGGAAATTGGTCATAAGGCAAATCATCGAAAGGCAAACAAACGGTATGTCCGGACTTGGAACTACTTACTTGAGTATCCGGGCGATTGCAGCTTAGGCCAGCATCCTCGGTCAATTCCGGACGCGCCTCTTGCGATCCGAAGAATAATTTGTACATCTCCAGGGGTGTCATACCCATGAAGTGTTGAAGAATCCGTGGTCCCTCCGGATTAAATTCCCATAGTCGGAGAGGACGGCGTTTGCAGGGCAAGTGACGCCTGATCAGCATAACCTGCATCACCACGACCAGATCGATCTCCCTCGCCTGGAGATCTCGAATACGGCCCTGCAGTAGGGGCACGTCCTTTGATGGCCCCCAGTTGAGCCCTTGGTTGACCCACGACATCAACCGTTGTGGAGGTCCCGGGCGGAATAAGGGCGGTGGCTTTTGTTTGCGGCCCCTCGGAACGGTAATATAGAACCACTCTTGCTGCCACAAGCCGAGCTCCTCTTGGAAGGAGCCCGCGAGCCACGGGGCATCGGCCCTCCTACTGACGGCCGCCCCGCCGCACTCCGCTTGACGCCCCCCGATCATCTTCGGCGCCACATTGAAGGTCTTCAGCCACAGGCCGAAGTGAGGGGTGACGCGGAGGAAGGCTTCGCAGACAACGATAAAAGCGGAGATGTGGAGGATGGACTCCGGAGCCAAATCGTGGAATTCCAACCCGTAGTAAAACATGAGCCCTCTCACAAAAGGATCCATCGGGAAGCCTAAACCCCGACGGAGGTGGGATACAAAAACAACATACTCAACGGGCTCAGGGGTGGTAATGGCCTGCCCTTCGGCAGGCAACCTGTGCGAAATCTCGTAAGTCAGGTACTTGGCCTCCCGCAGCTTTAGCACGTCCTCCTCCGTGACGGAGGAGGGCATCCACCGGCCCTGGAAGTCGGAACCGGACATCGTTGAAGGTCCGAAGCGCTCGAATCTGGAGCTCTAGGTGCTGGAACTTGGAGCAGGAAGAGGATTCGATGGAGGATTGAAAGAAAGAAATGAGCCTTGGTCCCGTTATAAAGAGGGAGAATACCGAGAGCCGTCTCCGTGACCGTTCGGGACCCGCCTTCGATAGAGGGGGCGTGGCGACGGGCGCGGTTGGGTTACCCACGTTCGTATTGATGAGAATCCCCGATCAAGGGGGAACACAATCTCTGCTTCGACAAGACGTGCCAAGGAAACCGCTTCGCTAAATGCGCTGAGGTGGTAAAGTAAAAAACAATTCAAGTAATAACTTGGTAGTGGTGTGACATCATGCCGCAAAAAACGTCAGCAGATTGAACTTGTGTATATATTATTCTCTCTACGGTGGAATGTGGAATTTATTTTGCAGAGCCGGACACTATCCTGGTGTTCACAATCATCTACGAATTATTCGGAGGAGGAACCCGCCTTGCAATGCCGAACAATATGCGCGTCGGACTCATCGTCATTGAAGCCTGGTTCAGGGGCTACTGAGGGAGTCCTGGATTAGGGGGTGTCCGGATAGCCGGACTACCGTCATCGGCCGGACTATCATCGGCCGGACTATCATCATCGACCGGACTCCAAGACTATGAAGATACAAGATTGAAGACTTCGTCCCGTGTCCGGATGGGACTTTCCTTGGCGTGGAAGGCAAGCTTGGCGATACAGATATGTAGATCTCCTACCATTGTAACCGACTCTATGTAACCCTAGCCCTCTCCGGTGTCTATATAAACCGGATGGCTCTAGTCCGTAGGACAACAACATGAACCCTTACAATCATACCATAGGCTAGCTTCTAGGGTTTAGCCTCCTTGATCTTGTGGTAGATCCACTCTTGTAAACATCCACAATATCAATATCAATCAAACAGGACGTAGGGTTTTACCTCCATCAAGAGGGCCCGAACCTGGGTAAAACATCGTGTCCCTTGTCTCCTGTTACCATCCGCCTAGACGCACAGTTCGGGACCCCCTACCCGAGATCCGCCGGTTTTGACACCGACAAGACCCATGTTTGTAATATCTCGCTCCTCGGAGCCTATTGAATAAAATACTTGAGTTGTAGAGTCATGTTGTGATGCCATGTTGTATTTGCACATATCGAGCATATTGTGTGTATGTTATTGAAATGCTTGGTTTGTGTGGGATCTGACTATCTAGTTGTTTATCCTTAGTAGCCTCTCTTACCGGGAAATGTCTCCTAGTGCTTCCACTGAGCCATGGTAGCTTGCTACTGCTCCGGAACACTTAGGCTGGCCGGCATGTGTCCTTCTTCGTTCCTGTCTCTGTCCCTTTGGGGAAATGTCACGCGATGAATACCGGAGTCCTGTTAGCCCGCTACAGCCCGGTTCACCGGAGTCCTGCTAGCCCAGTGCTACAGCCTGGATTCACTCGCTGATGACCGACACGTTCGATGCTGGGTCATGGATGCCTGTCCCTGTAAGTTTGTGACACTTTGGGTTTACGACTAGCCATGTCAGCCCGGGCTCCTTATCATATGGATGCTAGCGACACTATCATATACGTGTGCCAAAAGGCACAAACGGTCCCGGGCAAAGGTAAGGCAACACCCGTGGGGATATCGTGCGTGAGGCCGCAAAGTGATATGATGTGTTACATGCTAGATCGATGTGGCATTGAGTCGGGGTCCTGACAGGCGGCAAAAAGCATGAGGAGATTGATGAGCTTCTTCTGAAGGTTTTGAAGCTGACTGAAGATTTGCCAACCTCTGGTGACAGGTTGAGGACAGTTGCTGGTTTTTTCCCTATTGGCCATGGCCCACGAGATGAAGATATTGTTGCTGCTCACAATTTTGATTGTGGTGTGATTGAAAGCCTGAATATTGCAGTGACAAATGTTCATTCTTCGTATGCTCAATTGAGACATTCACAAGAAGAAAAATGCGGTCGGTATGAGAAGGATGCTGGGCATATTATGGATGAAATGATCCGTCAGGACGCTGGCGTTGGCGCTGATAATGTATGTTCTATGTTTTTGTGGCTTTGGACCTCTTTTTTGTGTATTATTTTGACTGCTCCTCACTTTCTTTTTTTTGTTATAGGCTGGTGTGGAATCTTCTGGTGTCGATGGAACTAGAGACGATGGAGTTGGTCAGGTATAAATACTCCTGCCATGTCTGTTCTGCCATGCTTCCCTTTTTCTTTGAACTTACATTTGTTTGGTTCCCATATTTTTTTGTGTACTTCTCTGTTGTGAAGTGTGTACTGCTTGTGCATAGTTGGAGTTTTTTCTTTTTTGGTTTGTTCTATGCCCGTAGACTGGTGTCGCTGCTCGTGATGTGCACAAAGAGACTTACGATGGCTCTGGGAAGGATGAGGTCTTGGGTGATGCAGCGTCCCCTCTGGATGTTGTAGCTGATAAGGTATAGTTGTATTACTTGTTCTTTTAGTGGGTTGTAATCTAATTTTTTGTTGTCTGATATAAACTTGATATACGTTGTTATGTTCATCCATATGCATTTTCATTTGCGTATGTTAGCTGCAATAGTTTCACATGTGTGATCTTCACTGTTTGACAGAAGTGAACTGTAGTTCTTTTTGGCATGCGTGATCCATACTTATTTACATAAGTGAGCTTCAGTATTTAACATAAGTGAACTGCAATGTTTGTCAAATTGAACTGCATTTCTTTTTTTATGTATACGTGGGTTGCAGTTGTAGTTGTGTTTGACACACGTGTATATGTGGACTGTAGTTGTTATGTGTATGTTGCCAGCAGTCTTTTGACATAAGTGTGATGTTTGTTGTTGTGTTAGTTATCCCCATGCTTATTTTTGTGTTACTGGGTGTTTTTTAAACTTTCCACAGGTTGGAGAACAAAATGTGGAAGTCCACGTTGATATGAATCAGGGCAGTTGTGTTGTTGATGGCCGTGCCAGTGTTGATGCTTCTGTATCGGTTACCGTTGAGTGTGCAGATCCTTCTATAGCTCAAGGATCCCATGATGCTATTCCCACCAGTCGGCATGAAGATTCTGATGTTGGCATTGAAAAGCCACTGGAGAATGTTACCCCTGCTGCTAGTGTTGTTGCTTCCCCTGTGTCTCTGGTGTCCAATGATGTTCCGGAAGTATTGATATTGGAGCCTCATGTAGTTGAAGTATCTAAGGAAGCTGCTGTTGACCAGACTGTCGTAAATTGAGAGAATGCTGATGTTGCTGCAGAAGGAAAGTCCAGTGAGGTTGTGGTGGATTCGTCGCAACCTATGCAAGAAAATATTTTGCTCAGTTCTGAAGAACAGCAGCCTGAAGACTCTGACACTGAAGGCAAGAGATTTTTTTTAACGGTGCAGTTTGATGTTTTTCTCATTCATGTTGTTTAATTACTATGTTATCTGTATTAGATGTTAAATGATAAGTGAAACTTTGATCTTTTGTCTATGATTTTCAAAATAGCTAGCAGAATTCCCTTATCTTAATATTTAAACTTCATTGTTTGGATAAGTGAACTTCATCTTTTTTATTACAGATGATGAACTCCCTGTTGTGACACCGTCGAGCATTGATCCAGCTCTTCTGAAAAGATACAATGAGTTGTACGCTGCTATTACAAGGGCTCGGAAGGACAAGAAGAAGAAGTATGGTTTTTTAGAAATTGTTTTGTTCATATGTATTATCTAATTTTTGTATTTACCCGTTTTTATTTGTTGTTATTTTTTTTAGTATCTTATGTTTGAGTTTTTCATGAAAAAATCAGGGACATGATTGCTTTTAAAATTGAGATGGGTGATATTAGCATTGGCGAAGTTGGTCAATCCTTTTGGGATAAAAGGATGCTCACTACAAGGCTTGTAGATCTTAGGGTTTCTTTGCTGGTAGATAAGTTTAAGAGATCTCCGACAATGGTTGTCCTGTACCATATTTGTGTAAGAATGCAGAAATTTTTGTTTTATTTTTTCATTTTCTTTTCTGATTTCGTGCAACGACTTGCTTTGCTTATTTTGATTTTTGGTTTTGATTTGGCAGACAAATATTTGGAATGGTGGTACTGTAGGCAGGAGTGTTAAAATGATGTTCTCTTCAAAAGCCGAGGAGCGTGTTGATAAAAAGGATATGGTGAGAGACTTTTTTATGTGTATTTTGCCTGTTTTGTTTTTATAGCATTCTGTTTTTTCTTGTTATAATAATTATATTTATTTTTTTCATGCTTCCAACAGGTCCTTTTTGCAACTTTTGATCCACCAGATACGAGGGATGGTGTTGGTCATTATTGTGTAGTTGCGTTAAATGTGAAAGAAAGGCGGTTTGAATTTCTTGACTCGCTCAACAAACCTGGCAGCCCTGATGCGGTCAGGGTTTTTAGGAGGATGGTTAAAAATATCAAGCGTGCATGGAAAGAAGGTAGCTTGAGTTCTGATGAGCCACTAAATCCTCCCACACTTGATGGATTTGTGTTGAAACATGTCATTGTCCCATTGCAGCCAAATGGGTGCGTTCTTTACAGCCCTTCTGTGTCATACCGTTCAAGTTTTTTTTCACTTAAATTTTTGTGAAACTGATGTTTTTTATATTTTTTATTGCAGGCATGATTGTGGATTCTATATGTTTCAATTCTTGCAGACATGGGATGGTGTTCGAGTTGCTAAGTTTGGGGTGGAGCACATTGGCTACATCAGAAAGGCCATGCTCTATAGCTGGCTAACATCGAGGAAGTGTTGCCTTGATTTAACATCACTTCTAATTTTTGCAGATAAAGGTTGTTTTATTGAACTTCTTTGTCCTTGCTTTATTTTATTTTTGACTACTGCTTGGTTCCGCTTCTTTATGGGCAAGTGGGCTGCATTGTTATTTATATGTGGGCTGCATTGTTGTATACAAGTGCGGGCTGCATTGCTGTAGAGAAGTGGGCTGCATTTTTATTTATACGTGGGCTGCATTGCTGTATACAAGTGCGGGCTGCATTGCTATAGAGAAGTGGGCTGCATTGTTATTTTATATGTGGGCTGCATTGCTGTATACAAGTGCAGGCTACATTGCTGTAGAGAAGTGGGCTGCATTGTTCTTTTATATATGGGCTGCATTGCTATAGAGAAGTGGGCTGCATTGATGTATACAACAGTGGGCTGCATTGTTCTTTTATATGTGGGTTGCATTGCTTTATACAAGTGTGGGCTGCATTGATGTAGAGAAGTGGGCTGCATTGTTATTTATATGTGGACTGCATTGCTGTAGAGATGTGGGCTGCATTGATGTATACAACAGTGGGCTGCATTCTATTTTTTCTCTATACATGGTTTTAGGTTTTTGTGTTTTGTACTGAGTGCTTCCATGTTTTTTCTGCATGTTTTTAGGTTTTGATTGGGGGCTTCATGAAGGCTGTACGTCACTGTTTGAGTCCCAGGGTTCTGATGTGGTTATGGAGGATTGTGTCATTGAAATCTCTCCAGATAATTCTGGTTTGAACACAAATGTGGCGTCTGGACCTGATGGTGGAAGTGTCTCTCGACCTAGCTCTCCACATGATGTATATGATGTTGATGATGATGATTTTGTTACACCATGTGCACGTGTAACTAGGACTAGGAGTGCATCAATTAATCGTCCTCATTTGGATGAGGTTGAAGTATTTTCGAACAAGAGGGCAGGTGAGAGGGCTTTTAAGTTGAGATGCTCTATAGAGAAATTGAAGCCTCCGAGGTTCAGATATATGGATGAGGCGATTAAAATAAAGGATCTTGTTCTCATCAAAGATTTTGTAACCAAATACTGCGAGTAAGTTTTTTATGTGATGCATGTGCCCTTTCATGCTTTTTGTTTATTTTGATTTTAGTTCTAATTTTATTGATCCCATCTGTGTATGTTTACTGCAGGAACGCGTTCTTTATGGTGCATGGTCTTTTGGTGATGATGTCGATACTTACAATATCGACTATATCTATGATACATTTGGCAAAGGAGCTTTAATGGATTCGTATATCATGGATTTTGTCATCAAGTACTAGAAGCAAGACCCTGAATTGGGTTTAGCTTATCAATCCGGTGAACGTTTGCTACTTTCACCTTTATTTAACACGGTAAACGTTTGCTGTCATTCTTTCCTACTGCACTGGCTTTTTCATGTCCATGCCTGCTTGCATTGTTTATTCTTTTTTTTTCATGTCCTTTTTTTGTTCTTTTTTGTGTACAGTACGTTCTTCAAATGGAAACCTCTGTGGCGAGAGATAATGACGGAAATCCTGTGTTGCCAGTTGTGCATAGCTCGTTTGTTTTAGAAGATGCAGTTAATCAGTTCAAATTTTTTTTGAATGACGGCGCAAACCTGTTGGATGCAAAACTGGTAAATTCATTGTTTTTTGTCATTTATTTTTCCTGGTTTGTTGCATTTCTTTTTATAGTTATTTTTGGAACAGTTGTCCTGGTGGTACGTGTCGAAAGAACTTTTGATTTCATTTTTTTATGCGAACAGATTATGATGCCGCGATTCAAGGATGGTCATTATTCCTTATACACGATGAACCAGCATCGCCAGACCCTTGATATCCATGACAGTAGGAAGTACACTGGCCATCCTGATGTCACGACAAGGTGGCGCAGGACTGACTAACACGCAGATTGCACTGAAGTGGTATGTTATTTTTTCTTTGCCAACCGTAAAGCTTTCTTTGTGTTTCTCCCACTGTATTTTTTTATAAACTGCAATTGTTTATGTAGTGAACTTCAACATATGCGCGACAGAACTGCATTTTTCTCACGTGCACTTAAAAGAGGGATTGTTTAGATGTTTGAGAACAACTTTTTTTTGGGGTTTGTTTGAATATCAACTTTTTGATCCGTGATGTGTGTTATTCTTACCTTGTGCTTCTTCTTTTTTGCCAGATGAGGAGGATGACTCAGCTGCTGAAGGCGATTTATGGTGAAAAAATGTATAAATCGAGGAACCTTCCTGACTGGGTTAAATTGGCAGAGAAGCCATCTTACCCGGTCGTGCCAGCGCAGGGAGCAAATGAGTGTGGAATCTATGTTCTGAGAATGACGCAGCTGTATGACGGCCAACATCTAGTAGAGAAAATTTTGAAATCCGACGTAACAGCTTCTCTTTTTTCTTTTTACTTTTTTGTTCTTTATGACAACCTTTTTTTAATCACTTGTTTGCATTTGTTTTCTTTTTTTCAGCCTGCTGCTGAAGATTGGAAGGCGGAGTACATGTTCCAGCTGCTGTTCAATCCTTTGAACATGTTGTGTTATGAAGACATGCCGCTTGAGTTACGTGAACTGATTGCGGACCTCGGGCTCACTTCCCTGTCGCAATCGCAGATGCAGTCGCAGACGCAGTAACAGTCATTTGGGGCACTGTTTTTTTACTAGGTGCAAAAGGCTGTGTGTGGACAATAGCTAGGTTTTGTTGTTGTGTTTGTGTGTGCTGACTATGTATGAAAAAGACTTTTTTTGTCGTTGTGTTTCTTCTTGTTCGTTTATGTGGCAGTGCATGTGGATGAATATGTATATGTATGTGTATTTTATATCAATAACTGATACAATATATATAAGTGTATAATTTTATTTTTTGTTGACGACCACGGTCTATGCGAACTGGCATTTTGTCACGCTTATATGTATGATATGTGTTCGATAAACTGTATCGCATTTGATGCCGAACTTCTTTGTCCAATATAAGAGAACTGCATTTTTTTGGCATTCAAGCAAAGTGTTGCACGTGTGTGCATGCCGAAGTTGCATTGCTTTATGACACCGAACTGCTTTTTTTTGCCAAAACAAAAAACGCATTACTTTTTGCCTATAGTTGCATTTTGTAGTTGGTTTTTTTATTTGTTTGTACGTTAAGGTACATGGTGGGGGGAAGTTTGGGGGGGGGGGGGTCCCCCCCCCAATTTTTTTAGTTGTCTATATATATTTTTGTATTGTTCTTGTACGCACTACGTGCGTTAGCGCGAGGCCGAGCAGGGGGTGGGGAGGGGGGGTGGTGACCCCCCTCCACATTCCCCTGCGAGGCCAAGCTTGGAACGAGCCGGAGCAGGCGGCGACGCGTCTTGCCGTGGCGCCGCATGCGTAGGCGAGTCCGTCATACCCCGTCGCCCCCCTGTCTATCTTAGGGTTTGGGGGGGTTTGCGCGCGTCCCCTTTCATGGAAAAAACAGAATGTCCGCACTGCGCCTGTTCACCAAGCGCACTGCGTGCGTTAGCGCGAGGCCGTGCAGGGGGTGGGGAGGGGGGGTCGTAACCCCCCCTCCACATTCCCCTGCGAGGCCGAGCCTGGAACGAGCCGGAGCAGGCGACGATGCGGCTTGCCGCGACGCCGCATGCGTAGGCGAGTCCATCATACCCCATCACCCCCCTGTCTATCTTAGGGTTTGGGGGTGGTTTTTGCGCGCGTCCCCTTTGATGGAAAAATCAGAATTTCCGCACTGCGCCTGTCAACCAAGCGCACTGCGTGCGTTAGCGCGAGGCCGAGCAGGGGGTGGGGAGGGGGGGTCGTGACCCCCCCTCCACATCCCCCTGCGAGGCCGAGCCTGGAACGAGCTGGAGCAGGCGGCGATGCGGCTTGCCGCGGCGCCACATGCTTAGGCGAGTCCGTCATACCCCGTCGCACCCTTGTCTATCTTAGGGTTTGGGGGGGTTGCGCTCGTCCCCTTTGATGGAAAAAACAGAATGTCCGCACTGCGCCTGTCAACCATGCGCACTGCATGCGTTAGTGCGAGGCCGAGCAGGGGGTGGGGAGGGGGGTCGTGACGCCCCCTCCACATCCCCCTGCGAGGCCGAGCCTGGAACGAGCCGGAGCAGGCGGCGACGCGGCTTGCCGCGGCGCCGCATGCGTAGGCGAGTCCGTCATACCCCGTCGCCCCCCTGTCTCTCTTAGGGTTTGGGGGGTGGTTTTTGCGCGCGTCCCCTTTGATGGAAAAAACAGAATGTCCGCACCGCGTCTGTCAACCTAGCGCACTGCGTGCATTAGCGCGAGGCCGAGCAGGGGGTGGGAAGGGGGGGTCGTGACCCCCCCTCCACATCCCCTGCGAGGCCGAGCCTAGAACGAGCCAGAGCAGGCGGCGACGCGGCTTGCCGCGGCGCCGCATGCGTAGGCGAGTCCCTCATACCCTGTCGCCCCCTATCTATCTTAGGGTTTGGGGGTGGTTTTTGCGCACGTCCCCTTTGATGGAAAAAATAGAATGTCCACACTGCGTTTGTCAACCAAGCGCACTGCGTGTGTTAGCGCGAGGCCGAGTAGGGGGTGGGGAGGGGGGTCGTGACCCCCCCTCCACATCCCCCTGCGAGGCCGAACCTGGAACAAGCCTGAGCAGGCGGCAACGCGGCTTGCCGCGGCGCCGCATGCGTAGGCGAGTCCGTCATATCCCGTCGCCCCCTGTCTATCTTAGGGTTTGGGGGTGGTTTTTGCGCGTGTCCCCTTTGATGGAAAAAACAGAATGTCCGCATTGCGCCTGTCAACCAAGCGCACTACGTGCGTTAGCGTGAGGCCGAGCAGGGGGTGGGGACCTTGTCTTTCTTCATTTATGTGTTGGGGCCCTTGTCATTAGTACTGCTTTCACCAACGTTGAGTACTGCACTTCGTGTAGCAAGTGTGTGTATTGGGGCTCATGTCATTCTTCATTTATGCATGTACTGCACTTCACGGATACACTTGTTGTACTGCCTTATGTTCGTTCTGTGAACTGTATTGACGTTTGTTTAGAAATGTATACGGATTATATTTTTTTAGATATATCAATATTAATTTTTATTTTTATATAATTACTATTTTTTTGGACTGTTATGTTTTGTATGTGCATACTATGTTTTGGTGTCACTCATTAAATTTTTCAAAGTTGTGTATATACTTGTTCTAATGCAAACGAATTTCTGGGAAAGCAATTGATCACAAGCAAACTTACATTGTTTTTATAAAAGAAATGTTCGATATGAAGCAACGGACATTATCAAAATCTTGCATACATGAAACAAAGAACAACACAACGCTTAAAGTAAAGTGAAACTAAACACAGCCCTGATTTTTTTCTAGTTGCTATATTGGATTACAGCCTTGTTCTTCTTCTTCTTCTTTTCTTCTTTGTCTCTTTTTGCCCTGTCCAGTCCCATTATGACATCGTAGATAATTCTCCATGACTCATATGTTGCGAATGCATCTATTGATGCATACTTGATAAGCTTGTTTGGCAGCGGGCAAAATCCCCACAGAGTATGGTCCTCCTTGCGGTTAATTTTTTTTCTTCATGTCATGGTAGTGAATGTCTATCATCCTGCCAGCAACATCAGCCAAAGAGTCAAACTTCTTTTTATTGTATGGGTCTCTCCATTCCACCTGAATATCAATGTAGTTGTTGGAGTTGATCTCCAAACCAGATACCTTCAGCTTGCTTTTATCTCCATCAATAGCGAATCCGACGAAGGTGTACTCATCATTCATCAGGAATTTTTCTAGTTCCATTGGCCTGCAATATATTTGTATAGAGTGAATATATTTTATTTCTTTAGAACTAGCAATGTTTTTTTTGTGTTTTTCTGAAACTGATCTGCAGTATGGATATCTGAATCTGTTGCATTGAGCATTTGCTAATACTTTGTTCAGCATAACTATTAAATCTGATAATAGATTGCATAAGCAATGCATGTTTTGTGTATGCTTGTATTGCTGAACCTAATTTCATACATGTTTTGTATGGTAATGTTGTAGTGAAGAAACTATAATTAAACTGCATGTATTGCTAGATAATATAATTCAAGAATTGAACACATGAGTGACATACATGGAGCCAGATCAAAACTGTCAATAAATTCATATGCCACGCTTTTTCAAGAATGAGAACCAAAGGTTAAATATTATGGCAATTGTAGTGAAGAAAATTTAAAATCAATATTGACAAGCAACAGTTATTCTTACCTGTCTTTAGCTGCAGATATGTGGTAGACAAGGCATTCTTTTTCTACGCATAGCTGTAGTACCGCTGCACGCTGTGGCTTCTTGTAGTGTGTGTACTCGACATCAACGCCGACTAGTTTGACGGGCATTCCGCCGAGCTTCCTCCTGAACGTGGACAGCATCTTGTCCACGTCTTTGCCCTTGCTTGTGCAAAGGACGTGGAGCTTGTGATTGCCGTGGAGGTGGACATCGTGGAGCTCCCTGGTGTACTTGCGGCGCTGCTTGTACAGAGGTGCATCCGCCATGATTCTCCTGTGTTCTCTGGTGTTTGTTATAGAGAGAGAGGTTAGTGAAAGGAAGAGCGGAGAAGAAGATGCAATTGGGTTTTTTGGGGGGACGAAGCAGTTGTGTTTTCTCCTCTGCTCTCCTTGACAGGACGTGGGAGAGGTGGAGCGGGGCGGTAGCATGGTGGGGCTCTGTTTTAAGTTTACGTGGCAATTGCCAAGAGGTTCTGCTATGAGGAGGCTCTTGTTAGTGCGTTGGAAATCCGGAACGTCGTCGCCTCTTTTTTCGTGATTAGATCAATGTACTAATGCAACTGTCAGAAAAAGTGATGATTGTGTTTTCGGTCAATTGTCCAAGCCAGTGCACTTCTTTTCTATCAGAAATGAACTGCTCAAGTCCACGTAGTGTACTGCAGTTTGATTCGCACACAGATGTACTTTTTTTCTTCTCTTGATAGTGCTCTTTCTTTTCTTTTCTTGATCTTTGTGCTAATACAGCGTTTGTTTGGATGGAGGGTAATGTGGCAAGGGGTTGTCGGAGTGCTTTGGTTAAGTAACAGGGGTGCATTCTTATTTCAGCCATACTGCATTGCAGAGCGAAGATAACTGCAATTCAGGAAAAAATAGTTTGTGCTTCCACGTGGAGAACTGCGTTGTTGTACGTCGCTGACTGCATCTGTACGTTGACATTGGGCTTCTTGTGTTTTATTTATTAATATTCTTACAGTGCCGATGCACATTTTATTTTGTTTGTTGTTATTCATTTAAAAAATGTTTGTCATTTTTATTTTTAATGTTTTATTTTTGAACGTATTGTTTATTCTTAGTGGGCTTTGTTGGTCGTCTGTTCGGGTAGTGAAGATGTAATTGGGCCCAAGTCGGCCTGTGAGCACGGCTTGGTTCCTATTTCGCTGTGTGTGCGTCCTAATGTTTAGTCCCACCTCGCCCGCGGAAGGCGCGCCCGACCTGTTTATAAGCGCTGGCGAGGCATACTGGTTGAACTCCTCCGTATACTTATCTGGGCGCTTATACACGGCGCTGGCAGCTATATGCTCTACGACCTGTGGGCCCATGTGAAACCGGCCCCGTGCACTGTGACTCAGAACGACTCGCCTTCTGTGGGTGCAGACCTATTACAAGATTGGCTGGGGCCGGTAGCACCTGGGTGGTCATTTATTATTATTATTATTATGCCCTATATGTTTTTTTTCAATGTTGGAGTGTGCACTGCATTGATCAGGGTTCCGTACTACATGTGTATGCATTGCGTACTGCATGTATAGTTGCCATTTTTTTTGCTTCCGTCTTTTTGCTATTATGTAATCCTTTTTCCCAATGTATGGGAGTGCACTGCTTTGTAAATCATACCTGTACTTCACTCATTATGGTTCTGTGTTGTACTTTCATGTACTTCCGGACTGTATTGAATTATTTTACGTGTTTTGCATTTTTCTATTTGTGTTTTTGCTCTTATGTATTCATTTTTTCAAATTTATGTTCGTGCACTGCTTTGTTGGGTATGTTAAGACTTCATTCGACAAATTCAGTGTACTGCATTCGTGCGCAACTTGCACTGCATGCGTCCTGTTTGCATTCTGCTCGACAATTTCATCACCAGCAAGCTAAGTTGAACAGAAAGCAAACTAACATAATCTGAGTTCATCATTACAGGCGATTGTGCATGGCAAGCAAACTAGGTTCAGCACACAAGCAAACTAAAGATACATAAGCAAACAACACAAAGCAAATTTGTTGATAATTCTAAAAGAACGCCGGCATTCTTGGCTCCTGGTCGGCACCATCTTCTTCTTCACCAGTCAGGCTGTCCCCATCCCCAGCTGCTCCTGGCGCGCTTCTTGGGGGGCTCCTCCTTCTCCAGCTTTGCACGGCGAAGGCCGTCCTGGGTGAGGGTGATGCGGTTCCATATCTCGTACGCTTTGTAGGCGTCCTTTGCCGCGTACTCGATGTGCCTCCTGGACAGAGGCAGGATGGCCCAGCACTGGTGCTCGTCATCGGTGATCTTCTTCTTCATGTTGTTGTAGTAGTCGTCGATGAGCACGCCGGAGAAGTCTCCGAGGGAGTCCAACGGCTTGGTTGCCTCGGGAACCCTCCACTCCTTCTGGATGTCGACGAAGTTGGCGACCTCCAGTTTGACACGCTCTAGCCTGGTTTTGTCGCCGTCGATGGAGAAGCCTGCAAAGATGTACCTGGGGTCGGCGAGGAAGTTTTCAAAGACGGTGCACCTTTCAGTGTCGCTCATTTGGAAGAGCAGCACCGGGTGATTCTTGCCGATGGAGAGCTGGCAGAGAGCGGGTTTTTGCATCGCTTCAGGGTCGTTGTCGTACTCGAGATCAATGTCGACGATCTTGTGGCGCTGGAGGCTGAGGTGGCGCTCGTACTGCGCGAGGGTGATCTCCATTTGCTTCTTGTCGTTGGTGTGGATGATGTGCAACTTGGTGTTGTCGTGCGCCTCCACGGCGTTATCGCCCTTGTACTCGTCGGTGAACGTCATCGCTGATGGCAGGGCTTGGTGCTTTTGGTGGGAGCACAATGGATACTTGTGTTGTTGTGGATGAGAAGGCCTTTGGTAGGGGTCTTAATTTAAGGGGAGGGCGCGGGGTGGGATGACCTCGTCAGATGAACTGCACGATCGCACTGATGATGCGGTTGTGCGGATCGTGGGTTGGTTTTGCATCTGTGATCGTGGGCTTGTGGCGATGGAACTGCTCCGATCGGGTGGTTGTATGCGAACATGGGTTTTTTTAAGGTGGGTTTGTTTTATTTTTGATCAGCACATTTTTTTAACCACCATTTTTTTCTATGCGAACGGGCATTTTGTTACGTTTTGTAGATGCATCCTGTGCGATAATGAACTGCATTAGTATATAGTCCTGCACTGCATCTTCTAGAATTCAGTACTGCACTTGTGTATACATGTGCGTACTTCACTGTTTTTTGAGTTTATTTATTCGTGTAGGGGTAATCGGGAACTAGATTGCCATACCGCACTGCATCGTGTAACGTAATGCACTGTATTGTTTACAGCTACGTACTGCATCTTGTTTTTTCTTGTACCTACTGCAATCGCTGGTACGGGAGGGGTAGGGAATGGAGGGGGGTGGGGCCCCCCCCCCATTTTTTTTAACTTATTGTTTTTTCTTAGTCGGCCTTGTTGGGCCTTTGTTCGGCTAGTTTAGAGACATACTTGGGTCCAAGTCGGCCTGTGAGCACGGCTTGGTTCCCGTTTCGCTGTGTGTGCGTCCTAATGTTTAGTCCCACCTCGCCCGGGGAAGGCGCGCCTAACCTGTTTATAAGCGCTGGCGAGGCATACTGGTCGAACTCCTCCGTATACTTATCTGGGTGCTTATACACGGCGCTCGTAGCTATATGCTCTATGACCTGTGGGCCCACGTGCAACCGGCCCAATGCACTATGGCTCAGAACGACTCCCCTTCTGTGGGTGCAGACCTATTACGAGACTGGCTGGGGCCGGTAGCACGTGGGTGGTCAATTTTTTTTTCTTTGTTACTTTTTCAACGTTGGGGCGTGCACTGCTTTTTTTAGTAAAACATGCGTGCACTGCATTGATTTAGTTTTAGTACTGTATGTGCACGCATACCGTACTGCACATTTTTTGGGACTAAACATTAGGACGCACACATTTTTGTGCACTGCATTGGTATCATTTTTGTGCACTGCATTGGTATCATTTTTCTTTATTGTTTTTCCTCTTTCGTATACTTTTTTCTTAGTGCAATGCTTTTGCGCCCCTATGCGCACTGCATTCGTCATAGTTCTGTGTCGCAGGTGTACACATCTTGCACTGCATGCATCCTTCTTTGTGCCAAAAAGCACGTACTGCACTTCATGCACACATATAGTGAACTTCCTGGTACGAATTTGGAGAACTGCACACATAAAATGGTCCGTGGATTATAATTTTTCAGAGTATTATTTTTAATGATCTGTGGTTTTGTTCGTGGGAATTTCTGCAGTCAAAGTACACCTTCTTTTTCCGTTCCTCTTTCTTTGGTAACATAAGCTTTCATTGATTGTCCTTTATTCTTGGGAACATAATTTCCATTAAGTCCCCTTTAATTTTCAGTTTTGACCTTTTTGCATTCCTCTTATATAAATGAAGGCTAACTTGTACCCTTCGTTTGCATTTCATTTTTCTCCTCTAGCCGCAAGTTCTCTCCTTTCTCCAGCCTATTATTATTTTTTTGCTTCTCTAGGTTTTTGTTGCGATGGCTCCAGGCCCCTGTTCGTATCTCTTCTGCTGTGGCCATGGTTGTGGTGTGCCGACGTACTGCAATTGTTCAGCTTGCTCGCAGGCCCGTCGTGCTCGTCGTGGTGGGAAGGTATTGTGCCGAACTGGGCGAGCCGAGCAGCTTGCATATGGTACAGTATTCACATAAGGATTGGATATGAGCCAGATCAACGTATCTGCGTTCTATTCTGCGTTGCTTCGCCGTGGCCTTGGTTGCACGAGTCCTTTTGTCCATCAGCTTACGCCAACAGATGTGGAGACTCACTACAAGATGGTATGTTTCGTTAGGTATGATTTTTTTATCTTAGTGTTTTTTTTGTATAATTCCATTGTATCCTGAACTTGTAGTATTTTAGGAACGCACTTTTTTCTTTGTGTTTTTTGAAGTGTACTGCAATGTGTTCTTACTTTCTTGTTTTTTTTTCTTGTGTGCATGTAGCTTATGTTTTAGTTTAGAGGTTAGAATATGTGAACTACTTATATATTAGCTGATCACTTCATATTTCTACATTTTTTCCAATTTTGTATGGTGTGTACTACATGTAGCTAGTCTATAGCACTGCATGATTGTTCAAATAGAACTGCATATTTGTAAGTTCCATACTGCATATTGAAAACATTTTATATGTACTACTTGTTGGACTGTTGTGCACTTCATCTATCTCTGTTCAAAACATGAGAATTGTACTGCTAGTTTTGTTCTCAAACAGTTTTATTATTTTTTATAGAAAATTCCTCAGCGAGCTGTTAAGTATGTGCGGCTCAAGAAGAAAGGAATTCTTGAAGTTGTTCTTGGTAATGGATACCTTAAACCAGCCAAGTACAGTGTAGGCGTTGACGGGCGGCTGTGTCTGCAGAAAGGGTGGAAGGAATTTGTCATTGATAGCGGCCTGAAGTCTGAGCAAGTTGTTGTCCTCAACTTCTTTGAACTCGAGGATCGTACTGTTAGAATCACGTTTGACGTGATTGGCTAAGGTTATGAGGTTGATTTGTAATAAGTACTTCTGCGTGTTGAACGCTTTCATCTTTGTGATGTGTTTTGTAATGAGCACTTTTGTGATCTGAACCGCTTCAATTATTATTCAACGGTAAATTTGTGTTTTGCATGGTTATAGTATGTGAACTGCTTATATGTCATCTGAGCATTACGTGTTTCCACATTTTTTCCCAATTTGCATGGTGTGTACTACATGTAGTTAGTCTATAGTACTGCATGATAGTTCGAAGCGTACTGCATTTTTGCAAGTTCCATACAGCATATTGAAATGTGTTTTATATGTACTACTTGTTGGACTGCAGCGAACTAACAACATTTTTTACATGGTTTTTGAATCAAAATGTGTCAATGTTTTACTCAAGACTGCTATATATATATGGTATACTCTATATACCATTTTCTTCTTGCATGGTTTACACAAAATTTAAACTGATACATAAGTCATAGAGTTAAGCAAATTGCTATGCATACGATTAATTTATTGTTTGTTCATCTATTTGGTCATTAACATGTTGCTTCTGCGCGGTGACTGGAGCGTGTCTAATGTTGCACTTTCTTTTGTGTTCCATGGCGGTGTTGCTGGTTCTTGTCTCTACACCTTTGTGTTTGTAGCCCCTCGCGTGCTGGTTGATGTCTGCTTTGGTTTTTCAGCGCTGTGAACTGCATCCTTCTTTGCTCCCCGTGCGCTGGTTGATGGCTGCTTTGGTTTTTCCGTGTTGTGGACTGCATCCTTCTTTGCTCCCCGCGCGCTGGTTGATGGCTGCTTTGGTTTTTCAGCGATGTGGACTGCATCCTTCTTTGCTCCCCGCGCGCTGGTTGATGGCTGCTTTGGTTTTCTAGTGATGTGAACTGCATCCTTCTTTGCTCCCCGCGTGTTGGTTGTTGGCTGCTTTCTTTTCCAGTGGTGAGAACTGCATCCTTTTTTGATCCCCGCGTGCTGGTTGATGGTGGTTTTCGTTTTCCAGTGCTGTAAACTGCATCCTTCTTTGATCCCCGCGTGCTGGTTGAAGCATTTCCTCGTGGTGGTCTTGTTGATATTGTTTCTTCATGTTCTTCGTCCTCTTCACTCTCTTCAGTCTCTTCACTCTCTTCTTCCTCTTCATCATATGTTTCTTCATAAGCCACTGTTTCTTCAGTTTCTTCACGTTCTTCGTCCTCTTCACTCTCTTCTTCTTCCTCCTCTTCTCCATCTGCTTCTTCATAAGCCATTTCTTCTTCACTTGTGTCATCATATTCTTCTTTGATCTCACCTTCTTCGTCTTCCTCATTTTCTGATCTTTTTCTTTTTCTTTTGAGGCAGGTTCTTGAATTGTGTCTCTTCCTCTTTTTGCAGATGCTACAACGTCTCGGTTTCGTCCATTTCTTAGTGTTGTGAGTGGAATTTCTGTTTTGTTGTGCATCTCCATGTCCTCGTTTTTCTTGTTCATTTCTTTTTGTACACGTCCTGGAATTGTGGCCGCTGACTTCATTACATGTTCTGCACATTCTTACTCCCAGTGGGCGACCATCACTGTCCAGCTCAGGCTGTGGCTTACTGTTTTTGTCATCATTTTTCTCCTTGCATGCCACCTTTTTCTGGTTTGCGTCTCCCCCTTTCTTTCTTCCTCTTGTGTTTGAAACAGGAGGTGGAAGAATTGTTTCTTTTTTGATAGCACCAGTTCCAATGTGTTCAGTTTTTTCTTCTTGCTCGGCTTTATTGTCATGTTGGTATTTCTCTACTTGCTTTAGTTTTGCTGCTGCTTCTTCTTCTTCTTCGTTGAGCACGTCAACTTCCTCTATCAGTGCCCTCATACCAGACAACGCTCTGTGGCACCCAGCGTTTGACCTTGTCGCTCTGTTTGCAAGGTCCATTGCTGTTTCTGTCAGCAATTTTCTACGGCAAAAAAGCGAGGTTCCATCTGGTGCTGTTTGTTCGTAGTCTCTTCTGTCAAATGTTGCATCTGATCTTGCGTTACGGGTGTATCCTTTCATGATGTACACCTCAGCAATGTTGAGTACTCTCAAATGAGAAAGCATGCATAAGACATGGACGCAGAAGAGGCCTGCAGACAAACACTTTTTTTTGTTATGTAAGTGAACTGCATGAAATTAGTAAACATATTTTTTTTTCATTATTTGTTCATTTTTTAAAGAAGTGAACTTCATTTGGTTTTGTGAATTACACATGCATATGTACTTTTAAAGTTCAGTAAGTTAGCTTTCGTGCATGACTATGAGAATCTCGATTTTTTTTTGCTAGGAGTCTCACCTGTGTGTGTCTAGAGTTTGCACTCACATTCGTAGACACCTTTCTCTTCATTGGCGACCACTTGGAAATTATGCCTTGCCCAGTCAAATGCATCTGATCTGTTGTAGTGGTGTACGAGATACTTTGTCGGGTTCTCAGGGCACCGTTCTGCTCTGAATGCAGTGCTACGGTAGAGTGTTTCTTTGAAATCTGCAAACACTGCCCTTGTATACACTTTTGATAGCTGAACTTCGAAGCCAAACTTTGTTGTTGTTTTTATCTCTGACTGCATGATCACAAATGCACTGTTATGATCCAGAGAAATGAAAAAATTGTTTGTTTTTGTAGTCATATTTTTTAAGCAGTTTTGATTGACATTTTGTTTACCTCATTTGCTACTGTCTCTGCGTGCTTGACGGCCTTCCTGGTCTGAATGCGCTTGTCCACCTGCTGAGCAAACAGATGGAGATCATGCTTCTCCCTGACAAAATTTTTCTTCAGTATGCGGTTCATGCTCTCGCTTCTTTGTGTGGAAGTCATCCGAGCACAGAAAATTTCCTTGTAGTAAGCTGAGATCCACTCGTGCATGTCTTCCCACAGTGAATTCATCACTTCGTCCTCTTGCAAGTTGTACCTCTGAATGAGGTTCTTCCATGCTCGTTCAAATTCTGACGGCATTAGTGCGTGGTTCAGCACTGCATTGAGTTCGTCCTTGAGCTTCTCGTGCGCCTTATACAGCAAGGCAAGGTGGTCCTTCTACTTCTTCATGATATGCCACCGACACAACTTATGCAGAGTTTGTGGGAGGATAGTTTTTAATGCTGCCTTCATCGAAGAACACTGGTCTGAGAAGAGACAAATAGTGTTTTTTTATTAAGTTGTTTGTGTGTTTGCAAGATAGATGGATGGAATATAAGTGCACAAAACAAAACAAAACGTAAGTATGCAGGTGTTTTTTTTATTTTTTGTACCTGTGAGCATGCAGATTGGCGGCTTGTTGTTCATACACCTCAGAAAGGTTTTGAAAACCCACTCAAATGAGGGTATTGTTTCATCTCGCACGAGTGCAACAGCAAATATGGTGCTTTGTAGATGATGGTTCACCCCCACAAACACTCCCAGCGGCATGTGGAATTTGTTAGTTTTATACGTCGTGTCAAATGTAACGCAGTCTCCAAAATCTTCATACGATCCTCTGCAACTTGCGTTCTCCCAAAAGACGTTTCTTACACGGTTATCTGCATCAACGTCATAATCATAGAAGAACTCTGGGTTTATCTTTTGCATTTTCTCAAAGAAATCCAGAAGTTTCTTGACATCATCTTCAGACTCTTCTCTGGCAAACTTCTGTTTCCTGCATTTTCATAGACAATTCAAACTTATCTCACCAAACAGGGAATAATTACAGACAGATACGTGCTTACCTGTTTACCTGGTCGCGGCTAGTATGTCCCATGTACTGCAGACCACCGGACATACGCGACAGCGTCGACATCATCTGAGCATGTGTGTGGTTGTCCAGTTGCATGTCTTTCACTAACTGGTCTATCAAAGGATCGTCTTTTTTGTGCGATCGCATGTGCAAAAGCATCCCGGGGCTTTCCAGCATCTTGTGATTGTGGTTGAGTTGAACCATTTCTATCACAAATTTGCCATCCTTCCTTTTTTTGACTCTAATCTTTGCATTGCAGCCAATCATTTTTTATGTCTTCTGACGTACCCGGTGATAATCTGACACGGCCTGCTTGTGGACCCCTTCTCTTGAGCAGACAATGTAGGCATTTGTCCTGTGTTTTGCCCTCTTGCGTATGCCAAACCCTGCACATCTTGCATAATTATTGTAAAAGTCTCATGCCTTGTCATACGTTGTGAACTTCATTCCAGCAGCAGGTACGAGGTTGAGTGGCATGTTTTTATCCTGCATTAATCGAAATGCTATATGAGAAAATTTGTTATGTTCTGTTTTTTGAATACGAGGAGTGCATACGAGTTTAATAAAGCATTTGCAATGTTCCTAGCCAAAGCTCACAAGAAATATCAGTGTGCACTGCAATATTATCTGAATGGACTACAATTATTTTTTTCAGACCATAAACTTACATGTGTGTAGAGTCGTTCGCCTGATGGTGTTTGCAGCTCGCCGGGTCGTATTGGACATGGCGGGGTTATAGCAAATGTGTGTAGTTGAGGATCTCGCGGCAGTAACAGTGAGGAGGATTTGTACCTGCTATTTACTTTTGACCGAGCCACCGTTGGTGGTCTCAGCATCGAAGTTGATGCAGCAGGTCTGGTTGGAGCTCTGTTTTTCGGTGCAGCAGGTGGACACTGAGCTCTGTTTTGGGGTGCGGCAGGTGGACGTGGTGGTAATCCAGTGTTGTGACGATGTCTCGGTGGATTGGTTTGAAAATTTTGGAGCAGTGGCACATCATCATAGACATAATCATCATCTGCTGCAACATCGTGTTCAACTGCGTCATCATTATCTGTTCGGACATGCTGTTCAAACATAGTGAACTCGTGCTTATACTCTGGGTTGAGAACTGTTATCGGCTCATCTTCATCGTCATCGTCTTCATCATCGTGTTGGTGAGTGCCTTCCCAGACGAATGTGACATCATCGTCATCTTCAACTACATCTTCTTCCTGGGAAAATTTTTCTTGTGGAGAGTACTGCACCCTGTTTGTCGTCGTGAAGAATCCATGAGGAATCTCAGGGGTAACCCAGCCGGTATCTCTTTCAGAAGAATATCCACTCTTCTGAAAGTTGTTGTTCTCAGTGCTGTCAATTATACGCGGCATTTTGTATCTGCTGAACGTCATCTCCTACACACAAAATGACCGAGCTGCATTGTCAGGTTAAATGAACTGAATCATGCGAACTGCAATGTGTTCAAAATGGTACTGCCGAAGCATTGCATGGTGACTGCATCACCCCTCAAGGTGAACTGAAGCAACCGCACTGCATCATTACACGTAATGAACCTATACAAGCGTACTGCATTTTCCCCCACAACGAACTGAAGCAACCGCACTGCATAGGTTTTGTACTGCATAATCGCGCGATGTACTGCTTGTACTGATTTGTCTAGGGAGGGGAGGGGCGGCGTCACTGCCGGCCGCTGCGCTGGAAGAAGGCCAGGAGGGGAGGGACGGCGTCGCTCCCAGGCCGCCGCCGCGGGAGAAAGCGGGGAAGGGAGGGGCGGCATTGCTCCCAGGCCGCCACCGCGGAAGAAGGCCAGGAGGGGAGGGGCGGCAGCTAGCCCAGGCCGCTGCCGCGGTAGAAGGCCGGGAGGGGAGGGGCGGTGGCGCGATCTGTTGGTGGTGTGCAGAATAAGGTGTTTTGGTGTGCAGAATAAGGTGTTAAGGGGTGTTATCATAATAGACCCACCCTATATATATATATATATATATATATATATATATATATATATATATATATATATATATGACACCTCTTTTGTACTCCCAAGAGTACATACTCCTACCCATGGATCGGTTAAAAGGTTGAGTTAATTTAAAATCGGTTGCAACAAACTAGCAATGCTAGTTATTTAAAATGGCTAATTGATTCCCTGGTTAAACGCAACTGCTTCTAGAGGCTAGGATTACGGCACCTTTGTTTTTTATTTGAGGGGTTACGGCACCTTTGTTGATATGCATACTCACGTGGTCTTTCCTGATATTTCTATATGGTATATAAGAAAAAGTAGAGTAGTATACTGTAGTATGAAATAGTATATACTTTTTTTCAGGTAATAGTATATACCTCTTGCCAAGTTAAAAATTAATTATATTTGTAGAAAGAGGTATATACTGCTTTTGTGTAAATACTACTTATTCAAGGGTATAAATTGTTCGCAAAAAAAGAGTTATATACTGCCTTTTTTAGAGAAGAGATATATACTACTTCATTCAGAACTTTGTTCTGCTTGGCAATTAAAATGGTGTATACTTACTTTCCCTAAAAAGGAGTATATACCGATTTTCCGCAAGTAAGTACGTACTGATCAATTAAGACAAGTATATAGTGTTGATTTTATAAGGGAGTTACTGCAAAAAAAAGGAGTTTACAAGAGAGTATCTTGCATGCTAAAATAAAATACCTCATAGCTATATTATAGAAGCGGTCTAGACCAAAGTTCCATCTTGACATAAACGAGTATACGTCCAAAAGAAAAGAAAAAAAATGAGGGGGCACGCATGTGCACTTTGCTTATACAGTTTCTTACAAATGTATACAGAAGATTACTACATGAACTTAATATACTACAAACTACTGTGTCAAGAGATACACCAAGCAGTGCTCCTTCTGACTGGAATAATGCGTCAGTTTTTATGATATGATTCCTGGTCCCTGAACGAACTTCAAGCACATCAGTCATCACTGCAGTACACAGTGCGTGAGGTTGTCCCTCGGTCTGCCACCGCCAGTCCTTCGCTGCGTGACATCGTCAAGCCCCCGTGAGCTATATTTCATGTTGGTGGTTCAGCCGATGCTTGTCCTGCTTGCATGAGAACGTCGTCGAGCCGCCGGCTACGTGCCTCGTTCATCTGAATTACAGTTTCAACCATAGATTTATAGTGCATACTCCACTAGATTCGATTCATACGGAGATCAGAAGGAATATTAAATACGTGCACATACCTGTGCAAATGGACTCCATGGGCGAACAAGGAAGGTACACCGTTCTCGACGGCGCCATTGTTGCCGACGTCGCACGAGACCGAAGGCAGCGTTGTTTTCCTGCCGCCGCCATCCGTACGCCGCAAGGAGGGATTGTATTTTCTAGCTATGCAGTCTGATCGATTAGGTTTCTATAGATAAGGTTAGGTAGTCTTAATCCTATAACCATGGAACGGTCAACAAACTTTCAAACTGAACGTGATCTCCGCATGGCATGTCAGCCGCGCTGTTGGAGCGCCGATGCAAAGGGGTGAGACATGGCATGGGAGTACATACTCTTAGGTGTATCAACCCATTTTCCTATATACGACTTTCTCGCACAACCATTCATGCGCGCGCGCGCACACACACACACACAGATATATATATATATATATATATATATATATATATATATATATATATATATATATATATATATATATATATATAAAAGTTGGTATATACAATTTCTCCTACAATTCGCATGGAGATCATTACATCGAGGCATTACTTCGGTAGCGGGTAATAGAATTCTCCTTTGGAATCTATGACTTGGTCGAGCAAAAATTCTGCTATTTCCTCTTGAATCGCTCGTATGCGATTCTCTGGTAGGAGCTGATCCCGCATGCCCTTCATCTTTAAAGAAGGAGATCAATATGCATGTATTAGTTGTGTGTGTATATATTAGGTAATGATGTAAACATTGTGAATAGTGTTCTGGCAAACGTACCAATTGGTCTCTGTCAGGTTTGCTTCTTTCGTACGTCATCATGCGAATGTTCTCGCAAACGTAGTATGCACATAAATCATTCCCCAGTGTCTGCTTCAGGGCCTTTAATTGTAGAATTCAATCAGATAATAATTAATCAAGCATGCTAATTAATGGTACTGAAGCTAGAATTAAAGAGATGTTAGCTGGTGGCCCACATTGGCCCACATCTCAGTAGATAATGGATAGGATTCAAAGGACTCCTGGTCATACACTTGGGGGACCAGCGAATACACTGCTAGAAGGTTTTATAAGTTTTCGAGACGTGACAACACACAAAACATATCATTAGCTCTGGAAATCAAAGTTGACAATCAAGATTAAAGTTTTTCAATGGCTTTTATTACCAGACTGTCTCATTACAAGAAACATGCGAGGCACTAAAATATTGGCAATAATCTAAACTGCCTTCTTTGTGATCAAAGATAAGAGGATGTTGACCACATGATCCTCAGTTGCCCCTTCAGCAAATACTGTTGGTCAAAAATTGGGATGGACCCAAGAGATCACACCACACGTCTCTCCTGGCTGGAAACGACTAAAAGTAATTGGAACAGGCCAATGTTCATGGAAATCTTCTTACAAGCCTCCTGCAGCATCTGGAAAGAAAGAAACGATAAACTCTTCAGAAATATCAACCCTTCATACCACTCTTGGCTGGCCAGATTTAAGGAAGACTTTAGTTTATGACAATACAGTGTCAAGGAGAATAAGAAAGATTTTATATTCCCACCGTTAGATTCCCTCCCTACTGATTAGACTGAAAACAGCTTGTTATGTTATGCCACCCCAATGCCAAAAAGTGGGCAAGGGGTGACTCTTGTATGTAACATGTACATTGTAATGTTTGTAGAGGTAATATATCACAGTGGGAGCCTCTCCCACTGTCACAAGTTTCACAAAAAACGTAATCAACATCAACTAGAATATGTGTGTACCCATTAGAAGATGGAAAATGTCACATATAATCAAATCCCCAAACATCAAATGGTTCAATAACACGTGAATAATTCATAGGCATTTCCTGACGTTTACCAATATTACCAATTCTTTGGCATTCGTCACAAGATAAAACAAACTTATTAGCATCCTTGAAAACAGTAGGCCAATAAAAACCATATTGCAATACCTTATGCGCGGTTCTATCTCCAGCGTGGTGTCCTCCATAAGCTTCGGAATGACACTTAAGTAGGATTTGTTCCTGTTCATGATCAGGTATACAATGTCTAATAAGACCATCTACTCCTTTATAAACATGAGGGTCATCCCAGAAGTAATGTGTTAAATCAAAGAAGAATTTTTTTTGTTGGTATGTAAAACTAGGTGGTATAAATTTAACAATGATGTAATTAGCATATTCTGCATACCAAAGAGTATTATGAGAAGCATTTATGACATCTAATTGCTCTCAGGAAAAATATCTTTAATTGGTAGTGGGTTATCAAGAACATTTTCCAACCTAAACAAGTTATCAGCTGCGGGATTTTCAGCTCCCTTTCTATCAATAATATGCAAATCAAATTCTTGTAACAATAGAACCCACCTAATAAACCTAGGTTTAGCATCTTTCTTTTCCATAAAATATTTAATAGCAGCATGATCGATGTGCACAATTACCTTAGAATCAACTATGTAAGATCTGAATTTGTCGCATGAAAACACAATTACTAAAAATTCCTTCTCAGTAGCAGCATAATTTCTTTGAGCACTGTCTAGAGTTTTACTAGAATAATGGATACCATTTAATTCCTTATCAACTCTTTGTCCTAGAACAACACCAACAACATAATCACTAGCATCACACATAAAGTTAAATGACAAGTTTTAGTCAGGTGGTTGAACAATAGGTGCAGAGGTTAAGACTCTCTTAAGTGTTTCAAAGGCTTCTACATAATCATATCAAAAACAAATGGAACATCATTTTGTAAGAGATTTGTGAGGCCTAGAAATTTTAGAGATGTCTTTAATGAACCTCCTATAGAAAGCAACCTGACCAAGGAAATTACTTATACCTTTAATATCTTTAAGACATGTCATTTTCTCAATTGCACAAACTTTAGTCTTATCTACTTCAATACCTCGTTCAGAAATTTTATACCGCAAGACAATACCTTCATTCACCACAAAGTGGCACTTCTCCCAATTCAAGACAAGATTAGTTTGCTCACATCTCCGAAAAACTCGATCAAGGTTGCTTAAGCAATCATCAAAAGAAGTTCCATAAACGAAAAAATTATACATGAAACGTCAACAATCTTTTCACAAAAGTCATGGAATATAACAATCATACATCTTTGAAAGGTAGCAGGTGCATTACATAAACCAAAAGACATATGTCTATAAGCATAAGTTTCAAAAGGACAAGTAAAAGTGATTTTCTCTTGATCAGCTTGTGATAAAGGTCTATAAGCATAAGTTACAAATTATCTTGCTATCAGACTATCTGTTACCGACAATTGCAGTGCTTGCAGAAAATATCTTGCTGAAAACCGCTTGCCATTTCCTTCTGCTCCTTGTTGGGTTCGACACTCTTACTTATCGAAAGGACTACGATTGATCACCTATACTTGTGGGTCATCAGTTGCTCCATTTTTTGGTTAATTCACGTGTCTCATATCTTTCATTTGTCATGCATCTGGTTCACTAATACCTTCTCTATTAACTAATACCTTCTCTTTACTCAATGCAGATCTAGAAGTTCATGGGGTATCCGACATTCCACTTGAATGCAACACAGATCACTCGGAGCCTAGAGGCATACATACTATGGCTTTTCGGGAAGGTGATGTTCACAGAGAACCATGTTAGCACTATTAGCACGTGGTACATCCCTATTGCACTTCGTAACATTAGGGCACCCCACACAGGATACACAGTATGACCAGGATGAGTCCGAGATTCCTCTTCCTAACATTAAGGCACCCCACATGTATGGCTGGACGACACCTAATACACCGCCTGATCGCCGTGCCAAACGTCTTCAGCGGCGCTTCTCTCTATCAGTAGAGACATGACTATCTACTTATGCATGAGACATATTCCTATTATATGTATGAGACAAATGACTATCTACTTATGTATGAGACATATGCATATTCTATTTTAGTGCTCAATTAGTTTAGTGGGGATAATTCTGATACAACAAACTAATTATCCAACATTGTGAACAACTACAACATCAAATTAAGATACAATATAATGCTCCTACAATAATACAATACAAACTAATAATACAAGTACATCCGAATTAAACGGTAGGACTGAACTAAAAAATACAGCTTAAAAACTACATGAAGGCATCATCGTCATCCTCCATCGTTGCAGAACTCTTGCCCTTCGACGCTGCAGTAGTCTTGGCCTTGGTGCTTGGCATGAAGAGATCATCTTCGTCCTCGCTATTGGCACTCCATAAAAAAGTATGTTCTGCTGCATACTTTAGGTATGATTCACTCTTATGATGTTGCTTCTTCCATCTTCCATGCAACCTGAAAAGTTCTTTCCATATCTCCTCAAAGGTCCTTGAAGGCCACCCGCACCTAGTTAATGCGTGACCCAGCTCATTCGGTAGGGTGTCACTACTGAGGAGTTCGTCCCACAAAACTATACTATTGTCTATCTTCACATCGCCGGCTAAACGCAAAAGGCATTGGGACATACTAGGGTGAAAACTACGATCAAAAGGAAAACCAGACATATTGACTACACTGGACTGCTTACCCCACCTTAGTGTGGAGGGGGTTTTATAGGTTGAGAAGAGAGGATTAGGCGGAAATTCAGAAGTGGGAAACTATGACGAAAGATATACGTGGAAACGGTGGCGCGAGATATACGCGGGTACTCAGAAGCAAGAAACTATGGCAGGAGATAAAAGCGGGACACTATGGCGGGAGATATGAGAGGGAAACGCTACTGGCACCTGGTCCCATAGCGGCAGGTGCCACGTGTTGGCTGGCGTAGTTGCCGGCACAGCCCAGGGGTGTCAATCTGATCCAGCAGTAGTCCTTTTTGTTAATTAAATTAGCCAAGGTGGTATTTTTGAAAGAAAAAAAATGTTTGCATGCAGCTACCCACTTTACCAAAGCCGATAGGAATAAATTGTTTTCGGCAAAACCAATTAGTGCTAAGGCGAGTGATGGGCGTCGATGCGCCGGCCCAAATTTGGGCCGGTCGTACCAGCATCGTACGATTAAACAATCAGCAGCCGCACGATTCACTTCTTCCTTTCCCTCGAATGTCTTCTTTTTTTATAAAAAGTTTTCATAGACGACGACACGCCAGCCTCGAAGCACCTCCCCCCGTGTCTTCCCTGTCGCTGCCCTCGCCGCCGGTCGCCTTCGTCGTCACCGGTCGCCGTCGTCGTCACCGGTCGCCGACGTCGCCTCCTGCGTTTCGCGCCAGCAAAGTGACCCTGCGGTTCTAGCTCCCTGTAGCGACGATTGCAGCTCGGTGGCCGCTGCTCGCCGGCTCGCCGGACCCGCTCACCGGCTCGCCGTCGCCGCTCACCGGAGCAGCTCACCGGCGCCGTTCGCCGGGCCCGCTCGCCGGTTGGATGGTTGCAGCAAAAATCAGTTAGTACTAAAAAAACTGGTCCCAAATCTGCTTCAGGCGGTTCCAGCAAAATCAAATGCTCGTTGTAGCAAAATCAAAACATGGTTCCAGCAAAAAAGCACAAATTACAGCACAAAAAAATGCCTCGCCACCGCACCTCATGAAGAAATTTCATTCCAGCAAAGAAACTCTCTGGGTCTCATCTCCGTTGAAGCAAAAAAATCGCGGTAGCAGCTATCTGTGTCCCGGTTCCAGCAAAAAACTAAGATGCAGCTCCCTGTCATGCAGCTCCATCCATCCCGAATGTAGCAAAAAATTGCACCGGATCCAGCAAACCAAGGATACGGTAGTAGCAAAAATTACAAAACAAAAAAAAATGAAAGTTGTCCCCCAACAAAAGTCAAAAACGCCGATGTAGCAAAAATTCAAGCTTGTTCCAGCAAACCAGAAAGTCAGTAGTAGCAAACTTGCAAATTTGGCGGTGGTTCCAGCAAAACCAACCGCCTGTGGTAGCAAAAAAGATTACTGGTTCCAGCATCATCGGATGCTGGTTGCAGCTTTCCAGTCGGCCGGTTCCAGCAACGAGGTGTGCCGTTTCCTGCATCGCTGCCCCAGCCGGCACCGGTCTCCGCCGTCGCACACTATGGTAACGCAGCGGGTGCACGAGCTTGCAGCACGGTCGTCCTGCCCTTTGGACGCTGCTCCAATATGAACGGCAAGAAAAGAAACATCAATCTTGTGCTTGAGCCCAACCTCATGGGATCCATGGCGGACTGCACATGGCATGAGAGAAAAAAGGAAAAAAGCACGGACGAGCTCACCCCTCTCATAGATCTATGGAGGAAAAATGTTGTGCGGAGCGGAGAAGGCAACAAAAACGAGCTCAATTTCATGGGGATTAGGTGTGAATTTTGGAGAGAACACAGGAAGGAGAAGAGATTGAGAACTCGGGGACTGAAGGGCGAGCAGGACGAGGATGCCTCGTGTGGTCTCCAGAAAGAGCGAGGGGATAAGATAAAAATGATAGGGTTAGAGATAAGTTCTGTGGTTGGTGGGCCTAGGCTGCCTAGCGACGCGAGCGAGAGGACCGGCCGAACGCTCGGCCGGTCGACCGGCTATAAACATTTTCCTAGTGCTAAAGGGTCACGCTAAACCTGATTGGGGCCGTTGCCAGTAGCTGAGTGGCTAGTCGGCTTGGCCGAAGCAGACTCGATCCTAATCGGTTCCGCTGAAGCCGATAGGATTCCAGCCGGCTTCAATGTGACCAACTGAACCCAATCCGCTTCGCTGATGCCGATGTCGTATTATTTTTGAAAAGAATCAAAATGACGTAATATTTCTCAACTCTACCCCAACAGCCGAATTGACGGACCCGCGTCTTGCACTCCTGCCGCTTGCTACGCCCGGAATCGAGCGGTCCGAGCGCGCTATGCATCAGCATGAACGCGATCGACCGAGCGCGTTCGGCCCTACGGATGGACGCCGCACGCGCCTCCATCCTCGTGCTTTCCTGCACGGGCACGAAGAAAGTCCTGGCCCTGCCCGCCGGGTCCTGCTGGACGATCTAGCTAGCAGCTACGCAAGCGTGAAGAAGCGTCATATCCGGCCATGGCGAGCCTGACATCAGGCGCGACTCCATCCTCCACAGTCCACGGTGTGATGCAATGCGCGTGCCAACCATCCGGACTTTGGTTCCAGAGCCAGCCAACATGTACTGCCGTGCACGCATGAAGCTGCAGAAATGCAGACCCGGTTCTTCTTTAACCGCTGGAGGTCCGGTTAATTGTAAGCGTTCTTTAATTTGGTAGAGCCTTTTAATTTTGTTTCTTAATTTCGTTGAGGCTCCATCACTCCTGATAACCCTGAAGGTATGACGTACGTGTAGCTTGAGAAACGATCTGCCAAGAGTTTCACCACAGCTTGTTCGAATCATATAGCTAGTCTCTTGCATATCATATTGTTACAAGCTACCGGCTTGATGGCTACCTTGATGTTCACTATCTTTCTTCTCTTAGTAAAAGATGACTGCGGCAGACATTCCGGTAAAAAATGGTCAGCTCAAGTCCCTTTCGGGATATAGATCTGCAGTGTGCACGTACGCGCGCCCCGTGCGCCGAATTAACAGGCGATGGAAGATGGATCGAGAGAGACACAAGCACCCGAAGTTTCAGGGGCTAGAAATTATCAAAGAATACTTGAGGGTCGTGATTGGCGAACCTGGGAGAGAGGCATTGCCATCTAATTACCCCCAAAGTCTATTGGGCTCTATTCTTGGGAATAACGGCCGAAGGACTTGCCAAAATAGCCCACCACCTCAGCGATATCAAAGCGAAGGCTTACTGAGTGGAGCAAGAATATTTTCTCCAAGGTCAAGATCCAGCTTCATGCGGCTCACCTTGTGATCCTCCATTTGGATATTGCACAAGAGAGTAGGACCCTTTCCCCGGCGGAACGGGACCTTCGTGCTAGACTCAAGCGAAGAGTGGTTAGCTTGGCGGTCCTTGATCGGGCTCGAAAACACCAGTGTGCTATGTTGACAAATCTGAGGGAGGGTGATGCCAACACCAAATTCTTCCACCATCGCATCAATGCCCGTAGGCGAAAAAACCACATTCACCGGTTAAAGCATGCACAGGGTGAAGGAAATATGCCCTAGAGGCAATAATAAAGTTATTATTTATTTCCTTATATCATGATAAATGTTTATTATTCATGCTAGAATTGTATTAACCGGAAACATAATACTTATGTCAATACATAAACAAACAGAGTGTCACTAGTATGCCTCTACTTGACTAGCTCGTTGATCAAAGATGGTTATGTTTCCTGACCATAGACATGTGTTGTCATTTGATTAACGGAGTCACATCATTAGGAGAATGATGTGATTGACTTGACCCATTCCGTTAGCTTAGCACTTGATCGTTTAGTATGTTGCTATTGCTTTCTTCATGACTTATACATGTTCCTATGACTATGAAATTATGCAACTCCCGTTTACCGGAGGAACACTTTGTGTGCTACCAAACGTCACGACATAACTGGGTGATTATAAAGGTACTCTACAGGTGTCTCCGAAGGTACTTGTTGGGTTGGCGTATTTCGAGATTATGATTTGTCACTCCGATTGTCGGAGAGGTATCTCTGGGCCCTCTCGGTAATGCACATCACTTAAGCCTTGCAAGCATTGCAACTAATGAGTTAGTTGTGAGATGATGTATTACGAAACGAGTAAAGAGACTTGCCAGTAACGATATTGAACTAGGTATTGAGATACCGACGATCGAATCTCGGGCAAGGAACATACCGATGACAAAGGGACCAACGTATGTTGTTATGCGGTTTGACCGATAAAGATCTTCGTAGAATATGTAGGAGCCAATATGAGCATCCAGGTTCCGCTATTGGTTATTGACTGGAAATAGTTCTAGGTCATGTCTACATAGTTCTCGAACCCGTAGGGTCCGCACGCTTAAAGTTACGATGACAGTTTTATTATGAGTTTATAAGTTTTGATGTACCGAAGGTTGTTCGGAGTCCCGGATGTGATCATGGACTTGACGAGGAGTCTCGAAATAGTCGAGACATAAAGATTGATATATTTGACGACTATATTCGGACACAGAAAGTGTTCCGGGTGATTTCAGAGAAAACCGGAGTGCCGGAGGGGTTACCGGAACCCCCCGGGGAAGTATTGGGCCTTAGTGGGCCTGAGGGGAGAGAGAGGGCAGCAGCCCAGGAGGTGGCGCGCCCCCTCCCATGGGGAGTCCGAATTGGACAAGGGGAGGGGGTGCGGCCCCTCTTTCCCTCTCCCTCTCCCTCTCTTTCCTTCCCCCTTCCTCCTTCCTAGTTGGACTAGGAAAGGGGAGTCCTACTCCCACTAGGAGGAGGACTCCCCCCTCCTTGGCGCGCCCCCTAGGGCCGGTCGCCCTCCCCCCTTGCTCCTTTATATATGGGGGCAGGGGGCACCCCATGACACACAAGTTGATCATCTCGATCATTCCTTAGCCATGTGCGGTGCCCACCTCCACCATATTCCACCTCGGTCATATCGTTGCGGTGCTTAGGCGAAGCCCTGCGTCGGTAGAACATCATCATCGTCACCACGCCGTCGTGCTGACGGAACTCATCCCCGACACCCTGCCGGATCGGAGTCCGGGGATCGTCATCGAACTGAAGGTGTGCTGAACTCGGAGGTGCCGTACGTTCGGTGCTTGGATCGGTCGGATCGTGAAGACGTACGACTACATCAACCGCGTTGTCATAACGCTTCCGCTTATGGTCTACGAGGGTACGTGGACAACACTCTCCCCTCTCGTTGCTATGCATCACCATGATCTTGCGTGTGCGTAGGATTTTTTTTTGAAATTACTACGTTCCCCAACACAGGGTTGGGTGACCGAGCACATGGAAAAGGAGAAGATCATCCACAACCACTTCTCCGAGGTCATGGGTCGGGCAAGCACGAGCAACAACGACTTCAACTGGGGGGAGCTGGGCATCGAGAGCCATGCTTTGCAAGACCTCGACTTTGCCATCACCGAGGAGGAGGTTTGGGAGGCTATAAAGGAGATGCCAAACGATAAGGCGCCGGGTCCGGATGGTTTCACGGGGATGTTCTTCAAGAAGTGTTGGGGAATCATCAAGCACTCGATCATGAGGGTCATCCAATGCTTCGATTCATTGCACACCTCCAACCTTCAATGGCTAAATTCTGCCAATGTGGTTCTACTGCCGAAAAAGGATGGCGCGGAAGACATCTCTGATTATAGACCCATTAGTCTCATCCACGCCATCGCTAAAATCATTGCCAAGATTCTCTTACTTCGACTTGCCCCCCACATGGATGACCTTGTTTCCAACACCCAGAGTGCATTCATCAAAAGGCAAAGTATCCACGACAACTTCATGTATGTTTGGAATTTCGCCCGACGTCTACACAAATGCAAAACGCCCGCTCTCCTCTTCAAGCTTTATATAAAGAAGGCATTCGACTCAGTCAAGTGGGGATACTGCCTCGAGCTTCTCCAACGGTTGGGATTCCCCCCAAAATTTCGGGCTTGGATTGCCGCGCTGTTATCATCTTCATCATCCCGGATTATGTTAAATGGGTTGCCTGGTCCACCGGTCAAGCATGGTCTCGGATTCCGTCAGGGAGACCCCATTTCCCCCCTCCTCTTCATCCTTGTGATTGACCCCTTGCATAAGATCCTTGACTTGGTGACGAGGAAATGGCTCCTCCACAAGATCCGTGGTCGTGGGTCCATGGTGCGTACCTCCCTCTATGCGGACGATGCGGCGGTCTTTGTGGCTCCCATCAAACGAGACATCGACAATCTCGCCTCTATCCTAAGAGGCTTTGGGGACGTGACGGGCCTTTGCTCCAACTTCCAAAAAAGCTCGGTTGTGCCTATTTGTTGCAACCACCTTGACCTTGAGCAAATCCTTCAGAGCATGCCGGCAACACGGGCCACTTTTCCCATCAAATACCTTGGCCCCCTACTTTCAGTTTGGCAACTTAAGAAGATGGATTTCCAATACCTTGAGGATAAGGCGGCCGGAAAATTGGTTTCCTGGGAGGGCCAAAACATCACTACCATCGGCCGTACGACTCTTGTTAGGTCGGTCATCTTCTCCCAAGCGGTGTTCTCCATCACGCCCCTCGTCGTGCCTCAGGGTTGCCTCGATAGCCTTAACAAAATCGAGAGGGCTTCCCTTTGGTCCGGTGCAGACAAGACAACGGGAGCCAAATGCAAGGTCAACTGGAAGGTGGTTTGTAGACCAAAAGAATACGGTGGCCTGGGGGTGCTCAACACCGACAAATTCGCACGTGCTTTGCGGCTTCGATGGTTGTGGTATGAATGGAGCGAGCCCCGCAAATTATGGGTTGGCCTGGGAAACCCCTGCACCGTCGAGGACTTCGAGTTTTTCTATGCTTCTACGACTATCACGGTGGGAGATGGTACCAAAACGCCTTTTTGGGACTCCCCATGGCTCCTTGGTCGCAAACCTAAGGATATTGCACCGCTCATCTTCGAGGCCTCGAAAAGAAAGAGTTGGAAGGTTCATGAGGCCCTCAAGGGGGATGCTTGGATACTCAAGACCAACCAAGTCACGGTTGTAACCGCAGCCCACATTCGGGAATTTTTCACTCTTTGGATGCTCCTGAATGATGTCCACCTTCATGAGCAAACCGAAGATACCATCATCTGGAAGCACGCGAACGACGGGATATACACGGCGGCCACTGCGTACAAGGCTCAATTCCTAGGCTTATGGTTTGGAAGGCATGGGCACCTCCAATGGTTAAATTCTTTGCGTGGTTGGCAATACAAGATAGGATTTGGACCGCCGATCGTTTACAGCAACGAGGTTGGCCAAATTGTGGCCTCTGCAAACTTTGCAGTCGGGAGCAAGAAACGGGCGCCCACATTTTCTTCAAGTGCCGCTTTACAATTCGGGTATGGAAGTCTCTCATTGAGAGGCTTGGTCTCGCGCACATAGATACATCCGAGTGGCACACGGAATCCGTCTACGAATGGTGGGACAAGAGAACCGACAATCGCAATCCCAACCGGCAAGCTTTGGCCTTTCTCACCATGCTTGTCTCCTCGACCATTTGAAATGAAAGAAATGGACGGGTGTTTCGTCATAAGAGTGCGCCAACGACCATTCTTTTCACTGCCATTGTCGACGAGGCCAAGCTTTGGGTGACCGCGGGTGCAAAGAAATTAGGAGATATTTTTATGGGCGAGTAATTGTCATGCCGTATTTGTGGGTGTTGTAAAACTCTAAACTCTATTCTCTTCTTATTTAATTGATGAGGCAAATCTTATGCCTCCGTTTTGAAAAAAAAACGAAATGTACATGGACGTTTTGCAGGAATATAAAACAGCAGCATAGCTTTGAACTGTCTTATTCAAATTGATAGATATGGGGACGATGAAGAAGACATGTACAGCAAGGCGATCGTGTTTCCCGAGGACCCTCTTGAGTACGTGTACACAAGCACGAAGCTATCCATTCCAAGAAACTGTCAGTTCGGTCGAACGAGCGCCCTCGGCACCATCGGTGAGACGAGATCGAAAGGAAAGTGGCCAGCGTAACGGACTCTGACTCGTTGGCGACCTCTTCAACTGCATGCGACCCGGTGTGTGCGGTCGTGGTCAGTAGTCATAGGAACCAAATGTACGTATGCGGTATGTAGAGCAGTATCTGTTTGATTTGTTCCTACGGTTTTACCGGGATCGATCGATCGTTCTACGCTCCGACTGAAACCGTATGTCAGCAGCTAGATATCCAAAACAAGCACCGTGCGCCGTTCAAGTGCATGGTCTACAGCCGTATGAGAATTGGATAATGATGCACGTTTCTAAGATGGTCAATGCGTCCTACGTATGGACCGTGCGTCCCTGCCATCTGGACTATCGGACAAAAATCCAAGGACCGAATGCACGTAGATATTTTGGCAGGACCTCCCGTATGTGCAGAGAGTCAGAGAGATGGACCGAAAGAAACAGTGCATCAAAGCTAGTCCGCTTGGAAGTCTGAAACAAGATAACACGTTCGCGTATCTGCAGTCGTTGTGGTTGCGGGGGTGGAGGGTTCATCCCTTGGTTCCAAGGGTCCGACGTACGTACGTCATAGCGTAGGACGAGGCTTAGCAACGAAGATACGCTTGCACAGGGCCCCTACCTTAAACAGACCTTTGGCTTTGCAAGAGCTAGATATCCCTGCTCCCTCTTCTGATTTACTCCCTGAGGATAAAGGTACTACTCCTCTTGCACCTCCAGGTTTCCCTCTTCCTGTCTATCAGGGTCTGCAGCATAATATCACAGTTGGGGCAATGCAATTTATGTCAGATGAAGCAGATCCTGTTTTTCAAAAGATGCTCCTTGAGCTGACTGACACACAAATTTTACGTAAAGAAGGGGCATCTATCTGGAACACACATTTTGCCCCCTCCTCTGATGCAGACAAAGTGGTTCATGTACCCATAGAGTGGGCAAATTTTTTATCTCTTGCCTTACTCACACCTGATAGATTTGATTGGGCAAAATCTCTGCTCTCTTCCCAAATTTGGAGTTATATACTGGAGGGTTCTGATAGGAACCTCTTTAAGCCTTTTGTCATTCCTGATAAATGCACTTCTATTCAGCCCATGCATGCAAGTTGCAGAATCTAGAAGCTGCAAAGGAGGCCCGAAAGCTGTTTTTTTTCACTCCTCAAGGGAAGGGATCCTCCTTGCCTGTGGATGTGCAACCCTCAAGTACATCTGCAGTGCATGCTAACAGGAAGAGGAAAGAAAAGTTACCCATGGTGGAATCTGAGGTAAGGAGGAGTGAAAGATTACAATTGATTAACAAAGGATATGAGAGAAACCTTTGTCTGGACAGAAATTTTATGCCCTGTAATGCTGATCCACCTATCATTGCTAATAAAGTGGTCAGAAACTTAAGCTCCTCCTTTTGCAAAATTCAGGAATTTAATGGCCCTTCTGCTGTTGTGCAGAAGAAGGCAAAGAAGCTGAAACCTTCAGTGGAGCCCACAAGGAGATCTCAGAGGAAAGGGCAAGGAGCAAAGGAGCAGGACTGGTAGGATTAGATCCTCTTGTTACTAGTTTCAAGGATGCTCTCTTTATGTAATAATGATGCACTTTTTAAGTCCTGCCTTCAGTACCAGACTGTAATACTTGCTTGAATCCTAGTTTGCCTGGTTTTCTGGTTGGTGCCAGAATGGATAAGCAATTATTTTGGCTTTTGCAAAGTGTTTCAAAGATCCTTTTCCCACAATGCATAACAGAAATTGGAATATCCTCATTTGGAATGTGAGAGACATTAATGATCCATCTAAGTGGTTAGCTATAGCAAATAAGATTGCAGAATCCAACTATGATATCATCTACTTACAAGAAACCAGGAGAGAATCTTTTGATAGTCGGTATATCAAGCAATTTTGTCCAAGGAGACTAAACAAATTTGTTTTTCTCCCTTCGGTGGGTGCTTTAGGAGGTCTTTTATTGGATGGAACGGCAACCTTTTTGTGGGCAACACACTTTTTCAGAACAATTTCTCTATTTCAGTTTTGCAAACTTCCACTCTCGGGTGCCACATGGGTTCTCACTAATGTTTATGCCCCATGTCAAGGAGAGGCCAGAGCTGATTTTATTCAGTGGTTCAGAAACATAGATATGGTAGATAACACAGATTGGTTAGTGGTTGTGATTTCAATTTCATGAGATATCCAGATAACAGAAATAGAGCTGGTGGTAATGTGTAGGACATGCTCTCTTTCAATGATGCCATTAGTGCTTAGGCCCTTGTGGAAATCCCTCTAAAAGGCAGAAACTTCACTTGGAGCAACATGCAGCAAACTCCTCTTTTGAAAAAGCTGGATTGGGTTTTCTCCTTTGAATCTTGGACTCTTCAATACCCAAATACCCTGGCCATCACTCTTGTTAAACCCATATCAGATCACTGTCCTTATGTCCTGATATTCCAAAATCAACCATCTTCAGATTTGAAAATTTCTGGCTTAATTATCATGATTTCGAAGATACTGTCCAGCAGATTTGGAACCACGAAGTTCAAGGCAAGGACAGTGCTCAGAGGCTTACTGCTAAGTTTAAAAGGCTTAGGAAAGGACTCGTGATTTGGGCCAAAAATAAATCAAATCTAGCTTCTCTAATCCAAAACTCCAATGATGTGATTTTCTTTCTTAATACTTTGGAGGAATTTAGGGATCTTGCCCCCCTAGAATGGGACTTCAGACAACTGCTCAAAGACCACTTGTTGAAATCCTTTCTGCACAGCTATCTTATTGAAAACAGAGGGCTACTATTAGATGGATCACCAAGGGTGAAACAAACTCAAAATTCCTCCAAGTTAAGGCCACCATTAAATTCAGAAACAACCACACTGCTACTCTCAGAGATGAGTATGGATTTGAATAGTCAAATCATCAAGCCAAAGTTGATATCCTTTGGAGAGCATTCAAACATAGGCTTGGGACTTCTATGCCCATATTCAATCTGCTAAGCCTAGAAGATCTTGTAGAAAAATCTGATGATCTCCTTTTTACTAAATTTGAGATTGATGCAGTTGTAAAAGAACTTCCTTCAGATAAAGCACCTGGGCCAGATGGTTTTAACACCAACTTTGTTAAATCTTGCTGGGACATCATTGCTGCAGATTTCTACCAACTGATTGAAGATTTTTATTAAGGGTGAAGTGGACCTTCAGAGCATCAATTCCTCTTAGATAACACTCATTCCCAACAAGGATCCTTCAATTGAGGCTAGTGATTTCAGACCCAATTCACTCCTTAATTGTTCCATCAAGATTATCACCAAATTGCTGGACAGCAGATTGCAAAAAGTTATTTTGAAGCTTGTTCACAGGAATCAATATGGTTTTCTAAAAGAAAGGTCAATCCATGATTATTTGGCATGGGCATATAAATACTTGTATCAATGTAACCAGTCAAGAAGAGAAATTATCATTCTCAAATTAGATTTTGAAAAGGCTTTTGACATGATTGAGCATCAGACTCTGAAGAGTATTATGGTGGCAAAAGGTTTTGGACCTAGATGGATGAAATGGATGGACATGATCTTTTCCTCAGGAACTTCTACCGTTCTCCTAAATGGTGCCCCTGGAAAGAAATTTTGATGCAGAAAGGTGTAAGACAAGGGGATCCAGTCTCTCCTTTGATTTTTGTTTTGGCTGCTGACATTCTGCAATCCATATTCAATGAGGCCATGAAACATAAGTTGATTTCCTCTCCTCTGGACAATAACAAAGATTTTCCTGTCATACAATATGTTGATGATACTCTTGTTATATTGCCAGCTTGTCCTACTCAGTTGCAGCAAATTCAAAACATGTTATTGCACTTCTCTGCTTTCACTGGCCTCAGGATCAACTTTTCAAAATCTACTATGTATCCTATCAATGTGGAGCATGCTAAACTAGTTCAGCTGGCTGCTATTCTGGGCTGCAATACTGGATCTTTTCCTTCCCCATATCTGGGCCTGCCTCTTGGCACCACAAAGCCAAAAGTGGAAGGTTTTTCCCCTTGATGAAGAGAACTGAAAGAAGGCTTACATGTTGCTGCACTCTTCTATCAATAGGAGAAAAACTTTCTCTTATCAAAAGTGTTTTCACCAGCCTGCCAACTTTCTTCATGTGCTCTCTGGAACTTCCTGTCACTATTGTGGATCAAGTTACCTCTTACACGAGACAATGCTTCTGGAGAAAGTATGGTTAGGAAGGCACTGGTCCTGCCCTTATTGCATGGAGTACTGTTTGTAAGCCAAAAGAGCAAGGTGGTTTGCGGGTGTTGGATATCTCTGCTCACAACAAAGCTCTTCTCCTAAAGCACCTTCATAAATTCATGAATAAGCAGGACCTTCCTTGGGTTAACTTGATTTGGGACACTTACTATGGGAGCATGTCTCCAAATGACAGCCTTGTTGGATCTTTCTGGTTGGAAGTCTATCATCAAACTTCTTCCAATCTTCAAAGATATGGCTCATTGTTCTGTTGGGCAAGGTTCTTCAGTTCTGTTTTGGCATGTGTCACGCCCAATATGCGACCCTATCCAAAAGGAACTCGAAGGTCCCACCAAGGATAGACCCGCATATTGAAACGCTTTTGCAAGGTGGATATCATTACATCAACATTACATAATAGATGGGGATACATACATAAGGCATACAATGCCACACAAATACAACATCATCTTACATAAGAGCAACATCCGACTACGGATGAAACACGAATAGAAGCTCAAACGACATCCAACCTGCTAGCCCAGGCTGCCGACCTGGAACCTATCCCCTGATCGCAGAAGCAGCAGAAGAACTCCAAAACAAGCAAACATCGCTCTCGCGTCATGATTATCGCAAAACCTGTACCTGCAACTGTTGTTGTAGTAATCTGTGAGCCACGAGGACTCAGCAATCCCTTTACCATGGGTATCAAGACTAGCAAAGCTTAATGGAAATGAAGGGGTAAAGTGGTGAGGTTGCAGCAGCGACTAAGCATGATATGGTGGCTAACATACGCAAATAAGAGCGAGAAGAGAACAAGCGGAACGGTCGTCAACTAGTAATGATCAAGAAGTGATCCTGAACACCTACTTATGTCAAGCATAACTCAGAAACCGTGTTCACTTCCCGGACTCCGCCGAGAAGAGACCATCACGGCTACACACGTGGTTGATGCGTTTTATTTCGGATCTGGTGTCAAGTTGTTTACAACCGGACATTAACAAATTCCCATCTGCCTATAACCGCAGGCACGGCTTTCGAAAGATTATACCCTGCAGGGGTGTCCCAACTTAGCCCATGATAAGCTCTCGCGATCAATGAAGGATAAACCTTCTCCCAAGAAGACCCGATCAGACTCGGAATCCCGGTTTACAAGACATTTCGACAATGGTAGAACAAGACCAGCAAAGCCGCCCGATGCGCCGACAATCCCGATAGGAGCTGCACATATCTCGTTCTCAGGGCAACACCGGATGAGACATCCTACGAGTAAAACCAAACCTCAAGTTTCCCCAAGGGGGCCCCGCAGTCTACTCGGTTCGGACCAACACTTAGACAAGCACTGGCCCTGGGGGGCTAAAATAAAGATGACCCTTGGGCTCCGGAAACCCAAGGGAAAAAGGGCTAGGTGAGGCAAATGGTAAAACCAAGGTTGGGCCTTGCTGGAGGAGTTTTATTCAAAGCGAACTGTCAAGGGGGTCCCATAAATCACCCAACCGCGTAAGGAACGCAAAATCCAGGAACATAACACCGGTATGACGGAAACTAGAGCGGCAAGAGTGGAACAAAACACTAGGCATAAGGACGAGTCTTCCACCATTTACCAGGTATATAGATGCATTAATTAAATAAGAGATATTGTGATATCCCAACATAATCCTGTCCATCATGAAGCAATCTTCAACTTCACCTGCAACTAACAACGCTATAAGAGGAGCTGAGCAAAAGCGGTAACATAGCCAAGCAACGGTTTGCTAGGAAGGGTGAAAAGGTTAGAGATTCATGGCAATTTGGGAGGCTTGAAGAACAAGTGATAGGAAGCGCAGCATAGCGATAGAATGAAGCAACTAGCATAGCAATGATAGTAGTGAGATCCAGGGTAGCGGTCATCTTGCCTGAGATCCCGCAAGGAAGAAGAATGAGTCCATGAAGAAGACGAGCGGGAGCAGTCGAACGAATCCTCACAATCGCAACATTACCGGAACTAAGAAGCAATACCGGAAAGAAACAAACAACATGGTAAATGCACAAGCATAAACATGGTATGATGCACAAACAAGTATGATGCATGTCCGGTTTAAAGAGGCATGTCATGGCAAAGTGCACAAACAATCCTACAAATTAAGTGGAGCTCAAAATGCAAAACACCACATCTATTATTTAGTTCTCTCTCGGTTATGCTACTCATCAATATTAAATGTTGTTAAGCATGGCAAGAGGTGAAGCATATGGAAACTAACTATTTAGGCAAGTTTAAATGAGGCCGGAACAACAAACAACAATTCCGGAAAATCCTCATATGCATATTTCGAATTTGGTACTGTTCTGCCCTAAAACATATTTTAAAGTTGTTAAACAGGAAAATAAAGTGGACCATGTTAAACTAGGCATTTTTCCACCCCAAATACATATAAAGTTTATTTGGAATGGAGCTACGGTTATTTAGTTATGAAATAAATCATTTTAACATGGCATTTATGCAAAATTAATCAAACAACAAGTTTAAACATTTTTAACATGGATGAAAATAGCATATTAAGAAACTAGATGAAAAACTAAGCATTTTACATATATAAAGTTTTTACATATGATGCACAGATCATGAGTTATTATATGCATGAAGTGCAAGGGGTTTTTTGCAAATCTGTTAATTCACTGGATAAATAGAAAATTCGCAGCAGCGGGAAAAAAATACACAGCGGGCCAAATCAAGCTGGCCCAACAGGAGGGGAAAAGGGGGCGCTGGTGGGTGGCCTCGCCATGGGCTTCGGCTCGGTTCGGTGGAGGGTTGAGGCGAGGAGCTGGGCCTGAGGCTGGAGGCGATCGAGGCCTATCCACGCGGGCGCGGTCAACGCACGCGGGCGAGCGCTCGTTCGTCTCTGACGAGAGGAAGCAGGCGGCAGCGGGACTTGCGGCATCGGCGGACCTCCGGGAAGAAGATGGCGGCGGCTGGGCGGAGCTGTGGGCGAGGAGCGGCTGCGCAGCGGCGGGATCCGGCCAGGAAGGGTCGGCTTGGGGAGGTTGCTGGTGGCCCCGGAGGCGAAGGACCTGGGCAGGCCGCGGCCAACGCTCGAACGAGCGAGCCGATGCTGCTTGCGGTCCTGGATGAAGCAGAGGAAGTAGAGCGAGCGACGCGGATGCAGGGCACGGCGGCGAGGAACTTGGCGCTCGGGGCGACTAGGAGGAGGCCGCAGGTGAGGGAGGCGCTCGACAGAAAGCGAGGCAGTTCCTGGTGGTGGCTGGGTCGAGAGGAGCTCGGCTCTCCTCGGGCGTCGGGGTTCCCTGGAGAAGATCGAGAGAGAGAAGGATCCAGAGAGAGACAGAGAAAGAACCAGAGGGAGGGAAAGACCACGGGGAAGGAGAGGGGCGGCGCTCATCTGCTGGACACGGGCGCGGCGACGCGGTGCGCGAGGTGAAGACGAGCAGGGGCGATGGAGCCCTGCAGCAGGTGAAGCAGAAGAAGGCTCGGCGGCGGCATGAACGGGTAGGAGGTCAGGCGGAGTCGCGGACTTGACAGACCCGGCCGCGGGACACCGGTTCCCAATGGCGGCGAGGTGAACTGGAGCTCGGGGAAGTATCCATGGTCTGCTCGAAAAGAAGCAGAGGAGGCGGGTGAGCTTTGCTGGCTCTCGGGAAGAACAAGAGGAGGCGCGAGAGTTTGGCTCCATGGAGGTGCTCGAAGCAGAGAATCCAGGGGCGCGATTCCATTGGAGCTCGAGCGGCACTCAGGGTTGGTTGCGGCTTGCTGGGGATTTGGGCAGCGCGGAAATCACGGGAGGTGGCCGGAGGCTGTGGTTGGAGGGAGGGGGATCTGAGAAGGATGGTGGTTGGCTAGGTGGGGAAAACGAGGAGGAAGAAAAAATGCGGCGGCGGCGATGGGATGGAAGGGACAGACTGCCTAAAACCTAGGGTTCGGTCTGATTATATAGGTAGGGGACTGGGTAGGGGATAATCCGGTCCGACCGATTGTAATCCGGCGGTCGTAAATAAATAGGTTAGGTAGCCCGAATAATAAAATGGGGATGTTTTATAGATGTTTGGGGATGATCCGGACTCATCGGTCACGACCGACCGGTTCGGGTTCGGGGGAGTTTCGGAAACGCGCGCGAGGGGACTGCGAGCTGGCAAGAGAGGCTAGGTGGTCGGACAAGAGGGAAACGAAAACACGGTTGGTCTCGGGACGACCACCGAATGCAACGGAGAGAAGCGAGGAGCGGCAACTACGAGCGGGGCGCGAGTTTTATGAAAACATGCGGATGCAATGCACATGATGCCATGAGATGAGATGCATGACATGAACAAAATGCAAAAACAAAAGACAAAAACCCAACCATGGAGGAAATAACATATCACATCTTCGGAAAAGGCAAGAGTTGGAGTTACGAATATGGAAAGTTGTATCCGGGGCGTTACAACACTCCACCACTACAAGAGGATCTCGTCCCGAGATCTAGGATGGCACCGGAGGGAAAACGGAAGCGGAGAGGTAAAACAAAGTTGCTTCTTTGACGAACGAGTGAAACCACGAACCATGAGAGGTTGAGCAATTTAAAAGAAAGAGTACAACAGAGATGAACGAGATTGCAAACAATCCATTAGAAAAGAGGAGCAAGGAACATTATGAGAACTTGACGGTTGGAAAGACACGAATCAAGAGTTTAATGGACAAGAAAGAATTCGAAACCACTCCGGTTAAAACAAGATGGGAGAGGAAGAAGATTGAAATAATTTGGGCAGCACTCCGTCTGAAAGAAGAAGGAAAACTTGATAAGATGAAAAGAACTTGAATGAAAACACACACTCCGGTTAAATGGATAAGCAAGAAAAGGACACGATCCTCACAAAACGAGGTGATGGGTGAAGAGAGCAACATCACAATGCCTCCGGAACGAAAGAATAGAAGCTAGATTGTTGGGATAAAGGGACGGAGAAGAAAATGGCATCTTTTTGCCACAAGTGAACTTGGAAAGCATCCTTGCAAAGAAGGATTGAACGGAGTTGTTGGAAAATCAACAACGAAACGAATAAGGTTGTAGCAGGCTTATGGAAACATCTCAACACTTGAGGTGAAATTCTGCCACTAACGAAAAACAATTGCTTGTTTGAGATCAGAGAAGAGATGAAAACTTCTTTCGACGAGAGGATAGAAGAAAACTCAGATCATTGATAGCACCACTAATAGCAACATTCCTTAGGGAAGGCTTTAGGTGAAATCTATACCAAGATAACTGAGATTGATGGATTTAAAATACCTCATTCTTGACAACATGTGAATCACGAAACATGAATGGAATTTATCAAGAATGACATATCACCGTCTCAAAAGATAAGGTAGAAAGAATTGCACTTTGGAATGCAAGATGAAGAATACTTGAACGCCTCAAAACAAAACATGTGTTGAGCACCATGTTTAATTTTGAGTATAACTTGGCGGATCATAACTCCAATAAAATCTTAAAGAACAATTGAAGAATGAAAATAATCCTTGATGAACCACCATGTTGAGCCTCCATGAAGAACTCCGGTAATAAAAGGATGATAAAAAGAAAGAGAAGTTGAAAACACAAGGTGAAGCCTTGCAATGATTTAGATGGAGCTTCGCGACGAGATAATTGAGAGAGCTTGGAACTCCAAAAAGAAAGATGAAGCCTCTCGAACTGAGAATGTGACATGATGAATAACTCTGGAAAGAAGAAACTAGATCACTTGGATGAAACAATAATAAGAATTACGTTATGCGTTTCCTTCACCAATTTAAATTGATGACAAGCAACGGATTTGGCAAACTACTTATTCTCGTAGAAAGGATTAAGAGAGATATAGCGCGAACTTGAGAAGGTATTGATGGAACCACCGGTGGGATATGGAAACAATGAATGAATTGATATGATAACAAAGGAAGTGAAATCTTGAACGAACCACCATAAGAATTGAAAATAAAAGTAGCAAAGGCACAATTCACCGGGAAGAATTGGAAAATGAATGAAGATACTTGAGGGGATTTAGATACATGAGAACGAAGAGATCATGAACTGATTAGAGGGATATTTAAACGATTCACCGGTAAGATTTGGAGAACGATAGCTACATGCTGAGAATGAAGAATTGTGACATGATGGCCTTCAGAGGAAAGAGATGGAAACAACTCATGAGATGCTCCAAATGGTTGAAAAGAATTCTCACACTCGAAAACAAGTACGAGATGATGGCATCAAGCTAGAATCACGAATCTCCGGGAGAACGGACAAGATTTAAGAGAAACTCGACTTCAATCTTCAAATGATGACGAGAAACACCACCAAAATTACTGAGATACTCCGGGAGAATGAAAAGCAAAGAGGTTGAGTCGCCGATGAAAATGATTCGAAATCGATCTTGGAAAAGGCATGTGACTGATGAAATCCATTCTTACGTCACACTTGAAAAGAATTTGGGAATAGCTCCGGGAAAATTAAAAGAGTCAGGTAAGATCCTGGGAAAAGACCTGTGGGTTAGGGCCCACTCAAAAGAAAACACCGCTGGAAATGATTTTAAAGAGAGATTGCACCGATTGAATTAAATGGTTTGAATGAGATAACAATCTCCAAAATAGCTTGAATGGATTAAGAATGGAAACACAAATCTTCTGAGATATCTTCAACACTCTGGAACAAATGAATAGCAAGAGGTGAGTGATTGAGAGGTGCACCGGCATGAGAAAGCATTAGAAACGAGGAAAGGAATATAATCAACACTGAAAGTTTGAATTGGATCCACCAGAGAAGAAAAAGAACGAAGGATGATGAACTTGAAACTGTTGAGCATCTTCATGGGAAATCACCGGATAAGAACATTGAAAGAAAAGAATGAAGAGACTTCCTACAAATAAAAGGATACATGATTAAGAAATCTGAGTCCTTGAAGAAAAAGGGTGGGAGGGTGGGGAAAACAAAGACAACTTGGGGACGGATGAAATGGATACTGTTGAGAAAACTTAGAATTGATCTTGCGGATGTTGAAATGATCGGATCCACTTGAAGAGAAGCACACCGGTTGGAAAAGAGTTGACATGACAATCTCGATGATCAAAAGGATTAGTATTCACGTAGCAATATGAGAACACCATTTAGGAAAGGTATGGATTCAACATTTGACTTCGAAGCAACTCGAATACCACAAATAAAACAAAACAAAGGATTTGGCTTGCAGAGTAAGCCGGAACAAACATATGATAGAGATTTACCCAATCCCATATCATGCATCTGTCGGAAAGATATTCTGGGAGCTACTTGAATTCCCACCTATAAAACTCCCGAAAATTTCTGGTTATGCAATCCGGTGTTGGGGATACAGGGGAAGCAATATATCTCACCCAAACTAACAATCCCTACATCCAGCTGTATCCATCCGTCAACACATAACCAACAAAACTCTGGAAATCATGTACCTCAACCTTCGAAAAGCATCCGTTATACGAGCTATGGCAATACTCCCGAACTCCCCAGTACTGGGTGACGTCAAGGTTATCTCACCAACAACTGCATAAAAGAGATTTTCGATGTCGGCAAAACTCAGGTATTGCAGAACTGCAACGATAAAATTATGACAACAACACCTCGGAGCTCAACTCCCCGGGACACTGCCACAACCCCTAAATGTCAGGAGGCACCAAGAACAACGTTCTTGTCATAAGAATATCGGAACGATTCCAAGATACCCGCGTGATCCTAAAAAAAATAGTGAAATTTGAGGAGAGGAAAGACAAAACATCTACGTCAGGAGACCTCACCAGAGCGACGAAGGGACTGAGGAGTAAAAAGAATCCTACTCTCCGATATATATAATCCTAAGACTCAAAATAGTTGTCTTCTAGACTCAACAACGGCCAACAATCAAGGGGGCTCCTATGGTCGGTCGAGGCTCTGATTACCAACTTGGATCTTTCTGGTTGGAAGTCTATCATCAAACTTCTTCCAATCTTCAAAGATATGGCTCATTGTTCTGTTGGGCAAGGTTCTTCAGTTCTGTTTTGGCATGTGTCACGCCCAATATGCGACCCTATCCAAAAGGAACTCGAAGGTCCCACCAAGGATAGACCCGCATATTGAAACGCTTTTGCAAGGTGGATATCATTACATCAACATTACATAATAGATGGGGATACATACATAAGGCATACAATGCCACACAAATACAACATCATCTTACATAAGAGCAACATTCGACTACGAATGAAACACGAATAGAAGCTCAAACGACATCCACCCTGCTAGCCCAGGCTGCCGACCTGGAACCTATCCCCTGATCGCAGAAGCAGCAGAAGAACTCCAAAACAAGCAAACATCGCTCTCGCGTCATGATTATCGCAAAACCTGTACCTGCAACTGTTGTTGTAGTAATCTGTGAGCCACGAGGACTCAGCAATCCCTTTACCATGGGTATCAAGACTAGCAAAGCTTAATGGAAAGGAAGGGGTAAAGTGGTGAGGTTGCAGCAGCGACTAAGCATGATATGGTGGCTAACATACGCAAATAAGAGCGAGAAGAGAACAAGCGGAACGGTCGTCAACTAGTAATGATCAAGAAGTGATCCTGAACACCTACTTATGTCAAGCATAACTCAGAAACCATGTTCACTTCCCGGACTCCGCCGAGAAGAGACCATCACGGCTACACACGTGGTTGATGCGTTTTATCTCGGATCTGGTGTCAAGTTGTCTACAACCGGACATTAACAAATTCCCATCTGCCTATAACCGCAGGCACGGCTTTCGAAAGATTATACCCTGCAGGGGTGTCCCAACTTAGCCCATGATAAGCTCTCGCGATCAATGAAGGATAAACCTTCTCCCAGGAAGACCCGATCAGACTCGGAATCCCGGTTTACAAGACATTTCGACAATGGTAGAACAAGACCAGCAAAGCCGCCCGATGCGCCGACAATCCCGATAGGAGCTGCACATATCTCGTTCTCAGGGCAACACCGGATGAGACATCCTACGAGTAAAACCAAACCTCGAGTTTCCCCAAGGGGGCCCCGCAGTCTACTCGGTTCGGACCAACACTTAGACAAGCACTGGCCCTGGGGGGCTAAAATAAAGATGACCCTTGGGCTCCGGAAACCCAAGGGAAAAAGGGCTAGGTGAGGCAAATGGTAAAACCAAGGTTGGGCCTTGCTGGAGGAGTTTTATTCAAAGCGAACTGTCAAGGGGGTCCCATAAATCACCCAACCGCGTAAGGAACGCAAAATCCAGGAACATAACATCGGTATGACGGAAACTAGAGCGGCAAGAGTGGAACAAAACACCAGGCATAAGGACGAGTCTTCCACCATTTACCAGGTATATAGATGCATTAATTAAATAAGAGATATTGTGATATCCCAACATAATCCTGTCCATCATGAAGCAATCTTCAACTTCACCTGCAACTAACAACGCTATAAGAGGAGCTGAGCAAAAGCGGTAACATAGCCAAGCAACGGTTTGCTAGGAAGGGTGAAAAGGTTAGAGATTCATGGCAATTTGGGAGGCTTGAAGAACAAGTGATAGGAAGCGCAGCATAGCGATAGAATGAAGCAACTAGCATAGCAATGATAGTAGTGAGATCCAGGGTAGCGGTCATCTTGCCTGAGATCCCGCAAGGAAGATGAACGAGTCCATGAAGAAGACGAACGGGAGCAGTCGAACGAATCCTCACAATCGCAACATTACCGGAACTAAGAAGCAATACCGGAAAGAAACAAACAACATGGTAAATGCACAAGCATAAACATGGTATGATGCACAAACAAGTATGATGCATGTCCGGTTTAAAGAGGCATGTCATGCCAAAGTGCACAAACAATCCTACAAATTAAGTGGAGCTCAAAATGCAAAACACCACATCTATTATTTAGTTCTCTCTCGGTTATGTTACTCATCAATATTAAATGTTGTTAAGCATGGCAAGAGGTGAAGCATATGGAAACTAACTATTTAGGCAAGTTTAAATGAGGCCGGAACAACAAACAACAATTCCGGAAAAACCTCATATGCATATTTCGAATTTGGTACTGTTCTGCCCTAAAACATATTTTAAAGTTGTTAAACAGGAAAAATAAAGTGGACCATGTTAAACTAGGCATTTTTCCACCCCAAATACATATAAAGTTTATTTGGAATGGAGCTACGGTTATTTAGTTATGAAATAAATCATTTTAACATGGCATTTATGCAAAATTAAACAAACAAAAAGTTTAAACATTTTTAACATGGATGAAAATAGCATATTAAGAAACTAGATGAAAAACTAAGCATTTTACATATATAAAGTTTTTACATATGATGCACAGATCATGAGTTATTATATGCATGAAGTGCAAGGGGGTTTCTTCAAATCTGTTAATTCACTGGATAAATAGCAAATTCGCAGCAGCGGGAAAAAATACACAGCGGGCCAAATCAAACTGGCCCAACAGGAGGGGAAAAGGGGGCGCTGGTGGGTGGCCTCACCATGGGCTTCGGCCCGGTTCGGTGGAGGGTTGAGGCGAGGCGCTGGGCCTGAGGCTGGAGGCGATCGAGGCCTATCCACGCGGGCGCGGTCAACGCGCGCGGGCGAGCGCTCGTTCGTCTCTGACGAGAGGAAGCAGGCGGCAGCGGGACTTGCGGCATCGGCGGACCTCCGGGAAGAAGATGGCGGCGGCTGGGCGGAGCTGTGGGCGAGGAGCGGCTGCGCGGCGGCAGGATCCGGCCAGGAAGGGTCGGCTTGGGGAGGTTGCTGGTGGCCCCGGAGGCGAAGGACCTGGGCAGGCCGCGGCCAACGCTCGAACGAGCGAGCCGATGCTGCTCGCGGTCCTGGACGAAGCAGAGGAAGCAGGGCGAGCGACGCCGATGCAGGGCACGGCGGCGAGGAACTTGGCGCTCGGGGCGACTAGGAGGAGGCCGCAGGTGAGGGAGGCGCTCGACAGAAAGCGAGGCAGTTCCTGGTGGTGGCTGGGTCGGGAGGAGCTCGGCTCTCCTCGGGCGTCGGGGTTCCCTGGAGAAGATCAAGAGAGAGAAGGATTCAGAGAGAGACAGAGAAAGAACCAGAGGGAGGGAGAGACCACGGGGAAGGAGAGGGGCGGCGCTCATCTGCTGGACACGGGCGCGACGATGCGGTGCGCGAGGTGAAGACGAGCAGGGGCGATGGAGCCCTGCAGCAGGTGAAGCAGAAGAAGGCTCGGCGGCGGCATAAACGGGAAGGAGGTCACGCGGGGTCGCGGACTTGACGGACCCGGCCGCGGGACACCGGTTCCCGACGGCGGCGAGGTGAACTAGAGCTCGGGGAAGTATCCATGGTCTGCTCGAAAAGAAGCAGAGGAGGCGGGTGAGCTCTGATCGCTCTCGGGAAGAACAAGAGGAGGCGCGAGAGTTTGGCTCCATGGAGGTGCTCGAAGCAGAGAATCCAGGGGCGCGATTCCATTGGAGCTCGAGCGGCACTCAGGGTTGGCTGCGGCTTGCTGGGGATTTGGGCAGCGCGGAAATCACGGGAGGTGGTCGGAGGCTGTGGTTGGAGGGAGGGGGATCTGAGAAGGATGGTGGTTGGCTAGGTGGGGAAAACGAGGAGGAAGAAAAACGCGGAGGCGGCGATGGGATGGAAGGGACAGACTGCCTAAAACCTAGGGTTCGGTCTGATTATATAGGTAGGGGACTGGGTAGGGGATAATCCGGTCCGACCGATTGTAACCGGGCGGTCGTAAATAAATAGGTTAGGTAGCCCGAATAATAAAACGGGGATGTTTTATAGATGTTTGGGGATGATCCGGACTCATAGGTCACGACCGACCGGTTCGGGTTCGGGGGAGTTTCGGACACGCGCGCGAGGGGGCTGCGAGCTGGCAAGAGAGGCTAGATGGTCGGACAAGAGGGAAACGAAAACACGGTTGGTCTCGGGACGACCACCGAACGCAACGGAGAGAAGCGAGGAGCGGCAACTACGAGCGGGGCGCGAGTTTTATGAAAACATGCGGATGCAATGCACATGATGCCATGAGATGAGATGCATGACATGAACAAAATGTAAAAACAAAAGACAAAAACCCAACCACGGAGGAAATAACATATCACATCTCCGGAAAAGGCAAGAGTTGGAGTTACGAATATGGAAAGTTGTATCCGGGGCGTTACAGCATGATAGATGGGACACTGCTCCTCTCAATCTGCAATTCCCCCACTTGTTCTCTTTTGCTAAGGATGAGCTGCTCTCCATTAAAGAAGCCTCAGACTATAATTCATTCCGAGATCTTTTTCACTTGCCCCTGTCCAATTTAGCCTTTTCATAGTTTCGTCGAGCCAGAATTTGTCTAGAACAAGTTAATCTCAGTGACAATGTTGATCAGTGGAAGTACATTTGGAATTTGGCCATCTTCTCTCCATCAAATGCCTATAATATTTTCGTCAAAGGGGAAAATGCTCACCTAGTTTTTAAGAAGATCTGGTCTGCTGCTGTTATGTTAAGATATAAAATTTTCTTCTGGTTGCTGCTCCATGATCAGGTCAACACAAGAGGTCTATTGCGTAGAAAATCCTTCCATCTCCCCTTTTATGTGTGTGAGCTCTGCAACGATCAGGTTGAGGAATCTGCTTTGCACTTATTCTGGGACTGCCCCTTCGCACTGAGATGCTGGGATATGATTATTCCACTGAAACACTCAAATAAAGAGATACAAGTGTTCTTTATGAGACATTGCTAGCTCTGGATCAACTTCCTAAGGAGGTAGGGTTGAACTTTATCATCATGGCATGCTGGCAGATATGCATGCAAAGAAATGGCAAGATCTTTAGACATATTGCTCCCAATACCATGACGTGGAAAGTACTTCTCAAGAAAGATCTAGTTCTTCTTCAGCACAAGATCAAGTTGAAACATGAACAAGTCTAGATAGATTGGTTTGAAGCACACTTCTAGTTTTCTACTTTTTTCCGTGATGTTCCCAAAACGAGGAATTGTTTAACTTTCATACATCATTTTTTTATGTACATATAATTTTTTTGAATGAAAATATATCGTAGAACGATTGTTCTATGGTCTCTGCTTAAAAAAAGCTGGAATGATTGTCAAAAGTAGTTGATGTGCTGAAGGGCAGTAGTTTGTATTAGGTCCTGAACCAGTGGGTTTCTCTTAATGGAATCGGAAGGGGAGCCCCTTCTTTTATTCAGAAAAAAAGTGTCGAAAGTGTTCTTATGGTTCCGAATGCACCCGACATAAACAGTAAAATCAACAGAAAAGAGTAAACAAAAAAATATTTTTGGCAAAACTATTGATCAATGTCCTACGCACATGAAAATTTCCGTGAAGAAAAAACATTCCTAATGCATTGGACAGAAAACAAAAACGGCGCTCCAAAATGTTTTCAAAAGTAGTATTTTCAGAGCATCGATTTGTTTTGTTTTTTTCAGCAAGAGAATGTAAATGTTTTTTCTTCACAAAAATTTGTAGTATATGGAACATTGGCAACAATGTCGTTGTCAAAAAAATCATAACTTTTTCAAAGTTTTTATTTTTGTTTTATTTTACTGCTCTTAGATTATGTATTGTGAGCACCTATTGTCGATGGAAATGGGGAGTGGAGATTGGAATTGCAAGCGAGCACGCTGAGGGAGTCCTGGATTAAGGGGTCCTTGGACAACCATACTATATGCGTATGCCGGACTGTTGGACTATGAAGATACAAGATAGAAGACTTGGCCTCATGTCCAGATGGGACTCTCCTTTGCATGGAAGGCAAGCTTGGCAGTTAAGATATGAAGATTCCTTTCTCTTTAACCGACTCTGTGTAACCCTAGCCCCCTCCGGTGTCTATATAAACCAGAAGGTTTAGTCTATAGGACAACAACAGTCATAACCATAGGCTAGCTTCTAGGGTTTAGCCTCTACAGTCTCGTGGTAGATCAACTCTTGTAATACTCAAATCAGATCAATCAAGCAGTAAGTAGGGTATTACCTCCATCGAGAGGGCCCAAACCTGGGTAAACATTGTATTATCTCCATCGAGACGCACAGTTAGGGACCCCCAACCCGAGATCCGCCAGTTTTGACACCGACATTGGTGCTTTCATTGAGAGTTCCACTGTGACGTCGAAGATAGGGTTGATGGCTCGCCTTGTCATCAAGGACAACATCACCTCCGTAGGAGCTCTAGCCTCAGGACAAACCCTCCGGCTGGGCGGGTTCGTCTTGACTGCCCGTTCGGCCGTCGGGCCGACCATGACTTCTTAGGTCATTGAAAATCATCTCCATGTCAGCTTGGGATACGCCAAGCAGATGGATCCAGCGGAGTTATCGTCTCTAAACGGGCTCCTGGGTCGCGTCGCCGCTTTGGGAGTCGCTTCGGCCTAAGATCGGATTGGCTTAAACCCGATCAGAGAGAGATTGAATCTCTGCCGATCACCCATCATATAGCGGTGGTGGAGGAGCGATGCAACAACTCTTCCCCCATATTGAGGACGAATTATGTCCGAATTTCCGAGCTCACCAAGCCGGATACATGCCCGCAGGAAGACGTGCCTCAAATTCCGAACTTAGAATCGGATTGTGGTCCAGAAAAATTGGTTTACATCCTGGAGTCCGAATTATTAAGCTCAAAAACTCCTCAAGCTCTGGGTCTCGAATCAAATTTGGGTCCGGACTTAAATCCACCCACCCACCCAGACTCGAGAGATCTTTCCCGCATCAGACAACAGTCCCAAGAGACGGTACATCACTTTTGGGCGAGATTCCTCATTGTCAAGGACAAGGTCAAAGCCTGCTGCGATGTAGACGCAATCTCATTATTCTGCAAAAATTGCACGGACAAGGGACTCCTTAACGCCATAAATAGTCGTCACATATCACCTTCGATTGGTGATCATAATACAGAAGTACTGCGCGATGGAAAGCACCTGGAAAATTCAGGCTGCCTTTTGGGATCCACTGGCTCTCGCTAAACCCCTCATCCGAACAAAAAGGTTGTACCCTTGTAGGTCGCCCGATCCAATCGCGAAGAAATCGAAGCCCACTACAGGGCGCGCAACCGTTTTGGAGGGATGGCTCGATAGGCCATGCAAAATACACACCACACCGGATACCATACCAACACACATCCTTAGAGCATGTTGGATTCTTCGGCAGGTGGCCAAGAGCGGCGAGGATCTCCTCATAAAAAACACCACAGAGCAACATCTCACATAACACAATGCTGCAGTATTGATAGTCTTCGAGACTTTTGCCTCAGGTAATAGGCACAAGAGAGCACTCCGCGGCCTCGCCGAAGTCTGCCAAGTCGCAACAATAAACCCCTGAAATGACACAACCATAACTTTCAGTGCCAGTGACGAACCGCAATTCAAGACAGTCCGGGCACCAGCCGCTTTGGTCCTCAGTCCATGAGGAAACTCTCAATAAAATGGAAATAGACAGAGCCGCATTGAACAAAGCAACACAACCTTTAGAGGAATTATTCTCAAGCGGGAGGCACGATGTGTGGGAAAAATCACACTCGATGTGGTATTCGGCACGCCGGAGAATTATCGGTCCGAAGAAATAACCTTTCAGGTGGCCCCTTTCACCAGTGGATATCACGCCTTGTTAGGGTGGGGTGCGTTTGCGAGCTTCCAAGCTATACCCCATTACGAGTACATGAAGCTCAAAATGCCTGGGCCCAATGGAATTATCGCCCTTGCGAGTGATCCGGACACAACACTCCGCGCCGAAAATAAAACAGCCGCTTTGGCCCTCGAAGCATTGTCTGAAGCCCCGGCGGCCGAAGAATTAACTGCATTACGCTCCACAGTGGATAGGGACGACGTGATACTCGATAAGCGATCCAAGTCAACCTCCTTCAAACCAGCAGACGAAATAGTCAAATTCCAAGTCCACCTAACAGACTCCTCGAAGACAGCATCCATCGGGCACAGCTGGATCCCTCAATCGATGCCGCACTGCGGGCGTTTCTATGCGAGAATTGGGATATTTTTGCCCGACACCCTTCTGATATGCCGGGGATCCCATGCAGGCTGGCTGAACACAGCCTTAACATACTGAAGGGATACAAGCCAGTCAAGCAAACACAATGGCGCTTTTCAGAACCCAAACGACAAGCTATGGGAGAGGAACTAGCTAAGTTAATCGAGGCCGGATTCATCAGAGAAATCAAACACCCGGATTGGCTAGCAAACTTGGTGATGGTACCAAAGAAGGATAAATCCTGACGCCTATGTGTTGATTTCAAAGACCTCGACAAGGCCTGCCCTAAGGATCCCTTCCCTCTCCCACGCATCGATCAGATTATCGATGCTACCGCGGGACACGACTCACTGTGTTTCCTCGACGCATACTCCGGATACCATCAAATCAAGATGGCAGAGTCCGATCAAGCCGCAACGGCATTCATAACCCCATACGGGCCTTTCTGCTACAACACTATGCCTTTCGGGCTCAAGAACGCTGGTGCCACCTAGCAACGCTTGATTCATACATGCCTAGAGAAACAAATCAGCAAAACAGTTGAAGCATACGTCGACGACATAGTCATCAAGACCAGACATGCCGAGTCTTTAATGGAAAACCTATGGCTCACGTTCGATAACCTCCAAACATATGACACTAAACTCAATCCGGAAAAATGTGTTTTCAGCGTTCCTGCCGGAAATTTGTTGGGATTCATCATTTCCAATAGAGGAATTGAGCAAACCCAGCTAAAATACGAGCTTTGTCACAGTTGGCTACCCCCAGCAGATCTCAAACAAATCCAGAAACTAACTGGATGCGTGGCAGCTTTAAGCCGCTTTATGTCTAGATTGGGAGAAAATACATTGCCATTTTATCGCCTACTTCGACGAACCGAACACTTTGAGTGGACGGATGCGGCAACGGCCAAACTGGAGGAAATAAAGGATCTTTTAGCAAGCAACCCAATCCTGGCCGCGCCGAACATTGGTGAACCCATGTTGTTATACATAGCCGCAACACACCAAGTTTTGAGTGCGGTGCTCGTCGTTGAACGAGAGGAGGACGGACACAAATTTCTGGTTCAGAAGTCGGTATACTACGTGTTCAGTGTCCTCACACCATGCAAATCCTGGTACCCACATTATCAAAAAATAGCATACGCAGTCTTCATGGCATCCCGGAAATTACGACACTACTTTCAAGAGTGTTCAATCATGGTGGCCTCTGAAGTACCACTTAATGACATAATAAACAACCGTGATGCCATGGGCCGGATTGCCAAGTAGGCCATCGAGCTCCTCCCATTCGACATCACATATAAACCACGGCGAGCCATTAAATCCCAAGTACTGGCGGATTTCGTCGCCGAATGGACAGAGGCCGAACTCCCTAAAGAGTACGGCGCATACTCCAACTGGATCATGCACTTCGACGGCTCTAAAATGCTGGCAGGTCTCGGGGCAAGTGTTGTCTTAACATCCCCCACGGGAGATACAGTCCAATACGTACTCCAAATATTATACATAGACTCCAACAATGCAGCCGAATACCAGGCTTTGTTGCATGGTCTTCGGATGGCCGTCTCCATGGGCATTCAGTGCCTAGAAGTGTGTGGGGATTCAAACCTCGCAATATCTCAAATAAATGGAGACTTTGATGCCAAAGATCCGAAAATGACGGTATATCATAATGCCGTCCTAAAGATGTCAGCTCGGTTCGAGGGGCTCGAATTTCATTATGTGGTTTGAGAAAACAATCAACCGGCAGATGTCCTCGCCCGCATCGGCGCTAAGCGTGACCCTGTCCCACCTAATATCTTTCTGGAAAGGCTTTTCAAGCCATTCATGGTGTGGCAAGAGGAGACCGACAACATCAGTCCGGATCCGACCACAACCCCAGAATCTGAACACATTGACATAATCGGGGGCTCTGCCACCAAAATAACACCATCGGCCCATCTCATCATGGTTGTTATTGCCCCATGGACTGAACCCTTCTTGGCCTACCTTAATAGGCACGAACTCCCCGAGGATCAAAATGAGGCACGCTGCATTGTGCGGCACTCCAAAGCCTACAGAGTCCATGAGGGAGAGCTTTATAAGAAAAGCGCTACCGGGGTACTTCAAAGATGTATCTCCGAGGAGGAAGGGCGGCAGCTCTTGGCTGAAATTCATGCCGGCCTCGGCGGTCACCACGCCGCAGCTCAAGCCCTTGTAAGCAAGGCCTTCCACACAAGTTTTTACTGGCCGACGGACCGAGCAGACCCACAAGACCTGGTCTAACATTGTGTCAGATGCCAGCTTTTCGCCAACCAAAGCCATATGACACCCACCGCCCTGCAAACAATTCCCATAACTTGGCCTTTTGCGGTCTGGGGGCTTGATATGGTTGGACCCCTTAAAGGAGTAAGCCATAAGAAAAAATACTTGTTGGTCATGGTGGAAAAATTCACCAAATGGGTAGAAGACAGACCAGTTAAAATGGCCGAATCCGGACCCGTGATAGACTTCATATCGGGTGTAGTACACCATTATGGTGTCCCCCACATCATCATCACCTACAACGGCTCCAATTTCACGGCCAATGAGGTGAAAACTTGGTGCAACAAGATGCGCATTAAGCTCGATTACGCCTCCATCTATCACCCTCAAACAAACGGTCAAGTCAAACGAGCAAACGGTCTTATTATGAGCGGCACTAAACCTAGACTAGTGCAATCCTTAAAAGAATCAGACATGCACTGGGTTGAGGAGCTTGACTCCGTACTTTGGGGGCTGCGGACCACACCAAATCGCACTACCGAATACACACCCTTCTTCATGGTGTACGGTGTAGAGGCTGTGCTGCCCTGCGATATTATTCATGACTCACCTCGAGTGCGCATGTATGAAGAGAGAGAGAGGCCGAGCTCGATCGGCAGGATAGTTTAGATGCCCTGGAAGAGGAGCGACATGTCGCAAAAGCCCGTTCCACATTCTATCAACAATAGGCTCGCAGGTATCAAAGTAGAGAAGTATGGGCCAAGACTTATAATATTGGCAAACTCGTTCTACATCTACTGGATAAGAAAAAGGACAAACTCAAGCCCAAGTGGGACGGTCCATTATTGACAAAGTTCTCACCGGAGGAGCATATCGACTGCGGGATGCATCCGATAATAGCCTCGAGCCGAATCCATGGAACGCAGCCAGACTCCAAAGATTCTACGCCTAGCGCCGAACTCCATGTTCGTCTCCTTCCCTCTGTTGCTTTTCATTTACTTTTTAGCTCTCTTCTCGCCTCTCCTTTTGAAAAGCTATAAAGCTTTATTGTGGCTAGACTACACACTTGTAACGCACTAATCTTCAAGTATGTTCGCTCATTATACCTGGGGGCTTCTTATAGAGAAGCTTCATATAATTATTTTTCGGGCATCAAGCCCACTGCATATGTGCCCTTTTTCCATATGCACCTTTTCTTCGCCATTATATGCATCGATATGACTTAAGTTTTGGCCAAGCTGGGTTGCCTGGCTCCTGTGCTTATGCCCTACGCTCCCGTTAGTTTGGCTAGGGCATAAAGGGAGCACCTCTGCGATTGTTACTGCCGGGTACTCCGAACGTGTACCTCAGACTGGGTGAAGCCGAAAGCTAGCGTTCTTAAGGGAATATTCGGTCAGTGGACTAAAGATGTTTTTTACCTATCATAATACAAACCCCCAGATGTTACATATCCTGCACTTTTTTATCACAGTTCGGACATGCACGTTAATGCATGTGTACCCAGGGAAAGGAACCCTTAACGGAACTGTTCTCTCTGGAAGATGTTTCTTACTAACCATGTAATATAACATAGCTAGTTGGGTATTTGTCTGTTCAAGCAATTATGACCTCTACGCCTAGTTTCCACGCGTACCCCAGTTTATATTATGGAGCGTTTATTCGCAAAGCGTTTATTCGGAAACACTCCGGACTGTCGGGTCTAGAGGCTGAAGCGAAAAGGTCCGCCGTGACAAATGTTTTACAATCCGGCTAGGGACAAATATGTCAATTGAAGTACATAGTCATTTAGACTCAAATGCTTCTTCCTCTATGCCATCTAACAGGTTGTCTAGTCTACAATCCTGTTGGGAATATTTTGCGGCTAATTCTACCTGATCATATACCAAACTAACGGGAGTCTCTTTCCCATCTGACCCTACAGGTCCGACCCGGGCCATATGATTCAGATCAAGCTTCATATACCGTGTTTTTACCATGGCCCAAGCCTCCCTCGCACCTTCTCGACAGGCAGATATCTTCCATAGTCGGAAACGCCGCCGCGCTCCCTTGAAAAGCTGAGCAAGCTCCCCCATATTTCCTGGTAGGGAGGCGGATGGCCACAAGGCCTTGGCGACACTCCGCATGACCCACTGAACTTGCTCGTGCAGTTGCGAAAGCTGTTGTAGCAAATCGCCTAAGGATCCAGGCATCTCCTCTTCGGGACTGACTGTTAGCATACCTACAGACATAACTCTGTTAGTTCCTATCTTTAACGAACTATGTAAATGTTCGTTTGAGAACATACTAAAAATGCCACGTTGAAGCCTCTTATTTTCCTTCATGGAGTCAGCCAGCTGGGCCCGAACATCTTTCAATTCTTCACCCAGCTGGGTATTAGCATCTTGGAGCTTGTTATTCTTCTGTATGACCCGTGTAAGTACACGCTCACCAGCGGTTGCTTGCCTTTGTGCCTCTTGCTCACCCTCTTGTGGGATCCCTGGATTCTGTTCCGGATTATCTAAGGATTTTTGTCATCAGATATTATTTGCGTTACTGGTTTATAAACACAATATTGTTTTTCCTCACGGGAATACATACCAGTAGATGCCTCTTCGGATCTTGATAGCTTGGCCATAGCGGCCGTTAGCTGGGTTCGACACTCTTCCAGCTCTTGAGACAACATGTCGTTCTTCTGTGAGAGAACCTATTATTACAATGATCCTTAAATTAGTTGTACCAACTGCTTCAAGTCTCAGGGGCTACTGATATACATAATTATCAGATTTTTATACTTACCCGTATATCTTTCAAATACTGGTCCATGGCTCTAGCAAGCCCATCCTGAGTGGCTCGGATGTACGCATCACCCGAGTTGAAGGCATTAAAAGCCTCATTTGAAAAACCAGGGTCGCGGAGTGCGGCTCGCCGACGCCGATGATTCATGGCGCTCTTCACTTCGAAATTTGTAAACGGACATTCTATCTGAATCCTCTGTATGAGGATAGTCCGGTGTTGCTTCTGTGTTGGCCTCCGCCCTCGAGACCGGGTCTGGAATCTGGCTAGTAGAGGTACGGTTGGCAGGATCCCCGGACAAAGTCCGGCGGATGTTCTTTATGCTAAAACACAATGGATAGTGTCATACTTTGAAGATGACAACCACGGGGTGTATTTACAGCCATACCTCCTTGATGAGGGTTCCACCATGTTTCTGTTCGCCTTTCTTTTTGAAGGCCTACCCGGCACGGGCGCCCCTTGTTGGCGAGTCACCTTGGGTTCGTTTTGGCGCGCCGATCATCTTCCCTTTAAGGCATAAGAATTGTGCGATGGGTAAGATGGAAGGAATAAATCTTTCCTAGAAGATAAGTCTCTTGTTTACTTACATGCGATACAAGGAGGAGGCCGGGATAATCAGCAATGATGGCCACCTTTGTGCTGTCACAGCTCGCCTGGTGAAACACCCCTTCCACGAGCTCCACAAATATATTTTGATCCTCTTCGAATCTGGGGTCAAGGGCCCGGTTACGGTCCTCTGGCTGTGGTGCCAAGCTGTGGAACTCCGTGGTTATTTTTCGCCATTCCTGTTGTAAGTAGACGGAGTAAATATTTCTAAAAACAAAGGCTCAAGGAATGAATAGAGTAGAGTGATGGATGGTAGCTTACCCAGCTGGGAGGGTTGTACACGGAAAATCTATCCCGTGGCTTAATGCAACCGAACTCCTCTCTTTCCCCCTTGTATAAATTGGACAGTATTTCCACTAGAGCGGTGGTGGAGTCCGGACCCTTTCGACCACAGCGGGTGGCGTCGTCTTCTCCATTGAAATGCCACATGGGATGCCCTCGATATTGGAGTGGCCGAACCCCCGCCTTATGGATATCGCCATAACCTCAACTATTGATAATCCGGACTGAGGGAGTATTCTTATCTTGCTCATCAATTGAAGGACCTCCTTGCTATCTTCTTCTCTGGGGCTCCGGGGAAGCCAGTTAAGGTGTTTTCTCAATGGAGTGTTTGTGAACCCAGGAAGACACATTCGGATTGGGTCGGGAAGGGAGACGTCCTCAATATAAAACCACTCAGAAGGCCACTCTTCGGGTGCCTTCTTCGGTGTGCCAGATAAGTATCCGGTCCCGGCGATGCCCCATATCTCCGCTCCGCCCACTTGGAATATTGATCCCCCTTGATTATGGCGAATGAGGCAGAACAACTTCTTCCATAGCTCAAAATGGGCTTCGCAGCGCAGAAATAGCTCGCAAAGAGCGACGTAACCTGCGATGCGCAGGATGGAGGCAGGTGTGAAGTTGTGCAGCTGGAGGCCATAGAACTCAAGAGCCCGCGGAGGAACGGATGGATTGGAAATCCGACACCCCTCAGTAAGTAGGAGACAAGGCATACTCGTTGCCCCATGGATGGGTTGGGGAAGTTCCCCGCTTGCTCCCCACCATCGAAGGAAGCCAATCTGGCTCAAACGGGGACTAGATATGCAGGAGGTAGAAACCCTGGGGTCTGCAACTTCACTAATCGGCTGTGGGATACGGTACACTTCTCCCAATCGCCCGGCTTGGTGCTGTGAGAGCGAAAGGAAGAGCTGCGAGCGCCGGCCATGTTGGAGTGGCTTTTTCGGGCGCGCTCTGATGATTCCTTGTTTGGGGAAGATGGTGTGGATTGGATCTGAAGATCCCCATCTCTTTAAATAGACAATTTATTTACATGGTCAGGGTGGAAAATGTAAAATTGCCCCGACTTATCGCATTCGCTCGACACGTGGAGGCTGAGACTGTTAAGGGGCAGAAGCCGATGAGCGTAATATTAAATGGGGAACCGGGCGCTGCTTTTTACAACAGTTACTTTGAAGAATTCAAATAAGGAACCCGCCTTGAAATGCCGAAGACAATCTGCGCACCGGATTCATCATCATTGAAGCCTGGTTCGGGGGCTACTGAGGGAGTCCTAGATCCAGGGGTCCTCGAACAGCCGGACTATATGCGTATGCCGGACTGTTGGACTATGAAGATACAAGATAGAAGCCTTCGCCTCATGTCCGGATGGGACTCTCCTTTGCGTGGAAGGCAAGCATGGCAGTTCAGATATGAAGATTCCTTTCTCTGTAAACGACTCTGTGTAACCCTAGCCCCCTCTAGTGTCTATATAAACCGGAGGGTTTAGTCCGTAGGACAACAACAATCATAACCATAGGCTAGCTTGTAGGGTTTAGCCTCTATGATCTCGAGGTAGATCAACTCTTGTAATACTCATATCATCAAGATCAATCAAGCAGGAAGTAGGGTATTACCTCCATCGAGAGGGCCCGAACCTGGGTAAACATTGTGTCCCCCGCCTCATGTTACCATTAGCCTTAGACACACAGTTCGGGACCCCCTACCCGAGATCCGCCGGTTTTGACACGGACACACGCCACTGAGGAATATTTTGAAAGGGGTCATGCAAAGGCCGGATTAGTACATACTTGCATTATTTTGGCAAGGGGACAACGAAAAGAATAAAATAATATATGTTAGCCAAATGGAGTGTGGTCTCTCAACTAAAAGACTAGACTTGGCATACATGTCCTCTAGGTCATAAGTGATCCTGAAGCCCATTTGTGCCCATGCTGCCACCTATGGAATTTTCATGTATGCTAACGATGCCGGCATCTTCGTAAACCTTGATCAGAGCGAGCTAGCGGCTATCTCCGATATTCTGGCTTCCTTCAGCGAGGCTAGTGGGTTGATCACTAACATGGGGAAGATAGAGGTCTTCCCAATCCGGTACTAGAATATTGACCTCCTTGACATCCTTTCAATCTTTTCAGCAGGGAATGCCACGTTCCTCGGGGAGTACTTTGGCCTACCATTTGCACACCTGCCACCTACGGAAAATAGAACTTCAACCACTCATCGACAAGATTTTGGGACGACTATCTTGATGGAAGGGGGAAAATATCGTGTGGTCTCGGTGAATTTCTTTGGCAAAATCATTTCTATTAGAAATTGAAACCTACCACCTCACGACACTCCCACTCCCCAAATGGGCCACCATCAAGCTGGAGTAGATCACGCACAACTTCATTTGGCATGAAGATGACATCGAGAATGTGTCTAGAGGTCAGTCCCTGGACAAAAGGAGAACACTCTGCTAACCCAAAGCTCTTGGCGGGCATGACATTGCTGACCTGCAATGTTTGAGTTAGGAGCAGATGCACTATTGGCTTTGGTTCTGACGAATTGATGGAGAACACCGATGTGTGGGATCTCACCTTCCTTGCATCAACTCTTACATGGAGTTATTTTGTGCTTCCACTATGATCACCATCAGTGATGCACAAAGGATTTGTTTTGGCATGAAAATTGGAGAGAAAAAGGACCGGTCAAAACTTTCACCTCCGAGCTCTTCAAGATCACTTCATGGAATAATAGGACCGTCAAGAAGCTACTCCAAGATGAGAACTAGATCCGGGCGGTTGCTCGCCTTCATTCATCGGAGTAGTTGAACGACTTCATCAAACTCCCGAGGTTGCCGGCCCAGACCAACCACCTCAGATCATGAAGGCTACATCTCCTGGAATTTGAATGCAAATGACATATACTCGTCTGTCTCGGCTTATGTTTCATAGTTTATGGAATCCTATCTCAAATTCTCCCCTGCAACGATCTGGATGGCGCATGTTGAGACCAAATGCAAGTTGTTTGCTTGGCTAATACCATAGAAGACAGTTATTAAGGATGATATGTTATCCATTTAAGGATAGTCACATGCATGACCCTATATACCAGTTGTGCCTCCGGGCATCAGAAAATGCATCGCACATTTGCAAGGACTCGTCATTTTCCACCATCGTGTGGAATCACGTGAAATCCTAGATGAGGGAGCCAATCACGATCGTTCCCGCGTAGGCAACAAGACTTTTAGATTGTTGGGACAATATGATCTCCATGGCTCCCAAGGAGACAAACTGTCGCCAGAGTTGTATGATCTTATACATGATCTGGAACATATGGAAGGAGCACAACTGACAAATATTCAACGGCACTCATCTCACCCACTTTGAGGTCACAATTCTTCCACTTGAGGACATCAAACAACGGGACCTGATCTGTGGAGGGGACTAGGAGAGTACATAATTTATTTTAGCTTTGTTCTTCAATGAGCGCCCCACCCCCAAAATAATAATAATTATCTATCTAGATAAACTATTTTTTTATCAATTGGCGACGCTCTTGCCAGTTTTCTCATAAAAATGATGCTTTACTTAGCAAATTTATGTACAAGATTCGACGATGATGTCTCACAAACCCTCTTGTGCAAAAAGTACATAGGCTCAAAGGTTGCATCTCAGGAAAATTGATAGCCTGGGGACTCACATTTTTGGGTTGGACTGATGGCGGCAAAATACACCATCCCTGCTTCGGCTCCTTCAGATCAAGGATGGCTCTGAGATTCACTTTTGGAAGGACAAGTGGCTGGAAAATGTTTCTCTTGCGCAAGTTATAGGCTCCTCCCAGTCGGATATATCTTTTAGGAGGGCTTTTCTTGGCCTCGGTCTTGTGTCATGGCACCATCCACCTGACACAAAGACCGGGTGAACTTCACTAGAACCTAACTAAAAAGATCATTCACGGTCGACTCCATGTATAGGACACTTCCACACTCAGAGATTTCAGTGGACAACATTAATAAAATTTGGAAGTCAATGATGCCACTAAAAATGAAATTTTCATGTGGTACCTACACCGAGGCTTTGTACTGACACAGGACAACCTCGCGTGTCGTAATTGGCAGGGAAGAAAGAAGTGTTGATTTTATGCTCATGGTGAGATAATTAAACACCTCTTCTTCTAGTGCAATTTCGCTCGTTCTATGTAGGCAATAATTCAAATAGTGTCCAGTTTGGTATCCATCAAGTAGTGTTGCTAATATGTATGTTCACTAGTTTCGACTACATATCTAACAAGTTTAGTACACTAATGTGGGGCTAGTATCTACATTACTATGGGATTTTTGTCTAAGTGGAAATGATATGGTTTTTAATAGTAAAATTTGATCTCCCTTATAGGTTATCTACCAATATACGCATTGGCTTCGTCAGGTTCTATGCTACTGTTCGGGAACGTAGCATGCAATTTCAAAAAAAAATCCTATGATCACGCAAGATCTATCTAGGATATGCATAGCAATGACAGGGGGAGAGTGTGTCCACGTACCCTCGTAGACCGAAAGCGGAAGCGTTATGTTAACGCGGTTGATGTAGTCGAATGTCTTCACGATCCAACCAACCTAGCACCGAACGTACGGCACCTCCGAGTTCAGCATACGTTCAGCTCGATGACATCCCTCGACCTCTTGATCCAGCAGAGGGTCAAGGGAGAGTTTCATCAGCATCACGACATGATGATGGTGTTGATGATGTGATCCACGTAGGGCTTCGCCTAAGCACTATGATGATACTATCGGAGGAGTAAATGGTGGAGGGGGGCACCGCACATGGCTAAGACAGTGTTGTCTCTTTGGGGTGCCCCCTGCCCCCCGTATATAAAGGAGGAGAGGAGGGGGCGGCCGGCCTAGAGGGGGCGCACCAAGGGGGAGTCCTACTAGGACTCCCAGTCCTAGTAGGATTCCCCTTTCCTTTCCGGAGAAGGGGGGAAGGGGAAAGAGGTGGTGGAGAAGAAGGAAAGGGTGAGCGCCCCCCACCCCTAGTCCAATTCGGTTTGGGCTTGGGGGGCACGCACCTCCACCTGGCCACCGGCCTCCTCTCTCCACCAGGGCCCATGAAGGCCCAATAGTCCCCCGGGGGTTCCGGTAACCTCCCGGTACTCCGAAACTTATCCAATATTTCCTGAAACCATTCCGGTGTCCGAATGTAACTTTCCAATATATCAGTCTTTACCTCTCAACCATTTCGAGACTCCTCGTCATGTCCGTGATCTCATCCAGGACTCCAAACAAACTTCGGTCACTAAAACACATAACTCATAATACAAATCATCATCGAACGTTAAGCGTGCGGACCCTACGGGTTCGAGAACTATGTAGACATGATCGAGACATGTCTCCGATCGATAACCAATAGCAGAACCTGGATGCTCATATTGGCTCCTACATATTCTACGAAGATCTTTATCAGTCGAACTGCACAACAACATACGTTGTTCCCTTTGTCATCGATATGTTACTTGCCCGAGATTCGATCGTCGGTATCTTCATACCTAGTTCAATCTCGTTATCGGCAAGTCTCTTTTCTCGTTCTGCAATGCTACATCCCGCAACTAACTCATTAGTCACATTGCTTGCAAGGCTTATAGTGATGAGCATTACCGAGAGGGCCCAGAGATACCTCTCCGATACACAGAGTGACAAATTCTAATCTCGATCTATGCCAACCCAACAAACACCTTCGGAGACACCTGTAGAGCATCTTTATAATCACCCAGTTATGTCGTGAGGTTTGATAGCACACTAGGTGTTCCTTCGGTATTCGGGAGTTGCATAATCTCATAGTTAGAGGAACATGTATAAGTCATGAAGAAAGCAATAGCAATAAAACTTATCAATCATTTTGCTAAGTTAACAGATGGGTCTGTTCCATCACATCATTCTCTAATGATGTGATCCCATTCATCAAATGATAACACATATCTATGGTTAGGAAACATAACCATCTTTGATTAACGAGCTAGTCAAGTAGAGGCATACTAGGGACACTTTGTTTTGTCTATGTATTCACACATGTACTATGTTTCCGGTTAATACAATTCTAGCATGAATAATAAACATGTATCATGATATAAGGAAATATAAATAGCTACTTTATTATTGCCTCTAGGGCATATTTCCTTCAGTCTCCCACTTGCACTAGAGTCAATAATCTAGATTACATAGTAATGATTCTAACACCCATGGAGTCTTGGTGCTGATCAGGTTTTGCTCGTGGAAGAGGCTTAGTCAATGGGTCTGCAATATTCAGATCCGTATGTATCTGGAAAATCTCTATGTCTCTCTTCGTGACTTGATAGCGGATGGAATTGAAGCGTCTCTTGATGTGTTTGGTTCTCTTGTGAAATCTACATTCCTTTGCCAAGGCAATTGCTCCAGTATTGTCACAAAAGATTTTCATTGGACCCGATGCACTAGGTATTACACCTAGATCGGATATGAACTCCTTCATTTTCTGCTTCCGAAGCAGCTATGTACTTCGCTTCACACGTAGATCCCGCCACGACGCTCTGCTTGGAACTGCACCAACTGACAGCTCCACCATTCAATATAAATACGTATCCGGTTTGTGACTTAGAGTCATCTGAATCAGTGTCAAAGCTTGCATCGACGTAAACATTTACGACAAGCTCTTTGTCACCTCCATAAACGAGAAACATATCCTTAGTCCATTTTAGGTATGTCAGGATGTTCTTGACTGCTGTCCAGGGATCCACTCCTGGATTACTTTGGTACCTCCCTGCTAAACTTATATCAAGGCATACATCAGGTCTGGTACACAGCATTGCATACATGATAGAACCTATGGCTGAGGCATAGGGAATGACTTTCATTTTCTCTCTATCTTCTGCAGTGGTCGGGCATTGAGTCTAACTCAACTTCACACCTTGTAACACAAGCAAGAACCCTTTCTTTGACTGATCCATTTTGAACTTCTTCAAAACTTTCAAGGTATGTGCTTTGTAAAAGTCTAATTAAGCGTCTTGATCTATCTCTATAGATCTTGATGCCCAATATATAAGTATCTTCACCGAGGTCTTTCATTGAAAAATTCTTATTCAAGCATCCTTTTATGATATCCAAAAATTATGTATTATTTCCAATCAACAATATGTCATCCACATATAATATTAGAAATGCTACAGAGCTCCCACTCACTTTCTTGTAAATACAGGCTTCTCCAAAAGTCTATATAAAACCATAATTTGATCACATTATCAAAGCATATATTCCAACTCCAAGAGGCTTGCACCAATCCATAAATGGATTAATGAAGCTTGCACACTTTGTTAGCACCTTTTGGATCGACAAAACCTTCTGGTTGCATCATATATAACTCTTCTTTAAGAAATCCATTAAGGAATGCAATTTTGACATCCATTTGCAAAATTTCATAATCATAAAATGGGAAATTGCTAACATGATTCAGACAGACTTAAGCATCGCTATGGGTGAGAAGGTCTCATCGTAGTGAACTCCTTGAACTTGTCGAAAACCTTTCGCAACAAGTTGAGCTTTCTAGATAGTAACATTACCGTCAGTGTCAGTCTTCTTCTTGAAGATCCATTTATTTGCTATGGCTTGTCGATCATCGGCAAGTCCACCAAAGTCCACACTCTGTTCTCATACATGGATCCCATCTCAGATTTCATGGCCTCAAACCATTTTGCGGAATCTGGGCTCATCATCGCTTCCTCATAGTTCGTAGGTTCATCATGGTCTAGTAACATGACTTCTAGAATAGGATTACCGTACCACTCTGGTGCAGACCGTACTCTGGTTGGCCTACGAGGTTCGGTAGTAACCTGATCTTAAGTTTCATGATCATCATCATTAGTTTCCTCACTAATTGGTGTAGGAATCACTGGAACTGATTTCTGTGATGAACTACTTTCCAATTCGGGAGAAGGTACAATTACCTCATCAAGTTCTACTTTCCTCCCACTCACTTCTTTCGAGAGAAACTCCTTCTCTAGAAAGGATCCATTCTTAGCAATGAATATCTTGCCTTCAGATCTGTGATAGAAGGTGTACCCAATAGTTTCCTTTGGGTATCCTATGAATACGCATTTCTCCGATTTGGGGTTCGAGCTTATCAGGTTGAAGTTTTTTTCACATAAGCATCGCAGCCCCAAACTTTGAAACGACAACTTGGGTTTCTTGCCAAACCATAGTTCATACGGATTTAGATGGTGCCCTATCTAACGTGAATGCAGCCATCTCTAAAGCATAACGGTAGTATTTTGCAATTTATGTTGTAGATCAATTGCTCGCATTATAGCTTCCCTATGTTTTTTATATGTTCCTAGAGAAAAACTATGTTGAAAGATGTTAGTAGCAATGGTGCGGACTTGGTCCGTGATCTAAGGTTTATCCTCATTGCTGCACAGAAGAATTATGTCCTTGATGCACCGCTAGGTGACAGACCTATTGCAGGAGCAGATGCAAACGTTATGAACGTTTGGCTAGTGCAATATGATGACTACTTGATAGTTTTGTGCACCATGCTTTATGGCTTAGAACTGGGACTATAAAAACGTTTTTGAAACATCACAGAACATATGAGATGTTCCATGAGATGAAATTGATATTTCAGACTCATGCCCGTGTCAAGAGGTTTGAGACCTCTGACAAATACTTCGCCTAAAAGATGGAGGAGAATTGCTCAACTAGTGAGCAAGTGCTTAGATTGTCTGAGTAATCCAATCACTTTAATCAAGTGGGAGTTAATCTTCCAGATAAGATAGTGATTGACAGAGTTCTCTAGTCACCATCACCAAGTTACTAGAACTTCGTGATGATCTATAGTATGCAAGGGATGACGAAAATGATTCCCGAGCTCTTCGTGATGCTGAAATCAATGAAGGTAGAAATCAAGAAAAAGCATCAAGTGTTGATGATTAAACAAGATCACTAGTTTCAAGTAAAGGGCAAAGGAAAAGAAAGGAAACTTCAAGTAGAATGGCAAGCAACTTGTCACTCCCGTGAAGAAGCACAAAGCTGGACCAAAGCCTGAAACTGAGTGCTTCTACTGCAAAGGAAATGATCACCGGAAGCGGAAATGCCCTGAATATTTGGTGGATAAGAAGGATGGCAAAGTGAACAAAGGGTATATTTGATATACAGGTTATTGATGTGTTCCTTACTAGTGTTTATAGTAGCCCCTGAATATTTGATACTTGTTGGGTTGCTATGATTAGTAACTCGAAACAGGAGTTACATAATAAACAGAGACTAGTTCAGGGGAAGTGACGATGAGTGTTGGAAGTAGTTCCAAGATTGATATGATCATTATCACACACTCTCTATACTTTCGGGATTAGTGTTAAACCTAAATAAATGTTATTTGGCGTTTGCGTTGAGCTTGAATATGATTTGATCATGTTTATTGCAATACGATTATTCATTTAAAATCAGAGAATAATTGTTGTTTTGTTTACATGAATAAAACATTTAATGGTCATACACCCAATGAAAATAGTTTGTTGGATCTCGATCGTAGTGATACACATATTCATAAATATTGATGCCAAATGATGCAAAGTTAATAATGATAGTGCAACTTATTTGTGGCACTGCCGTTTGGGTCATATCGGTGTAAAGCGCATGAAGAAACTCCATAAAGATGGATTTTTGGAATCACTTGGTTATGAATCATTTGATGCTTGCGAACCGTGCCTTTTGGGCAAGATGACTAAAACTCCGTTCTCCGGAACAATGGAACGAGCTACTGACTTGTTGGAAATAATACTTACCGATGTATACGGTCCAATGAGTGTTGATGCTCGTGTCGGGTATCATTCTTTTCTGACCTTCACAGATGATTTGAGCATATATGAGTATATCTACTTAATGAAGCACAAGTCTGAAACATTTGAAAAGTTAAAAGAATTTCAGAGTGAGGTGGAGAATCATCATAACAAGAAAATAAAGTTTCTACAATCTGATCGTAGAGGAGAATATTTGAGTTACGAGTTTGGCCTTCATTTAAAAATAATGTGTAATAGTTTCACAGTTCACGCCACATGGAACACCACAGCATAATGGTGTGTCCGAACGTCGTAACCGCACTTTATTGGATATGGTGCGATCTATGATGTATCTTACCAATTTACCACTATCATTTTGGGGTTATGCGTTAGAGACAGCTGCATTCACGTTAAATAGGGCACCATCAAAATCCGTTAAGATGACGCCTTATGAACTATGGTTTGGCAAGAAACCAAAGTTGTCGTTTCTTAAAATTTGGGGCTATGATGCTTATGTGAAAAAGTTCAACCTGATAAGCTCGAACCCAAATCGGAGAAATGCGTCTTCATAGAATACCCAAAGGAAACTGTTGGGTACACCTTCTATCACAGATCCGAAAGCAAGATTCGTTGCTAAGAATGGATCCTTTATAGAGAAGAAGCTTCTCTCGAAAGAAGTGAGTGAGAGGAAAGTAGAACTTGATGAGGTAACTGTACCTGCTCCCTTATTGGAAAGTAGTTCATCACAGAAATCTGATTCTGTGAAACCTACACAAATTAGTGAGGAAGCTAATGATGATGATCATGAAACTTCAGATTAAGTTACTACAGAACCTCGTAGGTCTTCCAAAGTACAGTCCGCACCAGAGTGGTACGGTAATCCTGTTCTGGAAGTCATGTTACTAGACCATGATGAACCTACGAACTATGAGGAAGCGATGATGAGCCCAGATTCCACGAAATGGCTGGAGGCCATGAAATCTGAGATAGGATCCATGTATGAGAACAAAGTGTGGACTTTGGTGGACTTGCCCGATGATCGGCAAGCCATAGAAAATAAATGGATCTTCAAGAAGAAGACGGACGTTGATAGTAGTGTTACTATCTACAAAGCTCAACTTGTCGCAAAAAGGTTTTTGACAAGTTCAAGGTGTTGACTACAATGAGATTTTTCTCAACTGTAGCGATGCTTAAGTCTGTCCGAATCATGTTAGCAATTGCCACATTTTATGAAATCTGGCAAATGGATGTAAAAGCTGCATTCCTTAATGGTTTTCTTAGAGAAGAGTTGTATATGATGCAATCAGAAGGTTTTGTCAATCCTAAAAGTGCTAACAAAATGTGCAAGCTCCAGCGATCCATCTATGGACTGGTGCAAGCATCTCGGAGTTGGAATATACGCTTTGATAAGTTGATCAAAGCATACAGTTTTATACGGACTTGCAGTGAAGTCTGTATTTACAATAAAGTGAGTGGGAGCACTACAACCTTTCTGATAAGTATATGTAAGTGACATATTGTTGATCAGAAATGATGTAGAATTTTTCTGGAAAGCATAAAGAAGTGTTTGAAATAAGTTCTTTAAAAGAAAGACCTCAGTAAATCTACTTACATATTGAGCATCAAGATCTATTGAGATAGATCAAGACGCTTGATAAGATTTTCAATGAGTAAGTACCTTGACAAGATTTTGAAGTAGTTCAAAATGGAACAGTCAAAGAAAGAGTTCTTGCCTGTGTTGCAAATCTATGAAATTGAGAAAGACTCAAATCCTGACCACGGCAGAAAATAGAAAGAGAATGAAAGTCATTCCCTATGCCTCAGTCATAGGTTCTATAAAAGTATGCCATGCTATGGACCAGACCTGGGTTCGCTATGCCCCGTAGTTTCCAGTCACTGACGCGTGGGTTCGCGGTAGGTGGCTGCATTAAATACGACCGTGTGTGGTGGTTGACCGGCCGACATGTGAGACCGCGGCGGACACCGAGGAGACACGCGGTGCATTCGCTTTGTGTCCGCGCGGAAGCATTTCAGACTCAAATGCGTCCACATGGACATGAATTAAAGCAGACGTGTTTTGGGATTGGGTCGACGCATTGAGCCCGCGTTTTTGTCTGCAGCGATCCAAACGGACATGACCGGGGTGGCCCGTTGGAGTTTCTCTTAGGGTCTGCAATTTTCTGCAACTTGATGCATGCGTACACGGCAGTCTCTGGACCTAGATGTTGGATGGCTCTGGAGGTAATTTAGCATAGCACAAGGCCCCCGCGTCGCCCCCGCTCGGGCGACTCGGGCGGGATTTGAAACCCTAGCCGCCGGGGGTCCCCATCCTTCCTCCCCTCCCTCCGCCACCGCCGAAGGACGCCGCCGGCGATAGCCCGGGGCTGACGGCGGTGGCGGGGGTCTTCCCTCTTGCCTGCGCTGTGGGGGCGGTGCGGAGCCCCGCGGCGTGGGTGGCACGGCCGATCTGGCCTGGCGGCGCGGTGGCTGCCTCGGCTAAGGGCCGATCTGGCTTGGCGGCGCGGCGGGCCTGCCTTCCGGCGGTGGCTGCCTCGGCCAAGGGCGGCGATGGTGGGGTTGCGACAGCCGGCTCTGCCTCGGGCAGCTTGGCGGCGTTCGGCGGCGGCGGCCGGGTCTGCGGCGACACACCATCTGACCTCGGATCGGCGGTGGCGGCATGGAGGGCCTGGTGGTTGGGTTGGCACCATGCGGGTTGTGCCTTCCGGACAGATCTGATTTGGCCGGTGCGGCCTGCTCGATGTGCGGCGGCTCAGATCAGCGGCGACCCGTGCACACAATACGTGATGGAGGTTCTTCGAGCAGATCCGGGTGAAAACCTTGTGCTAGGCTTGATGCCAAGACCGGCGTTGGTGGCACCCTTTTGTGTCATTACCTTCTTGAAGGCATCGCCGTGGAGAAGCTCTAGACATCTATCCGCTACCTCCGGGGGAAACCCTAGATCAGTTGATCGGATGACGACGGCGCATTGGTGTCGTTTCCTCCTTGGGGGCGTCATTCTTGGAGGTGTACACGGGATCGAGGGACCAGCGGGCGCCTTTTCTGGTGGAGCGGTGCTTCATCCTTCACATTGATGACGACGGATCTTGGCGGCATGGTGCAGTGGAGACTCGGCGCCCGATGCGCGGTGATGGACTCGCGCAGGTGGATGTAGTTGTCTGGCGTCAAGGTGGCGTCGATGACGGAGTGACCTGACAAGGTAGAAGCCTCAATGTCTGCTCTGAAGACGGACATGTGGAAGATGGCGGCGACGACACATGTGAGTGCGTCAGACCAGTTTATGCCCCAGACCCGGTATGTGGCTCGGCTGGGGCTTCTGGCTTTCGATGATAGGATTAAGTGAGTAGTCTGGGTATGTGGCCTAGGTAGCACCCTTGCATCATTTGAATAGGAATAGTGGCATATGTTGCCAAGATGGCGGATTCAGGCATATTGTTGTAATACTTTGTAAGGTCCTCGAGAATAATCAATAAAGTGGCCGTATGCATCTCCCAGATGCAGAGACCGGGGGTCATCTTTTTTTCTAAAAAAAGGTAATTTAAAGTCTGGAAGAATCAGCGACATTGCTGGAATTTCGGCACGCGCATTGCATCACACGGTTGAGGCTGGAGTCGCGGCTGGTGTCGGGCTCGCCATGGACGGATGCGCTTCTTCATGCTCGCGTAGCTGCTCCTTAGACCGTCCGCTGGACCCTGGCTGCCGGCTGGGCTAGGCTTTCCTCGTACTCTTGCGCGAAAGCATGAGGACGAAGCGTCAAGGCGCGAGCGGCGTCCGTCCGTGGGGTCGAACGCGCTTGGTCGTAGCATGCTGATACATGGGGCCGCGACATTAGCGGCGAACGCGGACCGCTTGGATCCGGCTCTCGGAAGCGGCAACGACACGCGGATCAATTCGGCCGTTTGGGGTTGAGGTGACCTGGATGGACCGTGCCAGAGGTTTGCGGGAGTTCGAACATCCGCTGCCAACAAAAAAACCGCATCGTACCTTGAACTAGTTCATGTGTGCATATGTGTGCTTCGCGTGCATGGCCGTGAATGTATCCGACGACGGAAGCCGATGTGCATGCTTGTGTGCATGGTGGAAGGCTGGATGGCATATGATGTGCATGCTGTTAGAGATACGACACGCAATCAAACATGATGATGACGAAAACAAGCAAGGGACACGAGATTTAACGTGGAAAACTCCTCCAACATGAAGGAAAAAAAACCACAGAAGCTAGCCAGCTAAACTTTACTATATCAGGGAAGGTTACTAACGCCGAGGATTTACACTGATCAACTCATCCAGTGCGGCGGTTTACAAAAGGTATATATATATATATATATATATATATATATATATATATATATATATATATATATATATATATATATATATATATAACACAGGTGATCTAGATCAATACTGATCCGTACCCCCCGCACCCCCTCGGGCGTCCCTGTCGGGGGCGGCCCGCATGGGCTGAATTCGGACCAGCCGCGCTCCGCTTCGGCCTAAGCCTACCGGCGACAGGCCTCACTCCGCTCGCTCGTCAGAAGTTAGCATTTCTCTTTATACTGGAGCATAACAGAATACATGCATGGTCATGCACGTGATGGGGATGGTATGTATGGGCAGCAGCCAATAGGTAGCCTTTCTGCATGTCATAATAAATTTTTGGTCGTTGCTCTTGTCATGGAGATGTATGCGCACCCCTGTTCTTCATTGACACGACTCCGGAAATATCTTGCCATGTACTAGCAAGTCAAAATTATCAACTGCCTATATGTTTGAGTTTGACAACGAAAATGCCCACAAATTGCACATGCAGTAAACATCTCAGCGCAGCAAATTTGAATAGGATGTGGATGCAAAATCTCATGTACTACATCATAACAGCGACATGAAGCCATTCCACGCAGAGTGACGAGGTCGAGTACGACCCCGATGCCTCAGAAGTGGGTCCCACGTTCATGCATAGGCCTTCCCGTCGGATCTCCTTCTCTCTCATCTGGCCTATAAGTACTTTTGTCCTCAAGGAATATCACAGACCCACAAACAAACTTGCCACTGGCACCGAGTAGCACTTCTCTACCGTGCCGCCATCTCTCTTTCTTTCTCACGATTCTCATCGACTGAAAGGCGAACCGTATTAAGCATAAGCACCATGGAGTTCGCCGGAGAAGCCGACGACTTCGCTCTCCACCTCATCCGTGAGCACCTCCTCGGCGGCGGCGACGGCGGTGTCCTGGCGACGGCTAACCACGATCAGGGCCATTTTTGCGACGACGTCACCTTCCCCGTGCTGCCACCTTCTGCGGCCGAGCCGGAAGCGTACCAGCAGCCCATGTTCTTCCCGCAGCAGGGGCAGCGGCAGGTACAGACGCAAGGTTACATGGGCCTGACGCACCAGTACGTGAACTCATATCCGGCTGCCGCGGCGGTGTTCCGGGCGCCGGAGCCGGTGATGATACAGTTCGGTGGCGCGCCGTCTCCTGTGAGGGCGCTGTCGTCCACGCTGACCATCTCGGTGCCGCCCCAGGGCACGTTCGGGTGGGCGGGGACGGCTGCCGCCGCAGCGCCAGCGCCAGCGCCGGTCGAGGACCTCCGCAAGTACCGCGGCGTCCGGCAGCGGCCATGGGGCAAGTACGCCGCGGAGATCCGTGACCCAAAGCGCCGGGGCTACCGTGAGTGGCTCGGCACCTACGACACCTCCGTGGAGGCCGCGCGTGCCTACGACCGTGCCGCCTTCCGGATGCGCGGCGCCAAGGCCATTCTTAACTTCCCAAACGAGGTCGGCACCCGCGGCGCCGAGCTGTGGGCGCCGCCGCCTGCTGGCCCGGCGTCCCAGGCAGCAGGCGCGACGAACAAACGTAAGAGATCACAGGACGAGGACGCTGACGTCGAGGTGACCGGAGTGGTCATAAACAAGGCCGTGAAGGCCGAGGCGCCGTCGCCGTCGTCGGCCCGGGTGTCGTGGGAGACGCCCTCGTCCGTGTCGCGGGGGACAGCGTCTTCGACGGTGACGTCGGTGGCCACGACGCCGGAGGGAGGGTTTCCTCACACGCCGTCGAGCTCGGGCTTGGAGTACTGGGAGGCGCTGATGGGAGGCATGCCGTTGCTGTCGCCCCTGTCGCCACACCCGGCGTTGGGTTTCCCGCAGCTTAGTGTTAGTTAATTAAAGGATGGTTCATTAAGCGATAGAATGTTTCCTGTGTTTGTAAGAAAAACAGAGTAGGCACCCACACACAACACTTGTTGAAGACTAGATTTATAGTTGAACAAAGTTATTAGTACATGCGTCTTGCTATCCATGAAATTGTTGTCAAGCTAGTGTTTGATCTCTATTACATCAGTGCCCGTTGATGTTCATCGGTTCAAATTGGACAGTCGGCTTTTCTTCTCGATCAATGTTCCACGAACAAGATTCTCCTTCTTTTCCGGTAATGCTATCAGGTTAACGTCCGTGGGAGGGAATGGCAAACAAATGTTATTTGCTGGCAGTTTTAGTTGCGCCGCAAGATCAAATGATGGCAGTTTCTGCTTGTTGTTGCTGACAATTTCCTTCCTCCCAGAAACTGTCATACTCTTCTGAAGAATACTTGCCAACCCTCGAACAACTAAAACTACATCAAAATGTTCGCAAATGTCACTCTGTCCCAGCGAACATTCGCTAGATAAGAGGGTCCTTCCCTTTTTGTATTAAATGAAGAACAGATGATCCTTTATGTTTTGTACCACAGAATTTTGCTAGATACTTCAAAACAAGCAATTTCAAAACAGTGGACAAGATGTAGTATCATTGTACTAGTAGATAAGCTATGATAAGTGCATACATCTTACTTTATTATTCGGCTTCGATTCTCTTTCTCTTATTTTTGCTTTTACATTTTTGTTTACGTTTCTTTTTTTTTCCTCACTTTTTTTTTCATTTTCTAACTTAATTTTGTTGTTTTTTTTTCTTGCTTTATCTATAAGTTTATGTTTTTGGTTGAAAGATACTTTTTAGATTCCTAAAAATGTCCATCCTATAGTTTGTATCGTTCACTAATATAGGTATCAACGGTATTTTTTTCCTTTTGTGAGAAGGCCAATGTCATATACGTAAATTGTCCAACCCTTGCAAGACTATTCTTACTAAGCAAAAAATAAATCACTGGTACTTCGGTATATTGACGTCGTCTTCTTTGTACAACACTCGCCGTGAGCCAAGATCGTTGCCACCTCTCTGATCTAGGGTAAAATTGTTCACGACGCGGTCCGAAATCCATTGATGCTAGGCAGAGAAAATCCGGCGGTAGTGAACTAAGGATCAGATTGTCGCCCGAAGAAGAAGAAAATGAAGGGGCCAAACAACTATCCTAGATCCACCCAGCCTGAATTGGGAATGACTTGCCTCACTATCTTCTCGGCAAAGAGGAAGTTGGCCATGCATCACCGAACATAGAACAAGATAGAAGTCCAAAACACTTACCACCGTCAACCACTCCACCAAACGACACCGTCCAAGATCACCTGAATGAATGTAGAAAACAACATAATCCAAGATATGGCCCTCACCGGAGCTCCACACACCTTACAGTAACGCCAGTGGGCATCGCTAGAATGAGGACATGACAGGGGGATCTTATCCCACACAACCTTTGTTGTCAATGCCTTGCCACAGCTGGTTAGACACCTAGACCGAGTCCTAACCAGACCTTGGATGATTCAAACATGGCAAACTCCAAACTGGGATTCTGTCTCCCCCACCTTAGTGGCACCAAAAGGCACTCATGGAGAGGGGAGCTGGAGGTTGTACTTACACAAAAACCCTACCCACATTTCTTTTGGAGAGAGGTGGGAGACAAGAGAGGAAAATGTGACGACACGGTATCCATGATTTTCAATAGTGAACATTTTTGTTTGGTTAAAAAATAGAAAAGTGGCCTAGGTAAGCCTATGATGTTCCCTTGGAACACCACACCATTTTAATGAGAAGGGCGAATGTATGAAATACATAAACATCTTGTTAACTATCTAGAACATTTAGAGGAAAAAAAGGTTATTCATGTGAAGTATTTTTTTCTAATCTATAGAATCGACATGGTATTTTTGCATGAACATTTAATTTGATACACATGGACATTTTTATGAAAAATGAAACATAGTTTTAAAAAATGACAGATAAAAAATGTTTTAGGTTCTAGAATTTGGTTATCAATCTTCCTTTTTCGATAAACGGTGCCTAGTATCATGATAAATGTTTATATTTCCTTATATTTCCTTTTTCTAGGAAATATGGCCTAAAGGCAATAATAAAGTTGTTATTTATATTTCCTTATATCATGATAAATTTTAATTATTCATGCTAGAATTGTATTAACCGGAAACTTAGTACATGCGTGAATATGTAGACAAAACAAAGTGTCCCCAGTATATCTCTACTTGACTAGCTCATTAATCAAAGATGGTTATGTTTACTAACTATAGACATGTGTTGTCATTTGATGAACGGGATCACATCATTAGAGAATGATGTGATGGACAAAACCCATCCGTTAGCTTAGCATAATGATCGATAAGTTTTATTGCTATTGCTTTCTTCATGACTTATACATGTTCCTCTGACTATGAGATTATGCAACTCCCGAATACCGGAGGAACACCTTGTGTGCTATCAAACGTCACAACGTAACTGGGTGATTATAAAGATGCTCTATAGGTGTCTCTGAAGGTGTTTGTTGGGTTGGCGTAGATCGAGATTAGGATTTGCCACTTAGTGTATCGGAGAGGTATCTCTGGGCCCTCTCGGTATTGCTCATCACTATAAGCCTTGCAAGCAATGTGAATAATGAGTTAGTTGCAGGATGAAGCATTGCAGAACGAGAAAATAGACTTTACGGTAACGGGATTGAACTAGGTATGAAGATACCGACGATCAAATCTCGGGAAAGTAACATACCGATGACAAAGGGAACAACGTATGTTGTTGTGCGGTTTGACCGATAAAGATCTTCGTAGAATATGTAGGAGCCAATATGAGCATCCAGGTTCCGCTATTGGTTATTGATCGGAGACGTGTCTAGATCATGTCTACATAGTTCTCGAACCCGTAGGGTCCGCACGCTTAACGTTCAATGACGATTTGTATCATGAGTTATGTGTTTTGGTGACTGAAGTTTGTTCAGAGTCCCGGATAAGATCACATACATGATGAGGAGTCTTGAAATGGTCAAGAGGTAAAGATTGATATATTGGAAGGGTACATTCGGCACCATAATGGTTTTGGGAAGTATCGGATAAGTTTCGGAGTACTGGGAGGTTACCGGAACCACCCGGGGGACTATTGGGCCTTCATGGGCCCTAGTGGAGAGAGGAGGCCAGCGGCTAGGTGGAGGCGCGCGCCCCCCAAGCCCAAATCGAATTGGACTAGGGGTGGGGGGCGCGGCCCCCCTTTCCTTCTTCTTCTCCACCTCTTTCCTCTTCTTCCCTTCTCTGGAAAGGAAAAGGGAATCCTACTAGGACTGGGAGTCCTAGTAGGACTCCCCCCTTGGCGCGCCCCCTCTAGGCCGGCCGCCCCCTCTTCTCCTCCTTTATATACGGGGGCAGGGAGGCACCCCAAAGGGACAACATTGTCTTAGCCATGTGCAATGCCCCCTCCATCGTTTATTCCTCTGATAGTATCATCGTAGTGCTTAGGCGAAGCCCTGCACGGATCACATCATCAACACCGTCATCACGCCATCATGCTGAAGAAACTTTCCCTCGACCCTCTACTGGATCAAGAGTTCAAGGGACGTCATCGAACTGAACGTGTGCTGAACTCGGAGGTGCCGTACGTTTGGTGCTAGATCAGTTGGATCGTGAAGACGTTCGACTACATCAACCGCGTTAACATAACGCTTCCGCTTTCGGTCTACGAGGGTACGTGGACACACTCTCCCCCTCTCGTTGCTATGCATCTCCTAGTTAGATCTTGTGTGATCGTAGGATTTTTTTTTTGAAATTGCATGCTACGTTCCCCAACAGTGGCATCCGAGCCAGGTGTATGCGTAGATGATATGCACGAGTAGAACATAAAGAGTTGGGGGCGATAATAGTCATACTGCTTACCACCAACGTCTTACTTTGATTCGACGGTATTGTTGGATGAAGCGTCCCGGACCGACATTACATGGCCGCATTCATGAGACTGGTTCGACCGACATGCTTTGCACACAGGTGGCTGGTGATGGTGTCCTGGTGTAGGACCTTGAAGTATGTCTAGAGAGGGGGGGGGTGATTAGACTACTTGACCAATTAAAAACTTAGCCTTTTCCCAATTTTAGAGTTTGGCAGATTTTAGCTATCTTAGGACAAGTCAAGCAATCATCACACAATTCAAGCAAGCATGCAAAGAGTATATAGGCAGCGGAAATTAAAGCATGCAACTTGCAAGAAAGTAAAGGGAAGGGTTTGGAGGATTCAAACGCAAGTGGAGACACGGATGTTTTTGGCGTGGTTCCGATAGGTGGTGCTATCGTACATCCACGTTGATGGAGACTTCAACCCATGAAGGGTAACGGTTGCGCGAGTCCACGGAGGGCTCCACCTACGAAGGGTCCACGAAGAAGCAACCTTGTCTATCCCACCATGGCCGTCGCCCACGAAGGACTTGCCTCACTAGTGGTAGATCTTCACGAAGTAGGCACTCTCCTTGCCCTTAAAAACTCCTTGGTTCAAGTCCACAATCTTGTCGGAGGCTCCCAAGTGGCACCTAGCCAATCTAGGAGACACCACCCTCCAAGAAGTAACAAATGGTGCGTTGATGATGAACTCCTTGCTCTTGTGCTTCAAATGATAGTCTCCCCAACACTCAACTCTCTCTCATAGGTTTTGGATCTGGTGGAAAGAAGATTTGAGTGGAAAGCAACTTGGGGAAGGCTAGAGATCAAGATTCATATGGTAGGAATGGAATATCTTAGCCTCAACACATGAGTAGGTGGTTCTCTCTCAGAAATGGTAAGTTGGAAGTGTAGGTTTGTTCTGATGGCTCTCTCCACGAATGAAGAGGAGGTCGAGGGGTATATATAGCCTCCACACAAAATCTAACCGTTACACACAATTTACCAAACTCGGTGGGACCGAATCATCAAACTCGGTCGGACCGATTCAGTAAACCTAGTGACCGTTAGGATTTTCGGTGGGACCGAAATGCAACTCGGTAAGACCGATATGGTTAGGGTTAGGGCATAACGTAATCTCGGTAAGACCGATTACACAAACTCGGTGAGACCGATTTTGGTAATTAGCTAACCAGAGAGTTGGTCAGGTAAACTCGGTGGGACCGATTTGCTCTTTTCGGTGAGACCGAAATGTTACAAAAGGGAAACAGAGAGTTTACATTGCAATCTCGGTGGGACCGATCACTCACTTCGGTTAGACTGAAATGTTACGAAGGGAAACAGAGAAATTACAATCCCATCTCGGTGAGACCGAGATCCCTATCGGTAGGACCGATTTGCCTAGGGTTTGTGGCAGTGGCTATGACATTTGAACTCGGTGGCGCCGGATAGGAAGAATCGGTGTGACCGATTTTGGCTTTAGGTTTAGGTCATTTGTGGATGTGGGAAAGTAGTTGAGGGTTTTTGGAGCATATCACCAAGCACATGAAGCAAGAGGCTCATTAAGCAACACCTCATCCCTCCTTGATAGTATTGGCTTTTCCTATAGACTCAATGTGATCTTGGATCACTAAAATGTAAAATGAAGAGTCTTGAGCTTTTGAGCTTGAGCCAATCCTTTGTCATTAGTATTTTGAGGGATCCACTTTCATCATCCATGCCATGCCATTCATTGAGCTTTCCTGAAATAATAGTCTTGGAATAGCATTAGCTCAATGAGCTATATGTTGTTATGAATTACCAAAACCACCTAGGGATAGTTGCACTTTCACCTGGAGTAGGGGTACTCACCACGTCATCTCCCGATCGGTTAGATTGGGCCGAGGACCCCCATGGCCGTATACTCATGGGCCAGTTCGGACAGCCGAAGTATACACAAGGAAGATTCCACAATACTTGGCGATCAAGACAAGGACTCCTCCCCACCGACGTATTCGGCTAGGACTCTTGTTATCCTAGGCCTTTGGTGCATTATATAAACCAGGGCCAGGCTAGTCGATAGATCATTATAACAATCATAATCTCATAGGCTAGACTTCTGGGGTTTAGCCATTACGATCTCGTGGTAGATCAACTCTTGTAATATTCATATTCATCAAGATCAATCAAGCAGGAAGTAGGGTATTACCTCCATAGAGAGGGCCCAAACCTGGGTAATAATTATATCCCCCGCCTCCTATTACCATTAGTCTTAGACGCACAGTTCGGGACCCCCTACCCGGGATCCGCCGGTTTTGACACCGACGTTGGTGCTTTCATTGAGAGTTCCGTTGTGTGATCGGCAAAGGATCAATGGCTCGACTGCAGATCAACTAGGACGTCGGCTTCTACTCACCAGCTCGACTGGTCACCTTTGCTTGACCGAGGACTGCGCCCTACCTCCGATCGCCATGTTCGTATGAGGTCCTTCATCAACATCAACTCCGATCTCTATCAAGATCATGGAGGAAGCATCCATGGAGCTCACGGGCTCAACGTTGACATTGCCCTCGGGCGACCATGCGGTTTTTCTGGACGGCGAACTTGTATCCGCCGCCACCACCTCCTCAAGTGTTGTTTTAATGATTACTTCAGTGGAATTGTGCGGAATTGATTCTACAACAACCCTCGAAAATTTCGTCGAGTTCCGATGGAGGAATCTCTGGCAATCCACGATATACCAGAGCCCTATCAAATCTGGATGGGAATCTAGACGAATTTAGAGTGTGGTCTCTAGAGCCCAGCTCAGAGGTCCTTTGGAAGATCCAACCGTTCATTTTCTACGGAATTCCCATATCTACCACCCCTCAAAATTTCAGCTCGCTCCGACCGTCCAAACTCTGGGAACCTTCCAATCAGTGCATCACTTTTCGGATCTGTTTTCTGCGCGAGAACAAATCCGACCCGAATTCATATTTTTTATGAGCGGGATTTTGGACATCCTTTTTGAAGGAAGTTTTGTATGGGTATTGTGTTTTGTTCCCAAACACATCCTGCTAATTTTAAAGTCTTTTCCAATATGGTCTTCACCATTGCGCCGGTGTCAAACCAGCCCGACAACATTGCTCTACGGCTGCCGACCTATGCTAGACACGTCGTCGTGTTGTTGAGCCAAGCTCAACTTCTTCGGATCATCATCTGGGCAAGCCGAACGAGAGTTCAGCATCGCGAAGGATAAATCGTCACCAACATCGCCGCCCCACGGATTACACGGAGCGGGCACACCGACATCCCCGCACGGTCACTTCATCAAGCCAGCATTAACCACGTCACAAGTTATGACCTGCATCGGCATGTCCTAACCATTGCTTCATCGAGCCGATGTCCATCACACCGAACTACTTCAACACCTCGGCTGACATGGCAGCTGCAACATCTCCTCACCGACCTGCTCCGTCTCGTTGTCTGGACCGGGGGCTTCGTTATCCCTTCATTGACCTACTCCGGAGACTTCAGCGTCGTCAACCGACCAACTTCGTCACATTAGCTGGACCGGGTGCTTTGCCTCGGCAAGCCAACCATTGCCAGCATCGCCATGCCGCTGCTCCATTGCTCACCAGGCAATGGGTGTGCGGATCAAGTCCTAATTTCGGGAGTAACCTTTTTTCAGATTGCTACAACAGATAAACCAGGTGCTATTAATCCTATTTTTTTCTTGGGTTTATTTTTCTAAAAAATTATTACTCTGGTTTGTTCCATCATCTGTACACAGGTCTGTCAAATGATGGCCGCATTAACGATGGTTGCGCGATGGTTTGGACCGTTTCCCGTCCGTAGTTCGGCGAACGCCGCATTTAGAGCCCAGACCATCCTGCAAATTCAGGCTTTGTCACGCTTTCACTCTGTGACGCCGACACCCTGCATCGACATTGGCTTCGGCGCCAGGATACATCTCTTTGAATAAATTATTTTTGCATAAAGCAATTATGCAAGCATTATATCTATATATATTATTATTTTCTGGATCACACTGTTTTATGTGTGCAGGTAATCGATTTTGACTACGTTACGCCATCACTACTCCCGGAGTGCCGAACTCCATGCTCGACCTCGGGCTTGGGGGCTGGGACCTCGGCCATGCCGAGGACTGCGAACCTTGTCGGATCTCTCACAGATCAAGGGGCATCTTCATCCCGCCACAAGCCCGAATCGCGTCATCAACACCGAGCACATTACCAGCTAAGTCGCTTTCATGCTCAAAGACTTTCTGTTTTAAATTTTGTTCGGTTCGACCAAACATTATACTTTTTGGCAAAAAGTTGTTTGTGACAAAATTCCTTGTCAAAAATTTGTTTGTGACACACAAATTCAAATACCCCATTTATTTGGGGGCATTCTTTATGAAGCCTTTCCTCTTGCATATGATTATACTTGTATTGCTTCGTTCCTTGTTCGTGTATTACGCCACAATCTGCACCATGTTGACTTAAGTGTTCTGCAAGCTGGGTTGCCTTGCTCCTGTGCTTACCCCTACGTTCCCGATTGTTCGGCTAGGGAGTAAAGGGAGCACCTCTGCGATTGTCATGATCGGGTCATCCGAGCTCGGACCTCAGACTGGGTGAAGCTGAAATCTAGCGCTCTTATTGTTTTCAATCATGTTCGGCACACAACGGAACTCATGAGTACAAAAAATCTATTGCACAAGTCTCATAGTAACAACGAGCAACCGAAGAAAGGTATCGGTGGAGGTACTATTTTCTTCAAAGTTGCTTCTTACACTTCGTCAGTAATATAGCATAAGTTCCTGAGCGCGCTTTGTCTGTTACATCCTTATGGCCTGATTGCCTGGTTATCGAAAACACCATCGGTATTCTTGATAGGTGGATTACATAACACTTTTCGGTCCTTTACCAAAGAGGGAGAAGCCGACGGTCGGTTAAGATGCGTTTAAAGTTTGGGTGAACACAAATATGATATAAGTACTTCGGTACATACAATCATTATACATAAAATTCTTTTACCCAAGTCACTTGGGGGCTCTTAAAATTTATATATGAGCTATAGATGTGTTTTCTTCTTGGTTGTTGCAAAGTCTTTTTCTACCGCTCCTTTTTCGACTCGAGTGTCTGGTCAATAGCTGGATAGCCTGTCTTCTCTCTAAAAACCGCTCGAGTTTAGTTTGCTAAACTGACCTCGGAGAAGTACTACGCCTTTGGGATAAGGAGCTTGAAGCCGTAAGCTGACCCGCGTGAAGTCTTGAGATCGGATGTGTCATGTTAAAGCATGACATAAGCACAATTTTTTCCAATTTTCGGATTGGCACCGAACACTTGATCTTGTTCGGACGTCAAGTTTTTACTGACGTTTTTTGGTTTTCCAAGCTTATGGCACTTTTCAACTATTTGTGTGTTTCAACATAAGTCTCATAGTGCAACACCAGACACCTTTAGAGATTCGGCAAAAACATTCTCGGATATTGCTATATATGCATCGGCAAATTGTGTCTTCAGTCAATAGTTGGGTTGCCCGGCTCCTGTGCTTGCCTCCTACGTTCCGCTTTGTTCGGCTAGGTGTGCAAAGGGAGAACCACTGTGATTGTGCTTCCAGCTCGCATGGTTAAGCACGTCAGTGGAGAAAGCCGAAAACTGACTGTCACAATAGGCGTAAACTGGTCAGCGATCCGATGACTATGTTAAATGATGGGCCATTCATAACATTGGCCGAAGTGTTTACGGCTTGACCTCGGCTGTCGCCGAACACTAACCGGGGGCTCGTAGCTAGCTTCCCCAGTTTAAAGCTCCTATGACTAAGTGAAAGTTATAAAGCCCGCATATCTGATTGCCTCATTTCCGCTAACACAACTGCCTTCGGGCACCGACGCCGGCTAAGGGTTGTCTTGTTATTGCGGAAACACCCGGTGTAGTATCTACAAAGGGGTATAAGCCGAGATGGGCCACTTTCAACTGATAAACGGTCGCAACGGAGTCGAAATAAACATATCATCGACATTTGTATTTAATATACAAGGGCCGCTGAGGGAGTCCTAGATTAAGGGGTCCTCGGACAACCGGACTATATGCATATGTTGGACTGTTGGACTATGGAGATACAAGATAGAAGACTTCGTCCCGTGTCCGGATGGGACTCTCCTTTGCGTGGAAGGCAAGCTTGGTGATTCGGTTGGGAAGATTCCTTTCTCTGTAACCGACTCTGTGTAACCCTAGCCCCCTCCAGTGTCTATATAAACCGGCGGGTTTAGTCCGTAGGGCAACAACAATCATAATCATAGGCTAGCTTCTAGGGTTTAGCCTCTATGATCTCATGGTAGATCAACTCTTGTAATACTCATATCATCAAGATCAATCAAGCAGAAGTAGGGTATTACCTCCATCGAGAGGGCCCGAACCTGGGTAAACATTGTGTCCCCCGCCTCCTGTTACCATTAGCCTTAGACGCACAGTTAGGGACCCCCTACCCGAGATCCGCCGGTTTTGACACCGCATTGGTGCTTTCATTGAGAGTTCCACCGTGTCATCACCATAATGCTTGATGGCTCCTTCAATCATCTACAACAACACAGTCCAGGGTGAATTTTTTCTCCCCGGACAGATTTTCGTATTCGGCGGCTTCGCACTGCGGGCCAACTCGCTTGGCCATCTGGAGCAGGTCGACAGTTACGCCCCTGGCCATCAGGTTAGGTTTGGAAGCTTGAACTACACCACCGACATCCGCGGAGACTCGATCTTCGACGGATTCGAGCCCATGACAGCCGCGCCCTGCCGCCATGATGAATATGACCTAAATCTGTCATCAGACTGTGCGCAGGAGATAGCGCCTATAATCGCTCTGGCCCTAGATCCAGAGCAGAGCGTGCCATCCAAAGACGGGAAGCTCAACCTCGCTACGGAGGCCGCAGAATCAGCGGTGCTAGAGCCGAACACAGATATGACCTCTAACGAGGTATGTGTCATCAGAACCTCGGACTTGTCTTCGGCCATCGGCTCCGAACTATGTGTATTTGCACCCATTGAATCTAACCGGGCGCCGATTTTAGAGTTTAGCTCCGCAGACATCTTCCAACACTCACCTCTAGGCGATGTGTTAAACTCATTAAAGTCTCTCTCCTTGTCAGGAGATTCTTGGCCGAACTATGTCCGGCTTGAGTGGGAAACGGATGACAAAAAACTTCGTTACCCACCCACCACCCACTTCATAGCCACTGTCGATGATTTCACCGACATGCTTGATTTTGACTCCAAAGACATCGACGGTATGGAGGACGATGCCGGAGAAGAACAGGAACCACCGCCCATAGGGCGCTGGACATCCACCTCCTCATACAACATATACATGGTGGATACACCCAAAGAAGACAATGGCGATGACAAAAAGGATCCAGTTGAGGATCAACTTCTTGAGAAGCAGCCTAAGTGCCAACGTCAGCGGCGCTGATCTAAATCACGCCATGGTAAAAATAGCGATACCGGCACAAGAGAGAATAGCACTCCGGACGATGCCGAAGACAGTGAAGACCCCACCAAGCCAAGTTTCGAACAGGATGAACGGGAAGACGGGCGAGCCAGCCCCGATGAACAGGCCATGAACAACGACTCGAAGGACAACAATTACATGCCACTCTCCGAGGATGAGGTGAGTCTCGGCGATGAATAATTTATCGTGCCAGAGGATCCCATCGAGCAGGAGCGTTTTAAGCGCCGGCTTATAGCCACGGCAAAGAGCCTGAAGAAGAAGCAGCAGCAGCTTCAAGCTGATCAAGACATGGTCACTGATAGATGGACTGAGGTCCTGGCAGCCGAGGAATACGGACTCGAACGCCCAACCAAAAGTTACCCGAAGTGCAAATTGCTACCTCAATTCAATGACGAGGCGGTGGAGCCAGTACTACCAGCGCATAATGCGGCTGACTGACCACCGCGTGGCCGAGATAAAATGGCAATTTAGCCCGAGCACTAGCCAACACTGGCTCGCCGAACAAATAGAAACACAACAACTCGGGGATACACAAATGACCTGCGAAACATCTTGGAAAACAGAGTAGGGCAAACCAGATCGATCTACAGATCGCGGGGGTGCGCCCCAACACGCAATGATGGCCACCACGCCGGATATAACAAATACACACCTGTCCGGGCCGAATACCGCAGACCGGCTCCATCCGAGCTATGTCCCGACGTAGCCCGACACAGAGGCGCTGCACACCCCCTATGCTTCACTGATAAAGTAATGAGCATCAATTCCCAGAAGGATTTAAACCCGGAAACATCGAATCATATGATGGAACAACAGATCCCGCGGTATGGATCGAGGACTTCCTTCTCCATATACATATGGCCCGCGGTGATGACCTCCATGCCATCAAGTATCTCCCGCTAAAACTCAAGGGACCAGCTAGGCACTGGTTGAACAGTCTGCCCGAAAACACCATTGGCAGTTGGGAGAACCTGGAAGATGCATTCCTTGACAACTTCCAGGGCACTTATGTCCGACCTCTGGATGCCGATGACTTAAGTCATATAATCCAACAGCCTAGAGAGTCAGCCAGGAAATTCTGGACTCGGTTCTTAACTAAAAAGAACCAAATCATCGACTGTCCGGACGCCGAAGCCCTAGCAGACTTTAAGCATAACATCCGCGACGAGTGGCTCGCCGGACACCTCAGCCAAGAGAAGCCAAAGTCCATGGCAGCCCTTACGACGCTCATGACCCGCTTTTGTGCGGGCGAGGATAGCTGGCTAGCTCATAGCAACAGCACCTCAAGTAAACCTGGCACTTCTGAAGCTAGAGATAGCAACGGCAAGCCCCAACGCAACAGGCACAAGCGTCGAAATAATGGCGATAACACCGAAGACACGGCCGTAAATGCCGGATTCAGTGGCTCCAAGTCCGGTCAGCGGAAAAAGCCATTTAAGAGAAATAATCCGGGCCCGTCCAGTCTGGACCGCATACTCGATCGTCCATGTCAAATCCACGGCACCCCCGATAAACCAACCAATCATACCAATAGAGAATGTTGGGTCTTTAAACAGGCTGACACTGAAAATAGGGAAAAGGGATCGCAAAGCAACGACGACGAGGAACCCCGGCCACCGAACACAGGGGGACAGAAGAAGTTTCCTCCCCAAGTTAAAATGGTGAATATGATATATGCTACCAATATCCCCAAAAGGGAGCGGAAGCGCGCACTAAATGACGTCTACGCGATGGAGCCAGTCGCCCCAAAACACAACCCGTGGTCCTCCTGTTCGATCACTTTTGATCGAAGGGACCATCCGACTAGTATCCGTCATGGTGGTTCAGCCGCACTGGTACTAGACACTATCATTGACGGATTACACCTCACACGCGTCCTCATGGACGGTGGTAGCAGCCTGAACCTGCTCTATCAGGATACAGTGTGCAAAATGGGTATTAATCCCTCAAGGATCAAGCCCACAAAAACCACCTTTAAAGGTGTCATACCAGGTGTAGAGGCCTGCTGTACGGGCTCAATCACACTAGAAGTGGTCTTCGGATCCCCGGATAATTTCCAAAGCGAAGAATTATTCTCCGATATCGTCCCCTTCCACAGTGGTTATCATGCACTGCTCGGACGAACCGCATTTGCTCGCTTCAATGCGGTACCGCACTATTCCTACCTTAAGCTCAAGATTCCCGGACCTCGCGGTGTTATAACAGTCAATAGAAACACGGAGTGCTCCCACATATTGAGGAGCACACCGCGACCCTTGTAGCAGAAGTACAGAATAGCCTTCTTAGGCAAAACTTCAATTGGGCAATAAAGCCCCCGGACACCGTCAAGCGAGTCCGAGCTACTCTGCAACAGGACTGTCTGGCTCGTCCAGAGCTCAACTAGCAATTCGGCCTTTGTCCCAGCCCCAATAAAGCGGTGAAATTCGTGCCGCGCGTACACAACTACGCACTTAAAATACCATGGGCATGGACGGAGGCACAACTAGACCTCGGTCCACAATGCGGCTAAACCTCTCGTGGATCCGTTTACCTTCACCTTTTCTCTTTCTTTCAGGTTTTTCTCCTCTCAAGGCTTTTTCTGATAAACCTGATCACCGGACCTATAGTGAGACGGATACACCAAGAAAGCTAGGGGCTTGGACGTACAAGGGAATACTCAGGTGGTCTCTGCTAACGATCGTCATACTTGTTTTAAACACCCGCACGCAACTCGCTCTTGGTCGTGGCATGTTAAATAGCATTATTTACTTATTGCACTACTTTGTATAGATACACCTTGACGTATCAATCAACTTACAATGAAAAATAATCTACAGCGTCTGCTCATTACTCAATTTTTTTCTTGTCTATTTATTTTGAATTGCACCCATACATTCTGGTACGTCTTAATTCGCCAGGGGCTTCATTGTAACCCATAACACGGCAAGAAAGTCTGAACACTTTTACAGTATAGTTCGGGCACCCCGAACTTATAGCAATATATGCATCGGCTCCGAATCATGACTTTGGTCAATAATTGGGTTGCCCGGCTCCTGTGCTTGCTACCTTACGTTCCGCTATATCGGCTAGGGTAGTAAAGGGAGAACTACTGCGATTGTGTCCCGGTTCTTCCAGACGAGCACCTTAGTAGAGAAAGCCGAAAACTGACTGTCATGATGCGGCGAGAGCTGGTCAGCTGTTCGAGAGGTTTTCAAATCCTTAGAGATTTTTTCCGCTTTATGCGAGGAATCGGTTTTTATCCGATTAGGCGTGTATAGCGCCCCAACTTCGGCCTTCCGAATACCAGGGGCTATGCCAAAATTTAAAATTATAGAACTCCTATGGCTAAGTGAGGGTGATAAAGCTGTATAGTCCGATTGCCTTGTTCGTCGCGCTAAGCACCTCCTTAAAGGACGAAAAATTTGGATAAAGAGTGTTTAGATTTATCCCGAACACCCCTGTACTAGCTATGTGGGGGCAAAAGCCGATGACTGGCCAACTCTCAGATTTCATAAACGGCCGCACAGGAGGTAAAATTTTAAATAACAAGCATTATATTACATAAATACCTTGTTCCATATTACAAGACAAGATAAAATAATGCTTTCAGGGGAAAATGATATCCTTGGCACATTGCTCCGCCACAAGGTGGGATCCCTCCATGACACTTTCATAGTACATCTCGGGCTTGCGATGCTCCTTGCCCACGGGCGGACCCTCGGTCATCAACTTCGTGGCATCCATCTCCACCCAGTGCGTCTTGGCGCGGGCGAAAGCCATCCGCGCACCTTCAATGCAGACCGACCGCTTGATGACATCAAGCCGAGGGCAGGCACTGACCAGCCGCTTCACGAGTCCAAAGTAGCTACTGGGAATGGGCTCGGTAGGCCATAGCCGGACTATTAGGTCCTTCATGGCCAGTTCAGCCGCCTTATGCAGCTCGACCAACTGTTTTAGCTGGTCGCTAAGGGGCACAGGATGTTCTGACCCAAGGTATTGAGACCAGAACAACTTCTCCGTAGAGCTCCCTTCTTCGGCTTGAAAGAACTCTGCAGCATCTGATATCATGCGCGGCACATCCGCAAATGATCCTAGAGAACTCCAAATTCGGGTAAGTAAAAGGAACGTTTCCTTCACACACTTGCTTTGCATAATAAAAGCCTTACCCGCCGCGATCTTCTTGGCCGCCTGGATTTCCTGGAGGGCGCTCCGGGCTTCGACTCGGGCATCTTCCGTGCTCTGGCGGGCCTTGGCAAGTTCGGACTCTTGAGTCTTTGAATCACGCTCCAAGTACTCGTACCTTTTGACGACGTCCTAAAGCTCTTGTTGAACCTCGCTGACCCGGGCCTCCCTCTTCTCGCGCACGGCGCGTTCCTTAGCCGCTTTGTCCTCGGCCTCGGCCAATGCCTTCTTGAGGGCCGCTACTTCGGTCGCGGCCCCTAATAAAGTTCATGACACTTTAGTCAGTACGAACCTTTCATCCTTCCTAAATACAAGCACGGGTTAGTGCATACCTTGGTTGTCCTCCAACTGCTTCTTCACGAGGCCGAGCTCTTCCTCGGCCCATTCCAGATTCTGCTTCAATCCGGAGACCTCCACATAGTGTGAGCAGCAGCAGCAAGCAACGACGCCTTCTTATTCACATAGACATATTATGTCAGACTCCTGCAAAAATCATTTTGATCCTTTGTTCGGTTTTTTCTTTCCGGACACCGAACAGAGCATCAGGGGCTACCGTCTACAAGGTGATATTTGCTATGTCTTGAGTTTGCGTTGGTTTTCCTCGAAGAGGAGAGGGTGATGCAGCAAGTGTAGCGTAAGTATTTCCCTCAGTTTTGAGAACCAAGGTATCAATCCAGTACGAGGCTCCTCAAAAGTCCCACGCACCTACACAAAGAAACTGAGAACTCGCAACCAACGCAATAAAGGGGTTGTCAATCCCTTCACGGCCACTTGCGAAAGTGAGATCTAATAAAGATAGTATGATAAGATAAATATATTTTTGGTATTTTATAATATAGATGCAAAAAGTAAAGATGCAAATAAAGGTAGATTGAAAGCAAATATGATAAGAGATAGACCCGGGGGCCATAGGTTTCACTAGAGGCTTCTCTCAAGATAGCATAAGTATTACGGTGGGTGAACAAATTACTGTCGAGCAATTGATAGAAAAGCGAATAGTTATGAGATTATCTAGGCATGATCATGTATATAGGCATCACGTCCATAACAAGTAGACCGACTCCTGCCTGCATCTACTACCATTACTCCACACATCGACCGACTCCTGTATGCATCTAGAGTATTAAGTTCATAAGAACAGAGTAATGCATTAAGCGAGATGACATGATGTAGAGGGATAAACTCATGCAATATGATATAAACCCCATCTTGTTATCCCCGATGGCAACAATACAATACGTGCCTTGCAACCCTTTCTGTCACTGGGTAAGGACACCGCAAGATTGAACCCAAAGCTAAGTACTTCTCCCATGGCAAGAAAGACCAATCTAGTAGGCCAAACCAAACTGATAATTCGAAGAGACTTGCAAAGATAACTCAATCATACATAAAAGAATTCAGAGAAGATTCAAATTTTATTCATAGATAAACTTGATCATAAACCCACAATTCATCGGATCTCGACAAACACACCGCAAAAAGAGTTTACATTGAATAGATCTCCACAAGAGAGGGGGAGAACATTGTATTGAGATCCAAAAAGAGAGAAGAAGCCATCTAGCTAATAACTATGGACCCGTAGGTCTATGGTAAACTACTCACAACTCATCGGAGGGGCAAGGATGTTGATGTAGAAGCCCTCCGTGGTGGATTCCCCCTCCGACAGAGTGTCGGCGAAGGCTCCAAGATGAGATCTCGCGGATACAGAAGGTTACGGTGGTGGAAATTGTGTTTCATGGTGCCCCTGGATGTTTTTGGGGTACGTAGGTATATATAGGAGGAAGAAGTATGTCGGTGGCCGCCCGAGGGGCCCACAAGACAGGGGGCGCGCCCTAGAGGGGGGGGGCGCGACCTCCTATCTCGTGGCTTCCTCGGCAGCTTCTTGACTTGCACTCCAAGCTCTACGGATCATGTTCGTTCCAAAAATCACGCTCCAAAGGTTTCATTCCGTTTGGACTCCGTTTGATATTCCTTTTCTTTGAAATACTGAAATAGGCAAAAAAAACAGCAATATGGGCTGGGCCTCCGGTTAGTAGGTTAGTCCCAAAAATGATATAAATGTGTAAAATAAAGCCCATAAACATCCAAAAGGGGTAATATAATAGCATGGAACAATCAAAAATTATAGATACGTTGGAGACGTATCAATATTCATTTACAACTATATTACTTACCTCAAATCTTGTTAGAAGGCTAATGCAGGTGTCGGTTAGTCTGTTTTTGGCAGATTGGACTTTCTCAATCACCGTACTCATAAGAGTACGGTGTTCTTCCATAATGGAAGCGCCTTGTAGCGCTTCCAGCAATCTATCCGGTGCCTCTGGATGGACAGAGGTCACCGGTGGAGACGGCTTGCCCCCCTCGTTCGGGAGAGGTTGCCTGCCTGAATCCGGAGCCACTTGTGTCTCCGGAGCTGTATCCGGCTGAGGGCCGAACTGGATGCGGCACCCATCGCCGGGGTCTATAGGGGTCTTTCCCCCCCCCCCCATGTGTTCCGCAACCGGGGTTTTGTTCTCCGGCATCACCGGAACGGTCTCCCCTTGGCCCGGTATCCTTCGAGACAATACCTCAGTGTTGTCCGCGGCCTTGGGGGAGGTGGCCGTCGGAAGGGACCCGCTGTTCATCGCCGACGGGTGCAGCGACCCCTCAAAGAGGAGGATAGATCGATGTTGGACTGGGTTGGACTACAGATGCATGGTCTAGCACATTAAAAACAATAAAGTGAAAAGACCGGAAATATTACCGTGTCCGGATACTTACAATTTGGCCACGGGATTGACCCTAGGCTCCCACTTCTCGCTGCTGTTGGTGGCTGTGGCAGAGTAGTCCGGAAGAGAGATTTTCCCCTTCTTGGACGCTTCGGCCTCCCCATGTGTGGAGGCCTTCCTCTTCTTTTTTCCCCCGGTAGGGGGGGGGGGGACGGGTCTTCTCCTCCTTCTCCTTGTCGTCTTTGGCGGAGGAGTGCGTCTCGGCGTCTTCAGACATCACGCCCGAAGCACCTTGCATCGGGGACCATCTCTGGTCCCCTGATAACCCACAATTATAGGGGATCACAATAGTTTTCGAGGGTAGAGTATTCAACCCAAATTTATTGATTCGACACAATGGGAGCCAAAGAATATTCTCAAGTATTAGCAGTTGAGTTGTCAATTCAACCACACCTGGATAACTTAGTATCTGCAGCAAAGTATTTAGTAGCAAAGTAGTATGGAAGTAATGGTAACAATGGCAAAAGTAACGGTAGCAGTTTTGTAGTAATTGTAACAGTAGCAACGTAAAGTAAATAAGCAAAGCACAATATGTGAAAAGCTCGTAGGCATTGGATCAGTGATGGATAATTATGTATTCCGAATATAGTCATACATGCTTATGGAAAAGAACTTGCATGACATCTTTTGTCCTACCCTCCCATGGCAGCAGGGTCCTAGTGGAAACTAAGGGATATTAAGGCCTCCTTTTAATAGAGTACCGGACCAGAGCATTAACACATAGTGAATACATGAACTCCTCAAACTACGGTCATCACCGAGAAGTATCCCGATTATTGTCACTTCGGGGTTGTCGGATCATAACACATAATAGGTGACTATAGACTTGCAAGATAGGATCAAGAACTCACATATATTCATGAAAACATAATAGGTTCAGATCTGAAATCATGGCACTCGGGCCCTAGTGACAAGCATTAAGCATAGCAAAGTCATATCAACATCAATCTCAGAACATAGTGGATCTTAGGGATCAAACCCTAACAAAACTAACTTGATTACATGGTAAATCTCATCCAACCCATCACCGTCTAGCAAGCCTACAATGGAATTATTCACGCACGACGGTGATCATCATGAAATTGGTGATGGAGGATGGTTGATGATGATGACGACAATGAATCCCCCTCTCCGGAGCCCCGAACGGACTCCAGATCAGCCCTCCCGAGAGAGATTAGGGCTTGGCGGCGGCTCCGTATTCTAAAACGCGATGAAACTTTTCTCTGATATTTTTCTCCGCGAAAGAAAATATATGGAGTTGGATTTGAGGTCGGTGGACGCTCATGGGGCCCATGAGGCAGGGGGGTGCGCCCAGGGGGAGGGGGTGCGCCCTCACCCTCATGGACAGGGTGTGGCCCCCCTGACACTGATTCTTTCGCCAGTATTTTTTATTAATTCTAAAAAGTTTCTCCGTGGATTTTCAGGTCATTCCGAGAACTTTTATTTCTGCTCAAAAATAACACCATGGCAGTTCTGCTGAAAACAGCGTTAGTCTGGGTTAGTTTCATTCAAATCATGCAAGTTAGAGTCCAAAACAAGGGCAAAAGTGTTTGGAAAAGTAGATACGATGGAGACATATCATCCCCTTGGCCGCCTTCTTGGATTTCTTCTCTGGCACCTCATAAGGAGCTGGAAACAACATCTTCGTGAGAAGAGGCATTTCTGGATCTTCGGGTAGCGGAGCCGGACAGTCAATCTGCTCCGCTATCGTTACCCAAGCCTGAAAGATTGGCATGGAGGCTTAGGTTCCTCCCGCAGATATGCCGGTAAAAGGAATACCTTGCAAACATAAAAGAACTTACCGGATAAGCCCGACGTTCTGCGCTAAGCCCGCGATCTTCAGATGTGGGCGGTGGTACCTCGCTGGCCTTAAAAAGCACCTTCCAGATGTGTTCGTGTGTCATATCGAAGAGCTCCAGCAGCGTCTGGTGCTTGGCCGGGTCGAACTCCCACAAATTACAGGTCCGGCTCTGGCATGGAAGAATCCAGCGGAAGAGCATAATCTGGACCACGTTCACAAGCTTGATTTTCTTGCTTATCATGTTCTGGACGCATGTCTGGAGCCCGGTCACTTATTCCGCAGAACCCCAGGCTAAACCCTTCTCTTGCCAGGAGGTGAGCCGCATGGGGACTCCGGATCAGAATTTGGGGGTCGCCGCCCAGTTGGTGTCGCGCGGCTCGGTGATGTAGAACCACCTCGATTGCCACCCCTTTACAGTCTCCACAAAGGAGCCTTCGTGCGAGGTGAGATTGGGCATATTGCCCACCATGGCACCTCCGCACTCCGCTTGTTGGCCGCTCACCACCTTTGGCTTCACATTGAAGGTCTTCAGCCATAGGACGAAGTGAGGTGGGATGCAGAAGAAGGCCTCGCACACGACAATAAATGTCGAGATGTTGAGGATGGATTTGGGGGCCAAGTCATGGAAGTCCAGCTCGTAGTAGAACATCAGTCCACGGACGAACGGGTGGAGGGGGAATCCCAGCCCGCGAACGAAGTGGGAGGGAAACACCACCCTTTCTTGGGGCTCCGGGGTAGGGATGATCTGCCCCTTGGCCGGAAGCCGATGAGCGATGTCTTTGGACAAGTACCCGGCCTCCCGGAGCTTCTTGATGTCCTCCTTGACGGAGGAGGCCATCCACTTGCCTCCAGGTCCCGATTCGGACATGATTGGAGTGCTTTTTGGGCGGAAGAGATGGGTGCTTGGGCGCTGGAGCTCGAGAATGAATGAGCAGAGGAAGAAGAGGGCGTGGGTGAAAGAGGGGGATCCTTATCCCTTTATAAAGGCAGTAAAAATCATGCGCCTCCCCACTCGCCCTAAAACTCACTTATTTCCCAAGCGACGTGTTGATGGAACAGTTGGGTTACCCATGCCCGCATTGATGAGAATCTCGTGATAAGGGGACATGATCTCTGCTTTGACAAGACGTGCTGATGAAACCACGCCTCAAAATACGAAGGGGCAGGACAAAAACGGTTCGAATAAAGATCGGGCCGTGGCGTGATGTCATGCTATGAGTTATCAACATATTGGACTTGTGGGATATTATACTCTCTACAGTGGTATGTGGAATTTGTTTTGCAGAGCCGGACACGATTCTTATGTTCAAGATCTACTTTGGAGTATTCGGGGAAGGAACCCGCCTTGCAATGCCGAAGACAATCTGCGCGCCGGACTCATCGTCATTGAAGCCTGGTTGAGGGGCTACTGAGGCAGTCCTGGATTAAGGGGTCCTCGGACAGCCGGACTATATGCATATGCCGGACTGTTGGACTATGGATAAAGAAGATAGAAGACTTTGTCCCGTGTCCGGATGGGACTCTCCTTTGCGTGGAAGGCAGGCTTGGCCATTCGGTTGGGAAGATTCCTTTCTCTGTAACCGACTCTGTGTAACCCTAGCCCCCTCTGGTGTCTATATAAACCGGAGGGTTTAGTCTGTAGGACAACAACAATCATAATCATAGGCTAGCTTCTAGGGTTTAGCCTCTATGATCTCGTGGTAGATCAACTCTTGTAATACTCATATCATCAAGATCAATCAAGCAGGAAGTAGGGTATTACCTCCATCGAGAGGGCCTGAACCTGGGTAAACATTGTCTCCCCGCCTCCTGTTACCATTAGCCTTAGACGCATAGTTCGGGATCCCGTACCCGAGATCCTCCGGTTTTGACACCGACAACCGCCTTCCGTAATCATCATTATAAAGCCATAAATATGCATCAATTTGACTTAGATTTTTGTCAAGCTAGGTTGCCTGGCTCCTGTGCTTACCCCTACGTTCTCGATTGTTCGGCTAGGTGGTAAAGGGAGCACCTCTGTGATTGTTAGTACCTCAGACTGGGTGAAGCCGAAAGCTAGCAATCTTAAAGGATCACATTGGCTGGCAACGACGGAAGTGAAAATTTCGGTTCATTAATACCATAGAGTTCGAGAACTTTCCCAGAACTAAATCCTCAATATTTTCCTCCCGCATTGATCGGAGGTGAGGTTTCATGGTCATGATAAGCATGATGCCCAAAGAAAGGAACCGATAGCGAGACTATTTTCCTTGGAAGATGTTTCTTACATTAAGTAATATAACATATCTCTCTGCGTACCTTTGTTTATAAAACCGTATGGCCGGATTGCCTTGTTTGTCGTAAATCTTTGCCCTCATAAAGGCTTTATAAAGTAGGACAAACACTCCTCAGCTCCTGGCCAAGGAGGTGGATGCCGATGGTCGGTCAACAAAGTTTTGTACAATGCAGATCCGAGCATTGATGATGTAAAGTACTTGGATACATAGAATCATTACACATAATTTGTGATTTCACTACGGATATTGATCCTTAATTCGGCCACCTGTGCCCACATTAAGGCTCGGGGGCTACTGGGCTTTGCACTCATTATTTATAAATATTAAAGGGGCACATCGATCCCCTGATCTGGTGTTGCCACCCGACCAGTGTCTCGGGGGCTACTACATCGTTTATTCAATGTAGAAAATTCAAAGTGCTCAGTGTTCCGCATAACCGAACTATGGGCAAACGTGTCTTCGGATAACAATAAGTACCATCTAGGACTTATCCGACATCAAGCTAATATATCACGGCGACTTCTCACAACCCTCTCTCAGGGGCCTGTCCGCCAATCATTATTTCTAATATATTACATTGAGTTTCTATTCCTACATATGCCGCCGAGCTAGGAGTTGATCCTTAGGCCAATTTTGCAAATTGACCTGAGTCTCAGGGGCTACTTGGATCAGCAGTTTTATGTTTTCCTTCACGTGCATCTCGGGTTTTAGACCGACGCACACCTTGAGGGCTACTGGATATGCATATACTGGCTATATATCTCGGCAGAGAATAAATTGCACCAATTAAAAATATTCGCAAAAATCAGCCCGTGGTCGAGGTGGTGCACCACGTCGGAAGCAGTCCGGCATAAAGCTCGGGTGCTAGTGGCTGGCTCCATAGAGGGCATTTCCGGCATTAAGCACGGCTAAACTCCTTCAACTTTTTTCAAGATCGAGGTAATCTATGACACCTCGGATATAGTCTAGCATTGGAGCTCAGAAGCGGTCCGATGTTGGTGCTTGGCTGCAAAATATACCTCGAATGCAGTCCAGCGTTGGAGCTCGGACGTGAGAGGACACCGTCGCACGGGAAAAACTTCAAACCCGAGGTGGGCGTAAAAATAACAAGGCATTTATAAAGGCCATTAACTTAAAGGGGCTCCTCGGATACCCGACGTGTAAAATCTTCAAATTTACCCTGGCAATCCTCAAGATAGAAGATGGGAAGATTTGTTGAACTAATTTTCAAGACCGACGACCGAAGATGAAGAACAGTTCGGAAGAACCGAGGAGCGTCCCCAAACTTGAAGACCGGTTCAGGGGGCTACGGACGGTGTCCTAGACTAGGGGGTACTCACCACGTCGTCTCCCGATCGGTTAGATTGGGCTGAGGACCCCCATGGTCGTATACTCATGGGCCAGTTCGGACAGTCGAAGTACACACAAGGAAGATTCCACAAGACTTGGTGATCAAGACAAGGACTCCTCCCCATCGGCGTATTCGGCTCTTGTTATCCTGGTCCTCTGGTGCATTATATAAACCAGGGCCAGACTAGTTGATAGATCATTATAACAATCATAATCTCATAGGCTAGACTTCTGGGGTTTAGCCATTACGATCTCGTGGTAGATCAACTCTTTTAATACTCATATTCATCAAGATCAATCAAGCAGGAAGTAGGGTATTACCTCCATAGAGAGGGCCCGAACCTGGGTAAACATTGTGTCCCCCGCCTCCTGTTACCATTAGCCTTAGATGCATAGTTTGGGACCCCCTACCTGAGATCCGCCGGTTTTGACACTGACAGCTGGCGAGTGTCTGCTTCTCCAACTTTAGTTGAATCGAGTTTGACTAAGGCCGGTCCTTGTTGAAGGTTAAAACAACACACTTGAAGAAAAACCGTTGTGGTTTTGATGCGTAGGTAAGAACGGTTCTTGCTAGAATCCCGTAGCAGCCACTTAAAACTTGCAACAACAAAGCAGAGGACGTCTAACTTGTTTCTGCAGGGTTTGTTGTGATGCGATATGGTCAAGACATGATGTGATATAAATTGGTGTATGAGACGATCATGTTTTGTAACAAAGTTGTCAGCAACTGATAGGAGCCATATGGTTGTCGCTTTATTGTATGAAATGCAATCGCCATGTAATTGCCTTACTTTATCACTAAGCGGTAGCAATAGTCATAGAAGAAATAGTTGGTGAAACGACAACAATGCTACCATGGAGATCAAGGTGTCAAGCCGGTAACAATGGAGATCATGACGGTGCTTTGGAGATGGAGATCAAAGGCACAAGATGATGATGGCCATATCATGTCACATATTTTGATTGCATGTGATGTTTATATTTTATGCATCTTATTTTGCTTAGTACGGCGGTAGCATTATAAGATGATCCCTCACTAAATTTCAAGGTATAAGTGTTCTCCCAGGGTATGCACTGTTGCTACAGTTCCTTGTGCCGAGATACCACGTGATGATCGAGTGTGATAAGCTGTATGTTCACATACAACGGGTGCAAGCTAGTTTTGCATGTGCAGAATAACTTGACGAGCCTAGCATATGTAGATATGGCCTCTGAACACTAAGACTGAAAGGTCTAACGTGAATCATATAGTAGATATGATCAACATAGAGATGTTCATCATTGAAAACTACTCCATCTCACGTGATGATCGGACATGTTTTAGTTGATATGGATCACGTGATCATTTAGATGACTAGAGGGATGTCTATCTAAGTGCGAGTTCTTTAGTAATATGATTAATTGAACTTTAATTTATCATGAACTTAGTCATGATAATTTTTTGCATATTGATGTCTACTACACAACCTTCTTCTTGTAGACGTTGTTGGGCCTGCAAGTGCACAGGTTTGTAGGACAGTAGCAAATTTCCCTCAAGTGGATGACCTAAGGTTTATCAATCCGTGGGAGGCATAGGATGAAGATGGTCTCTCTCAAACAACCCTGCAACCAAATAACAAAGAGTCTCTTGTGTCCCCAACACACGCAATACAATGGTAAATTGTATAGGTGAACTAGTTCGGCGAAGAGATAGTGATACAAGTGCAATATGGATAGTAGATAAAGGTATTTGTAATCTGAAATTATAAAAACAGCAAGGTAGCAAGCGATAAAAGTGAGCGGAAACGGTATTGCAATGATAGGAAACAAGGCCTAAGGTTCATACTTTCACTAGTGCAAGTTCTCTCAACAATAATAACATAGATAGATCATATAAAAATGCCTCCACATGCAACAAAGAGTCACTCCAAAGCCATTAATAGTGGAGAACAAACGTAGAGATTATGGTAGGGTACACAACCACCTCAAAGTTATTCTTTCGGATCGATCTATTCAAGAGTTCGTACTAGAATAACACCTTAAGACACAAATCAACCAAAACCCTAATGTAACCTAGATACTCCATTGTCACCTCAAGTATCCGTGGGCATGATTATATAATATGCATCACACAATCTCAGATTCATCCAACCAACACAAAGTACTTCAAAGAGTGCCCCAAAGTTTCTACCGGAGAATCAAGAAAACTTGTGCCAACCCCTATGCATAGGTTCATGGGAGGAACCCGCAAGTTGGTCACCAAAACATACATCAAGTGGCACATGATATCCCATTGTCACCATAAATAAACACGGCAAGACATACATCAAGTGTTCTCAAATCAAAGACTCAATCCGATGAGATAACTTCAAGAGGGAAAGTCAATTCATCACAAGAGAGTAGAGGGGGAGAAACATCATAAGATCCAACTATAATAGCAAAGCTCAGGATACATCAAAATCGTGCCATAGAGGGAACACGAGAGAGAACACGAGAGAGAGAGAGAGAGAGATCAAACACATAGCTACTAGTACATACCCTCAGCCCCGAGGGTGAACTACTCCCTCCTCGTCATGGATAGCACCAGGATGATGAAGATGGCCACCGGTGAGGGATCCCCCCCTCCGGCAGGGTGCCGGAACGGACTCCTGAGAGGTTTTTGGTGGCTACAGAGGCTTGCGGCGGCGGAACTCCCGATCTGTCTTGATATTCGATGTTTTTGCGGTACGTAGGCTTATATAGGCGAAAGAAGTTGGTCGGGGGGGGGTTCTCGAGGGGCCCACGAGACAGGGGGTGTGCCCAGTAGGGGGGGTGCCCTCCTATCTCGTGGCCTCCTCGAGGCTCTTCTGACGTGAACTCCAAGTCTCCTGGGTGATATTCTTCCCAAAAATCACGTTGCCGAAGGTTTCATTCCGTTTGGACTCCGTTTGATATTCCTTTTCTTCGAAATACTGAAACAGGCAATAAAACAACAATATGGGCTGGGCCTCCGGTTAATAGGTTAGTCCCAAAAGTAATATAAAAGTCTATAATAAAGCCCATAATCATTCAAAACAGATAATAAAATAGCATGTATGCTTCATAAATTATAGATACGTTGGAGACGTATCAGCATCCCCAAGCTTAATTCCTACTCGTCCTCGAGTAGGTAAATGATAAAAGAAAGAATTTATGAAGTGTGAATGCTAGAAGGTGCACAAGTTTGATCAATGATAATTTCAATCACCTTTTCTAGCATGATAATATGTCATAACAGTAGTTCATCTCATAAAACTTCTCAAGATCAAGTAACAAGCAATTCACATGCTAAAGCATTGACCATAAACTTTCTTGAAAGCTAGCAAACTTCATTATTATTCATCAAACAATTGCAATTCATCCTATTTTCAGGAATAGCAAACTCCACATACTCAACTATCATATAGTCTTCTACAATTGTTAACACTCACACAATACTTGTGGTTATGAAGTTTTATTCAGACACAGAGAAAGATAGGGGCTTATAATGTTGCCTCCAAACGTATTCACCTTTGGGTGATGTCAACAATAATAGTTCATGCTAACGTACATCCAATTGGATATATATATATATATATATATATATATATATATATATATATATATATATATATATATATCAGGATCACCCTAACACAAAGTGCTTGCCAAAGGATAAAATGAAAAAGGGAAAGGTGAAGATCACCTTGACTCTTGCATAAAGTAAAAGACATAAAGTAAAAGATAGGCCCTTCGCAGAGGGAAGCAGAGGTTGTCATGCGCTTTTAGGGTTGGATACACAAAATCTTAATGCGAAAGAACGTCACTTTATGTTCCCCTTGTATATGGACCTTTATTATGCAGTCCGTCGCTTTTATTGCTTCCATAACAAGATTGTACAAATCTTATTTTCTCCGCATTAATAAGTCATGCATATTTAGAGAGCAATTTTTATTGCTTGCACCGATGACAACTTACTTGAAGGACCTTACTCAATCCATAGGTAGGTATGGTGGACTCTCATGGCAAAAACTGGGTTTAAGGATAATTGGAAGCACAAGTAGTATTTCTACTTGGTGCTAGGAATTTTTGGCTAGCATGAGGGGGAAAGGCAAGCTCAACATGTTTGAATGATCCATGACAATATAGTTTAACTGAGATGTGAGAAAACATAACCCATTACGTTGTCTTCCTTGTCCAACATCAACTCTTTAGCATGTCATACATAATGAGTGCTCACAATTATAAAAGATGTCTATGATAATATATTTATATGTGAAATCTCTCTTCCTTCAATATTCTTTCATGAATTGTTCAAATGACTAATACAATGCTTGCTAACCGTCAATAAATTTACAACCTCTACTTCTTAGATGTGAAGTCATTACTCCCCATGGGATAAACAAATGAAACATATATAATTTCAGATTTATGACAATCAACTCATTCCACAATTTACTCATGGGATATAAGTGAAGCACACAAGTAAATGAAAAACTACTCCAAAAAGATATAAGTGAAGATCAATGATTAGCTAAATAATTATGCAACTATATGAAGACTCTCTCTCATTAAAAAAATTCAGATCTTGGTATCTTATTTAAGCAGCAAGCAAAACAAAATAAAATGACATTGCAAGGATAGCACAACTCATGTGAAGAAGCAAAAACTTACTGTCGGTGTCAAAACCGGCGGATCACGGGTAGGGGGTCCCGAACTGTGCGTCTAGGCGGATGGTAACAGGAGACAAGGGACACGATGTTTTACCCAGGTTCGGGCCCTCTTGTTGGAGGTAAAACCCTATGTCCTGCTTGATTGATATTGATAATGTGGGTATTACAAGAGTAGATCTACCACGATATCAAGGAGGCTAAACCCTAGAAGCTAGCCTATGGTATGATTGTTGTAATGGTTGTTGTGTCCTACAGACTAAAGCCATCCGGTTTATATAGACACCGGAGAGGGCTAGGGTTACATAGAGTCGGTTACAATGGTAGGAGATCTACATATCCGTATCACCAAGCTTGCCTTCCACGCCAAGGAAAGTCCCATCCGGACACGGGACGAAGTCTTCAATCTTGTATCTTCATAGTCTTGGAGTCCGGCTGTCGGTGTCAAAACCGGCGGATCTCGGGTAGGGGGTCCCGAACTGTGCGTCTAGGCGGATGGTAACAGGAGACAAGGGACACGATGTTTTACCCAGGTTCGGGCCCTCTTGATGGACGTAAAACCCTACGTCCTGCTTGATTGATATTGATAATGTGGATGTTTACAAGAGTAGATCTACCACGAGATCAAGGAGGCTAAACCCTAAAAGCTAGCCTATGGTATGATTGTAATGGTTGTTGTTGTGTCCTACGGACTAAAGCCATCCGGTTTATATAGACACCGGAGAGGGCTAGGGTTACATAGAGTCGGTTACAATGGTAGGAGATCTACATATCCGTATCGCCAAGCTTGCCTTCCACGCCAAGGAAAGTCCCATCCGGACACGGGACGAAGTCTTCAATCTTGTATCTTCATAGTCTTGGAGTCCGGCCGATGATGATAGTCCGGTCGATGATAGTTCGGCCGATGATGGCAGTCCGGCTATCCAGACACCCCCTAGTCTAGGACTCCCTCAGTAGCCCCCGAACCAGGCTTCAATGACGATAAGTCCAGCATGTGTGTAGTCTTCGGCGTTGCAAGGTGGGTTCTCCTTCAAGTTCCATGTACCCGCCGAACAGTATCCGGCTTCCTCATCAAGGTTGCGCTTCTTGGCTTCCACGCCCAATAATGGTCTTCTTCCACGCGTCGCATGAATGCGAAAAGCCAGGGTATCTTTTACGTTTTACCCCCTAAAGGCGCAAATAACCTGCCTATAAGAGAGGCAGGAATCTAGATCCAAATCACACCATCTTCCTCCCACGAGTACTCATCGGAGCGCTTCTTGACCAAAAATCCATTCCATCATGGACCGTCGACGCGGATCCTCTTCTCGCGTTCCCAGTCCTTCGCCAGGAGATTGGAGGAGATGCTCTGTTCCGCACAGCGAGCTGGTGACGCTCCAAGCGGAGGGATATCTTCCTCCGGCCTTTATGGTTCCGGTTCGAGCCGGGCTGGCCACCTACAGAGGTGGGAAGCAAGCGGAGGCCATCCCTAGTCCCTCTAAAGGGGAGCGGGTATGCTTCGTCCCTTATCTAATAAGGGGGCTTGGATTTCCTGTATATCCGTTCCTCCGCGGGCTCCTGGAGTTCTACGGACTCCAGCTCCATCACCTAACGCCCACCTCCATTCTGCATATCACGGGTTTCGTAGCTGAGGGAGTCCTGGACTAGGGGGTGTCCGGATAGCCGGATCACCATCATCGGCTGAACTATCATCAGCCGGACTATCATCATCGGCCGGACTCCAAGACTATGAAGATACAAGATTGAAGACTTCGTCCCGTGTCCGGATGGGACTTTCCTTGGCGTGGAAGGCAATCTTGGCGATACAGATATGTAGATCTCCTACCATTGTAACCGACTCTATGTAACCCTAGACCTCTCCGGTGTCTATATAAACCGGATGGCTTTAGTCCGTAGGATATAACAACAACAACCATTACAATCATACCATAGGCTAGCTTCTAGGGTTTAGCCTCCTTGATCTCGTGGTAGATCCACTCTTGTAACATCCACATTATCAATATCAATCAAGCAGGACGTAGGGTTTTACCTCCATCAAGAGGGCCCGAACCTGGGTAGAACATCGTGTCCCTTGTCTCCTGTTACCATCCGCCTAGACGCACAGTTCGGGACCCCCTACCCGAGATCCGCCAGTTTTGACACCGACATTGGTGCTTTCATTGAGAGTTCCTCTGTGTCGTCACCGATAGGCTTGATGGCCTCTTCAATCAACAACGACGCAGTCCTGGGTGAGACTTTTCTCCCCAGACAGATCTTCGTATTCGGCGGCTTCGCACTGCGGGCCAACTCGCTTGGCCATCTAGAGCAGACCGAAAGCTACGCCCCTGGCCGCCAGGTAAGGTTTGGAAGCCTAAACTTCACGGCGGATATCCGCGGAGACTTGATCTTCGATGGATCTGAGCCGCAGCCAAGCGTGCCGCGCTGTCACGATGGGCACGACCTAGCTCTGCCGCCGGACAGTACCTTGGAGGCCGCACATGAATCCGCTCCGACCCGTAGTTCGGAGCCGATCATGCAGATCGAGGACGGGTGGCTGGACACCGCCTTGAGAGCCGCAACTTCCACGGCGATGGAGCCGAACACTGACCTCGTCCCTTATAAAGCTTGTGACCGCAAGGTGCCGGACTCCCTTCCGGACTCCAAACCTCCTGCGCCCCTGCCAATCGAATTTGATTGGGCGCCGATCATGGAGTTCACCGCTGCGGACATCTTTCAGCACTCACCCTTCGGCGACATCTTAAATTCGCTGAAGCATCTCTCGCTATCCGGAGAGCCCTGGCAGGACTACGGCCAGGATGGTTGGGACGTGGACGACGAAGAAATTCAAAGCCCACCCACCACCCACTTTGTAGCCACGATCGACGATCTAACCGATGTACTCGACTACGACTCCGAAGACATCGACGGTATGGACGACGATGCCGGAGACTATCAAGAACCAGCGCCTACAGGACACTGGAAGACCACCTCGTCATACGACATATACATGGTGGACACCCCAAAAGATGGGGACGATGAAGAAGCAGCGGAGGCAGATTCCTTAAAGAAACAACCCAAGTGCCGACGTCAGCGGCGCCGCTCTAAATCCCGCCACAGCAAGAATGGAGATTCCGGCACAGGAGATAACAACACCCCAGAAAGTGCCGAAGACAACCCCCTCCAGCAAGATTCAGCGCAGGAGGATGCAGAAGCAAGCCCTCACGAGAGAGCGGCAGATGAACAGGTCGAGGATGATAATTACATACCTCCCTCCGGAGACGAGGCAAGCCTCGACGATGACGAATTCGTCGTGCCTAAGGATCCCGTCGATCAAGAGCATTTCAGACGCAGGCTAATGGCCACAGCAAATAGTCTAAAGAAAAAGCAGCAATAGCTTCAAGCTGATCAAGACCTGCTGGCCGACAGATGGACCGAGGTCCTCGCGGCCGAAGAATATGAACTCGAATGCCCCTCCAAAAGCTACCCAAAACGCAAGTTGCTCCTCCGACTAGAGGAGGAAGCATACAAACCTTCATCACCAGCGCACAATACGGCAGACCGACCACCTCATGGCCGCGACAGAGAGGCATGTAAGCCCTCCACCAAAACCGTACCCCGGCACCGCTCAAAAAGTACGAAGCCACGGGGGAACGCGCCAGACTTGCAGGATATATTGGAGGACAAGGCAAGACAATCCAGATCTATCTATGGATCACGTGGGCGCCCCAAGACCCAGGACGAATACCGTCGCACCGGATACAACTACTCCGGCCGGGCCGAACACAACAGAGAACGCTCTCTTGAGCTACACCGTGATATTGCTCAATACAGAGGCACCGCACACCCACTATGCTTCACCGATGAAGTAATGGATCATCAAATCCCTGAAGGGTTTAAACCCGTTAACATCGAATCCTACGATGGCACAACAGACCCCGCGGTTTGGATCGAGGATTATCTCCTTCATATCCATATGGCCGCGGCGACGATCTTCACGCCATCAAATATCTCCCGCTCAAGCTTAAAGGACCGGCGCGGCATTGGCTCAACAGCCTGCCCGCAGAGTCAATTGGGTGTTGGGAGGACCTGGAAGCCGCATTCCTCGACAACTTCCAGGGCACATATGTGCGACCACCGGACGCAGATGACCTAAGCCACATAATCCAGCAGCCAGACGAATCGGCCAGACAATTCTGGACACGGTTCTTAACAAAGAAAAATCAAATCGTCGACTGTCCGGATGCAGAGGCCCTCGCTGCCTTCATACATAACATCCGTGACGAGTGGCTGGCCCGGCACCTAGGACAGGAAAAGCCGAAATCCATGGCAGCCCTCACATCACTCATGAACCGCTTCTGTGCGGGAGAGGATAGCTGGCTAGCTCGTAGCAACAACCTCGGTAAAAATGCTGGCAGTCCGGACTCCAAGGACCGCAATGGCAGGTCGCGTCAAAACAAAAACAAACGCCGCATTAACGGCGACAGCAATGAGGATACGGCAGTCAATGCCGGATTCCGAGGCTCCAAACCCGGTCAACGGAAGAAGCCATTTAAAAGAACCACTCCGGGCCCGTCCAATCTTGACCGAATACTCGACCGCTCTTGTCAAATACATGGCACCCCCGAAAAGCCAGCTAACCACACCAACAGATATTGTTGGGTATTCAAGCAGGCAGGCAAATTAATTGCCGAAAACAATGACAAGGGGCTACATAGCGATGACGAGGAAGAGACCCGGCCGCCGAACGACAGAGGACAGAAGGGATTCCCCCTCAAGTTGGGACGGTAAACATGATATACTCAACGCATATACCCAAGAGGGAGCGGAAGCGTGCACTAAGGGACGTATATGCGATGGAGCCAGTCGCCCCAAAGTTCAACCCATGGTCCTCTTGCCCGATCACTTTCGATCGAAGAGACCATCCGACCAGTATCCGCCATGGCGGATTCGCCGCATTGGTTTTAGACCCAATCGTCGATGGATTTCACCTCACGAGAGTCCTGATGGACGGTGGCAGTAGCCTGAACCTGCTTTATCAGGATACAGTGCACAAGATGGGCATAGAGCCTTCAAGGATTAAACCTACAAAGACGACCTTCAAAGGCGTCATACCAGGTGTTGAGGCCAATTGTACAGGCTCAGTCACACTGGAAGTGGTCTTCGGATTCCCGGATAATTTCCGAAGCGAGGAGTTAATCTTCGACATAGTCCCGTTCCGCAGTGGCTATCATGCCCTGCTCGGACGGACCATGTTCGCAAAATTCAACGCAGTGCCACATTATGCATACCTCAAGCTCAAGATGCCAGGCCCTCGTGGAGTCATCATGGTCAATGGAAACACGGAACGCTCCCTCCGAACGGAGGAACATACAGTGGCTCTCGCGGCAGAAGTACAGAGCAGCCTTTTAAGGCAATTTTCGAGTCCGGCCGTTAAACGACCGGACACGGCCAAACGCGCCCGGAGCAACATCAACCAAGACCACCTGGCATGTTCCGAGCACGCGTAGCAATGCGGCCCCAACCCCAGCCGTCGCACAATTGCAAGACAAACTCTCCGCGTACATAATTATGCTCTGGAGATACCATAGGCATAGGGGGAGAGGCACGACCACAACGGACCCAGAGTGCGGTTCGACCACACCAGGGGCTCCCAAGTGTGTCGCTCTTTTTATCTTTTATTTTTCTTCTTTTTTATACAGGACTCTGTCCGGCGGCGCACCTGCCGAACTCATGATGCAACAGCCAGGGAGGGGCAAAGGCTGCAACGAACACTCAGGTGGTCTCCATTACGAGCATTAAATTTGTTAAATACACCATTCCGCGGCCTACCCCTGGAGGGAGACACCTTTAATTTGTCCAAACCCTTGCTTTCCGCACTATTTGTATCATTCCGCACTCATAGCAGATCTTCTTGAATAATTAATGCAGCACTTTTTGCCCATAATTGCATTACTTTGTATATATATATGTTCATTTACGACATGTTGCATCCGTATATTTTGGTACGGCCGAATACACCAGGGGCTTATGTTCCCCGCATTATGGTGTGATAAGTCCGAACACTTTCACAAGTGCGGCACCCCCGAACTTATAGCATTATATGAATCGGCTCCGAATCATGACTTGGGTCAATAGTTGGGTTTGCCCGGCTCCCATGTTTGGCACCTTACGTTCCGTTCTATCGGCTAAGGTAGCACTGGGAGAACCACTGCGATTGCACCCCAGTTCAGCCGGGTTAACGCCTCAGTGGAGAAAGCTAAAACTGAATGTCATGATAAGGCAAGAGACTGGTCGCTGTTCGAGAGGTCCTTTCGAGTCCCTAAAGACTTATGCCGCTTCGAGCGAAGAACCGGATAATGTCCGGCCAAGGCGTGGATAGCGCCCCGAACTCGGTCTTCCGAATACTAGGGGCTTCGCCGAAATTTAAAATTATAGAATTCTATGGCTAAGTGAGAGTGTTCAAGCACTATAAGTCCGGTTGCCTTGTTCGTTGTGTTGAGCGCCTCCCTAGATGGACCCAAAAATGGGAACAAGAGTGCTCAAATTTATCCCGAACACCCCAGCACTCGTGGCATGGGGGCTGAAGCCGACGACTTGCCATCTCTCAGATTTAATAAACGGCCGCACAGAAGGTAATATTTTAAATTAATAAGCGTTGCTTAGCGCATATGAACAAAGTTTTCAGCGCACAGGATAACACATTGCGAATTTACTCAATAATTACATCCCTGGGGCACTCATCCGCAATCTTGCGGGCACCCTTCAGGACAGTCTTATAGTACATCTCGGGCGTACGATACTCCTTGCCCGCTGGTGGTGCGTCAGTGATTAGCTTCTCCGCATCCAGCTTGCCCCAATGCACCTTTGCGCAGGCAAGGGCCCGACGAGCACCTTCAATACAGGCGGAGCGCTTGATAACCTCCACCCAGGGGCACGCATCCACCAACCGCCGCACGAGGCCGAAGTAGCTCCCAGGCATGGCCTCTCTAGGCCACAGTCGGACTATGAGGCCCTTCATGGCCTGCTCGGCTACCTTGTGGAGCTCGACCAGCTGCTTCAGCTGGTCGCTAGGGGGCACCGGATGGCCGGCCTCAGCGTACTGAGACTAGAAGATCTTCTCCGTTGAGCTCCCCTCCTCGGCTCGGTAGAATGCGGCGGCATCAGACACGCTGCGAGGCAGATCTGCAAACGCCCCTGGAGAGCTCCGAATTCGGGTAAGTAACACATAATTTACATTCACATGCTTGCTTTGCATGAAAAATGCCTTACCGGCCGCTATCTTCTTCACCGACTCAATCTCCTGAAGGGACTTATGGGCCTCGGCCTTGGCGGTTTTGGCACTTTCGAGAGCCGAGGCAAGCTCGGACTCTCGAGTCTTTGAGTCACGCTCCAAACTCTCATGCTTTTCCATGAGAGCCTGGAGCTCTTGCCGAACCTCCGCCACCCGCGCCTCCTGCTTTTCTCGCTCTGCCCGTTCCGCGGCCGCATTGCATTCGGCCGCGGACACGGCCTCCTTCAGGGTTGCCACCTCGTTCGTGGCCCCTGCAGTACCCACGTTATCCTTGTTATTTTTTATCGCAACCTAAATCCTTTTCTGTAAGGTACAAATTCAAAGTGGTGTTACTCACCTTCTTTGTCCTGGAGCTGCTTCTTGGCACGGCCGAGCTCTTGCTCGGACCGCTCGAGCTCCTGCTTCAAAGCACCAACCTCCGCAGTCAGTGCGGCAGAGGTCAGCAGCGCAGCCTGCAACCCATATTGACATAATTTTTTAGCAACCCTGCGTATATCTTTTTTAGATCCTCAGTCCGGCTTTTCTTTCCAAACACGAAACCGAGCATCAGGGGCTACTGTCTATGCGGTATTACATTGCATATTTTTAACTTCTTACCTCAAAGCCTGATAAAAGGCTACTGCAGGCTTCAGTCAGCCCGCTCTTGGCGAGCTGTACCTTCTGAATCACCACACTCATAATAGTGTGGTGTTCTTCCTCGATGAAAGCGCCTTGGAGCGCCTCCAGCAAATTGTCCGGCGCCTCTGGTTAGACGGAGGCTGCCAGCGTCACGGTCTTGCCCTTCTTGCGAAGGGGCCACCGGCCGGACTCCGGAACCACTGCGGGTTCCGGCGTGGAGTCCGGCGCAAAGTCCGGGAGGTCGCCTTGTGGCGCCTCCGGAGCCTCCCCCTGATGGGTCCCCTCTTGGGATCCCACCTCGGCGTCCTCAGCATCACGAGGGGTGGAGGCGGTCAGGATGGAGTCTACATCCGACGGAGCCAACGGCCCGCTCGATGAAGTGGGGAGATCATCATTGGCCGGACTACAGGCAGCATGCGGCATTAGAATGACACTATGTGACACAAGAGAGAAATTATAAATCATTCAGGAATCCGGATACTTATGATCTCGCCGGAGGCCTGGCCCTTGAGGGCCATTCTTCGTCGCCAACGTTGACGTTGGCGGAGTTGTCCGGGGGAATAGTCCTTCCCCTCTTGGACCCTTCGGCCTCCCCTGTTGGGGAAGCCTTCCTCTTCCTCTCTCCCTCCTCTGGGAGAGAGTCCTCTTTCTCCTCCTCGTTTTTGGGGGAGGAGTCCGCCTCGGAGTCGTCGGACACCTGAAAACGGGAACTCTTTCGAGTACCCGTGGCCTCCTTGTTGGCCTTCTTCTCCGACACCACATGCGATGCCGGAACCAGCAGCCCCGCTAGACGGGCGTCTACTGGGTTTTCTGGCATAGGAGCCGGGCAAATGATCTGCTCCGCCTTCCTCATCCAGTCCTGTCAAAGGAAAAGGGGAAATTGAAACCCGCATAGAGTCAAACTATGAATAGCAAGTGTCCCGTGAAGGGGTAGAACCACTTACCTCGTCAGCTTGGCGCTGCGAGCGAAATCCGCGATCTTCGGTGGCAGATGCGGGGGCTTCGGCGCCCTTAAAGAGCACTTTCCAGGCATCTTCGTACCTAGTGTCGAAGAGCCTGCTCAAGGTCTGGTGCTGTGCCGGATTGAACTCCCACAATTTAAATGCCCGTTCTTGGCACGGGAGGATCCGTCGGATGAGCATGACCTGGACCACGTTGACAAGCTTGAGCTTCTTGTTCACCAGCCTCTAGATACAGGCTTGGAGTCCGGTCAGCTCTTCCGAATTACCCCAGGTCAGGCTGCTCTCCTTCCAAGAGGAGAGCCACATGGGGATCCCAGATCTGAATTCAGGGGCTGCTGCCCATCTAGGGTCACGCGGCTCGGTGATATAGAACCACCCCGATTGCCATCCCTTGATGGTTTCCACGAAGGCACCCTCGAGCCAGACGACGTTGGGTATCTTACCCAACATGGCGCCTCCGCACTCCGCTTGAGTGCCCTTCACCACCTTCGGCTTGACATTGAAGGTCTTGAGCCACAAGCCGAAGTGAGGCTGGATGCAGAGGAAGGCCTCGCATACGACGATAAACGCCGAGATGTTGAGGATGAAGTTTGGCGCCAGATCGTGGAAATCCAGGCCGTAATAGTACATGAGCCCTCGGACAAAGGGATGCAATAGGAAGCCCAGTCCGCGGAGGAAGTGGGGAAGAAATACGACCCTCTCATGGGGCCTGGGGGTGGGGATGAGCTGCCCGTCGTCGGGCAGCCGGTGCGCGATGTTGCCGGATAGATATCCGGCACTGCGCAGTCTTTCGATGTGCCCCTCCGTAACGGAGGAGGTCATCCACTTGCCTCCCGCTCCAGACATGACAGGGGAAGGTTGAGACAAGATGTGCGGGCTTGGGCGCTGGAGCTCAAGTGCGCGGAGAAGGATAAGCAAAGGAGGAAGAAGGCGTAGGTGAAAGGGTGGATCCTAATCCCCTTATATATGGGCGGACGAAGTATATGCGTCCCCCACCAGCCTGGTAAAACTCGCTTATCTCCCAAGCGCCACCATCAATGGCGCGGTTGGGTTACCCACGCCCGTATTGATGAGAATCCCGGAATAAGGGCTAACACGATCTCTGCTTCGACAAGACGTGCCAAGGAAACCGCTTCGCTAAATGCGCTGAGGTGGTAAAGTAAAAACGATTCAAGTAAGGGCTTGGTAGTGGTGTGATGTCATGCTGCAAAAAACGTCAGTAGATTGAACTTGTGTATATATTATTCTCTCTACGGTGGAATGTGGAATTTATTTTGCAGAGCCGGACACTATCCTGGTGTTCACAATTTTCTATGAATTATTCGCAGGAGGAACCCGCCTTGCAATGCCGAACAATATGCGCGCCGGACTCATCATCATTGAATCCTGGTTCAGGGGCTACTGAGGGAGTCCTGGACTAGGGGGTGTCTGGATAGCCGGATCACCATCATCGGCCGAACTATCATCGGTCGGACTATCATCATCGGCCGGACTCCAAGACTATGAAGATACAAGATTGAAGACTTCGTCCCATGTCCGGAGGGGACTTTCCTTGGCGTGGAAGGCAAGCTTGGCGATACGATATGTAGATCTCCTACCATTGTAACCGACTCTATGTAACCCTAGCCCTCTCCGGTGTCTATATAAACCGGATGGCTTTAGTCCGTAGGATATAACAACAACAACCATTACAATCATACCATAGGCTAGCTTCTAGGGTTTAGCCTCCTTGATCTCGTGGTAGATCCACTCTTGTAACATCCACATTATCAATATCAATCAAGCAGGACATAGGGTTTTACCTCCATCAAGAGGGCCCGAACCTGGGTAAAACATCGTGTCCCTTGTCTCCTGTTACCATCCGCCTAGACGCACAGTTCGGGACCCCCTACCCGAGATCCGCCGGTTTTGACACCGACAGTAGCCCTTTGCGAGCTATTCCTTGGCGTCGAGCCCCATTTTGCGCTGTGGAAGAGGCTATTCTACCTCGTACCCCGCTCTTACGAGGGGTCAATATATCAAGTGGGCGGCGCCAAAATATAGCGCATCGCCAGGACCGGATACCTATCCGGCACCCCTAGGACGGCGTCCAAAGACTGGCCTTCAGAATGGTTTTATATAGAAGACGCTCCATTGCCGGACCCAGTTCGGATCGGCCTCCCTGAGTTTAGCGACGCTCCTCTGAAGAAACGCCTAAGTTGGCGCCCACGGAGCCCTCAGCTGGAGGAAGACAAGAGCGTCCATTATTTGATGGGCCGAATAAGGTTGTTGGCCCATTCCAGATTGACCATGATCGGAGTCATGGCCACGTGCATTATGCGGGGGGTGCAGCCGCTGCAATACAGGGGCCACCCAATGTGGGATTTTAACGGGAAGGACGACGCCACCCGCCACGGCCGCAAGTGGCCGGGATCGGCCAAGGATCTGGTGAAGATCCTGTCCGGCTTGTACAAGGGGGAGAAAGAAGACTTCCTCCGTACGAACCCATTGAATGGGTTTTCCATGAGTAACCCTCGGAGCTGGGTAAGCGGATGTTTATTCATCCGACCCGTGCTTCTAAAGCCGAGTACCTTACTCTGTGATTTTGACGCAGGAACTGCGCCGGGATGTGGAGGACGTTCACAGTCCGGCTCCACAACCCGAGGATCCGGGAAGATCCCTTGATCCGACCTCCGAAGAGGATCCGGATATAAAGGTGGAGCTAATTGACGGGGTGTTCCACCAGCTCAGCATGGATAATGCTTTAGTCGCCATTACGGCCGACTACCCCGGCTTGTCACCGGCTTCCCAGGTACTTATGACCGAATTCTTAACACCGTTACTCCATCTTCGCGCGTTTCTGACCACCATACACAACGGTGTCGTGCAGGCGGCGCCTTCAAGGCAGGAAGCCGAACCCGTGACGGCTGACCAACAAAGGTCAGTCCGGCCCAGCAGGCGGAAGAGGAGTGCGGCGTGAATCGAAACGTCGCCGCAAAGGTATTGCTCATGGTTCGTTATTTAGAACAACGTCCCTAGGAAGTGTTTGAGTGCTTATGACTTTTGTAGGAGAAAAAGCGCCCGCCGGACTGCGGGCGTAGAGGTTGCCAATCCGGCCTCTACCAGCCAAGCTCCAGCGCCTGGTCCGGAGGGTGAGGCGAGCGCAAGGCGCGAGCCGGATACTAGTCAAATGGAGGATGCCGACAGACTGTCCGCCACCAAATCTGAGGTGGAGAGCGCCATGAACCACAAGCGCCGCCGGGCAGTCTTTCGTGACGCGTGCTTCTCCCCTGAGGCGTTGAATGCCTTTAACACGGGGGACGCGCACCTCCGTGCCGCTCAAGATGGTTTGACCAGAGCCACGGAGCAGTATGTAAAAGACATACGGGTAAGAGATTTTAATAGTTGTATATGCCAGTAGCCCTCGAGACTTAAAGTAGTTGTGTTAACTGATTTAAGGATCACTTTAACTGTAGGATCTTACAAAGAAGAATACCCAACTGTCTCAGGAGCTGCAAGAGTGTAAGGCCCAACTTGAGGCCGCACTCGCTGCCGCAGGAGGAAACACAGGGACCTCTCCTGGTAACACATTATTTTAGAAAGATAAGTAGTGTTTGGCCTGTGCGCAAGTCTGAAAATGACGTTGCAGGTGCTGCCGGACAAGATCCGGACAGGCATGAACTTCTGCGCCAGCTGAAGGCCGGCGAGAGGGTGCTGCATAGGGTGCAGCACGAAAGGAACAAGCTCCAGGATGCCCATGCCCAGCTTGGAGAAGAGCTGAAAGGCGTTCGGGCCGAGCTGTCTGGCTCCGTTAAGGAGAATCAGCGGCTTCGTCGCGACATCTATAGTAAGTGCTTAAGCGAATTCCTTTGAAAAGAAGAGTTCGGTGAGGAAGTCCATTGACAAAATATGTCTGTAGGTATACTCACAGGTCGCCCTGCGGAGGAGATGCCCGTATCAATGGGTGATCAACTTCCCGAGCTGTTGCAACTGATCGAACGAGTTCGGCAGGCAATGAGCGGCGTCATCCAGGCTTTATGGCCAGCCTTCTCCCTACCCGAGGGCCTTGGGGAGCTTGCAGAGAAGCTTCAGGGAGTGAGGCAGCGCTTCCATTTATGGGAGATTTCAGCCTGCCGCCAAGGTGCCAGGGAGGCCTGGGCCATGGTGAAGACGCGGTACAAGAAGGAGGATCCCAACCACATGGCCGAGGTCGGACCTGTAGGGCCCGATGGGAAGGAGATCCCTGTGAGTTTAGTATACGGCCAAGTAGAGTTGGCCGCTAAATTTTCCCAACAGGACTGTAAATTAGACAGCCTGTTATACGGGATTGAGGAGGAATACAGTTAGTCGATTTGACAATGTATTATAAAATGACATGTAAAATGCCTTCTAGCCGGATTGTAGATCGTTTGTCTTTGCCGACCTTTTCGCTTCAACCTCGGGACCCTAGAGTCCGGAGTGTGTCCGAATACCTTCTCGGTTAAGAAACAACCGGGGCATGCATGGAGACCAGGCGTAGGGGTCATTAGTGCTTTATCAGACAAGTGCCCAACTAGTTATGTTATATTACATGGTTAGTAAGAAACATCTTCCAGGGAGAAAGTTCCGTTAAGGGTTCCTTTCCTCTGGGGGAGGCATGCCCTAAAGTGCATGTCCGGACTGCGAAAAGAGCAGGATAACATCTGGGGGCAGATAAATAAATTGGTAAAAAATCATCTTTCAAATCACCGACCGAATATTCCCTTAAGAACGCTAGCTTTCGGCTTCACCCAGTCTGAGGTACACATCCGGCTGACCCGGCAGTAACAATCACAAAGGTGCTCCCTTTACCTCCTAGCCGAACAATCGGGAACGTAGGGGTAAGCACAGGAGCCAGGCAACCCAGCTTGGCCAAAACTTAAGTCATATCGATGCATATAATGGTGAATAAAAGGGTACATGCGGAAGTGTGACACATGTTTTGGGCATGAAGCCCTTATAAATAAGCTTCTGTTAAAGAAGCCCCCAGGTATACTGAGTGCGGATAGCACATCAATTACGTGCGAACGATGTGCAAGTAAGCCTTTTAAGGCTTTGATGAATAGGGGTGAGAGAGAAAAGATAAGCAAAAGACAGCTGAAGTATAAAAAATTTGGACGGGGGAAAGGGACGAACTCTTAGTCCGGCGCTAGGCATAGAATCTTCGGAGGCGGGCTGCGTTCCATGGGTTCGGCTTGAGTCGGTTATCCGATGCATTTCGTAGACGGTACGCTCCGCCGGTCAAGACTTGATCGATGATGAAGGGGCCTTCCCATTTGGGCTTGAGCTTGTCCTTTTTCTTGTCCGGCAGACGTAGAACTAGTTCGCCAACGTTGTAAGTCTTGGCCCGTACTTCTCTGCTTTGGTATCTTCGAGCCTGCTGTTGATAAAATGCGGAACGAGCCTTGGCGACGTCGCGTTCTTCCTCCAATGCGTCCAAGCTATCCTGCCGATCCAACTCGGCTTCTCTTTCTTTGTACATGCGCACTCGAGGTGAGTCATGAATGATGTTGCAGGGGAAAACTGCTTCTGCGCCGTATACCATAAAAATGGTGTGAATCCGGTAGTACGGTTAGGCGTTGTCCGCAGCCCCCAGAGTACGGAGTCGAGCTCCTCTACCCAGTGCGTGTCAGATTTCGTAAGGGACCGCACTAGTCTGGGTTTTATGCCGCTCATTATTAGACCGTTTGCTCGTTCCACTTGACCGTTGGTTTGAGGATGATAGACTGAAGCGTAATCGAGCTTGATGCCCATATTTTTGCACCATGATTTAACCTCATCAGCCGTGAAGTTCGTGTCGTTATCGGTGATGATGCTGTGGGGGACACCGTAACGGTGTACTACCCCGGATATGAAGTCTATCACTGGTCCGGACTCTGCCGTTTTAACTGGCTTGGCCTCTATCCATTTGGTGAATTTATCCACCATGACCAATAGGTACCTTTGCTTGTGGGTTCCCCCTTTAAGTGGTCCAACCATGTCAAGCCCCTAGACCGCGAACGGCCAGGTAATGGGTATAGTTTTGAGGGCGGTGGGTGGCATATGGCTCTGATTAGCAAAGAGCTGACAACCGACGCATCTTTGGACTAAGTCCTGAGCATCTGCCCGGGCCGTCGGCCAATAGAATCCTGTACGGAATGCCTTTCCTACAAGGGCCCGGGCTGCGGCGTGGTGTCCGCCTAGTCTGGCGTGAATTTCAGCCAGAAGGTCTCACCCTTCCTCTTCGGAGATACACCTTTGAAGGACTCCGATTGTGCTTTTCTTATAAAGTTCTCCCTCATGGACCTCGTAGGCTTTAGATCACCGAATTACGCAGCGGGCCTCATTTTGGTCTTCGGGAAGTTCCTGCCTAAGCAAGTAGGTTAGGAATGGCTCTGCCCATGGGGCGATTACGACCATTATGTCGTGGGCTGAAGGTGTTATTTCATCGGCCGAATCGCCGATTATGTCAAATTGCTCTGTGTCGGTTGGTGCGGCTGCTTCCGGTTTGTTATTTCCGGACTCCTCTTCCCATAGTACGGATGGCTTGAACAACCGTTCCAGGAAGATGTTTGGAGGAACAGCGTCAAGTTTTGCGCCGATGCGTGCCAATACGTCGGCCGCTTGGTTATTATCCCTGGCTATGTGGTGGAATTCGAGTCCGTCGAACCGAGCTGACATTTTAAGGACAGCGTTACGATAGGCTGCCATTTTCGGATCCTTGGCGTCAAAGTCTCCATTTACTTGGGATATTGCGAGGTTTGAGTCCCCGCGCACCTCTAGGCGTTGAATGCCCACGGAGATTGCCATCCGGAGGCCATGTAAGAGGGCCTCGTATTCGGCTGCGTTGTTGGAGTCCGTGTACATTATCTGAAGTACGTATTGGACTGTGTCCCCGGTTGGAGACGTCAATACGATGCCAGCCCCCAATCCGGCCAACATTTTGGAGCCGTCGAAGTGCATAATCCAATTGGAGTATGCACCGTACTCTTTAGGGAGTTCGGCTTCAGTCCATTCAGCGACGAAGTCAGCCAAAACTTGCGACTTTATAGCTCGCCGGGGTTTGTAAGTTATATCGAATGGTAGGAGCTCGATGGCCCATTTTGCAATCCTGCCCGTCGCGTCGCCGTTGTTTATAATGTCATTTAGGGGTACTTCAGAGGCCACTGTTATCGAACACTCTTGAAAGTAGTGTCGCAGCTTCCAGGATGCCATGAACACCGCATACGCTATTTTTTGATAGTGTGGGTAGCGGGACTTGCAGGGAGTTAAAACAATGGATACATAGTACACTGGTTTTTGAAGAGGGAATTTATGCCCTTCTGTCTCTCGTTCTACGACGAGTACCGCGCTCACAACTTGATGTGTGGCCGCGATGTATAACAACATAGGTTCGCCCAGGTTGGGCGCAGCCAAGACCGGATTTGTTGCCAATACGGCCTTTATTTCTTCGAGTCCGGCAGTGGCGGCGTCCGTCCACTCGATGTGTTCGGTGTGCCTGAGGAGGCGATAGAGGGGCAATGCCTTTTCTCCTAAGCGGGAGATAAAGCGGCTGAGAGCCGCCATGCATCCAGTCAATTTTTGGATCTGTTTGAGGTCTTTTGGAATATCCAGCTGTGACAGAGCCCGGATCTTGGCCGGGTTCGCTTCAATTCCTCTACCAGATACAATGAAGCCCAAGAGCTTTCCGGCTGGTACGCCGAAAACGCATTTTTCCGGATTCAGCTTAATGTCATATGCTCGGAGGTTGTCAAATGTGACCCTCAAGTCGTCTACTAGAGTTTCGACGTGTTCGGTTTTTACGACTACATCGTCTACGTATGCCTCTACTGTTTTGCCGATCTGGGTCGCCAGACATGTCTGAATCATGAGCTGATATGTTGCGCCGGTGTTTTTAAGTCCGAAGGGCATCGTGTTGAAGCAGAATGGTCCATATGGAGTAATGAATGCCGTTGCGGCTTGATCCGCTTCTGCCATCTTGATTTGATGATAGCTGGAGTATGCGTCCAGGAAGCACAATGAATCGTGCCCTGCGGTGGCATCGATGATTTGGTCGATGCGGGGGAGGGGGAAGGGATCCTTTGGGCAGGACTTATTTAGGTCTTTGAAATCGACACATAGGTGCCAGGATTTGTCCTTCTTTGGTACCATTACCAGGTTTGCTAGCCAATCCGGATGTTTGATGTCTCTGATGAATCCGGCTTCCAATAGTTTGGCTAGTTCTTCTCCCATTGCATGTCTTTTGGGTTCGGAAAATCGTCGAAGAGCCTGTTTGACTGGCTTGAACCCTTTTAGGATGTTTAGGCTATGCTCTGCCAATCTGCGTGGGATTCCTGGCATATCTGAAGGATGCCAGGCGAAAATGTCCCAATTTTCCCGAAGGAATTCTCGTAGTGCGGCGTCTACATCAGGGTTCAACTGTGCCCCGATGGAGGCCGTCTTTGTCGGGTCCGTTGGATGGTCCTGGAATTTTATTATTTCGTCCACTGGTTTAAAGGAGGTGGACTTGGATCTCTTATCGAGTATCACATCGTCTCTATGCACCGTAGCGCGCAGCGCGGTGAGTTCCTCCGCCGCTAGGGCTTCGGATAGCGCCTCCAGGGCTAATGCGGCTGTTTTGTTTTCGGCGCGGAGCGCTATGTCCGGATCACTAACGAGAGTGATTATCCCGCCGGGCCCAGGCATTTTGAGCTTCATGTACCCGTAATGGGGTACGGCTTGGAAAATTGTGAATGGCTCTCGTCCTAATATAGCGTGATATCCGCTGCTGAACGAGGCCACTTGGAATGTGATTTCTTCGGACCTGTAATTGTCCGGTGAGCCGAACACCACATCAAGTGTGATTTTTCCGGTGCAGCGCGCTTCCCGGCTGGGGATTATTCCTTTGAAGGTTGTGCTGCTTCGCTCAATGCGGCTCCAGTCTATTTCCATTTTTTGAAGAGTTTCCTCATAGATGAGGTTTAATCTGCTGCCGCCATCCATGAGTACCTTGGTAAGTCGAAAGCCGTCCACTATTGGACTGAGGACCAATGCGGCTAGTGCTCGGGCTGTTCGGAATTTAGGTTCGTCGCTGGCGTTGAAGGTGATGGCCGCGTTGCTCCAAGGATTCGTTGTTGCTACTTGGTAGACTTTGGCGAGGCTGCGGATCGTTCGTTTCCGCATACTGTTTGATGCGAAAGTCTCGAAGACTGTTGATACCGTACCGGTATTATTGGTGTGGTTTTCCGGGGCTAGAAGCTCCTCGCCACTTTTGGCCACCTCCCATAATATCCAACAAGCTCGAAGGCTATGTGTTGGGGTGGCACCCTTGGTACTGTAAATTGTACAGGGTTTGCTAAGCCATCCCTCCAGTACGGTTCCGTTCCCTTTATGGGGCTTCTGTTTTTTGGTTTTTATACCTGGTGCCTGAGTGTAATGCACCCTTTTGTTGCGGACTGGGGCTGTATCCGGGGCCGGATTGTCCCAAAACCTATTTTCGGTTTTCCGGAAACTCTCTATCGCATAGTACTTTCACACTATGGATGCCATGTCGGCGAAGCGTGTGATTTCACGACGGCTGACGGCATTCAAGATTCCCCTGTCTGTGCAATTATTGCAAAAAATCAAGATTGCGTTTTCCTCTCGGCAGTCCTTTATCCGGTCCATGACCAGGAGGAATCTGGCCCAGTAATGATATACTGTTTCGGTTGGCTCTTGCCGAATTAGAGATAGATCGCATATATCTGGACGGGTGGGCCTAATTGAACCCGGGACCCTGTCCATCTCGAGGCTCGAGGGCCGAGAAGTTTCCGAATTTGGAAGCTTGGAAAGTGGAACGTTGTCCAACGAGTCTGGTCCAATGCCCGACTTTATGTTCAGCGCCTGATCGAAATCCGCCCCTCCGCGAGAATCCGGCATGGAGGGTTCGGTAGCCCGGACACGACTAGTTTTCAATATAGGAGAAGGGTCGCCGTGATGTTACTCTACCACCGTGACGTGGTGGGTAACCTGGGGAGAGTTAATCTCTCTCAGATCGGTTTTAAGCACGATCTGATTGTAGTCTGTAGCGACTCCCAGGGCGGTGATCCGATCCAAGAGTTTGTTTACAGACGAGAGCTCTATTGGATCTAGCTGCTCCGCGAATTTCGAGTTGACGTGAAGATTGCTTTTAATGACCCGAGAGGTCATCGTTGAAGCGGTGGCCGAACAAGCGGTCACGAGAAAACCACCTAGCCGGATAGTTTGGCCGGTGGCCAGGGCTCCATTGGCGAAGATACCGTCCTTGAAGACGGGAAGAGGCATCCTTCCTATCGGTGACGGCACAGAGGAACTCTCAATGAAAGCATCAATGTCGGTGTCAAAACCGGCGGATCTCGGGTAGGGGGTCCCGAACTGTGCGTCTAGGCGGATGGTAACAGGAGACAAGGGACATGATGTTTTACCCAGGTTCGAGCCCTCTTGATGGAGGTAAAACCCTACGTCCTGCTTGATTGATATTGATAATGTGGATGTTTACAAGAGTAGATCTACCACGAGATCAAGGAGGCTAAACCCTAAAAGCTAGCCTATGGTATGATTGTAATGGTTGTTGTTGTGTCCTACGGACTAAAGCCATCCGGTTTATATAGACACCGGAGAGGGCTAGGGTTACATAGAGTCGGTTATAATGGTAGGAGATCTACATATCCGTATCGCCAAGCTTGCCTTCCACGCCAAGGAAAGTCCCATCCGGACACGGGACGAAGTCTTCAATCTTGTATCTTCATAGTCTTGGAGTCCGGCCGATGATGATAGTCCGGCCGATGATAGTTCGGCCGATGATGGCAGTCTGGCTATCCGGACACCCCCTAGTCCAGGACTCCCTCACCGGCCGATGATGATAGTCCGGCTATCCGGACACCCCCTAGTCCAGGACTCCCTCAGTAGCCCCTGAACTAGGCTTCTATGACGATGAGTCCGGCGCGCATATTGTTCGGCATTGCAAGGCGGGTTCCTCCTTCGAATAATTCATAGAAGATTGTGAACACCAGGATAGTGTCCGGCTCTGCAAAATAAATTCCACATTCCACCGTAGAGAGAATAATATGTACACAAGTTCAATCTGCTGAAGTATTTTGTGGCATGACGTCACACCACTACCAAGCCTTTACTTGAATCGTTTTTTACTATACCACCTCAGCGCGTTTAGCGAAGCGGTTTCCTTGGCACGTCTTGTCGAAGCAGAGATCGTGTTCCCCTTATCCCGGGATTCTCATCAATACGGACGTGGGTAACCCTACCGCGCCATTGATGGTGGCGCTTGGGAGATAAGCGAGTTTTACTAGGCCGGTGGGGACGCATAGTTTTCGTCCGCCCATATATAAGGGGATAAGGATCCACCCTTTCACCTATGCCTTCTTCCTCCTTTGCTTATCCATCTCCGCGCACTCGAGCTCCAGCGCCCAAGCCCGCACCTCTCATCTCAACCTTCTCCAAATATGTCCGGAGCGGGAGGCAAGTGGATGGCCTCCTCCGTCGCGGAGGGGCATATCCAGAAGCTGCGCAGCGCCGGATACTTGTCCAGCGACATCGCGCGTCGGCTCCCCGAAGAGGGAGAGCTCATCCCCACCCCCAGGCCCCATGAGAGGGTAGTATTCCTTCCCCATTTCCTCCGCGGACTGGGCTTCCCACTTCATCCCTTTGTCCGGGGGCTCATGTTCTACTACGGCCTAGATTTCCATGATCTGGCCCCGAATTTTATCCTCAACATCTCGGTGTTTATCGTCGTGTGCGAGGCCTTCCTCTGCATCCAGCCCCACTTCGGCTTGTGGCTCAAGACCTTCAGTGTCAAGCCGAAGGTTGTGAAGGGCAGCCAAGCGGAGTGCGGAGGCGCCATGGTGGGCAGGATGTCCCACGTTATGTGGCTGGAGGGCACATTTGTGGAAACCATCAAGGGGTGGCAATCGGGGTGGTTCTACATCACCGAGCCGCGTGATCCTGAATGGGCAGCGGCCCCCAAATTCAGACCCGGCATCCCCACACGGCTCACCTCCTGGAAAGAGAGCGGCCGGATTTGGGGCGATTCAGAGGAGCTGACCGGACTCCAAGCCTGCGTCCAAAAGCTGGTGGACAAGAAGCTCAAGCTTGTCAATGTAGTCCAGGTCATGCTCATCCGCCAAATTCTCCCGTGCCAACGACGGGGCTTCAATATGTGGGAGTTCGATCCGGCGCAGCACCAGACTTTGAATGGGCTCTTCGATACTACGTACGAAGAGGTCTGGAAGGTGCTGTTCAAGGGCGCCAAGGCTCCTGCATCCGCTACCGAAGATCGCGGATTCAGCTCGCAGCGTCCAGCTGATGAGGTAAGTGATATTGTCCTTTACGGGACGCTTGTTATTCATAGTTTGACTCTATGCAGGATCTAAACTCCCTTTCCTTTGACAGGACTGGCTGAAGAAGGCCGAGCAGTTCATCTGCCCGGCTCCATTGCCAGAGGACCCAGCTGACGCCCGCCTAACGGGGCTGCTGGCTCCGGCACCCCACATGGTGCCGGAGAAGAAGGCCAAGAATAAGGCCACGAGGACTCGGAAGAGTTCCCGTTTTCAAGTGCTATTGGACGATGAATCCGAGGCCGACTCCTCCCACCAAGGCGAGGAGGAGAAGAAAGCCTCTCCCCCAGCGGGGGGAGGGAAGAAAAGGAAGGCCTCCCCAACAAGGGAGGCCGAAGGGTCCAAGAGGGGAAAAACTCTTCCCCCGGACTGTTCTGCCAACGCCAGTGACGACGACGAGGACTGCCCCCCAAGGGCCAAGCCTCTGGCGAGATCGTAAGTATCCAGACTCTCGAATAACTTCCAAGTTTTCGTTTTCCGCCACATTATGTCTTTCTAATGCCGCATACAACCCTGCAGTCCGCCTAAGGATGATCTCCCCGCTTCGTCGAGCGGGTCCTTAGGGGCGTCGGATATGGATTCTCTTCCGACCGCCTCCACCCCCATGATGCGGACGATGCCGAGGTGGGATCCCAGGAAGGGACCCACCAGGAGGAGAGGGCCCCAGAGGTGTCGCAGGACAACCTCCCGGACTTTGCACCGGACTCAGCCCCGGAACCTATAGTGGCTCCGGAGTCCGGCGGGCGACCCCTTCGGAAGAAGGGCAAGACCGCGACGCCGGCTGCCTCTGTCCAACCGGAGGTGCCGGATAATTTGCTGGAGGCGCTCAACGGCGCCTCCATCGAAGAGGAACACCGCACTGTTATGAGTGCGGTGATTCAGAAGGTTCAGCTCGCCAAGAGCGGGCTGACCGAAACCTGCCGCAGCCTTCTAACAGGCTTTGAGGTAAGAATTTCAATATATATAAAATGGTACCGCATAGACAGTAGCCCCTGATGCTCGGTTCGGTGTTTGGAAAGAAAAGCCGGACTGAGGATCTTTAGAAAGATAATCGCAGGAGTCATGAAAATATGTCAATATGGGATTGCAGGCTGTGCTGCTGACCTCTGCCGCACTGACTGCAGAGGTCAAAACTTTGAAGGAAAACCTCGAGCGGTCCGAGAACGAGCTCGGCCATGCCAAGAAGCAGCTCGAGGAAAAAGAAGGTGAGTAATACCTTATGAAAATTGTACCTTACAGAAAAGGATTTTGGTTGCAAGAAAAATGACAAGGATAACTGGGATATTGCAGGGACCACTAATGAGGTGGTGACCTTGAAGGAGGCGGTGGCCGCGGCCGAACGCAATGCGGCTGCGGAATGCACCGAGCGAGAGAAACAGGAGGCGCGGGTGGCGGAGATACAGCAAGAGCTCCAGGATCTCGTGAGGAAACATGAGAGCCTGGAGCGTGACTCGAAGACTCGAGAGTCTGAGCTTGCAACGGCTCTTGAGAGTGCCAAAGCCGCTAAGGCCGAAGCCTACAAGGCCCTCCAGGAGATAGAGGCGGTGAAGAAAATAGCAGCGGGTAAGGCATTTTTCATGCAAAGTAAGCATGTGAGTGTTAATTAGCTGTCGCTTACCCGAATTCGGAGCTCTCCAGGAGCGTTCGCAGATATTCCCCGCAGCGTGTCCGATGCTGCCGCATTCTACTGGGCCAAGGAGGGGAGCTCAACGGAGAAGGTCTTCTGGTCTCAGTATGCTGAGGCCGGACATCCGGTGCCCCTTAGCGACCAGCTGAAGCAGCTAGTCGAGCTCCACAAGGCGGCCGAACAGGCCATGAAGGGCCTCATAGTTCGGCTGTGGCCTAAGGAGGCTATGCCTGGGAGCTACTTCGGCCTGGTGCGGCGGCTGGTGGACGCGTGCCCGTGGGTTGAAGTTATCAAGCACTCCGCCTGTATCGAGGGTGCGCGTCGGGCCCTTGCCCGCGCAAAGGTGCACTGGGGCAAGATGGATGCCCAGAGGCTTGTGACAGGCCCCCCACCAGAGGGCAAGGAGCATCGCACACCCGAGATGTATTATAGGAGTGTGCTGAAGGGCGCCCGCACTATTGCGGGTGAGTGCTCCAAAGATGTAATATTTGAGTAGACTCGCATTTTGTTATCCTGTGCGCTGAAAACTTCGTTCATATGCGCTAAGCAACGCTTATTGATTTAAAATATTACCTTCTATGCGGCCGTTTATTAAATCTGAGAGATGGAAAGTCGTCAGCTTCAGCCCCCATGCCATGAGTGCTGGGGTGTTCGGGATAAACTTGAGCACTCTTGTTCCCATTTTTGAGTCCATCTAGGGAGGCGCTCAACACAACAAACAAGGCAACCGGACTTATAATGCTTGAACACTCTCACTTAGCCATAGAATTCTATAATTTTAAATTTCGGCGAAGCCCCTAGTATTCGGAAGACCGAGTTCGGGGTGCTATCCACGCCTTGGCCGGACATTATCCGGTTCTTCGCTCGAAGCGGCATAAGTCTTTAGGGACTCGAAAAGACCTCTTGAACAGCGACCAGTCTCTCGCCTTATCTTGACAGTCAGTTTTAGCTTTCTCCACTGAGGCGTTAACCCAGCTCAACCGGGGCGCAATCGCAGTGGTTCTCCCAGTGCTACCTTAGCCGACAGAATGGAACATAAGGTACCAAAACATGGGAGCCGGACAAACCCAACTATTGACCCAAGACATGATTCGGAGCCGATTCATATAATGCTATAAGTTCGGGGTGCTGCACTTGTGAAAGTGTTCGGACTTATCACACCATAATGCGGGGAACATAAGCCCCTGGTGTATTTGGCCGTACCAAAATATACGGATGCAAGATGTCATAAATGAACATATATGTAAAGTAATGCAATTATAGGCAAAAAGTGCTGCATTATTTATTCGAGGAATTCTGCTATGAGTGTGGAATGATACAAATAGTGTGGTAAGCAAGGGATTGGTCAAATTAAAGGTGTCTCCCTCCAGGGGTAGGCTGCGGAATGGTGTATTTAACAAATTTAATGCTCGTAATGGAGACCACCTGAGTGTTCGTCGCAGCCTTTGTCCTTCCCTGGCTGTTGCATCATGAGTTCGGCAGGTTCACCACCGGACAGATCCTCTGGTGGACGGAGTCCTGTGTATAAAAAGAAGGGAAATAAAAATAAAAAGGGCGACACACTTGGGAGCCCCTGGTGAGGTCGAGCCGCACTCTGGGTCTGTTGTGGTCGTGCCCCTCCCCCTATGCCCATGGTATCTCCAGAGCGTAATGATGTATGTGGAGAGCTTGTCTTGCAATCATGCGAGGGTTGGGGTTGGGGCCGCATTGCTACACGTGCTCGGAACGTGCCAGGTGGTCTTGATTGATGTTGCTCCGGGCGCGTTTGGCCGTGTCCGGTCATTTAACAGCCGGACTCGAAAATTGCCTTAGAAGGCTGCTCTGTACTTCTGCCGCGAGAGCCGCTGTATGTTCCTCCGTTCAGAGGGAGCGTTCCGTATTTCCGTTGACCGTGATGACTCCATGAGGGCCTGACATCTTGAGCTTGAGGTATGCATAATGCGGCACCGCGTTGAACTTTGCGAACGCGGTTCGTCCGAGCAGAGCGTGATAGCCACTGCGGAACGGGACTATGTCGAAGATTAACTCCTCGCTTCGGAAATTATCCAGGGATCCGAAGACCACTTCCAGTGTGACTGAGCCTGTACAATTGGCCTCAACACCTGGTATGACGCCTTTGAAGGTCATCTTTGTAGGTTTAATCCTTGAGGGGTCTATGCCCATCTTGCGCACTATATCCTGATAAAGCAGGTTCAGGCTACTGCCGCCGTCCATCAGGACTCTCGTGAGGTGAAATCCATCGACGATTGGGTCTAAAACCAGTGCGGCGAATCCGCCATGGCGGATACTGGTCGGATGGTCTCTTCGATCGAAAGTGATCGAGCAAGAGGACCATGGATTGAACTTTGGGGCGACTGGCTCCATCGCATATACGTCCCTTAGTGCACGCTTCCGCTCCCTCTTGGGTATTTGCGTTGCGTATATCATGTTTACCGTCCGCACTTGTGGGGGCAAGCCCTTCTGTCCTCTATTGTTCGGCGGCCGGGTCTCTTCCTCGTCATCGCTGTGCAGCCCCTTGTCATTGTTTTCAGCAATTATTTTGCCTGCCTGCTTGAATACCCAACAATCTCTGTTGGTGTGGTTAGCTGGCTTTTCGGGGGTGCCATGTATTTGGCAAGAGAGTATTCGGTCCAAATTGGACGGGCCCGGAGTGGTTCTTTTAAATGACTTCTTCCGCTGACCGGGTTTAGAGCCTCGGAATCCGGCGTTGACTGCCGTATCCTCATTGCTGTCACCGTTAATGCGGCGTTTGTTCTTGTTTCGACGCGACCTGCCATTGTGGTCCTTGGTATCCGGACTGCCAGCATTTTTACTGAGGTTGTTGCTGCGAGCTAGCCAGCTATCCTCTCCCGCACAGAAGCGGGTCATGAGTGATGTGAGGGCTGCCATGGATTTCGGCTTTTCCTGTCCTAGGTGTCGGGCCAGCCACTCGTCGCGGATGTTATGTTTGAAGGCTGCGAGGGCCTCTGCATCCAGACAGTCGACGATTTGATTTTTCTTTGTTAAGAACCGTGTCCAGAATTGTCTGGCCGATTCGTCTGGCTGCTGAATTATGTGGCTTAGGTCATCGGCGTTTGGTGGTCGCACATATGTGCCCTGGAAGTTATCGAGGAATGCGGCTTCCAGGTCCCCCCAACACCCAATTGACTTTGCGGGCAGGCTGTTGAGCCAATGCGGAGCTGGTCCTTTAAGCCTGAGCGGGAGATATTTGATGGCGTGAAGATCGTCGCCGCGGGCCATATGGATATGAAGGAGATAATCCTCGATCCAAACCGCGGGGTCTGTTGTGCCATCGTAGGATTCAATGTTGACGGGTTTAAACCCTTCAGGGATTTGATGATCCATTACTTCGTCAGTGAAGCATAGTGGGTGTGCGGCGCCTCTGTATTGAGCAATATCACGACGTAGCTCAAGAGAGCGTTGTCTCCTGTGTTCGGCCCGGCCGGAGTTGTTGTATCCGGTGCGACGGTATTCGTCGTGGGTCGTGGGGCGCCCACGTGATCCATAGATAGATCTGGATTGTCTTGCCTTGTCCTCCAATATATCCTGCAAGTCCGGCACGTTCCCCCGTGGCTTCGTACTTTTTGAGCGGTGCTGGGGTACGATTCTGGTGGAGGGCCTAGATGCCTCTCTATCGCGGCCACGAGGTGGTCGGTCTGCCATATTGTGCGCTGGTGATGAAGGTTTGTATGCTTCCTCCTCTAGTTGGGGGAGCAACTTGCGTTATGGGTAGCTTTTGGAGGGGCGTTCGAGTTCATACTCTTCGGCCGCGAGGACCTCGGTCCATCTGTCGGCCAGCAGGTCTTGATCAGCTTGAAGCTGTTGCTGCTTTTTCTTTAGGCTATTTGCTGTGGCCATTAGCCTGTGTCTGAAACGCTCTTGTTCGACGGGATCCTCAGGCACGACGAATTCGTCATCATCGAGGATTGCCTCGTCTCTGGAGGGAGGTATGTAATTATCATCCTCGACCTCTTCGTCTGTCGCTCTCTCGTGAGGGATTGCTTCTGCATCCTCCTGCGCTGAATCTTATTGGAGGGGGTTGTCTTCGGCACTTTCTGGGGTGTTGTTATCTCCTGTGCCGGAATCTCCATTCTTGCTGTGGCGGGATTTAGAGCGGCGCCGCTGACGTCGGCGCTTGGGCTGTTTCTTTAAGGAATCTGCCTCCGCTACTTCTTGGCTGTCCCCATCTTTTGGGGTGTCCATCATGTATATGTCGTATGACGAGGTGGTCTTCCAGTGCCCTGTAGGTGCTGGTTCTTGATCGTCTCCGGCATTGTCGTCCATACCATCGATGTCTTTGGAGTCATAGTCTAGCACGTCGGTTAGATCGTCGACAGTGGCTACAAAGTGGGTGGTGGGTGGGCTTTGAATTTCTTTGTCGTCCGCATCCCAACCATCCTGGCCGTAGTCTGGCCAGGGCTCTCCGGATAGCGAGAGATGCTTTAGTGATTTCAGGAGGTCGCCAAAGGGTGAGTGCTGAAAGATGTCCGCAGCGGTGAACTCCATGATCGGCGCCCAATCAGATTCGATTGGCAGGGGTGCAGGAGGTTCGGAGTCCGGCAGGGAGTCCAGCACCTCGGAGTCACGAGCTTTATAAGGGACGAGGTCAGTGTTCGGCTCCATCGCCCTGGAAGTTGCAGCTCCCGAGGCGGTGTCCAGTCACCCGTCCTCGATCTGCGCGATCGGCTCCGAACTATGGGTCGGAGCGGATTCGTGTGTGGCCTCCAAGGTACTGTCCGGCGGCAGAGTTAGATCATGCCCATCGTGACAGTGCGGCACGCTCGGCTGCGGCTCGAATCCGTCGAAGATCAAGTCTCCGCGAATATCGGCCGTGAAGTTTAGGCTTCCAAACCTGACCTGACGGCCAGGGGCGTAGCTTTCAATCTGCTCCAGATGGCCAAGTGAATTGGCCCGAAGTGCGAAGCCGCCGAATACGAAGATCTGTCCGGGGAGAATAGTCTCACCCAGGACCGCGTCGTTGTTGATTGAAGAAGCCATCAAGCCTATTGGTGACGACACAGAGGAACTCTCAATGAAAGCACCAATGTCGGTGTCAAAACCGGCGGATCTCGGGTAGGGGGTCCCGAACTGTGCGTCTAGGCGGATGGTAACAGGAGACAAGGGACACGATGTTTTACCCAGGTTCGGGCCCTCTTGATGGAGGTAAAACCCTACGTCCTGCTTGATTGATATTGATAATGTTGGTATTACAAGAGTAGATCTACCACGAGATCAAGGAGGTGAACCCTAGAAGCTAGCCTATGGTATGATTGTTGTAATGGTTGTTGTGTCCTACGGACTAAAGTCATCCGGTTTATATAGACACCGGAGAGGGCTAGGGTTACATAGAGTCGGTTACAATGGTAGGAGATCTACATATCCGTATCGCCAAGCTTGCCTTCCACGCCAAGGAAAGTCCCATCCGGACACGGGACGAAGTATTCAATCTTGTATCTTCATAGTCTTGGAGTCCAGCCGATGATGATAGTCCGACTATCCGGACACCCCCTTGTCCAGGACTCCCTCACTTAGGCTCAACCGATACTAACCGATAGTTGTTGAAGAAGAAAGGCGGGATGCATACCGGGGCATCCCCAAGCTTGAGCTTTTATGTCTCCTTAATTCCTCTCATATCATGGTTTCTCTTTTTATCAAAAGCTTCATCCACACCAAACTCAACAAGAACTCGTGAGATAGATTAGTATGAACCAATGCAAAACTTATCATTTTCTACTATAAGAAATCACTAAAATTATTGTTCAACATTGCATACTAAATGTCTCTGCATATTTAATACTCCTATCCTCAAATAGAATCATTAAACAAGCAAACATACGCAAACAATGCAAACATAAGAGCAATCTGCCAAAACAGTATAGTCTGTAAAGAATGCAAGAGAATCAATACTTCCCTAACTCCAAAAATTATATGAGAAAATTCCCATTGTAGAAGATTTATCATATCTCAATATGCAAAAAGATTCAACATTATACCATTGTCTGACTTTTCTAGGGAATTTTTGCAACAGCGGTAAACTTTCTGTTTTCAAACAGCAGCATGTATACTAGCAAAATAAGCATGGCAGAGGCTATCCTTGACATTTTTATTGAAACTAAAGATGCAAAACATTATTATTAATAACAGAAAGCAAATACTAAAAAAAATGACACTCCAAGCAAAACACATATCATGTGGTGAAAAAAATATAGCTCCAAGTAAAGTTACCGATGAACGAAGACGAAAGAGGGGATGCCTTCCGGGGCATCCCCAAGCTTAGGCGCTTGGTTGTCCTTGAATATTACCTTGGGGTGCCTTGGTCATCCCCAAGCTTAGGCTCTTTCCACTCCTTATTCCATAGTCCATTGAATCTTTACCCAAAACTTGAAAACTTCAACCACACAAAACTCAAAACAAAACTCGTAAGCTCCGTTAGTATAAGAAAATAAAACCACCACTTAGGTACTGTAATGAACTCATTCTAAATTCATATTGGTGTAATATCTACTGTATTATAACTTCTATATGGTTCATACCACTTAATACTAGCCATAGATTCATCAAAATAAGCAAACAACATAATGAAAACAGAATCTGTCAAAAACAGAACAGTCTGTAGTAATCTGTATCAAACGTATACCTCTGGAACCCCAACAATTATGAAATAAATTTATGGACCTGAGGAATTTTTCTATTAATCATCTGCAAAAAGAATCAACCTAAAAGCACTCTCCTGTAAAAAATGGCAGCTAATCTCGTGAGCGCTAAAGTTTCTGTTTTTTACAGCAAGATCATATAAACTTCACCCAAGTCTTCCCAAAGGGTCTATTTGGCACTTTATTGAAACAAAAGCTATAAGACATGATTACTACAGTAGCATAATCATGTGGACACACAAAAACAGTAAGGGTAAATATTAGGTTGTCTCCCAACAAGTGCTTTTCTTTAATGCCTTTTTAGCTAGGCATGATGATGGCAATGATGCTCACATAAAAGATAAGAATTGAAACATAAAGGGAGCATCATGAAGCATATTACTAGCACATTTAAGCCTAACCCACTTCCTGTGCATTGGAATTTTGTGAGAAAACAACTTATGGGAACAATAATCAACTAGCATAGGAAGGTAAAACCAGCATAGCTTCAAAACTTTAAGCACATAGAGGGGAAACTTGATATTATTGCAATTCCTACAAGCATATGTTCCTCCCTCATAATAATTTTCAGTAGCATCATGAATGAATTCAACAATATAACCAGCACATAAAGCATTCTTTTCATGATCTACAAGCATAGAAAATTTACTATTCTCCACATAAGCAAAATTCTTCTCATGAATAGTAGTGGGAGCAAACTCAACAAAATAATTATCATGTGAGGCATAATCCAATTGAAAACTAAAATCATGATGACAAGTTTCATGGTTATCATTATTCTTAACAGCATATAAGTCATCACAATAATCATCATATATAGCAACTTTGTTCTCATAATCAATTGGAACCTCTTCCGAAATAGTGGATTCATTACTAAATAAAGTTGACACTCTTCCAAATCCACTTTCATAAATATTATAAGATTCAACATCCTCCAAAATAGTGGGATCACTACTTCCTAAAGTTGACACTCTTCCAAACCCACTTTCATCAATATAATCATCATAAATAGGAGGCATGCTTTCATAATAATAAATTTGCTCATCAAAACTTGGGGGACAAAAAATATCATATTCATCAAACATAGCTTCCCCAAGCTTGTGGCTTTGCATATCATTAGCATCATGGATATTTAAGGAATTCATACTAACAACATTGCAATCATGCTCATCATTCAAAGATGTAATACCAAACATTTTATAGATTTCTTCTTCTAGCACTTGAGCACAATTTTCCTTTTCATCATACTCACGAAAGATATTAAAAAGACCAAGCATAAGAGACAAACTTAACTCCATTTTTTTGTAGTTTTCTTTTATAAACTAAACTAGTGATAAAACAAGAAACAAAAAGATTCGATTGCAAGATCTAAAGATATACCTTCAAGCACTCACCTCCCCGGCAACGGCGCCTGAAAAGAGCTTGATGTCTACTACACAACCTTCTTCTTGTAGATGTTGTTGGGCCTGCAAGTGCACAGGTTTGTAGGACAGTAGAAAATTTCCCTCAAGTGGATGACCTAAGGTTTATCAATCCGTGGGAGGAGTAGGATGAATATGGTCTCTCTCAAACAACCCTGCAACCAAATAATAAAGAGTCTCTTGTGTCCCCAACACACCCAATACAATGGTAAATTATATAGGTGCACTAGTTCGGCGAAGAGATAGTGATACAAGTGCAATATGGATAGTAGATAAAGGTATTTGTAATATGAAATTATAAAAACAGCAAGGTAGCAAGCGATAAAAGTGAGCGGAAACGGTATTGCAATGATAGGAAACAAGGCCTAAGGTTCATACTTTCACTTGTGCAAGTTCTCTCAACAATAATAACATAGATAGACCATATAACAATCCCTCAACATGCAACAAAGAGTCACTCCAAAGCCAATAATATCAGAGAACAAACGTAGAGATTATGGTAGGGTACGAAACCACCTCAAAGTTATTCTTTCGGATTGATCTATTCAAGAGTTCGTACTAGAATAACACCTTAAGACACAAATCAACCAAAACCCTAATGTCACCTAGATACTTCATTGTCACCTCAAGTATCCGTGGGCATGATTATACGATATGCATCACACAATCCACACAATCTCAGATTCATCCAACCAACACAAAGTACTTCAAAGAGTGCCCCAAAGTTTCTACCGGAGAATCAAGAAAACATGTGCCAACCCCTATGCATAGGTTCATGGGCGGAACCCGCAAGTTGGTCACCAAAACATACATCAAGTGGCACATGATATCCCATTGTCACCACAGATAAACACGGCAAGACATGCATCAAGTGTTCTCAAATCAAAGACTCAATTCGATAAGATAACTTCAAGAGGGAAACTCAATTCATCACAAGAGAGTAGATGGGGAGAAACATCATATGATCCAACTATAGTAGCAAAGCTCGGGGTACATCAAGATCGTGCCATAGAGGGAACACGAGAGAGAACACGAGAGAGAGAGAGAGATCAAACACATAGCTACTGGTACATACCCTCAGCCCCGAGGGTGAACTACTCCCTCCTCGTCATGGATAGCACCGAGATGATGAAGATGGCCACCGTTGAGGGATCCCCCCTCCGGCAGGGTGCTAGAACGGACTCCCGAGAGGTTTTTGGTGGCTACAGAGGCTTGCGGTGGAGGAACTCCCGATCTATCTTGATATTCGATGTTTTTGGTGTACGTAGGCTTATATAGGCGAAAGAAGTCGGTCGGGGGGTGCTCGAGGGGCCCACGAGACAGGGGGCACGCCCAGTAGAGGGGGGCCCCTCCTATTTCGTGGCCTCCTCGAGACTCTTCTGACGTGAACTCCAAGTCTCCTAGGTGATATTCTTCCCAAAAATCACGCTGCCGAAGGTTTCATTCTGTTTGGACTCTGTTTGATATTCCTTTTCTTTGAAATACTGAAACAGGCAATAAAACAGCAATATGGGTTGGGCCTCCGGTTAATAGGTTAGTCCCAAAAGTAATATAAAAGTGTATAATAAAGCCCATAATCATTCAAAACAGATAATAAAATGGCAGGAATGCTTCATAAATTATAGATACATTGGAGACGTATCACATATCTATGTTGTTGTAGATCAATGGCTCGTGCTACCATTCCCTTGAATTTTAATGCGTTCCTAGAGAAAGCCAAGTTGAAAGATGGTGGTAGAAACTACACGGATTGGGTCCGTAACTTGAGGATTATCCTCACTGCTGCACAGAAGAATTATGTCCTTGAAGCACCACTAGGTGTACCACCTGCACCAGCAGCTGTAGACATTGTGAATCTCTGGCAATCGCGTGTTGATGACTACTCGATAGTTTAGTGTGCCGTGCTTTACGGCTTAGGATCGGGACTTCAAATACATTTTGAACGTCATGGAGAATATGCGATGTTCCAAGAGTTGAAGTTAATATTTCAAGCAAATGCCAAGTTGAGAGATATGAAGTCTACAAGTTCTATAGCTGCAAGATGGAGGAGAATAGTTCTATCCGTGAACACATACTCAGAATGTCCGGATACTATAACCACTTGACTCAGCTGGGAGTTAATTTTCCTGATGATAGTGTTATTGCCAGAGTTCTTCAATCACTGCCACCAAGCTATAAAGGCTTCGTGATGAACTATAATATGCAAGGGATGGAAACGACAACTCCCGAGCTCTTCGCAATGCTAAATGTTGCGGAGGTAGAAATCAAGAAGGAGCATCAAGTGTTGATGGTTAACAAGACCACTAGTTTCAAGAAAAATGGCAAAGGGAAGAAGGGGAACTTCAAGAAGAATAGCAAGCAAGTTGCTACTCACGGGAAGAAACCAAAGTCTGGACCTAAGCCTGAAACTAAGTGCTTCTACTGCAAAGAGACTAGTCACTGGAAGCGGAACTACCCCAAGTATTTGGCGGATAAGAAGGATGGCAAAGTGAAAGGTATATTTGATATACATGTTATTGATGTGTACCTTACTAATGCTCGTAGTAGTGCCTGAGTATTTGATACTGGATCTGTTGCTCATATTTGCAACTCGAAATAGGGGCCATGCATTAAACGAAGATTGGCTAAGGACAAGGTGACGATGCGCGTCGGAAATGGTTCCAAGGTCGATGTGATCGCTGTTGGCATGCTACCTCTACATCTACCTTCAGGATTAGTTTTAGACCTGAATAATTGTTATTTGGTGCCATCGTTGAGCATGAACATTATATCTGGATCTTGTTTGATGCGAGACAGTTATTCATTTAAATCAGAGAATAATGGTTGTTCTATTTATATTCTTTTATGGTCATGCACCCTTGTTAAATGGTCTATTCTTGTTGGATCTCAATCGTAGTGATACACATATTCATAATATTGAAGCCAAAATATGCAAAGTTAATAATGATAGTGCAACTTATTTGTGGCACTGCCGTTTAGGTCATATTGGTGTAAAGCAAATGAAGAAACTCCATGCTGATGGGCTTTTGGAATCACTTGATGCTTGCGAACCATGCTTCATGGGCAAGATGACTAAAACTCCATTCTCCGAAACAATGGAACGAGCTACTGACTTATTGGAAATAATACATACCGATGTATGCAGTCCAATGAGTGTTGAGGCTCATGGCGGGTATCATTATTTTATGACATTCACAGATGATTTGAGTAGATATGGGTATATCTACTTAATGAAACATAAGTCTGAAACATTTGAAAAGTTCAAAGAATTTCAGAGTGAAGTGGAAAATCATCACAAAAAGAAAATAGAGTTTCTATGATCTGATCATGGAGGCAAATATTTGAGTTACGAGTTTTGTCTTCATTTTAAACAATGTGGAATAGTTTCGCAACTCACACCACCTGGAACACCATAGCATAATGTTATGTCCGAACGTTGTAACCGTACTTTATTAGATATGGTGCAATCTATGATGTCTCTTACTAATTTACCGCTATCGTTTTGGGGACTAAGTTCATGATAAATTAAAGTTCAATTAATCATATTACTTAAGAACTCCCACTTAGATAGACATCCCTCTAATCATCTAAGTGATCACGCGATCCAAATCAACTAAACCGTGTCCGATCATCATGTGAGATGGAGTAGTTTTCAATGGAACATCACTATGTTGATCATATCTACAATATGATTCACGCTCGACCTCTCTGTCGCCAGTGTTCCGAGGCCATATCTGCATATGCTAGGCTCATCAAGTTTAACCTGAGTATTCCGCGTGTGCAACTATTTTGCACCCGTTGTATTTGAACGTAGATCCTATCACACCCGATCATCACGTGGTGTCTCAGTACGAAGAACTTTCGTGTCACACCCCTAGTTCTGGTATGACCTAGGCTAGCTAGTCATGTGTGCATCATGTTTAAATTCCCTTTAATTATGAAATGGGGATTTGTGAAACCCTCAGAATCATTTCTAGAAATGACCCAAATAAAAATTTCTCCAAAAGGGTCCAAGAAAATGCTCATGTTGCTCTCTGAAAATATTGGACAGAGGTAAAAATCAAACCAATATTTTTAAGAGCCCATAAGTATTTATTTTGGGCATTTGGAATTAATGCAGTAATTATTTTCTTTGGATATATATTGTTATATATATAAAATATTGTCCAAAAACTATGCCATCTATTAAGGAGCTCTGGAATAATATAACTAGCTTCTATAAAAATTGGCATAAGAAAATAAAATGGTTTAGTATTTTTATTAAACCAAACAAATGTCAGAAAAATTGAAAAGAGAAACTTACCTGGCGCCTACCGTGCAGCCCAGCAGCTGGCCCAGCCCACCTGGCCCCCCTCCTCTGTCGTCTTCCTCCCCGACAGGAGGACGGGCGCGTGCCCGACGCGCGCGCACCGCCGCGCCACGCCACCAGCCTCCCTGCCTGCCTGCCCTCTCCCCTCCTCGTCTGGATGCCCCAGACGTCGCCACGCCCCCCCCCCCCCCCCCGGACCCTCTCACTGTCCCCCGGGTCCTCTCCTCTCCTCTCCCTCGCTCTCTCTCTCACGGCCGAACGCCACCGACGCTACCGCTCGCCGTTGCCGCGGCCACTGCCTCCCCCTCGTCCCACCGTCGTGTCCACGCGCTCCGCCGCTGTGGGCTACGCCTCCTCGACGAGACGCACGGCGCCGGACGCCCTGGAGCGCCGCCATCGCCATCGTCTTCGCCTCCGGCCGCCGCAGATCGCCATCGCCGCCTCGTCGTCTCAAGCGCGTCCCCGGCCACAACGAGCAGCCTGCAAGTCCGCTGTGAGCCCTGCTTCTTCTCCTCTCTCTCCCCTGGCTGCGCTCGCCCTCTGGCTGTCGTCTCCACCATGGCTGAACCTTCGCCGCCCCCGAGCTTGCCGTCGACGCAGCTCCGGTGACCATTTGGTCACCCCGGCGAGTCCAACAAACTCGTAAGGCCTCGTAGAGCATTCCTAGCGCTTTGCTTCTCTCGTCTTCGAGCTCCAAACGCGCTCTCGTGCACGACCGAACTCCGGCGGCCGCAACCGAGCTCGCCGCCGCCGACTCCGGCCATCCCAGGCCCAGCCACGGCCACCGCCCGACGCGCCATCGAGCTGGCTCTCCGACGCGCCTAGCCGCGCGTCATTTGGAGCACCACAGAGGAAACCCGGGGCACAAGTACGCCGCGGATCTCGCCGGCGACTAACCGCCGGCGGGTTTGACTTGTTTGACCTGGGGTTTGACCCCCCCAGGGTCACTGATGCGTGGGGCCAGCCCTGTTAATTAAACAAGTTTAGGTTTAATTTAATTCAGATTAGCCACAGTCACTGACATATGGGTCCCACTGGTCAGGTTTGACCTGGACCAGGTCCGTTGACCTGCTGAGGTCAGCATGACGCTAGGATGACGCAGTTAATCATTTTCTGGATTTAATATAATCCAGGAAATTCCAAAAAATGATTTAAACTTCAAAAAATCATAGAAATTCAACCGCAGCTCAGATTGAAATAATTTATATATGAAAAATTATCAGAAAAATACAATCTTTCCATCTGTACTAGTTTCATGCATGTCAAACCAACTTATACCTACTGTATAAGTGAAACACTAAAAATGGCATATAAAGAGCTTATTTTGGAGATGCATTTGAACCTTTGGTTCAAATGGACTTCAAACTAAATGAATACTAGTTGCATTAGCTCAAACAACATCACATCTACATGCCATGATCATGCATCATATTGTTGCATATGTTGTGTATTGATTGTCGACACCGTTCCTTCTCGATAGGTTCTGCTCCGGAGAGTGTTCCAGAGTACCTGTCTGTGAAGTAGTGCCTCCTCTGTTGATCTACCAGGCAAGCAAACCCCCTTGTTCATTTCGATAAAATCCTACTCTCTCGCTCCTGCTCTCAGTTATTGCATTAGGACAACAACGATTCATCTGCTACTTTGTGCTGCGGTAGTTGAACTCATTCCTCTGCATGACCTGTCATTGCCACAGTAAATAGTTGAAACCCACTAGCATGTGTAGGAGTTGATTGAGCCTTGTTGTGTTCCTACCATGCTATGCCTGCTATTGCTTAGAGTTGTGTCAGGTCTGGTTCATTGGGAATGAATTGTAGTGTTACGATATGTTCTGGTGCTGAGAGTGAAGTGTGTGAACACGATTTGGTAAAGGTAGCGGTGAGAGGCCATGTAGGAGTACATGGTGGGTTGTCTCACTGGAACCGTCCTTAAGCACTGAGTTCTATGTATGTTGTCCAATGACTCGATACTACCACACATTGGGATCCTTAATTGACTCTCTCGACTTATTAACCGACTTGATCTCTGTCCAGGAGTCGCAACTAGTTTCTGGTGTTTGTAGGTAGTGCTATTTTTCTACCGAGTGGCACCCGGCAGGGTGGGCTTGGGACAGACTAGGCACACGTGGCCTGGTGTACCGAGTGGCACCCGGATGGTGGGCTCGGGAACCCTGCACACATTGTTTGGGGCCGTGAGCGACACCCCGGCCAGATCTCCTTGCGGATGGAACCCGAATAGGCGATAAACCTGGGCTAGAGTCTTGTGTGGTTAGTCAGGTCGTGGCCGACATCCTCGCCAGGCTTCCGCTTGAAGGTTGCCGAGATACATGACGTGTACATGGCGGTAAGTGGCGAGAGCGTGTGTGAAGAAGTACACCCCTGCAGGGTTATCATGATCTATTCGAATAGCCGGGTCCGCGGATATGGACTTCTTGGATGCTTACATGGTACATAGACAACTTGAAGTGGATACTATAAAATGCTCAAGACAAGTGTGAGTGCTATGGATGGCCTTCTCATAGGGAGACGGGGATGAATCCATAGTAGTGTATTGTGTGGTGATTAGTGGACTCGTGTGCACCATATCACCTCAAAGAAGTTCTGGTAGTCGTAGAACAGGATAGCCACAGAGTCAAAGCTGGCTTGCTGCAACTAAACCCCACATTACCTTATTGCTACAAATGCATGTATGATAGGATCTGATGTAAGTCTTGCTGAGTACCTTTGTACTCATGTTGCTTTATTTATGTTTTTGCAGCGGAGACTTCGGTCTTACTAGTGTTCACGTGGACTTCGACAAGTAGCTTGTACCTCAGCTACGATCTTGATCGGACGTTGTAGATAGTTAGGCTTTTCAGCCTTTTTCATTTGTAGATGTCTATACTCAGACATGTAATGCTTCCGCTTGTTGCTTGATTGCTCTGAATGTTGGGTCATGTGACCCCTGTTTGTAATAAATGCTATGATGGCTCTTTGAGCCTTATCTATATGAGTTGTTAAGTTATGCTGTGATGCCATGTTGTAGAGCACATACTTGCATGTTATGTGTACGTATAATGTGTATTGCTATGTGTGGGATCTGACTATCTAGTTGTTTATCCTTAGTAGCCTCTCTTACCGAGAAATGTCTCCTAGTGCTTCCACTGAGCCATGGTAGTGTGCTACTGCTCCGGAACACTTAGGCTGGCCGGCATGTGTCCTTCTTCGTTCCTGTGTCTGTCCCTTCGGGGAAATGTCACGCGATGAATGCCAAAGTCCTGTTAGCCCAGTGCTACAGCCTGGATTCACTCGCTGATGACCGACACGTTCGATGCTAGGTCATGGCTGCCTGTCCCTGTAAGTTTGTGCCACTTTGGGTTTACGACTAGCCACGTCAGCCCGGACTCCTTATCATATGGATGCTAGCGACACTGTCATATACGTGTGCCAAAAGGCGCAAACGGTCCCGGGCACAGGTAAGGCGACACTCGTGGGGATACCGTGCGTGAGGCCGCAAAGTGATATGAGGTGTTACATGCTAGATCGATGTGGCATTGAGTCGGGGTCCTGACATTTCGCAACGGTGCATACTTAGGGAGAACACTTATACCTTGAAATTTAGTGAGAAATCATCTTATAAAGCTACCGTCGAACTAAGCAAAATAAGATGTATAAAAGATAAACATCATATGCAATCAAAATATGTGACATGATATGGCCATGATCGTCTTGCGCCTTTGATCTCCATCTCCAAAGTACTGTCATGATCTCCATCGTCACCGGCATGACACCATGATCTCCATCATCTTGATCTATATCAATGTGTCGTCACATGGTCGTCTCGCCAACTATTGCTCTTGCAACTATTGCTATCGCATAGCGATAAAGTAAAGCAATAATTTGGCGCTTGCATCTTATGCAATAAAGAGACAACCATAAGGTTTCTGCCAGTTGCCGATAACTTCAACAAAACATGATCATCTCATAATAAAAATTTAACATCATGTCTTGACCATATCACATCACAACATGCCCTGCAAAAACAAGTTAGACGTCCTCTACTTTGTTGTTGCAAATTTTACGTGGCTGCTACGGGCTGAGCAAGAACCGTTCTTACCTACGCATCAAAACCACAACGATAGTTTGTCAAGTTAGTGCTGTTTTAACCTTCGCAAGGACCGGGCGTAGCCACACTCGGTTCAACTAAAGTTGGAGAAACTGACACCCGCCAGCCACCTGTATGCAAAGCACGTCGGTAGAACCAGTCTCGCATAAGCGTACGCGTAATGTCGGTCCGGGCCGCTTCATCCAACAATACCGCCGAACCAAAGTATGACATGCTGGTAAGCAGTATGACTTGTATCGCCCACAACTCAATTGTGTTCTACTCGTGCATATAACATCTACGCATAAAACTTGGCTTGGATGCCATTGTTGGGGAACGTAGTAATTTCAAAAAAAATCCTACGCACACGCAAGATCATGGTGATGCATAGCAACGAGAGGGGAGAGTGTTGTCCACGTACCCTCATAGACCGAAAGCGGAAGCGTTAGCACAACGCGGTTGATGTAGTCGTACGTCTTCACGATCCACCCGATCAAGTACCGAACGTATGTCACCTCCGAGTTCAGCACACATTCAGCTCGATGACGTCCCTCGAACTTCGATCTAGCCGAGCTTTGAGGGAGAGTTCCGTCAGCACGACGGCGTGGTGACGATGATGATGTTCTACCGATGCAGGGCTTCACCTAAGCACCGCTACGATATTATCGAGGTGGAATATGATGGAGGGGGGCACCACACATGGCTAAGAGATCTCAAGGATCAATTGTTGTCTATGGGGTGCCCCCCTGCCTATTGGAGATATGCCCTAGAGGCAATCATTTATGATGATATTTCCTATGTCTTTATGAATAAATATAGTCCTTGGACATTATCAATGATGTGTATCAGCAAGTACGTGACTTGTTTGTTGGACTATGCATTGTATGATGACTGTCCTAAAAGGTCCCTGGTCGAAAGGGTTGTGTGGACGCGCTGCCGACTAGACGAGCATATGACACGGTCGATGGCTCGGTCTCACTAGCCATGGAGCATTGGATGCTAACCGGATAATATGGACTTGGAAAGGTCTGGTCGGATTCGACGTAGTTGGATCCGAGTCGAGATAAGGTCCAAGTCGGACTGACCCAACTATGAGACGCAGCGATATGTCATCTGTGAGTCTCTAGTACAACATACGTTCTATGTCCTAAGACCTGAGCTGGCGCATGTACTCGGGATGGTGACAGACTTGCTTTGGGCCGACCAAACGCTACTCCGTGACTGGGTAGTTACAAAGGTAGGTTTTGGATATGTCCAGTCCCATGCTGCGAGACATGGTCGAGCAAGATGGGATTTGCCCCTCCGATCAGGAGAGATATACTCTGGGCCCCTCGTGTGATCCGACTAGGATAAGCATGGCCATGCGACAAGGATTATGAGATAATCCGGGTAGTGGTCGGGATCACTGGAATGAGAAAGAGGTCGGGCTAGCATAAGGATGATAGTCTCGCCTTGAGCCCGACAACATATATCGTGAGGCAAAGAAAACAGAAGTGTGACACGTTGTACATGTTCGCCTAACCAGCTTCATAGTCTGCTTGGTGGTCGGCACGCCTTGCTAGAGGCCACTACCAACCATGCAGGTCGGAGGTGATCCGAACTGCGACCAAGCTGACTTGAACCTAACGGGTCGCGCGCTTAAGGGAAGGAACCTACGAGGTCGGATCCGAAGACACTGGTCGGATGTGATCCGAGCTGTATTTGGATTGTGACCGAGTAGACTTGTGGGCTTTATGGTCCATGCGAGGCCCAAGTGTTGACCCGCGACGGACGCCTATATAAGGTGGAGGTGCGGCGCACTTATTTGGTTGATTGCTTCGGAGCCGTCTTTAGGGCTTTGCATGTGTTGCAACTAGCCACCTCCATGCGCCACCGGTTGTGTGATCGGACCTAGCAGTCCGCCGCACGACGTTCCTACTGCACGCGTGGATACCGTTAGAGGCGGTGCACTTGCGCCGCTCCGGCGAACCTGTTCGCGGGATCCGATCAGCTTCGTGGGAGACCGGCAAGGAGGAGGCGACTCCGGGAATGTAAGGCGACTACGCGGACGCGCTGCCCCAACTCTTCTTCCGCTGCACGTCGCTGCACGTCTAGTGGTAACGAACTGTGATCCATCTCCCGTAGCATGTTCCTGTTGTTCTGTGTGTAGGAAAATTTTGATTTGCAGTCCACTCACCCTACCGTAGAACCCAACACTGCCCCCGTATATAAAGGAGCCAGGGGGAGGCGGTCGGCCAAGGAGGAGGGCGCGCCAAGGGGGGAGTCCTACTCCCACCGGGAGTAGGACTCCTCCTTTCCTTGTTGGAGTAGGAGAGAAGGAAAGAGGAGGAGAGGGAGAAGGAAAAGGGGGCTGCACCCCTTGTCCAATTTGATCCAGAGGGGGGGCGCAGGCCTCCTTCCTTTTGGCCTCTCTCCTCTATTCCCGTACGGCCCAATAAGGCCCATATACTCCCCGGCGAATTCCGTAACTCTCCGGTACTCCAAAAAATACCCGAATCACTCGAAACCTTTCCGAAGTCCGAATATAGTCGTCCAATATATCGATCTTTACGTCTCGACCATTCCGATACTCCTCGTCATGCCCCCGATCTCATCCGGGACTCAGAACTACCTTCGGTACATCAAAAACCATAAACTCATAATATAACTGTCATCGAACTTTAAGCGTGCGGGCCCTACGGGTTCGAGAACTATGTAGACATGACCGAGACACGTCTCCGGTCAATAACCAATAGCGGAACCTGGATGCTCATATTGGCTCCCACATATTCTACGAAGATCTTTATCGGTCAAACTGCATAACAACATACGTTGTTCCCTTTGTCATCGGTATGTTATTTGCCCGAGATTCGATCGTCGGTATCTCAATACCTAGTTCAATCTCATTACCGGCAAGTCTCTTTACTCGTTACGTAATGCATCATCCCGTAGCTAACTCATTAGCTACATTGCTTGCAAGGCTTATAGTGATGTGCATTACCGAGAGGGCCCAGAGATACCTCTCCGACAATCGGAGTAACAAATCCTAATCTCGAAATAAGCCAATTCAACTTGTACCTTCGGAGACACCTGTAGAGCTCCTTTATAATCACCCAGTTACGTTGTGACGTTTGTTAGCACACAAAGTGTTCCTCCGGTAAACGGGAGTTGCATAATCTCATAGTTATAGGAACATGTATAAGTCATGAAGAAAGCAATAGCAACATACTAAACGATCAAGTGCTAAGCTAACGAAATGGGTCAAGTCAATCACATCATTCTATAATGATGTGATCCCATTAATCAAATGACAACTCATGTCTATGGCTAGGAAACTTAACCATCTCTGATTCAACGAGCTAGTCAAGTAGAGGCATACTAGTGACACTATGTTTGTCTATGTATTCACACATGTATTATGTTTCCGATTAATACAATTCTAGCATGAATAATAAACATTTATCATGAAATAAGGAAATAAATAATAACTTTATTATTGCCTCTAGGGCATATTTCCTTCACCATCGAGGAGGAGCAGTGCAAGGCGGAGGCGTAGGGGGCGGACTACCAGTCATATTCTTTATGATGCTCCCGTTATGTTTCAATTCTTATCTTTTATATGAGCATCATTGTCATCATCATGCCTAGCTAAAAAGGCATTAAAGAAAAGCGCTTGTTGGGAGGCAACCCAATATTTATCCTTACTGTTTTTGTGTGTTCACATGATTATGCTACTGTAGTAATCATGTTCTATAGCTTTTGTTTCAATAAAGTGCCAAGTAGAACCTTTGGGAAGACTTGGGTGAAGTTTATGTGATCTTGCTGTGAAAAACAGAAACTTTAGCGCTCACGAGAATAGCTGCCAATTTTTACTGGAGAGTGCTTTTAGGTTGATTCTTTTTGCAGATAATTAATAGACAAATTTCTCAGGTCCATCAATTTATTTAATAATTTTTGGGTTTCCATAAGTATACGTTTTATACAGATTACTACAGACTGTTCTGTTTTTGACAGATTATGTCTTCTATGTGTTGTTTGCTTATTTTGATGAATCTATGAGTAGTATCGGGAGGTATGAACCATAGATAAGTTGGAGTATAGTAGATATTACACCAATATTAATTTAAAATGAGTTCATTACAGTACCTAAGGGGTGGTTTTATTTTCTTATACTAACGGAGCTTACGAGTTTTGTTTTGAGTTTTGTGTGGTTGAAGTTTTCAAGTTTTGGGTAAAGATTCGATGGACTATGGAATAAGGAGTGGAAAGAGCCTAAGCTTGGGGATACCCAAGGCACCCCAAGGTAATATTCAAGGAAAACCAAGAAACTAAGCTTTGGTATGCCCCGGAAGGCATCCCCTCTTTCGTCTTCGTTCATCGGTAACTTTACTTGGAGCTGTATTTTTATTCACCACCTGATATGTGTTTTGCTTGGAGCATCATTTTAATTTGTTAGTTTTTGCTTGCTGTTAGTTAGAATAATGTTTTGCATCTTTAGTTTCAATAAAAAAAGTCAAGGATAGCCTTTGCCATGCTTATTTTGCTAATATACATGTTGCTGTTTGAAAACAGAAAGTTTACCGCTGTTGCAAAAATTCCCTAGAAAAGTCAGAGAATGGTATAACGTTGAATCTTTTTGCATATTGAGCTCTGATAAATTTATTACAGTGGGAATTTTAGTTCATAATTTTTGGGGTCAGAAAAGTATTGATACTCTTGCATTCTTTACAGACTGTACTGTTTTGGCAGATTGCTGTTATGGTTGCATATGTTTGCTTGTTTAATGATTCTATTTAAGGATATGAGTATTAAATATGCAGAGGCATTTAGTATTCAATGTGGAATAATAATTTTAGTGATTTGTTACAGTAGAAAATGATAAGGTTTTGCATTGGTTTATACTAACCTATCTCATGAGTTCTTGTTGAGTTTGTTGTGAATGAAGTTTTTGATAAAAAGAAGAGAAACCATGATATGAGAGGAATTAAGCAGACACAAAAGTTCAAGCTTGGGGATGCCCAAGTCACCCCAAGATAATATTTCAAGAAGTCTCAACCATCTAAGCTTGGGGATGCCCCGGTAGGCATCCCACCTTTCTTCTTCAACAACTATCGGTTAGTATCGGTTGAGCCTAAGTTTTTGCTCCTTCACATGAGTTGTGCTATCCTTGCAATGTAGTTTTCTTTAGCTTTGCTTGCTGTTTGAACAAAGTATCAAGATCTGAAATCCTTTAATGAGAGAGAGTCTTTGCATAATTGCATGATTATTTAGTTGCTCATAGTGCTTCACTTATATCTTTTGAGCGTGATAGTTCTTGCTCATAGTACTTCACTTATTTCTTTTGAGCGTGATAATTTTGGCTCTAGAGCTTCACTTAGATCTTTTAGAGCACGGTGGTGGATTTGTTTTAAAGAAACTATTGATCTCTCCTGCTTCACTTAGATTATTTTGAGAGTCATTAACAACATGGTAGTTTGCTTAATGTTAATATACTTAGTGTTCAACATATATGAAACCTTCTTTTGAGTGAATTGAATACCAAGATAAGTTTGATGCTTGATAATTGTTTTGAGATATGGAGGTGATAATATCAAAGTCGTGCTAGTTGGGTGATTGTGAATTTGAGAAATGCTTGTGTTGAAGTTTGCAAGTCCCGTAGCATGCACGTATGGTTAAATTGTGTAACAAATTTGAAACATGAAGTGTATCTGGCTTGTGCATCCTTATGAGTGGCGGTCGGGGACGAGCGATGGTCTTTTCCTACCAATCTATCCCCCTAGGAGCATGCGCGTAGTACTTGATTTTTGATGACCTCTAAATTTTGCAATAAGTATATGAGTTATTTTGACTAATGTTGAGTCCATGGATTATACGCACTCTCACCTTTCCGCCATTGCTAGCCTCTTCGTACCGTGCATTGCCCTTTCTCACCTTGAGAGTTGGTGCAAAATTCGCCGGTGCATCCAAACCCCGTGATATGATACGCTCTATCACACATAAACCTCCTTATATCTTCCTCAAAACAGGCACCATACCTACCTATTATGGCATTTTCATAGCCATTCCGAGATATATTGCCATGCAACTTCCATCATCATATTCATGACATACATTACTTTTGTCATATTGCCATTGCATGATCATGTAGTTGACATCGTATTTGTGGCAAAGCCACTATGCATTATTTTTCATACATGTCACTCTTGATTCATTGCACCATCTCATAATGATGTGATCCCATTAATGATGTGATCCCATTAATCAAATGACAACTCATGTCTATGGCTAGGAAACTTAACCATATTTGATTCAACGAGCTAGTCAAGTAGAGGCATACTAGTGACACTATGTTTGTCTATGTATTCACACATGTATTATGTTTCTGATTAATACAACTCTAGCATGAATAATAAACATTTATCATGAAATAAGGAAATAAATAATAACTTTATTATTGCCTCTAGGGCATATTTCCTTCACCATCGAGGAGGAGCAGTGCAAGGCGGAGGCGTAGGGGGCGGACTACCAGGTGCGGCTGGCGGAGGCTGTCGCCATCTCTGCAGCAGGCGACTGTGTGGTGTCGTCTTCGCCGCCGAGGCTCACTCTCCCGATGCCCAAGGCCGAGCCGCCGACGCTGGAGCGTGCTGAGCGGTACGTATGGATCGGGCAGGTACGCGAGTGCCGCGGCTCGTGAAGATTGAGCGCAAGGAGGAGGAGCGCAGCCCAGTCGGCGGTGCTGCCGGCACAGCAAGGCGACGCTGCCCGGGCCTGGGAGGCGGCATTCCCTTGGGCTGGCCTAGTGGCGGAGGTCGTCGACTTCACCGCCCTAGGAAGGATGACAATGCCTAAGGCAGCGCGCGGGGAGGTGGCTTTTTTTAACGTTTAATTAACTTTAAGTGGACTTTTAACTAGGGTTGTTTGGACTTTGAAATGCTGGGTTATTTTTTTCAGTCCGCACGCAAAAAAAATGCGTCGGACCTGTGTTGGGTACATGTGCCCACCCAAATCCAAAGCCGAACACAGGCGTCCGCTTGGGCAATCTAAATGAACAAAAAGAAGACAAATCATGCGTCCATTTGGGTCGGCCGTTAGAGTTGCTCTAAAAGCACAGCTGAAGCTGCCTCTTTACAAGCCATCATCTCCATGAAGCTATGACCCTAGCGCCGAAGCATGCTGCGAGTCTTGACTCCTGTCTCAACTCTGGATCCATCATGTTGGTAGCCGGCGCCCGACGGTGCTGATGAAGAACAAAGATGCTGCAGTTGCCTGATAGGAAGAAGGCTATAAATTCCATGGTCTCCAGTTCTTGTTGCATGCAATGCCAAAACCGTGGTTTGCTTTTTGTTCTTCCGCCTCCTGGTTTTCTGTTCTTGTTATTTACAATTGCTGGGACCCCATTTTAGTTTTAGTTTAGTTCAATTATCTACAGACTTGAGTTGATGCATAATTTGTGAACCCTGTTTCAAGGGAAAAAGTCAATTTTTAAACAATGAAGTGGTAGAGGTTGGACGATACGAACCCTCCAATCAACATCCGTGTCAATTGGACCTTGAACTATGCAGTTCGGTCCCGGTCTAAATCGAACCTTGGCATCGTTTTTTTTTTTGCGGGGTGAACCTTGGCATCGTTTGAGGCATAAACAAGCTGACATGGCAAATGTATTCGTCCAGGTGGGCCAGGGAGCGGCAGTGTTGACTACAGCGCGCACCCGTCCTCCGCGCTGGGCCAGCCCGTTTGGCTTTTTTTGTCTGCTAAAAAAATGTTTTTTTTCTGTTACACTGCTAATAAAAAAAAGTGCACACAAGGTGATTCAAATTCGCGACCTCCTTTCTCGGTGCAAACTGCACTAACCAACTAGGTCGCCTCACCTCTTGTGAATACTTTATTCATTTTTCTTCTTTTCTTCTTTATTTTTTTCGTGGAAGCTCCTTATACAATTTTTAATTTTTGCCTTTTTATAAACTTTTTAAATATGTTTGTTTATTATATTCGTGAACCTTTTTACAAAACTCGCGGACTTTTTCAAATCTGTGAGCTTTTTTAAATTCATGAACTCTTTTTCAATTTTACAAGTTTCCCAAGATCCGTGAACTTTTTTCCAAATACGTGGACTTCTCTTTTAAGAATCAATGAACTTCTTTTCAAAATCGGTGAAACTTCTTTTCCAAATTTATGAAATTTTTTATTTTGAAAATCTGGTTCACAAGGTTCTTTTTTTTCGTTTCCTATTTACTACTAAGATGGCCAGTGGTTTTTATATACTTTAAAATAATTTGAGCATTCAATTTTTTTTAAATCATGGGATTTCAGAAAAATATTCAGAATTGAAAAGAAATCATCAATTTAAAAAATCACTAATTTAAGAAAAAAAGAAAAAGAAAAAGAAAAGGAAAAGAAAGAAGAAAAGGGAGCAAGTGAACACAACACATGAGGTGTTGTTGGTGGTTACTTGCGTCGATCGACAACAATAGGTCTTGCGTTTGAGCCACCCTGCGAGCTTATTTTTTGTTTTTCAATAGAAAAAAACTAAAGCGGGCCCGCCTAGCGGAGAGCAGGGCGAGCACCCTTTGTGAAACGCCACCAATCCGGTTGGCATCCTTTGCCGCGTCGACAATCCCAGTTTGGAAAATGACCTGAAGGTTCAATTTAAACCGGGATTGCATTGTTCAGGGTGCAATCGACAGTGATTTCGACTTGGGGATCATTTTTCCCAACATCTACGAGTTCATGGTTTAAAATGGACTTCTTCCATTTTTGTGGGCTTCATTTGGAGAGGATGTGGTGTGGCTAGTCTTTATTTATATAAGAATTAATTAAGTCTCATGTAACTGACTTTATCAAGTAGAAAAAAGGGAAAGAAGGAGAAAAGAAAGTATCAGCATGAATCTCCATGTAAAATCAATAACATAGGAGTAAGATGAGACTTTGTTTTAATTCTCGTCTAGGTGAGAATTAGCAAATCATGCAGCTAGGGATGCCCTCCCTATTTTCTTTTCTAAAAAACAAATGTAGACCCGGTTTTTCTTAACCCTGGATATCCGGTTAAGTGTAGTAAGCCTTCTTACTTGAGCCACTTAGGCCTTGTACAATGCAAGGTGCTTAGGGGAGGTGCTTAGAGAAATAAACCAGGCTTTCCTTAAGCACCGGTGCTTATTTGTACAGGATAGTCGCTTAACTAAGCGTCTCTTCTGTAGAAATAGGCACCGGTGCTTCATAAAAACTCGGTTTATTTTTCTAAGCATCTTCCATTGTACAAGGCCTTAGACGGAGATAAGCTAGAGCTACAGAAAGCCCAGACCCGTCTAGTTTTGTTTCCCAATTTCGTTGAAACTCCGCCACTCCACAAAACGCTGAAGGTATAACATAGGTGTAGCTTGGATGGATATTTTCTAGCTTGGAGGGTTTATGCAAAACTTCGTTTGAATTTCCAGTCCCTTGCATATTATCTGCTTGATAGCAAAAAAAATGCTTGATAGCAACTCTGATCTTCACTGTCCTTTTCCCTTCATAGTAAAAGATTACTGCAGCAGCCTTTCTAGTAACAACCTTTTATTTATAAGTGAGCTCAAGTCATCCTCGGCTAGTCGGCTTCAAGCTATCATTGTCTATCACTCGAGAAGTAATCTAAACTAAACTACGATACTCACTATGCATGCATGACCAGTGAGCTGAATTGACAGGCGAGAGATCGATAGCGAAACATTGAATGTTACAGGGTAAGAAACTAACCAAAGAATATACAGGCTCGCGATATGCGTTCCTACGAGAGAAGCCATTATCTGTTCCATCTTATTACGATATACCCCGTGATCTATTGGGCTCTGTTCTAAATGGAGTACATGTACAGCATACTAGTAATAATGTAAAAATTAATACGGCAGTACTCTCTTGCCATGGACTTTCCAGGAAATGAACACTCAAGTGTTTCTAATTCGTAGGCACCACAGATAGGCCTGAAGGTCCATTAGCATGCGTACGTGCAGCCTGCCAAGAGTTTCTACCACAGTTCGTTCGAATCAATTAACTAGTCCCCTTCATATCATATTGTCACAAGTTACCGGCTTGATAGCTACCTTGACGTTCACTGTCTTTCTTCTCTTGGTAAAATATGACTGCGGCAGCCTTTGCAGTAAAGAAAACCTTTGCTTCGCACATACGCTTCACCTCCGATCCTAGTGAGCTCAAGTCTCTTTCGGGGTAGATCGATATAGCTACGTGTGCACATACGCACGACCCGCGCGCCGAACTCACAGGCGGTCGAAGGTAGATCGATAGTGAAATTAACACTGGGAGTTTCAGGGGCAAGAAATTGAATACTTGGGGGTCGCGATCGACGAACCTACGATCGAGAAACACAGGTAGTTATCTGTGCCATCTACTGTAATTAGGATAGACTCCGCAACCGCAGTCTATTGGGCTCTGTTCTTGGGTAATAACGGACGAATGACTTGCTAAAATAGCTCACCATCTAATTTTGTTTTTAAATAGTTCACGATCTCAGCGTCACCGCTCAATGTCAATCCATGGATGAAGGCGAAAACTACATGGACGTTACACCTGCAGGAATATAAAACGGCAGCATAGCTTTGACCTAATTATCATCCGTCACCGGTCTTATATTCAGATTAGGTCATTAGGATGGGAACGAACGAGACATGTACAGCCATGCGAGTTTAAGAGGACTCTCCTGGGTACGTGCTCCTGAGGACTCGTACGTGTACACATGCTCGAAGCTATCCATTACAAGAAACTTACTGACCTGTGTCAGTTGGCTTGAACGAGCGGCCTCGGCGCCATCGGCGAGATTGAAAAGAAAGCGACCAGCGTAACGGAGTCTGACCCGAGGCCGAGGGCGACCTCTAGAGCTGCACGCGACCCGGCGTGTCTCTGTGCAGTCAAAGGAATCAGATGCACGTATGTGGTAGCTGTACCTGTTTGATTTTTTCGTTCAGTTTAGCGGGAGAGTGGATCATACCGTTCTACGGTAATGCTACGACTGAAACCACGTGTCAGCAACTCAGCATACACCCAAAACCAGCGCCGCTGTGGTGCATGCATTGTCTACAGTCGCAGTCTGAGATTTGGACCGATGGCCGTCCGTCCGTCAGCGCTAATCATACCACGTTTCTAAGATCATCAATGCGTCCCATATCAGACAAGAATCCGAGCAGCTGCAACCAGCAGTCGAGAGCGGTTCGCATCTACGAAGATGTTTTTGGCAGGCGCTGCACCTCGCGTCCATGGAAGTCAGAGAGATAGACCTTGGATGAGAAAAAGTCTGAGACCAGAGAATGCGTTCCAACATCTCTTCAGTCGTTGCGGTTGCGGTTGCGGAGGAAGAGGGCTCGAGTTCAGCGCCAGCGGAGTCCGTCGCTTGGTTAAGGGCCCGACGTAGTACGTCATGGCGTAGGATGAGTCTTTTTTTTTTTCTAAAAAATTTCCGATCTATTCATCTTCAATCATAGCAGTACAACGAATGCCAGAAATAATAGAAATCACATCCACATCCGTAGACCACCTAGCGACAACTATGAAGCGAGCCGAAGGCGCGCCGTCGTCATCGCCTCTCCATCACCGGAGTCGGACACAACTTATTGTAGTAGACAGTTGGAAAGTCGTCGTGCTAAGGCCCCGTAGGACCAGCGCACCAGAACAACAACCGCCACAGATGAAGAATAACGTAGATCAAAAAATCCAATCCAAAGACACACGAACGTAGACAAACAATGACGAGATCCGAGCAAATTCACCAAAGATAGATCCGCCGGAGACACACCTCCACATGCCCACCAACGATGCTAGACGCATCGCCGGAACGGGGGCTAGGCGGGGAGACCTTTATTCCATCTTCAGGGAGCCGCCGCTGTCTCGCCTTCCTGAGCAGGACATAAACTCTAGCAAAACTAAAAGAAACAATTAAAAACGGAGCCCTCCCGCCGACCCTTGCCGAGATCCACTACTTCCCCATGGCCCTAAGGCCATCGGAGAGGAGGCGGACCTGCGGCAGCGGCGGCGGGAGGCAAAAACCCTAGCTGTTCGTGGGGAAGAAGGAGGCGGCGGCTACAGTCGGTTAGTACTTTCGACGTAGGTGCTTGGCCCGTTGGTTACCCATGATGGCGGCGTAGGGTGAGTCTTAGCTACGAGGTCGGGCTGAGCGGCCAACATTGATTCGTTCACATACTGCAGATGGGCGCGTCCTGTTTCCAACTAGCGCTCTACCGAGGATTGGGAGCACTTCAGATTCAGGTTAACCAGCTTTTTGTTCATTTCTTTTCTTTTCGATAAAAGGGGTCACATCGCCTCCATGTTCATATAATGAAAGGAGTCTGAGATATACTCTCTCCGTTCATAAATACTTGTCTTTCTAAAGATTTCAACAAGTGACTACATACGGCGCAAAATTAGTGAATCTACACTTTAAAATATGTCTATATACATCCATATGTTGAGTCCATTTGAAATGCCTAGAAAGACAAGTATTTGGGAACGGAGGGAGTATAACACATCGTCCATTTACATGACGCAGCACAGATTACCCAGCTCGGTTGATTATTCCAAGTACGTAGTTCGCTGTGTTCTCTCTGGGAAAAAAGAGTAGTTGGTTGTGGATTCTTTCATCACGTCACGCGAAAACCTGTTGTCGAAGGCCTATGTCTTGTTTTTTTTAGACAGGCCTATGTCTCGGTTGACACGAGAGCTAAGCGAGCCCAGCTTGCGGCAGACCGCAGCCTTCATCTGTTTTTTCACCTTTTCTGATTTTGTTTCTTTAGTTAAACTTCCAAATATGTATATATTGCAAAAACCACTCTACGGAAATTTTTGAGAATTCTTAATCTAGCATTTATAAACTGTTAAATGTGTAGAGAAAAATCTGTTTTGCATCTATACGAAAAATGTATGTGAAAAAATATAGTTTGTATGAAAAAGGTTGATCATTTATTTAAAAACTGTTTATCATCTATTTAGAAATTTTTTAAATGGGTATAAAAATATCCTGATGTATACCAAAAAGAGAACGTGTATAAAAAAACTGAACATAAAAACACAAATTAAAAAAATCCTATCATATACTGCAAATGTACAATATCTATGAGCAAATTAATTCAAAAACACTTATTTTAAATGCTAATCATTAATTGCAAAAATGTTTAACATGTACAAAAATTGTTTCTGGTGTATATGAAAAATGTTTTCAAAACTAGCATTTTTGGAACATAAATATTGTCTTTTTTTGCCACGACTTCCACGAATACCATTTCGTGCTGAAATTTCAAGCATACAAAACATTTGTAAATGTTTGCCACAAAATATATTCGATTTTTTTGAATATTTTTACTTTTTTTTTACTTACTGCCTATAAGGGAGCACCTGAGCTCGGGTGTAGATGTACCATGTTTGGCTCGGCTTTCTTATCTGGGGAAAGTTATTTTCACAGAAGTCCTATTCAGCACCCCTTCCGCTCACTATCCACCCAGCGCTCACACGCCACTCCAGCAGACCGGCCCACCAAGCAAAACTCGTTCCGCTCAGTACTCGCTCACTTTTTGGAAAATGATGATTAAAATCGCCAATCAAACATCAGTTCAAAAAAAATGAAAATTTCATATATTTAAAAAACACAAATTAAAAAAAACATCTCAAAATTTTAAAAGTCCACAAATCTGAGAATAATTCTGGAATTAGCAAATAGAATCTGGAATTTATAAAACTTCATAGATTTTAAAAATAGATAAAGAATTACTAAAAATCAAAAAAATTTGCAAAATTTGCAAAATTTAAAAGGTTCATATTTTTTATAATTTTTGAATTTGTAGTAATTTTGAAATTTCAATTTCTTACAAACGTAAGTAAGAGTTTACAAATTCGAATACGTTTGCAAGATTGAAAAAAATTCATGCAATTGAAAAAACGAAGAATTAAAATTAAAAATCCAAACAAAACCAAGCAAAAACTAATCAAAAAAACGAGGAACAATAAAAGGAAAAAGGGCGCCAGAAAGCTTCCCATTTTCGCAAGACCGGATAAGAATCTCACATATACCGCCTTAGATGGGCCAGCCCATTGCTATCTGAGAGTGAGCACGGACGTTTAACACTATAAGTTGTGCCTTAAGTGCTAAATAGGATCACGGTTGTTCTCATGTAATTAGCGTCAATTTTTTGGAGGGGAATGTAATGAGCATTGAATAAGTTTGCCGAAATGCGGGACTAACTAGCTAGTGGTTAACACCTGTAGTTGTCCCCCAATGGGAAACGCGGGGCACACACGCAGCTACCGCCACGTGTCACGCGTTGCGCGCGCCCCATGAAAGCACTGGTTTTTCATTTTCTACATGCATTTTTTTGTTTCTTTTTTGTTTTGCTTTCGCTTTTGCCTGATTTTCCTTACATTTTGGTTAGAATTTCCTTTTGGTTTTTTTTCTTTATTTTATTTTTACGAGCATAACTGTGCTTCTTGAAAATAAAATCTTGTACATTTTATGGAAGCACATATTTACTTCTGTGAGAGGCACAATCAGCGCTTCCGCCAAAAGCATAATTTGTACTTCCAGGGGAAGCGCAGACTCTGCTTCTCAAAAAGGGATAAGTACAGCTTGTACTTATATGAGAATCATAGTTGTGCTTCCACGAGATGCACAACCTGTGCTTCCCTCGAAAGAAGAAAAAGAGCACAGCATGTGCTTTCAAATAAAAAAAATGAAAACCGCAACTGTTCCTCTGAGATTCAGTTTCTTTCTTCCAATTTTTTTGCTGTTCATTTTTTCGTCATTTTAGATTTCGCTTTTTGTCGATATCCCTTTTCATGGCTTTAGGATTATTTTTTTATTTTCATGAAAAAGTTCATCGAAACCTATTACCATGGGTTCTTGTTTCAAAGATCCCGATGCGAGAAATTCCACGATGAAAATGGTTTGATATTTGGATGCCCGGTTCTAGAGGTAAAATATTTAAATAAACGAATCTACGAAGAAAAAAACTTCCAAATTGTGAAGGTGGGAAGTGATGTTTCCTAATCAACTCTTAACTCGTTTTTTAGGGGTAACAACCAACTTTATTCATCAGATTCCACATGGTGTGGGATACAATTTTGCTCATGAGATTGACCAAACCAAACATGGCGACCAGGACCTCTAGACAAAGAAAATTTAGTTAGGCTATGTGCTTCATGGTTGACAGCACAACTCTCGAAAGAAAATTTACAATGAGAAGATGAAGCTTTAAGGTTGATCTCGTTTATGATTGCTCCATATCTCCCCCGTGCGCTCGTATTGATATCCAAAATAACTTGCCGTCACTCCGAGACAATGACAAAGTTTCAGATGTTCAAATCCTCTGCAAGCGGAAGTGCCTCGCGGCATGCTATTGCTTCCAATGTAGCTGGATCAAGGATTCCTTCAAGGACTAAACGCAGAGCTACCAAAGTAGTTGCATGTTTCATACCTGCATATAGCTGCAGCCGAGCCTCCTCTGCCTGCTAACACCGCTGCATCGACATGGATTTTGTAAAAGCCCGGGACTGGCTTATTTGGTCTTCGCCGTGGCGCAACTGGAGTCTCAATATTTGGGCTTGATCGTTGTTTTTTGTTGTTGGTGATTCCGAGTTCATCAATAAATCTCTGAACAAATATGTGTGTCTCTTGGGGGCTTTGGAAAATTGCTGCTTCATGTATGGCCTTGCGTCGAGCATGCCATATGGACCATAAAGTAACGGCCATGAGAACGAACTTGTCATGGGGAGACATTTCCATCAAGGTGAATAACCATTGCTTGGCGTTACGCTCCATGGTAGCTGTGATTTTATGTGTTATACTCATCTGTCAAAGCCCACACACTCCATGAAGATGAGCAGGGAGTGGCGCCACAAATGTTGAACTCCACACAAGCCACAATGGCATGAGTCTGTCATATGTCGGTGTGCTCGAACATCGTTCATCGGCAATGACTGTTTGGATAATCTCCAAAGAAACATATGGATCTTGCACGGAACATCTATTTTCCAGAGAGATTTCCACGCTCCCTCTTCAGCTCTTGAACTAGACGGTCCTGCAGCGCCCTCGAGCCAAGCCTCCGTCCTCTGTCTCGTGGCAACCAACATATTGTATGCATATTTAACTAGGAAAATACCGTGTTTATCATAGTGCCAAGCCTAAAAGTCCAGTAGGTTTCGGGTGCACAACGGGATTCCTAATATGACCTGGATGTCTATTGGCATAGACGTTTCCTGTACACTTTGCCTGTTACATGATGTTGTCGTGTGATTGATGAATTTCGAAACCAGGCTAGGTCGGTTCGGTGTTAGACATCCGTATGGTCGTAGCATTTCATCTCTTGGTAGCCAGTTATGTGTCCAAACGTTTGTAGACGCTCCATTCCCAATGCGTTTGATCAGCCCTTGCTTTAGGGTATCTCGACCCTCAATTACTGCTCTCCAAACTTGACTAGGGTGGCTACCAAGTTCAGCCGCAAGGAAGTTGGATGATGGGTAGTAGAGGCTCTTTTGCACTCGGGCGCTTAATGTGTGATGCCCCCGATTCAATTGTGCACTAATCATGCACGCAAATGTGTACGATCAAGATCAGGGACTCACGGGAAGATATCACAACACAACTCTAAAAGTAAAATAAATCATACAAGCATCATATTACAAGCCAGGGGCCTCGAGGGCTCGAATACATGTGCTCAAACATAAACGAGTCAGGGGAAGCAACAATATCTGAGTACAGACATAAGTTAAACAAGTTTCCATAAGATGGCTAGCACAAACTGGGATACAGATCGAAAGAGGCGCAGGCCTCCTGCCTGGGATCCTCCTAAACTACTCCTGGTCGTCGTCACCGGCCTGCACGTAGTAGTAGGCACCTCCAGTGTAGTAGGAGTCATCGTCGACGGTGGCGTCTGGATCCTGGGCTCCAATGTCTGGTTGCGGCATCCGGGAAGAAAAAAGAAAGAAGGGGAAAAGAGGGAGCAAAGCAACCGTGAGTACTCATCCAAAGTACTCGCAAGCAAGGATCTACACTACATATGCATGGGTATATGTGTAAAGAGGCAATATCGGTGGACTGAACTGCAAAATGCTAGAATAAGAGGGGGATAGCTAGTCCTATCGAAGACTACGCTTCTGGTAGGCTCCGTCTTGCAGCATGTAGAAGAGAGTAGATTGAAGTCCTCCAAGTAGCATCGCATAGCATAACCCTACCCGGCGATCCTCCCCTCGTCGCCCTATGGGAAAGCGATCACCGGGTTGTCTCTGGAACTTGTCTGGGTGTGTTTTATTTAAGTATCCGGTTATAGTTGTCATAAGGTCAAGGTACAACTCCAAGTCGTCCTGTTACCGAAGATCATGGCTATTCGAATAGATAAACTTCCCTGCAGGGGTGCACCACATTACCCGACACGCTCGATCCCTCTGGCCGGGCACACTTTCTGGGGTAATGTCCGGCCTCGGGAGATCAACACGTCGCAGCCCCACCTAGTCCCAATAGAGAGGTCAGCACACCGGTCTAAATCCTATGCGCGCAGGGGTCTGGGCCCATCGCCCATTGCACACCTGCACGTTGCGTACGCGGCCGGAAGCAGACCTAGCTCCCTTAATACAAGCACAGGCTTACGGTCCAATCCGGCGCGCGTCGCTCAGTCGCTGACGTCTAGAAGGCTTCGGCTGATACCACGACGCCGGTTGCCCATATCTTGTCCCACGTGGCGGTTAGTGCGTATAAGTTCAACGACCCAACTCAGATCAAATACCAAGATCTCGTTAAGCGTGTTATGTTAAAGTAACCACGGATGCCGACCAGGGCCAGGCCCACCTCTCGCCTAGGTAGTCTCAACCTGCCCTGTTGCTCCGCCACAAAGTAACCATCGGGGGCCATCGGGATCCCAGGCCCACCTCTACCGGGATGGAGCCACCTGTCCTTCCAGCCCCCACATCGAAATCACATGTGGGTACTCAACGAGCCGACCCGACTTTAGTCACCACCTGAATAGTATGTAAGTATAGTATATACCCGTGATCACCCCCCGAGTGATCACGGCTCGGTAGTATAGCATGGCGGACTGACAAGAATGTAGGGACACTAAGGGTAAACTAGCGTCCTGTACTAAGCATTTAGGATTGCAGGTAAGGTATCAACAGATGTAGCAACAATGTCAGGCTATGCAACAGAATAGGAATAACCGAACAATAACATGCTACACTACTCTAATGCAAGCAGTAGAGAGAAGAATAGGCGATATCTGGTGATCAAGGGGGGCTTGCCTGGTTGCACTGGCAAGAAGGAGGGGTTATCAACTCCGTAGTCGAACGGGGCAGCAGCAGCGTCGGTCTCGTAGCCTACCAGAGAGAAGAGGGGGAAGAAACAATAAATACAATGCAAACATAAGCATGACAATGCATGACATGACAATGAGCGGTGTTAGGTGTGCACTACGGGAAACTGCTAATTTGCCGTCAGGGAGCGTCTTTGCCGTTAGCTTTTCGTCGGGGCAGACGGCAAAGAAATGGTTTGCCGTCATCAGCAGACGGCAAAGAAAATCTAACGGTAAAATAGACTTTGCCGTCTCCCAAAAAAATTACAGACGGCAAAGAGCTCACTTTGCCGTCTGCGAAAAAAAACACAGACGGCAAAGAATCTTTGACGTCTGCTTTTTTTTCTACAGACGGCGAAGTGAGAGATTTGTCGTCTGTGTTTTTTTGGGGACAACAAAGTCTTTGCCGTCTGCGTTTATATTTACAGACGGCATTGCCATCTGTAAATATAAACGCAGACGGCAAAGAGAAAACACATGCCACGGATCGATCCCACGGATTGATGACATGGCGTGATTCGGGCCGCCCGCCTCTCTCACCACGCGCGCGATCCACTGTGTCTGCCTCTCTCTCACCACGCGCGCCTGACACACCCACCCGCTGGCCCACCACCTGTCCATTATCCTCACTCCCGAGACCCCACCCACCCACCCACGATCCCATCTCCTGCGGCCCTGCCTCCCTTCTCTCGATCCCCACCACACCACCACTCGCCTCTGCTTCGCCGGACACCGACGCCGCGTCCTCTCGCCGGACCCCGGCGCCGCGTCCTCTCGCCGGACCCCGCCGCCGCGTCCCCGGGCGCCCTCGCCTCCGCCTGCATCTCGGCGTCGCGTCCTCTCGCCGGACCCCGCCGCCGCGTCCCCGGGCGCCCCCGCCTCCGCCTGCATCCACCTGCCGGAGCTTGCCTCCGCCTGCACCACCGTACAGCGCCGGCAAGCCTCCGGCCGCCCCTTCCTCTGCTTTGCCGGTCTCTGAATCCTTCCTCTTTCCTTCTCCAGGAACCACCAAGGCGGGAGGCACGAGCAGGGCACGGCTGCTGCAGTGCGGCGCTAGCAGGGCAGCCGGTGCGGGAGGCCAGGGCGACGCTCGGGCGGGCGGTGCTAGCAGGGCGCGGTTGAGCAGGCCCGTGCGGCTAGGCGGCAAGCATGGACAGGCGAGCAGGGCAAGGCGGCGGCAGTGCATCCCCGGCCAGAAGAACGGCCGGCGGTCAAGTCCCTGTTCCTGCAGTGGAGAAGGACTTGATTGCTTTTTTTTACTTTCTAGGGTCCTTTTTGTAAATTTTCAATACAGCTGTGTAACTTCTCTGTAACTCCACCTACAATGAATGAAAGATAGTACGGCCGTGTCGAATGAATGAAAGGTAGCACGGCGAACCTGCTCTCTTTGATTTGAAGTTCATGTGTCCAGCGAGATTCTTTGCATTGACGTCATTTAAAAAAAATGCAAAACAATCTTTGCCGTCTGTAATTTAGTCTAGATGACAGCAAAGAACAAGTTTTGACTGACGGCAAAGAACGTGGTTTTGCCGTCTGTTATTTTTGCGGTAGACGGCAAATCTATAGTTGGCTGTCGGCAAAGTCTTTGCCGTCTTCCCGACGAAAAGCTGACGGCAAAGTATTCTTTGCCGACTTATCTTTGCCGTCTAAGTTTGCCGTCTGCTTCCTGACGGCAAACTGTTTGCCGTCTGGATTTAGGTCTTTGCCGTCTGTTATCCACAGACAGCAAATTATCTGTTTCCCGTAGTGGTGCCCTAACGCGGTAGTAGGTGATACCGGTGAAAGGGGGAAACATCGAGAAAAGTATCCCCGGTGTTTCACGTTTTTGGACAGATGAACCGGAGGTGAAATGTTGCAATTCACTATGCTAGTGACGCGTAGCGGACGAACGGGCTGCATATCTGGATTCGTCTCGTCGTTCTGAGCAACTTTCATGTACAAAGTTTTCCCATCCGAGTTGCGGTTTATTTTATATTAGTTTTAAAAGATTTAATCATTTTAAGAATTTATTTAATTATTTTACATCAACATTATCCATAATAGTGTATGCTGATGTCAGCATGATGTGAGTAGTCAAGAGGGCGTTGACTGGGACAAACCGACGTGTGGGTCCCAGCTATCATTGACTTTTAACTAACCTAACAGATTAATTAACTAACCTAAGTGATTAGGTTAATCTAATCAGGATTAATTAAGTTAATTAATTTTCTTAATTATTTAGTTAATATTTTTTTATTATTATCTTTTTTTAAACGTTCTAGGGCAGGGCCCCCTTGTCATAGGCCCTGAGGGGCCTATCGGGTTCGGCCGCTAACGGGCACAGGGCACAGCCCGAGCGGGCGTATGCCCAGGAGCGAGCGGACCCGGCAAGGCGCCGAAGCAGGGGGCCGGTGGCCACGGCGAGGCACTGGGCGAGGCCAGCGACCACAGGAGCGCGGGCGAAGATGAGCCTGGGCGAGGGGGAGAGACCCAACGAGGCAGGGGAGCCGGGGGGTGCACCGCCCGAAGCGGCAGCAGTGCGCGGTGAGCGCGGACAGAACGAGGGAGCAACGGGATGGCGCGGCGACGGGCGCGACCGAGCGGCCGAGCGCACGCACTAGGCAGCCAGGACGCATGGGGGGTGCGCGGTTGAGCGCAACGACGGCGCGGGCACGTAGGTGCGAGGCCGAAGCGCGGGGAAGAGGAGAAGGAGGGGGGCCTCGCTGGGGTTGTAGGGGACTGGGCAGCGGGGTACGAGGAGGGCGACGGGGACGACGGCGTTGTTGTGGATGCAGGCCGTCGAGGGAGGAAGATGGGGTCGGGCAGGCGACGGGAGGCGCGGGGCGTCGACTGCCCAGACCGGATCCACGCGGGGCGGAGGCGTTGAGGAGGATGGCGCCGGCGACGGCGGGGGCAGCGCGGCGGCGACGACGCGGTCTTCGGGGGCAAGCGCCCCCGATGCAGATCGGGAGGGGGGGAGTGAGAGAAACAAGGGGGAGTGGGTGTCGTAGGGGGAAGTGGGGTTCGGTTGGGTTAGGGTTTGCCCCGGGATGGAGTTAAGGAGGGGGCGTGGGGGTAGCTGGGCCGGCCTGATTGGCCCAGAGGCCAGTTGGGCCGTGGCCTAGTGGGGGGGGGGGTGCCTGCTTTTATTTTTTTGTTGTTGTTTTGTTTTATTTTCTTTTTCGGTCTTGTTTTATTTACCAGTTTATTTTGTTTTATAAAATACAAAAGTTGTACCTAAATTAGTATTAGTGATTATGCCACTGCCACCAATATTTTGGCACCTTAATAACATAGTTAGCATTAGGTTATTATTTAGAAAGCATTTATATAATTGTACTAGCTACTGTTTATTTTAATGTAGCGTTTAATTACTTTTAAAAATGTTGATCTCTGCACCACCTTTATCTATGGATTATTTGCCACAAACCGAACATTTTAGTTTTAATGTTGCAAAACTTTTATTGTTTAAGTTGAATTTGATTTTTGAATCCAAACGGGATTGAATCATCATGAGATTAATGACAGGAATCATGTTGATGTGGCATCGTTAGTAGAGATTATTGTAGCATAATTATCCGAGCGTCACAATTCTCCTCCACTACAAGAAATCTCGTCCCCAGATTTAAGTGGTGGAGTAAGGGGGGAAGGTGTCGGTAGCGAAAAACCTAACGAGTCTTCTCAGTCTTGGCTGCCCTTTCGAAGAGGTTGATCCCTTTCATTGATGTCTTCATTTCTCTGCTTCAAATCACCATGATCAAGTCGTCATCCTTTCTTCGGGATCTCCATCGTCCTACGAACGCGACCAAGGGGAAAAACTCTGAAAGAATGCATCTCCACAAAGCTGGGCATCTGACGGTGAACTCAATGGGAAATACACAAGGTACCCCACTACTTGTATTTCAGTGAATTCGTTGAGTGCAACATACGATGGTACCAAAGTTTCAAACGGGTAGGCAATCATTCGATGACTAGACAAAGCTGGAATGGGGGGTTGAACAACGAGAATAACATGGTGTTTCATTCCAGGATGAATAATGGTATAGCATTCAGCTCGCGAATCACATACGAAGCTAGGTGTAAAGGATACACTAGAATCTGGGTTATTAAGAAGAGTCAGGTTTCGATCCAGTGGACCTGTGGGTTATGGGCTGATACGTCTCCAACGTATCTACTTTTCCAAACACTTTTGGCCTTGTTTTGGACTCTAACTTGTATGATTGGAATGAAACTAACCCGAACTGACGCTGTTTTCAGCAGAACTGCCATGATGTTGTTTATTGTGCATAAAACAAAACTTCTCGGAATGACCTGGAAATCCACGGAGATAAGTTTTGAAAAATATAAAAAATACTGGCAAAAGATGAAGACCAGGGGGCCCACACTCTGTCCACGAGGGTGGGGGTGCGCCCTCCCCCCTAGGCACGCCCCCCTATCTCGTGGGCCCCCTGGAGCTCCACCGACCTCAACTTCAACTCTATATATTCTGTCTCACGGAGAAAAAAATCAGAGAGAAAGTTTCATCACGTTTTACGATACGGAGCCACCACCAAGCCCTAATCTCTCTCGGGAGGGCTGATCTGGAGTCCGTTCGGGGCTCCGGAGAGGGGGATTCGTCGCCGTCGTCATCATCAACCATCCTCCATCACCAATTTCATGATGCTCACCGCCGTGCGTGAGTAATTCCATCGTAGGCTTGCTGGACGGTGATGGGTTGGATGAGATTTACCATGTAATCAAGTTAGTTTTGTTAGGGTTTGATCCATAGTATCCACTATGTTCTGAGATTGATGTTGCTATGACTTTGCTATGCTTAATTCTTGTCACTAGGGCCCGAGTGCCATGATTTCAGATCTGAACCTATTATTTTTTTCATGAATATATGTGAGTTCTTGATCTCATCTTGCAAGTCTATAGTCACCTATTATGTGTTATGATCCGACAACCCCAAAGTGACAATAATCGGGATACTTCTCGGTGATGACCATAGTTTGAGGAGTTCATGTATTCACTATGTGCTAATGCTTTGTTCCGGTTCTCTATTAAAAGGGGGACTTAATATCCCTTAGTTTCCACTAGGACCCCGCTGCCACGGGAGGGTAGGACAAAAGATGTCATGCAAGTTCTTTTCCATAAGCACGTATGACTATATTCGGAATACATGACTGCATTACATTGATGAATTGGAGCTAGTTCTGTGTCACCCTATGTTATAGCTATTACATGAGGAATCACATCCGACATAATTATCCATCACTGGTCCAATGCCTACGAGCTTTTCACATCTTGTGCTTCGCTTATTTACTTTTCCGTTGCTACTATTACAATTACTAGAAAACTATTATCTTTACTTTTACCACTGATACCATTATTATCATACCGCTTTGCTACTAAATACTTTGTTCAGATACTAAGTTATGCAGGTGTGGTTGAATTAACAACTCAACTGCTAATACTTAAAAATATTCTTTGGCTCCCCTTGTGTCGAATCAATAAATTTGGGTTGAATACTCTACCCTAGAAAGCTGTCGCGATCCCCTACACTTGTGGGTTATCAAGACTAATTTCTGGCGCCATTGCCGGGGAGCATAGCTCTATTCTTTGAGTCACTTGGGATTTATATCTGCTGATCACTATGAAGAACTTGAAAGACGAAAGAACCAAGATTTTCCCTCAACTACGAGGGGAGGTAAGGAACTGCCATCCAGCTCTGCACTAGATCCTCCTTTTGTTATGAGTAAGTTTGCGACACCTAAACCAGCTACTGCTATGAATTCTGATATGTTGCATGTTCTTGATGATGCCACTTAATTCTGCTATGCATGATACTTATGATGAAACTACTTCTGTGTGTGATACTACTATGCCATTAGGTGAATTTCTTGATGAACAACTTGCTAGGGTTAGAGAGAATGAAAGTATTGAAGATGCTATTACTGATGATAGTGTCCCCCTGATTATGAATTACCTGTTGTTCCTGAGGGTTATGTTATGAATGAGGAAGCTGCTAAAGCTATTTTTGCTTGCAAAGATAGATATGATCTTAAGAAGTTATTAGCTAAATGGAAGCAGCAATCCTTTAATGCTAGAACGAAACCTGACCCTGCTTTTGCTACTTCACCTATCTTTGTTACTCATAAGGATTATGAATTCTATGTTGATCCTGAGATTATTACTTTAGTTGAATCCGATCCTTTCCATGGCACTGAATCTGAAACTGTTGTGGCATATCTTACCAAGTTGAATGATATAGCCACCCTGTTTACTAGTGATGAGAAGTCTCGCTATTATTATATCCTTAAGATATTTCTGTTCTAATTAAAGGGTGATGCTAAGACTTGGTTTAATTCTCTTGATCCTGGTTGTGTGCGTAGTCCCTAGGATATGATTGATTACTTCTCTGCTAAATATTTCCCTGCTCATAAGAAACAAGCTGCCTTGCGAGAAATATACAATTTTGTGCAAATCAAAGAAGAGAGTCTCCCACAAGCTTGCAGGAGGCTTCTCCGATTACTTAATGCTTTGCCTGATCATCCTCTCAAGAAAAATGAAATACTTGATATCTTTTATAATGGACTAACTGATGCTTCCAAGGATTACTTGGATAGTTGTGCTGGTTGTGTTTTCAGGGAAAGAACAGTCGACCAAGCTGAATTATTATTGAATAATATGTTGACTAATGAAAATAATTGGACTCTTCCTGAGCCAATTCCTGAACCAAATGAGTCAACTCCTGAGCCTATTCCTAAACCCACTCCTAAGAAGAGAGGTGTTCTATTTCTCAGTCCTGAAGATATGCAAGAGGCAAAGAAATCAATGAAAGAAAAAGGTATTAAAGCTGAAGATGTTAAGAATTTACCTCCTATTGAAGAAATACATGGCCTTAATATACCACCTGTAGAAGAAACACATTGTCTTGATAACCCGACACAGGTAGTAAAGGTAAATTCTCTCTATAGGTATGATAAAGTTGAAATCCCGTCTACTAAATTTCATAGCCCATGCTTAGATGAATTTGATGACTTTATGGCTAGACAAGAAAGTTTTAGTGCTTATGTTGGTAGAGAATTAAAGAATAATTCTTTCGAGATAGGACGATTGAGTGATTATATGGTTAGAGTTAAAGGTGAACTTAAACTCATTAGAAAATATGCTTCTATGGTTACCACTCAAGTTGAGCAAGTACTTAAAGCTCAAAGTGATTTGCTCGATGACCTAAATAATAAACATGACTTTGCTGTTAGAGTGGCAACTAGAACTGTAGAATGACTCATGAACCTTTGTATCCTGAAGGCCGCCCTAAGAGAATCGAGCAGGATTCTCAGAGAAATAATTTGGAGGCACCTAGTTCTTCCAAAAAGAAGAAAAAGAAAAACGATAGTACTTTGCATGCTTCTAATGAACCTGTTGTAGACACACTTGAGAATCCTAATGATATTTCTATTTCTGATGCTGAAACACAATCAGGTGATGAACATGAACCTAGTGATAGTGTTAATGATAATGTTCATGTTGATGCTCAACCTAGCAATAACAATGAAGTAGAGATTGAACCTACTGTTGATCTTGATAACCCACAATCAAAGAATCAATGTTATGATAAGAGAGATTTTGTTGCTAGGAAGCATGGTAGGGAAAGAGAACCATGGGTTCAGAAACCCATGCCCTCTCCTCCTAAACCATCCAAGACAAAGGATGATGAGGATTTTGAGCGCTTTGCTGAAATGATTACACCTGTCTTCTTACGTATGCACCTAACTGATATGCTTAAATTAAATCCTTATGCTAAGTATATGAAGGATATCATTACAAATAAAAGAAAGATACCGGAAGCTGAAATTTCCACCATGCTTGCTAATTACACTTTTAAGGGTGGAATACAAAAGAAACTTGGAGATCCAAGGGTACCAACCATACCATGCTCCATTAAAAGAAATTATGTTAAAACCGCTTCATGTGATCTTGGAGCCGGTGTTAGTGTTATGTCTCTCTCTCTTTATATCGTAGACTTGAATTGAATAAGTTGACACCTACTGAAATATCTTTGCAAATGGTTGATAAATCAACTGCCATACATGTTGGTATTTGTGAGGATGTGCCTGTTGTGGTTGCAAATGTCACTATCTTAACGGACTTTGTTATTCTTGATGTTCCCGAGGACGATAGTATGTCGATTATCCTTGGTAGACCCTTTTTGAATACTGCAGGGGCTGTTATTGATTGCAACAAAGGCAATGTCACTTTTCATGTTAATGGTAATGAGCATACGGTACACTTTCAGAGGAAACAATCTCAAGTTCATAGCATCAATTCTATTGGAAAGATTCCAACTATCATTATTGGAGGTTTTGAATTTCCTCTTCCTACTGTCAAGAAAAAGTATGATATTCTTATTATTGGGGATGTTCATATCCCCGTTGAGGTAACCTAGTGTTATTCAAAAAAATTCTGGTTCCGTGTTATTCGGAATGAGTTTGTTAACAAGACTTGATCAACCTTGTTAGTGGATTCATTTTGATGATCATGAGATGGATGAAACTAGAAGGCACAACCTTCTGTACCCTCTTTTTACTTCCTGTTATTTAGAATAAATAATGCAAAAGTAGTATCATCTATATGTTTTCTAAATTATCCGTACAATAAAAAATATCTCGAAAATAAAAGTGCTCCAAATGCCCTGCAAATTTAGTATGATTTTTTATGGATTATTTGAGGATTTTAGGCACTGAAAACACTGCAGAAGGGGCAAGCATCTGGCCATGAGGGTGGAGGGCGCGCCCACACCCCCTGGGCGCGCCCCCTGTCTCGTGGGCCCACGGTGGGCCCCCTCCACTTATTCATGCACCCACACACTCCATCTTCTTCCCCAAAAAATCCTCATCCATCTCAAGCACGAGTTCTAGCTCGTTTTGCTGCGATTTTTGATCTCCTTGCTCAAAGCTCCATTCACAAAACTGCTTTGGGAGATTGTTGCTTGGTATGTGACTCCTCCATTGGTCAAATTAGTTTTTGTTCTAGTGCTTTATTCATTGCAAATTTTTGCTGCATAGGTGACCCTGTTCTTGAGCTTGCATGTTAAATTTATGAGGTCCCAAGTAATTCTAATGCATGATATAGACTCTAGGCACTTGTAGGAGTAGTTGCTACCAATCTTGTTTAGTTTTATTCACTTTTATTTTGAAGTTACTAAAATTTCAGAAATTTTCAGAAAATGTTAAGGAGATTTTTGAGGGGCTCTTCTAGCCAAGGCTCCCAGGAAAAACAAGCTAAAGAGAAGGAAAAGGCCAAGTATAATCTTCCTCGCATAGCGGAAGTACGGCCATGTGAATGGCCATGCGATGATTTTTTAAGAGAAGCCGGTGTTTATGAAGACTTTTATTCCTTGGTTGAAAATGCTGGCCTCGCCAACTTCCTCCACGACCGGATCGATCAGTATCTCCTACTCACCAATACTTTCGTGCAAAACTTTTATTATTATCCTAAGAATTCACCTCCATCAGTATCATTCCATTTATATGATGAATTCAAGGAAATGTCTTTACGTCCTTTTTGTGCGGTACGTAGAATACCCTTTGAGGGCAGATTAGATGAACCACATCGTAAAGATGTGGATGGCTTTGTTAACAGCATTACTGTAGGGGATCCAAAGAAGGGTTCCGATGCGAGAATCACTAGCATACATTTTCCTGTTTTACGCTACTTTGCCTTATTTGCTAGTCGATGCTTAATTGGTCGTGGAAATAGTGGAAACCTCAGTGTTCTCGATATTATTATTCTATTCCATGCCTTGTTTGGTGATAATAGTTTCAGTATGGGTGCCGTTATTGCTAAACGTCTAAACCTGAATCGCACAAAAGGCCCCATCTTTGGAGGTATCTTTGTTACACGTCTTGCTAAACATTTTGAGATACCTAGTAGGCACCATGAGAAAGAGGAGACAATATTGCCTCCTTACATTTTAGATTTCAGGAGCATGGTAGCACATGAGTTTATTGTTCATAATGATGATAAGATGCTCCTGTACAACTTGAGATTTAATAAGAAACACAATGAGACGGTTATTCTGCCTGCGCCTCTGTTGTTTGATTTGACTGCAGATAATTATCTTGTCACGCCGGAAGCGGTGTACGCTCATCGAGGCCAAGCATCCACTCCAGAGCCTGAGGCCGAGCCGGAACCCTCGCTGGACCCTTATCGTGCATCATCTTCCTAGTGAGATCTGGAGGAGATGGCTAGCCAGTGGTATCCTGATTTCACCCCTCAGTACACCAGAGAGAGTACTCGCGATCCTTGGCATTATACCAACTTAGGCCAAAAGCCTAAGCTTGGGGGAGTACGTATTTCTCATCGACTTTTATATTCATGTTCACACACTATTCTAGTTGTCAGTGCTCATACTCTTTCATTGCATTATCCATGCTAGTTTAATTTTCTTTTTGTAGTTTCTTCTTGTGTGTTTAATAAACCTTAAGAAAAAACAAAAAAATAGTTAGTTTAATTTCCATGCTTGTAGTAGATATTAAAATGAAAACCCAAAAAGATTTCTCGTTCTTCTTCTTGCTTGTTGGGAGCTTTCCCGTGTAAATAGTTTTATTTCTTTTCCTTCCTTTGGGGGTCGAGAGTAGAAGACCATATTGAAAATGCTTAGTGGCTCTCATTTGCATGATTGTTTATTTAACTTAGAGCCCATATTACTTGTCTTCTCTCTTGAGTTGAATGCTTGTAGATTCCAGCTTAGTCCAATGCACGTGCACTATTATTCTTATACACATCGTTCTGTCATGCAAGTGAAAGGCAATAATGACGCTATATGATGGACTGATTGAGATGAGAGAAGCTGGTATGAACTCGACCTCTCTTGTTTTTGTAAATATGATGAGTTCATCGTTCCTGATTCAGTTTATTATGAAGTAAACATATTTGCAATGACATTTAGAGATTATAGTTGCTTGTGCCATGCTTGATTAGCTATGAGTTATAATGGTTTACCTTGCATGCCAACATGCTATTAAAATGATTGTGATGTGGTATGATGGGATGGTATCCTCCTTTGAATAAATTGAGTGACTCGACTTGGCACATGTTCACGCATGTAGTTGAAACAAATCAACATAGCCTTCACGATATTTATGTTCATGGTGGATTATATCCTACTCATGCTTGTACTTGGTGTAAATTAATTCTAATGCATGTTTATGACTGTTGTCGCTCTCTCAGTTGGTCGCTTCCCAGTCTTTTGCTAGCCTTCACCTATACTAAGCGGGAATACTGCTTGTGCATCCAAACTCCATAAACCCCAAAGTTGTTCTATATGAGTCCACCATACCTTCCTATATGCGGTATCTACCTGCCGTTCCAAGTAAATTTGTATGTGCCAAACTCCAAACCTTCAAATGAAATTCTGTTTTGTATGCTTGAGCAGCTCATGTTTCAACTAGGGCTGCATGTATCTTCCATGCTAGGTGGGTTATTCTCAAGAGGAGTGGACTCCGCTCCTCATTCACGAGAAAGGGTCGGTAACCGGGATGCCCAGTCCCATGATCCAAAAAGATCAAAGCAAATCAATTTAATTAAACAAAACTCCCCCAGGGCTGTTGTTAGTTGGAGGCACTTGTTGTTTCGAGCAAACCATGGATAGATGCTTGTTGGTGGTGGGGAAGTATAAACTTTTACCATTCTGTTTGGGAACTGCCTATAATGCATGTAGTATGGAAGATATAGCCATCTCATAGTTGTTGTGTTGACAATGAAAGTATGCCGCTCAATATGTTATTCAATCTCTATTTTAAAATCGAGCTCTGGCACCTCTACAAATCCCTGCTTCCCTCTGCGAAGGGCATATCTATTTACTTTTATGTTGAGTCATCACCTTCTTATTAAAAAGCACCCGCTGGAGAGCACACTGTTATTTGCATGTATTACTATTGGTTTATATTGGGTATGACTTGACTGGATCTCTTTACCATGAATTCCAATGTTTAGTCAGTCCTTGATCTTTAAAGGTGCTCTGCATTTATGTTTTGCGGTCTCAGAAAGGGCTAGCGAGATACCATTTTGTTATATCGTATTATGATTGTTTTGAGAAAGTGTTGTCATCCGAGTTTTATTATTATGGCTCGCTAGCTGATTATGCCATTGATATGAGTAATTGTGAGACATAAGTGTTATTGTGAGCATGGTTAGTTCATAATACTTGCTGAAACTTGAATGCTAGCTTTACATATTTACAACAACAAGAGCAAATAGAGTTTGTAAAAGTTTTTCTTTATCACTTTCAGTTTATCAGCTGAATTGCTTGAGGACAAGCAAAGATTTAAGCTTGGGGGAGTTGATATGTCTCCAACGTATCTACTTTTCCAAACACTTTTACCCTTGTTTTGGACTCTCACTTGTATGATTTGAATGAAACTAACCCGGACTGACGCTGTTTTCAGTAGAACTGCCATGATGTTGTTTATTGTGCAGAAAACAAAACTTCTCAGAATGACCTGAAAATCCACGGAGATAAGTTTTGGAAAATATAAAAAATATTGGCAAAAGATGAAGACCAGGGGGCCCACACCCTGTCCACGAGGGTGGGGGCGGGCCCTCCCCCCTGGGCGCGCCCCTTATCTCGTGGGCCCCCTGGAGCTCCGCCGGCCTCAACTCCAACTCTATATATTTCATCGCACGGAGAAAAAAATCAGAGAGAAAGTTTCATCGCGTTTTACAATACGGAGCTGCCGCCAAGCCCTAATCTCTCTCGGGAGGGCTAATCTGGAGTCCGTTCGGGGCTCCGGAGAGGGGGATTCGTCGCCGTCGCCATCATCAACCATCCTCCATCACCAATTTCATGATGCTCACCGCCGTGCGTGAGTAATTCCATCGTAGGCTTGCTGGACGGTGATGGGTTGGATGAGATTTACCATGTAATCAAGTTAGTTTTGTTAGGGTTTGATCCCTAGTATCCACTATGTTCTGAGATTGATGTTGCTATGACTTTGCTATGCTTAATTCTTGTCACTAGGGCCCGAGTGCCATGATTTCAGATCTGAACCTATTATGTTTTTATGAATATATGTGAGTTGTTGATCTTATCTTGCAAGTCTATAGTCACCTATTATGTGTTATGATCCGACAACCCCGAAGTCACAATAATCGGGATACTTCTCGGTGATGACCATAGTTTGAGGAGTTCATGTATTCACTATGTGCTAATGCTTTGCTCCGGTTCTCTATTAAAAGGAGGCCTTAATATCCCTTAGTTTACACTAGGACCCCGCTGCCACGGGAGGGTAGGACAAAAGATGTCATGCAAGTTCTTTTCCAGAAGCACGTATGACTATATTCGGAATACATGCCTGCATTACATTGATGAATTGGAGCTAGTTCTGTGTCACCTTATGTTATAGCTATTACATGAGGAATCGCATCCGACATAATTATCCATCACTGATCCAATGCCTACGAGCTTTTCACATCTTGTGCTTCGCTTATTTACTTTTCCGTTGTTACTATTACAATTACTAGAAAACTATTATCTTTACTTTTACCACTGTTACCTTTATTATCATACCGCTTTGCTACTAAATACTTTGCTGCAGATACTAAGTTATCCAGATGTGGTTGAATTGACAACTCAACTGCTAATACTTAAGAACATTCTTTGGCTCCCCTTGTGTCGAATCAATAAATTTGGGTTGAATACTCTACCCTCGAAAGCTGTTGCGAACCCCTACACTTGTGGGTTATCATGGGCCCACCATGTGGGTTGAAAGTAGGAAGGGTGGTGACATCTTGCACAGCCGCGATAGGGAGGCACGTCAGTGAATAGCTTGTCAGCTATGCGCAACAAAGTCGGTACCAAGGACGGGGAACGAAGAGAGCAATTTTCCTGCTTGTTGAACGAGGCGAACCAATTGGCAAAGTTATCACCCATCGGCGGTTACCAGAATGTCATCAACAATAGTAACAGGGTCTTACAGACAAAGTGGTACAACAAGGTGCCTACCTAAGCAGAGAATTATCTCTGCTCAGTTAAGTCAGATTTAGGAAAGGTTAAACAAAAGAATGGAATGGAAAATGCGATTATCAGATTAAACAGAACGATGGAAAGGAAAATTGTGTTTACACACAATTATTAGGAGTATATCCTTCCCATGTACAATCAGAACATGGCATCAGGGTAGGAGAGCAAGTACCCAACCATTCAGATAAGAGGCAAGGATTAATCAAGATGTTTCCCATACAACCACTACTAGGGAAAACCCTAGCAGTAGCGCGGGTTTTGTGTCCACTAGTAGCGCGGGAGGCCGCGCTACTAATAAGGTGCTACAGCTATTGCTTAGCAGTAACGCGTGCCCGCACGCGCTACTTCTAGGACTAATAGCTGCAGCGTTTGTTCAGAACCACGCTACTGCTAAGGTAACTACTTGCAGCGTGTTTTCTGTCCATCGCTACTAGTATTTTTTTTATTTTTTTATTTTTAGTGTATTTATGCGCCATCGTACAAATATTGGTACAATACCAGTTATGAGGTTTACATCATTATGTCCATAACAATGTGTCAAACGAAGGTGGATTAGGTTCAAGTGGAGGCAATATGTGGTGCATGTCAAAAGTATACTACTAATCCAAACTTGATCTAGTTTGGACTAGTAGTACTTTCGATGTGCACCACATGTTGCCTCCACTTGAATCTAATCCGCCAGCAGAAGCTATTTAATCATCATCATAGTCATTACCACCAATAGTATTTATTTAATCACCACTAACACTAGCTAATAATAATCATCATAGTCATTACCACCAACACTAGCTATTTTATCATCATAGTAATAGTGTAGCACATCATCATCCTCAAACTCATTTCTAGCTAGCTAATCACTCCTGCTGCTCTCTCTTAGGTAAAATAACATAAAACATGTATAGCTCTCCTCCTTGATCAAACTGGAGCATGCAGATGAAATTGTCTCCTAATCGTGGGTAGCGCATCTGTTTGCTGCCCCCTAGTACTTCTCTGCGTTCCACATCACATATTTGGTCCAGTCTTGCACTATTAAGCATCCGTCGCTAATCTTGAATGCACTAAAGTAATCTGTAGGATATCTTGGGCGTAAGCTGATAACACTCATGGTACCTTTAGTCTCGATCCCATAAGGCACAACATTCATCGGGAGTCCCTGTTGAAGAACATCGTATGGTAACATACTTAGCAATGAAGTTTAGCTTCAAAAATAATGTATGGAAAAGATGCACTGATGACAAATAGTAAAAATCTTACCATCCTTCCTAAATTGGTGTGACCGTAGTTCATTACGAACACTATTGGTCGCACATTTTCAGTACTAATATTTCTAAATGCAGGAAGAAAATTTGTCTTGACAGTATCAAGATCCTCAAGCCATCAAACATAATGACTGAGCTCCTCGCAGTTGAGTTCAGCCCCAGGACAGTATACGGTCATGTCTACCAAGCGCTGGACATGTTTGCTTGCACCGAAATAAGCTGACAATACAAATTAGTTGTCAACTATTTTTGAATAAACAATATCAAAGACATAAATATGGTTGAGAAACTTACATAATGGTATAACTGGAGGCGTTTGCACATCGACCTAGATGTCGGTATTACCTTCAATATCATCTTTCAGACGAATATCAAAGGTGATAACCATATCAGGCTCAAACGCATAAATCTTGCATAGTGCTCGCCATGTTTTGCATCCAAAATAGGTGTAGTCGTCTGAATTCTATAATTTTGCATGGAAAATATAACCATGCTCGGTCTTCAAGTAAACTTTCTTTTCCTCCGTACTATGACTGAAACCTATCTTATCCAATACAAAAACTCTTGCATGGCAGGGGATACACTAGTAGAATAGTAAAAAAAAAATAAGTTGAAGCAAATGAAGCAGATGTCATGCTTAATTACGAAAAAAGACTTGTCGTTGTGACTTATTGTATCCACTTCGAAGTTCTCATCCAGCTTGATGCTGAAGCACCTATCATCATCTAGGAAGATTCCGTTGCACAGGCCGCGCTCGTCTTCGCAGTATTTGCAAATACCGAAATCCTTTTCGTCGTCAGACATTTCCTATGTTCATAGTTAAAACATTAATTGAAAATCGATCGAAGACAACTACCAAGATACTCTACACACAAATATGGGGCACTCTATATTTCCTACATATTCTGGCACAAGTCATGCCAAAATTCACGGAAAAATCCGGCATGACCTTTGCTAAAATAGGACATATCGAGCGCCTGAAATTTGCCGGAACGGAAATGAATCAACACTCCGACAAAACATAGGCCACTCGGAGGTGTAACCTACAAACATGACTGGCCACTTGGATATTGAGCAACACAAGATATACATTTCAAAATATCTTATAGGACTCAAATTAGCATGCATTCAATAAGCAAAAGTAAACCATCTCATGCGTCCGTACATCGTCGAATATTATCACTAACTAGTAGAACGCCCGTGCATTGCTACGGACTACAACACATATAAATGAATCAAACAAATGATTAAGGTCATCTTCAAGGTCGAAGCTCATTTCTTACTCATACATCTGAGTTTTTGGACATCAAACGGGCGCCCAATAAGCTTCCAACAATTCAACCGTCTCGATAGTCCGGGCTTCCCAAATCCAAACCATATGCGGGGGAGAAATGTGGCTGTCCAGACTATTCGCCATGTTATCTCCAAGACGCGGGCCCAACACGAAAACCCCACCCCACGATGCACCCTTCCCTTTTCCTGTCGGACCCTTCCCTCCCAGCCGATTTCCCGTCGTAGCGGGACATTTCTCGCTAGAGCCCTCTCCATTAAAACCTGATGACGCCCATATCACCTTCGCCATGGTGCCCTCTCTTCTTTACAACATACTTCCCCATGGACCAACAAGGAGGAGTCCCCCGCCAAGCGCCTCGCTTTCCACCCTGATCCCCGACCCCTGTGTTCGTGCCGATCCGCCCCCCCCCCCCCCCCCTTCCCCGGTCAAAAGTGTAATCTCGACCAGTGAAAAACACATTTTCTAAAAGCCTAATCTCAACATTGAAAAACATCAGGAAAGGATTTAGGCGTGCACACAGCTTAATTAGTCCTAGCAAATCTATAACACCAGTAGTTCTTCAAATCACATTTTGTTTTAGATTGACACTAAACCTTCTACTAAAAATGTCAAACTAAATAGGAACTCAGATGTATGTCCGTGCGTTGCTATGGAAAAAATGCAAGTAAATAAATCAACCAATTTATCTAAGCACATGCCTAATGTATGCCCTCTTTATCAATTTGTTTAGTAAATACTATGGGATTGGTCGCCAGAATAATTTTTGTGCCAACCGAATTTCATGTATGTCTTCTTCCTCTCTCGTTCATCCTCCTCTTCCCGTTCTCGCGACCCACACTCTTGAAGCCTGGCTAACTGTTGTCTTCTTCCTCTCATTCGGCCTCCTCCTCCCACTCCACCGGCCTAACCGTAGTCCCCTGCGTACTTTGAGCCGATATAGAGACTCATCAGCCAAGGCCGATCATCGTCATGACTTCATATTATAGAGTTGTAGATGTCCTTAACATGACTGAAACTGATTGACCAATGGTAGAAGTGCCCTTAATATTTTGGGAGGACTGATGGTTTTAGTTTGTTCCTTTAGCCACTCAGTTTTTGGGACTTGTACTACATAGTTAATGAGCAAGGCAAGACTGCTTTATATCTGGGATGCGAATGGATTAGGCCCGGTAGAAGGAGTGGCAACAATGAGTTGATGCAACGGTGACATGCATTGGAAAGTGTTGCTCAGATTTTTGTGAGCACCAGATTGTTTGGCAATATATGAGGCTAAGTATGGATCACTCTTCTGAACTTTGTGCGAGACCTGAACTGTTTAGTGTAGATTGCAAGTACCACCTTATTTTCTTTTCCTGGGGTCTCTCCTCTCACCCCTCGACTCTCCTAGATTAGATGGTGAAGCTCTCATAGTTCCAATGATGGTTTCTGCTACTAATCAAGCTGAGGGGCCATCACGCGTGCTCTCCTCTCAAGTCTGTGTGTTTCCACGGGCCAAAAAAATTATATATAGAGATAGTTTCATTGAAATAAACTATAATGCATCACGTGGATGTTGCATGCGACTTATGATTGTATTGCTATAAATATCGGTTCTTCTAATACATATTTTCTCGTCCCATGTATAAATACACTGCATGAGTTCAATGTGTAAAAAAGACAGTGACATAAAATTCTGCAACGAATAAAAATGCACTTCGTTTAGAGTGTACGTAGCTCTATGAGTTTTCAAACTCTTTCAACAACAACATCTTAGGGAGATGAAGATGTTCTCCCCCACGTAGCCAACCCCCCCCCCCCTCACACACACACCCACTCACCGGTGGTGTCGGTGTAGATGCAGATGTCCTCCGTCGGCTTGGATTGTTTTCAACCAGGTTGCGTCCCTCCCACACTGGTGTGGGGAGGCACAGGAGCGATGCGTCATGTACTGTTCCATGTCTGAAGTGGAGGGCCGGCAAGAGGATGAGTTGTTGTCCTTGACACCAGAGGAGGGCATCTCTAAGCCGACTGAGATGCAGTGCGTTGTCGATGTGCCTCACACGCTCGCCAGCACCAGTGGTGTGCGTGGCTCCCGCACTGGCTTCAGGAAGACCATTGTTCTATTGCCTTGCATAGGAGAGCGAGAGGAACATACTCTCCATGCCTTGCCAATCAATTATAAATGCAGCTCTCGTCCATCTGCATGTTCTCGATGCAAAGAGTCGTCTTGGCCTCATTGGTTCTTGCAAGTACCTGTGTTGGGGAAGCGAGCCCGCCTACTACATGGCATATCGAGGCGGTGACTCCTGCCCATAGGCCCCCATATGAGGCGGGAAGGCTGGCCCGCTTAAGCATCGGGGCGATGGCGGCGAAGCAGGGGTTGGGAGCGCTCCGGAGCAAGAAATCCATTCTTTCAATTTAAAATCATTTTCACCTTATATTTTTTTACAACATTCTCTTCGACAAGTTTCGACAACCTACATTTTTTTAATAAATTTAAACAACATCATCAATGCTATGAAAAATATGAAGTCTTGGGAGCTTGGGTCGCCTCATCATAGTTTCATTTTGAGCTCTCATGTCCCATCATCTGACATATAGCTCCACTGGTATGCATCAGACTCAATTATGGTAACCCGGTCGCATAGTCTAACATGCGATCAAAACAAATCTTCATCCGGTTTGTAAGCATGGTCTAGATAATAAAAAAGGATTCTTACATTACTCGGCCTGAGATTGTTTATCACCAGCTCATCTCCAGCTTGGCCCCCCTTTGCCGTGACAGGCAAGTTGATGTCGTCCCTATACGCCACCGAGAAGCCTGCATTGACCACCAGTGGCCCATATCTTCTTTTGTTGGGGTTTCTAGATGAAACAAGAAAATAATCATATGATTATGACTTGGTTGAAATACCTTTACAAACAAATAGAGTGTTAAGTTTGAAAATAATCTCTTCTTACAACAGAAAACAAAGAACGATTGTAGAGAAAAAAGAATCTCGTTTCTTTACCTCTTGTTGTTACTTCGCTCACTGGAAGCTACACACCTATTGTTTTGGCTATGTCAGTATATCATGAGGAACATTAACTGCCTAGGAAACTCCATGTTTCTTTCTCTTTCATCTGAGGCAAAAACATCAATAGAATCAATCTATTTGTATACTACTTGTAGGTAGTTTCCTAATCCATGCTTTTGAAATCTTGAACACTTTCAAGGTAGTCTATTTGTTTTCATGAATGGGCAGCTAGGTAGGTGATCAATCTCTAATTTCTTATAACCCAACATGATTAAAAAGCAAGTTCCTGATTTTTTTTCGAAAGTGCTTGATATAGTTGAGATGGAATAACAAACTTTAAATCAAAAAACATTGCAATTTAGGAGGATAAGCATGACCTGAGTTTCCTTGTTAGAAGAAATGTTCACAACGTCATTATTTCGAGCAGCAGACTAATGTCTGCCCTTTATTTGAGTTTGATTTCACATGAAGGGTAGGTCCTCTCCTATTACAGTTCTTCAACAAAATTTACAAGTAATCAAACTGCAACGAAATTTCATCCCTACTGATCGAGGGTTATCAAATACTCCTCTATCTTTTCCTTAGCAGTAACACTGATGTTTTCCTTAGCAGCAACAACAAAAATTCACCCCTACTCATCCAGGAGTACATCAGCACTCAAAACAACACGGATCCTCTTCCTCTATCTTTTCCTTAGCAATAATAATACAAGCACTAAAAAAGCAAGCAATCACCTCATCCATATGGGAGAAAAGGAGAACGTCCTCGGAAGCTCCAGTATTTACGAAGTTCACTAAATTGCATCACATCCACATAAGGAGGAAGAAGGCACCGTGTTTCTCTGGATTCTCTGGACGGGGAAGATAGCAGTAGGACAAGGGTTGGCGACCAAAGGGCCCTCCTCGTCGGCGTCGACCACCGCTCATTGGAGACGACCGCCGTGTTGGACCCTTCCGCTGGGATCCGCTAAATGGTGGATGTCGTCCTCCGACGTTGGGCACAGACAGGCAGCCCATGGAGGAGGGGAGGCGACAGTGACGGGTTGAGGAGTAGGACGGAGACGGCGTCAGGAGGAGGCCGTCGCAGCCTTGCCTGGGAGGCACTGCGTCGTCCTGAGGTGGAGAGCTGGATCAGGCGGCTCGCAAAGGAGGGCCGTCCACATCCCACACGTGGCGGCCATCAGTGACCCATGCGATGACGACCTCGATTTGCATGAATCCGGCTTCGGCGACCTTCATCTGACAGTCGTCGGGCAAGGGGGCAAGCCGGGGCGGTCCTCATCGCTTGGGCGCGGATGCATGCGGATGGGAGATGGATTCATGGATATATCGCTGAAAAAATCTGCAGGGCTGGCGACTTCTTTCGTTCCGAAAATATCGGCGGGGCTAGTGATTTCCTTTGTTCCAAAAATCAGAATTTTTTTCTTAAACAAATTGCACTATTGAGAGGTATCGATTGACTTGTATAATTTAGGAAAGTTAGATCCGTAATTTGTTATACGTTTGGAAAATATTGGTTTGTAATAAAAGAGAGGGACCGATTGATCTGGATCAGTTAGGAAAGTTAATTAAAACCAGTTATTTGTTTCCTCAAAATCTGTTATTTGTTTCCTAAAACAAATTGCACTAATTAGAGGGATCGATTGATTTGGATAAGTTAGGAAAGTTAGATCTATGAATTTTTATACGTTAGGAAAGTGCTGGTATATATAATAAAAGAGTGTACATAAAATAAACCGATGTATAAGAAAACCAGCGTGGGAATGGGTGATGGGAGGTGGGACGAAATAAAACCGGACGAAAAAAAAACCTGGAAGCGAGACTACCAATTGCTCCATTAGGAGTAGAGATACATCACGAATAGTGTCATACATATAACATCACTAATACAACTAAAACCCTAGCACACGACGGGTATCGGCGCAGGCGGTGGACACCCACAGAGAAGGAACCATCATGGGATCATAGCTCTAGTGAGATCCCCGGAGAACCTGCCAGGTATTGGAGAACGGCCTGTGCTCCAACGCAAACAAGTAGCGACGGACGTGCGCGTCCTCCTCACTGACACGATGACGCACCACCTCCGCGGAGTCCTCGAGCCTCTGGATCATCACTGGCCCATGCGACCGCCACCAAAGAAGGTTCGGGTCAACGACAGGTTGGCTCCTCACCAACCTGCGCCCCCCGGTAGGATGCGCCTCCCAGTACCACCCCGGCGGAGCCCAATCCCGAACATGGCCGATCTGGTCAAGCAGGTGTCGTCCTCCGCCGACTCGACGACGAGGATGCGGGATAGGCATCATCCACGTCGAGGCGGAAAAAATTGCTTTAACTAAAAAATAGAAACAAGTTCTTACTAATTAGTTCTATTAATTCAACTAGTTCTTACTAAAAATAAACTTACTATAAATAAAAATATTCTAGTACCTAATTAGTACCTAGTTCTTACTAACTAATTATTATCTAGGAACTACTGCCCTAATTACCATCTAATTTGATGAACCTATAGGGGTAGAAAGTGGTAGCGGATATTTCAATTATCCAACTATAAAGTGAAATAAGTGGTCAAATTTTACTCATCTTAGAAATTTGATTCGTTTTCACCCTTAATTACATGAACCCTAACTCATTTGAGCCGCATCCGCATCGATTTGTTTCCACTCTTACATGAACCCTAACTAATTCGATGCAACTAGAATATAAAGAAACCCTAGGCAGAGGTAGGGGAGAGGGAGGAGCGGGCGTGCTCACCTCGGGTGCCTGCGACGAGGGAAGGGCAGGGCGGCGTCGAGGTCAGGGTCGGGGCTCGGGCGCGCGGCGGATGGCGGCCAGCGTCGAGGTCGGGGTCGGGGCAGCGTCCGGGGCGGGGGCGACATTGAATCTGGGGTCGGGGCAGCGTAGAGGGTGCGGAGAGCGCGTGGCAGCCGACGGGCGATGGCGGCGGCCAACGGGCGACGGCGGCGGCCAACGGGCGACGGCGGCGGCGACAGTGGAGAGAGTTGGATTTGGGGGAAGTGGCCGCGTGGGGAAGGATGAACCCCGTGGTTAAGTCAGAAGTAGCAGTAGCGCGTTCCAGGAAAAGCGCTGCTGCTATCTTAGCTACAGCGCGTTCTGTGATACACGCTACTGCTACTCCTTTCTCTTTTTTTCCCTTTTTCGTTTAGTTTTCTTCACATTTTATTTTTTTCCTTTCACCTTATTCTATTTCTTTCATTTTCAATTACCTTTCCATTTAATTTTATAACCTTTAGCAGTAGCGAGTTTATACTAAAACGCGCTGCTACAAATAAAGTAGTGGTAGCGCGGTTCGTTATAGATCGCTACTACTATGTGTAGCCTATCGGCTAAGCCGTGGGAATTTTAGTAGTAACGTGTTTTAAGCAAGACGCGCTACTGCTAGATCTTTATCTGCAGCGCGGTTTCCTCAGGCGCGCTACTGCTAATTAGCACCAGCAAGCTTTTTTGACCCACGCTGCTGCTAAAGTTCTGTGTATAAGGTTTTCCCTAGTAGTGAATGGTGTTTGGATAACTGACCAAGAAACATTTAGCATTGCGCCTCCAATGTTCTTGTTGATGAGCAGGGTATCATAGTCATGCTTCGAGGTAGCAATGATATGGTGTTTCAATCAAGGGCCAGACTTTGGATACACAAATGATCCATCAGGAGCAACTTATAAATAAGTCTTACAATTTTCTCCAGGAAGAATGGTTATCCTTGCAAAAGAAATTATAATGATAGGTCCTCCAGCCAGGGGGTGCTAGGCATGACATCATATTACCGGGTCATCAAAGGACCAACATCATAACTCCTAGAAAGTTGTCCCAACCATCATATCTGACCAAGATTCAGATCTGATTGGTGTCATGATACCTCAGACTCAGGATGTCCGGGAAGAAAAGGTGCAAAACAGAAATCAACAAAATGTCATTGCAAGATTCTCGGGAAATGAACTATGGGAGCGGGTTCCTGAAACAATAGTTCATCATTCAACCAAGGAGGGAATGAGGGGTGGCTGATGGGCTCAGCGACAATTCATCGAGAATTCCAAACCAATGGATTTCCACAATAATGTGAACAAGAAGATGACACTTGTCAATTCAAATGATATAATGTTGTAAGCTTGAAGAAAACATACACCATCAATCATTAGTTGAAAGGTGTTCCCGAGATATGACCTTAGGCAGCAAGATCAATGTTAGAGTGATGATTCAATAACCAACAGTCTAAGAACGAACTGTAGATCGTTAACTTCAAAGCAATAGGGTTGCTAGAAGTACAGAACTCAAACAACATCGTTAACATATTGGTATCCTGGTTAAAAACAACACGGGGACCAAGGAAGAATGGTGATGGTGAGAAGTATCATCATACCGAGAATTTCTAAGAGGTGGAGCAATCCCCACCACATTCTCAACAAAAAAGACAGTAATACTTCAAGGTAGAACACAACACTAGCTGGAGAGCAAGTTGTATTCATAATGTGGACAAGTTCGCGATGAAAGGAAGTCAAGGGTGTTGTCGATGATAATAAAAATCACCGAGGGCAAGGAGGGTATTTCTCATCATGAACACAGTTAACATCTCAAAAGAAGTCAAAATGTTGAAGGTGATCCGACACATTTGCCGAGAGGTTTTAAGAGGATGCAATCAAACAACAATGACAACAAGCAAGGAAATGAGGAAGTGGCAAGTTATAGGATCAATATATAAGATGCAAGCTCGGAACCAAAGTTGCCTTTCAAGACAAGCAACATGATGTTGAAAACTCGACGTAAGTCGTGCTCACACACTGATGAATTCATGCACCAGAGAAGGACGAGGTAGCACAGTTAAAGATAGCAAGACCAGGGTGCAGCCGATAGTCTAGGAATGACCAGATTGCGTTCAGAATTTCCCAGTAAAATAGTAGGGGTATTTGATTTGTAGTGTGGAATAAATTCACTAGTCGGTGTCCTCGTTTGACAAAAATTCCAGAACCCGTAGTATGATTACGACAAGAAAAGACATTACTTCAACAAAGTTAGTAAGATGTGGTGCAATGGCAAGACATCTTCGAGATAACAGGGGGTAATGCTCGAAGGTAGAACCTGATAGAAGTAGAACCGGATCATTGACCTGTGACAGTAGATACTTCAACCTTGCCAAAAATAGACGAGGCACTGGAATGAATTCCTAGCAGATATATTAGACCAGGACAGCATGGTCAGAATCATAACTGTAAGGAATCAATTCAGGAATACTGAAAGAATCATACAGCTGGATAATCACTTTGCAAGAAGCTTCCAAGACGGTCTACATAATTTTCATGGGCATGAACACATGGTTCAAGGTCGACTCCCACTTCTTTGATGCATATCATTTCATTCACCTCCCGCTTTCATAAAACTATAGTGTTGGAATTTTATTTGGTAGAACACCGGAAGAGTATGACTTGTGAAAACTTTCAGGTTCTCACGGATTAGGGAAAGGCATAGGTTCAACCCATCGGGCATCTTAGTAACATATACCACAAGTTTCAAAAGTAAATACACAAGCTCTAAAGCAGAGCATGGTTGGCCAAGCAGATGATACAATTTACCAAAGGCACTATGTATCAGGGGAATAACTCACAAGGTGATTTAATATGAAGGACACTGTCGGATAACAATCCAACAATAGATCGAGCGATCCACAACGAAGCTGATGTGAGTATCGGTACTCACTCAGAGGAAGAAAGAATGAAGAGGCATCAAATTCAAGAATCACCTGATTAGTCTGATGCTTAAATAGAAAGAAATTCTAGTTTCCAAAACGAAGGATCAGAAGCAGACGCTCTGATCAAGGATGGATAAGTTGAAAACACTTAGTTGGCCAATCAATAAAGGTTTGAATTGCCGAGAACCAGCTCATGTCCAGAATGACGTCTGAGTCGGAAAGATAATTTTAAAAAGGATAACCTGATGACTGCGTGCGTACGCACATATTGAATCAATAGGCTCAAAATGACTAAGACAAGGGATGTTATCAAGGACTACTAGTCATATGGAATTAACAACAATGCAAGCAGGCAAGAATTTCAAGAATGACAGGCTGCAGAGGATTTTTGAAAGATCAAAAAGTATTCCGAAGAATGTTGTGAGACACATGAACAATTGAGAAGAACGGATCCTCGATAAATGTGAGGAAAAAACCATAAGGGTTTTCATGCAAAATAAAACCGCAAGACAGTAAACTCAAAGGATTCTTGGGACAATGGAGAATAGTTTGAGGCATCTTGTAACAATAAGAGCAACGAGAAATGATTATGAGAATAACAAGTGCATGCAAATATCCATAGGGATATATCGGTGGCAGTGAATTGCAAAGGCGATGAGCACAAGGGTATCGGGAAAATATCAAGGGATATCCTCAGAATCTTCTGACGAAGCAGGTGATCTTCTGGAATGAGGGCTCTCCAGGAGAAATAGTTACGAGAACCTAGAGTTAGAGTTAGCAAAATCATTTAACCCAAATAGAGAAGAGATCAGAGTCCTAGAGTAAAGGTCGAGGAGTAAAAGATCCTAATACCACTCAATGGCGATGTGGGCCCGTAAGCCGCACAACCAAGTTAGACTCGACTTCGGCCAAGGAGTGTGGAAGGGGGATTCCTACAGGCAGTCGGCTCTGATACCAACTTGTGACACCCCCGATTCAATCGTACACTAATCATGCACGCAAATGTGTACGATCAAGATCAGGGACTCACGGAAAGATATCACAACACAACTCTAAAAGTAAAATAAGTCATACAAGCATCATATTACAAGCCAGGGGCCTCGAGGGCTCGAATACAAGTGCTCGAACATAAACGAGTCAGCGGAAGCAACAATATCTGAGTACAGACATAAGTTAAACAAGTTGCCATAAGATGGCTAGCACAAACTAGGATACAGATCGAAAGAGGCGCAGGCCTCCTGCCTGGGATCCTCCTAAACTACTGCTGGTCGTCGTCAGCGGCCTGCACGTAGTAGTAGGCACCTCCAATGTAGTAGGAGTCGTCGTCGACGGTGGTGTCTGGATCCTGGGCTCCAATGTCTGGTTGCGGCATCCGGGAAGAAAAGGAAAGAGGGGGGAAAAGAGGGAGCAAAGTAACCGTGAGTACTCATCCAAAGTACTCGCAAGCAAGGATCTACACTGCATATGCATGGGTATATGTGTAAAGAGGCAATATCGGTGGACTGAACTATAGAATGCCAGAATAAGAGGGGGATAGCTAGTCCTATCGAAGACTACGCTTCTGGCAGCCTCCGTCTTGCAGCATGTAGAAGAGAGTAGATTGAAGTCCTTCAAGTAGCATCGCATAGCATAACCCTACCCGACAATCCTCCCCGTGTTGCCCTGTGGGAAAGCGATCACCGGGTTGTCTCTGGAACTTGTCTGGGTGTGTTTTATTAAGTATCCGGTTCTAAATGTCATAAGGTCAAGGTACAACTCCAAGTCGTCCTATTACCGAAGATCACGGCTATTCAAATAGATAAGTTTCCCTGCAGGGGTGCACCACATTACCCGACATGCTCGATCCCTCTGGCCGGGCACACTTCCCGGAGTCATGTCCCACCTCGGGATATCAACACGTCGCTACCCCACCTAGGCCCAACAGAGAGGTCAGCACGCCGGTCTAAATCCTATGCACGCAGGGGTCTAGGCCCATCGCCCATTGCACACCTGCATGTTGCGTACGCGACCGGAAGCAGACCTAGCCCCTTTAATACAAGCACAGGCTTGCGGTCCAACTGGCGCGCGTCGCTCAGTCGCTGACGTCTAGAAGGCTTCGGCTGATACCACGACGCCGGTTGCCCATATCTTGTCCCACGTGGCGGTTAGTGCTTATAAGGTCAATGACCCAACTCAGATCAAATACCAAGATCTCGTTAAGCGTGTTATGTTAAAGTAACCACGGACGCCGACCAGGGCCAGGCCCACCTCTCGCCTATGTAGTCTCAACCTGCCCTGTCGCTCCGCCACAAAGTAACCACCAGGGTCCGTCGGGAACCGAGGCCACCTCTACCAGCATGGAGCCACCTGTCCTTCCAGCCCCCACATCGAAATCACATGCGAGTATTCAACGAGCCAACCCGACTTTAGTCACCACCTGAATAGTATGTAAGTATAGTATATACCCGTGATCACCTCCCCGGGTGATCACGGCCCGGTAGTATAGCATGGCAGACTGACAAGAATGTAGGGCCACTAATGGTAAACTAGCATCCTATACTAAGCATTTAGGATTGAAGGTAAGGTATCAAGAGATGTAGCAACAATGCCAGGCTATGCAACAGAATAGGAATAACCGAACAGTAACATGCTACACTACTCTAATGCAAGCAGTAGAGAGAAAAATAGGCGATATCTGGTGATCAAGGGGGGGCTTGCCTGGTTGCACTGGCAAGAAGGAGGGGTCGTCAACTCCGTAGTCGAACGGGGCAGAGCAGCGTCGGTCTCGTAGCCTGCCGGAGAGAAGAGGAGGAAGAAACAATAAATAAAATGCAAACATAAGCATAACGGTGCATGACATGACAATGAGCGGTGTTAGGTGTGCCCTAACGCGGTAGTAGGTGATACCGGCGAAAGGGGAAAACATCCGAAAAAGTATCCTCGGTGTTCCGCATTTTCGGACAGATGAATTGAAGGTGAAATGTTGCAGGTTCACTATGCTAGGGACGCATGGTGGACGAACGGGCTGCTTATCTGGATTCGTCTCGTCGTTCTAAGCAACTTTCATGTACAAAGTTTTTCCATCCGAGGTGCGGTTTATTTTATATTAATTTTAAAAGATTTAATCATTTCAGAATTTATTTAATTATTTTACATCAACATTATCCAGAATAGTGTATGCTGACATCAGCATGATGTCAGAAGTCAACAGGGCGTTGACTGGGTCAAACTGACGTGTGGGTTCCAGCTGTCATTGACTGTTAACTAACCTAACAGATTAATTAAATAACCTAAGTGATTAGGTTCATCTAATCAGGATTAATTAAGTTAATTAATTATCTTAATTAATTAATTTAATATTAATTAATATTATTATTATTATATATTTTTTAAACGTTCTGGGCAGGGCCCCCTTGTCATCGGCCCTGAGGGGCCTATCGGGTTCGGCCGCTAACGGGCACAGGGCACAGCCCGAGCGGGCGTATGCCCAGGAGCGAGCGGACACGGTAGGGCACCGAAGCAAGGGGCCGGTGGCCACGGCAAGGCACTGGGCGCGACCAGCGACCACAGGAGCCACGGGCGACGACGAGCCTGGGCGAGGGGGAGAGACCCGACGAGGCAGGGCGGAGTGCGGTGGCCGAGCGCGGCCACGACGGGCGCGCGCAGTCGCAGGAGAGCCGGGGGGTGCACCGCCCGCAGCGGCAGCAGTGCGCGGTGAGCGCGAACGGGACGAGGGAGCAGCGGGATGGTGCGGCGACGGGCGCGACCGAGCGGCCGAGCGTGCGCATTGGGCGGCCAGGACGCGTGGGGGGTGCGCGGTTGAGCGCGACGATGGCGCGGACACGCAGTTGTGCGGCCGAAGCGCGGGGAAGAGGAGAAGGAGGGGGGCCTCAATGGGGTTGTAGGGGACTGGGAAGCGGGGCGCGAGGAGGGTGATGGGGACGACGGTGTCGGAGTGGATGCAGGCCGTCGAGGGAGGAAGACGGGGTCGGGGAGGCGACGGGAGGCACGGGGCATCGACTGCCCAGACTGGATCCACGCGGGGCGGAGGCTTTGAGGAGGATGGCGACGAAGACGGCATGGGCAGCGCGGCGGCGACGACGCGGTCTTCGGGGGCAAGCGCCCCCGATCCAGATCGGGGGAAGCGAGAGGAATGAGGGGGAGTGGGTGTCGTGGGGGGGGGGGGGAAGTGGGGTTCGGTTGGGTTAGGGTTTGCCCCGGGATGGAGTTAAGGAGGGGGCGTGGGGGTAGCTAGGCCGGCCTGATTGGCCCAGAGGCCAGCTGGGCCGTGGCCTAGTGGGGGGGTGCCTGCTTTTTTTTGTTGTTGTTTTGTTTCATTTTCTTTTTCGGTCTTCTTTTATTTACCAGTTTATTTTGTTTTATAACATACAAAAGTTGTACCTAAATTAGTATTAGTGATTATGCCACTGCCACCAATATTTTGGCACCTTAATAACATAGTTAGCATTAGGTTATTATTTAGAAAGCATTTATATAATTGTACTAGCTACTATTAATTTTAATGTAGTGCATTCAATTAATTTTAAAAATTTTGATCTCTGCACCACCCTTATCTATGGATTATTTGCCACAAACCGAACATTTTAGTTTTAATGTTGCAAAACTTTTATTGTTTAAGTTGAATTTAATTTTTGAATCCAAATGGGATTGAATCATCGTGAGATTAATGACAGTAATCATGTTGACGTGGCATCGTTAGCAGAGAGTACTATAGCTTAATTATCCGGGCGTCAGATAATGTATCCGAATTCTACAGCAAACGTCAGGCCTGCCCGGCCAACATCGCAAGATTGAACAACTCAACTTCTTTGAACCTGAGGCCCCCAATTCCCTGTGGTTATGTCATCGTTTTCCAAGAAACCCAGTGTGGCTTTCGTTTTCCTTTCTTGCTTCCCCACCAGAACTTCCTTATTAGCATGTTTAGATGTTCACATAAACCTCTTGGTAGCTTAAAGCACGACATCGAAGAAAGTGGCACTGCTGAGGGTGGCCTGCTTGTGTAATTCTTTGTAACTTGATTAGACTACACAACGAATAGCATGTTCTGCTCAACTGCACCTATTATACAGCCCAACAATATTTTGACCATTCTTTGGGGGGGGGGGGGGGGTTCAGTTGAGCATTTCTCAGTTTTGAATACACGTTGAACATTTCCCGTATACAATTTCAACATTTTGTAGATACATGTCTAACATTTATCCAAATAGGTGTTGAACATTTCTCAAATGCACATCAAACATTTTTTAAATACATGGCGGACATTTCGAAGCAAACGTTGAACTTTTTTGGAAGTTTCATGAACATGTATATAAATGCCTGAAGAATTGTTTTAGTGTTGTGAACATTTTTAATGCCATGGACGGTTTTTATATGTCATGGAAATATTTTGAACATTACAACACCATCTTTTTAAATATCATGAACGTTATTAAAAGGTGATGATTTTGTTGAGCTGAAGAATTAGTGTAGTCGGGCGGATATGATAGATGTGTGTCTTTGTCACGCGTGTTGTGATACGGTACGCTCGCTCGCCTCAAGGTCAGCCTCTAGTGGGCTGGATTGTTTTTCTTTTCTTTTGTCTAGTGAAGCTTGTGGTTTTCATTTCCCCCTCTTTTCGTACTTATATTTACATACACAACACTCCCCCAAAAAGCACTCTCTCTCTCTCTCTCTCTCTATATATATATATATATATATATATATATATATATATATATATATATATATATATACATCTGGGCTATTCTGTTACGCGTAACAGAATATTATTCTGTTACCCTTTATGAACTGACGGTTTCAGGTGGTTGTACTGATGTTTTCGAAGCGGTTGAACTGATGCTTTCAGTTGGGTTTAACAGATCGTCTTCTTTAGTTCAAAACTTTTTGTAATTTTTTTGTCGGAACGGGGCGTGTAATATATCGTTGGAAAGCTCTTGACAACCATATTTCAAGTATATTGAACATTTTTGCAAAATCATTATAGTTTAAAAGCAGTTTTGGAAAAACCGTTTTTTTCAAAACCGAAAACGTGAATCGTATTTTGGACACAATTTTCAAACGGTTTGTCGGAATTGAGCAAATAAGATGGCATTGGAAAGCTTGTGAAAATCCGCATCTTCCATATATCTATTATTTTTCTAATTCTATACGATTTAAAAGTAATGTGGAAAACGGTGAAATTCTGGGCGAAACGTATTTTCGCGATTTTTTGCAAATGGTTTGTCGGATTGACGCAAATGATACGGCGTTGGAAAGCTACGGAAAATGCGCAACTTTTTCATATTGAAATATTTTTCTAATTCCTTACGGTTTAAAAAGGAATTCGAATACGGTCAAATTTGATTTCGAACACGATTTTTTTAAAAGTTTGTCGAAATGTGGCAAATAATATACCGTTGGATAGCTATAAAAAATGTGAAACTTAGTCATGTTGGACGTTTTCTCAAATTCGCAACCGTTGAAGAGTAATTTGGGTTATGGTGAGACCCATCGTGTTGTTTTCCCGTCAGAAAAAACAGAGTACTTGTACTGATCTATGTGTGCATTTGTACTAATGTATTCTTTAGAGACTAATTTTGAAAGGTTCCGAAAAAAGAGTACTTGAACTGATGTCCATATGGTTTTTGTACTGAGTGTGTTTTAACATACTAGACTTTACAACCTTCTCTCCTGTAGCTTCTCCTCGCAATTGGAGAGAAATCACAAATGATTTTAGATAAAAAAAAACAGAGTACTTGTACTGATCTACGTGTGCGTTTGTACTGATGTATTCTTCAGAGAGTCATTTTGAAAGGTTCCAAAAAAAGAGTATGAACGGATGTCCGTATGGTTTTGTACTAAGCGTGTTTTCACATAGTAGACTTTACTCTGTTTTTTCTGTATGGTTATCCTCGTAGCTTTTCAATGGTTCATGATATTATCGTCCCCGAATTTGCATGATTTATATCGTTGAACTGAATGATTTTTTAAAAGAAAATGTTTAGGGGTTGATCACTTGAACTCGTACTGATCTGCTTATGAGTTTGTACTGATCTTCTTAGGATTTTCTTGAATTCAAAATGCAAAACTTAGTCATGTTGAACGTTTTCTCAAATTCATAACCGTTGTAGAGTAATTTTGAATACGGTGAGACCCATTGTTCTGTTTTTCCGGTAGAAAAACAAAGCACTCGTACTGATCTATTTGTGTGTTTGTATTGAGGTATTTTTCAAATTAGTTTTGAATGGTTCCAAAAAAGAGTACTTGAACGGATGTCTGTATGGTTTTGTACTGAACGTGTTTTCACACACTAGACTTTACTTTGTATTTTCGATATAATTTTCCTAAAACTTCTCAATGATATCATCATGCCCAAAATTGCATAGTTTATACCGTTTGAACTGAATGATTTTTAATAAAACGAATTGTTTTGTGTGTTTCTTTTTTTAGAGTCATTTTTTACAATGGTGTTCTAGACTTCTTTTGTTTTGTGACTTGAACTTTTACCGTTTTGAGCTTTTACCAACTTGAATTTCGGAGTGTGCATGAGCACTTGAACTTATAGAAGTGAAAGTTTTCTGTTTTAATTCATATTTGTTCCCTGTCCGAACTTATGGTACCATCATCATCGAACCTACATGGTTTGTGTAGCTGAACAAAAATAACTTTTTACCCGAATAAATGTTTTGTGATTTTTCTTTGAGCATATTTTCCTCAAGTCCATAGACGAACCAACTGTGTTTATTTTTTTGAACTTACATGCTAGTAATAATTAAATATCCCCATACATTTTTTTCTCTATTCGTGGACATCAACCAAAATGGCAGGAGAGAGAGCACTATCAAACTGATCAATGTTTTTAATTCAAACAATTTTTCCTTTCTTGCACAAACATCTAACTGTCATGTACACTTTTCCTTAAGAAGTAGCAATCAAATCACCATAGACAGAAAATTTGAACTTGCAGCTGCTGCTTTGTGTACGGATTCCATGTTTTGGTCATCCTCATTGCATGCGTCATGTACTTCATCCTCAACCTGCTGGTGTCCTTCGTGATCAGCGTCGACATAGTGGGGTAGTGATCAGCGTCCGTCCAAACCTCCCTCATGCTGCAGTATAGAGAAACAAAATTGTTAGAGGAAAGAGCAGTAGAAAGAAACAAATTAGAGGTGAGCTACAAAAATATTATTAAATTATTCGAATAAATTCCTATGGTCACTACAGCAGCTATGCAATATAGGAAGCAAACTCTCACCCGAAAACTGAGAACAAAATGTTTCATGTGCAAATTCCATTAGGTACCAAACAACAGTTCTCCAACAATACAGTCCAAGAGTCCATAGAGCATTTTGTTCAAGATTTCATACATGCACTTGATTTAATATAGGAGAACAAAATGCTTCAAGTCCAAAAAGTACATAAAGTTCATAGAGTATATCTCTTAGTTCAAAACACACACTATAATACTAGAACTACTGAGAGTTCTCCAACAATACCCTATGAATAGGTCTAGGAGTTCATAGAGTTTTCAGTCCGGGAATACTTTATGAACATGTCCGGGAGTTCATAGAGTTCTCAGTTCAAATTTTGGTACCTAATGGTACCAAACAACAGTACTGAATCCAATAAAGCATTGGAGTAGCCTGGGCACAAGTCCAGAAAAGTTATACAATATATCCCACTCATTTTGAACTACTATCACAAAAATTGAACATAACTGGACGGAGGGACTTGCTTCAACCATAACTTCTATGTTGTCTCCTTTCTTATCAAACGAGCAGACTGATTGTACATAGGGTTTCGTTGGAAATAAACCGGCATGCCCTCTAGTCTGCGAGCGGGTTGGACTAGCTCCCAGGGGGCCATTCGGCATCAGTTGCTCCCTGCATTTAGTCATAACAAGTCATGAGTTCCCATAACAAGTTCAAACACATTCTAAGTGACTTGCACAATCAGTTTCATTTTTGTGTAACCAAGCAAGTTCATGTTCAGTAACTTTAGAAGTTCCCCAAAGAAACCTAAAAATATTTCTATACTTCGAAATACTTCATTTTTACTTCCCAAATACATTTGTTTTGAAACATGAACTTCTACATTTATTTCCTTAGAACTTGTTATCTTTTTCTGAGAAATATAAGCAAATTTAGCATGACAATCTATAACTGCCGGTGCTGCAGTGACCGCCAATTGGACGACATTATGCACCGATACCTATGAATTCAAGCTGACAGACAGAGAGATAAATAAATAAATTCGTCAGTTCCAGCAGAATATTCTGCTCAGAGACAAGAATGAATCATAATTGGGAAACTTAGAGCTCTTGTGATTCAGATGAGTAAAATAGGTATTAAACGAAGAACTAACCAGACCACGCGCTGCTCCCCACCTCCGGGTGATGCCGCCTCTTGCTGCTGTCTTCACCGGCCCGTTCTGCTCCTTGCCTCTGCTCTCTGCATAACCCGCAAGTCTGGCCTGCACCAAATTCAGTGATGCACAGTTAGCTGCGAGCAAGCGGCAGAAAGCAATTTGAATCCCTCTACCAAAGCCGGCGGCAAACAAACATCAACAAGCAGTGGCGGTTTGATTACACTAGTAGTAGTAGGTCTTCAACAGGTTTGGTCAGTGTACTGCGCAAACCCATGTGGAAAAGTCATCAGCTAATGACTGAAAGCAGACAAGCAGACCTAGGCGCGGCAGCGGCGGAGGCAGCGGCAGGAAGCACAGATAAACTCCACGGCGGCCAGCAGGGGCACGGAGCAGCTCCTAAACCTAGGTCGCCGCCGGGGATAAGGGGTGAGCGCGAGCGCAGAAAACTCACCGCCGAGTGGTTGCCGCTGCTGCTGTCTGTCGCCGGGAGGTAGCCGCCGGCGTCGAATTCCACCGGAGCGTCGCCGTCGCCTGCCACCTGAGCGCTGCCGCAGCTCGCCGCCACGGGGAAGAGGAGGCGAGGCGAAGGGGAGGGGAGGAGGTGCGCTGGGAGGGAGTCGGCCGGCGGCGCGCTGGGGAAGGAGCTGGGGGGAGGTGCGCTGGGAGGGAGTCGGCCGGCGGCGCGCTGGGGAAGGAGCTAGGCGGAGGCGCGCTGGGAGGGAGTCAGGCGGCGGCGCGCTGGGCGGAGGCGCGGCTCCAGGTTCGAGGGGTAACAGAATAATATTCTCTTACCGGTAACAGAATAGTCCAACCTGTGACAAATTGCAAAAACGCCACACCACCTCGACGTCGTCCATTTAAATCCAACGCGCGCTACACGTTCCAGCCAGCCGTTTCCATTTTTCTGTCGCTGGTGTGTGGGCCGCTCCACGCTCGCCTCGCTCGAGCCATCTCCCCCCATTACGCTGACTTAACTCCTCCCTCCCCCACCACTCCCGCCTCGCTCTGCTCTCTGTTCCTCGGCCGTTCCGGCCCCGCTCTCTCTCTCTCTGTCGACGTCGAGAGGCGGCGCCTTCTTCGACCGATTCTCGACGCCAGGGTTCTGTTCCACCGGTGAGTCGTCGATTCAATCCCCTCACATCCGCCCCAGTAGTTGGTGCTCTGTTTCTCGATGCCGTTAATGGCGGCATGTTCGTTGGGTTGGTCGCAGGTTACAACAGACGAGGAATGCACCTAATACGTTCAATTCATGGTGCATTTGCTATTTGTTAGCCCCTATTTCGCATGCACATCATTTAGTGATTAATTTGCCGTTTTCAATTTCATGGGTAGTTGCCATAATTTTTGAACTGATCCCCTCTGCTACATGGCTCGGTTTTGATTTCCAGGGTTTTCTCTAGATGCAAAACCATTATGTCTCCGTTCATGATTCGCCGCCATTATCCTATGATGATTTCTGCCGTTATTTTGGTCGCCGGTAGGGTTTGGTGCTAGGATTTTACAATGACTCTCCTCACTCTGTATCTATGTTGGGCTTCATTTTATCATGCTCTTATGGTTGTAGTGAAGACATTGAATTACCACATGTATAATTAGGTTACAACAGACTAGGAATGCGCCCAATACATTCAATACGTTCAATTCGTGGTGCATTTGCTATTTTTTATCCCCTGTTTTGCATGCACATCGTTTAATGCTTAATTTTCCGTTTTCAATTTTGTGGGTAGTTGCCATAATTTTTGAACTGATCCCCTCTGCTACATGGCTCGATTTTGATTTCTAGGGTTTTCCGCTGATGCAAAGCCATTATGTCTCCGTTCATGATTTGCCGCCGTTATCCTATGATGATTTCTGCCATTATTTTAGTCGCCGATAGGGTTTAGTGCTGGGATTTTACAACGACTCTCCTCACTCTGTATCTATGTTGGGCTCCATTTTATCACGCTCTTATGGTTGCAGTGAAGACATTGAATTACCACATGTATAATTATGTTGCTGGTGAGAATCCCATACTGTTTGTGTGTTTTATATGCAGTTCATCTCATTTTGTGTTTAGGTTGTCATGGTAGATTGTTTGTTCTAGCACTATTAGTGGCATATCGTTTCATGATGCATTTTGTGTTTCTAACTCATTGATGTGCCATCATTTAACTTACCTGAACTTTAATTGTAAATATTACCATCAGTGGTGTGAATAATTTATCAAGAGTCCACTATAAAATTTATCATGTCACTGATTTTTAATACTTAGTGTTGTGATGTCCAATATATGTGTGTTTTATATGCAGTTCATCTCGTTTTGTGTTTAGGTTGTCATGATGGATTGTTTGTTCTAGCACTATCAGTGGTGTATCGTTTCATGATGCATTTTGTGTTTCTAACTCATTGATGTGACATCATTTAACTTACCTGAACTTTAATTGTAAATATTACCATTAGTGGTGTGAATAATTTTTCAGGAGTCCACTATAAAATTTATCATGTCACTGATTTGTTAATACTTAGTGTTGTGATGTCCAATATATGTGTTTGTGTGTAAGTTGTTGCCATCCCTAATTTGCATAAGTTATCTTGCCCGATACATACATTTTATCGGTGTATCATAAGCAAAAAAATCAGGTATTCAATATCTAGTAGAAGCACACATGTCCTTATTTGTTTTTTGTTCTTCTCTGTTGTCGATGAGTTATCTTGTTGTATGTTCACAATTACCAATGTATCTTAAGAATATGTGTACGACTATTAATTCAACAGATATGCATCCTTTATGCTCACTTTTTTCTCTTTGTTATTCTTGTGTGTCAGGTCATAATGCCAAGGAAGCGCAAATTAGATGATGACTTTGAGGAGGTGAACCCCTTAAAGAAGCATAAGCCTCCCGCAGATCGGAACAGGGCTTCTCCTAGTGCTCTTGTGACTGCCTATAAGGACATGTCACATGAGAGAATGTCCGCGATTGATGGCATGGATTTCACTAGTCTGCGGAATATCAAGTGTGATAATCTGTTCAACCGGCTTTCTCAATGGCTTGCTGGTCTATACGATCGTGATTCCCGTGAGGTCGTTGTACCTGGTCGCGGAAGTTTACGGGTCAATCAAGAGTCTGTGCATCCTATAATGGGTGTGTCCCGAGGTGATATTGCGATGGATTTCAAGGTTCCTATAGATGAACAGCTTGAGCTTGCGGGAGATCTTTTTGGTGATCTTGGACATGCTCCTAAAACTGTTGATGTATTAAATCTTATCCTGAGCACTAACCGGCATGCTGACAATTTCAAGCGCTTGTGGCTTGTGCTTGCTGCCAGCACTGTGATGGCGCCGATGACTTCCAACAAGATCAGCACCAGATGGTATTCTGTGTTGGTAAGCACATTTGGCTATCTTTATAGTTCACACTTTTTATCTCTTTTCTTTTTGGTTTTCTGCCTGGTAACTTTTTTGCTTCTTACTCTGATGATTATGCACATATGCACTTGATAATTTCCGTCCCTTTGATTTTATTTTTTATGATCTGAAGTGTGGTAATTATAGTAATGCACCTGATAACTTTTTCTGAAAGTGTGGTAATTATGTAGTAATGCACCTGATAACTTTTTCTGAACGTGTGGTAATTATATAGTAATGCATGTGATAACTTTTTCTAAAAGTGTGGTAACTATATAGTAATGCACCTGATAACTTTTTTATTTACATACTGCTAACTTGTGTGCATACATTCCACTATTGTTTCATGTGTTTTCATTTTTTTCACAGTAAAATATTGGCAATGTAAAAAACCTCAACTGATGCAAATTTATTGCAGATCAGCTTCACAAAGCCCTTTCAAAAGGAAAGCCTAGACGGGCTGCCTCCTATTCTACAATGTTAGTCCCCTTATTCTTTTTTTGTTCCCATGATTTCTGGATTGTATATCTTATTCCGCCAAACAACTAGATTGTAATTGCCAATCCCACTCGGAAGAAGCAACATCCTCGCAAGTGAGTTTCTTCTCATCTGCCAGTTGTGTTCTTTTTATTTCATTTTTTATATTGCATTTTTGTACATATTTAGTTGTTTTTACTCTTTTGTGTTATAACTTTTCCTAGCACCTACCTTCTGATAATTAGAAGTAACTCTGTCTGGAAAGTTTTTATTCCTTAATAAGCATGTGTTCCTTTCTAAAATGATTAGTAATTATATCCTGCTAAGGCTGATAACTTTTAGTAGTTATTTTCACGATAATAACTTTAGTTTTTTATTTGAACAATATGTAGTTTAACTTTGTTTAAATGATAATTTTAGTAATTATATGGTGGTAAGCATGTGTTATTTGTCTATGGTAACATTTTTCTCACATGCACTATATCCTTTTCAAATAATAACTTGTTAGGGTTCGAATGCTCCATCTATTAGTGTTGCCGACCTTCAACAAACGGGGTCTACCAGTGTGGGTGTCACGTCTGAGGTGGTACCTAGTAATCTTACACGTTCTTCGGCAGATGTTGACTCGTCTGACATGTCATGCAGGTGATTATGAATGTTATTTTTTCTTACTATATGAAATCTAAATGATTTTCTCTATTTGTTTATTTTTCTTTGTAAATTAGGTAAATATATTACCAGTAATTCAACTCTTTTATGTGTGGCATCATCAACTATATGGAAAGGGCTGTTAGTTTTTATAGTCAAAGCTCTTATAAGATTACTGTTATTTTTAGCATGATAAATTTGTTATCTTCATAGTTACCGTCTTCATTAATGATTCGTGACGATGTTGATTTTTGCATTATGTGGATAACCAAGTTGGCCATAAGCTGACAAATAATGCGAATACAAGCTGGTAACTAGAGTTATATTAGCTGGTAACTAATGTCAATATAAGCTGGTAACTAATGTTATATTAATTGTTGTATAATGCAAATATAATCTGATAACTAATGTCAATATAAGCTAGTAACTAATGTTATATTAGCTGGTAACTAATGTTATTATAAGCTGGTAATGTTTCTTTTCTTGTGTGCAGGAATAAGACCAAGATTAGTGTGAGAAAGGTTAAAAATTCTTCTAAAGTTGTAGTTGCAACTAGGTCTTCTCCTCGTGTTGCTTCCAAGAACGCGAAAGATGATTTTAAAGACTCGCATGTGGTCACTTCTCCAATGGCCGTTGTGCAAGCTAATTCTCCAGTGAGGAATTCACCAGATGCTGGTTTTGGAGCTGTGGAAGAGCTCGCGGCAGAAACCACTATTACTCAAGTGGTAGAAGAGATTAGCAATGTTGTTATTGGCACTGAAGCTGAAACTTCTGCTAATCAACCTCAAGGAATATCTCCTCCAATGAGCGCTGCCGTAGCTGAAACTTGTGCTGATCAAGATCAAGGATTTGCTCCTCCAATGAGTGCTGCCATAGCTAAAACTTCTGCTGGTCAAGATCAAGGATTTGCTCATCCAATGAGCATAGCCGTAGCTGAAGATGCCCAAGCTCCTGTCAAAATACCATGTGTTGTTGAAGCTCAAGTTGAATCTGCCCAATCCAATGTGGCAGAACCAGTTGAAACTGAAGATGCACTGTTTGTTGAAGATCAAGCTGGGGATGACCAAGTCGCCGCCCAAGAATTCAGCAGTAATGCAGATGTAGAAGATGTTGTTGCTGAGAGGGCCTACTGGTATTTCACCCCACCATCTTGCTCTCTTGGCCTGGATTTTGGCCCCACACCGCCCGGACCAGATATTAATACGGCAGCCACAGTCCCAGCTACAGTACCAACACCACCCCCAGCGGTTGTTTCGACAACTCAAGCACCAGTAGAGGACCCAACGGTTAACAATGCTCCCTAAGACCGAGCAGCAGCAACCCCAATTGATCAGATGGTGGCAGCACCAAGAGATTTAAAGAATGCAGGAGATAATCCTGTTGACTCTAAGCCAGTTTCATGCTCTGAGCCTGCTGACCTTGGTAAGTGAAGGAATATACGTGTCTTCGCTTTATCACAAAAGAGTGATGGGATGGATGTCTGCTTTTTGAAGACCTTTCTTATGCTTTTAGTTTGATCCTTGTGTATATATTTAAGCTCTTTTTGTCCTATGTATGGACAACCCCCCCTCCCTTCTCACATGTAATGACTTCTGCTTTTGCGTGTGTGCTATGAAATGAACTATGTGTTTTCGTTTCACATTCGCTCACTTTATTTTTATGTTGTCTGGTGTGTGGATGTATTATATGTGATTATTATTGTTCATTATTCCTGGTAACTTTTACTAACATTTGACTAATAATTATAGTGCTCTACTTTTAACTGATAATTATAGAGCTGTACAAGAAAGATATTGTACCTTGTTTTCTAGCTTACCATTTTATCGTATGGTAACTTTCACCATGATAACCATTGCAAATGTTGCGCTGGTATTTCTTTGTTCTAACTACATACCTACATGGTTTCATTTTTTTCTAACTAGCTACTTAAATTGGTAACATTTCTGATGACACCCTAATAACTTCTCCTACCACCATGCTGATAACTTCAACCATTTTTTTCTTTTATTGTTGTTGGAAATACACCCCCCCCCCCATCCTTTCCCTGCACACACACACCATTCTAATACATTCATGCTGCCCCTTTAACTATCCTGACCCCCCTTATTTTCTTCCCATTTTCTCTCTACAATAATTATATCATCATTCTGTACTATCTATCACTTTTTTCTTTAGCTATTTTTCCACATATTTAACATTCCTTTTTTGGGTTCACAAAATGACCTGGTCGCAAATTTTTGAAGAGCGTCGAGTTCGAGTTTATGATGCGGATATTGAAGACGATGATGTAATTATGTGGGTTGAGGAAGTCGAACGTGCCACTGCTAGAGCAAAAGCAAATTACGCTTTTGTAAAAGGTACTGATAGGAAGATTTTTTGTATCAAACTTTTTCCTACTGCCAACCATGATAACATCATTATGTTCATGCTGATAATTTACTGTTCTAATCTCTGATAATTTCTTTTCTTTTTGTTTCCCCATAATTTTTCTTTTTACCAATCCCAACTCAAATAACTCCCTTCACTTTTCTTATAGAGCACCCCATCAGCCCTGAATTTGTTACACCAGTTATTCACCCTCCCAATGGTAATCATTCAGCCAGTGTGAATCCTAAATCGTACATTTGGAAAGTTAGGGTAAGCCTCCCATCGCAGTTCCTCCTACCTCCATATTGTGGCCTCACAGCATCTGCACTCGAAGAGGTTATTTATGCAGAAGTTATCAAGCACACCACTGATTCCGTTGACTCCAGGATAAAATAGTAATTACATTTACTGTTTTCCTTTTCTCTAGTATTTTGACCCCTCACTGCCAAAACATTGGCTTATATACTATTTTTCTTTGTTTGCTTTCCAGTATTAGGGTTATTGACATCGATGGTTGGTGGGTCACATTGGAGGAGCTTGCTAATTATGTAATAGAAGGTGGTCATGTTTCGAATAATATTGCAGAGCACCACATCCGAACTCTTTATGATTCTATACCCCCAGGGAAGATAATCTTTCGATGGTTGATGTCAGTATATCTTCTTATATGTCATTTCACAAGCAAGTTCCTAATCAAGCATTTCCGTCGTGATGTAAACTGCATACTTAGTCACCAAAATCAGGTACATTTTTTATGTAAACTACATACTTTTCTGCTTTCAAATCCTACAAGCTGTTTTTTAATTGGTATAATAGGCAATTTTATTAGGTTGTTAATTTGGTTTTGTCACACATCGTAGCACTAAAGAATTTTAGCTGGTACCTAGTTATGTTACTTTTCTGTGGTAACTTTCATATATGCCTACTGGTAACATACGTTGTCAGTGTTCTGATAACTTGCCTTTTTAAATGTAAATGCATTGGTAACTTCTTGTGTTCATGTGTTCACATTTTTTTTAACAGCTTCTGTTTCCAACACTGCAAAAGTTGGGCCCTCTACCAAAGGACGGGCATTGGTATGTCTTGTGCCTTAATCTCAAGGCAAAACGATTTGAAGTTCTTGATTTTCTTTGTCCACAAGATAGCCCTTCGCTCATCACACATGCGATGAAGCTTATGAATGGTATTAAAAAAGCCTGGTTGATTGCGTACAAGGACTCGAGTAAGCAGATCCAAGACTATGATCTTGTGTACATCGATGTGTTCAAATAGGACAATTGGTTAGTTTTTTTGGCTAGTACTCCATCATTTTTTCCATCTAAATACCCGGTAACTTAGTAGTGTAGCATTTTTAAAAGTTTGTTCACCTTTTTGCATATCTTATTTTGCTTTTAACACACTTTTTGTTGTTCTCCTTACAACACTGATTGCGGTTTCTTCGCGTTCAAGATCTTGGAGTTCTGGGATGGTAAAAATATCCCGACAATAACTCAATAGCAGATCCCGACGCCGAGGAAGAGATTGACAATCATGTGGCTTGACCATCCTCTTAACAAAAGCACGCAATGGCGCTATCACTTGTTCAACAAGGAGTAATTGAGGTGAGAGATTTTCACCAATATAATATTGAATTTATGTAACGATGATAGTTTTATACATTTTTTCTAGGCTGATTACTATCTTTTTTATACCTTTTTTGGTGATAACTTATGTTAGTCCTTGTTGATAACATATTTTATCAGGTGCTGATAACTTTCTATTTCATGGCGTCATTACATTTTGCTTGCAAATAAAGAACGATAACTAATCTCATTCTCATTTCTGAAAATCCCCATTACATTTTGGACGATAACTTGCCTGTTTCAGTGTTGATAACTTTTCATTACATGGCGTCACAACATCGTTTACACAATAAAATGGGTAAAATTGATAAGTAAATCGATAACTTGCACTTCAATGCCCATCTAACTTTTTTGCACTTCTAGTTTCTCAGTGCGGTATGGGTGAGGTACATTTGCGTTTATCATGTTCTGTCGACCAGCACACTCTACATTTCCTATGTTTTTTTGGTTTTGCACTGTCAAATGGGTGCTGAAATTTTTTCTCTCTTGGACGCCCTTTCCTAGTAGACTTTGGTGGGTCTAGTATCACTCTTGTGTTTGATGATTGGGATCCCTCGGTATGTGAGCCCTGGAACTGAAAAATATTGCCAGAAACATGCGTGACACGAATGCTTCCTTGATGCGCTACTGGGACACCTTTAGTAGCACTAGTCCCTGGTGGTAAAGAAAACATTTCTGCTTCTTTTCCCTCATCTTTTTCCTTTCTTGCTTTCTTTATCTGCCTCTTTTGTAGCGCATCCATGTTGTCTCTGAAAGCATTAACGTGTTTCCTTGCCAATGCCATCCCTTCATTAGTAGTGCAAGCATCTTTTGCTTGTTCCTTGAAATCATTCAGAATAGATGTATATCTCATGATATTTTTTCCTTCCTCTGTCATACCCTTCTTAACTGTTGGCTGTTGGTAATCAGGCTCAACAAGATCCTCCTCTAGATCCCATGTCCACCTATCTAGGATATACCTCCTCGGTATCTCGTAGACTCCAATCTGTTCCATTACTCGTTGTATGTGTGCGCACAATAGCCCATCGCGATCAAACTTGCAGGAAGTTCATGAGTATACCCCTTCATCCTTTTTCGCCTTCACATGGTAGTACCTATCCCCATACTTTGGTAGTATGCCTCGGAGCGACCACATCCTGAAGGTTCCATCTTGCAAAGTGTCGCATCCGTAAGCAGTCTTTAGCTTCATCTCTACCTGGAACTTGGAGAATAGATTTTGTGTGTATATCCCTCGCATTTGCAACTCGATTGGGTTCAATGAATACATGTCTGCCTCTTTGTAAATTGTGTCCACTTGCTCTTTCGCCACAACCACCATTACGTTCTCCTGGATTGCAGTGTATTGAGTTGCGAATTCAATCAATGAGTTGTTGGGGTTCACGTACTTCTTGAGCATAGCATTGAATCCCTTTCTCCTTGCAGTTGTCTGCAAGAATGGAAAGAAATGCTTCATGTAGTACACCGGGGCCCAACATTTCCTATTTTCCCACAGCCAGTGAAAATGTTCATTGTCGATCTGTCCATATTTATCCATCATTACCCACCATTTGTTTTCAAACTCTTCCTCTGTGATACACAAAACATGAGATAATTACAACATCATACACAATCAATGGTAATTAAAGTACAAGTATGCTGATAACTTTTGTTAGTTATTAGATGGTAACTTCATGGAACTAATTTTCATATCTTTTTTGTTCTTTTTGATATGTGAAAGTTTTCTTTTCTTTGTTTGTCTTACACCTAGTCTGGTAACTTTTCTAAACCAATAGTTGGTATCAACATATGTAGTTTTTGTACCCAGATGGTGATTACATGTCCACACATTTTTTCCATTGTAATTTGATGTTGTTCCACTAAAACTGCCCCCTAGTAATATAACCAACAAGATCATGGTAACTTGTGAAGACCTACACATGGTACCCTAAGCATGGTAACTTGTGCATCACACAATTTCATATGGCTTCTCAAGTTTGCTGGATGGTAATTAAAATGGGTCAACAGAGTTGGTGCGTACCAGTCAAGTTGTTGTCGACACAGTCTTTGAACGCTTTGTTTAGTGGTTTATCATCAGTCATAAGCTCTTCAAGTTTCTCCTGTGCCTTCTTCATTATATGCCAGCGGCAATTTCTGTGTATTATGTTCAAGAAGACCTCGTCGATCGCACTCCTCATTGCAAAGTCCTGGTCTGTGATGATGTTTTTTGGGGCAACACCACCCATTGCATGGAGGAATGTGTTAAACAGCCACACAAAGTTCTCCTTTAGTTCGTTTCAAACGAAGCCACACCCAAACTGGATGGATTGACCATGGTTGTTAATTCCAATGAATGGTGCACACGGCATCTTATACATGTTTGTCATGTATGTCATGTCGAACGACAAACAGTCATTATATTTTGCATATGCCCTGCATGATGCACCATCTATCCAAAACAAGTTCTCAACCCTGTCCTCATCATCAAGTTTGATTCTCAAGTAGAAATATGAATCTTTGGACCTCATATCTTGGAATTATGCAATTGTGCTCCCAATGTCCGCGTGGCAGTGCTCTAAGCGGAACTTAGCTCATTGATTAGCAATATCTTGTGTCGTGTAGGGTACGTCTTGAGCGCTTCCATAGAACCATGACATTAGCTGCATCTGCCTTGCAGTCTCGACATTGCATCCATGCAGAACCCTCTAGAAGTCCTGCTCCTCCTTTAGAATGTACCGATGTGATGATAAGAACTTTGTTAGAGATGACTTTTTGATCAGGGGGTGATTGTGGTTGTCCTCGAAACGGCCAGCAGTCCACCATGCATCATCGTGGGATAGGTACATGTGCGCTTCACATTCAGTCCTAACAACTTTCTTTTTTTTCATCTTCTTGACAATGATGGCTGGGTTCTCCACATCTTGGAGCTCATCCCTGTCCCTGCGTTGCCATATTTTGTACAAACTAGGAGCACCTTGCTTATAGTTCCATCAACCCTCTCTTTCTTGAATTGCTGCCTAATTGCAAAGCCAGTCCTGCGCGCGTAGATGTTGTAGTGGTCACGTGCGCTCTCCAGAGTGTCAAATTTTGCCCGTTATAAAGGTGGCTTAGGTGTGGAATATGCCTCCATGTTACTGCCTTCCATATCAGCATCGATCCCAGCAGATTCTGGAGTTGAAGGTTTGCCTATTGTCTGCTCTCCAAGGCTCCCAGCTCTTGTGCTTGCATTTGTTCCAGCACTATGTGCATTTGTTCCACCACTGGGCAAGCTATTGTATGCGTTGATTGCCTGAGCAGTGGCTTGGTAGATTAGTGGAATACTACATGATAAATAACAGTTTTCCATCATGGTAGTTTTCTGAAGATTTAGTGAATGTATTTTTTTTCTGCCTAAACAACCCTGGTTATTTGCATATTTTGAGCTTGGTAATATGTGTGCATCAATGTTGGTAATTTTCAAACCCACTTCAATAGTAAAGTATTCTTTCTGCCTAAACAACCATGGTAATTTGCATATTTTGAACTTGGTAATATGTGTGCACCAATGCTGGTAATTTTCAAACTCACTTCAATAGTAAAGTATAAAACTAGGTTTTCATTCCATGATGATATGTAAACACTAATGCTGGTAATTTTACCTGTTTCCATGATGTTTGGGTACGCATAATTGTTGCTTGGTATGCGTGCTGCATCGTCCTCTTCATGCATTCTCCCTCCTCCTCCATCTTATGCATTATCTACTCTGCTAGCAGCCATTATCTCCTCCTGCTTCATTGTTTTTACATTTGCACATTAGTATACATTTACACGTGTTGACTCTTATTTTGAAACTCATTGTTTTGTTTACTCTTTACACAGTTGTTTGAAGGCAAGAATCGTAGGGGTGATTGGGAAGAACACTAAACAGGACAATTACAGGAAAATTACCATTAAAAGGCACCACTTTTCTTTATCCAATGATAGTACTCAACTAAAGTGGATGATAACCTTTACTATGTACAGATTGATAACTTGTTTACTTCATAAAGTATAGCATTTTTGTAGACTAAAAAATGAACCTTTTTTGCAATGCATTTTCCATTTGTATGAGAGTATGATTTTTGTGATAGATAAAGGTTCCTCTTTCCTTTATCTGTCTATATTTTTCCATGGTAGACACAAAATCTTTGTTTTTTGTAGCAAGGGATTGGAGTATTTTTTGGGTACTCTGTTATGTTGCATAAAGTTGGTCACAAAGACTACGAGGGGTTGGTAATTTTGCACTTAGTTGATTGGTAAGTCACTGCAACAGGTAGAATTATCAGAGAAGTTTGCTTATTTTGTTTCCATGAGGTGGAAGGATGGTAATTTTGAACAGATTGGGAGGGGGATGGGATGGGGTGGGGTAAATCTGTGTATTAAGCATGATTTTTTGGAGATGTTGGATGAGTCTTGATTCTTACAAGGGGTGAGGTGATGTTGCCTGGTGATTTGTTCACCGTATCCCTGGTAATTTCCGCTGTTTCCATGATGATTTGCTCTGGTTTGATCCAGATCTGGAGGAAGGGTAGGTTTTTGGTGTTGATTTGATTAGTTGTGTAGGGGGGAGGGCGGGTGGGTGGTGGGGAGGGGCGTGTGGGTGGTGGGGAGCATGTGGGAGGGTATACTTGCGTGGGAGGTAAGGCCGGGGGGAAGGTGCGATGTGGAAAGTGCGTCGTGGGGGGATGGCATCTTTTTGTTGGGCCTTGTAGGGCGATCGGCCTGGTAAGTGGGCGGGTGATCAGCCTGGTAAGCGGGAAGGTGATCGACAGGATAGGATATGGTGTGGCACATTTCCTATTGGCCACGCTGTTGCCAAATATCACTGTCCAAGAATGTATTTGGAAACCCTATGACAGATTGCAAAAACGCCACACCACCTTGATGCCTTCCATTTAAATCCAACGACGGCTACACGTTCCAACCAGTCGTTTCCTTTTTTCTATCGCTGGTGTGTGGGCCGCTCCGCGCTCGCCTTGCTTGAACTGTCTCCCCCCAATACGCTGACTTAACTCCCCCCTCCCCCACCACTCCCGCCTCGCTCCGCTCTCTGTTCCTCGGCCGATCTGCCCCCGCTCTCTCTCCATTGACGCCGAGAGGCGGCGCCTTCTCCGGCCGATTCTTGGTGCAGCGCCGGGGTTCTGTTCCACCGGTGAGTCATCAATTCAATCCCCCTCACATCCGCCCGAGTAGTTCGTGATGTGTTTCTCGACGTCGTTAATGGTGGCATGTTTGTCGAGTTGGTCGCAGGTTACAACAGACTAGGAATGCGCCCAATACGTTCAATTCGTGGTGCATTTGCTATTTTTATCCCCTGTTTTGCATGCACATCGTTTAATCCTTAATTTTCCGTTTTCAATTTTGTGGGTCGTTGCCATAATTTTTGAACTGATCCCCTCTGCTACATGGCTCGATTTTGATTTCTAGGGTTTCCCCCTGATGCAAAACCATTATGTCTCCGTTCATGATTTGCCGCCGTTATCCTATGATGATTTCTGCCATTATTTTAGTCGCCGATAGGGTTTAGTGCTGGGATTTTACAAAGACTCTCATCACTCTGTATCTATGTTGGGCTCCATTTTATCACGCTCTTATGGTTGCAGTGAAGACATTGAATTACCACATGTATAATTATGTTGCTGGTGAGAATCCCATACTGTTTGTGTGTTTTATATGCAGTTCATGTCATTTTGTGTTTAGGTTGTCATGGTAGATTGTTTGTTCTAGCACTATTAGTGGCATATCGTTTCATGATGCATTTTGTGTTTCTAACTGATGGATGTGCCATCATTTAACTTACCTGAACTTTAATTGTAAATATTACCATCAGTGGTGTGAATAATTTATCAGGAGTCTACTATAAAATTTATCATGTCACTGATTTTTAATACTTAGTGTTGTGATGTCCAATATATGTGTGTTTTATATGCAGTTCATCTCGTTTTGTGTTTAGGTTGTCATGATGGATTGTTTGTTCTAGCACTATCAGTGGTGTATCGTTTCATGATGCATTTTGTGTTTCTAACTCATGGATGTGCCATCATTTAACTTACCTGAACTTTACTTGTAAATATTACCATCAGTGGTGTGAATAATTTATTAGGAGTCCACTATAAAATTTATCATGTCACTGATTTTTTTCATACTTAGTGCTATGATGTCCAATGTATGTGTTTGTGTGTAAGTTGTTGCCATCCCTAATTTGCATAAGTTATCTTGCCCGATACATACATTTTATCGGTGTATCATAAGCAAAAAAAATATCAGGTATTCAATATCTAGTAGAAGCACACATGTCCTTATTTGTTTTTCGTTCTTCTCTGTTGTTGATGAGTTATCTTGTTGTATGTTCACAAGTTACCAATGTATCTTAAGAATATGTGTGCGACTATTAATTCAACAGATATGCATCCTTTATGCTCACTTTTTTCTCTTTGTTATTCTTGTGTGACAGGTCATAATGCCAAGGAAGGGCAAATTAGATGATGACTTTGAGGAGGTGAACCCCTTAAAGAAGCATAAGCCTCCCGCAGATCGAAACAGGGCTTCTCCTAGGGCTCTTGTGACTGCCTGTAAGGACATGTCACATGAGAGAATGTCCATGATTGATGACATGGATTTCACTAGTCTGCGGAATATCAAGTGTGATAATCTGTTCAACCGGCTTTCTCAATGGCTTGCTGGTCTATACGACCCTGATTCCCGTGAGATCATTGTACCTAGTCATGGAAGGTTACCGGTCAATGAAGAGTCTGTGCATCGCATAATGGGTGTGCCCCGAGGTGATATTGCGGTGGATTTCAAGGTTCCTACAGATGAACAACTTGAGCTTGGCGGAGATATTTTTGGTGATCTTGGACATGCTCCTAAAATTGTTGATATATTAAATCTTATCTTGAGCACTAAACGGCATGCTGACAATTTCAAGCGCTTATGGCTTGTGCTTGCTGCCAACACTGTGATGGCGCCAACGACTTCCAACAAGATCAGCACCAGATGGTATTCTGTGTTGGTAAGCACATCTGGCTATCTTTCTAGTTCACACTTTTTATCTCTTTTCTTTTTGGTTTTCTACCTGGTAACTTTTTCGCTTCTTAGTCTGATGATTATGCACATATGCACTTGATAATTTCTGTCCCTTTGATTTTATTTTTTATGATCTGAAGTGTGATAATTATGTAGTAATGCACCTGATAACTTTTTCTAAAAGTGTGGTAATTATGTAGTAATGCACCTGATAACTTTTTCTGAAAGTGTGGTAATTATATAGTAATGCACCTGATAACTTTTTCTGAAAGTGTGGTAATTATATAGTAATGCACCTGATAACTTATTTATGCACCTGATAACTTTTTAATTTATGTACCTGCTAACTTCTGTGCATACATTCCACTATTGTTTCATGTGTTTTTTTTTCACAGCAAAATATTGGCAATGTAAAAAACCTCAGGTGGTGCAAATTTATTGCGGATCAGCTTCACAAAGCCCTTTCAAAAGGAAAGCCTACGACGGGCTGCCTCCTATTCTACAATGTTAGTCCCGTTATTCTTTTTTTTGTTCCCATGATTTTTGGATTGTATATCTTATTCCGCCAAACAGCTAGAATGTAATGACCTTTTCTGTTTTTCCAGCTTCTTTATATAGATGCTTTTGACTTAACTGGCCTTAGTATCATCTTGCCTAATTGTCCTTTTGCAAGTAATGTGTGGACGAATGAGTTGGCATCGAAAGTTCTCCGGATGGATGTCCAGATGGACAAGCTTTCTTATGGGAAATTACCGGTAATTTCCCATTGTCATTATTCTTACCTTCTATGTATTGCCATCTGTTTTATCACGATTTTTATTTATTTATTATTATATTTTTTCAGCTTAAGCCCCAATATGTCCAAGACTATTGCTTGTTTGTTGGCTTACAAGGTGTAGATAAATTCATGCGTGTTCATGCACCGCAAAACTGTTCTGAACGGGTATTTTACTCTTTTTGTGTGTTTGAATATTTTTCTTTTCCCTTTCCTGGTAAACATTGTTATAAAGACCTGGTAACTTTTATTGTTTTTAGGATGGTATGTTTTGTTTCATAGTTTGGATTCTCACTTTGAAATGACTTCTTTTGAGCTTATATTTGTGTGGTATTTTTAGTAGTTTTTGCATGGTAATTAGTTTCTCTCACAACCTGATTATTTGTTTTTTCATTCATGTTTTTTCTATCAGAAACTTGCTAAAGATTCTGCTATTGTGGGTTGCTTTTGTCTAGCATGGTTGGCCTCTTGGGTGGTCTTGTTAATGAGTTCATGTCCTTGGATAATGAAGACATCTCATGGATGTCTGGTGTGTTAGAGAGCCAACTCAAGGGTTTATCTTCTGCTGTCGGGAGGACTGCAAGTACCCGTCCTGCATCCCGCTCACGTCAAGTAAAAGATACCGGGAAGAAAATTGTTGAAGGTACAGATTCTGATCATGGGCATGATTATGGTGGTGGTGATGGTCATTCTGATGAAGAATTAGATTTTCACGTTCATTACCATGGTTCTTCAGGTGGACCCAACGGCCATGAGGCTTCAGGTAGTGGGGGTAGTGCTGGACCGAATGCCCATGATGCTTCAGGCAGTGGCGCAGCGACTGTAGATGTGGGTGCAACCATGTTCGCAACTGCCAGTGTGTCTGCAAGGTCAGCTGGAATTGATGGAACTACTACTGCAGGAACCGATCAGCCTCTCGAGTCTCAGATTATGCTTTTTGCATGTTTCGGGAATGTATCTAGTGATGGATTGCATAACTAGCCAGATATGGCGGATACTCAAAATGAGGCTGCTGTTGATGCTTCCATGAAGAGGTGCAGTTATTCTCTTGTCCGTAACTTGGATAAGCAATATTCCAGGCATCGCAAGAAATTACGCCTACCTTCTCCGCCCATGGCCACTGGTAAAACTGTTTCTGACCAGCCGTCGTCGGATGATACACATCGTTGTATCAAGGCAATGGTCCTCAATGAGCTTGGCATTGTAGGCCCTGATAAGGGCACTAACTCAGTAATTGCCAATCCCACTCGAAAGAAGCAACATCCTCGCAAGTTAGTTTCTCATCATCTGCTAGTTGTGTTCTTTTTATTTCATTTTTATATTGCACTTTTTGTACATATTTAGTTGTTGTTACTCTTTTGTGTTATAACTTTTCCTAGCACCTACCTTCTGATAATTAGAAGTAACTCTGTGTGGAAAGTTTTTATTCCTTAATAAGCATGTGTTCTTTTCTAAAATGATTAGTAATTATATCCTGGTAAGGCTGATAAGTTTTAGTAGTTATTTTCACGATAATAACTTTAGTTTTTTATTTGAACAATATGTAGTTTAACTTTGTTTGCATGATAATTTTAGTAATTATATGCTGGTAAGCATGTGTTATTTGTCTATGGTAACATTTTTCTCATGTGCACTATATCCTTTTCAAATAATAACTTGTCAGGGGTTCGAATGCTCCATCTATTAGTGTTGCCGACCTTCAGCAAACGCGGTCTACTAGTGTGGGTGTCACGTCTGAGGTGGTACCTAGTAATCATACACGTTCTTCAGCAGATATTGACTCGTCTGACACGTCATGCAGGTGATTATGAATGTTATTTTTTCTCACTATATAAAATCTAAATGATTTTGTCTATTTATTTATTTTTCTTCATAAATTAGGTGAATATATACCGGTAATTCAACTCTTTTATGCGTGGCATCATAAACTGTATGGAAAGGGCTGGTAGTTTTTATAGTCAAAGCTCTTATAAGATTACTATTATTTTTAGCATGATAAATTTGTTATCTTCATAGTTACCATCTTCATTAATGATTCGTGACGATGTTGATTTTTGCATTATGTGGATAACCAAGTTGGCCATAAGCTGACAAATAATGTGAATACAAGCTGGTAACTAATGTCAATATAAGCTGGTAACTAATGTTATATTAGCTGTTGTATAATGCAAATATAATCTGATATCTAATGTCAATATAAGCTGGTAACGAATGTTATATTAGCTGGTAACTAATGTTATTATAAGCTGGTAATGTTTCTTTTCTTGTGTGTAGGAATAAGACCAAGATTACTGTGAGAAAGGTAAAAAATCTTCTAAAGTTGCAGTTGCAACTAGGTCTTCTCCTTGTGTTGCTTCCAAGAACGTGAAAGATGATTTTAATGACCCGCCCTGGTCACTTCTCCAATGGCTGTTGTGCAAGCTAATTCTCCTGTGAGGAATTCACCAGATGCTGGTTTTGGAGATGTGGAAGAGCTCGCGGCAGCAGCCACTATTACTCAAGTGGTAGAAGAGATTGCCAATGTTGTTATTGGCACTGAAGCTGAAACTTCTGCTGATCAACCTCAAGGAATATCTCCTCCAATGAGCGCTGTCGTAGCTGAAACTTGTGCTGATCAAGATCAAGGATTTTCTCCTCCAATGAGTGCTGCCATAGCTGAAACTTTTGCTGATCAAGATCAAGGATTTGTTCATCCAATGAGAGTTGCCGTAGCTGAAGATGCCCAAGCTCCTGTCAAAATACCATGTGTTGTTCAAGCCCAAGTTGAATCTGCCCAATCCAATGTGGCAGTACCAGTTGAAACTGAAGATGCACTGTTTGTTGAAGATCAAGCTGGGGATGACAAAGTCGCCGCCCAAGAATTCAGCAGTAATGCAGATGTAGAAGATGTTGTTGCTGAGAGGGCCTACTGGGATTTCACCCCACCATCTTGTTCTCTTGGCCTGGATTTTGGCCCTAGACCGCCCATACCAGATTTTAATACGACGGCCGCAGTCCCAACTGCAGTACCAACACCACCCCTAGCGGTTGTTTCGACAACTCAAGCACCAGTAGTGGACCCAGCGGTTAGCAATGCTCCCCAAGACTGAGCAGCTGCAGCCCCAATTGATCAGATGCGGCAGCACCAAGAGATTTAAAGAATGCAGGAGATAATCCTGTTGACTCTAAGCCGGTTTCATGCTCTGAGCCTGCTGACCTTGGTAAGTGAAGGCATATACGTGTCTTCGCTTTATCATGAAAGGGTGATGGGATGGATGTCTGCTTTTTGAAGACCTTTTTTATGCTTTTAGTTTGATCATTGTGTGTATATTTATGCTCTTTTTTATCCTATGTATGGACAACCCCCCCCCCCTCTCACATGTAATGACTTCTGCTTTTGCGGGTGTGCTATGAAATGAACTATGTGTTTTTGTTTCACATTCGCTCTCTTTATTTTTTATGTTGTCTGGTGTGTGGATGTATTATATGCAATTATTATTGTTCATTATTCCTGGTAACTTTTACTAACATTTGACTAATAATTATAGCGCTCTACTTTTAACTGATAATTATAGCGCTCTACATGAGAGACATTGTACCTTGTTTTCTAGCTTACCATTTTATCATATGGTAATTTTCACCACGATAACCTCTTTGCGAATGTTGCGCTGGTATTTTTTGTTCTAACTAGATACCTACATGGTTTCATTTTTTTTGCTAACTAGCTACTTAAAATGGTAACATTTCTGATGACACCCTGATAACTTCTACTACCACCAAGCCAATAACTTGAACCCTTTTTATCTTTATTCCTGGTAACTTTTACTAACATCTGACTGATAATTATAGCGCTCTACTTTTAATTGATAATTATAGCGCTCTACATGAAAGATATTGTAGCTTGTTTTCTAGCTTACCATTTTATCGTATGGTAACTTTCACCATGATAACCTTTGCGAATGTTGCGTGATACGTCTCCAACGTATCTATAATTTTTTATTGTTCCATGCTATATTATTATCTGTTTTGAATGATTATCGGCTTTACTATACACTTTTATATTACTTTTGGGACTAACCTATTAACCGGAGACCCAACCCATATTGCTGTTTTATTTCCTGTTTCAGTATTTCAAAGAAAAGGAATATCAAACGGAGTCCAAACGGAATGAAACCTTCGGCATCGTGACTTTTTGGAAGAATATCGTCCTGGAGGCTTGGAGATCAAGTCAGAAGACCCTCGAGGAGTCCACGAGATAGGAGGGTGCAGCCCCCTCGAGCACCTCCCGACTGACTTCTTTCGCCTATGTATGCCTACGTACCCTAAAAACATCGAATATCAAGATAGATCAGGAGTTCCGCCGCCGCAAGCCTCTGTAGCCACCAAAAACCTCTCGGGAGCCCGTTCCGACACCCTGCCGGAGGGGGGATCCATCACCGGTGGCCATCTTCATCATCCCGGCACTCTCCATGATGAGGAGGGAGTAGTTCACCCTCAGGGCTGAGGGTATGTACCAGTAGCTATGTGTTTGATCTCTCTCTCTCGTATTCTCTCTATGGCACGATCTTGATGTATCCCGAGCTTTGCTATTGTAGTTGGATCTTATGATGTTTCTCTCCCTCTACTCTCTTGTGATGAATTGAGTTTCCCCTTTGAAGTTATCTTATCGGATTGAGTCTTTTATGAGAACACTTGATGTATGTCTTGCCGTGCTTATCTGTGGTGACAATGGGATATCATGTGCCTCTTGATGTATGTTTTCGTGACCAACTTGCGGGTTCCGCCCATGAACCTATGCATAGGGGTTGGCACACGTTCTTGACTCTCCGGTAGAAACTTTGGGGCACTCTTTGAAGTACTTTGTGTTGGTTGGATGAATCTAAGATTGTGTGATGCATATCATATAATCATGCCCACGGATACTTGAGGTGACAATGGAGTATCTAGGTGACATTAGGGTTTTGGTTGATTTGTGTCTTAAGGTGTTATTCTAGTACGAACTCTTTAATAGATCGATCCGAAAGAATAACTTTGAGGTGGTTTCATACCCTACCATAATCTCTACGTTTGTTCTTTGCTATTAGTGGCTTTGGAGTGACTCTTTGTTGCACGTTGAGGGATTGTTATATGATCTATCTATGTTATTATTGTTGAGAGAACTTGCACTAGTGAAAGTATGAACCCTAGGCCTTGTTTCCTATCATTGCAATACCGTTTGTGCTCACTTTTACTACTTGTTACCTTGCAGTTTTTATAATTTCAGATTACAAATACCCATATCTACTATCTATTTTGCACTTGTATCACCATCTCTTCGCCGAACTAGTGCACCTATACAATTTGCCATTGTATTGGGTGTGTTGGGGACACAAGAGACTCTTTGTTATTTGGTTGCAGGGTTGTTTGAGAGAGACCATCTTCATCCTACGCCTCCTACGGATTGATAAACCTTACGTCATCCACTTGAGGGAAATTTGCTACTGTCCTACAAACCTGTGCACTTGCAGGCCCAACAACGTCTACAAGAAGAAGGTTGTGTAGTAGACATCAAGCTCTTTTCTGGCGCCGTTGCCGGGGAGGTGAGTGCTTGAAGGTATATCTTTAGATCTTGCAATCAAATTTTTTTGTTTCTTGTTTTATCACTAGTTTAGTTTATAAAAGAAAATTACAAAAAAATGGAGTTAAGTTTGTCTCATACGCTTCGTCTTTTTAATATCTTTTGTGAGTTTGAAGGAAAGGAAAATTGTGCTCAAGTGCTACAAGAAGAATGCTTTAAAATGCTTGGTACTAAATCTTTGAATGATGAGCACGATTGCAATGTTGTTAGTATAAACTCCTTGAATATCCATAGTACTAATGATGATTGCTCTAGTCATGATGAAAATATATCTTATGAGCATGTCAACTTTTGTGGAGTGCATGTTTGCATGAACACACCAAATAGAGAAGATATATATTGCAAGAGGCATAAGTATTTAGAAATTAAGAAGTTGCAAGAAAGGCTAGATAAGAGTGCGGAGAATTTAAGATATCTTTCCCATTGTGAATTTTGCAATAAACAAGATCATTTACATCTCGAGTGCAAATTGTTTCATGATCGGATCGTGTCCAAAAATTGTGATGATTTGATCTCCCTTTCTCATTACAATGAACTTAGATTGCTTTTGGGTTGTGAAGAGTTGAAACGTTTAACTAAGCCTATTCCAGAATTTAATCTTAAGCATTTCCTTGATATTGATCTATAAAAGATTTATATGTTTTGTGCGGAGAATTGCATTGAAAATCCTTATATTGTCAATTACCTAAAGAAAAGAAAGCAAATGGAAGATGATGAGAATACTAATGAAAGGGAAGAGACTTCCCAATATCCTCCTATTATTTCTCATGATGAATCAGGTAACGAGGAGGAGCTTTCTATTCAACCAATCTCTTCAATAAGGAGCTCAAAGAGGAAGGTTGAATCCACACATAATGTGAAGAAGAAAAGGAAAAGAAGGGGCAACAAAGGTAAAAAGGTATCCCCTCCAAATGATGTTGCTCCTACTACTCATTGTGATGATGATAATTGCTATACTATTGGTGCTATCAATATTTTTAATGATGAGAGTGATTATGCTTATGATATGAAAGGGCCCAAGCTTGGGGAAGCTATGTTTGATGAGGATGAAATATTTGACAATATATTTGCTGAAATTAATGTTTGTCCCAAGCTTGGGGATGCTATGTTTAATGAAGATGATATTTTTAGCATCCCAAGTTTTGATATGCAAAGTTGTTATGATGATAGCATGCCTCCTACTTATGATGATTATATTGATGGAAGTGGGTTTGGAAGAGTGTCAACTTTAGGAAGTAGTGAATTTTGGAGGATGTTGAATCTTATTGTGATGAACATGAAGTGGATTTGGAAGAGTGTCAACTTTATTTAGTGATGATTCCACTATTTCGGAAGAGGTTCCAATTGATCATGAGAACAAAGTTGCTATCTATGATGATTATTGTGCTGACTTGTATGCTATTAGGAATGAAACTTGTCATCATGATTTTAGTTTTCAATTGGATTATGCCTCACATGATAATTATTTTGTTAAGTTTACTCCCACTATTCCGAATGAGAAGAATTTTGCTTATGTGGAGAGTAGTAAATTTTCTATGCAAGTAGATCATGAAAAGAATGCTTTAGGTGCTGGTTATATTGTTGAATTCATTCATGATGCTACTGAAAATTATTATGAGGGAGGAATATATGCTTGTAGGAATTGTAATAATATCAAGTTTCCTCTCTATGTGCTTAAAATTTTAAAGTTATGCTTGTTTTACCTTCCTATGCTAGTTAATTATTGTTCCCATAAGTTGTTTGCTCACAAAATACCTATGCATAGGAAGTGGGTTAGGCTTAAATGTGCTAGTTATATGCTTCATGATTCTCCCGTTATATTTCAATTCTTATCTTTTATGTGAGCACCATTGCCATCATCATGCCTAGCTGAAAAGGCATTAAAGAAAAGCGCTTGTTGGGAGACAACCCAATATTTACCCTTACTATTTTTGTGTGTCCACATGATTATTATACTGTATTAATCATGTTTTATAGCTTTTGTTTCAATAAAGTGCCAAGTAAGACCTTTAGGATAGCTTACGGTGATAGTTGTGTTGATCCTGCTAAGAATCAGAAACTTTTGCACCCAGTAAATTAGTTTTTTTAATTCACAGAAACGTGATTATGATCTGATTCCTTTTTCTATGGATTGGTACACAAATTTCTTAGGACTTCCTAATTTGGTAGAATTTTTGGAGTTCCATAAGTATACGTTTGATACAGATTACTACAGACTGTTCTGTTTTTGACAGATTCTGTTTTCTATGTGTTGTTTGCTTATTTTGATGAATCTATGAGTAGTATCGGAGGGTATGAACCATAGAGAAGTTACAATACAGTAGATATTACACCAATATGAATTTATAATGAGTTCATTACAGTACCTAAGTGGTGGTTTTATTTTCTTATACTAACGGAGCTTACGAGTTTTGTGTTGAGTTTTGTGTGGTTGAAGTTTTCAAGTTTTGGGTAAAAATTCGATGGACTATGGAATAAGGAGTGGCAAGAGCCTAAGCTTGGGGATGCCCAAGGCACCCCAAGGTAATATTCAAGGACAACTAAGAGCCTATGCTTGGGGATGCCTCGGAAGGCATCCCCTCTTTCGTCCTCGTTCATCGGTAACTTTACTTGGAGCTATATTTTTATTCACCACATGATATGTGTTTTGCTTGGAGCGTCATTTTCTTTTGTTAGTTTTTGCTTGCTATTATTTAGAATAATGTTTTGCATCTTTAATTTCAATAAAAATGTCAAGGATAGCCTTTGCCATGCTTATTTTGCTTGTATACATGTTGCTGTTTGAAAACAGAAAGTTTACCGCTGTTGCAAAAATTCCCTATAAAATTCAGAGAGTGGTATAATGTTGAATCTTTTTGCATATTGGGCTCTGATAAATTTATTGCAGTGGGAATTTTAGTTCATAATTTTTGGATTAAGGTAAGTATTGATACTCTTGCATTCTTTACAGACTGTACTGTTTTGACAGATTGCTTTTATGTTTGCATTGTTTGCATATATTTGCTTGTTTAATGATTCTATTTGAGGATAGAAGTATTAAATATGCATAGGAATTTAGTATGCAATGTTGAATAATAATGATAGTGATTTGTTACAGTAGAAAATGATAATGTTTTGCATTGGTTTATACTAACCTATCTCACGTGTTCTTGTTGAGTTTGTTGTGAATGAAGCTTTTGATAAAAAGAGAAACCATGCTATGAGAGGAATTAAGGAGATATAAAAGTTCAAGCTTGGGGATGCCCAAGGCACCCCAAGATAATATTTCAAGAAGTCTCAAGCATCTAAGCTTGGGGATGCCTCGGTAGGCATCCCACCTTTCTTCTTCAACAACTATCGGTTAGTATCGGTTGAGCCTAAGTTTTTGCTTCTTCACATGAGTTGTGCTATCCTTGCAATGTCATTTTATTTTGTTTTGCTTGCTATTTGAATAAGATACCAAGATCTGAAATTCTTTAATGAGAGAGAGTCTTCTTATAGTTACATAATTGTTTAGCTACTCATTGATCTTCACTTATATCTGTTGGAGTAGTTTGTCGTTTGCTCTAGTACTTCACTTATATCTTTTAGAGCACGGCGGTTGAGGGAGTCCTGGATTAGGGGGTGTCCGGATAGCCGAACTATCACCTTTGGCCGGACTCCTGCACTATGAAGATACAAGATTGAATACTTCGTCCCGTGTCCGGATGGGACTTTCCTCGGCGTGGAAGGCAAGCTTGGCGATACGGATGTGTAGATCTCCTACCATTGTAACCGACTCTGTGTAACCCTAACCCTCTTCGGTGCCTATATAAACTGAAGGGTTTTAGTCCGTAGGATGAACAACAATCATACCATGGGCTAGCTTCTAGGGTTTAGCCTCTCTGATCTCGTGGTAGATCTACTCTTGTACTACCCATATCATCAATATTAATCAAGCAGGAGTAGCGTTTTACCTCCATCGAGAGGACCCAAACCTGGGTAAAAACATCGTGTCCCTTGTCTCCTGTTACCATCCGCCTAGATGCACAGTACGGGACCCCCTACCCGAGATCCGCCGATTTTGACACCGACATTGGTGCTTTCATTGAGAGTTCCTCTGTGTCGTCATCTTTAGGCCCGATGGCTCCTTCGATCATCAACAACGACGCGGTCTAGGGTGAGACTTTTCTCCCCGGACAGATCTTCGTACTCGGCGGCTTTGCACTTCAGGCCAATTCGCTTGGCCATCTGGAGCAGATTGAAAGCTACGTCCCTGGCCATCAGGTCAGATTTGGAAGTTTAAACTACACGGCTGACGACCGCAGAGACTTGATCTTCGACGGGTTCGAGCCACAGCCAAGCGCGCCGCACTGTCACGATGGGCATGATCTAGCTCTGCCGCCGGGCAGTGCCCTGGAGGCAGCACCAGTGTCCGCTCCGACCCTTGGCTCGGAGCCGACTGCGCCGATCGAGGACGGGTGGCTGGACACCGCCTCGGGGGCTGCTATCTCTATGGTGATTGAGCCGAACACCAACCCTGTCCTTTGCGAAGCTCGTGACTCCAAGGTGTCGGACTCCTCTCCGGACTCCGAACCTTCCGCGCCCCTGCCAATCGAATCCGATTGGGTGCCGATCATGGAGTTCACTGCCGCGGACATCTTTCAGCACTCGCCCTTTGGCGACATCCCGAGTTCGCTAAAGTCTCTCTCTTTATCAGGAGATCCCTGGCCGGATAATGGTCAGGAAGGTTGGGATGCAGACGACGAAGAAATTCAAATCCCACCCACCACCCACTTCGTAGCCACTGTCGATGATTTAACTGACATGCTCGACTTCGACTCCGAAGACATCGACGGTATGGACGACGATGCAGGAGACAACCAAGAACCAGCGCCTACAGGGCACTAGAAGGCCACCTCATCGTACTGCATATACATGGTGGACATCCCAAAATATGGGAATGGCGATGGAACAACGGAGGATGACCCCTCCAAGAAACAGCCTAAGCGTCGGCGTCAGCGGCGCCGCTCTAAATCCCGCCACAGCAAAAACGGTGATTCCGGCACGGGAGACAATAACACCCTGGAAAGTGCCGAAGACAACCCCCTCCAGCAGGATTCGGCGCAGGAGGATGGAGAAGCCATCCCTCATGAGAGAGCGGCAGACGGAGAGGTAGAGGACGATAATTACATGCCTCCCTTCGAAGACGAGGCAAGCCTCAACGACGATGAATCTGTCGTGCCTGAGGATCCCGTCGAACAGGAGTGTTTCAAACGCAGGCTTATGGCCATGGCAAGCAGCCTCAAGAAAAAGCAGCAACAGCTTAGAGCTGACCAAGACTTGCTAGCCGACAGATGGACTTAAGTCCTTGCGGCCGAAGAGTATGAACTCGAACGCCCCTCCAAGAGCTACCCAAAACGCAGGCTGCTACCCCGATTAGAGGAGGAAGCACCTAAACCTACATCACCAGCGCATGATACGGCCGACCGGCCACCTCGTGGCCGCGACAGAAAGGCCTCTCGGCCCTCCACTCAAGCCGCACCCTGGCGCCACTCAAAAAATACCAAGGCACGGAGAAGTGCGCCAGACCTGCGAGATATATTGGAGGACAGGGCAAGGCAAACAAGATCGATCTACGGATCGCGTGGGTGCCCCACGATACGTGATGATAACCGTCACTCCGGATATGGCAATTCCGACCGGGCCGAACACAGTAGACAAAGCTCATTTGAGTTGTGTCGTGATATAGACCAATACAGAGGCGCCGCACACCCACTATGCTTCATAGACGAAGTGATGGATCATCAAATCCCTGAGGGTTTCAAACTCATAAACATTGAATCATACGATGGCACAACAGATCCTGCGGTCTGGATCGAGGACTATCTCCTTCATATCCACATGGCCCGCGGTGATGATCTACACGCCATCAAATACCTCCCACTCAAGCTTAAAGGACCAGGTCGGCATTGGCTTAACAGCTTGCCAGCAGAGTCAATTGGTTGTTGGGAAGACCTGGAAGCCGCATTCCCTTATGTGCGACCACCAGACGTCGATGACCTAAGCCACATAATTCAGCAGCCAGAGAAACCGGCCAGACAATTCTGGACACGGTTCCTAACCAAGAAAAATCAAATCGTCGACTGTCCAGATGCAGAGGCCCTTGCAGCCTTCAAACATAACATCCGCGACGAGTGGCTTGCCCGACACCTAGGACAGGAAAAGCCGAAATCCATGGCAGCCCTCACAACACTCATGACCCGTTTTGCACGGGAGAGGACAGCTGGCTAGCTCGTAGTAACAAGATGACCAAGGGCCCTGGTAATTTGGATACTAAGGACAGTAACGGCAGGTCGCGTCACAACAAGAACAAGCACCGCATTAATGGCGATAATGCTGAGGATACAGCAGTCAATGCCAGATTCAGAGGCTCTAAACCCGGTCAGCGGAAAAAGCCATTCAAAAGAAATACTCCAGGCCCGTCCAATTTGGACCGAATGCTCGATCACTCGTGCCAGATACACGGCACCCCTGAAAAACCAGCCAACCACACCAACCAGGATTGTTGGGTGTTCAAGCAGGCAGGCAAGTTAAATGCCGAAAACAATGACAAGGGGCTGCATAGCGACGACGAGGAGGAGCCCCGGCCGCCGAACAATAGAGGACAGAAGGGCTTCCTCCTACAAGTGCAGACGGTGAACATGATATATGCAACCCACATACCCAAAAGGGAGCAGAAGCATGCACTAAGGGACGTATATGCGATGGAGCCAGTCGCCCCAAAGTTCAACCTGTGGTCCTCCTGCCCGATCACTTTTGATCGAAGGGACCACCCCACTAGCATCCGCCATGGAGGATTCGTCGCATTGGTTCTAGACCCAATCATTGACGGATTTCACCTCACCAGAGTCCTGATGGACGGCGGCAGCAGCCTGAACCTGCTTTATCAGGATACAGTGCGCAAAATGGGCATAGACCCCTCAAGGATTAAACCCACAAAAATGACCTTTAAAGGCGCCATACCAGGTGTAGAGGCCAACTGCACATGCTCAGTCACACTTGAAGTGGTCTTCGGATCCCCGGATAACTTCTGAAGCGAAGAATTAATCTTCGACATAGTCCCGTTCCACAGCAGCTATCACGCACTGCTCGAACGAACCGCATTTGCAAAGTTCAATGCGGTGCCGCACTACGCATACCTCAAGCTCAAGATGCCAGGCCCTCGAGGAGTCATTACGGTCAACGGAAACACCGAACGCTCTCTCCGAACAGAGGGGCATACGGCCACCCTTGCGGCGGAAGTAAAAAGCAGCCTCTCAAGGCAATTCTCAAGTCCGGCTATTCAACGTCCGGACACCGTCAAGCGCGCCCGGAGTAACCTATAACAAGACCACCTGGCACGTTCCGAGCACGCGTAGCAATGCGGCCCCAACCCCAGCCCTCGCAAAATTGCGAAACCAGTACTACGCGTACATAATTACGCTCTGGAAATACCATGGGCATAGGGGGAGGGGCACGACCACGGCAGGCCCAGAATGTGGCTCAACCGCACCAGGGGCTCCCGATTGTGTCATTCTTTTTTCTCTTACTTTCAGGACTCCTTTCTCAAGAAGCCCTGTCCGGTAGTAGAATCGCCGAACACACGATGCAACAGCCAGGGAAGCAGAAAGCTACGTCGAGTGTCCAGGTGGTCTCTATAACAAGCAGTATACTTGTTTCACATATCATCCCGCAGCTCGCCCCTGGAGGGGGACATGTCAAATAGTCCCGTCCATTGCTTATCGCACTATTTGCATCGTTCTGCTTTTACCGCAGCCTTTTTAAATAAACAATACATAGCTTCTGCCTATTATTGCATTCCTTTTTTATCTATATATGTTCACTTATGACATGTTGCACCCGTACACTTTGGTACGGCCAAATACACCAGGGGCTTAAGTACCCCAATATATGGTGTGATAAGTCCGAACACTTTCACAAGTTCGTCACCCCGAACTTATAGAATTATATGCATCGGCTCCGAATCATGTCTTGGGTCAATAGTTGGGTTTGCCCGGCTCCCATGTTTTGGTACCTTACGTTCCATTATATCGGCTAAGGTAGCGCTGGGAGAACCACTGCAATTGTGCCCCGGTTGAGCTGGGTTAAGCACCTCAGTGGAGAAAGCTAAAACTGACTGTCATGATAGGGCGAGAGCCGGTCGCTGTTCGAGAGGTTTTCGAGTCCCTAAAGACTTATGCCGCTTAGAGCGAGGAGTTGGCTTTGTCCGGCCCAGGCGTGGATAGCGCCCCGAACTCGGTCTTCCGTATACCAGGGGCTTCGCTAAAATTTAAAATTATAGAATTCTATGGCTAAGTGACAGTGTTCAAGCATTATAGTCTGGTTGCCTCGTTCGTTGCGTTGAGCGCCTCCCTCGAAGGACCCAAGAATGGGAAAAAGAGCGCTCAAGTTTATCCCGAACACCCCAGCACTCGTGGCATGGGGGCAGAAGCCGACGACTCACCATCTCTCAAATTTAATAAACGCCGCACATAAGGTAATATTTTAAATTCACAAGCGTTGCTTAGCGCATTTGAACAAGTTTTCAGCGTACAGGATAACAAATGCGAGTTTACTCAAAAATTACATCTTCGGAGCATTCACCCGCTATAAGGTGGGCACCCTTCAGGACGCCCTCATAATACATCTCGGGCTTGTGATACTCCTTGCCCAGTGGTGGTCTGTCCGTCACAAGCTTCTCAGCGTCCATCTTGCCCCAGTGCACTTTAGCACGGGCAAGGGCCCTACGGGCACCTTCGATGCAGATGGAGCGCTTGATGACTTCAATCCATATACAGGCGTCCACCAGCCGCCTCACCAGCCCGAAGTAGCTCCCAGGCATGGCTTCCTTAGGCCACAACCGAACTATGAAGCCCTTCATGGCCTGTTCGGCCACCTTATGGAGCTCGACCAGCTGCTTTACCTGGTCGCTCAAGGGCACCGAGTGACCGGCCTCAGCATACTGAGACCAGGACACCTTCTCCGTCGAACTCCCCTCCTCGGCTCGGTAGAACGCGGCAGCATCGGACACACTGCAGGGCAGATCTGCGAATGCTCCTGGAGAGCTCTGGATTCGGGTAAGTAACAGATAATTCACTTTCACGTGCTTGCTTTGCATGAAGAATGCCTTACCCGCCGCTATCTTCTTCAACGCCTCAATTTCCTGGAGGGATTTTTGGGCTTCGGCCTTAGCGGCGTTGGCGCTCTCAAGGGCCGAGGCAAGCTCGGACTCTCGAGTCTTTGAGTCACGCTCCAAACTCTCGTGTTTTTCCACGAGAGCCTGGAGCTCTTGCCGCACCTCCACCACCCGCGCCTCCTGCTTCCCTCGCTCAGTGCGCTCCGCGGCCGCATTGCTTTCGGCCTTGGACACCGCTTCCTTCAGGGTCGCCACCTCGTTCGTGGCCCCTGCAATACTCACGTTATTCCTGTCATTTTTGGCAACCACATCTTTTATATACTTCCATAAGGTATTACTTACCTTCCCTATCCTCGAGCTGCTTTTTGGCAAGGCCGAACTCGTTCTCGGACCGCTCGAGGCTCTGCCTCAATGCATTGACCTCCGCAGTCAGTGTGGCATAGGTCAGCAGTGCAGCCTGCATTCCCATATTGACATACCTATCTTAGACTCATGCGTACATCTTTTAGATCCTCGGTTCGGCTTTTCTTTCCGAACACCAAACAGAGCATCAGGGGTTACTGTCTATGTGGTAATATTTTTACATATCTTAAATACATACCTCAAATCCTGTTAGAAGGCTGGCACGGGCTTCAGTCAGCCCGCTCTTGGCGGACTGAACTTTCTGGATCACCACACTCATAACAGTGCGGTGCTCCTCGTCGATGGAGGCGCTGTTAAGCGCCTCCAGCAAATTATCCAGTGCCTCCGGTTGGACGGAGGTCACGGGTGTCGCAGTCTTGCCCTTCTTATGAAGGGGCCGCCTGCCGGACTCCGGAACCACTGAAGGTTCCGGTGCAGAGTCCGGCCCAGGGCCGGACTTAGAGCCCTTTGGGGTTTTATCCCCCTTGCGCCTGGAGTCCGGGAGGTTGCCTTGCGGTGCCTCCTGGACCACCTCCTCCTGGTTGGGCCCCTTTTGGGACCCCACCTCGGCGTCATCCGCAACGCGAGGAGAGGAGGCAGCCGGAAGTGAGGTGCTATTCACGTCCGACGAATCCAGGGAGCCGCTCATTGAAGCATCGAGCCCGTCCTTGGGCGGGCTGTAGGGTTATATTCGGCGTTAGGAGATTCTGTGTGACAAATGAAACGCCATGAGTTATTCTGGTATCCGGATGCTTATGATTTCGCCAGGGGCTTAGCCCTCGGTGGCCACTCCTCCTCGCCGTCATCGGTGTTGGTGGAGTAGTCCGGAGGGAGGGTCCTTCCCTTCTTGGACCCTCCGGCCTCCCCAGTTGGGGCGGCCTTCCTTTTCTTCTCTCCCCCCGTTGGGGGAGAGGCCTCTTTTTCCTCCTCCTCGTCTTCGCGGGAGGAGTCTGCCTCGGAGTCATCGGACGATGAGTCCGACAACACCTGGCGCCGGGAACTCCTTCGAGTTCCCGTGGCCTTCTTCTTGGCATTCTTCTCCGGCACCACGTGAGGTGCCGGAACCAGCAGCCCCGTCAATCGGGCGTCCGCTGGGTCTTCTGGCAAGGGAGCCGGACAGTTAACCTGCCCGGACGTCTTCTGCCAATCCTGTCAAAGGCAAGGGAGTTTAGATCCCGCATAGAGTCGAACTATGGAAAACAAGAGTCCCATAAAGGGTAAAGTAGCTTACCTCGCTGGCTTGACACTGCGAGCTGAATCCGTGATCTTCGGTAGCGGATGCGGGAGCCTCGGCACCCTTGAACAGCACCTTCCAGGCATCTTCGTACGTAGTGTCGAAGAGTCTGCTCAAGGTTTGGTGCTGTGCTGGATCAAACTCCCACAAGCAAAAGGCTCGTTGTTAGCACGGGAGGATCCAGCGGATGAGCATGACCTGGACTACGTTGACAAGCTTGAGCTTCTTGTTCACCAGGTTTTGGACGCAGGTTTGAAGTCCGGTCAGCTCTTCCGAATTACCCCACATCAAGCCCGTCTCTTTCCAGGAGGTGAGCCGTGTAGGGAAGCTATATCGGAATTCGGGGGCCGCTGCCCATTTAGGGTCACGCGGCTCGGTAATGTAGAACCACCCCGATTGCCACCCCTTTATGGTCTCCACGAAGGAGCCCTCGAGCCATAGGACGTTGGCCATCTTGCCCACCATGGCACCTCCGCACTCCGCTTGGCGGCCGCCCACTACCTTCGGCTTGACATTGAAGGTCTTCAGCCATAAGCCGAAGTGGGGCTGGATGCAGAGGAAGGCCTCGCACACGACGATGAACGCCGAGATGTTGAGGATGAAATTTGGGGCCAGATCGTGGAAATCCAGGCCGTAGTAGAACATGAACCCCGGGACAAATGGGGAAGTGGAAAACCTAGTCCGCAGAGGAAGTGGGTGAGGAACACCACCCTCTCATGGGGCCTGGGGGTGGGGATGAGCTGCCCCTTGTCAGGAAGCCGATGCGCGATGTCGTTGGACAAGTATCCGGCCTTCTGCAGCTTTTTGATGTGCCCCTCCGTGACGGAGGAGGCCATCCACTTGCCTCCCGCTCCGGACATGGCTGGAGAAGGTTGAGGTGGGATGTGCAGACTTGGGCGCTGGAGCTCGAGTGCGCGGAAATGGATGAGCAAAGGAGGAAGAAGGCATAGGTAAAAAGGTGGATCCTTATCCCCTTATATGGGCGGACGAAGCTATGCGTCCCCACCAGCCTGGTAAAACTCGCTTATCTCCCAAGCGTCGTAATCAATGGTGCGGTTGGGTTACCCACGCCCGTATTGATGAGAATCCTGGAATAAGGGGACACGATCTCTGCTTTGACAAGACATGCCAAGGAAACCGCCTCGCTAAACGCGCTAAGCTGGGACAGTAAAAATGATTCGAATAAAGGCTTGGCCGTGGTGTGATGTCACGCCACGGAATACGTCAGCAGATTGAATTTGTGTAAACATTATTCTCTCTACGGTGGCATGTGGAACTTACTTTGCAGAGCTGGACACTATCCTTGTGTTCAAAATCCTCTATGAAGTATTCGGAGGAGGAACCCGCCTTGCAATGCCGAAGACAATATGCGCGCCGGACTCGTCGTCATTGAAGCCTGGTTCAGGGGCTACTGACGGAGTCCTGGATTAGGGGGGTGTCCGGATAGCCGAACTATCACCTTTGGCCGGACTCCTGGACTATGAAGATACAAGATTGAAGACTTTGTCCCGTGTCCGGATGGGACTTTCCTTGGCGTGGAAGGCAAGCTTGGCGATACGGATGTGTAGATCTCCTACCATTGTAACCGACTCTGTGTAACCCTAACCCTCTTCGGTGCCTATATAAACCGAAGGGTTTTAGTTCGTAGGACGAACAACAACCATACCATAGGCTAGCTTCTAGGGTTTAGCCTCTCTGATCTCGTGGTAGATCTACTCTTGTACTACCCATATCATCAATATTAATCAAGCAGGAGTAGGGTTTTACCTCCATCGAGAGGGCCCGAACCTAGGTAAAAACATCGTGTCCCTTGTCTCATGTTACCATCCGCCTAGACGCACAGTACGGGACCCCCTACCCGAGATCCGCTGGTTTTGACACCGACAGCGGTGGTTTTATTTTGTAGAAATTAATGAACTCTCATGCTTCACTTATATTATTTTGAGAGTCTTAAGCAGCATGGTAATTTGAATGAAAACTATCATAGGAGGTGAATTGGATGCTATGATTAATTTGATACTTGATAATTGTTTTGAGATATGGAGGTAGTGATATTAAAGTCATGCTAGTTGGGTGATTATGAATTTAAAGAATGCTTGTGTTGAAGTTAGCAAGTCTCGTAGCATGCACGTATGGTTAAAGTTATGTAACAAATTTGAAACATGAAGTGTACCTGGCTTGTGCATCCATATGAGTGGCGGTCGGGGACAAGCGATGGTCTTTTCCTACCAATCTATCCCCCTAGGAGCATGCGTGTACTGCTTGATTTTTGATGACTTCTAAATTTTTGCAATAAGTATATGAGTTCTTTTGACTAATGTTGAGTCCATGGATTATACACACTTTTATCTTTCCACCATTACTAGCCTCTTCGGTACCGTGCATTGCCCTTTCTCACCTTGAGAGTTGGTGCAAACTTCGCCGGTGCATCCAAACCCCGTGATACGATACGCTCTATCACACATAAGCCTCCTTATATCTTCCTTAAAACTGACACCATACCTACCTATTTATGGCATTTCCATAGCCATTCCGAGATATATTTCCATGCAACTTTCCACCGTTCCGTTTATCATCATCATGACATACATTACTTTTGTCAGATTGCCATTGCATGATCATGTAGTTGACATCGTATTTGTGGCAAGGCCACCATGCATTATTTTTCATACATGTCACTCTTGATTCATTGCACCACCCCGATACACCGCCGGAGGCATTCATATAGAGTCATATCTTGTTCTAGTTTCGAGTTGTAATTCATATGTTGTAATCAATAGAAGTGTGATGATCATCATTATTAGAGCATTGCCCAAAGAAAAAAAGAAAAAAGAAGAAAGGCCAAAAGGAAAAAAAAGAAAGGCCCAAAAAAAGAAAAAGAAAGAAAAGAAAAGAAAAAAGAAAAAAAAGAAAATAAATGAAAGGGCAATGCTACTATCTCTTTTCCCACACTTGTGCTTCAAAGTAGCACTTTGTCCTTCATATAGTGAGTCTCATAGGTTTTCTTTTTCATACTAGTGGGAATTTTTCATTATAGAACTTGGCTTGTATATTCCTACGATGGGCTTCCTCAAATGCCCTAGGTCTTCGTGAGCAAGCAAGTTGGATGCACACCCACTAGTTTTCTTTTGTTGAGCATTCATTTATAGCTCTAGTGCATCCGTTGCATGGCAATCCCTACTCCTCATGTTGACATCAATTGATGGGCATCTCCATAGCCCATTGATTATCCTCGTCAATGCGAGACTTTCTCCTTTTTTGTCTTCTCCACACAATCCCCATCATCATATTCTATTCCACCCACAGTGCTATATCCATGGCTCACGCTCATGTATTGCGTGAAGATTGAAAAAGTTTGAGATTATTTAAGTATGAAACAATTGCTTGGCTTGTCATCGGGGGTATAGAAGTCGGGAACATCTTTGTGTGACGAAAATGAAGCATAGCCTAACTATATGAATTTGTAGGGATGAACTTTCTTTTGCCATGTTATTTTGAGAAGACATGATTGCTTTGATTAGTATGCTTGAAGTGTTACTATTTCTTTTATCAATATGAACTTTTATTTTGAATCATTTGGAACTGAACATTCATGCCACAATAAAGAAAATTACTTTGAGAATCATACTAGGTAGCATTCCACATCAAAAATTCTGTTTTTATCATTTACCTACTCGAGGACGAGCAGGAATTAAGCTTGGGGATGCTTGATACGTGTCCAACATATCTATAATTTTTGATTGTCCCATGCTATATTATTATCTGTTTTAAATGATTATGGGCTTTATTATACACTTTTATATTACTTTTGGGACTAACCTATTAAACGGAGGCCCAGCCCATATTGTTGTTTTATTGCCTGTTTTAGTATTTCGAAGAAAAGGAATATCAAACGGAGTCCAAACGGAATGAAACCTTCGGCATCGTGATTTTTTGGAAGAATATCGTCCTGGAGGCTTGGAGATCAAGTCAGAAGACCCTCGAGGAGCCCACGAGATAGGAGGGCGCCCCCCCCCCCCCCACACACACACACAAGGCGCGGCCCCTGTCTCGTGGACCCCTCGAGCACCTCCCGACCGACTTCTTTCGCCTATATATGCCTATGTACCCTAAAAACATTGAATATCAAGATAGATCGGGAGTTCCGCTGCCGCAAGCCTTTATAGCCACCAAAAACCTCTCGGGAGCCCGTTCCGGCACCCTGACGGAGGGGGGATCCATCACCGGTGGCCATCTTCATCATCCCGGCGCTCTCCATGACGAGGAGGGAGTAGTTCACCCTCGGGGCTAAGGGTATGTACCAGTAGCTATGTGTTTGGTCTCTCTCTCTCTCTCGTGTTCTCTCTATGGCACGATCTTGATGTCTCCCGAGCTTTGCTATTGTAGTTGGATCTTATGATGTTTCTCCCCCTCTACTCTCTTGTGATGAATTGAGTTTCCCCTTTGAAGTTATCTTATAGGATTGAGTCTTTTATGAGAACACTTGATGTATGTCTTGTCGTGCTTATCTGTGGTGACAATGGGATATCATGTGCCTCTTGATGTATGTTTTGGTGACCAACTTGCGGGTTCCGCCCATGAACCTATGCATAGGGGTTGGCACACGTTCTTGACTCTCCGGTAGAAACTTTGGGGCACTCTTTGAAGTACTTTGTGTTGGTTGGATGAATCTGAGATTGTGTGATGCATATCGTATAATCATGCGCACAGATACTTGAGGTGACAATGGAGTATCTAGGTGACATTAGGGTTTTGGTTGATTTGTGTCTTAAGGTGTTATTCTAGTACGAACTCTTTAATAGATCGATCCGAAAGAATAACTTTGAGGTGGTTTCGTACCCTACCATAATCTCTATGTTTGTTCTCCGCTATTAGTGGCTTTGGAGTGACTCTTTGTTGCATGTTGAGGGATTGTTATATGATCTATCTATGTTATTATTGTTGAGAGAACTTGCACTAGTGAAAGTATGACCCTAGGACTTGTTTCCTATCATTGCAATACCGTTTGTGCTCACTTTTACCACTTGTTGTTACCTTGTTGTTTTTATAATTTCAGATTACAAATACCCATATCTACTATCTATTTTGCACTTGTATCACCATCTCTTCGCCGAACTAGTGACCTCTACAATTTGCCATTGTATTGGGTGTATTGGGGACACAAGAGACTCTTTGTTATTTGGTTGCACGGTTGTTTGAGAACGACCATCTTCATCCTACGCCTCCTACGGATTGATAAACCTTAGGTCATCCACTTGAGGGAAATTTGCTACTGTCCTACAAACCTGTGCACTTGCAGGCCCAACAACGTCTACAAGAAGAAGGTTGTGTAGTAGACATCATTGCACTGGTATTTTTTTGTTCTAACTACATACCTACATGATTTCATTTTTTTGCTAACTAGCTACTTAAAATGGTAACATTTCTGATGACACCCTGATAACTTCTGCTACCACCATGTTGATAACTTCATCCCTTTTTTCTTTATTGTTGCTGGAAATACACTCCCATCCTTTCCGTGCACACACACACCATTCTAATACATTCATGCTGCCCCTTTAACTATCCTGACACCCCTCATTTTCTTCTCATTTTCTCTCTACAGTAATTATATCATCATTCTATACTATCTATCACTTTTTTCTTTAGCTGTTTTTCCACATATTTGACATTCTTTTTTGGGTTCGCAAAATGACCTGATCACAAATTTTTGAAGAGCGTCGAGTTCGAGTTTATGATGCGGATGTTGAAGACGATGATGTAATTATGTGGGTTGAAGAAGTCGAACGTGCCACTGCTAGAGCAAAAGCAAATTATGCTTTTGTAAAAGGTACTGATAGGAAGACTTTTTGTATCAAACGTTCTCCTATTGCCAACCTTGATAACATCATTTTATTCATGCTGATAATTTACTATTCTAATCTCTGATAAGTTCTTTTCTTTTTTTTCCCATAATTTTTCTTTTTACCAATCCCAACTCTGATAACTCCCTTCACTTTTCTTATAGACCACCCCATCAGCCCTAAATTTGTTACACCAGTTATTCACTCTCCCAATGGTAATCATTCAGCCAGTGTGATTCCTAAATCATACATTTGGAAAGTTAAGGTAAGCCTCCCATCGCAGTTCCTTCTGCCTCCATATTGTGGTCTCACAGCACCTGCACTCGAAGAGGTTATTTACGCAGAAGTTATCAAGCACACCACTGATTCAGTTGACTCTAGGATAAAATAGTAATTATATTTACTATTTTCTTTTTCTCTAGTATTTTGACCCCTCACTGGCAAAATATTGGCTTATATACTATTTTTTCTTTGCTTGCTTTCCAGTATTACGGTTATTGACATCGATGGGCGATGGGTCACATTGGAGGAGCTTGCTAATAGTGTAATAGAAGGTGGTCATGTTTCGAATAATATTGCAGAGCTCCATATCTGAACTCTTTCTAATTCTGTACCCCCAGGGAAGATAATATTTCCATGGTTGCTGTCAGTATATCTTCTTATATGTGATTTCACGAGCAAGTTCTGAATCAAACATTTCCGTCGTGATGTAAACTACATACTTAGTCACCAAAATCAGGTACATTTTTTTATGTAAACTACATACTTTTCTGCTTTTAAATCCTACAAGCTGTTTTTTAATTGGTATAACCCCCAATTTTATTAGGCTTTTAATTTGGTTTTGTCACACATCGTACCACTAAAGAATTTTAGATGGTACCTAGTTATGTTACTTTTCTGTGGTAACTTTCATGTATGCCTACTGGTAACATACGTTGTCAGTGTTCTAATAACTTGCCTTTTTAACTGTAAATGCATTGGTAACTTCTTGTGTTCATGTGTTCGCATTTTTTTAATAGCTTTTGTTTTCAACACTGCAAAAGTTGGGACTCTACCAAAGGACGGGCATTGGTATGTCCTATCCCTTAATCTCAAGGCAAAACGATTTGAAGTTCTTGATTCTCTTCGTCCACAAGATAGCGCTTCGCTCATCACACATGCGACGAAGCTTATGAATGGTATTAAAAAAGCCTGGTTGATTGCGTACAAGGACTCGAGTAAGCAGATCCAAGACTATGATGTTGTGTACATCGTTGTGTTCAAACAGGACAATTGGTTAGTTGTTTTGGCTAGTACTCCATCATTTTTTTCCATCTAAATACCAAGTAACTTAGTAGTGTAGCATTTTAAAAGTTCGTTCACCTTTTTGCATATCTTATTTTTCTTTTAACACACTTTTTGTTTTTCTCCTTACAGCACTGATTTTGGTTTCTTCCGTTCAAGATCTTGGAGTTCTGGGATGGTAAAAATATCCCGGCAATAACTCAAGAGCAGGTCCCGGCACTGAGGAAGATATTGACAAGCATGTGGCTTGACCATCCTCTTAACAAATGCACACAATGGCGCTATCACTTGTTCAACAAGGAGTAATTGAGGTGAGAGATTTGCACCAATATAAGTTTGAATTTATGTAACGATGATAGTTTTATACATTTTTTTCTTTGCTGATTACTATCTTTTTATACATTTTTTGATGATAACTTATTTTAGTCCTTGTTGATAACATACTTTATCAGGTGTTGATAACTTTCTATTTCATGGCGTCATAACATTTTGCTCACAAATAAAGAACGATAACTAATCTCATTCTCATTTCTGAAAATCCCCATTACATTTTGGACGATAACTTTCCTATTTCAGTGCTGATAACTTTTCATTACATGGCGTCACAACATCGTTTACACAATAAAATGGGTAAAATTGATAAGTAAATCGATAACTTGCACTTCAATGCCCATCTAACTTTTTTGCACTTCTAGTTTCTCAGTGCGGTATGGGTGAGGTACATTTGCGTTTATCATGTTTTGTCGACCCGCACACTCTTCATTTCCTATCTTTTTTTGGTTTTGCAATGTCAAATGGGTGCTAAAATCTTTTCTCTCTTGGACGCCCTTTCGTAGTAGACTTTGGTGGGTCTAGTATCACTCTTGTGTTTGATGATTGGGATCCCTCGGTATGTGAGCCCTGGAACTGAAAAATATTGCCAGAAACATGTGTGACACGAATGCTTCCTTGATGCGCTACTGGGACACCTTCAGTAGCACTAGTCCCTGGTGGTGAAGAAAACATTTCTGCTTCTTTTCCCTCATCTTTTTCCTTTCTTGCTTTCTTTATCTGCCTCTTTTTTTAGCGCATCCATGTCGTCTCTGAAAGCATTAAGGTGTTTCCTTGCCAATGCCATCCCTTCATCAGTAGTGCAAGCATCTTTTGCTTGTTCCTTGAAATCATTCAGAATAGATGTATATCTCATGATATTTTTTTCCTTCCTCTGTCATATCCTTCTTAACTGTTGGCTGTTGGTAATCAGGCTCAACAAGATCCTCCTCTGGATCCCATGTCCACCTATCTAGGATATACCTCCTCAGTATCTCGTAGACTCCAATCTGTTCCATTACTTGTAGTATGTGTGCGCACAATAGCCCATCGTGATCAAACTTGCAGAAGTGCATGAGTGTTGGGGAACGTTGCGGAAAATAAAAAAAATTCTACGTTTTCACCAAGATCCATCTATGAGTTCATCTAAGCAACGAGTGATAGGAGTGCATCTACATACCTTTGTAGATCGCGAGCGGAAGCGTTCAAGAGAACGGGGATGATGGAGTCGTACTCGCCGTGATCCAAATCACCGATGACCAAGTGCCGAACGGACAGCACCTCCGCGTTTAACACACGTACGGAGCGGATGACGTATCCTCCTTCTTGATCTAGCAAGGGTGAAGGAGAGGTTGAGGAAGAAGGCTCCAGCAGCAGCACGACGGCGTGGTAGTGGTGGAGAGGCAGTACTCCGACAGGGCTTCGCCAAGCTCTTAATGGAGGAGGAGAGGTGTTGGGGAGGGGAGGGGCTGCGCCTTGGATGTTGTGTGCAGCCCTCCCCTCGCACCTCTATTTATAGGGGAAGGGGGAAGGGGGCCGGCCCCCTCTAGATGAGATCTAGAGGGGGGGTGGCGGCCAAGGGAGGGGGCTTGCCCCCCAAGCAAGGGGGGCGCCCCCACTAGGGTTTCCCCCCCAACCCTAGGCGCATGGGCCCAAGGGGGGGCGCCCAGCCCTCCAGGGGCTGGTTCCCTGCCCCCTACAGCCCATGAGGCCCTCTGAGAGAGGTGGCCCCTCCCGGTGGACCCCCGGAACCCCTCCGGTGGCCCCAGTACAATACCGATATGCCCCCGAAACTTTCATGTGACTGTATGACAACTTCCCATATATAAATCTTCACCTCCGGACCATTCCGGAACTCCTCGTGATGTCCGGGATCTCATCCAAGACTCCGAACAACATTTGGTAATCACATACAAGTCTTGCTAATAACCCTAGCGTCACCGAACCTTAAGTGTGTAGACCCTACGGGTTCGGGAGACATGTAGACATGACCGAGACGGCTCTCCGGTCAATAACCAACAGCGGGATCTGGATACCCATGTTGGCTCCCACATGCTCCTCGATGATCTCATCATATGAACCACGATGTCGAGGATTCAATCAACCCCGTATACAATTCCCTTTGTCAAACGGTACGTTACTTGCCCGAGACTCGATCGTCGGTATCCCAATACCTCGTTCAGTCTCGTTACCGGCAAGTCACTTTACTCATACCGTAATGCATGATCCCGTGACCAAACACTTGGTCACTTTGAGCTCATTATGATGATGCATTACCGAGTGGGCCCAGAGATACCTCTCCGTCATACGGAGTGACAAATTCCAGTCTCGATCCGTGTCAACCCAACAGACACTTTCGGAGATACCTGTAGTGCACCTTTATAGTCACCCAGTTACGTTGTGACGTTTGGTACACCCAAAGTACTCCTACGGTATCCGAGAGTTACACAATCTCATGGTCTAAGGAAAAGATACTTGACATTGGAAAAGCTCTAGCAAAATGAACTACACGATCTTGTGCTATGCTTAGGATTGGGTCTTGTCCATCACATCATTCTCCTAATGATGTGATCCCGTTATCAACGACATCTAATGTCCATAGTCAGGAAACCATGACTATCTGTTGACCAACGAGCTAGTCAACTAGAGGCTTACTAGGGACGTATTGTGGTCTATGTATTCACACGTGTATTACGATTTCCGGATAATACAATTATAGCATGAATAAAATACAATTATCATGAACAAGGAAATATAATAATAATCCTTTTATTATTGCCTCTAGGGCATATTTCCAATAGTCTCCCACTTGCACTAGAGTCAATAATCTAGTTACATTGTGATGAATCGAACACCCATAGAGTTATGGTGTTAATCATGTTTTGCTCGCGAAAGAGGTTTAGTCAACGGATCTGCGACATTCAGATCCGTATGTACTTTGCAAATATCTATTTCTCCATCTTGAACATTTTCATGGATGGAGTTGAAACGATGCTTGATGTGCCTGGTCTTCTTGTGAAACCTGGGCTCCTTGGCAAGGGCAATAGCTCCAGTGTTGTCACAGAAGAGTTTGATCGGCCCCGACGCATTGGGTATGACTCCTAGGTCGGTGATGAACTCCTTCACCCATATTGCTTCATGCGCTGCCTCCGAGGCTGCCATGTACTTCGCTTCACATGTAGATCCCGCCACGACGCTCTGCTTGCAGCTGCACTAGCTTACTGCTCCACCATTCAACATATACACATATCCGGTTTGTGACTTAGAGTCATCCAGATCTGTGTCGAAGCTAGCATCGACGTAACCCTTTACGGCGAGCTCTTCGTCACCTCCATAAACGAGAAACATGTCCTTTGTCCTTTTCAGGTACTTCAGGATATTCTTGACCGCTGTCCAGTGTTCCTTGGTGGGATTACTTTGGTACCTTCCTGCCAAACTTACGGCAAGGTTTACATCAGGTCTGGTACACAGCATGGCATACATAATAGATCCTATGGCTGAAGCATAGGGGATGACACTCATCTCTTCTTTATCTTTTGCCGTGGTCGGGCATTGAGCCGAGCTCAATCTCACACCTTGCAATACATGCAAGAACCCTTTCTTGGACAGATCCATTTTGAACTTCTTCAAAATCTTATCAAGGTATGTGCTTTGGGAAAGACCTATGAGGCATCTCGATCTATCCCTATAGATCTTGATGCCTAATATGTAAGTAGCTTCTCCAAGGTCCTTCATTGAAAAACACTTATTCAAGTAGGCCTTAATGTTGTCCAAAAGTTCTATATCATTTCCCATCAAAAGTATGTCATCTACATATAATATGAGAAATGCTACAGAGCTCCCACTCACTTTCTTGTAAACGCAGGCTTCTCCATAAGTCTGCATAAACCCAAACGCTTTGATCATCTCATCAAAGCGAATGTTCCAACTCCTAGATGCTTGCACCAGCCCATAAATGGATCGCTGGAGCTTGCATACTTTGTTAGTATTCTTAGGATCGACAAAACCCTCCGGCTGCATCATATACAGTTCTTCCTTAAGATGCCCGTTAAGGAATGCCGTTTTGACGTCCATCTGCCATATCTCATAATCATAGTATGCGGCAATTGCTAACATGATTCGGACGGATTTCAGCTTCGCTACGGGAGAGAATGTCTCATCGTAGTCAACCCCTTGAACTTGTCGATAACCCTTAGCGACAAGTCGAGCTTTATAGATGGTAATATTACCATTCGCGTCCGTCTTCTTCTTAAAGATCCATTTGTTTTCTATCGCTCGCCGATCATCGGGCAAGTCTGTCAAAGTCCATACTTTGTTTTTATACATGGATTCTATCTCGGATTGCATGGCTTCAAGCCATTTGTTGGAATCTGGGCCCGCCATCGCTTCTTCATAGTTCGAAGGTTCACCGTTGTCTAACAACATGATTTCTAGGACAGGGTTGCCATACCACTCTGGTGTGGAACGTGTCCTTGTGGACCTACGATGTTCAGTAGCAACTTGATCCGAAGTACCTTGATCATCATCATTAATTTCCTCTCCAGTTGGTGTAGGCACCACAGGAACATTTTCCTGCACTACTTTCCGGTTCAAGAGGTAGTACTTCATCGAGTTCTACTTTCCTCCCACTCACTTCTTTCGAGAGAAACTCTTTTTCCAGAAAGGATCCGTTCTTGGCAACAAAGATCTTGCCCTCAGATCTTAAGTAGAAGGTATACCCAATGGTTTCCTTAGGGTATCCTATGAAGACGCATTTTTCCGACTTGGGTTCGAGCTTTTCAGGTTGTAGTTTCTTGACATAAGCATCGCATCCCCAAACTTTTAGAAACAACAGCTTAGGTTTCTTCCCAAACCATAATTCATACGGTGTCGTCTCAACGGATTTAGACGGTGCCCTATTTAAAGTGAATGTAGTTGTCTCTAGAGCGTATCCCCAAAATGATAGCGGTAAATCGGTAAGAGACATCATAGATCGCACCATATCCAATAGAGTGCGATTACGACGTTCGGACACACTGTTACGCTGAGGTGTTCCAGGCGGCATGAGTTGTGAAACGATTCCACATTTCCTGAAGTGTGTACCAAATTTGTGACTTAAGTATTCTCCTCCACGATCTGATCGTAGGAACTTTATCTTTCGGTCACGTTGATTCTCTACCTCATTCTGAAATTCCTTGAACTTTTCAAAGGTCTCAGACTTGTGTTTCATCAAGTAGACATACCCATATCTACTCAAGTCATCAGTGAGAGTGAGAACATAACGATATCCTCCGCGAGCCTCAACGCTCATTGGACCGCACACATCGGTATGTATGATTTCCAATAAGTTGGTTGCTCGCTCCATTGTTCCGGAGAACGGAGTCTTGGTCATTTTGCCCATGAGGCATGGTTCGCATGTGTCAAATGATTCATAATCTAGAGACTCTAAAAGTCCATCAGCATGGAGCTTCTTCATGTGCTTGACACCAATGTGACCAAGGCGGCAGTGCCACAAGTATGTGGGACTATCGTTATCAACTTTACATCTTTTGGTATTCACACTATGAATATGTGTAATATTATGTTCGAGATTCATTAAGAATAAACCATTGACCATCGGGGCATGACCATAAAACATATCTCTCATATAAATAGAAAAACCATTATTCTCGGATTTAAATGAGTAGACATCTCATATCAAACGAGATCCAGATACAATGTTCATGCTCAAACTTGGCACTAAATAACAATTATTGAGGTTTAAAACTAATCCCGTAGGTAAATGTAGAGGTAGCGTGCCGACGGCGATCACATCGACCTTGGAACCATTCCCGACGCGCATCGTCACCTCGTCCTTCGCCAGTCTCCGCTTATTCCGCAGCTCCTGCTGTGAGTTACAAATATGAGCAACGGCACCGGTATCAATTACCCAGGAGTTACTACGAGTGCTGGTAAGGTACACATCAATTACATGTATATCAAATATACCTTTAGTGTTGCCGGCCTTCTTGTCCGCTAAGTATTTGGGGCAGTTCCGCTTCCAGTGACCCTTCCCTTTGCAATAAAAGCACTCAGTCTCAGGCTTGGGTCCATTCTTTGACTTCTTCCCGGCAACTGGCTTACCGGGCGCGGCAACATCCTTGCCGTCCTTCTTGAAGTTCTTCTTGCCCTTGCCCTTCTTGAACTTAGTGGTTTTATTGACCATCAACACTTGATGTTCTTTCTTGATTTCTACCTCTGCTGACTTCAGCATTGAAAATACTTCAGGAATAGTTTTCACCATCCCCTGCATATTGTAGTTCAACACAAAGCTCTTGTAGCTCGGTGGGAGCGACTGAAGGATTCTATCAATGACCGCCTCGTCCGGGAGGTTAATGTCCAGCTGGGACAGGCGGTTGTGCAACCCAGACATTTTGAGTATATGCTCACTGACAGAACTGTTTTCCTCCATCTTACAACTATAGAACTTGTCGGAGACTTCATATCTCTTGACTCGGGCATGAGCTTGGAAAACCATTTTCAGCTCCTCGAACATCTCATATGCTCCGTGTTTCTCAAAACGCTTTTGGAGCCCCAGTTCTAAGCTGTAAAGCATGCCGCACTGAACGAGGGAGTAATCATCAGCACGTGACTGCCAAACGTTCATAACGTCTTGGTTCTCTGGGATGGGTGCTTCACCTAGCGGCTCTTCTAGGACATATGCTTTCTTGGCAGCTATGAGGATGATCCTCAGGTTCCGGACCCAGTCCGTATAGTTGCTGCCATCATCTTTCAGCTTGGTTTTCTCTAGGAACGCGTTGAAGTTCATGTTGACACGAGCGTTGGCCATTTGATCTACAAGACATATTTGCAAAGGTTTTAGACTAAGTTCATGATAATTAAGTTCATCTAATCAAATTATTTAATGAACTCCCACTCAGATTAGACATCCCTCTAGTCATCTAAGTGTTACACGATCTGAGTCGACTAGGCCGTGTCCGATCATCACGTGAGACGGACTAGTCATCATCGGTGAACATCTCCATGTTGATCGTATCTTCCATACGACTCATGTTCGACCTTTCGGTCTCTGTGTTCCGAGGCCATGTCTGTACATGCTAGGCTCGTCAAGTTAACCCTAAGTGTTTTTGCATGTGTAAAACTGTCTTACACCCATTGTATGTGAACGTAAGAATCTATCACACCCGATCATCATGTGGTGCTTCGAAACGACGAACTTTAGCAACGGCGCACAGTTAGGGGGAACACTTTCTTGAAATTATTATAAGGGGTCATCTTATTTACTACCGTCGTTCTAAGTAAACAAGATGCATAAACATAATAAACATCACATGCAATTATATAATAGTGACATGATATGGCCAACATCATATAGCTCCTTTGATCTCCATCTTCGGGGCTCCATGATCATCTCCGTCACCGGCATGACACCATGATCTCCATCATCGTGTCTTCATGAAGTTGTCACGCCAACGACTACTTCTACTTCTATGGCTAACACATTTAGCAATAAAGTAAAGTAATTTACATGGCGTTCTTCAATGACACGCAGGTCATACAAAAAATAAAGACAACTCCTATGGCTCCTGCCGGTTGTCATACTCATCAACATGCAAGTCGTGATTCCTATTACAAGAACATGATCTCATACATCACAATATATCATTCATCATTCATCACAACTTTTGGCCATATCACATCACAAGGCAATTGCTGCAAAAACAAGTTAGACGTCTTCTAATTGTTGTTGCATCTTTTACGTGGCTGCAATTGGGTTCTAGCAAGAATGTTTTCTTACCTACGAATAACCACAACGTGATTTTGTCAACTTCTATTTACCCTTCATAAGGACCCTTTTCGTCGAATCTGCTCCAACTAAAGTGGGAGAGACAGACACCCGCTAGCCACCTTATGCAACTAGTGCATGTCAGTCGGTGGAACCTGTCTCACGTAAGCGTACGTGTAAGGTTGGTCCGGGCCGCTTCATCCCACAATACCGCTGAAGCAAAATGAGACTAGTAGCGACAAGCAAGTTGACAAGATCTACGCCCACAACAGTTTTGTGTTCTACTCGTGCAATAGAGAACTACGCATAGACCTACTCAGATACCACTGTTGGGGAACGTTACAGAAAATAAATAAAAAATCTACGGTTTCACCAAGATCCATCTATGAGTTCATCTAAGCAACGAGTGATAGGAGTGCATCTACACACCTTTGTAGATCGCGAGCGGAAGCGTTCAAGACAACGGGGATGATGGAGTCGTACTCGCCGTGATCCAAATCACCGATGACCAAGTGCCGAACGGACAGCACCTCCGCGTTCAACACACGTACGGAGCGGATGACGTCTCCTCCTTCTTGATCCAGCAAGGGGGAAGGAGAGGTTGAGGAAGAAGGCTCCAGCAGCAGCATGACGGCGTGCTGGTGGTGGAGAGGCAGTACTCCGACAGGGCTTCGCCAAGCTCTTAACGGAGGAGGAGAGGTGTTGGGGAGGGGAGGGGCTGCGCCTTGGATGTTGTGTGCAGCCCTCCCCTCTCCCCTCTATTTATAGGGGAAGGGGGAAGGGGGCCGGCCCCCTCTAGATGAGATCTAGAAGGGGGGCGGCCAAGGGAGGGGGCTTGCCCGCCAAGCAAGGGGGGCGCCCCCACTAGGGTTTCCCCCCAACCCTAGGCGCATGGGCCCAAGGGGGGCGCCCAGCCCTCCAGGGGCTGGTTCCCTGCCCCCTACGGCCCATGAGGCCCTCCGAGAGAGGTGGCCCCTCCCGGTGGACCCCCGGAACCCCTCCGGTGGCCCCGGTACAATACCGATATGCCCCCGAAACTTTCCGGTGACCATATGACAACTTCCCATATATAAATCTTCACCTCTGGACCATTCCAGAACTCCTCGTGACGTCCAGGATCTCATCCGAGACTCCGAACAACATTCGGTAATCACATACAAGTCTTCCTAATAACCCTAGCGTCACCGAACCTTAAGTGTGTAGACCCTACGGGTTCGGGAGACATGTAGACATGACCGAGACGGCTCTCCGGTCAATAACCAACAGTGGGATCTGGATACCCATGTTGGCTCCCACATGCTCCTCGATGATCTCATCGGATGAACCACGATGTCGAGGATTCAATCAACCCCGTATACAATTCCCTTTGTCAAACGATACGTTACTTGCCCGAGACTCGATCGTCGGTATCCCAATACCTCGTTCAGTCTCGTTACCGGCAAGTCACTTTACTCGTACCGTAATGCATGATCCCGTGACCAAACACTTGGTCACTTTGAGCTCATTATGATGATGCATTACCGAGTGGGCCCAGAGATACCTCTCCGTCATACGGAGTGACAAATCCCAGTCTCGATCCGTGTCAACCCAACAGACACTTTCGGAGATACCTGTAGTGCACCTTTATAGTCACCCAGTTACGTTGTGACGTTTGGTACACCCAAAGTACTCCTACGGTATCCGGGAGTTACACGATCTCATGGTCTAAGGAAAAGATACTTGGCATTGGAAAAGCTCTAGCAAAATGAACTACACGATCTTGTGCTATGCTTAGGATTGGGTCTTGTCCATCACATCATTCTCCTAATGATGTGATCCCGTTATCAATGACATCTAATGTCCATAGTCAGGAAACCATGACTATCTGTTGACCAACGAGCTAGTCAACTAGAGGCTTACTAGGGACGTATTGTGGTCTATGTATTCACACGTGTATTACGATTTCCGGATAATACAATTATAGCATGAATAAAAGACAATTATCATGAACAAGGAAATATAATAATAATCCTTTTATTATTGCCTCTAGGGCATATTTCCAACAATGAGTATACCCCTTCATCCTTGTTCGCCTGCACATGGTAGTCCCTATCCCCATACTTTGGTAGTATGCCTCGGAGCGACCACATCCTGAAGGTTCCATCTTGCAAACTGTCGCATCTGTAAGCAGTCTTTAGCTTCATCTCTACCTGGAACTTAGGTGTGGAATATGCCTCCATGTTGCTGCCCTCCATATCAGCATCGATCCCAGCAGATTCTGGAGTTGCAGGTTTGCTTATTGTCTGCTCTCCAGGGCTCCCAGCTCTTGTGCTTGCATTTGTTCCAGCACTATGTGCATTTGTTCCACCACTGGGCAAACTGTTGTTTGCACTGATTGCCTGAGCACCTGCAATTTGGCCTGGTAGATTAGTGGAATACTGCATGATAAATAACAGTTTTCCATCATGGTAGTTTTCTGAAGATTCGGTGAATGTATTTTTTTTCTTTCTGCCTAAACAACCCTGGTTATTTGCATAATTTGAGCTTGGTAATATGTGTGCACCAATGCTGATAATTTTCAAACCCACTTCAATAGTAAAGTATTCTTTCTACCTAAACAACCATGGTAATTTGCATATTTTGAACTTGGTAATATGTGTGCACCAATGCTGGTAATTTTCAAACCGACTTCAATAGTAAAGTATAAAACTGGGTTTTTATTCCATGATGATATGCAAACACTAATACTGGTAATTTTACCTGTTTCCATGATGTTTGGGTATGCAGAATTGTTGCTTGGTGTGCGCGCTGCATCGTCCTCTTCATGCATTCTCCCTCCTCCTCCATCTTCTGCATTATCTACTCTGCTAGCATCCATTATCTCCTCCTGCTTCATTGTTTTTACATTTGCACGTTAGTATACATTTACACGTGTTGACTCTTATTTTGAAACTCATTGTTTTGTTTACTCTTTACACAGTTGTTTGAAGGCAAGAATCGCAGGGGTGATTGGGAAGAACACTAAACAGGACAATTACAGGACAATTACCATCAAAAGGCACCACTTTTCTTTATCCAATGATAGTACTCAACTAAAGTGGATGATAACTTTTACTATGTACAGATTGATAACTTGTTTACTTCATACAGTATAGCATTTTTGTAGACTCAAAAATGAACCTTTTTGCAATGCATTTTCCATTTGTATGAGAGTATGATTTTTGTGATCAATAAAGGTTCCTCTTTCCTTTATCTGTCTATATTTTTCCATGGTAGACACAAAATCTTTGTTTTTTGTAGCAAGGGATTGGGGTATTTTTTGGTACTCTGTTATGTTGCATAAAGTTGGTAACAAAAACTATGAGGGGTTGGTAATTTTGCACTTAGTTGATTGGTAAGTCACTGCAATAGGCAGAATTACCACAGAAGTTTGCTTATTCTGTTTCAGTGAGGTGGAAGGATGGTAATTTTTGCATCGACTGGGAGGGGGTGGGGTGGGGGTGGGGTAAATCTTTGTATTAAGCATAATTTTTTGTAGATGTTGGATGAGTCTTGATTCTTACCAGGGGTGAGGTGATGTTGCCTGGTGATTTGTTAGTCGTATCCCTGGTAATTTCCGTTGTTTCCCTGATGATTTGCTCTGGTTTGATCCAGATCTGGAGGAGGGGTAGGTTTTTGGTGTTGATTTGATTAGCCTGTAGGGGGGAGGGGCGGGTGGGTGGTGGGGAGGGGCGTGTGGGTGGTGGGGAGCGTGTGGGAGGGTATACTTGCGTGGGAGGTAAGGCCGGCGGGGGAAAAGGTGCGATGTGGAAAGTGCGTCGTGGGGGGATGGCATCTTTCTGTTGGGCCTTGTAGGGCGATCGGCCTGGTAAGTGGGCGGGTGATCGGCCTGGTAAGCGGGAAGGTGATCGACAGGATAGGATATGGTGTGGCACATTTTCTATCGACCACACTGTTATATATATATATATATATATATATATATATATATATATATATATATATATATATATATATATATATATATATATATAGGGAAAATGCATCCTACTACCGGGTGGGGGAAATGAAAACCACAAGCCCAGAGAAAAGAAAAGAAAAACAATCCAGCCCACTAGAGGCTGACCTTGAGGCGAGCGAGCGTACCGTATCACAACACGCGTGACAAAGACACACATCTATCATGTCCGCCCGACTACACTAATTCTTCAGCTCAACAATGTTTTTAATCATTATTTAGTTAAAATTCAAGAAAAAAGAGGACAACAACGTTATTTTAGAAAAATTGAAATATATTTAGAAGTTTCAAGAAGTGTCAATTTTTTTATGCAAATACATAAGCATATTTTCAAGTATTTACAAGATTTCATCAACTAATTTGATTATTAGCCAATTACACGAAAAAAGACAAATATCTGGCCCAAATACAACAAAGAAAAAGCCCATTTTAATATGTGTATATGTCTTTTTTGTGTACATCACATATGAATATATACGTTCATGAAATTTCGTACATGTATACTAGAAATATATGTCTACCTGCATACTTTTTTTAAGATTTTTTTTAGCTATGGAAAATGTATTTTCGGGTAAAAAATAAAGAGCTCAATGGAGCTCAACCTCTACACTTTTTGAGGAAATCAACGGATACAAAACATTATACTCACTCCGTATCACAATATAAGACGTTTTTTGGTCTAAACGTCTTATATTTTGATCCAGAGGGGGTAGTTAATAAAAATAAGTATTATTTGTTGAGAAATTTTCAAACTATTCATTTTTCATTATGGCAGTATAACGAACATCAAATAAAAAAAATACATTCAGATTCGTAGACCATCTAGCGACGACTACAAATATTGTAGCGAGTCGAAGGCACGCCGCTGTCATCGACCCTCCCTCGCCGAAGCAGAACACAACTTGTTGTATTGGACAGTCGGGAAGTCGTCGTGCTAAAGCCCTATAAAAACTAGTTGATAAGTAGATCAAACAAGCAGCACATGACATCCCCTCATTGGTGTTCAACTTCTCATGAATTTACAGGTACATATAAACTTTTTTCTCCATACATCAACGAATGTGGTTTCATCGTCAAAATTTGCATCCATGTGAAACACACATCGTTCTTATATTTTGCCAAAAGAAAATTCAGATTTTTTATTTTGTTCATTTTCATTTTGGATTTTATTGTTCACCTGAGGTCACATGGTTCGAGCTAAGAAGTGGACTTTCGGCACGTGATCCTATTTCTCCAGTTATTTATCTGACAAAACCCGCTGCTGGTAAAACTTGGCGCACCAGCACATTCCCGCGGCCAAAACCAGTGCACTCAATTCCACGGTCTACCCTCCGATGAATATAGGCTGACAGCCCTGAAGAATTCGGTACGAGCATAAACGGCTGCCATGTCACACGAGCCAGAGTCCAGACGGGACCATTGCGGCCACTTGTCAAATAAAAAGAGCAACCTTTCCAACAACAAAAAACTTATATGTAGAGTAGATACGGGACCACAAGAGCACAAAGGGACGCTGGGAAACCGCTCCCTTTCGTGGCTGTCGTTGGAGCACTGCTCTTCGGTTCATGGCATCTAGACGAACTGACGAGTGCCGTGCCAGCCCAATTTGCTTTGTGGAAGGTACAATTATTTTGCTATTTTCCGTTTATGTGTGTGCATGCAGATGCGCTGCCACGTTGTTGCGCGTAGGTGCCTGTTTTTATTTGCCAAGTTGGGCTACACAGTACACTTCCATGGCAAGTTGCCCGTCCTCCTCCTGCCCCATGCGTGGAGGCTCAAGCTTATCTCGAACAACAGTAGGCCTTTGTGTAAATTGTTAGCAGATATTTTCCTTTCACCTAAGGTAGTTTATCACCGAAAAAAGGGTATCCTGCTCTGGTAATGATATTTTCCTCTCGTATATAGGAGTACAAGACATGTGGTGTTATTTCAACGGCGGCTACACCAGCTATGACTGCAGCCTCGGAGGCGAGAGCTGAACGGAAATGGTTTTGCCGGTTCGACGTCACTTTTACGGACATTGTATGCTCTGAAATAAGCATAGGTTTGGTCTTGTCGTGTGCTGAAGAAACATGTGTGTGTATCGTTGTGACGATGGCCTTCATGCGGAAGGAGAGTGACCTGGGATCACAGGAGCATATTCTTTCTACGAGCTCAGGCGCGCCCGTGGTTATCTGGCCTGAATGCAGTGCACCGAGCCACCGAGGGCAGCCGACCTGGATGCCATGTCCATGTCAGGACCACATTCTCCACGACATGGTTGATGTGGATTGTCAGACGACAAATGGAGACAATCTTATCTTAACACGCCTGCGCCTGTCGGTCATGGTGCAAATTCGTAACAGCAACACACTCGGAGATGCCGACCGGCGACAGTAGGATGCTTCAAGCGCTTCCAGAATACTAGTACAAAACACGGAAATCATACGCACACGCACGCAGGTGATCAATCAGCGCGTACGTGTTTCAGGTGCTCTGCAATGCAATGCATGGCCGAACCTCAGGCCAGCCAGCCCGCCCGCCACCAGAAAGCCTGTTGAGTTGCATGGCGCAACGATCGTCTCTTTGTGGTACTCCTAGTCTCCTACTTCATGCGAGGGGAGGGTGGCCGAGCAAAAATTTTCAGAGGCGACGTCGTCCGACCGTGTCTCTGTCAACTTGCCACATCAATCATCATGCAGCAAAAGACTTTTACACGTACTGCCATGTTGTTACGTAACGTAGCCGTAGCGCTTCAACATCAGGAAACAACGCAGAAGCAGCAGAATAAGTGGACTCATGCCCGTTCTCCCCAAGTGGCTAGTGGAGCACGTGTGCATTTTGCGCGCAAGTGGAGGATGGCGTATTCTCCCTTTTCCCGTTTCGAAACCGGCTGGTCTTTGAGCTCTTTCCCATGAGCAGAATGGTAATCTTTGAGCTCTTTCTGACCGGCATGCTTTGGTGCTTGGGTCGCGTTGAACGTTATACAAGTTCAGTGGACTGTCGGTATCAGGTTGCACGGTTGCGCCCTCGTCTGCGTCCGACCAATTCACTGAGAATTCTTCTGGTTCTGGCTGTCTGAATCGGGAATCAGCCATGTCGCATCTTGAGCGATTGACAGCAATAATGGGTTTGCTAGGTGCTGTGTGCAATAAACGCCGAAGCTGGGCAAGGGTTTAGGGCATCTCGGTCGCGTCAAGGACGAGCTGCCGCCCGCAATCACCATGGCACGCGGCCGCATCCTCCATTACCTAGGAGGCGGCAGTGGCAATGGTCCCTCGGGTTCGAGGGCCGTCTGTCCAAGGAGAAGCGCGCAGCAAGCCAAAAGGCACGCAACGCTGCCCGCCGTTTGGCGTCGCCAAGTCCTACGCGACGCCGAAATGGATCAACAATGACCCAGACCTCGAGGCCGCATGGTCCCTCGGCCGCCGTCACCACCGCAGAGACAACCGTCAGCCGCCGCCGCCGCCTTGACGACCAGCTTGTCAAGATCGATGATGAGAGGTCGCTTAGCAACTCCCCCGCCAACGCCGGCAAGGTCAAGGTCGCCGCCAGAGCTCCGCGGGCACAGTCGGCATTGGCCGCGGCGGCCCTCCACACCACGCAGGAGGAGGCAGAGCGGATCATCCACGAGCGGCAGGCAGCGACCGGACAAGACTGCCACGACCCTTTGACACCTTCCGCCGCTGGAGTGTGACGCCCCCGATTCAATCGTACACTAATCATGCACGCAAATTTGTACGATCAAGATCAGGGACTCACGGGAAGATATCACAACACAACTCTAAAAGTAAAATAAGTCATACAAGCATCATATCACAAGCCACGGGCCTCGAGGGCTCGAATACAAGTGCTCAAACATAAACGAGTCAGCGGAAGCAACAATATCTGAGTACAGACATAAGGTTAAACAAGTTGCCATAAGATGGCTAGCACAAATTGTGATACAGATCGAAAGAGGCACAGGCCTCCTGCCTGGGATCCTCCTAAACTACTCTTGGTCGTCGTCAGCGGCCTGCACGTAGTAGTAGGCACCTCCAGTGAAGTAGGAGTCGTCGTCGACGGTGGCGTCTGGCTCCTGGGTTCCAACGTCTGGTTGCGGCATCCGAAAAGAAGAGGAAAAAGGAGGAAAAGATGGAGCAAAGCAACCGTGAGTACTCATCCAAAGTAGTCGCAAGCAAGGATCTACACTACATATGCATGTGTATATGTGAGGCAATATCGATGGACTGAACTGCAGAATGCCAGAATAAGAGGGGGGTAGCTAGTCCTATCGAAGACTACGCTTCTGGCAGCCTCCGTCTTGCAGCATGTAGAAGTGAGTAGATTGAAGTCCTCCAAGTAGCATCGCATAGCATAATCCTACCCAGCGATCCTTCCCTCGTCGCCCTGTGGGAAAGCGATCATCAGGTTGTCTCTGGAACTTGTCTAGGTGTGTTTTATTAAGTATTTGGTTCTAGTTGTCATAAGGTAAAGATACAACTTCGGGTTGTCCTTTTACCAAGGGACACGGCTATTCGAATAGATAAACTTCCCTGTAGGGGTGCACCACATTTTCCAACACGCTCGATCCCTCTGGCCGGACACACTTTCCTGGGTCATGCCCGGTCTCGGAAGATCAACACGTCACCGCCCTACCTAGGCACAACAGAGAGGTCAGCACGCCGGTCTAAATCCTATATGCGCAGGGGTCTGGGCCCATCGCCCATTACACACCTGCATGTTGCATACGCGGCCGGTGAGCAGAACTAGCAACCTCCATTACAAAGGAAGTTGTGTTACGCGGTCCAACCCGGCGTGCGCCGCTCAGTAGCTGACGTCAAGAAGGCTTCGGCTGATACCACGACGTCGAGTGCCCATAACTGTTCCCGCGTAGTTGGTTAGTGCGTATAGGCTAGTGGCCAGACTCACATAAAATACCAAAATCTCGGTAAGCCTGTTATTTTGAAGTAACTGTGGATGCCGACCAGGGCCAGGCCCACCTGTCTCCTAGGTGGTCTCAACCTGTCCTGTCGCTCCGCCTCAAAGTAGCACTCGGGGGCCGTCGAGAACCCAGGCCCACCACTACCTGGATGGAGCCACCTGTACTTACAGCCCCCATATCCGAATCACTTGCGGGTACTCTACGAGCCGACCCGACTTTAGTCACCATCTGTATAGTCTATGTATGTATAGTATAAAACTCGTGATCACCACCCGAGTGACCACGGCCCGATAGTATAGCAAGGCAGACTGACAAGAATGTAGGGACGCTGATGATAAACTGGCATCTTATACTAAGCATTTAGGATTGCGGGTAAGGTATCAACAACTGTAGCAACAATGACATGATATGCAACAGAATAGGATTAACCAAACAGTAACATGCTACACTACTCTAATGCAAGCAGTAGAGAGAAGAATAGGCGATATCTGGTGATCAAGGGACGGGGGGCTTGCCTGGTTGCTCTAGCAAGAAGGAGGGGTCGTCAACTCCATAGTCGAACGGGGCAGCAGCAACGTCGGTCTCGTAGTCTACCGGAGAAAAGAGGGGGAAGAAACAATAAATACAGTGCAAACATAAGCACGACGATGCAAGACATGACAAGGAGCAGTGCTAGGTGTGCCCTAACGCGGTAGTAGGTGATACTGGTGAAGGGGGTAAACATCCAGGAAAGTATCCCCGGTGTTTAGTGTTTTCGGACAGATGAATCGGAGGGGAAAAGTTGCATGTTTGCTATGCTAGGGATGTGTGGCGGACGAACGGACTGTGTATTCGGATTCGTCTCGTTCTGAGCAACTTTCATGTACAAAGTTTTTCCATCCGAGTTACGGTTTATTTTATATCAATTTATAAAGATTTAATTCATTTCCTAAAATTATTTTAATTAAAAAACGAATTTATTGTATCAGCCTGACGTCATCATGACGTCGGCAGTCAACCCAGCCAGTCCAGGTCGAACCTGACGGCTGGGTCCCACCTGTCATACATAGTGGACTAGTCAAAGTTCAAACTAATCTAATTTTAGCTAGTTAAGCAACCGGGCCCGCTAGTCAGTGACTAATTAGTCCATATTAATTAATTCAACTAATTTAATTACTCCACTGGTTAGCTGTTGGGACCAGCCTAGTTAGCAAGCTGGGACCAGACGAGCGGAGTAGTTTATAGGGTGGGGGCCACTGGTTAGCTGCTGGGACCGACCTAGTCAACAAGCTGACTATGGTCAACTGGGCCAACGGGCCCCTGGGGCCACCAGGCAGTGGCCTAGATGGGCCCCAGCGGCAGGCCACATCGGCGGGCGGCGGAGGTTCACCGCCGATGACCGAAAACGCGGCGGAGGCGCGCGGACCTTGCCGGAATCACGCCACGATGAGTAAGGGGGCGCGGGTGGACTCTTTCGAACGCCCGCGCCGAGGCGCATTTAACGGAGGCGGTGGCTTGGCCAGAGGAGGACTGCAGCGTCACCGGCGACGAACGAGGCGGTCGCCGGGGCTCGGGCGAGTTTGAAGGCGAGGCTGCGGGGCACGGTTCGTCACGGGGCTGGGTGTGTTCTAACGCACGCGACAGCGCGCGTCGAGTGGCGGTGGTCGCAGTCACGGGGGTGGCCCGGGTTGAGCGGTGCGTCGAGGTCAGGCGACGATCGGAATTGGAGCTCGACGGGGACAAAGCTAGGGGTAGCGAGGGGATGTACTGGAGAGTGCTACGGTGTCGCGGTGGTGCAGTGAGCACGGTTACGCAGTCGGACGCGAGCCGCGCGTGCGGTTACCGCGACGGCGAGCTTGACGGCGGAGCTGTAGCTCGGCAATGGTGGTGCGTCACGCACGGCTAGCTACGGCATGGAAATGAAGTAAGGACGGGGAGAAGAAGGGGGTGGAGCTCACCGAGTGGCACACGAAAGGCCTACGGGGAACGGGAGCGCAGAGACGAGGCGGAATCCGACGCGGTGGAGCTCGGTGTTTGGAGGTTAAAGACGATCTCGTCCACGACGTTGTGACGGCGCGGAGCTCGAATCAACGGTAGGGGACGATGAGGCGGGCGACGAGGGAGCTCGGTGACGCATGGGCGCGGTGCGGGGAGGTCGGTGGCCATGGCTACGTGACGGCCATGGCCATGGGAGTGAGCGCGCTCGGGATCGAGCGAGAGGAGAGGGGAGAGGTGGATCTAGGGGAGGGGAGGCGCAGAGGCGAGCGAGGCCAAGTGGGAGAGAGGGGTGGAGGCCGAGGCATCGGGGTAGCCTTATCCCCTCCCGGCGTCGGCGTTGGCGAGGTGGTCGGGTGGGGACGTGCCCCTGTTCCGACCCTGGTCGGAGGAACATGGATGGCGACGACAGGGGGCTGGGCCGGCCCCTTCGGGAGGGTGAGGCCAGCTGGGCCACTTGGCCCAGCGCGGGGAGGCCTTTTCTATTTTTTTCCTTTTTACTATTTACCTATTTTGTTTTATTTCTAGTTTCTTTTATGTTTAGTATTATAAACTATAAAAATAGTCTCTAAGTTAGTATTACTAACTATAATACTGCCACTACAATTTGAGTACCCAATAGAAAATAGTTTTACATTTTATAAATTATAGGAGGCCTTTAATAATTGTTTTGCTGCTGTTTTATTTATTTCAAAGCACTTAAGCATCTTATAACAATATGCTCTCTTCACCATATTTAGCTATGCATTATTTGCTTCACTCCGAACATTTTATTTTTAATATTTGAAAACTTTTATTGTTTGCTTTTTGAATTTGAATTTTAATCGGTTTCGAACTAACGCGAGATTAGCAACAGTAATCAAAGTGATGTGGCATCACTAGCAGAGGTTTACTGTAGCTTGATTATCCGGGCATCAGATGAAGGGACGACGCCGGCGGCGGCGACAGCAGTGCGGCAAGGCACGATGGCCACGCATATGAGGTGGTGGTCCGGTACAGGTCATAGGATTTTTTTTCTAGTTTTTTAGTCAATGATCGAAATATCAACCTTTTCATATAAATTTGTCTGAACTTTAAAATCAGCTATGTTTGATGAATTTCGTCTGGTTAGTTGAAGTAATGTTTGAAATGTATGCAGATAGTGTTGGATGTCCAGCTCCCGCATACGTGTTCGTGGATTGATCCCTTTGTCCATGGACGGATGCGGTGTCCGCTTTACGGATCAGCGCTAGAGATGCCCTTAGGGTGCAGTTATGTTCTCGATTTTTCTGCTCATACTTTGGCATTTTGGTGATATAAGTGATAGACAAACAATGTAACAGTCACCACAATGTCCTTGATTTTTTTCCCTACTTTCTTTTCCAGGGAATTGGTCGTTACTCCTTTTTTCCTCTAATATAAAAGTATCCAGATCGATTATGTTATAAAGATTCGTCAAAACTACAAAGCACGTTAACTGTAATAAAAAAGTGCATCAAGATTTATGAACCACTAAACGACCACAGTTGCCGTTAGAACTAATCCCCGATGTGTCGTTATCGTCGCTCCCATACCAGAGCCGGCCTGACCTACTCGATGACAACTAAATGTCTTGCAAGAACAACCACATGCCACCGCCATTCAGGAGGTTCATGAAGGTACAAAATAATTTATATTGTAGCATGATTTTGTCTTTGTACCTTACGATCTTACTTGATTTGAAACTTTGCGCGCCAATGAAAAGATGTCACCCCCTTGGACCTGCTCTATTGCACTCAATAAAGGCAACCCGGCCCGAGCAGGTAGAGTCTTAACCTCAACCAATATTCTGTTTGTTTTGTTCTCATCATTGTTAGGTTTACCTCAAAATCGTATAAGCCGTACGTTTTCTTCTTCAAATGGTCACCGGAGTGGCGGAGATTCCCCACCTAAATATTTCACTGAAAAGGGACTTTTAAGCCAAGCATTCAGCAAAAGGTACAAGATCAAGATAAAGAGATTACATGAGAGGAGATAAGCGTAGGCACCACACATCGACGTTGCTCCTATCACAGTCCTTAAGCTTACAGTATGTCCTCTAGGCATAACCATCGCAACCTGACGAAAGAGGACGTTAGCAAGTTGAAGACGACACCGTTCCTATGCTTCCATAAGTGCGAGCAACATAGCAAGAGGAAGGTTGATGCAGTCGCCTCCGGGGTTCCCAGACGAGCGGGGGCACCTGGGATGTCCCCAGTGGCGGAGCTACACCCCAGGCCTGGGGGGCCTGGGCCCGGGTCATGGCATAGAAAGTCTTTGTTCAGTGTAGCATTTTCTGCACTGCTTTGTACTGTAGATTACTGTAGCTCTGAAGCAGGCCCGGGGCCTAGGGCTAGCCTGGCTCCGCCCCTGGATGTCCCCGACATGAATGAACATTGGATATTACATTTGAGCTGCATGAAACTAAAAGTTTTTAAAAGGTTTCTCCTTGCCTCTTTGGTGGTTCATTTCAGTTGCATCCACCATTTATGGCCTCTATCTGTCTGTATTACTTCTTCCGCCCCCGAAACATATTGCCCATGTGTTAGCTATGATTTTACTTTGACCAACCACTAGTCATGATAAGATACAAAATTGATATCATCGAATTAAAAAATACTTCTAAACTTGAATTTGAAGGTGTGAAATGTAAACTGTGTAATATACATAATACTGATCAAATTCATGGTCAAACCTTGAAAATTTTGTGTGCTTTGTATATTTGTTTTGGACCGAGGGAGCCGCGGAAAGCGCCATGAAGCCTCATTTCGGCATCCGCCGCTCTTGTCTTCGGAGACTGCAGCGTCAGCAGAGACGACGTGCATGGTTTCTAACCTGGACTGTTGGAAACTTGGAATGCTGCCTTATCTTGTTGCATAACATCAGCAGCTCCTGTGTAGTCCGAGTCCAATGGAAGATAAACACTTCCTCCGTGGCTTTAAAATCACTGATGAATGTAATTGTTAGTTCCGGTCGAAGGAAATGCAACCACTGTAGTATTTGGCACGTTTGAAGACTTGTCTTCAAGCTCTCCTGTTACAGGCGTCGCAAAAGTTCAGCACTAAGTCAAACCTAACATAGACTAGAGTGAAGCGGTGACTTCAGAGTATCATGCCCGGTAACCTGACGCTCAGCATCTACAGCCATGCGCCTCAAACTGCCTGCAAATTGTTCGAGTGTACGAAATGGTCATTGACCGGTCAAAAAAATATACTCCCTTCTTCCCAGATTGTTAGGCGTGTTAGTCTTTAGCACGAAAATTAGCGTACGTGGATTTTTATTTGAGCCATCATACAAGTTGTACACAGGGAAGCAATCACGATTCAAAAAAGAAGCGAGAGGCATCCACGATCTTCTTTCCAATTAAATATGGACCATTAGCTTAACTGATTGAGAGAGGAAGGCATGTGCGCCTTAGAATATGGGATTGCATGCAGAAACTTAAACGCCCAAGATTTTGGGAAGGAGGGAGTATGACTCAACTGGACTCTTAAACCGATCACAAACGTCTGGGCTATCCGACACGACTAATATCTAGCTTAAAATCTAGGTCGAACATCGGAGGCCCAGGCACGTCTGGACGTGTCCGCCATGTCATCCCGGCCCACGTTGGCCCACCATGACCTACTGTGTCCCCCACAAAAACCCACCTGGAGCAAATCTTAGCTCACCTCACTGTCGCTCCGCTCTTCGTCTCTTTTCCTCCCACTACACAATATATTCCCCTCCCGATTTTAGTCCACCAAATTCAACACCGCAGCAACTCCGACGAATCCGAAGACAAGTGAGATGCCTTCCTCCAAGAGGTGGAGGGCGGCGAGGAGGAGCTAGCCCTCCGCATCGCATTGCGGCGGTCGTGGGCGGATACGGGCGGTAACTCCGGCTCTACTCCGTCCTTGTCACCCGCTGCTACAACACCGATGACAGACCGGCCTGGATGCAGACGGAGCAGGACGAGCAGGACACAGTCCGCCTGGGCTCGGAGCAGGCGGCATGGATGGCCACGTCCGGCCAGTGATCCGACAAGGGATCCATTCGTCATCGCCCGGACATTAATTTCATTTTGGCATGCCCGTTTTGTTGAACTATAATTTTCTTTGCTTTATTTCGAACTGTTGGATTCGGACAATTTGTATCATATGATCGACGTGCATGAATTGCATGGTTTTGAGGATCGGCATTTGAGGAATGTGAATGTGGGCGCAGCATATGAGGTGCCGGCGAAAACGCCCACGGACGTGTAGGACGCCGGATTTGTCAAGTCGAGCTATAGATGCCGTGATAATGCGTTGCAGAGTTCAGGGTACACCTACACGCAGTATGCGCCTTTGGTTTTACTTTTACAGTAGATCGGACGGCAGGAACTAGCCAGGAAATGCCAGAGTAGGAACCATACAGTCTAGTGGGCCGAAATCACTGTTTTGACCTTGTCAGAGATTTAAGTCGCAAACTGAACCCGACGGGAAAGTATTTCACGATTTGACCCTTTTAGAAACGCCAAGGCCCGCGGCGTTTCTGATGAACGTTGAAACGCCGACCAAGCTAGCGTTCCTGGCCAACACCAAAACGCCGAGGTAGCTCGTGTTTCTGCCTTGGCCCACAGTCAGTCCGGACCCGCTGTTTTCGCTGACGTGGCACATCAGAAACGCCAATGTCCCTGGCGTTTCTGCCCTGTATGAAGTATTGGGCGCGGGGCCGCGGGGGCCTGACCCAGCCCATCTTCTCCGCTCGGGCAGTTCGTCCCGTGACGAACTGGCGGCCGCCCCCTCCCTCTTCTTCACCAAATCTCCCCCAGATCTTCTATTTTGATCATCAAAACGAGTAGATCGAAGCACCCCCGAGTTGCTTGAGGTATTCTCTTCCCAATCCTCCATTTATTTTCAGTCAAGATTGGCTATTGTAGATGCATTTTTTTCAAACATGGTGGAACCCTAAGATTGGCTATTGTAGATGCTTGAGGTATTTTCTTCCCAATCCTTGTGTTGAAGTATTGTTAGTTAACTTGTATAGTATTGGATTTAGAGAGAGACCATTTTTTAGGATTAGGTTGAACCTATTATTTGTTAATAATTAGTTGTGATAGATTCTTTAGGATTAAATAGGTTGAAAAGAATTGGTGTTGGTAATGTGGTTCGTGATTTATATCTTTGGGATAATTTGTAGTAGTTCTCACACAATTTTGTATATGATGTGGTCATAATTTTAAGCCTATATCATAACAAATCCATGTACCTTATTTTGTAGGATGTTTGAGCCGGATAAATATCCCGGCCTTGATGATTATTACGAGGAGAAGCATCGTGTTGTGCTTGTGGAAAAAGGGGAGGTAATTATGTATCTACATTGTCGATTCTCATATTGTGAGTATATTGTGAGTAGTTTAGAGAAGTATATAAATTGTGCGTGTGATTTTTGTAGGTTCCTCCAGTACTTCGGTTGAGAGGCCACAACCCACGTGAGTCATTGAGGTATGACCGTCGCTACGAGCCTTATTTTAGAAGAATGGATCTTCTCCAGTTTGTGCTCAACTTTAAAGGCACACCATCATGGCTGAACTCGACGGCCATTACCGCCCTTACGGACCGTTGGAGGCCGGAGACGCACTCTTTTCACCTTGCTCTTGGTGAGATGACCGTCACTTTGGAGGATATTGCGATGATCTCCGGTCTTCCGATCGAGGGCAGGGCTCTTACTGGGAAGGTGAAGTCCGAGGGGTGGCGACAAAGGGTTGCAGGTTTGGTAGGTGTTGAACCTCCCCCGAGTTAGCTCAAGGAACATCCGACGTCCTGGATGGCAGAGCACTCCAGAGGGCTACGTCAACAGGGGGAAGATGGCTGCGAAAAGAGGCAAGAAGTGAAGTGATGACTGATGCGAGCTTGTTACTTCTATATCTGGTGAACTAGAAATGTAGTTAGCTTTTCAGATGGAGCGAACTTGTTAGTTCTATATCTGATGGACTTGTTATCTGTATGTCATCAAGACTTGTGAATTATTATGTCACCAAGATCATGTTAAGTTCGTTGCCAAAAAATGTCTCATTGCTATACTGTTGCTGTACTTGGCATTTATATTGTGAAAACTGTTGGATCATTTATATTGTGAAATATGTTGCTGTATTTGGAATGGTTTGCTGTTTTCTGCATAAAAGGTCAGAAACGCCAAAGGCATTGGCGTTTCATTGTGGCCTAGAAATGCCAAAAGGTCCGGCGTTTCTGGTGTGAACGGCAATGTTTCATGTACATGTCCCAGGCAGCCTCTGTCTTAAAGGAACACCAAGCCAAATTCATCGTTTCTATGTAGAGCGGAAACGCCATGATCTTTGGCGTTGCAGGCGTACACCACAATGTTTCCTGAAGAAACCCCAGGCAGCCCCTGTCTTAAGGAAACGCCAAGCAAAATACGGCGTTTCTATGTAGGCCTGCAACGCCCACGCCGTTGGCGTTGCCAAAGTGCACAGAAACGCCCCCTGGTTTGGCGTTTCTACCAGAACAGGAAGTCAAAAACAAACTCCAAAGCAATTTGGTGGTACACATAGTTCACCACATAAAGTAATACACATAGAAGAGTCTAGAGCAATTGTGACATCACATAGTTCACCACATAAACAAGTACACATAGAGGAGTCCAAAGCAATTGTGACATCACATAGTTCACCACATAAAGGAGTACACATAGAGGAGTCCAAAGCAATTTAGAGTACACATAGCTCACCACATAAAGGAGTCTAGGCAACAACAAGGTTCAAGATGAAATGCACATGAAGGTCCAAAGCATGGCACAGTTCACATCATAGCTCTATTGTGTAAAGCAAGGTCCCTTTCCCTTCTTCTTCTTCCTCTCTTCTTCCTCTTCCTCCTCCCTTTTCCTTATGAGGTGAGCCTCCTTAACCACCCTCTCCATGAATATCTCGTTCTTCCTCTTCTCTTGTTCAGCTACGAATGCCCAAAGTTTCATGGTTTTTTCTTCAAAATCCTTTTGACGTTTTTTCTGTGCCTCCTCACATTTCCTCACCAACGCTTGCTCCCTAGCCCACATCGCACATGTCGCTCTCTCTCTTTCCATCCTCTTCTTCTCAAGCTCCTCTTCCTTCTTCTTCTTTAGTGCGGCTTCATCCTCATCTCTAAGCTTCTTCGCAGCCTTCTCCCACCATCCCGCCATCTCATCTTCGCCATCCTCAAGCCCCTTCATTGTTGCCTTGTTGGATTGAGAAGCCGCCATATCTATGAAAATTGCAAGACATTAGTTAGTAAGGACAAAAACAACATGAAAATAATATTGGGAAACATGAAAGTAATTATGAAGTGTAGCCACGTACGGAAATGGTCCATCTAGGTACCCAAACATTCCTCTAGCATTACCACGGCCTCTACCCATGAAACCTCCTCTACCACCACCAGAACCTCTATCCCTACCACGAGCACCATCACCGGTAACTCATCCTCGACCACGACCACCCCTGGATCCTCGGCCACCCCTGGATCCTCAGCCACCACCAAGGCCATCACCAGAACCTCGGCCACCACCAAGGCCATCACCGGAACCTCGGCCACCACCTCGGCCACCACCGGAACCTCATCCACCACCAAGTCCATCACCGGAACCTCGGCCACCACCAAGGCCACCACCGGAACCTCGGCCACCACTTGAAGAAGCATTGTGCCCTTTTGAAGTTTTGTTTGTTTTGCAAGTCCTTTTGTTGTGTGTCGTTTCATTGCAATCACTGCATTGGTTCCTATCACGTGGCTCCATGAAATGTCCACTACCAAACTCTCTGGTGCTCATGAGGTCATCCATATCATTCCTGTATCGCTTTGTTCTCCTTCTACCCTTGGGTTGTACCATCATCTCCGGATCGGGCCTAATGTTAGGACCGTGATACTCTGGCCACTGCGATGCGTCCAGAAAAGGGTGAAATCTAGACGCCCATGTTAACTTATGAGTTTGCAAGTTGAATTCATGCAACCTTACAACTACTCCATCAGAGATATCCACATTCCTGACGCGGGCCGCCGACATCATGTGTGAGCATGGCCAGTGGTACTTACTAGGCCGCTCACAAGTGCAATGTCTTGTCCTAAGAGCCACCTTAAATGAGCGAGCACCATATTATTGTCCATCTCTAGTTGTCCCACCTGGCTCATCCACTTGGTATTTCATTTCTACATTATCGAAACAAGTGACTCGCTGGATGGCTGACTTGTCTCTCTGAAACTCCAGCCACTCGGCAACCTTCTTCGGATAAATTTCATTGGGAGGCTTCTCACTATCAGCAATCAACTTGTCGATTTCATCGGAGTGCTTCAAAAAATACTCATTTAGCTTGTAAAAGGTATATTCCGCTATTGCCGTCACCGGCAACTGACGGGCACCCTTCAAGACAAAGTTGAAGCACTCAACAAGATTGCTTGTCATGTCACCATATCTCATGCCTCCTTCGTCACATGCCTGTGACCACTTGTGTCTCTCATCAATATTCCTTTCTAAGAAATCTTTCCCACCTTCATTTGCCTTCTCATAGATTTTGTTCAAGCGTGTCGTGAATGACTTAACGGAGAAGGCTACACATGCGGAGTTAAGATCCTTGCAAAGATCCTTGTTTTTGCAAGCTCTGTAAAAGTTTGCAACGAAGTGCCTCATACACCATCGGTGGTGAAGCCTCGCATGCCCTGGAATATGAATATCCACGGCCTTCAATATGCCTTGGTGCCGATCGGATATGATGCATACCTCCCTATTCGGAGGAATGACCGTGCTCCTAACAAGTCTCATGAACCATTCCCAGTTGTCTTGGTTCTCCATGGAGACCAAAGCAAATGCCACAGGCAACACCTGATCGTTAGCGTCATGTGCCATTGCTATCATGAGTGTGCCCTTGTATTTCCCTGTCAAGAATGTCCCATCTACAGACAGAACCGGTCGACAATGCTCAAAAGCTGCAATGCATGGGCCAAACGTCCAAAAGGCATGACGGAACACTCCTTCAATATCTTGGACATAGTGGTACATTCCTGGGTTTCTAAAAGACATCGCTCCCAGCAACCTGGGTAGCATGTTGTAAGCCTCTTCCCATCCACCGTACAACATTCTGAGAGCAACTTGCTTGGCCTTCCATGTCTTCCCATACTTGACCTTATATCCGAACTTATCTTCAATCCAACTCATCAACAACTTCACTTTAACGGTTGGATCCTCGGCTATATGTTTCTGGTATTTATAACCAATGAATTCCGAGGTTAGTTGACGGTGTGTCTTCCGTGCTTCTACGGCCGGCGGTGTGCATTGGTGAGTGGCTTTGCAACTAGTTATCTTCCACCAACAATCTTTCGTGAGTCTTCCATTGACTTTCCATTTGCATCTTTCTACCTCACATTTCACGGTGTATCGCTTGTTGCAGTCCGAGTGAACAACTATGAAAGGCCTGTAGTGTTTGACAGCATACTCACACAACCACATCCTGAATTCTAGCATGTGCTTGAACATCAAACCTTTCCTCACGTACGACATCGAAATCGCGTTGGGTGTACTACTTGGGAACTGTCTAGCCTCAATTGTCTTGCTCATGCCACCGTCAACTATAGCCTTATCTGCAAGGCTAACATCACAAAACAAGGGAACTTTGTGATCCCTACCGGTGAATTTTGTGTACCACTCTGCTTCTTTCTCAGTCAAGCCATCCTCGTCCAACTCATTCACCGGGCCTTCATCATCCGAGTCATCCACACAAGCACGCTGATAGATAATGTCAGGATCCATGTCCTGATGCCTTACTTCGGCCTCTACGTCACCAACAATGTTGTGATGCCTCTCATACTCTTCCTCGGAGTCATCACCATCATCTTTCATCGGTGCACTACCTCCGAACTCATATTGGGGATACTCATTGGCTTCAGCTTCAACTTTATGCTCAACAATAAGCGGCACACTACTAACCGGGCTCACATCATCTACTAAGGTTTGGTTCAAGTCGACATGAAAGGGAGGAGCCTTCACCACCTTACTTGCAAATACTTCGAGTGACTTGACTGCCGAGGATGCAACAACCTCCTTATATGCAACCCAATGCAAATTGGACTTGATAGGCATTGTCTTCATTCGACACTTGTGTGCCGACCCAACATCATATCTTCCTACTAATTCAACTTGGTCACTTGCATCCACCCACTTTAATCTTATCCGTGTTTCTTCCACAACCTCTTCATAACTAGGAGTCTCAAGAAATATCAATACTTCCTCATACTTGTCAACAATATCCACATTCATGAATGCCTCTTTGTCAACATAATGAATATTCACAATCTTGTCCATCTAAAAAAGGGGAACATAAGTATAAGAAATGTACAATGCTAAATATACCACATTGCTAACAAAACCACTAACCCTAACCCTAAATCTTAACATTAGGCATAACCCTAACCCTAAATCTTAACATTAGTCATAAACCAAACAATAAGGTATGCTCAACAACATCACAATGCAACAACACTGGAACAACAATACTAAAAACATCACATTATAGCTCCATGTTCAAAACTAGGGTTAGGAACAACAAGAACAAATCAATCCAAATGGGCAAATCCAACCAATAAAAATTTGTGAGATGAAGGAGGTTACCTCAGCGAACGAAAATGACACCGGATCCACGGACCAACCCAATCAATTTGCAAGGATTTGAGAGGGGCTAAGTGAGGGACACAAAGGGAGAAAAGGGGAAGAGCTCGGGATAGGCCAATGGGGGAGAAGAGATTGAGTGGTGAGTGGTGGGTGAAAGCCCCACGGGCACCTAAAATATCTGCAACAGCAACGCCATTGGCGCTGGCGTTTCTAGAAACGCTAGCTGGCTCGGCGTTTCAAACCAGCCACGTCAGCTTGCAACGCCAACTCGGCCTGGCAGTGGGCCAGGAAAGAAACGCTAGCTTGGTCGGCGTTTCAACGTTCATCAGAAACGCCGCGGGCCTTGGCGTTTCTAAAAGGGTTAAATCGTAAAATACTTCCCCGTCGGGTTCAGTTTGCGACTTAAATCTTTGACAAGGTCAAAACAGTGATTTCGGCCTCCAGTGCCGGGGGCTAGGCTGCTAGCCTGCAGAAACTGTTGTCGATGCTGCGAGCTTTGGAAGTACCCGTACTCCTTCTAGAAGGAAGCAACAAGAAAGGAAGGAGCCGAGAAGGTGTGCTCTGCTCGGGACGTGGACTTTGAAAGCATATCTTGCACGCAAGGCAAGGCAGGGCAGGCAGACTTTTCTTCCGGCTCCTTTGCATCTGTGCGTGGTGCGACCGTGACCCATCTGATCTGATTCATGATCCACCATGTGGGACCTGTGATCCTCTCCTGGTCCACGGTCAAAGTCCGGCTTGACCTCTGACCAGTCCAACTCCCTTCCTAATTTTATCTTAAGCCGCTAACCAGTTGCTTGTAGACGTTGTGTTGGAAGCAGATGGCGGAAAGTGCGCGACCGCTTGAGAGGGTGTTTGTTTCCAGGGACTTATTGGCTTAGGGACTTAAAAAAGTCCCTATAAGTCCCATCTAAACCAAACAGGAGGGACTTATAGGGACTTAAAGTGAGCATTTGGGACTTATGAAATAAGACTCTCAAGGAAGGACTTATAGGGACTTATAGTTGTAATATGGTCTTATAGGGACTTATAAGTCCCAGCAACCAAACAGGTAGAGACTTTTTAGAGACTTGGGACTTATAAGTTGGGACTAAAAAAAAGTTCTAGGACTTATGAACCAAACAGGGCCTGAATCGTGGCCTAGCTGAGGTTGCAGGGTAGTATGAAACCGTGAGGTTCTAGAATCCAGAGCAAATCGTAGCATCAAACTGTTCCCCGCATGGGAAGCTAGGCAAAGTTTGATACTCCATCTGTAAAGTAATACAAGAGCGTTTAGATCACTAAATAATAATGTAAATGTTTTTATATTAGTTTACGGAGAAAGTACTAGCCTGCAGATCAAATCATATTGCCTGGATTGATTTGAATATAAAAGACTGCATTATTCTTTTTATTGAAGGGTTATCTTCATTTTTAATCCACATCGAAATATGTAGACTTATTGAAAGCAAAGTTCATAAAACACAATAATTCATGTATGAATAAAATACCACGGCTATGAAACGGAGCCTAATAATATGCTAGGATGACCGATCAACGTTCCATTATTTAAAACAAAAGTGCGAGCAGCATGGACCTTCGATAAGCACGATGAGGTGCCGAATCATTATCAGCGCAGCTAACATCCCGTCAATGCCATGACCGCTCGCTCGAGCAGTAGAAACGCAAGTTTGAAAACTCAATCGCTGATCTTATCTAGACTGGAAGGCATCCTAAACGACAAGGACATGCATGTCACGTCGAGCGCCACCAAGCCGTTTCTCTATTTCACTCTGATGACTTCTACGGGCAGCAAGCTCGTTCATCCGCCGTGGTCAAGATCCCAAGGAAATCACGTGCTCTAACGACAACTTATTTTATCTCCTCGCGTCCCCGTGATGAGCAGAGAATTGTCTCGGTGCTTAAAAGTTAAACCGGCGACTTGTGGTTCAATCTGCGTGAAAAACAGTGAACTTAAAGCGTCATGATGAAAATTTGGTTGTGGTAGCAAACCCTACTCTTGGCACTGAAAAAAAAAGTACTCCTCGTGCAACTATAAAATTTCAGGATGCTTTTCTCGCGGGTTCGGGCCCTAGAAACAAACCGTCTTTATCGTCATGTGCGCAAGCGCAAGGGGCGTGTCCAGAACCATTGCACCGCATGACTTCTACGCAATTTCTTCCTCTGATGGCAAACTTGAGGCCCACCTGCATTCAATACAGATCCATCGTTTTGTCAGGTTTCAGACCGACGATTTTTTTCCTGGGTTTTTCTTCATGCAAAGGCATGGCAATTTGGAAACGAGGACAAGAAACAATCACGTAGCAGTCTTGAGATAGAAAGGTGACAAGAGAAGTGAAAATTGCAGTACACAACAGTAGGAATAAAGTAAGGGATTTCTGACGTGAAATGCAGTTGACAAGAGAAGCGATTCTGCAGAGCTTTCGACAAAACAATGATCGAGGAGTATGAAAGAACAAGTTCCTCATCTGAAATAATCCGAGAATATGCCCAAAGGCCAAAGTGCCGCAGAGGTTGCACCGGCCGGGCTGCGAGCAATCCGCAACCACAAGGCATGGGAATATGGAAATCGCACCTGCGCATGCCCCCGCCTCACCATCGCCCCAACAGTAGCGGCCGGGCGGGGCGACGAGCTCAGCACTGACGTCACCCCCACCTGCACGGGGCTACCCAACAAAAACAAAACATGGTGAGCGGGCGAGCGCAAAAGGCGAGGGCAGCGGCAGCCGCTCCGTAAAATACTCCTCCCACTTAGTAGGCTGGTCACAATGAGCAAGAACATAAACTAGTAACTTCACACTTCCCTAGACTATGTTACTACCTCCATAGTTGGGTAGGAACATCTATGTAGTGTCATGCAACGATGTATTTATTAGGTTATAGGCTCATTGTTTCTTGGAGTGTGTGATGTTCCGGTAACTTAGCTACTACCTCCGTCTCGGTATATAAGTCATTCGCGTAGTTCTAGGCCAACAATTTAACTATCTAAATATGTATTATATGTTGTAAAAAATATATATTTAGAAACTACATTAGTGTAGAAATCTAGTGATATACTTTTCATGATATATAACACATATTTAATTCCTCAAATCGATGACCTAGAATTATGCGAATGACTTATACACCGAGACGGAGTAGTTACCACAAGCACCTCTCTTTTAATTAAATATGTGCCACATAAACAAATTTGTGTTGGAGTGTGTGATGTTACTCCTAAGTTCCTCCTCACTGTGACCAGCCTTAACTAAATTTTGGTTGAACCTATCTGGCTATCTGGCCCTCTTCTAGATTATTACTGTATTATTTTACTCGTGGATGGAAACCCATTCCGTCACGTGAATCCGGGGCGGGAAAGTTCAACGAACCAGGACCAGCCTCTCCACTATATAACCCGCGAGCCCGGCCCGATCACACCATTCGACTCGACGCCCTCGGTTCACACACAGTGATCAGCTCAGCTACAGCCTACAGAGGAGTACATACCCAACCTCGGGAGACAACAGAGCAGAGCACGGCGAGGATGCTGCTGAACCCGACCTCGGAGGCGCTGGTGCTGGACAGCATCAGGCAGCACCTCATGGAGGACACGGCGGCTCCGGCGGCGGAGGCGAGGAAGCAGAGGCCGGCCTACTGCCGGAGCGCCAGCTTCGGGAGCCTGGTCGCTGACCAGTGGAGCGAGTCGCTCCCGTTCCGCGCCGACGACTCCGACGACATGGTCGTCTACGGCGCGCTCCGCGACGCCTTCTCCTGCGGCTGGCTCCCCGACGGCTCCTTCGCCGCCGTCAAGCCGGAGCCCCTCCTGCCTTCCCCGGACTCCTACGCGTGCGTTGGTCCGTCGTACTTCGGTTTCCTCGAGCCGGAGACGCCTCCGGCCACGTCCCCGGGCGGGAGCGAGGAGGAGGAGGCCGCGGCGTTCATGGGCGAGGCGGCCGCCGCGGTGGCCAGGGGCAAGCACTACCGTGGGGTGAGGCAGCGCCCGTGGGGCAAGTTCGCGGCGGAGATCCGGGACCCGGCCAAGAACGGCGCCCGCGTGTGGCTCGGCACCTACGACACCGCCGAGGACGCCGCCGTGGCGTACGACCGCGCCGCGTACCGCATGCGCGGCTCCCGCGCGCTCCTCAACTTCCCGCTCCGCATCGGCTCCGAGATCGCCGCCGCGCACGCCGCGGCAGCGGCCGCCGGCGACAAGCGGCCGTCGCCCGAGCCCGCGACATCGGACTCGTCATCCTCGTCGTCGTCCGGGTCCCCGAAAAGAAGGAAGAGAGGCGAGGCCGCGGCCGCGTCCATGGCCATGGCGCTGGTGCCGCCGCCCTCGCAGCTGAGCCGGCCGGCCCACGCGTGGTACCCCGCCGCGCCGGCGGAGCAGGTGGCCATGGCGCCGCGCGCGCAGCAGCTGGTCAGCTAGGCCCCGCTCGCCAGCCCCCGGGCGCACGATCGTGAAAGACAATGCGCAAGTGCATGGACGCGACAGCAACAGGAGCCCGCCTTTCACTGTTGCACGGTGCAAGGTGGTGATGGCAATGGAGTGCGATACCTATCGAGCGAGCAGGCAAAGCAACCTTGGCGACGGCTCCATTTGGATAGATATTTGGATGGGCCGAGAACGGAAGATAAGCTCGGAGCAACTGGGTGCTGCAATTTGGCCTGGAATGATAGTTCCTCCTGTGTATGCTCGGTGCAACTCGACCTAGTGGATCAAAGCGAAACTGTGCTAGTATCGGGTCGTCGTGGTTCCTTCTGAGTCGTAGGGTTATATTGGCGTCGCTGTCAGAGTGCGTGTGGTAAAAAAATACAAACTCGTGATCGAGCATAATGGAAGTTGTGAAACTTTACAAGCATCCGTGGAGAGAATTCCAGGGAATGAATTCTCACCCCATTTGTTCTTTGATCAATGGCTCATGCATTTTTCCATTGGCGTCACGCACGAACGAAGTAGCCTAACCGAAACATGAGTCAAGAATGAAACAATGGCAGAAAGAGCCGGCCCTCGAGACTCCAAAACCGCGCCATTAAACAAACACGGGGATTCTCTCCCAGGTGGAGCGGCAACATGAACCAATCAATCTCCCATAATTCGAGGGGGAAAAGTCACGGTGAGGCCCCATGATGATAGCCCGTTTTGGAGCAAGTGGGCGAGGCGGGGCGCCAAGGTGTGTCGCCTTCTGCTTTTGCAACTACGCTACGCTGGAGACGATCGGGAGGTGAGAACAAGAAGCAAAATCCTCGTCGATCTTCAACTAACGGAAATAAAAAAATCTTGAACTCGTGCTTATCCATGACGTACTAGTTAAATCAGCGATGATAACCGCCGACGACGGTGCACTGCAGAGTTGCCCTGCTTCCAGGCAAAATATCCAGTGGTGCAGTGTGATTTTTCTGCAAGAAAAATATCCAGTAGTGTGCGCTGATCGAACTGGTTAGAAATATCTAGCAGTGTGTGCTGATTGAACTGATTAGATATTAGATATATGTCTAGTAATGTCTAGTGTGTGCTGATTGAACTGATTACAAAGATCCAGTAGAGTACTGCCGTGTTGCTTCACAGCTGGCTTGGGGAAGGGGGCTACTACGCTGCACTGGACAGTTCGATGGAGGGTCATCGGTGACGCATGTCTGGGTGGAAAGGGGACTAAATACTTTCCTGAAATCTGGCGTGGCGCCTGATTTGATGAATCCAGCTCAGGCAGCGGCCAAAGTACGTACCACCACCACCACCTGTGCATTTTTTTTTTGTTGCAAAATAAGTAATTCACTTACGCATATTTCAGTCGGTACTCCTAGATGATAATGCCGGTGTCGGGGTGCGGCCAGTTCAAAAAGAAGAGAACACGACAACAGATGGCTGATGAATACTCCATCACTGGATAATCATGCGACGTGCTTTGATGCGCTGGATTGATGAATCTCTTTCCCTTTTTCCTTTTCTTTTTGCGAATGTGTTGATGAATTTGGTTGGCTTTTGGCGTCGCGCGCACTGGATACGGGGGCTCGGGAATGTTCACGGCATCCACTATCCGAGGGCATGTACAATGGGGGCAACATCTAGGTGCTGCCTCGTGTATCTAGCTAGACGAAAATAAATGAGGCTATACTCAACGCTCTTTTCTGAAGCCACCAGAGCACAGCGTCACCGGGCATGACGAACCGGTCCCAACTCTCTCTGCCTTTTCTTCTACTTTTTCCTTTCTCTCGCTTTTTTCCATGGAGAACCGGCCTCCTCTGCAAGCAGCGACGGACACCTGCAAGCAGGGGCGGAGCCCAATGGGCCAACCCTGTAGCACAAGCTACAGGTCCGATTTCATTTTACGTACCAAATATCAGGTATTTAGCTCGGGGCAACAGGGTGAGCTGAAAAGTGTGCTACAGGGCCCAACATACCAGGCGCACCAGGCCTGCTTTGGTCCGATTCCAGCAGCCCATCAAGCACATGAACGATCCATCTGGTGTCCCCTGTATCGAACAAAACAATCGATCTGACTATAACCAACCACGTCTCCTCATCTCCTAATCTATCGCGACGTCGACTTGTGCAGCGGCCGGCGGTGATCGATTGATCCGCAGATTGAGAACTTGTGCAGCGGCGGCCGGCGAACCAAGAGGCAAAATCTAGCTAATTCTTCAAGTCTTCTACTGTGTATGTAGTACTGTAGTCTGTACTCTGTAGGCTGTAGCTAATCTTTCTACAGATTTAAAGATTGAAATTGATATGTTCCCTAGTCCTGATGAATTGACGATTTGTGGCAGCCAGCAGCACGGATCCGTTCTTGTTTTCTTGGTTGATCCGATCATCCGAACGTCTGCACAGCTACGGCAGCGGCACCGGCGGCGTCGTAATTTTCTCTTCTTCTCTTACAATATGAGTAGCAATGTGCTTTTCATTTTTTTCTAGATTACTGTCCGTATTATATGTATGAAATTGTTGCAAGTAGATTAAATCTTATTTAAATATATTTAAATGTATCATGTATGTGTTTTGGCAAAACGTCGGGCAATAGCTACTGTTTAACTTGTAATTATGTATACTTCACTGGATTCAAACTTTTAGATATCTAATTTGTAATTTATTTGTTAAATGCAGATAATATGGATAAGTTTCTTCTCAAAAGAAAGGCGACATCACAAGTTGCTCCAGAAGACATAAATTGGGAGGAGGAGATTCAATATGACCCAGGCAAGAGGAAACTGATAGAACATTATCATCCAAATTTGAAAGATCTGGTAAGAAGAAAATACTTGCTTAATGGACCTTGTCAGCCAAAGGATGTTGATTTTCCATATTCAAGTTTTGGGGCTAAGAGGAGAAGATTCAATCCTGAATGGTATAAAGATCATGGAAGTTGGCTTGAATACAGCGAAGAGAAGAAAAAGGCATATTGCTTTTGTTGTTTTTTATTTAGGGATCGCAGCCACAAGAAAGAAGCTGGGTATGAGGCATTTGTTCTGAATGGTTGGGATACTTGGAGCATTCCAACAAGACTAAAAGATCATGTTGGTGAGCCAGGTAGCGTCCATGATCAAGCAATGAAAAAATGTACCGCTTTACTAAAAAGAGATCAACACATTGATGTTGCTATGCAAGTTAACAATGAAGCTTCGAAGGTTGCATATTTTACTCGACTAAATGCATCAATTGACACAGCTAGGCTACTGTTGAAGCAAGGGTTGCCTTTCCGCGGCCATGATGAGTCAAAGAACTCGCATAATAAAGGGAATTTCTTGGAAGTTCGTGACTTCTTAGCGGAGCATGATCTAGTTGTTGGCAAGGCTATGGGAAAAGATGCTGCACAAAATGCTCTTATGGTTGCTCCTCAAGTCCAGAAAGATATTTCTGAAGGTTTTGCGCATGTGATAGTCCAATCTATTCTCAAAGAAGTTCACAACAATGTGTTTTGCTTGCTTGTTGATGAGTCTAGAGATGTCTCTTGCAAAGAACAAATGGCTGTGGCCTTGAGGTATGTTGATAGTTCTGGAGATTCTAAAGAAAGCTTTGTTGGTCTTGTTCATGTGAAAGAAACAACTTCTTCATACCTCAAGAGTTCAATTGATTCTCTTTTTGCAAAATATAAGCTGAGCTACAATCAAGTTAGAGGACAAGGATATGACGGTGCTAGTAACATGCGAGGTGAGTTCAATGGTCTCAAATCATTGATCATGAGAGAAAGTAGCACGGCTTATTATGTTCATTGCTTTGCTCACCAACTTCAGTTAGTTGTTGTGGCTGTTGTAAGAAAGTATAAAGGAGTTAGTAATTTCTTCAGTATGATTTCTACCTTGTTAAATGTTGTGGGTGGTTCTTCCAAGCGAAGGGACATGATTCGAGATATAAATCTTGAAGAAATGAGCAGGGCTTTAGGGTGTGGGCAGCTTACAACGGGAACAGGTCTAAATCAAGAGCAATGCCTTCAAAGACCCGGAGACACTCGTTGGGGTTCACATGCTAAAACACTTAAGAGTTTGGTTGCCATGTTCAGGTCAGTTATTAAAGTTCTTGAATTTGTTGAAGAAGAAGACACCGACAGAACAAATAGAGACCAAGCAATTGGTCTTCTAATGTACTTTCAATCTTTTGACTTTGTCTTCTATTTGCATCTCATGTTGACAATTCTCACTACTACCAACACATTGTCATTAGCATTGCAACGGAAGGATCAAGACATAGTGAATGCCATGAAATGTGTCAAGTCGACTAGAACAGTTTTGAATGAACTTAGAGAAAATGGATGGGACTCTTTGGTAGGTGAAGTTCATGTGTTTTGTGAGAAACATGATATTATAGAATTTGACATGGAAGAAGCATATGTGAATCCAAAAAAGAGAAGGCGGATAACTGGAATTACCAACAAACATCACTATCAAGTTGATTGCTTCAACGATGTTTTTGACTGGCTAGTTCAAGAGCTTGACAATAGGTTCAGTGAGACATCCTCTAACTTGCTTGTTTGGTCAGCAGCTTTGAGTCCAAGAGACTCATTTCGTGATTTCAATTTGGAGAATCTTATGAGTTTGGCTAACTTATACCCTCAGGATTTTGATTCCGGGGATTTGAGGGATCTTGATAAGGATCTACGGCTCTATATTGTTGATGTGCGCACAGATGATAGCTTTTCCAACATAGCAACAATCACTGAGCTTTAAAAAAAATGGTGCAGACGAGGAGGCATATTATGTACCCTTTGTTTTATCGGTTGTTGAAACTAGTAATTGTGTTGCCTATTGCTACTGCTACAGTTGAGAGGTGTTTCTCAGCAATGAAATTGGTCAAAACTTGCTTGCGCAATCGCCTCAATGATGACAGCTTGAGTGATGATGTTATTTGTTATGTGGAGAAGGAAGAAATGAAAAAGGTCACCAATGATCAAGTGGTTGAGTATTTCATGGCTCGAAGGAAGAGAATGTACTAAAGGTAATTTATAACATTTTAGCAAATATAAGTACTTTGATTTAGGCATTTTATTATATTCTACTCAAAATTTTAATTCTAGTTTTTTATTGTAGGTTAATAAACCTTTGGGTCCGATGATGTGTTTTCGAATTTTAGAATGCAAGACATGCTTTTCAAGTAATTTTTTTGTTTGATTTGGCATTATATCAAACAGTTTGAGTGTTGCATTTTTTTTACTTTTTACAATTTGACTTCTATTTTGTTCGGTAATGCTGTTACAAGCAATGAAACACACCTTTATTTAATGCATCGGTTGCTGCAAAATTTATGCCATGGTTAAGTAGTGCATCAGGGTAAGATTAGCTCCAGATCCGCCCCTGCCTGCAAGCAACCGTCCTGCCATCATGGAGTCCGAGCCTAGTTGGCACCTGGGGCGATAGGTCTGAGACGACGCGATGGCCATGCCCTGATCGGTCAAGGCGAAGCGGGAGAAAAAATGCCTGATTGGCTGCAATTGGACACCTTTTTTTAGGATAGTTGGACACCTTTCTGAATGGCTGTGACGAAAGGTGATTTTGATTCTTTATTTCTCGGATAGTTGGACACCTTGCGGGAATGAGCCGAGCCGAGCTCGGATCGTGGGCTGTCACGGACTCGGGCGTGGGTCAAGCCCACGTCTCTCCACGCGGTTGCGTCTATATAAGTGTGTTGTGTCCCCTAACCCTAGCCGCCACGAACAGATCACATCTGCTCACGCGCACGTCCACCGTCGTTCCTCTGCTGTTGCTGCCACCGGTGACTCCATCCCGTCCGCCGTACACGGTCGACGGGGTGAGGGGCGAATAGGTTTTTGGGCAGCGATTACGCGACTGCTCGCTTCCGATCGTCTACTTCCTCTACGTCCGCGTCGCCTTCATCATCACCATGTCCACCGACGCCGACCGTGCCGCCGCCGAGAAAGCTGAAGCCGACAAGAAGGTCGTCGAGGACGCTGCTGCTGCCACCAAAGCCGCGGCCTCTGCATGGCCTATTGGAGGGTATAACTCGTTTATCCCGCTCCTGATTATTTTCATATTAGCAGTACTAGCAGTATGTGTAGATTTGTCTACTGTTTGCTTAGTACGTGCATGTTTAGATCAAAGTAAGTACGTCATCAACTTAGTCAATGCCATGTTAGTGATTTACTCGTGGATTAATTTAATCGAGAAATTGCCTATTTACTCCGCAATCCAAAAACCTATTATGTGTAGGAATTTTTCAGCAAGTGGCTTTGCCGCTGCACTGAAACCGGATAAGTTTACCGGTACGTATTTTAAGCGTTGGCAGACAAAGACCACTTTATGGCTCACGGCTATGAACGTGTTCTGGGTCACCGGTGTCTCCACGGGAACGATTGCTCCTGAACAGGAGAAGGCGTTCAAGGAGGCTACCATTGTGTTTCTCGGAGCAGTTCTTAGCGTGATCGGAGATAAACTGGTCGACGCATATTTACATGTGCATGTCGCCAGGGACTTGTGGGAGGCGCTCGAATCTAAATTCAGGGCCGCCGATGCAGGGAGCGAGATGTATATTATAGAGCAGTTCCACGATTACAAGATGGTTGAAAACCGTCCTGTATTGGAGCAGGCTCATGAGATAATATGCATTGTTAAGGAACTTGAGCTTCTCAAGTGCGAGTTATCGGGCAAGTTTGTCGCGGGCTGCATAATCGCTAAGCTCCTCAATTCCTGGAGGAACTTTGCCACCACTCTGAAACATCAGAGGCGTGAATTCTCTGTGGAGGATGTCATTGGCCATCTGAGTGTTGAGCAGAATTCGAGGGCAAAAGACTCGCACGGAAAAGGGGCCGAAGGGACTTCTGTTGCCAACATGGTGAACAAGAAGAACTTCAACTCCCACAAGCCCAAGGGAAAGAACGGTGTCCAACACAATACCGACTTTAAGAGGAAGGGTAAGAAGACCTTCAAGAAGAACAAGAAGGACGAGGGCTGCTTTACTTGTGGTTCGGTTGAACATTGGGCCAACAAGTGCCCAAACAAGTACAAGAAGCCAGGACAGGAATCCAAGTCTGTCAACATGATTGTGGGCAACAATGAGAATGGTGCATCTGGGTACGGTAATTTATTTACTGTTTTTTCAGTGTTTCAACCCAATGATTGGTGGGTGGACACAGGTGCAGGTGTTCATGTGTGTGTTGACATTTCATTGTTCACTTCTTACCAGGTCACAGGTCACGGGTCCGTATTGATGGGGAATGGAGCGAGTGCTTCTGTTCATGGTATTGGCACGGTCAATCTGAAGTTTACTTTGGGTAGGATCATGCAGCTGAAGAACGTGCAGCATGTCCCCGCCATCAAGAAGAACCTCGTTAGTGGCTCCCTTCTATGTAGAGAAGGGTTTAAGTTGGTTTTTGAGTCTAATAAGTTAGTTGTTACGAAAAGGTTATGAGAGCGGAGGGATGTTCCGCCTTTCCCTTGCAGATTTTTGTAATAAAGTCGTGAACCATATTCATTCGAATGTTAATGAATCTGAAGTTTGGCATTCACGTCTTTGTAACATTAGTTTTGGTGTTATGACGCGGCTAGCCAAGTTGGATTTAATCCCGAGTTTCACTTTAGCCAAAGGTTCTAAGTGTCTATCATGTGTGCAAGCTAAGCAACCTCGCAAGCCTCACAAGGCCGCGGAGGAGAGACACTTGGCACCATTAGAACTCATACATTCTGATCTTTGTGAGATGAATGGTGTGTTGACTAAAGGCGGAAAGAGATCTTCATGACATTGATAGATGATTCCACTAGATATTGCTATGTTTATCTGTTAAATACTAAGGATGAGGCTCTACACTACTTTAAAATCTATAAGGCAGAAGTTGAAAATCAACTTGAAAAGAAAATTAAACGAGTCCAGTCAGACCGTGGTGGAGAGTACTTCTCGAGTGAGTTTGATTCCTTCTGTTCGGAACATGGCATTATTCATGAGAGGACGCCTCCCTATTCATCCCAGTCAAATGGGGTTGCCGAGCGGAAAAATCGTACTCTAACTGATTTGGTTAACGCCATGTTAGATACATCGGGTTTATCCAAGGCATGGTGGGGGGAGGCTATATTGACGGCATGTCATGTCCTGAATAAAGTTCCGACAAAGGATAATGAGACCACTCCCTATGAGAAATGGGCAAAGAGAAGGACGACACTCTCGTACTTGCGCACTTGGGGCTGTTTGACGAAAGTCAACGTGCCGATCCCCAAAAAGCGTAAGCTTGGACCCACGACTGTGGACTGCGTTAATTTGGGCTATGCTAAGAACAGCGTTGACTATAGATTTCCAGTAGTGAAATCCGAGGTACCTGAGCAGAAGGTCGGTACAATTATGGAGTCTAAGAATGCTACATTCTTCGAGGATATTTTTCCTATGAGAGATATGCAAAGCACTTCTAGACAGGAATCTGAGGAGACTCCTGAACCTGCCATCCCTATGGAATATTATGAACAAACACATGATGAAAATCCTGAGGAGGATGACGAGGAAACCCTTGGTAGGGGCAAGAGACAAAGGACTGCAAAGACCTTTGGTGATGATTTCTTCGTGTACCTCGTGGATGATACTCCCACTTCTACTTCAGAAGCGTGTGCCTCTCCAGAAGCTGACTACTGGAAGGATGCGGTCCGCAGCGATATGGATTCCATCATGGCTAACGGGACATGGGAGATCACTGACTGTCCCTATGGTTGCAAACCACTGGGATGTAAGTGGGTGTTCAAGAAAAAGCTTAGGCCCGATGGTACGATTGAAAAGTACAAGGCTAGGCTTGTGGCCAAGGGCTATGATCAGAAAGAAGAGGAAGATTTATTTGATACCTATTCACCTGTGGCTAGACTGACCACCATTCGAGTATTACTCTCGTTGGCGGCCTCACATGGTCTTCTCGTCCATCAAATGGATGTTAAGACGGCTTTTCTGAATGGAGAGCTAAATGAGGAAATCTACATGCAACAGCCAGATGGCTTTGTGATAGATGGTCAGGAAAGAAAGGTGTGTAGGTTGCTGAAATCTTTATATGGCCTGAAGCAAGCACCTAAGCAATGGCATGATAAGTTTAATGCAACTCTGACATCTGTTGGCTTCGTTGTTAATGAAGCTGACAAATGTGTATACTATCGCCATGGTGGGGGCGAAGGAGTTATACTGTGCTTGTATGTTGATGACATACTGATATTCGGAACCAACCTCAAAGTCATTGAGGAGGTTAAGTCGTTTCTGTCTCAGAACTTTGAGATGAAGGATCTTGGTGTGGCTGATGTTATCTTGAACATCAAGCTACTGAGAGATAATGAGGGTGCGATCACACTTCTGCAATCCCATTATGTTGAGAAGGTGTTGAGTCGTTTTGGATATTTGGACTGCACACCATCTCAAACACCATATGATCCTAGTGTGTTGATTCGAAAGTCCAAAGGCATGGCTAAAGATCAATTGAGATATTCTCAAATCATTGGTTCACTGATGTACCCAGCGAGCGCAACGAGGCCTGACATCGCGTTTGCTGTGAGCAAACTGAGCCGGTTTGCTTCCAAACCGGGTGATGTACATTGGCATGCTGTTGAAAGAGATATGCGCTATCTGAAAGGTACTATGAACTATGGACTTCACTATACCGGAGACCCGTCGGTACTTGAAGGGTATAGTGATGCGAATTGGATCTCTAATACTGATGAGATGAAGGCCACAACTGGGTATATGTTTACTCTTGGAGGTGGCGCTGTTTCCTGAAAGTCTTGCAAGCAAACGATCTTAACGAGATCGACAATGGAAGCAGAATTAACAGCATTAGACACTTCTGGTGTTGAAGCAGGATGGCTTCGAGATCTTTTGATGGACTTGCCACTGGTTGATAAACCGATTCCGGCTATCCTTATGAAGTGTGATAATCAGACTGTCATCACCAAGGTGAAGAGTTCAAAGGACAACATGAAGTCCAACAAACACATAAGAATGAGATTAAAAGCTATCAGAAAATTAAGAAACTCCGGAGTGATAGCGTTGGACTATGTCCATATGGCTAAGAATCTGGCAGATCCGTTTACGAAAGGGCTATCACGTGTAGTGATAGATAGTGCATCGAGGGAGATGGGTATGAGACCCACATGAGTTACCATGGTGGTAACCCAACCTATGTGATCGAAAATCCCGTGAAGTAGGACCTGGGAAAACAAGCCAGTGGTGAACTGAGGAGAGTAACTTTACTAACCCACTCCGTTGGAGATGCAATACTCTCGAAAACTGTATGGAAGGATGACTACTGTCTTAATGTGTTCCAAGGCTTATATGTATAAGCAAGATGCTATCCTACAGAGCGATCTTTGGAGGAACATACCTATGTGAGCCCGACTGCCAGTCACAGTCTATGAGATTGGGGTGATCTCTAGTAAGCTCATGAATAGGCCAGGAGTGTGACTTATATGCTCCACCCGAGGGGTCAGCCTTCGGCAGCCCAGTACTAGTAAGACATGTGATGAAACTTCTTTACGCCAAACTGACAATTCAAGGCATAGTTCATTGTTCAGTTGTGAAGGAGTGTAGCTACTTGCTCTAGGTGAAGCTCAACCTTAACAGGTCTTCACTGAAACACTAGTATATCAAAACAACATTTGGAACAAAGGACAAAGTGGGCCCCTGAGATCTGGTGGGGGATTGTTGAAATGTGAGATGGGCCTAGAGCCCATATGACAATTTCAGATTTGATCTCTAAGGGCCCATGTAGGTGGCATGACAAGGTGGTGGGAAGTTTAGTCCCACCATGCTAGTGGAAGAGAAGTTGGAGTGGTTTATAAGGGTGGCTCTTCTACATGCTATTGGAGCTTGAGAAGAGAAGAGGCCCTCGCGCGCTCCTTCTCCGCTGCCCGCCTCGCCTTGCCTCGTCACGACGCGACGCGACGCGACGCGGGTTGCGGGAATGAGCCGAGCCGAGCTCACACCTATGCGCTTATTTTTGCCAGTCACTAACAGAGAGGTTCTGACAGCAGGGCCACGATCTGAGACGTCGGATCGTGGGCTGTCACGGACTCGGACGTGGGTCAAGCCCACGTCTCTCCACGCGGCTGCGTCTATATAAGTGTGTTGTGTCCCCTAACCCTAGCCGCCACGAACAGATCACATCTGCTCACGCGCACGTCCACCGTCGTTCCTCTGCTGTTGCTGCCGCCGGTGACTCCATCCCGTCCGCCGCGTACACGGTCGACGGGAGAGCAGGTCTTCGAAATCACGCCCTTCTGGTTCCTGTACGGGGTGAGGGGCGAATAGGTTTTTGGGCAGCGATTACGCGACTGCTCGCTTCCGGTCGTCTACTTCCTCTACGTCCGCGTCGCCTTCATCATCACCATGTCCGCCGCCGCCAACCGTGCCGCCGCCGAGAAAGCTGAAGCCGACAAGAAGGCCGCCGAGGACGCCGCTGCTGCCACCAAAGCCGCGGCCTCTGCATGGCCTATTGGAGGATATAACTCGTTTATCCCGCTCCTGATTATTTTCATATTAGCAGTACTAGCAGTAAGTGTAGATTTGTCTACTGTTTGCTTAGTATGTGCATGTTTAGATCAAAGTCAGTACGTCATCAACTTAGTCAATGCCATGTTAGTGATTTACTCGTGGATTAATTTAATCGAGAAATTGCCTATTTACTCAGCATTTGCTACCTCCAAGGACCATCGATGGAATGTTCCAAGCTGGAGGCTCTCACCAATTGGGAGGCTGATATCATCGCAAGGCAAGCTATACATGATGCGTAATCCCACATTTGACACCGTTGTTCATGGTGACACTCAGATTTTCCAGATCAGCCCGCCCGAGCACGAGGGGATGGGATCAGGTTCGTCTCCGATGCCATCAAAGAAGTTGATTGCCACATGCCCGGCTGGCAAAATGCCTGCCCCTCAATACCTGGCACAATGTGACTCGGAGATCCTGGTGATTGGGTATATGGACGGATTCGTTGGGCACCCCTTGGTTTACAGACTGTCTGACCTTATCCTTGACAGGATCGTCCCGGTAACTACTCCCTCCGTTTCTAAATGTTAGTCTTTTTAGAGATTTCACTATAAACTACATACGGATGTATATAGGCATATTTTAGAGTGTAGGTTCACTCATTTTGCTCCGTATGTAGTCCATAGTGAAATCTCTAGAAAGACTTATATTTAGTAACGGAGGGAGTAGTATCGAAGGCAATGTTCTATTCATTGCTGAAAGGATTCTGAGTGTGAGCCGTAGTGCCTTGCCGAACCTTGTCGGTGACTCCATTGTAATCGTTCATCCCAGCGAAATATATCTGGCGGAATGCCGGCTCAACACTGACACATGGTTACAGGCAGCGGATGGATGTATCGCAAGATGTAGTTTATCGAGGCCTTACAGCCTCATTTATCATATCTTCTCTTGTTGCCACCGTGCTTCTTGGTGAGCTAATCATTCTCCCTAATTTCTTGTTCTGTAATCAGAGTCCTTTGTGTTACTTCGTGAGCTAATTATTTTACCAAATATGACTACAGGAACAAAGGCACAATTCTTTATCAGTATAAGAATCAGAATAATTGGAAGGTGAAGAGAAAGTGGCGCCGGGGGGTAAGTCTGACCAGCAATACCTTTATTCTAGTGCACGCATTCCTTTCTCTTTCCACTTCTGCTGATGATCCACTACCCAGCCTTAATATAGCAATCTGGGTAGCGAATGTCTTAGCTATTATGGAAGTAATAAAATCGGCTACGATCCAAAATCAAAGCTTGTTCAAACAATAAAATCAGAGAGCCGGCCTTATCTTTGACCTTTCATTATCATCAGATTTTGAGATGTGTGACATATTGCCATTCAAATTCACAAACATTTCTGGACCAGACAGTTCTTATATGTACATAGTTTTCTTGACAAATGCTGAAAAGATTACGTTCGGTTGTTAGTTACAATCATTATTTCGTTAACTTATGCTCTGCAATCAACCTTTGTGGTGCACTTATGTAATTAATTTTGGTCCAGCCAACTTCATTCTTATATATAAATATACAGTGCAAACATTATCTTTGAAAAATATCATTTCTCAAGAAATTTATTATTTTTTCTCTTCACAGGGAAATGCATTTGAGTTTTTTAGTGGCATTTGAGCTTGAATATCCTGTTCATTCAATACCAGATGTTGTATCAAAATAGTAGTATTTCCACCAACGCAAATTAAATGATTTCTTAGTTCTACACATATTTTCTCGGCGCAGATTTAGAAGCTCGTCAACTATCTATCTAGATACTGGTTCTTTTCACATGTTTTCTTCATCTTTTGCAGTTACTCAGATTGGTTCGCTTTTTGACATGTTCTCTTTTCGTTAGGCATAAATGAGTCTGCACCACAGTGGTAGTCGCTGCCTCGCTGGCTTTCCTCTCCATTGTTACCATCACGGAAAGGAGATTAGTCTTATTTGTTGACATAGTTTGAGTAATATTTTTTCTTATGTTATCATTTTTTTGACACAGACGTTTTCTCATTTGCTAAATTATTCGACCTTCATGTACTCCTAGATACCACCTCTTCTAGATTGCTGGCCGTGTCGGGCTATATATGGACAAAACATGGACATCACCTCTTGGTGGAAGTGACACCCATTGGACTTACCCCGAAATTCTTGTGTTAAAACTACTAAGGAACTGTTACATTACAATTTTATTGATCATAAAGTATAAAATCATTGATGTTGATCGCTAGATAACAATTATTACATATATGAAGTACTCAATTATAGCATTCCACTGTACTAATTTCCCCGGCTGGAAGATGGCTCTTGAGCCTGGAGGGCGTTGAGTAGTGTTGTGGCAAACCTGGATTATGTTGCTATGTTTTTTTTTTGAAATGGAGGCAAAAGATTTGCCTCATCGATTAATTAAGCAGAAGAGAATTGCCCAGTTAATTAATGAAAAACCGGGCGAAAACCAATACAGACCAACCACACGTGAACTACTCACAGAGCATGCAACCCCCTAAGCACAAGATCGCCTGACAACCAAACCCAACACCTAACGTCCACCAACCCCACACTGCTACATCGCAAAGACACCCCAACGAGGGTAAGTCGGCCGAAGACCACGGTGTTTTAGTTTGAGTGTGTTGGTTGTTGATGTTTTCCTAGTCTGATGATCGACTAGGGGTTTTGGTGAGCGTGTGAGGCTTTTGTTCCTCGGTAAAATAGTTTCCTGTTGGTGGTGGTAGCGTTTTGGTTGGAATGGTTACTTGGTTTCTTTAATGAAATCTGGGGAGTGGTCCCTTTTGATCAAAAACGCATTCCACAGTATTGTTTGGCAAAATAATAGAATGATCCTGGGCTCTGGTGTACCCAATTTCTAAAACTTTATCAAGGACATATTTACATGTTTCCAAAAAAACCACGTACATATATCTTTTACTGATGTCGCTTTTTGTAAAATTATATGACCATTTGTACCTTAGGTAAAAACGACACAACAATAATGCTACTTACCATTCAATGAATTTTCATTTTTCATTTTTTCTGAGGAAAAACTTCACCGTTTTATAAATCAAGTTTAGCAGCGCTAGAATTTCAATGCAAACCATATGTAAAGCCCAAGCACATATGGGAGAAATTAAAACTTTGAACGAGTATGTGTGCCTACATGTTCAACTTTCTACTTTCTCGGCGGAAGCGAATCTATTCATACGCTTTACTTCTTTCTTTGACTTCCTTCATTATTGTTGCACGCTTGTCTGGTCCGTTAGAGAAGAGTGAGATATGTCATCGACTAGAGCTATTGCTTCTCGGCAAGCTAGGGCCCTCAAGGTCTCTGGGTCATCATATCCAGACGGCCAATGTCGAGGACCCCAGGAACTACCCCCAATCATCATGGGCAACAACAACAACGGTGCATCCGTGAGAGTTCTTGCTCACACTAGAATCTTCATTGATTTTGGTGAAGCCATCTAGAGGCAGTATCCATTTTGGTGTCAAAATCCTTCTTCTCCGGCTGAGACAAACCGAGATCCGATAGAAATATCTCGATAAAACATTGTCTTGCCATCATACTTTGAACGATGTCTTCATGTAAGGCCGTCCTCCTCGCGCCCCACATGACCCACTAAGTCGCATGATCTTTGTCAGTTGTTTGTGGTGTAGCTTGTCAGTAATGTTGAATGATCAATTCCTCGCGCATGGCTTGGTGAACTCAGGAAGATGGCTTGTTGTTGCTTGATCGGCAAGCACCCATGTGCATCTTGCCATTGTGCACTCTAGCAAGGCGTGACACCAAGAATACTCATCACCGCAATTCCTGCACTAGCTAGAGGGTGGCCATGTGCATGCGCTCGTTGCAGTATCACTCACCCCCTCCTCTTGCGTTGCGCTTAGACACCTTCCTCCTCATTGGTCTTGAACTCCCTCGCTTCCTTCTTGTCGACTGCAATAGCACTTCCTTGTATGAAAGGGTATCCCTCACCCCCGATGTTTATCTACGCTAGTCGCATTTTTTGCCCGACCGAACACGGCATGGCTTAAAAATGATAATTCTGACTAATCGGTATCCTCTCTCCTTCAACAAGGCATCTCACATCCACAATTTGTCCATGTCTATCAAAAAACACTATTTGAATTACCTCGAGGCAGATGAGAACTGAAAGCACAAGTGCTCCCTGGGTGGTTTTGGTAATTAATGTCAACATATCTCTTGTTGGACTAATACTTCTATCGAGTATATTTCAGATGAGTTCAATAGTGGAGTGGCAGGACAACAGGATGTGGAACCCCTTCAAGATGCTAAGGACAAACATTGGCAAAAGCTCAAGTCTCTACGTTTTCATTTTAGTGATCCAAGATCACATTGAGTCCATAGGAAAGCCAATACTATTAAAAGGGGATGAGGTGTTGCTTAATGGCTTGCTTGCTCAAAGTGTTTAGTGATATGCTCCAAATCCCTCAACCACTTTCTCATTTCCACATATGTCCTAAACCTAAAGTCAAACTCGGCCCCACCGATTTGATCCATCCGGCGCCATGAGTTCACTTGACATAGCCACTGCCAGAAACCCTAATCTGTTGGATCTCACCGATGGGATCTCGGTCTCACCGAGATGGCCTTGCAAACTCTCTGTTACCTATTGCAGTTATTTCGGTCTCACTGAGATACGCAGTCGGTCCCACCGAGTTTGCTTGACCAAGTCTATGTTTGCTTATTGCTGAAACCGATCTCATAGAGTTCACGCAATCGGTCTCACCGAGATGAGGTTTTGCCCTAACCCTAGCACATCAGTCCCACCGAGTTGACCTTGTCGGTCCCACCGAAATGGCTAACGTTCACATTTTGAATCAAGTCGGTCTGACCGAGTTTAACCATTCGGACCCATCGAGTTTGGGAATTTGTGTGTAACGGTTAGATTTTGTGTGGAGGCTATATATACCCCTCCACCCATTTCTCCATCTGTGAGAGAGCCATCAGACATGCCTACACTTCCACTACACATTTTTAAGAAAGAACCACCTACTCATGTGTTGAGACCAAGACATTCCAATCCAGCCACAAGAATCTTGATCTCTAGCCTTCCCCAAGTTGCTTTCCACTCAAATCATCTTTCCACCATAGCCAAATCTGTGTGAGAGAGTTGAGTGTTGGGGAGACAATCATTTGAATCACAAGAGCAAGGAGTTCGTCATCAACACACCATCTATTACCTTTTGGAGAGTGGTGTCTTCTAGATTGGTTAGATGTCACTTGGGAGCCTCCGTCAAGATTGTGGAGTTGAACCAAGGAGCTTGTAAGGGCAAGGAGATTGCCTACTTCGTGAAGATCTACCCTTGTGAGGCAAGTCCTTCGTGGGCGATGGCCATGGTGGAATAGACAAGGTTGCTTCTTCGTGGACCCTTCGTGGGTGGAGCCCTCCGTTGACTCGTCGCAGCCGTTACCCTTAGTGGGTTAAAGTCTCCACCAACGTGGATGTACGATAGCACCACCTATCAGAACCACGCCAAAAATCTCTGTATCTCCAATTGCGTTTGCACACTCCAATCCCATCCCTTTACTTTCTTGCAAGTTGCATGCTTTACTTTCCACTGCTCATATACTCTTTGCATGCTTGTTTGAATTATATTGTGAATGCTTGAAATTGTGCTAATTTGCAACCTCAACTTGAAAAACCTAAAAACTGCTATCTTTACTTGTTGAGGGTCTAATCACCCCCCTCTAGACACCCCTTCTCGATCCTTTCAATTGGTATCAGAGTTTTGGTCTCCATTGCTTTGGTTTAAACACCATTGTAGGAAGATGGATGAGTCTATGATTGGGAGTATTAGACGTAGAGTGCCTATGCTCGATGGAGAATTCTATAGTGAGTGGAAAAATGAGATGCTTGGAATTTTCAATGAATATCACTTGAACAAGTACATTACTACTCCTTGCGAGCCCCTTGTTGACCCCTTGCATCCTACCCCTGATGAGTCTCTTGATGTGATTTGCAATCTTAGAACTATCAATCTTATCACTAGAGGTTTGCCTAGAAATTTGATTGCTCGCTTGCCAACTCTTGAATGCGCTTACACTATATGGATATTTCTTGAGGAATGATTTTCAGACTATTCCTTGAAAAACTTAGATGAGATTCTTCACAAGTCCATTGCTTTGAATAAGATGAACCCCAATGATCCTAAGTTTGGTGATTGTTTATTTGAGCTTCGTGACCTTATGCGTGCCAAAGGAGATGTTGGAATTATTAGCAATATCATTCCCGAAGTCATTATAATTCATACAGATGCACATTGTCATGATCACAAAACTAATGAATCACTCTCTCTAGGAAATGATCGATCACAAGTTGATGTTGAACATGGATACTATGATGAGGATGATGATAGTGACTTTGATCTCGATGAGTCTTTGAGACACTTTGGTCTTATGGCTAACCTTCGTGGCTACATGGCTGGAGGAAAGGAATGGGTTCTTGATAGTCGATGTACCGATCACATGACTGGAGACAAGGATATGTTTCGTGAGCTTTCTGAAAACAACGGCCCTCGAAAGTATGTCACTTTTGGCGATAACTCAAAGGGTAAGGTGGTGGGCCTTGGTAAGGTGGCCATCTCACATGACAGCTCCATACAAAATGTTATGCTCGTTGAATCTCTTGGTTACAATTTACTTTCTATATCTAGACTAGCCGATTTCGGTTTCAATGTCCTATTTACTGAAGTAGATTGCCAAGTGTTTCAAAGAGATAATCATAATATGGTCTTTACCGGCATACATAGAGGTGATATATACATTGTTGATTTCACTAAAAAGGCTAAACCTAGAACTTGCTTAATTGCTAAATCTTCTAAAGATTGGTTGTGGCATAGACGGTTAGGTCATGTGGGCATGCGAAATCTTGACAAACTTATTAAAGGTGATCATATGCTTGGTGTTAAAGATGTTATATTTGACAAGGATAGACTTTGTAGTGCTTGCCAAGCAGGAAAACAAGTTGGAGGAAGTCATCTCGTGAAGAACATCATGACCACGAGAAGACCACTTGAGCTACTTCACATGGATCTCTTTGGTCCCAATGCCTACAAGTGTCTTGGTGGTAACTCATTCGGATTGATCATTGTTGATGATTTTTCAAGATTTACGTGGGTGTTCTTTCTTGATGATAAGTCGCGGGACCAAAAGATCTTCAAGAACTTCGCTAGGAAGGCCCAAAATCAATTTGAAGTGAAGATCAAGAAGGTTCACAACGACAACGGAACGGAGTTCAAGAATGCCAATGTGGACACCTTTCTTGACGAATAAGGGATTTCACATGAGTTCTCGACTACGTACACGCCTCAACAAAATGAAGTTGTTGAGAGGAAGAACCGGACGCTCATCGAAATAGCGAGAACGATGATTGATGAGTACAAGACGCCAAAACACTTTTGGGCGGAAGAAGTTGAGACAGCTTGCCATGCAACGAATCGTCTATATCTTCACAAGCTACTCGGCAAGACGGCATACGAGCTTCTCACCGGTAACAAACCCCAAGTTGGATACTTTCGGGTATTTGGCTCAAAGTGCTACATTCTTGATAAGCATCGTTGTTCGAAATTTGCTCCTAAATCTCATGAAGGTTTCCTACTCAGTTATGGCTCAAACTCTCACACATACCGTGTCTACAACAATTTCACCCGAAAGGTTGAAGAGACGGTAGATGTGAAGTTTGATGAATCTAACGGCTTGCAAGTAGAGCAATTGTCGATTGATGTGGGTGACAAAGATCCTTTGGAAGCTATACAAGACTTGTCTATTGGCAAGATTCGCCCAACGGAGGTGAAGGAGAGTACCTCGTCTATCCAAGTGGAAGCCTCAACTTTACGCCAAGGGGAACCACAAGTTGACTTGGAGGCATCCACGAGTGGGACACATCAAGACGATGAAAACGAGAATGTACAACAAGATGAACCTCGACGACTTCCCTCTCTACCTCCACGGGAGAACAACAACGCCAACAACAATGAAGAAAGACAAGAGGAAGAATAAGACAATGAAGAGGATGTTCCACCCCGACCCAAACAAAAGCTCTCACGGGTTCGAGCAAGAGTCTCAAGAGATCATCCCATCAAACAAATCTTTGATGATATTCAAACCGGGAGAATTACTCGCTCTAAAACTCGTTTGGCCAACTTTTGTGAATGTTACTCATTCATTTCTAGCATTGAACCTATGAAGGTTGAAGATGCTCTTGATGATCCGGATTGGGTGAACGCCATGCGTGAAGAGATACACAATTTCGAGAGGAACCAAGTGTGGACGTTGGTTGAAAAGACCGATGAGAAGCACAATGTAATTGGAACCAAATGGGTGTTTTAGAACAAGCAAGATGAAGATGGACAAGTTGTACGCAACAAGGCTTGTCTCGTTGCTCAAGGCTACACTCAAGTCGAAGGTATGGACTATGGTGAGACTTACGTCCCCGTTGCTAGACTTGAGTCCATTCGCATCTTACTTACTTATGCCAATCATCATGATATCACTTTATATCAAATGGACATCAAAAGTGCTTTTCTTGATGGTGAAATTGAGGAGAAAGTTTATGTTAAACAACCTCCCGGTTTTGTTAATCCCAAGAAACCCGATCATGTTTATAAACTTCACAAAGCTCTTTATGGTCTTAAACAAGCTCCTAGAGCATGGTATAAATGCTTGACTAAGTTCCTTATTTAAAAAGGCTTTGAATTTGGTAAAATTGATTCTACATTTTTTACTAAAAGGGTTAATGGTGAATTATTTGTGTGCCAAATTTATGTTGATGATATCATATTTGGTTCGACTAACCCTCATTTCAGTGAAAAGTTTGAAAGGCTAATGTCGGAGAAGTTTGAGATGTCTATGATGAGTGAAGTCAAGTTCTTTCTTGGTTTGCAAATCAAGCAAACTAAGGAGGGTACCTTTGTTTCTCAAACAAAGTACGTCAAGGACTTATTCAAGAAGTTCAACATGCAAGAATGCAAAGGTATGAGTACCCCCATGCCTACTAGTGGACATCTTGACTTGACAAAGGATGGCAAACCGGTTGACCAAAAGGTTCATCGCTCCATGATTGGTTCATTGTTATATCTATGTGCCTCCCGTCCCAATATTATGCTAAGTGTGTGCATGTGTCCACGATATCAAGCGACCCCAAAAGAATGTCATCTCAAGGCTGTGAAAAGGATAGTGAGATACTTAGTTCACACACCAAACTTTGGCATTTGGTATCCTAAGAGGTCTTCTTTTGACCTTGTTGGCTACTGTGATTCAGACTATGCCGGTGACAAGGTTGATAGAAAGTCCACTTCGGGTAGCTGTCAATTTCTTGGTAGATCTCTTGTGTCTTGTTCCTCCAAGAAACAAAACTCGGTATCCTTATCCACCGCCAAAGCGGAATACATTGCCGTCGGTTCATGTTGTGCTCAATTACTTTGGATGACCCAAACTCTTAAAGATTATGGGATATATGTGAAACATGTTCCATTGATTTGCGACAATGAGAGTGCTATTAAGATAGCTCATAATCTTGTGCAGCATTCTTGAACTAAGCATATTGAAGTTCGTCATCAGTTCATTCGACATAATGTTGCTAAGGGAGATATCAAACTTAAGCATGTTCGTACCAATAAGCAATTGGCGGATATATTCACTAAACCGCTTGATGAGAAAGTCTTTTACCATTTGAGAGGTGAATTGAACATCATTGATGCCTCAAACATGGAGTAGAAACTCCATGTGGATGCATGCAAGGCAGGAGCCTTTCTATGACTATCCTTGATATTTCTCTTATGATGATGATCATATATCTTGGGTATACTTGCACTCTTGGATGCTATCTAACCCTTGTAGGTACTTGGATAAGCATAATTCTATGAGATTGCAACTCAATCACATTCTAAGCAATCTCTACATCTCCAAGTCTCTATAATATGGTGGTTGGAGTCGAGGAAGCATGGACCCTTTCAATATATCCTTTGACAACTTTTATATATCAAATTTCATTTGGTATCAAATCTCATGATTATCATTTTGGATACACAAGTGCTCTTCCTTGCAAAACTAACCCATGTAGGAAGATGAACTTCGTCTACAAGCGGTGCTCCCAACTCTTGATGAACGACATCAACCTTGAGCACCCTACATAAGTTCAACTACATGATCAAGATCACCACCACCAAGGTATGTCATTCCATCTTATAGAAGCTTTACCCCAAGACATGGGTCAAAGCAGCTCAACAAGATGTGAATACATCAAAATGCTTAAACGAAAAATGACAACCCCGTTTTGAGCTTAAAGGATGAGTATGACCTATGATCAAGTGCCTTCACTTGACTCCTAAGTCAATATACTCTAACATAGGTGACTTTGTCGCCGACCAATTCTAGATGAAGTTCTCTTGTGTTTTTCTGTGTTATTGCATTTGTTTCTTGCATGCATTTTCCCCTTTCAAAAAAAACTTCATCTAGATTTTATTTTTTCTCTCTGCCATTTTCTACATTTCCCTGCATTTAATTCCTTGCAAATTCTTTAGTTAAGTCCCTGCAAATCTTTGTGAGAACCTATTTGCCTAGTGAGCTAAGATGACAAAATCCTTTCTCTGTGATGAACTCGGCCTCATCGATCTTTTCTTTTCGGCCAAACTAAAACAACTCGGCGTTACCGAAGGAAAGGGCTCGGTGTTACCAATTTCACCCCACAGTGGAAACATTTTGCCATTTGCATCCTGCTTGTCATATCCAGCTCCACTCGATGATTCTTATCCTCTATAAGCATCACATTTTTCATTCTACTTAGTCATGTGACTCAAGGATCAAACCTATTTGACTCACGCTCCAGAAGAACCCTTCTTGGAAATTGATGTCAAAAGGGGGGAGAGAGATCACATCAAAGCTTAACCACAAAAGGGAGGGAGTGACCCTATGGGAAAGAAAGACTTCTTAATATTCCTAGATGCTTGGTAAACAAAAAGGAGAGAAGCCACATGTCTTTTAGAGGGGGGAAACATGTTAGTTGAAGATACTTCTTTGTGCCTTTTGCTCTGTTTTTCATTTGCTTCTCATTTGCTCTGATTTTCTTTTACCCTATCTTCTCCCATTGTCCAATATCAGATTCAGGGGGAGAAAGACATCTAAGGGAATAAAATCTTTGGAATTCATTGCATATATTTATTCTTGGGGACAAGTCAATATCCAACTAGAGTATTAAGTGCTCATTCTCTACATGTCATCCCAATCTTGGTACTCTTGCGGTTTCTCATTCTTGCTCTATTTAGTAGATGTTCCTTTGTTGTCTAACCCTATTTTCTCAGGTTCATCTTTTCCAAAGTTAGCTCAAGACCACAAGGTAAGTATATGCATCACACTCATGTGCATGAGGATCTCTTGCTGATGTACATATTGTTTGCAAGAAGGACTCATGAACATGTAGGTACATTTTCTGCATTTCACATCATTTGCTCTGATGCATATAGCCAAGATACATGTAACTCATTGCTTGCTCTGGCATGTTTCTGCTTTCACATACTCTCATGACCTATCTTAACATGATTGCATACATGTAGGGGGAGCTAAATGCATGCTGCATGTTCTTCCAGAGCTTTACTTGTTATACTTCATATCTTTATCCAAATATGTTGTCATCAATTACCAAAAAGGGGGAGATTGAAAGCACAAGTTCTCCCTGGGTGGTTTTGGTAATTAATGTCAACATATCTCTTGTTGAACTAATACTTCTATCTAGTATATTTCATATGAGTTCAACAGTGGAGTGGCAGGACAAGAGGATATGGAACCCCTTCAAGATGCTAAGGACAAACATTGGCAAAAGCTCAAGACTCTACATTTTCATTTTAGTGATCCAAGATCACATTGAGTCCATAGGAAAGCCAATACTTTTAAAAGGGGATGGGGTGTTGCTTAATGGCTTGCTTGCTCAAAGTGCTTAGTGATATGCTCCAAAGCCCTCAACCACTTTCTCATTTCCACATATGTCCTAAACCTAAAGTCAAACTCGGCCCTACCGATTTGATCCATCCGGCGCCACCGAGTTCACTTGACATAGCCACTGCCAGAAATCCTAATCAGTTCGGTCTCACCGATGGGATCTCGGTCTCACCGAGATGGCCTTGCAAACTCTATGTTACCTACTGCAGTTATTTCGGTCTCACCGAGATACGCAGTTGGTCCCACCGAGTTTGCTTGACCAAGTCTCTGTTTGCTTTTTGCTGAAACCGGTCTCACCGAGTTCACGCAATCGGTCTCACTGAGATGAAGTTTTGCCCTAACCCTGACACATCGGTCCCACCAAGTTGACCTTGTCAGTCCCACCGAAATGCCTAACGTTCACATTTTGAACCAAGTCGGTCTGATCGAGTTTAACCATTCGATCCTACCGAGTTTGGGAATTTGTGTGTAATGGTTAGATTTTGTGTGGAGGCTATATATACCCCTCCACCCCTTTCTTCATCTGTGAGAGAGCCATCAGAACGTGCCTACACTTCCACTACTCATTTTCTGAGAAAGAACCACATACTCATGTGTTGAGACCAATACATTCCAATCCAGCCACAAGAATCTTGATCTCTGGCCTTCCCCAAGTTGCTTTCCACTCAAATCATCTTTCCACCATAGCCAAATCTGTGTGAGAGAGTTGAGTGTTGGGTAGACGATCATTTGAAGCACAAGAGCAAGGAGTTCGTCATCAACACACCATCTATTACCTTTTGGAGAGTGGTGTCTCCTAGATTCGTTAGGTGTCAATTGGGAGCCTCCGTCAAGATCGTGGAGTTGAACCAAGGAGTTTGTAAGGGCAAGGAGATCGCCTACTTTGTGAAGATCTACCGTGGTGAGGCAAGTCCTTCGTGGGCGATGGCCATGGTGGGATAGACAAGGTTGCTTCTTCGTGGACCCTTCATGGGTGGAGCCCTCCGTGGACTCGTGCAACCGTTACCCTTCGTGGGTTGAAGTCTCCACCAACGTGGATGTACGATAGCAGCACCTATCAGAACCATGCCAAAAATCTCCGTGTCTCCTATTGTGTTTGCGCACTCCAATCCCATCCCTTTACTTTCTTGCAAGTTGCATGATTTACTTTCCGCTGCTCATATACTCTTTGCATGCTTGCTTGAATTGTATTGTGAATGCTTGAAATTGTGCTAATTTGCAACCTTTTTTTCAAAAACCTAAAACATGCTATCTTTACTTGTTGAGGGTCTAATCACCCCCCTCTAGACACCTCTTCTCGATCCTTTCAAGAACCCCATACTGCTGATTTGAGGAATAATCGTCGAATTTCTCAAAGAATCTCCAACTTAATATGACGTTACCGCCTCTCTGCCAAATCTGAGTTCCCGTGAATCAACACCATTCCTGCCAATACTACCTCCTCCTTTCTGGTATCCAGCGAGTGTTGCTCCCACACTTCCATTTCCACGGGGATCATGGTGGGCAACACTGACAAATCGATCCGGAATTCGAGAGGAAGAGTGGCACCCGAGTTGTAGGCAGGGGCATTGAGAAAAATGGAGATCACAAGCGTGGTAGCTTCCCAAAATCCTTCCACTGCTCTCTTTGGATTGGGGATTGGGATGCCGCCTCACCGCTGCCCACTCTAGTACCCAGTCCAATGAGATCGACCCGCCGCTCGCAAAAAATCGCGTCCGCTCCCGATGAGGTTCGCACCACCACTTACACGACTAAATTGTGCCTTGCCTTGGCGGTCGCCCCCTTCTACAGCATCCTCGCCCGCCTCTATGTCGAGATAAGGGGACCTTGTTGATACCAATTGTAGGATCGAGAGTATATCGACCAGAGAGGGATGAATGAGAGATTTATAATTTCTTTTGAAACTTCAAATCTCTCGAGATAATGGAGTGGAAGTAAAACTACAACAGAGACACTTAAACTAAGCTGGGATAGACACACGAAGAAAAATAGGCTAAACCAGAAGACTAAGCAAAACTTTTGATGAAAGCGATGATAATCTTTCTAGTATAGTGACATAGTCACGATGACAATGGAAACACATAAAGGAAAGATGATAAACATAGATAAACAATTATGAACAAGATAGATCACAAAACATAAACACTTTACTGAGAAATGTTCATCAGAGCAAGACTCGGTTGAGTGACAAAGTAACCAAAGAATGAACAAACGAGCATACAAACAGATAACTTTGAGCACAACAACTAAAATATACTAAATAACACAGCCATGGAACAGATAATAAACAGAGGTGGATATATGATCAGTGAGATATCTATCGGAACACAAAGCACTGAAAATAAACTATAGAAGGTATTGCAGTATAATAGAAGTGACCAATGGTACTTAATGGCGACAAATGATTTGATAGACGAGTTCGCTACAAAAGAGTTACGTCTGGTTGGAGGGACTTGTGGTTGAACACAGGAGCAAACGTCTCTCCGTCCGATTCTCCGTACCTTTTCTGGACCTGTTTTGTTTTGTTTTTTCTTTCCTTTTCTATTTCTTTTCTTTGCTCTCTTTCTTTTCTTACTTTTATTTTTCTTTTATATTTTCAAAGTGCATGAACTTCTTTCAAATTCGATGATTTTTTTAAATGGATGAACTTTTTTCACATTGGTGATCTTTTTACAAAATAGATGAACTTATTTGTTAAAGTCATGAACTTTTATCAAATTTGCGAGCATTTTCTAAATTCGATGAACTTGATGAACTTCTCATAACAAAATCAAAACTCTTTTTTTCTAAATTGATTAACTTTTTAAAAAATACAAAACGTTTTTCAATTTTGTGAAGTATTTTAAAATTCACAAATTTCTTTCAAATTCGTGAAGACTTTTTCCAAACTCATGAAAATTTTAAAACGGATGTACAATTTTTGAGTTCAAGGTCCCGCTGAAGGCGCGGATTAGGAGCTCCCGTGTTCCCATTCATCTGAGCTCAAAAATGAAGTATTAGACCCCGCACATTTTCAATCAACGCATGGACTAGCCCATCATCATACCTGCAGACCAAAGCCCAGTGCACCGAGCCCACGGGGCCGTTCAACCAGCGGGCAAATCGAACCACGGCCAGGACCTCGTACGTATCGCCAGGCGGGGACGGCGACACCGCGCCCGCCGCACCAGCACAGGTGTCGCGGCGCTCCCGACACGAGTGCTCGCATGCGTCCCACGCGGCCGCTCCAGCTCCGGCCTCCTCCACGTAACACCATGCGCCGCGCTCCTCTATAACCTCACTTCCCTCCCCTCGCTCCCTTCACTCGCAGCGAGCGTGCTCCGGTAGTGCCCCTCCCTCCACACGTTCCTTCCTTAGCATGGCTGACCACCACAGGGACAGGGGCGTCCTAGGCGGCGGCGGCGCCTTCGGCGACCGCAGTGGCCATGGAGGCTACGGCGGCGACCACCACGAGCAGCACCAGCAGAAGCAGCCCGCGATGATGTGCGCCGTCAAGGCCGCGACGGCGGCCACGGCCGCCGGGTCGATGCTGGTGCTGTCCGGGCTGATCCTGGCCGGCACCGTCATCGCGCTCACCGTGGCCACGCCCGTGCTGGTCATCTTCAGCCCGGTGCTGGTGCCGGCAGCCATCGCGCTGGCGCTCATGTCCGCCGGGTTCGTGACGTCCGGCGGGCTGGGCGTGGCGGCGCTGTCCGTGTTCTCGTGGATGTACAAGTACCTCACCGGCAAGCACCCGCCGGGCGCCGACCAGCTGGACCACGCCAAGGCGCGGCTCGCGTCCAAGGCCCGCGACATCAAGGACGCCGCGCAGACCCGCATCGACCAGGCGCAGGGGGCCTGAAGAGGAGGTTCGTGCTCCGACGCGCGGCCGGTGCATGGATGATGATGAACGATATAGCGTACGGTTGCTGATCCGTGCGCGCGTTTGATCGCCGCCGTGCCCGCCGCGCGAGCAAGTCGACGACGTTTACCACCTGTTTGTGCTTTCCGACCGAGTGCGTGTTTAGACTTTTGTTGCGAACTAGCTGTCCTAGTACTCTAGCAGTATGTTTCCGTGGTCGAAGTCGGGAGAGGGTCTGGATGCTGCATGTACTATGGTGTGTGCTTGTGGATGTCTCTGCGTTTATGATGAATAAATTGCCAGGTTTGAGCGGAGTCTGCAACTGTGCTTGTGGATGTCTCTTATCTCTTCTGAAATGCAACTTGCAGAAGGGACTAGGCTCTTGTGTTTTTCCACATAAGACTCTAAAATCAACCTAATACCAACTTACCAAATGACTATGGTACTAGCATTAATCCCCTGTGCAAGCGTACGGTTAATTTGTTAACAAGAGATCTGATCTGTTCTCCTAGTGATGGACAATAATGTAGTGCAACATGGTGTTTATGGAACGTTTGAAGTGAACACACAAAGCAATGCTTTTCCTTCTTTTCTTTTGCATGAAGGAAATGCTTGTCGATGTTTCTAGTAGCTATATCGCCTTCGGGGTGATGTTGTTTCAGGGAATGACTGAATATCCTGTTGTTCTGTTCTGTTGTGATTTACGGACGAGCGGTTTGTAGATGGGGAGATTGTTCAAAGATCTGTAGGCTCTTTTTTCTTTCCCTTTTTGAAAGGAAGATCTCTAGTCTAGAAAGGAAAACAGAGGTGTTCGAGGCGACGACTGAATGCTCTGCCGCTCTGTTCTGATGTGATACACACACGAGCCGTTTTGTTGCGATTTACGAATACTCTGCTGCTCTGTTCTGTTGTGATATACGTAGACACGCACGAGCGGTTTGTTGTGATTCACAGACGAGCGCTTTGTGGATGGGGAGATTGTTCAAAGAGATCTCTTGTCAAGGAGATTGCTCAAAGATCTCTAGAAAAGGAAGACGAAGGTGGAGCCTGTGACACAAATAGCAAAAGATGGGCCAAATTTAGAGCAAATGCACCTTAATTTTCTTCTCTTTCTAGTTCAAGGCTCGATAATATTGAGGCTCAATTATCTCTAAGTAAGCTCTCATGTTTTCTACTAGTAAGTAAAATAGAGAAAAAATTGTACACAGCATAAAGTATCTTATCTTTTTTTTAATATATATCAAGATTTTAATATAACTATATGATATCGAGCTAAAAGCGAGCGAGCTATTGGCTCAACTCGGTTTCTCCATCGAACTACTTAAAAGTGCTCATACTAAGCTCGTTTCTTTTCGATCGAACTACTTAAAAGTGCTCATACTAGGGCCTGTTCGGTAGCTCGCTGGCTCCCAGCTTCCGCTAATCTGCGAGCGGAGCTAGCCCGAACGGCCCAGCTCCAAGAAGCTGGCTTCCTGGAGCGTACAAAAAATCGGAGCGACGGTTTTGGCGATCTCAGAAATCGGGGATCTGGAGTTGGCGTTATTTACGAACAGCTGCCACCGCGAAGTGAATCGAGGGGGTCACGTACCGGTTCGCTACTTCTATCTCCCTTGTTCTCGTGTGTTTGCCTGGGCCTAAGGCCACCTTACCTGTTGAGCCGGCTGGGCTCCAGCCCACCCAGCCAGGTTGGCCTGCTAACACGTGCTACTTCTATTTCCCTTGTTCTCGTGTGTTTGCCTGGGCCTAAGGCCACCTTACCTGTTAAGCCGGCTGGGCTCCAGCCCACCCAGCCAGGTTGGCCTGCTAACACGTACGAGAAGCTGGAGCAGAGGGGCCGAATGAATTTCTGAGCGCTAGCGCTCGCGCCGGAAGCTGGCGATTGAAAAACGAAGCTGGATTTGTGGATTTATTGGAGTTGGGGAGCTGCCGAACAGGCCCTAAGCTCGTTTCTTTTCGAGTAGCCAAAATACGAGTTCTTTTCGAGTCGATCCCGGGTCAAACCAAAATACGAGTTGATCTTGAGTGGCTCGAGCAAGCCAAAATACGAGTTGATCTCGAGCGGCTCAAGCAAGCCAAAATATGAGTTGATCTCGAGCGGCTCACGAACCTCGAGCTTTTCTTGCAGCCCTACTTGTGTCAACGATTCAGTGCTTAGTAGTGCGTGTGGGCTCTTCTTTGTAGTCGCGACTTGGGGATGTTATGGTGATCTTGCTGGCGTGGTGCTTCGAGGAGCCGTCAGCGTCAATTTAATTGTGTCCATGGTCGAGTTGGCGTGGTTGCCCTGATCTAGATATGCCTTGATGGCAGTGATCCAGATCCGGTCGGTGTCGAGTATTTTTCGACGGATCTTGCTAGGTTATCGCTTGACGAGTAGATCGTAGATCGGATGGCAACAGGTATAATGTAATACCCAGGTTCAGGCCCTCGGTAGACGAGATAATACCCTAATCTTGTTGCTCGTGTATAATGATTGTACACGGGTTGCAAAAGGTCGAGGGATTGAGCAAAGCTCTAAGGTTTTCGTCTCCATTCGACTAGCCTAGCCCCGACTCATATGGATTTCGGGGACTAGGGTTACAAGATCTAAGTCGGTAAGGAGTCATCGAGATGTCAATTTCCTTATCTTGTAATCCAAGCCTTCCAGGCCCATATGTTATAGGGCCATGGGTCAGTTTGGGGAGCACAACTATGGCAGCCTAGGTGGTGGCTACAATTCAAAACAGTGCGCAAGCTCATTTACACATGGTGAACAGTACATTCAAAAATAAATAATTAAACAAAACTTTAAAACATTTAAAAAATTTAGGCATTGAGGATGCTTCATGTGTACAAGATGCATGCAAATTTTTGTGGTGTTTGAACATCTGAGGAGTGCGTAACAAAAATAAAATAAAATCCGCTCCGAATAGTGTTCCTTTTCATAGATTCTCATACACCGAGCTCCTCGAATGTCCAAATACCACAAAATTTTGCAAGTACCTGGCGCACACGAGCATCCTCAATGTCTAAATTTTTCATTGTTTATGACTTTTTTTTTACTTATTTTGAATTTATTATTCACCACCAGGTGTAGATGATCCTGGGTGCAGAATCGCCGCTCTCATGTGGTGGATCCTATATGCCAACAAATAGTAGTGGCTTCGTTAAGAGCAAGCCTACCGACTCTTCTAGTTGGGTCGACCCATTTTTAGGCTTCACTATTTCTTCACTCAGGGGTCTTGGTTCGAGAACCTATTAGAGGTTTCTTACCGTTTTTGTAAACATTCTAGGAGGTCTCTGGACTTATTTATTGGGTTTATTTTCATTTTTCATTTTTTGTTCTATTTTTGTGTATTATAAAAAAATCAGAGTGTATCGCAAAAATGTTCATCATATATTTGAAATGTTCACCATATATTATAAAAAAGTCATCTTGCATTAGATGTTCATCTTATATTAAGAAAATGTTCAACTTATATTAGAAACATGTTCAACATGTATTAAAAAATTGTTTAACATATATTGCAAAGAAGTTCATTGTATCTAAATAAAAGTTTACATATATCACATAAAAATGCGTGTAATTTTTTCACCATATATTAAAAAATTTGTTCAACATATGTTACAAAAATGTTCAAAATAAAAGCTGACAAAAAAAACCAGGGAGCCACAATGAACCATATGCTACAGTGCTGCACCGCTACTATGTCAGCCCACTATGGTGTATCGGTGCTACAGTGAACCAGTCAGCCACAGTGCCTTTCATTCGCTAATGTGCCGGTTTCTATGGACGTGGAGTTTCTGAGCCCTAGCTAAAATGAGCTCGGTGAAAAGTAAAATCCAGAAAAAATGTTTTTTTTAAATTACGGATTTCTTTGGTACGGACATTGACAGAATCTTTACGTGCTCACAAAAAATCATCTTTAAATCACATTTTTGAAAGCCGTGGGAAAAAAATTTGATGCTCCAAAAATGGTATTTTCGAAAGCATTTTGGAGTGCTGATTTTGTTTTTCTATGACTTACACAAATGGCTTCTCAATATCAAATTTTGCGAGCACGTAAAACTTTTGTCAATGTTTGCAACAAAAAGTTCAGATTTCTTTGAATTTGTTTTCATTTTTTTGAGTTTACAGTTCATCATGAGCTCAAAGCCCTGGAGCAGAAGATGACTTTTGGGTTTCTGTGCGCCACATCCAAAATGGCCGTCCCAGCTGGTACACGTCCTGTGCAAAGGCTCGACAATTCTTTTTTTGCTCCGTCGGAAAAGAAAAGATGGGTGACGAAGGATGTGAACTTTTTTTTTTTGCGGGTGAAATAGCATTGTATTACTCAATCACAAGGTCCTTACAATCATTTGATGCTATTTCCACAACTTCAACTGAACCAGCTCCTAACCAAGTCATGGTTCTACCTTGGATTCTAGCAAAACTAGCTAAACTATCACTAGCTTTATTTTGAGTTCTAGAAATATCGGAAATACAAATTTTCCTTAAACCCAATAAGTACTTGATCTCTCTAACAATTGAAGAGTAAACCGAGCGATCCGTTCCCGAGCTTGATATGAGAGTGACGGCTTCGAGAGAATCCAACTCCAACGCTATCGGCACGTCACATCGTTGTATCGCCAGGGACAAGCCTTCCATACACTCGCACAGCTCCGCCTCGAGGGGGTCCGAAGGATGTGAACCTGCTAGTTTTTTTTCCCTTCTTCCTTGCATGTTTGTCATTTGTTCAATGTAGTTTCAAGGAGTCAGCTCATTGTAATGATTATTTTATATTTTTTCAAATGATTAATTGCTGTTTTTACATAAATATGGTTAAACTTCAGAAAATATGACTTAACACAATTCTAATATGCGAAGTAAAAAACGAAAGGAAATACAACGATACGACTCGCGGTGTGCAGTTTTTTTTTTTTTTTGAGCAACCGCAGTCTTCTTTTCTCTGAACGCCGAGAGGATCGGCACTTCGGCAGGACGACCTCCAATCATTCCTGGCGCAAATCATTGTAGCACAGGCGGCCCACATTTCTCAAAAAAAAAAAACTTATGCCCACACCTCCGCCACGTCACCGATCCGCACCACCAGCCTCGCACCGCATCCCACGCAATCCAACGGCTCGACTCCAACATCCCACGGATCGACCCAGCAGAGAGCGAACACCTCCCGCCTCCAACTCCCGAAAATTTCGGGCTTCCCTCCCAACTCCTCCCCATATAAACCCGTTACCTCCGATTCCCAAATCCATCGCAAGCTTCAACATCCACCTCCCGAGTCCCTTCTTCTCCCAAATCGAGCGACGATGTCCGGGCGCGGCAAGGGCGGCAAGGGGCTGGGAAAGGGCGGCGCCAAGCGCCACCGGAAGGTCCTCCGCGACAACATCCAGGGCATCACCAAGCCGGCGATCCGCAGGCTGGCGAGGAGGGGCGGCGTGAAGCGCATCTCCGGCCTCATCTACGAGGAGACCCGCGGCGTCCTCAAGATCTTCCTCGAGAACGTCATCCGCGACGCCGTTACCTACACCGAGCACGCCCGCCGCAAGACCGTCACTGCCATGGACGTCGTCTACGCGCTCAAGCGACAGGGCCGCACCCTCTACGGTTTCGGAGGCTAGATTCATGTAGTGCCGCCAGCAGTGGGGCAACTTCCTCGTTTGCTCTCTGTGATGTGTGCTGTGGTAGATGAGATTTACTGGTTTGCGTGTGTTGTTGTGTTCTGTCTTGGGGTTCAGTAGGCTCTGTAATAGCTTTGTTCTGTTCAATGCAATCAGTTCGATTCTGAATCTTGACGAGAAGCTTCACTGTTGAATTGTATTTTGCTTTTCCAAGACTGACTGATTTGATCTGTTTAGATCGCGTCGCTGTACTGAATAAGTCTTCTATTTGTTCAAGCATTTGACACTCGTTGCTTCCCAGTTTAGACCCTATAGCTATACTGAATCAGTCTTTCATTTGTTCAAGTATTTGAATCTCGGTGCTTCTCATTTTATTTTAGATAGTATGGCTGTAAGGGGATCGTTGCAATACTTCCTCTCAGGTAAGCACATCGTCCATGTTTTGGTTTGGCTTGACTGCGGAATGAGCTGTGAGCGTTTCTGTTGTTTTCAGTGGTCTGTTTCTGAACGCTACATCAATCCTATGGAGCAACTAGATTTTTTTTGAGGGGGACTGAGCTGTAGATACATGACACTACGGAAGCCTCTGCATGGCCCGTTAGTGTTTTTTGTTTGTTTTGTTGGTTTTCTGTTCTCTTCTATTCCATTCTCATTTCCCCTTTAAAACTATATTTTATTTTATCTTATGTTTCCCTTTGTTCCTTTTTTTTAAATTATTTTCTTCCTTTACAGTATTTCTCAAAATGTTTATAGTGTATTTTCAAAAGGTTCATTACATACTCTAAAAACACATTCAACTTGTTTTAGAAAATGTGTACCATTCACTAAAAAATATTATAGCTTATTTTACTTTAAAAATGTTCGCCATGTAGTTAAAAAGTATTCAGCGTATATACTTACAAATTTCAGCACATATAAACATTTGTTCGCCGTGCATCTCGAAGTTATTTAAAAAAAATGTGTTTTGAAATGTTCATATTTTTATTTTATTTTATCTTTTTATTTTTATGTCTTCAACGATAAAAACCAATATAATGTTTTTATATTGCTCCAACACTTTTAAATTTATATAGTTATCTTTTGGGAATACATGAATACTTTTACAAAAAATAAATTTGGAACATGTGAACACTTTTTGATTGCATGTACAGTTGTTAAACACGTGAACATTTTTTTTCACCACATGAACATATTCCAAATACATGATGAATATGTTTTCTAATACTCCCTCCGTCCGAAAAAGCTTGTCCAAGAATTGTTCCTCAAATGGATGTATCTCGCACTAACTTGGTGCAAGATACATGAATTTGAAGGACAAGCTTTTCCTAATAGAGGGAGTACATCACAATTTCTTTTTAAGGAATCTATGAACATATTTAAATCCACGTTATTATTTTTGCAGTTACACATGAACATTTTTGTAATACAATAAACATATTTTAAATACAGAATTTATATTTTTAAGTACACCTTTTCCATACGTGTGACCATTTAATTGCATATGTATGAACATTTATTTTTTATAAACATTACCATTTCTTTTCTTGCAACATTTTTTGTGATCTAGTCTAGGGAACATTTTTATTGAGTCATGAAAACATTTTCTTATGTATATGAATACTTTTTTATGCGCCATGGGAGATAGTTTTTATTTTATTTATGCACAGAAAAAGTTATGTGTCACTAGAATAATTTTCTCAGACATATGAACATTTATTTTCCATATATGTTCAATTTTTCCATATGATTTACCCTAAAAAATCTATATGATTTTTGTTCAACTGAAAAAGTAATCTATGTTAATTATGTGTTGTTTTTTTGGACTCTAGGTGTGGAGATTGTGATTTTATCTAATTATATTTTTAACTAAAGGCCATATATAGATACACACCTTTTATCATACTTTTATCATAGGGCGAAACTAGGCGTCGCGACGTGCCCAAATTTTGGCCGGTCGCCTAGCGGGAGTGACCATAGTCACAAGATTGGTCCTTTCCTACCCGCAAAGGATCAACCCGTGCACCCCCTGCATCGAGCTCACCCCGCTCCGCCAGTACCCCGCGCCAAGCTCGCCACGCTACCCCGCACAAAGGTCGCCACGCTCCCCCGACGCACCCTGCACCGAACTTCATCGTGCTCCCCACTCGACGGCCTTAATGCTTGCCGACCCACGCCCCTCGCCTCACAACCAGCGCGCGGTAGCGTCGCTTGGGCATCAGCACTTCGCCCCCTCCAATTGCAGCATCTGGGTTCAAGCGCAACTCCGTCATGGTGGTAGAACGTTTCACCGGTGGTTGCAACAAAAGCCCCCCGCGTGCTCATGCGAGTGGCGTCGTTGCCCTTGCTCGAGTAGCCACTCGGAGCATGCCGATTGCGGGTTTGCTGGTCCCAACAAACGTGGACGTTGGTTCCAGTATTCGTTGCCATAGTCGCAGTGAAAATAATGCCGATGCTTGTGTAGGGAGTCCATAGGGGTTCGTGGTGAATAGACAGTTAGAATTCATGCAATCCAGACAATGTTAGTTTTTGATATATTTAAGGATGAAATTTAACAAAATTTGACTAAACTAATTATTTTAAACTAAACTTACTAGGTACCAAACGGTGACCTCGTAGGCATGACCTCCGAGGCCACCAACACCTCCGTCGTTGTCCCCTTTGCCGTTGCCGCCACCGCTGTCGTTATCGTCCTTAAATCGGCGGTAGGCCACCAAGGGGTCACAACTACCCTGTTTGACCGTCTTTGCGTGCTCACAGCGCAACCGCTTGGTTGCTGCCTCTGCCTGACACGTCATGTTCACCCGGCGGCGACGATCAGCTGTAGACGCACTCTTGCCGTTGGCACTTGGTGCAGTGAGGGCATGTGTGACCCGCTTAGACTCCTCCGACCCCACTTTCAGGAGCTGGTCGCCGATCCGTCGCCAACAAATGGCGGACTTCTGCGTGGTGGTCCTGCATCGATCCTTGACCTTGGCGGAGTACATGGGGAGAAAGACGGAGGCGGACGGGATCTCAAAGTCAAGTCGAGGAGCTAAAATCCTAACACGAGGGAAAGTTTTTTGTGGCACAAATAAATTTTTGTTCTTCCACCGTGTGTAAAGTATATAGATAAATAATAATACAAAACATCAAAATCCACAATACCAAATAAATACAACTTCAAATATTTCATGATGAATTCATGATGAATCTTTTATGTGAAAGTAGAAATACGAGAAGAGTACAACGATACGACTCGCGGTGCCGAGGGCCAGCCATGACATCTGAAAACTGAGCTACGAAAATTCTCGTCTAGGACAGATTGACCTCCAATTACTTGGCCTGGCCCAAATCATTCTCTCTAAAAAAAAGCAAATGCCCAGATCTCCGCCACGTCACCGACCCGCACCACCAGCCTCCCACCGCATCCCACCTTCTGATCGCAATCCAACGGGGGAACTCCAATATCCCACGGATCGACCCAGCAGAGAGCAGGACGAGACTTGCCTGCTCCCTTCCCGTGCTCCCATCCGTGCTCCCGCGTACGTGGCTTGATTTGATTGGAAGAAAATAAGACCCGGCCCCACCCCCTGAAAATCAGGGGGAAGATGATTAGATTAGAAAAAAAAAAGAAAAAATGACAGCCGTAGGATGAAGTGGGAGCACGGATGAGAGCATGGGAAGGGAGCAGGCAAGCCGGATCCCAGAGAGCAGACACCTCCCGCCTCTAACTCCCCAAAATTTCGGGCTTTCCTCCCAACCCCTTCCCATATAAACCGGTCACCTCCAATTCCTCAATCCATCCCAAGCTTCAGCATCCACACGAGTTCCTTCTTCTCCCAAATCCAGCGACGATGTCCGGGCGCGGCAAGGGCGGCAAGGGGCTGGGCAAGGGCGGCGCCAAGCGCCACCGGAAGGTCCTCCGCGACAACATCCAGGGCATCACCAAGCCGGCCATCCGGAGGCTGGCGAGGAGGGGCGGCGTGAAGCGCATCTCCGGCCTCATCTACGAGGAGACCCGCGGCGTCCTGAAGATCTTCCTCGAGAACGTCATCCGCGACGCCGTCACCTACACCGAGCACGCCCGCCGCAAGACCGTCACCGCCATGGATGTCGTCTACGCGCTCAAGCGCCAGGGCCGCACCCTCTACGGCTTCGGAGGCTAGATTCGCAGTGGTGCCAGCAGTGGGGCAACTTCCTCGTTTGCTCTGTGATATGTGTGCCGTGCTAGATGTGATTTACTGCTTTGGCGTGCGTCGTTATGTTCTGTCTTGGGTTCAGTAGGCTGTGTAATACCATGTTCTGATGCAATCAGTTCGATTCTGAATCCTGGCGAAATGCTTTTTTTTTTCTGGAATATGCACTAGAGTGCATATCATCTATTGATAAAAGGAGTAGGGTTAGAGAAACCCTCCACAAGTAGCGTTACATGTGATACAGGCAATCACTACTCTACCCGGCCACGGCCGGCATTACGGGGCTGTTTGGATTGCTGCCAAAGCTGGCCGTGCCAAAATTTTGGCTAGCCCATGGAATTTGGTTGTTCTTTGGTTCGTTGCCAAATATTTGGCACGCCCAGCGACCCGGGCGGCTCCCTGTGTATTTTTTGCCAACATGCGGGCGAGATGTGGGCGAGCAAAAGCTGCGCCAAAATATTGGCGTGTTGTTGTTGGTGGGCCCTACTCAGTGCATGTGGTAGGATAGATATTTTTTAATGCGTTGCTGTTGGATCTATTCTGTTAGCCGTACCAAATTAGTAACAGATCCCTGCACTTCACGCCACAAAAATACGTGGGTCCGTGTGATTAGCAAGTGCATGCACTATTTTTTTTAAAGAGTACATGCAGTATGGTGCCGTAGGGAATCTGCTTTTTAGCTTTTTTTTTAGCATCAGTACAGACACAAGCGCTCATATACACGCGCATACACTCATCCCTATGAACGCACATACGCACACCCTATCCTTATGAGCACCTCCGAAAGACTGAGCCGGCATATCATCTTGAGATTTACGAAGTCACCGTAGGCTCCTCGTCGTCAACGGGAACGTCTCCTCCCACTGAAAGTGCATCGCCGGAAATCCTGGAATAAATCCAGGAATAATGCGAGCACCAGGATTTGAACCCTGGTGGGTTGGGGATACCACTGTCCACCTAACCAACTCAACCACAAGGAATCTGCTTTTTAGCTTGCGATAACTGTGTGACATTGTTTTGACATTTTTTCATATGGATTTGCATCTGAATTTTTTTATCTGTAGATACCTTCGCAGTTCTAGATAATAGATGCATTTAAATATCCCCTTAATGTTTGAACAAGTAGTATAATCAACATGCCAGTTGGTCACAAACCAAACAAAGGTCTCTTTTGCCAACATTTTGGAGAATGAAATGGCTGCAATCCAAACAACATCAACTTGCCAAAATTTTGGTCATGGCCTTGCTTTGGTCATGCCAAATTTTTGGTGGGGCTAGCTGGGGCTTAAACCAAACAGCCCCTACAAGCCCTATCCTACTTGCATATCTATCCACCTATGCAGCTCCACTAGAAGATGGTCCAAGCCGTCCTTGATGAGTCCAACCCGCTTCCAGTTTGCGCATTCCCAATGGATCGCTTCGATCACTCGAAGCATGGAGGGGGTTGCATTGTTGAAAACGATCGAATTCCTGGCGAAATGCTTCACTGTTGAATTGTGATTTGTTTTTTCTAAGACCGACTGATTTGATCTGTTTGGACAGTACAACTGCAGTGAACCAGTCTTTTTATTTCTTTACACTCGTTGCTTCCCAGATTAGATTGTGCTGCTCTACTGAATCCGGCATCCATTTGTTCAAGTATTTGACGCTAGGTGCTTCTCAGTTTAGATCCCATATCTGTACTGAATCATCCTTCTATCTGACGCTCGTTGCAATATGTACAAGAGATGGAAGTCTTCCGCTCAGGCAAGTACTGTGTCCAATGTTTTGGTCTGGCATCACTGTGGAATGAACTTCAAATATTTCTGTTGCTTTCAGTGGTATGAATACTCAAAAATATGGCTTCTGTCCCTGAACGCTACATCAATCCTCTGGAGCTACTGCCAGCGTTGATATGGCACAGAGGGTCTTCAGTAAACATATTTCTTTGTCCTAATTGTACTGTTCCTTCGAGGAGTGAGCAGTAGAGATTATATATTCTTTTCTTAAAAATCTTGTTCCTCACTGTGATATACTACAGTGCAACCAAGTCATAGGTTGTTTCGATGTTGTTTTTGAGAAACTTTGTAGCGATATTGGTCATTCTATAGAGCAGAAATTGTGCGACACGGTTCCTCAGATCTTCACTGATCAAGCTACACAAATGCAGTAGGTGCTAAACTTTTTTTATTTATGTATTTCATGTCACCAAGAGAAAGCAATAAAAAGATGTCATGCAGTGGATTATCTCTGGATTTCTGTTATCGATAGCAGCGTTACGAAGCTGGGGTGCAACTGCACCCGCGTGTACAGTAAATTCAAAAAAAATATCAAACAAAATTTAAAAAGTCTGAAGTTTGTACACATGAAAGATAAGAGACTTTTCTAGGTGTTTGCGAATTTTGGCGTTGAGACGACATCCGTCGAACTTGGTTCAATTTTGTTTTTTAAAACTCCATAAATGTCCAAAGCTGCAACAAAATTCGAGCTCCAATTTTGCCTTTTCTTTGTAGCGAGATTCCCGTGTGCCATGTTAGCATGAAAATTTGCAAGCACCTAAGAGAGTCTTTCATCTTTGATGTGTATTTTTTTAAATTGGTTTAGTATTTCACTTCTATTTACTGTTCATTTGGAAGCATTATCCATCTCACAGTGCATTTTTGTTTGTTGGTCTTTCGGACTGTTGTCAAGCCGTGCTATGAGATTTTCTATATCCGAACAATGAAGCATACATTGTTATGGTACATGGAGGGTTTGACTTATTTAACTCACCATAAACTGTAAGAAATTCTTCGTATTACAAATAAATAAGATATCAGTTGGGTGCTCAGTTATTACTTGGTATGCGTTACCTCTCATACCATATGGTAATTTATTTTTGTTGGTGGTACATGAATCTCTACATTTGAGTACAGGCAAATACATGTCTCTTTTGAAGCCACTACAAGCCAACTAGTATAATAGAATTATTATAGCGGAATTACAAAGCTTAATTGGATATCAAGGAGATTAATGCCATCATGGTGCTAAGTCTTTTGTCAGTTTGCACCAAATTGTATCCGTTCAACACAAATATAAGTATTCCATTGGATTTTTAATTGCCATCTTCATTTTTCATTCGATCACACTTTTCCTTGAAGCTACTTATAGTTAGGCAAAAAATTCCACATAACACATGGGGTATCCTCTAGTAGAACTGTAGAAGTAGTGAACACCCCTAAAATTGGAGAAATTACCAAACCTACGCGGTTTGGTTTATGTAGTTATTGTTGATGCTGCAAATATAATTGAAATATCTGTGAGAATTTGAATAACATATTGCGGAAAATGAAAATAATACTAATTGTTCATATTATATGTGTGGTAAATCCCATTACTTATACATAAGACATGAGATGTAGCAAATATATTAGTATATTCCATCTCTCCAACCAAATACTAACTTGTACTTCTTTTGTTTCAAATTATAAGATGTTCTAACTTTATTTTTTGAAGAATCAGATATATAGACACATTTTAGTGTGTCTGCTCACTAATTTTTGTCTGTATGTAATTATATTGAAATATCCAAAACGTCTTATAAGTCCGAAGGAAACAGATGTGATACTAATCATTTGTTTAATCTAATTTGTCCCAGCCAAACATATGAATCGAACCAAGGCCCCCATCTTCCCCATGCACTGGGCGCACCTCTTATTCCAGTCTCCAACTTGAGACAAACGCCCACTTATTACATCCGACGCCACGTCATCGATTTGGAAGCGGCGGTGTTAGAAGGGGGGAGAGAGATTGTTGTGGAATATGATGAATGTATTATTGAGCCTCGAGGGCGAGTATATATTGAGTACAAGACTTCGAGGGTAAGACGCCTCTCCTAGAGATAAGGTAGGAGATGGATTACAAATTCTAGACTACTAAACATATGTAACCCAAATATATCTCTAACATCCCCCCGCAGTCATAGCGGTAGCGTTGCGAACAACAGGAGCGACGTGGACGGTCAGATTGAAGAGAATAGCAGCCGACGGACTGACATCCCCTCGCAGTCCTAGCGGGAGCGTCGTGGACGGTGTCGCGTCACGGACACGTTGACTGTAGAGGAAGCCGACGAGTTGCTCAAGCGGATGATAACCCTTTGTGCCGATGTCGATGTAGCCGAGAGCATAGGGTGGTGTAGCCGTGATCGAGGTAGCCGTGCAAAGAATGTCGTGGTCGATGTCGAGTCGGGGTAGCCGGTGTCGAGGGAGTCGCCATGGAGCCACGGGCGCAAGGAGGTGCCGAGTTAGTCATGGATGCGGTGGTGTCGAAGAAGTGGTGCGCCAGGAAGGAGAATGGTGTTGACGATGCGTCGCGCAGGGTTTGCTAAACTCGGGAACACATCATGGACGAAGGCACGCATCGGTGCTGCTAGCACCGGGCATGCGTAGACGGACGAAGTCGAAGTTGACGAAGTGCCGCAACAGTCTTGCCAGGCCCGGGGACACGTCATGGATGAAGGCACGCATCGGTGTTGCCAGCACAGGCGTGCATAGATGAGGGACCTGCACGAGCTGTACGCCATGTCGGGGAAGTCAAAGGGGCCAGCAAAGAAGGACTCAACGACAGTTGCGGTGCCAATCGACGCTTTGCCGATGTCACTTGTGGTTGTCGGAGTAGACAAAGTTTTCGGGGTAGATGACGGCGAGGCTGGCGACAGGCTGGTGCTTGGACGAAGATGAAGGGGGTGGACGGGCGGCGGCGGCGGCGGCCAAAGAAGAGCAGCAGCGGCAGCTAGGTTAGGAGTGCGGCGATGGTGCTCGAAGTAGGCGAGGAACCCAACAACGTGACGAAGACCGGCGCGGACGGTGGCGTTCCGACGCCAAGGGAGGCGGTGCGGCGCATACCACGGGAATTCGACGCGCGTGGACGGCGGCAGGGGGGGGACCACGGGCCATGACACAACAGCCCGAAGGGGCGACTCAGCGGCGGCTGGCAGGTCAGGGCGATAATGGGAAGACCTTGGGGTGACGGCAGGAACCGTGTTCCACGGCGCTACAGCCCGAAGAGGCGGTGTAGCGGTGGCTCGCAGGTCGGTGCAACCGGGGGGACGACCTCGGGCGAGGGCGGGACCACATGTCGCAGTGCTACAGCTCGAAGAGGCGGTGTAGCGGCGGCTCGCTGGTCGGGGAAGCCGCGTGGAGAACCACTAGCCGGGGGCGATGGCCCGAGGGGAGGCAACATGGACCGCGTGCCGCGATGCGATAACCCTAAGGGGCGACGCAGGGGCGGCGGCGTGGACCGCATTCTGCGACGCGACAACCCAAAGGGGCGTCGGCCGGAGCGGCGCACGGGTCGGGGCAGCCGACGGGAAGACCTCGGGCGGCGACGCTGCTGTCGAAAGGGACAATGCAACGCAACCTGTGACTCGATCGGCAGTAGGCGCGTGCTCGGGGACGTGCTTGGTGAAGACATGCACATGATCGGTTGATCAGACCGACGGCAACGCTATACGCGCCATGGCGGGGCGACGTGCAGATCAGAGTCGATGGCGACGTTGTCGATGATGTTCCGGGCAATGACAACAAAGATGCCGGCGTGGAGACCGCACAAGCGAGCGGCCGGCAGTGACGCACGAAGGTGTCCCTTGGGCGGCGCGTCCAGCCTTGCCGCGCGGTTGATGATGAAGCGGCCGGTGTAGTCGACGCCGATGTCGGAGTAGAGACACAGGGTCGACGGCAGCGAAAAGAATGAACTCATAGCAAAAAGAATGAACTAAAAATAATCAATTAAAATATTCTATTATGATCAATTAAAACAAAACTATAATATCCTTCAATAGCAAAAAGAATCAACTAAAAAGCTTTTATAAAACTCCAATAGCAAAAGGGATCAACTGAAAAAACTTTTATAAACCTCTAGTATTATTGAAACTAAAATTATATAAAATTTATGCAAACAAAATTATTAAAGTATTTTCTCTTCAAAAAATTAAAGCAAAAAGAATTTTCATAAAGATTTTTTTTAGAAACTTTAATTGCAAAAGGAATTATCATAAAGAATTTTTTATTAGAAACTAAAACAACAAAATCTGTTTTTGAATATAATGATAAAACACAGTAATATTAAACAGTAGGAAAAAGAATCACTCAAAAATCTATCTTTATCGTAAAGTTATTCAAAAACTAGTGATTCACACAAATTTTAAAATATTCAAATTTAAACTATTCAAATTAGAAAACAAATGGCACTAACAGAAAGTTTATAATTTTTATTACCTAAAAGCAAAAAGAAATAAATAATAAAGCAAAAAACAAAAGAAAATAAATAATACAAAAAACAAAACAAAAAACTGGGAAAAAAATAAAAAATGCCACCTAATGGGCCACCACAGCCTGAATACGACTAGAAACCCAACCATGGGCCAGGATTCAGGACCGCATAAGGCCCAGTAGGCCCACATGCATAGCAGAGACAGATTAGGCCCGTAAGCCTGCATTGGAGAGGAGCTCGAAGTGGTGAGCGCAACCGCGCTTATAAACCACTTTGAGCCCCTCTCAACTAGCGAGGTGGGACTAAACATTTTGGCCGCGGGGCAGCACAAGGCCTTTGGTCCCGGTTGGTGCCACCAACCGGGACCAAAGGCAGACTAAAGGGGGCATTGGTTCAATGATCTTGGTATATAAGCATCACTTATCAAAATTTTCAGTTTTCATCTCACCCCCCCCCCCCCCGACGACGCCGATGACAACTACGCCGCCAGGCTGCCTTGCCACCCCCGTCGTCGCCGTCGCCCTCGCCCGCGCCCGCCGTCATCGTCGCCGTCGCCCGCGCCCATTGTCGCCGCCATCCCTGCCCCGACACCGTCGCCCTGCCTCATCGTCGCCGTCCCCGCGCCTGTCGTCGCCACCGTCTGCCCCCGCCGCCGTCCCCGCACCGCCCTGCCCCTACGATGTCGCCCTGCCTCGTCGTCGCCGACCTTTTTTTGTATGATTTTTTTGTTGTATGTATTGATGTATATTGATGTATAATTTTTTTGTTCATATGACGTATGTTTTTTTCATATATATATATATAGATGATGTATGTTTTTTTCTTAGGTTAATAGAGATTTTAGGTTAGTGGAGAGGAAAAAGAAAGATAAGGAAAAAGAATAAAAGAGGAAGAAGGAAGAAGGAAGAAGAAGAAAAAGAAGGAGAGGAAAAAGGAAAATAAGAAGAGGAAGAAGGAGAAGAAGAAGGGAAGAAGAGGAGTGGAAGAACAAGAGAAAAAAATAAGAAGAGGAAGAAAAAAAAAGAGGAGAAGAAGAAAAAATAGAAATTTTTCTCCTCTATTTCTTCTTCTTCTCCTCTTTTCCTTCTTCTTCTCCTCTTTTTTCTTCTTCCTTTTGTTCTTCTTCTCCTCCTCCTCTATTTTTTCCTTCTTCTTCCTCTTCTTATCTTTTATCGGGAACGAGGGTGTCGGGAACTAGGGTGTCGAAAACTAGGGTAGAGGGTCGAGGGTCGCCGAGGGGTCGAGGGTCGTCGAGGGGTAGAGTGTCGAGGGGTAGAGTGTCGAGGGCCAGCAACGGTCGAGGGTCGTCGAGGGGTCGAGTGTCGAGGGTCGTCGAGAGTCGAGGGTCGACTGTCGTCGAGGGTCATGGGTCGTCGAGGGGTCGAGGGTCATCGAGGGGTCGAGGGTCATCAAGGGTCGAGGGTCGTCGAGGGTCAAGGTTCGTCGAGCGTCGAGGGTCGAGGGTCGTCAAGGGCTCGAGGGTCGAGGGGTCGAGGGTCGAGGATCGCCGAGGGTCGAGGGTCTCCGTTTAACAAAAATGCCCCCATTATGGATGTGCACAAGTTGATCCATTTTTTTTTCTGATCTCATCCATGGCTACATCATTTGCTGGAAGTAACAGGCATATGACGCTACGAAGCTCTTCAAAGTTGTTTTGGAACGGAGTTCCTGATAGAATGATTCGCTTTTTGGTACGGATTTCAGCAAAGGCCTTCCAAATAGTGGTATTCGGAAGGCTCTTGATGAACTTCGTACCAAAAAGCGAATTATCCTATCTGGGACTCTATTCCAAAACAATTTTGGAGAGCTTCGTACCGTTATGCGCCTGTTACTTTCGTCAAATGATGAAGCAATGGTTTTCTTGAGATCAGGAAAAATATGGACCATTTTCTGCACACCCGGAATGGCACCATCTTGTAAAATCCCTTAAAGGTTAAGAGAATCCGAGCGGTCGAGGATCGGAACTAGCTAGGGTAGGGGGTCAAGGGGCGCCGAGGGGATGAGGGTCGAGGGTCGTCAAGGGGTCGAGGGTCGAGGATCGCCGAGGGGTCGACAGGGGGACGTCGATCAACCCCCTCTCGCTCGACCAACTCTCGAGGACACCCAAACCATAGAAAAAAAATGTTATCGATCTCGTACCCCCTCCCTCCCCTACCCGACAAACTCTCTCGAGATTTATAAGAGATTTATCAAGAATGCCCCCATTATGGATGTGCATAATTAAGTTGATCCCTATTTTTTCCTGATTTCATCTACCATTCTATATGTGCACATTCTCTTGTGTCAAAGTATTGAACCCTTTGACACTAGACAACGTGACATATAGAAGGGTAGATGAGATCAGGAAAAAATAGGGACCTTTTTTTTCTGCACATCCAGAATGGCGCCATCTTGTCAAATCCCTTAAAGGTTAAGAGAATCCGAGCAGTCGAGGATCGGAACTAGCTAGGGTAGGGGGTCAACGGTCGTCGAAGGGATGAGGGTCGAGGGTCGAGGATCGCCGAGGGGTCTATGTTTTCCACTATTAATATACCCATCTCTCATGTTTGTATATTAATTGCCATGTTGTAATATTTGCAGAAACTATGGATCAACAAAGAGACTTCGAACAAGAAGAGATATTGGGGGACATAATCTGCGACAGAGGTGATGTCTTGTCGATATTTCTCAACGAAACCGATAGTCTGGAAGGAGAGGAAGCATGCTACGGTGATCAAACAATGGAGGAGGAAAGTCAAGATCATGATGGTGGCTCCGGCGACCGTGATGACAGCTCCGATGACCGAACGGAGTCGGGATCAGCTGTTGCAAAGTCCGGCGAGGTATATATATATATATATATATATATATATATATATATATATATATATATTAAGCCTGTGCTGACTAGCTAATTGATGCATTAATTGTTTTTGTATGTACATATATTAACTCTTCTTTCTTCTCTTATAGCCCTCCGGATCGATCAAAACTTCGGTAACAAGACGAGGCCCGAAGAAAAAGTTGCGCCAGGATGAAAGGTTCATGATCACAAAAATCACGCGCAATGGCCAACCGATTGAACCCCTCCGGATCAAGGAAGCATTTTCTGCTCAGTGCGGGGTTCTTGTTAGGGACATGAGCCCGATCAGCATCCACCAATGGTATAAGCCTAAGAAGGAAGACCCTCAAGTTTCTTTTGTCAAAGATAGAAAGAAGGATGATCTTTGGACCGCGCTGAAGGAAAATTTCACCCTACCAGCAGAGGAGGATCCGGATAAGCCAGTTAAAGAGCCATTGATCAAGGCTCATGCTCTCAAGAAGATGGCAGATCTATTCAGGAGGTGGAAGAATGAGTTGAAATCAATGTATGTCGACAAAAACAAGACTCCAGAATTCACCGGTCGATTTGAGAAGATAAGAGATCATTGGCCCGAATTTGTGGCCCACAAGACATCGGAGAAGAGTAAGAAGATGTCAGCGATTAACAAGATAAATGCTGCAAAGAAGGAGCATCACCATCGCACGGGGTCAGGTGGCTACCTCAAAGCCCGACCGTTGTGGGACAAGGCTGAGCAAGACCTTATTGCTAAAGGGGTCGAACCAGAGACATTGCACTGGCTAGACCGTTCAAGGACTTGGTTCTTCGGGGTTGGGGGAACTTTGGACCCTGAAACAGGGAAGTGCTATTGGACAAAGGAGCAACTTGCAACACCCATCATGAAGCTTCAGGAAGCAATCAAGGCAGCGCAGGAAGGGACGTTCGTTCTCGACAGAGAGAACGACGAGCTCACAAAGGCCCTCGGGAATCCGGCCCTAGACGAACATGAGGCACGCCAGGCTTTGTTGCATGGAAGGTTGGGTTTCCCGATGCAGGCGGTTACAAAACCCAAGAGAGGTGGAAAAAAGTGGAGCTGAGTGAACTGCAAAAGCTTCAGGCAATGGTACAAAAGCTAGAGGAACGACAAGCTGTTGAGAACCAGCGAGATCCTGCCCAAGCTGCCCCAGAAGCTACCCCGCCATCTCAGCGGAGAAGCAGCGTGGCTTCCACCGAGCTCGTTCAACAGCCTGATTTCATGGGTCCTAGCTACCCCATGGATTTTATCACGGATTCACACCCGTGCCACCTTATGACGCAATGGCAGAACCTCAAAGTCAAGGCGGCTCTCGGCTCTGTGTTCCCTCCTTCACCCGAAGCAATTTTCACTGTCGTCTGATTCCACAAGGCTATGCTATTGTGATGGTGGATGAAATAATAGAGGGATTTGAGGAGCTCCAGCTTGACCACCCTATAGGTGAAGGGGAGACTCAGATGGGTCTTTCTCTGAAGACTCCATGTCTATGGCGGAAGGAGCACATCAAGCTTCCGAACTTCATGCCTCCGGTGAGTCAGTTGGGCACTCCGCCTCCTCGGCCTCCTCCTCGTCCTCCGGCAAGTAATCAGGGCACTCGGCCTCCTGCTCTGGCGCGTGTTGGCGGCACTCCGCCTCCTTCTCCGCCTGCTCCGGTGCATCCGAGCAGCCTGCCTCCTCCTTCGCCGTCTCGTAAGCAACGATGACGACGGAACACAGACGCCGCCGCTCCAGCTGCTCTGGCTCATCGTAGCAGTCCGCCTCCTTCTTCTTCGCCTCGTAAGCCATGAAAGAAGACAGCCGCAGCCGCTCCGGCTGCTCCGGTGTCTAGCAGTACAGCTAGAGGCGGGAGACAATACAGATTCGGTCCATCGTCTCTCAAGCCTCTAGAGAAGTTACCATACAAGAGGAGCGAGGAGGAAAATCGGAAGATTTGTGAAGCCCAAGTGAAGGACTTCTTTGAAGCGGTAAAAGCTAAGAAACATCCACATCCGGAGGAGAAGATAGATCCGGTGAAAGTGAAGCGCACTTTGGATGCCCTGCAGTGAACATCACCGCCTCCGCCGCAAACCAACTATGACCGTGTTATTGAAAGGACATATAAGGAAGCGGAGCGGTTGGGAAGTACTTGCAGTGATCGAAGGTTAGCAGAACGAAGAAGTGGGAAAACAATTCCCCAACTCGGCGAACAAGCGAAGCAATCGTGCCCCCCGCTCAAGGTGTCTAGCGATATCATCGTTAATCTTTCGGGGACGCTGCCCGGTACCAATCCTGGAGATTACATGCCCGACGATGCACTTTTTGATACAATGGAGGTGGACACATTCAAATTCCGGCATGGGAAGCCTCTCATTAAACCTGGTCATCCTCCTCTAACAATGATGATGTGAACATTCCATGATTGGTACATGGACACCTGCAGCAAGTCTGGGACAGATACTTTGACGCTGAGAGTTAAAGAGGAGCACGACCTTGTTGGAATTGATCTGTTGTTTGTTCCATATGAGGAGTTCTTCCAGTTTTTCAATCAAAAGGCCCTCGATAAAACAATCATCACTTGCTACTGTCTGTAAGTACTACTTCCGTAATTAAGTCTCGATATATAGCTCAACTCTTTCATTGCATGTATATATAATTATCCTCACTATATTATGCAGATTGAAGATCGCCGAATTGAATAAAGACAAATCGGTGATATTGGGTTCATTAACACAAATCTCATGGATGAATGGAATGTTAAACATGATGCCAAAGAAACCGAGGCCAACTTGCTACGATCTTTTTTTCGAAATCAAAACAAAGATACAATACTCTTTCCTTACGAATTCAAGTGAGTGTTACTGTCTTGTGCATATTCGGTTTCCCTTATTACTCGAGGTTATAGTAATGTAATTGATGAGTTATGCATGCTTGCGCACCTTCCACTTTATTCTGCTAGAGATTAAGCTTGAGCAGGGACTAGTAACCGTCATAGACTCGAAACGAAAAAATCCCGAGGAGTATGCGTCCATGACTAAAATGCTCGAGAAGTAGGTTCAATCGATCATTATTGCACCATATTGGCAACTTTGTTCATTTCCTGATATCAAGTAATTGTTTTCTTTGTCTGGCAGGGTTTGGAAAAATTTCACCGCAGAAGCTCCGGGACTGCCGGCGGAGCTGGGATTTAACCACCCGGAAGTAAGTACTACTAGCTAGTTCCGCGCATCCCCCATTGATTCTAGCTAGTTTCATCAATACCATTTAGCATGCTTGCTTATCAGTTTGACTGACCTCTATTTCTTGTAAAGTGGTTGTGGCAGGAACCCAGGAATAATTACTGTGGATACTACATTTGCGAGTTCATCCGCCACACGACCTGTGAGCGGGGCTACTCTAAAAAACAATATGAAGTGCGTAAGCAATAATATTCACAATTTTATTTTGTTACCATCATTTGTGTTGAGTTTCATTCATATATATGTATTGATCCCCTTTATCAAGTTAGATGTTTCAGATGCGAGATGAACTCCTACCACAAGATCGCATACGAGCAATTCAAGAGGAATTGGCGGGATTCTTTCTTCACCACGTCATTGACAAAGACGGAGAATACCATGTGGAACTTGAGTCCAAATGTTAGGGGATTGTAAGAGATCTTATATTGTATATATGTAGCCAGTAGCGTCGGATAGATATACAAAAACTTGTTGTTCGACCAATCTCTCGGAGAAGGAGAGGTCGATCACTTCTCTCTGTATATTATCATCACGATCTTCTATACTTAATGGTTTCCTTCATTTGCTTACTAGCTAGCTAGCGTGTTGAGTCCTCTCTATACGTATAGTACGTAGCGTCAACCAAGCACGGAGATAAGAGGACACTTCTCTCTATTAGCTAGCTAACACAATATATGAAACCCCTAAATTAACCCTACAAAACCCCTAAAACCCCCAACCCCCCCCCTTTAAAAAAAAACAAAAACCCCAGCCCCTGAACTGTTGACGCGTGGATGCCTTTTGGTCCCGGTTGGTGCCACCAACCGGGACAAAAGGCCCTCCTACCTGGGCAAGCCGCAACGACCACGTGGAGCCACATCTGTCCCGGTTCATGGGCGAACCGGGACTAAAGGTGTTGGGTTTTAGTACCGACACTCTAGTCCCGGTTCAGCAACCGGGACAAATGGGACTTATGAACTGGGACAAATGGGCCTTTTTCTACTAGTGAGAAGAATCACCCCAATCATGATCATTGCAACAAATAGTAGTCATAGCAAAACTAGCATCCCCAAGCTCGAGGTTTTGCATATCATTAACACAACTGACATTAAGAGAATTTATAATAACATCATTGCAATCATGATTTTCATCGAAGGAACGATTAAGTATGGGTGTAATAGCAACGGTCTCATGTTTAACATAAGGAACTATAGCAAATTCGTCTTCATAAATATTGGCATCATGGCCACAAGAATAGCAAGCATCATGTTCATCAAGGGATATTTCAATCAAATCATCGGAATCATAATTATCTATAGATTCATGCGTATCATTATTTTCTTCCAAAGCAACGGTCATTCTTTCGATAAATTCTTTGACATAGACATTATGAGCATAGTTTTCATAGCAATATTTAAGTATGTCAAAATTTTCAGATTTGTAGAGAGTAATATCATACTTTTCAATCAAAGAAGCAACTTCATAAGCACCCTTAAAAGCAACAAATTCTTCAATTTGTTCGATATCATAGTAACTATAAACACCCTTTGCATAAGAAGATAAGACTTCATTATCATTAAACTCACACAGGTAGGGAAGGTGTTTTTAGGGTTCTTAGAGCAACAAGTAAAATCATAAATTTCACAAAGATTCCAAGCATAACATAGCAAACTATTTATTTGATTCCATAAGAGTCTCCCTTTTTCAGACAAACGGTGACGCACAAAATGAGCATGCTCATCTAAAGATTTTCCCTCAACTAAACTAGTTGGGGTTTCAGCACGAGCACATATAGATCAAAGATGATCCAAGTAGAACACTTTAACTGGATCCATATAAATAGATTTTTAGCAAGCAAAGATGCAAGCAAATAGAAGGCACATGGAAACACAGAAAAGACATACTAGAAGAAGGCGAAGAAAAGGCGAATCTTTTTGAAAATTGTTTTAGAAGTGGGGGGGAGGAAAAGGAGAGGCAAATGTCGAATAATGTAATGCAAGGGAGAAGAGTTTATGATGGGTATTTGGTATGGCTTGACTTGATGTAGATCTCCCCGGCAACGGCGCCAAAAATCCTTCTTGCTACCTCTTAAGCTTGTGTTGGTTTTCCCTTGAAGAGGAAAGGGTGATGCAGCAAAGTAGCGTAAGTATTTCCCTCAGTTTTGCGAACCAAGGTATCAATCCAGTAGGAGACAACACACAAGTCACCGAATACTTGCACAAACAATCAACAACTTGCACCCAACGCGATAAAGGGGTTGTCAATCCCTTCACGATCACTTGCAAAAGTGAGATCTGATAGAGATAGATAAACCGTTAAGTAAATATTTTTGGTTTATAGATCAGAAAATAAAAGATTGCAAAATAGTAGTAGATCGGAAATTAGTAAGATGTAAAAGAGAACTTATATAATGGAAAAGAGACCCGGGGGCCATAGGTTTCACTAGTGGCTTCTCTCAAGATAGCAAACATTACGGTGGGTGAACAAATTACTGCCGAGCAATTCATAGAAGAGCGCATAGTTATGATGATATCTAAGGCAATGATCATGAACATAGGCATCACGCACGTGTCAAGTAGACCGAAATGATTCTGCATCTACTACTATTACTCCACACATTGATTGCTATCCAGCATGCATGTAGAGTATTAAGTTCATAAAGAACAAAGTAACACATTAAGTAAGATGACATGATGTAGAGGAATTAACTCAAGCAATATGATAAAAAACCCATATTGTTATCCTCGATGGCAACAATATGAGACGTGCCTTGCTGCTCGTACTGTCACTGGGAAAGGACACCGCAAGATTGAACCCAAAGCTAAGCACTTCTCCCATTGCAAGAAGTATCAATCTAGTAGGCCAAACTAAACCGATAATTCGAAGAGACTTGCAAAGACATCAAATCATGCATATAAGAATTCAGAGAAGAACCAAATAATATTCATAGATAATATGATCATAAATCCACAATTCATCGGATCTCGGCAAACACACCGCAAAATAATATTACATCGAATAGATCTCCAAGAACATCGAGGAGAATATGGTATTGAGAATCAAAGAGAGAGAAGAAGCCATCTAGCTAATAACTATGGACCCGAAGGTCTGTGGTAAACTACTCATGCTTCATCGGAAAGGTAATGGTGTTGATGTAGAAGCCCTCTGTGATCGAATCCCTCTCCGGCAGGACGCCGGAAAAGGTCCCTAGATGGGATCTCCCGGGTACAGAAGGTTGGGGCGGTGGAAAAGTGGTTTCATGGCTCTCCTGGTTGTTTTCAAGGTATAAGAGTATATATAGGCGAAGGAACTAGGCCAGGGGAGCTACAAGGGGCCCACAAGGTAGGGGGGCGTGCCCTACCCCCCTGGGCACGCCCTCCTGCCTCGTGGCTGCCTCGTTGCATCTCCGACTTCATCTCCAAGTCTTCTGGTTTCCTTTCGGTCCAAGAAAGATCATCGCGAAGGTTTCATTCCGCTTGGACTCTGTTTGGTATTCATTTTCCGCGAAACTCTAAAATAGGCAAAAAAATAGAAACTGGCACCGGGCCCTCGGTTAATAGGTTAGTCCCAAATATAATATAAAATAGCATATAAATGCCTATTAAACATCCAAAATAGATAATATAATAGCATGGAACAATCAAAACTTATAGATATGGTTGAGATGTATCAAGCTCTTTTAGTCTCGGTTCATAACAAAACTGAGACTAGAAATGAGGGGCTTTAGTCCCGATCGTTTTGTCCTGGTTGCAGAACCGGGACTAAAGGCCCTCTGGAACCGGGACTAATGCCACGTTTTGTACTAGTGACGACAAGTTTTTGGCCAACGAAGCAACAGGACCTGCACTTCCTGCACAAAACAGACACGTTCCCTCTTGATACCCACAGACTAGCTCGCAGATGGCGCACTTTACAAGCGGCCTCAGGGGAGTCTTATTCAAAACGTGCCCAAACTTTTACCACCAAGCCAATCCCGAGAATTCGGGGGCCTGGGACGAAACTATAACTCGGAGCCCTTACCGTAGACCATAAAACACTATTAAAAAACTATCTTGAATTGTTAGCTAAAGGAAAATAAAAAATACAATTTTTGTTTTGTTTATACAAGTCTCTTCTTCACTAGTATGTCCAATAGCTATTTCATCGAGATTATCCCAGTTTCTTATATCATAAGGACCCATAGTAAAACTTGGTACCTCCTACGACTTGCAGATGATTTAAAAGCCAAAGATCACTCACATTGTTATTATCCATGTTGAAGTCAACATCGTAATATGGAAAATCCTTGTCATCCAAATCAACATTAGTTTATGGATGTGGCAACTATCAGGTAGTCGGCAAACTCAAATATTATAACCCCCAATATCATCTATACATAAACAATGTCTAATGTTGCACCAATGCAGAGAATTTTTGATAAATCATCCTAATAAACTCCCATACGGCATACACTAACTATACACAGAGACCATAGACATACCCCCTCTCTTAGTTTATAGGGTGTGCCCGTACCCCCAGGTCGTCAATTTGACCAACCTAATACAAGTCATATATTACAAAAATACCAATATAAAGTTCAGATGTTCTATTTTCAAAAGGTATAGTCTTTATGTTATATAGTTTATATTATGGTGATAAAATTGACAATCTTGATATATGCATAGGACTCGTAAACTGAAACGAAGGGAGTACTATCATCGCTACAACTGTAATCTCGCCATCATAGTGCGAGGCCTCTCGGCGAGACGACGTGGCTGCGTGGGAGGCAGCGACATGGCTAACTCCAGCTTTTTGGCCCTCCCCTGACTCGGGGCTCTACATGAGATGGATATCAGGGAGCCATCTATTATCTCCCTGACCCACTTGGCCTAGCTGTACGTTACAAGTTATTCCAAAAATTAGGCGTACATCTCAAAACAAAACAATTGGATGCACAATTTTTGGCTGGTGGATAAGGCAGGAAACCAGGAGCTTTTTTTGGCAACAACTCCTAATTATTTGCATGCAATATCTGACCCATTCATCAATTGTAGCAGCAATGGGATCTCAAATTCAATCGTGATAGAAAGGAAATCCAAGGAAAAAGATCTATGCTCAATATTTACGGATGGAGTACATAATATTTCATCTATTTAGCATTTGGGTTAGGTGCAATAGGTCCATAGAAGAGCAGATAACATACTTGGGGGGCCCGGGGCGGCCGCCCCTCTCGGCTCCCCAGGGCCGGGCCTGTTTACCACACCCTACAGGGGCCATGTGATGACACCGTGCCAGATCCCGAGCAATATGATTTTCTGAGGATTTCAACGGTTGCATCAGGCATTGCCACCAAGGTTGTTTCGGTAACCTGGTGGCAAGGCATGCCTCTCCCTCGTCTGTGCAGGTCCTAGGCATGCCGCAAGGACATCACATAGGATTTCACATGCCACTACCGGGCACAATTTCATGTGCTACCTTGCAGATTTGCAATTTCCAGTGGTGAAACCCTAGCCGTGCAATAAATGTCTCGAATATTGCACGTGGGTCCGGAAAATGCGGGGGCTAGGCATGTGTCATGCGATTGCCTCCTTTGAGAGCACGAGAAGTTTTGAGGCCAACAGAGCAACAGGACCCGCACTTCTTGCACAAACCAGACACGTTCCCCCTCGACACATATACTAGGCCGTAGACGGTGCGGTTTACAAGTGTCCTCATGGGAGGCTTATTCAAAATGTGCCGAAGCATTTACCACACCCTACAGTGGCCATGTGATGACACCGTACCAGATCCTGAGCAATCACACCATCGTACGATTTTCCGAGGATTACAACAGTTGCATCAGGCATGCCACCGAGGTGCATTCGGTAACCCAGTGGCAAGGCATGCCCCTCCCTCATCTGTGCAGGACCTAGCCATTGCCGCAAAGACATCACAAAGGATTGCCCATGCCCCTACCGGGCATGATTTCATGTGCGGCCTTGTAGATCTGCAATTTCCAGCGGTGAAAGCCTAGCAATGCAATAAACGTCTCGAATATTGCACGCGGGTCCACAAAATGCAGGGACTTGGCATGTGTCATGTGATTGCCTGCTTTGAGAGCATGAGAAGTTTTGGGGCCAACGGAGCAGCAGGACCCGCACTTCCTGCACAAACCGGACACGTTCCATTTCGATACCCACAGACTAGTTCGCAGACGGTTCGGTATACAAGCGGCCTCAGGGGAGGCTCAAGCATGCCCAAAATTTTACCACACCCTACAAGGGCCATGTGATGGCACCATGCTAGATCCCGTGCAATCCCACCATCATACGATTTTCTGGGGATTTCAACGGTTGCATCGAGCATTGCCACTGAGGTACTTTCGGTAACCCGGTGGTAGGGCATGCCCCTCCCACATCTGTGAAGGGCCTAAACATGCAGAAAGGACATCACAAAGGATTTCCCATGCCCCTCAGGCATGAACGGATCAGGCTGATCCAACACCGGCGCCATAGGAGCCTACACTGTGAAGCCCTCCACACCAGCCCATCACACCAGCGCCCGCCTTAGCGCCATCGCGCTCATTGCCAGCACGCCGCCACTACTCGACAATGACGACCCGCACCTGCCTCCATCAAGCGAGGGGAGAAGAGTCCCCATGATACGTCACCAACGCATCTATAATTGTTTATTGTTCCATGCTATTATATTACCCGTTTTGGATGTTTATGGGCTTTACTTTACACTTTTATATCATTTTTGGGACTAACCTACTAACCGGAGGCCTAGCCCGAATTGCTGTTTTTTTGCCTATTTTAGTGTTTGGAAGAAAAGGAATATCAAACGGAGTCCAAACAGAATGAGACCTTCGGGAGCGATCTTTTTGGAACAAACGCAATCCAGGAGACTTAGAGTGGACATCAAGAAGCAGCCGAGGCGGCCACGAGGGTGCAAGGCGTGCCCTAGGGGGGGTGGGCGCGCCCCCACCCTCGTCGTCCCCTCGTGGCTCCCCTGACCTACCTCCTTCGCCTATATATACCCACGTACCCTGAAAACATCCAGGAGCACCACGAAAAACTATTTCCACCGCCGCAACCTTCTGTATCCGCGAGATCCCATCTTGGAGCCTTCGCTAGTGCTCTGCCGGAGGGGGAATCGACCATGGAGGGCTTCTACATCAACACCATAGCCTCTCCGATGAGTTGTGAGTAGTTTACCACAGACCTTCGGGTCCATAGTTATTAGCTAGATGGCTTCTTCTCTCTCTTTGAATCTCAATACAAAGTTCTCCTTGATCTTCTTGGAGATCTATTCAATGTAACTCTTTTTGCGGTGTGTTTGTCGAGATCCGATGAATTGTGGGTTTATGATCAAGTTTATCTATGAGAAACAATTGAATCTCCTCTGAATTCTTTTATGTGTGATTGGTTATCTTTGCAAGCCTCTTCGAATTATCAGTTTGGTTTGGCCTACTCGATTGATCTCTCTTGCAGTGGGAAAAGTGCTTAGCTTTGGGTTCAATCTTGCGGTGTCCTTTCCCAGTGACAGCAGGGGCAGCAAGGCATGTATTGTATTGTTGCCATCGAGGATAAAAGATGGGGTTTATATCATATTCTTTGAGTTTATCCCTCTACATCATGTCATCTTGTCTAATGCGTTACCCTGTTCTTATGAACTTAATACTCTAGATGCAGGCAGGAGTCGGATGATGTGTGGAGTAATAGTAGTAGACGCAGAATCGTTTTGGTCTACTTGTTCCGAACTTGATGCCTATATATATGATCATGCCTAGATATTCTCATAACTATGCACTTTTCTATCAATTGCTCGACAGTAATTTGTTCAACCACCATAATACTTATGCTATCTTGAGAGAAGCCACTAGTGAAACCTATGGCCCCCGGGCCTATCTTTTATCACATAAGTTTCCGATCTATCTTTATTTGTAATCTTTACTTTTCAATCTATATCATAAAAATACCAAAATATTTATCTTATCTTTTTATCTCTATCAGATCTCACTTTTGCAAGTTACCGTGAAGGGATTGACAACCCTTTTATCGCGTTGGTTGCGAGGTTCTTGTTTGTTTGTGTAGGTACGAGGGACTGTTGAGGAGCCTCATACTGGATTGATACCTTGGTTATCAAAAACTGAGGGAAATACTTATGCTACTTTGCTGCATCACCCTTTCCTCTTCAAGGGAAAACCAATGCAGTGCTCAAGAGGTAGCAAGAAGGATTTCTAGCGCCGTTGCCGGGGAGGTCTTCGCTCAAGTCAAGACATACCAAGTACCCATCACAAACTCATCTCCCTTGCATTACATTATTTGCCATTTGCCTCTCGTTTTCCTCTCCTCCACTTCACCCTTGCCGTTTTATTCGCCCTCTCTTTTCCGTTCGCCTCTCCTTTTCGCTTGCCTCTCGTGTGCCTGTTTACCCTTATGGCTTTGCCTAAGAACACTGATCTTCTTCTATAAGGTTGGAAGAGATTGAATTAAACGTTAGAAGCTTTATGACTTTACAACTTGAGCATAATAATTTCTTTAGAAATGAGCTTAAGGAAGAAAAAAGCTTTATGGGGTACATGAATAAAGAGCTTGATGACATGTCTAAGGAATTTTATGGTTTGAATTCTCAAATTTCTCGTCTTGAAAAATCAATAGCCCAAATTTCTGATAAGCAAGCCACCTTAGTTAATAAGATGACTACCAAACCAGAAGGGTTAAGGGAAAATAATGATGAAGATCTAAAAGTTATTGATGTGTCCCCTATTAAATCTTTGTTTTGCAATATGAATCTTGATAATGATGGGACTGGAGATGAGTCAACTTTAGTTAAAAGGCGTCCCAATGATTCGGAGTTTTTAGATCTTGATGCTAAATTTGGTAAAAGTAAGATTGGAGAGGTCAAAACTTTACATAGCAATGAACCCACTATTATGGATTTCCAGGAATTTAATTATGACAATTGTTCTTTAATAGATTGTATTTCCTTGTTGCAATCCGTGTTGAATTGTCCTCATGCTTATAGTCAAAATAAAGCTTTTACCAAACATATGGTTGATGCTTTCATGCAATCTTATGAAGAAAAGCTTGAATTGGAAGTTTCTATACTTAGAAAACTTTATGATGAGTGGGAACCCACTATTAAAATTAAAATTAAAGATCATGAATGCTATGCTTTGTGTGATTTGGGTGCTAGTGTTTCCACGATTCCAAAAACTTTATGTGATGTGCTAGGTTCCCATGAATTTGATGATTGCTCTTTAAACTTGCACCTTGCGGATTCCACTATTGTGGCACCCCGGCTCAGAGAAACCGGAACGCCCCATATTCCAGCCCAGAGATGGAGGAGAAGTCTCTGGAATACGGCACTGCTTGAGATAGAACAAATCAGCTCTTATTACAAGAATAATATTACAAGGGTCTGATGTTACAAAGAAGCACACCAGCATGGCGGCACTACGCCTGCGATTCTACACTTGCTCTATGCTAGCAGCAGAACAACTCGAAGCAGCGGAATACTTCTAGCAGCGAAACAACGACAAAGGTAGTGAACTCCACTCCGCAGGAACTTTGGCTGGGATACAATCTAGCTCGCACGAACGGAAACCACGACAAGCAATCAAGCAATCACGACATCACTTGCAATCTGGCATGACACGCTAGGTCAGTACATTGAATGTACTTGCAAGCTCACAACAACCAAGAGCATCAAGGCAAGACAATAACATAGCATTAAGCAGGTTAATTAAATTAACAGCTACCATGATGAAGCAACTAATAATCACGATATGAACTACTAGAATACTGATAAGCCATCATCTCAGATCTCAAGTACCACATGAACCATCTCACACTTGGTTAATCGGCTAAGCAATATACCATCTCGATCACCTCGTGACCAAAACAAAAATGGTGATCACTCTAGGACCACAAACGGAACCACACCGGGTTCAATGGGTTACCTCGTAACCAAACAGTGATCATTCACAGATCACAAATGGAACCACACCGGGTTCAACTGGTTACCTCGTAATCGAACCGAAGGGTGATCATTCACAGATCACAAACGGAACATCCACATGATCACCTCATGACCACATCACAAACTGAATGATCCTTCTCAAGATCATCCCAATATCATCACCATCATCCCGCCAAACTGTTACAGCTCACAATATCAACATATACATCACCTATTAGTAATTCCGTCATGTGAGTGTTGATCGAACAGAGTGACCTAGTACGAACTTATGCCCATGACCATGGACGTGGCTATCGATAGATTAAACACACACACTCTGCAGATGTAGCGCACTTTACCCACACCACAGAACCCATGGCCTCGCACTCCCATTCGGGTGGACCAATGGCATTCCGACAAAACCGATCTACTGCCATGACACTCTTCGGCCACTCCGACTAACTCCCAACTAGGCTAAGTCATGGGTGGCCCTGTGTCTACCCCAGACACCAACGGCCACCGTCGTGGCAAAACGGCCATCTTGTGGCAAAACGGTCCCAAACGGGGATAAGAGATCTCAATACCAACTACAGGCACACAAGGTTATGTCTGCTTACCGGGCCAGGGTACCGCACGCCCATAACCTTCCCTCGTTGGAGGCACCGGCGAGAGGCATGACAATAGCATCGCATTAGGGCCTTCCCATAAAAGGCTAATGTGGTTGCACTGGAAAAGGCCGGTTCGGTGGCACCTGACCAACTTTGACGGAATTCAACCCATAAATATAACTGTGATAATTGATACTCCGATATCAACTATCAAACTAGATCCAAGTCATAGCAATATCCAACAAATAATCCAAGCATAATATCAACATCTCAAAATACTCCAAGGGTAGCACAATACTATTGTCATGATGAATCCGAAAACAATAATCCTACTACTCCAATAACAAGAATAAAGATATCCAGCTAAGATCCACATGTAAACATCATCTCTGAAAATAATACTCCAAACAACAGAACATCAACTAGCATCATGAAAATAATCATACTAACCACTAATAATCCAAAGGCAACATGATATCCAAAGTAATACTCCAAAATATAATAACAGATACTATCATGGAAATAATCATAATACCAACCACTAATACTCCAATGACAACATGTTACTCATCAATTGCAAGCATAACTCCTAGTAATCTAAACAATAGCATGGCAACAGCAACATCAAAATAATACTCTAAGAAAATGCCATGCACAGAGTCATGTAGTTAAAGCAATAGTTCAAACAAGTTCAAAATAAATTAAACCATGTCACTGAATTACAGTGATGCAAATGGAGGGTGTGGCTTGCCTAGGGTGGAAGAAATCACCTAGAGAAAGTGCGAGAAACCCGCGGAATGAATCGCCGGAAAACGTACTCTCTCGGAGGGTGCTGAATAAGGGCAGGGGCAAAATGGTCATTTTCGGAATGTCAAATATGGTGAAAATGGTTCCATCAGAACGGGCTCAACGAAACAAAAAAGTGGGCTTTGGAATCACCTGATTTGGAGCTACGGGTAAAAAGATATGAATGTTTGACTGCCAGGGACCCATGTGTAAAGAAAATATTTTCAAACAGGGCCTGGACAGAAAAATAGAATACGCAATTAGAGAAATACGCTTTTGGTGGAGGAAAATGTACTCCGAGGAATACACTTTCACTTATCCACCTCAGCAGCTTTGGTCAACGCGTGAGACTTACAGGCGGGGTCCGCCACTTATCCACGTCGGCGAGTCCGAGTCAACGCCTCAACCACTAACTGGCGGGGCCAGCGGGGTCCACGGACAGCTGGAGGGGAGAGGCCGTCGACTTTGTCTTCTCCCTCCACCCGCCCGCGGAGCAGAGGGCTGGGCTCGGCGCCGGCGAGGCTTGCCGGCGGCTCCGGCCAACATAGGCGGTGCCCGACCACCCGTTGGACTCAGGAGGCCGAGGAGATCCCATCCAGCTAAGATGCAACCACGGGGGAGAGATCGGCGGAGCTGGATGCCAGCCATGGTGGATGACGGTGTTGGCCGAAGACGGGCATGGCACTCCAGCGATTTGGAGGCGAGGATGAGCTCCGGGGAGACTTGGAGATGAGAGGATAGGGCTTTGGCGGAGGTAGGAGGTGGAGAGGAGACGCGGTTCGCCGGAATCGAAGTGGGCAGAGGCGGCGGTCGAGGCGGCAATGGTGGTCATGGAGGGCGTCTTGAGCTGGGGGAAGTAGTCAGGGGAGGCTAGAGGAAGTGCAGGAGGCCAGTGGTGAAGCAAGAAGGGGTTCGGGGTGGCTAGGCGGGGAAGGGGGATGCCGTGCTGGCACCGCTACGGACGTGTGTCCGACGCCGCAGACGCGTGCCCACGCTCGCGAGCTCAGAGGTAGACGACACAGGAGGAGCAGTGGAGGTTCTCACGGGGAGGAGAAGGCCAACGGAGCACAGTGAGTAAGAAGACGGCGAGCTCCGATCCAAATCGCCATTGTACGTCCGTGGGCATGCGATGGTTTGCGTCGGTGAGGAAGTGGACGGAGGGGGAGATGGGTACAGGGGAACAACGACGATGAGATGCAGCCACTGGACATGCTCACGAGCTCTTAGACGACGAGGGGGAGTGGTGCCAAAGCACAAACGGTGGTCTGGACACGCCACAGCGCACAGAGTATGCGCACAGGCATGCCAGCTGCGCGGTCACCACACGACATGGCACAGGGAGGGCTGTAGAGGATGGAAAACAATGTCTGGGAGCTAGTCCTTCTAGAGTGGATCATTTATGAGGCATTGGCTTGATTTGGGGTGCTATGGTTAAATGGTAACTAAGCTATGAAGTTTACTGCATAAAACTTCGCAGAGCACTGATGATTAATAGGGACTTGATTGGGGTCAATTGAGTTGTCTGGGATGATTAACTACGGGAGGACTATGATCTTGGAGGAGCATAATGGAGCAGAAACTAATATAGTTTCTTTGCAACTGCCAAATCTGGTCAGAAACTAAATTTGGATGATGCACTCACATGGTGTGATGGAATGGGATGCAACTTGCCAAATCCTCATGATATGGACATATAAAGATGTTGTAAAGAGCTCATACCAAATGGGTTCACCAAAATGGTACTTGCTTCACAAACATCATTTCTGTCCAGACACTTGTAATAATTTTGGTGATCAAATGGCTCGTTGAAATGATGCCAAATTGTGTGGAGAGATGTGTTATGGGTAGGAGAATGATCTGGTAATTTATCAGAATTTTTGAAGCAATATAAAATACACTTGCTTCACAACATGAAAATATTGCCATAATCAAAGATTTGGTCCTGTGCTCACATAGATGATTGGATGAGGCTGCAAATGGGTTGAGGGGGTTAATATGAGCACATTAAGGAGTGTGAAAAAGTTCAGATCGTTTGGGTACTCCTAGCTAGTACTTCCTTCACAAAGCCTTCTGTCTGACAGAAATTTTGAAAAATCACCGAGGAAGATTGGCTAGGAAAATAAAGTTGAACTTGTGCATGAGGCAATTATTTGGACATATAAACATGCCCAAAAAGGTTGAGAGCCACTAGGAAAAATATAAATGACACTTCCTTCACAAAGTGCCATTCAGGGCAGAATAGAAAAATGAATATTGGGGAATTATTTTTGAACCGGCCAAGGAAATGTTTGGGATCATTTGAGCTATATATGACCCAAAGGAATTATGAGAATTATTTGGGAATTTTTGTATGGACAGAAATATAGGTTGCTTCACAACCTAGGGCAGATAGGGTTATTCCCTTAATAGAAAAAGGAATATTCCCTAGAAAAAGATTTTAGGGTTTGGTCAAGGAGTGAAGTGACATGATCTTGGCAAGGTTTTGATAATGATGAGCCACTTTGGAGGGGGAATGAGGATTATTTCCCAGGTGGCAAGGCCACAGAACTACTCCAAAAAGAAAAACAAAGCAAAAACCAAATAAATCAAAAGAAAAAGGAAGGGGCTAAAATCCAGGCTGTTACAATCCTTACCCCCTTAAAGAAATATCGTCCTCAAGATTTAGTTGCTCTGGGAACAAGTATGACTCGAGGACACCGTTTCCAACTCGGGTATCCTTTTTCCTTTATTTATTGTTCCCCCAAGAATTTCAGATGATCAACTTACCTTGCTCCAGGGTGGTCGTGCTTCACCTTTCCCCAAATTCTGACGGGTTTTTGCTCACATACCAAATCCTTTTACTGACGTGAATTTTCTCATATCTGCGGTGATATCCAATGGATCTGAGCATAGATTTTCCTTTGGTCATGAAACCTTTTTACTTCTGTCATGGGGTTGCTCCAAATAAATGCAGATCTTCTAGTTTCAACAAATGCTGAGAATTATCATGGCCATCTTCTGATGGGATCTGACTGCTCATAGGTGGCATTGATTTATCTTGATATATTTCTTTGGCTCGAGCCTCAAATATGTACATCTTGAGACTGGCCCGATAGGGAGCTGACGGACAAATGCTTTTCCTGACAGACTGACCATGTACTTGATTTCGTCGGTGAGTATACCGGGTCTGAGTTGATTGTTTGGCTTTTGATTTTTCTCATGTGTTTGATATCCCCATCTGCGGTAATAGGCTGTGATATGCTTTAACACTGCAACTGAGGTTAGACTGCTGAGATTGCAAAGGAATCTTGGATCTGGCAGAACAGACTTGGATATGCCACGCTAACCATGTCAAGCGAGTCAGCGGGATATGAAAATCCTTGTAAAACAGAGTAGGCCGCTGAGAGTATGCCTTTGTGGATCCATATGGAATTATGGCCTCCAACTGATTTGGGTATCCGGACCTTGATTGTCATGCAAAATCATCATACCTTTGCTGGCAGTCTCATCCTTTTTACGATCATGATTTTCTTTGTCAGGATACCTTACTGAAATAACTTGGCCACACCTATCCTTGATTCTTTGTATGACCATGGACGTGATTAGTGCAATATTTTTTTGACATTATTCCTTGTGCTTGTTTTCCGACATGGGCCCGCACACATATGACATATACCTGGGGTTTGTAGCTGTACAGAGCACATTGCTGAGGCTAATCATACAAGAATGTGACAAGGTTTTATAATATCTCCTTGTCAGTTGCGGGAATAATGACCTTGATGACCATTGTCAAGACTGTGGATTCTGTGATGTCATCTCCAAATATTGTCGATCCTTGTAATTCATGATATGTATTTCTGCTCATCTTTATTTTCCTTTGCCTGACTCACGAGGTTGTGGGATCCTTACTTTTCTTAGGTATATCAGCTGGATCATTGTCGCATCTCGTATGAGGGACTGATATGACTGGGGATGCATGCTCACAATATATAAGAATCATATGCTACCGAGCAATCGATCCTTGCGGTAGGCATATGTTTTGACTGATTTGTGCTTCTGACAAAAATGTTGCGAGTCTGATTCTTGAGCCGTGCTGCCATATATTGGCAACTCTTCATATAATCTCTAAGGACAGTGCAATATTGTGGTACTGACGCGGACTGGGTGGCTTACGAGAGAAGCCATCTGAGTAGCTTGATGAGGAAGACTTGTTAACTTCTGCTTAAATCTTGTGTTTGGGTATCGTGCAGAAGAAGGCTCTATAGCTTACACACGAAGCTTGTCCTGAGTATTGTGCTGGAGAAGCCTGAGTTCCGTACTTAAGAAGCTCCTCCTCGGGTTTTCTTGTTGAGAAAAATTCATTTCCGTTTGTCAGAAGCTTTTACCGAGGTATCTTGCTGTGAAAGACCAGGTATCATGGGCTGGAAATGGTTCACATATCATATTGAGGAAAAATTTAGGAGCCTTGCATCATAAATTTCTTTCGATAGCGTGTGGAAGAATACTGGGTTTCTTATCTCCAAAACTTCATACGGTTATGCAAACTGAAATCCATACATGCGCATAATATTCTATGGCTGCTTATTTGCATGAGAAAAATAGTTTGACTGTCTTCCTTGAGCATATCACATTCTAACTTTATTTGATGATAACATATTTCAAGCATCAGGCATTGCTGAGACAAAACTTTCGATATGATCCATACCTCTGTCTGAAAATATACCATTGACTTTGTACCTGACTTGCCTGGGTCATAACTACTGTGAGGATTTCGTACTGATGTAGACTCTACGCTGATAATCAATCCAAGATGCCTGTGGTATTCTGAGCAGATATTAATGCCATAGTACAGTTGACTGGTAGACCATAAGGTTTAGCTGAGCTTCTTCCAAATATTTGAAATCCTTATTACTTCTTCAAGTCTGGTGTCAGTTGATGAGCAACTCTTTTATAGGGGAAAATAATGTAACACCGGGGCCCAAAAAGAAAGAAGCAAAAGAAAACTCAACTAAACAAAAGCACACAACAACAATCAATTCATACACAATCAATGTCACATATTACTGCTAGTCACACAATATGCATGCCTACTTAAGCACACAAATCTCGCGGGATCTCTAGTACTACGATCTAGCATGCTGTGACGATGTGCACGAGGACGAATAAATGTGTGGGAGAATTGGTGTAAATAGCACTACACCAAGTGCTAGCTTAGCCAGATAGCAATCTTGACTAGCTCGGAGGCGAGGGCGCACCCGGTAATCATGTAGTGGGACACGAAGGTCGCAACCACATTATTATCAAGCGGACAGAAAAAGATCCTTACTCGTCCAAGAAATAGGATAGCAGGGAAAAACTAAGGCTGCTGACATTGCCCTTTCTTGATAACTGAGATCATTAAGGGTTGCCAACACGACAAAATAAAAGAATGATCCGGGATAGAAGCATGTCCATCACCGAAACAATAGACGGGACTAAAAGAAAGACATCGGCGCGATACCTGAGCACCATTTTTGTAAACAGTGGCGGGATCACTTGGCATCACTCAGCTGGGACAGAAATGACACCAAACACTGAAAGAAAAAGGAACTGGATATATTCAAAGGTTGAGCTGTATTGGATCCGAACCGATGCCAGCTACACTCACCAGATAAACCGTTATCACAAATACTAAGGCTATATGCATGCTATGCAACAAACAAATGTAGCAGCCAAATGCAATAAACAAACCAAACTCTATACTACTGATTTCTACCAGTTTCTACTGCTCGCTCTGACTAGGGCGTCCTACTGCCAGACTTGCTCTGGTACCAAGCCTGTGGCACCCCGGCTCAGAGAAACCAGAACGCCCCGTATTCCAGCCCAGAGATCGAGGAGAAGTCTCTGGAATACGTCACTGCTTGACATAGAGCAAATCAGCTCTTATTACAAGAATAATATTACAAGGGTCTGATGTTACAAAGAAGCACATCAGCACGAAGACACTACGCCTGCGATACTTCACTTGCTCTATGCTAGCAGCAGAACAACTCGAAGCAGCGGAACAACGACGAATGTAGTGAACTCCACTCTATAGGGACTCTGGCTGGGACACGATCTAGCTCGCACGAACAAAAACAATGACAAGCAATCAAGCAATCACGACATCACATGCAATCTGGCATGACACGCCAGGTCAGTACATTGAATGTACTTGCAAGCTCACAACAACCAAGAGCATCAAGGCAAGACAATAACATAACATTAAGCAGGTTAATTAAATTAACAGCTACCATCATGAAGCAACTAATAATCACGATATGAACTACTAGAATACTGATAAGCCATCATCTCAGATCTCAAGTACCACATGAACCATCTCACACTTGGTTAACCGGCCAAGCAATATACCATCTCGATCACCTTGTGACCAAAACAAAAACGGTGATCACTCACGGATCACAAACGGAACCACACCGGGTTCAACGGGTTACCTCGTAACCGAAAGATGATCATTCATAGATCACAAACGGAACCACACCGGGTTCAACGGGTTACCTCGTAACCGAACGGTGATCATTCACAGATTAAAACAGAACATCCACATGATCACCTCGTGACCACATCACAAACTGAATGATCCTTCTCGAGATCATCCCAACATCATCATCATCATCCTGCCAAACTGTTACAGCTCACAATATCAACATATACATCACCTATAAGTCATTCCATCATGTGAGTGTTGATCGAACTGTGTGACCTAGTACGAACTTATGCCCATGACCGAGGAAGCGGCTATTGATAGATTAAACACACACACACTCTACAGAGGTAGCACACTTTACCTACACCACAGAACCCATGGCCTTGCACTCCCATTCGGGTGGACCAACGGTGTTCTGACAAAACCGATCTACTGCCATGACACTCTCCCGGCCACTCCGACTAACTGCCCACTGGGCTAAGTCATGGGTGGCCCCGTGTCTACCCCAGACACCAACGACTACCGTCATGGCAAAACGGCCACCTCGTGGCAAAATGGTCCCAAACGGGGACAAGAGATCTCAATACCAACTATGGGCACACAAGGTTATGTCTGCTTGCCGGGCCAGGGTACCGGACGCCCATAACCTTCCCTCGTTGGAGGCACCGGTGAGAGGCATGACAATAGCATCGCATTAGGGCCTTCCCATAAAAGGCAAATGTGGTTGCACTGGAAAAGCCCGGTTCGGTGGCACCTGACCAACTTAATGACGGAATTTAACCCCAAAAATATAACTGTGATAACTGATACTCTGATATCAACTATCAAACTAGAATCCAAGTCATAGCAATATCCAACAAATAATCCAAGCATAATATCAACATCTCAAAATACTCCAAAGGTAGCACAATACTATTGTCATGATGAATCTGAAAACAATAATCCTACTACTCCAATAACAAGAATAAAGCTATCCAGCTAAGATCCACATGTAAACATCATCTCCAAAAATAATGCTCCAAGCAACAGAACATCAACTAGCATCATGAAAATAATCATACTAACCACTAATAATCCAAAGGCAGCATGATATCCAAAGTAATAATCCAAAATATAATAACAGATACCATCATGGAAATAATCATAATACCAACCACTAATACTCCAATGACAACATGTTACTCATCAACTGCAAGCATAACTCCTAGTAATCCAAACAATAGCATGGCAATAGCAAGATCAAAATAATACTCCGAGAAAATGCCAAGCACAGAGTCATGTAGCTAAAGCAATATTTTTACCAAGTTCAAAATAAATTAAACCATGTCACTGCATTACAGTGATGCAAATGGAGGGTGTGACTTGCCTGGGGTGGAAGAAATCACTGGGATAAAGTGCGAGAAACTCACGGAACGAATCATCGGAAAACGTACTCTCTCTGAGGGGGCTGAATAAGGGCAGGGGAAAAATGGTCATTTTTAGAATGTCAAAATATGGTGAAAATGGTTCCATTAGAATGGGCTCGACAAAACAAAGAAGTGGGCTTTGGAATAACCTGATTTGGAGCTACCGGTAAAAAGATATGAATGTTTGACTGCGAGGGATCCATCTGTAAAGAAAATATTTTCAAACAGGGCCTAGACAGAAAAATAGAATCTGCAATTAGAGAAATACGCTTTCGGTGGAGGAAAACGTACTCCGAGGAATACACTTCCACTTATCCACCTCAGCAGCTCGGGTCAACGCGTGAGACTTACAGGCGGGGTCCGCCACTTATCCACATCGGCGAGTTCAAGTCAATGCCTCAGCCACTGACTAGCGGGGCCCGCGGGGTCCACGACCAGCTGGAGGGGAGAGGCCGTCGACTTCGTCTTCTCCCGGCACCCGCCCGCAGAGCAGAGGACTGGGCTCGGCGCCGGCGAGGCTTGCCGGCGGCTCCGGCCACCATAGGCGGCGCCCGACCACCCGTTGGACTCAGGAGGCCGAGGAGATCCCATCCAGCTAAGATGCAGCCGTGGGTAGAGCTCGGCGGAGCTGGACGCCAGCCGCGACGGACGGTGGTGTCGGCCGAAGACGGGCATGACACTCCAGCGATCTGGAGGCGAGTATGAGCTACGAGGAGACTTGGAGATGAGAGGATAGGGCTCTGGCGGAGGTAGGAGGTGGAGAGGGGATGCGGTTCGCCAAAATTGAAGTGGGTAGAGGCGGCGGTCGAGGCGGCAATGGTGGTCGTGGAGGGTGTCTCGAGCTAGAGGAAGTGCAGGAGGACGGTGGTGAAGCAAGGCGGGGTCGGGGTGGCCTTATATAGGCGGAGGAGGGGGATGCCACGCTGGCACCATCGCGGACGCGTGTCCGGCGCCGCAGACGCGTGCCCACGCTCGCAAGGTCGGAGGTAGACGACACATGAGGAGCAGTGGGGGTTCTCACGGGGAGGAGAAGGCCAACAGAGCAAAGGGAGGAAGAAGACGGCGAGCCCCGATCCAAATCGCCACTGTACATTCGTGGGCGCGCGACGGTTTGCATCGGTGAGGAAGCAGACGGAGGGGGAGAGGGATCCAGGGGAACGGCGACAATGAGATGCAGCCACTGGACGTGCTCACGAGCTCTAAGACGACGAGGGGGAGTGGTGCCAAAGCACAAACGGTGCTCTGGACACGCCACAGCGCACAGAGCGCGCGCACAGACATGCCAGCTGCGCGGTCACCACACGACATGGCACATGGAGGGCTATAAAGGATGGAAAACTATGTCTGGGAGCTAGTCCTTCTAGGGTGGATCATTTATGAGGCATTGTCTTGATCTGGGGTACTATGGTTAAATGGTAACTAAGCTCTAAAGTTTACTGCATCAAACTTGGCAGAGCACTGCTGATCAACAGGAACTTGATTAGGGTCAATTGAGTTGTCTGGGATGATCAACTACGGAAGGACTATGATCCTGGAGGTTTTGGAGCATAATGGAGCAGAAACTAATATAGTTGATTTGCAACTGCCAAATCTGGTCAGAAACTAAATTTGGATGATGCACTCACATGGTGTGATGGAATGGGATGCAACTTGGCAAATCCTCATGATATGGACATATAAAGATGCTGTAAAAAGCTCATACCAAATGGGTTCACCAAAATGGTACTTGCTTCACAAACATCATTTCTGTCCAGAAACTTGGAATAATTTTGGTGATCAAATGGCTCATTGAAATGATGCTAAATTGGGTGGAGAGATGTTTATGGGTAGGAGAATGATCTGGTAATTTATCAGAATTTTTGAAGCAATATAAAATACACTTGCTTCACAACCTAAAAATATTGCCAGAATCAAAGATTTGGTCTTGTGCTCACATAGATGATTGGATGAGGCTGCAAATGGGTGGAGGGGGTTAATATGAGCACATTAAGGAGTGTGCGAAAGTTTAGCTCATTTGGGTACTCCTAGCTAGTACTTCCTTCACAAAGCCTTCTGTCTGACAGAAACTTTGAAAAATCACCGAGGAAGATTGGCTAGGAAAATAAATTTGAACTTGTGCATGAGGCAATTATTTGGAGATAACATGCCCAAAAAGGTTGGGAGCCACTAGGAAAAATATAAATGACACTTCCTTCACAAAGTGCCATTCAGGGCATAATAGAAAAAGGAATATTGGGGAATTATTTTTGAACTGGCCAAGGAAATGTTTGGGCATATTTGAGCTATATATTACCCAAAGGAATTATTAGAATTATTTGGGAATTTTTGGATGAACAGAAATATAGGTTGCTTCACAACCTAGGGCAGATAGGGTTATTCCGTTAATAGAAAAAGGAATATTCCCTAGAAAAAGATTTTAGGGTTTGGTCAAGGAGTGAAGTGACATGATCTTGGCAAGGTTTTGAGAATGATGAACCACTTGGGATGGGGAATGATGATGATTTCCCAGGTGGTAAGGCCACAGAACCACTCCAAAAACAAAAACAGAGCAAAAACCAAATAAATCAAAAGAAAAAGAAAGGGGCCAAAATCCATACTGTTACAACTATTAAGAAACCTATGGGAAGGATTAATGATGTTCTTATTGTTTCAAATAGGAATTATGTGCCCGTAGATTTTATCGTTCTTGATATAGATTGCAATCTTTCATGTCCTATTATTCCTGGTAGACATTTCCTTAAAACGATTGGTGCAATTATTGATATGAAGGAAGGGAATATTAGATTCCAATTTCCATTAAGGAAAGGCATGGAACACTTTCCTAGAAAGAAAAACAAACTACCTTACGAATCTATTATGCGAGCCACTTATGAATTGAATGCCAAAGATGGCAATACTTAGATCTATTCTCGCTTTTATGCCTAGCTAGGGGCGTTAAACGATAGCGCTTGTTGGGAGGCAACCCAATTTATTTTTGTTACTTGCTTTTTTGCTTTTGTTTAGTAATAAATAATTCATCTAGCCTCTATTTAGATGTGATTTTATGTTTTAATTAGTGTTTGTGCCAAGTAGAACCTATATGACAACCTACGGTGATAGTTAACTTGATTCTGCTGAAAAACAGAAACTTTTGCACGCACGAGAATAATTTTAGTAAATCACAGAAACGTGATTTTTGGTTGATTCTTTTTACAGTGTATAAATAGAAAAATTTCCCAGGACTCCCTATTTGTGTAGGATTTTTAGAGTTCAGAAGTATTCGAAAGATACAGATTGCTACAGACTATTCTGTTTTTGATAGATTCTGTTTTTCGTGTGTTGTTTGCTTGTTTTGATGAATCTATGGCTAGTACCGGGGGTGGGGGGGGGGGTATGAACCATAGAGAAGTTGGAATATAGTAGGTTTAACACCAATATAAATAAAGAATGAGTTCATTACAGTACCTTAAGTGGTGGTTTTTCTTTCTTGCACTAACGGAGCTTATGAGATTTCCTGTTGAGTTTTGTGTTGTGAAGTTTTCAAGTTTTGGGTAAAGATTTGATGGAGTATGGAATAAGGAGTGGCAAGAGCCTAAGCTTGGGGATGCCCATGGCACCCCAAGATAATCCAAGGACAACCAAAAGCCTAAGCTTGGGGATGCCCCGGAAGGCATCCCCTCTTTCGTCTTCGTCTATAGGTAACTTTACTTGGAGCTATATTTATATTCACCACATGATATGTGTTTTGCTAGGAGCATCTTGTAGGGTATGAGTCTTTGATTTTTAGTTTACCACAATCATCCTTGTTGTACACACCTTTTGGGAGAGACACACATGATTTGGAATTTATTACAATACTCTATGTGCTTCACTTATATCTTTTGAGCTAGATAATTTTGCTCTAGTGCTTCACTTATATCTTTTAGAGCACAGCGGTGGTTTTATTTTTTAGAAATTGTTGATCTCTCATGCTTCACTTATATTATTTTGAGAGTCTTTTAGAACAGCATGGTATTCGCTATGGTTATAAAATTGGTCCTAGAATGATGGGCATCAAGTTGGGTATAATAAAAACTATCATAGGAAGTGAATTGGATGCTATGATCAATTTGCTGCTTGATAATTGTTTTGAGATATAAAGGTGGTCATGTTAGAGTCATGCTAGTTGGCTAATGATGAAATTGAGAAATACTTGTGTTGAAGTTAGCAAGTCCTGTAGCATGCACGTATGGTAAAAGTTGTGTAACAAATTTGTCGCATGGGGTGCTCTTTTGATTGCCTTCCTTATGTGTGGAGGTCGGGGGCGCGCGATGGTTAACTCCTGCCAACCTCCCCCCTAGGAGCATGCGTAGTAGTACTTTGCTTTGAGGGCTAATAAAACTTTGCAATAAGTATATGAGTTCTTTATGACTAATGTGAGTCCATGGATTATACACACTCTTACCTTTCCATCATTGCTAGCCTCTTCGGTACCGTGCATTGCCCTTTCTCACCTTGAGAGTTGGTGCAAACTTCGCGGGTGCATCCAAACCCGTGATACGATACGCTCTATCACACATAAACCTCCTTATATCTTCCTCAAAAAAGCCACCATACCTACCTATTATGGCATTTCCATAGCCATTCCGAGATATATTGCCATGCAACTTTCCACCGTTCCGTTTATCATGACATGCATCATCATTGTCATATTGCCTTGCATGATCATGTAGTTGACATCGTATTCGTGGCAAAGCCCCCATGCATAATTTTTCATACATGTTACTCTTGATTCATTGCCCATCCCGGTACACCGCCGGAGGCATTCATATAGAGTCATATCATGTTCTAGTATCGAGTTGTAATCAATGAGTTGTAAATAAATAGAAGTGTGATGATCATCATTATTAGAGCATTGTCCCTTAAGAAAAAGGAAAGGCCAAATAAAAAAGGAAGGCCAATAAAAAAAGAAGAAAAAAGAAAGGCAAAAAAGGCCCCAAAATAGAGAAGAAAATAAAAAAAGGGGGACAATGTTACTATCCTTTTCCACACTTGTGCTTCAAAGTAGCACCATGTTCTTCATATAGAGAGTCTCTTATGTTGTCACTTTCATATACTAGTGGGAATTTTTCATTATAGAACTTGGCTTGTATATTCTAATGACGGGCTTCCTCAAAATGCCCTTGGTCTTCGTGAGCAAGCAAGTTGGATGCACACCCACTTAGTTTCTTTTGTTGAGCTTTCATACGCTTATAGCTCTAGTGTATCCGTTGCATGGCAATCCCTACTCCTCATGTTGACATCAATTGATGGGCTTCTCCATAGCCCGTTGATTAGCCTCATCAATGATGGATTTTCTCCTTTTTTGTCTTCTCCACACAACCTCCATCATCATATTCTATTCCACCCATAGTGCTATATCCATGGCTCGCGCTCATGTATTGCATGAGAGTTGAAAAAAAGCTGAAGCGCGTTAAATGGTATGAACCAATTGCTTGGCTGAAACCGGGGTTGTGCTTGATGGGAGTATTTTGTGTGATGAAAATGAAGCATAGCCTAACTATATGATTTTGCAGGGATGAACTTTCTTTAGCCATGTTATTTTGAGAAGACATGATTGCCTTGTTAGTATGCTTGAAGTATTACTATTTCTTATGTCAATATGAACTTTTGTATTGAATCATTTGGATCTGAACATTCATGCCACAATAAAGAAAATTACATTGAGAAATATGCTAGGTAGCATTCCACATCAAAATTCTGTTTTTATCATTTACCTACTAGAGGACGAGCAGGAATTAAGCTTGGGGATGTGAGGGAGTCCTGGACTAGGGGGTGTCCGGATAGCCGGACTATCATCATCGGCCGGACTCCAAGACTATGAAGATACAAGATTGAAGACTTTGTCCCGTGTCCGAAGTGGACTTTCCTTGGCGTGGAAGGCAAGCTTGGCGATACGGATATGTAGATCTCCTACCATTGTAACCGACTCTGTGTAACCCTAGCCCTCTCCGGTGTCTATATAAACCGGAGGGTTTTAGTCGTAGGACAACAACCATTACAACAATCATACCATAGGCTAGCTTCTAGGGTTTAGCCTCCTTGATCTCGTGGTAGATCCACTCTTGTACTACCCATATCATCAATATCAATCAAGCAAGACGTAGGGTTTTACCTCCATCAAGAGGGCCCGAACCTGGGTAAAACATCGTGTCCCTTGTCTCCTGTTACCATCCGCCTAGACGCACAGTTCGGGACCCCCTACCCGAGATCCGCCGGTTTTGACACCGACATTGGTGCTTTCATTGAGAGTTCCTCTGTGCCGTCACCGATAGGCTTGATGGCTTCTTCAATCAATAACAACGCAGTCCAGGGTGAGACTTTTCTCCCCGGACAGATCTTCGTGTTCGGCGGCTTTGCACTGCGGGCCAATTCGCTTGGCCATCTGGAGCAGATCGAAAGCTACGCCCCTGGCCGTTAGGTCAGGTTTGGAAGCCTAAACTTCATGACTGATATCCGCAGAGACTTGATCTTCGATGGATTCGAGCCACAACCAAGCGCGCCGCACTGTCACGGTGGACCTGATTTAGATCTGCTACCGGATAGTGCCCTGGAGGCCGCACACGAGTCCGCTCCGACCCATAGTTCGGAGCCGACCGCGCAGATCGAGGACAGGTGGCTGGACACCGCCTCAGGGGCTGCGATCTCTACGGTGATGGAGCCGAACACTGACCTTGTCCCTTGCAAAGCTCGTGACTCCGAGGCGCCGGACTCCTTGCCGGACTCCGAACCTCCTGCGCCCCTGCCAATCAAATCCGATTGGGCGCCGATCATGGAGTTCACCGCTGCGGACATCTTTCAGCACTCGCCCTTTGGCGACATCCTGAATTCCCTAAAGTCTCTCTCTTTATCAGGAGAGCCCTGGCCGGACCACGGTCAGGACGGTTGGGATGCGGACGACGAAGAAATTCAAAGCCCTCCCACCACCCACTTTGTAGCCACTGTCGACGACCTAACCGACATGCTAGACTATGACTCCGAAGACATCGACGGTATGGACGACGATGCCAGAGACGATCAAGAACCAGCACCTACGGGGCATTGGAAGACCACCTCGTCATATGACATATACATGGTGGACATCCCAAAGGATGGAGACGGCAAAGAAGTAGCGGAGGCAGATTCCTCTAAGAAACAGCCCAAGCGCCGACGTCAGCGGCGCCGCTCTAAATCCCGCCACAGCAAGAATGGAGATTCCGGCACCGGAGATAATAACACCCCAGAGAGTGCCGAAGACAACCCCCTCCAGCAAGATTCAGTGCAGGAGGACGGAGAAGGCAGCCCTCGAGAGAGGGCGGCAGACAAGGAGATAGAGGATGACAATTACATGCCTCCCTCCGGAGACGAGGCAAGCCTCAACGATGACGAATTCGTCGTGCCCGAGGATCCCGTCGAACAAGAGCGTTTTAAACGCAGGCTAATGGCCACGGCAAACGGCCTAAAGAAAAAGCAGGAACAGCTTTGAGCTGATCAAGACCGGCTGGCCGACAGATGGACCGAGGTCCTCGCGGCCGAAGAACATGAACTAGAACGCCCCTCCAAAAGCTACCCAAAACGCAAGTTGCTTCCCCGATTAGAGGAGGAGGCATACGAACCTTCATCACCAGCGCGCAATACGGATGACCGACCACCTCGTGGCCGCGACAGAGAGGCATCTAGACCCTCCACCAGAACCGTACCCCGGCACCGCTCGAAAAGCGCAAAGCCACGGGGGAATGCGCCGGACTTGCGAGACTTATTGGAGGACAAGGAAAAACAATCAAGATCTATCTACAGATCATGCGGGCGCCCCACGATCCACGAAGATTACCGTCGCGCCGGACACAACAACTCCGGCCGGGCCGAACACAGCAGACACAGCTCTCTTGAGCTACGTCGTGATATTGCCCAGTATAGAGGCACCGCACACCCACTATGCTTCACAGATGAAGTAATGGATCATCAAATCCCCGAAGGGTTTAAACCCGTGAACATTGAATCCTACGATGGCACAATAGACCCCGCGGTTTGGATCGAAGATTATCTCCTTCATATCCACATGGCCTGCGGTGATGAGCTACACGCCATCAAGTATCTCCCACTCAAGCTTAAAGGACCAGCTCGGCATTGGCTTAACAGCTTGCCAGCAGAGTCAATTGGGTGTTGGGAGGACCTGGAAGCCGCATTTCTCGACAACTTCCAGGGCACATATGTGCGACCACCAGATGCCGATGACCTAAGCCACATAATTCAGCAGCCAGACGAATCGGCCAGACAATTCTGGACACGTTTCTTAACAAAGAAAAATCAAATCGTCGACTGTCCGGATGCAAAGGCCCTCGCAGCCTTCAAACATAACATCCGTGACGAGTAGCTGGCCCGGCACCTAGGACAGGAAAAGCCGAAATCGATGGCAGCGCTCACATCACTCATGACCCGCTTTTGTGCGGGGGAGGACAGCTGGCTAGCCCGCAGTAACAACCTCAGTAAAAATTCTGGCAGTCCGGACTACAAGGACCGCAATGGCAGGTCGCATCGCAACAAAGACAAACGCCGCGTTAATGGCAATAACACTGAGGATACGACAGTCAATGCTGGATTCAGAGGCTCAAAACCCAGCCAGCGGAAAAAGCCATTTAAAAGAACTACTCCGGGTCTGTCCAATTTGGACCGAATACTCGACCGCTCTTGCCAGATACATGGCACCCCCGAAAAGCCAGCTAATCACACCAACAGGGATTGTTGGGTATTCAAGCAGGCAGGCAAGTTAATTGCCGAGAACAATGACAAGGGGCCGCATAGCAATGACGAGGAGGAGAGCCGGCCGCCGAACAATAGAGGACAGAAGGGGTTCCCCCCACAAGTGCGGACGGTAAACATGATATACGCAACCCATATACCCAAGAGGGAGCGGAAGCATGCACTTAGGGACGTATATGCGATGGAGCCAGTCGCCCCGAAGTTCAATCCATGGTCCTCTTGCCCGATCACTTTCGATCGAAGGGACCACCCCACCAGTATCTGCCACGGCGGGTTTGCTGCATTGGTCTTAGACCCAATCGTCGACGGATTTCACCTCACTAGAGTCCTGATGGACGGCGGCAACAACCTGAACCTGCTTTATCAGGATACAGTGCGCAAGATGGGCATAGACCCCTCAAGGATTAAACCTACAAAGACGACCTTCAAAGGCGTCATACCAGGTGTTGAGGACAATTGTACAGGCTCAGTCACACTGGAAGTGGTCTTTGGATCCCTGGATAACTTCCGAAGCGAGGAGTTAATCTTTGACATAGTCCCGTTCCGCAGTGGCTATCATGCCCTGCTCGGACGAACCGCGTTTGCAAAGTTCAACGCGGTGCCGCATTATGCATACCTCAAGCTCAAGATACCAGGCCCTCGTGGAGTCATCACGGTCAACGGAAACATTGAACGCTCCCTCCGAACGGAGGAACATACAGCGGCTCTCGCGGCAGAAGTACAGAGCAGCCTCTTAAGGCAACTTTCGAGTCTGGCCGTTAAACAACCGGACACGGCCAAACGTGACCGGAGCAACATACATCAAGACCACCTGGCACGTTCCGAGCACAAGTAGCAGTGCGGCCCCAACCCCAGCCCTTGCATGATTGCAAGACCAGCTCTCCGCGTACATCATTACGCTCTGGAGATACCATGGGCATTGGAAGAGGGGCTCGACCACGACAGGCCTAGAGTGCGGCTCAACCACACCAGGGGCTCCCAAGTGTGTCGTTCTTTTTCTTTTCCTTTTTCTTTTTATCCACAGGACTCCGTTCGTCAGAGACCCTGTCCGGCGGCGAATCGGCCGAACTCACAATGCAACAGCCAGGGAAGAACGAAGGCTACAACGAACAATCAGGTGGTCTCCATTACGAGCATTAAATCTGTTAAATACACCATTCCGCAGGCTACCCCTGGAGGGGGACATGTCTAATAGTCCAATCCCTTGCCTACCGCACTATTTGTATCGTTCTGCACTCTTGGGAGAATTCCTTGAATGAACAATGCATCACTTTTCGCTTATAATTGCATTCCCTTTTTACATATATGTTCATTTATGACGTTTTGCATCCGTACACTTTGGTACGGCCGAATACACCAGGGGCTTATGTTCCCCGCATTATGGTGTGACAAGTCCGAACACTTTCACAAGTGCGGCACCCCGAACTTATAGCATTATATGAATCAGCTCCGAATCATGTCTTGGGTCAATAGTTGGGTTTGCCCGGCTCCCATGTTTTGGTACCTTACGTTCCGTTACATCGGCTAAGGTAGCACAGGGAGAACCACTGCGATTGCGCCCCAGTTGAGCTGGGTTAACGCCTCAGTGGAGAAAGCTAAAACTGACCATCATGATAAGGCGAGAGCTGGTCGCTGTTCGAGAGGTCTTTTTGAGTCCCTAAAGACTTATGCCGCTTAGAGCGTTGAGCCGACTAACTGTCCGGCCCAGGCGTGGACAGCGCCCCAAATTCGGCCTTCCGAACACTAGGGGCTTCACCGAAATTTAAAATTATAGAATTCTATGGCTAAGTGAGAGTGTTCAAGCATTATAAGTCCGGTTGCCTAGTTCGTTGTTTTGAGCGCCTCCCTAGATGGACCCAAATATGGGAACAAGAGTGCTCAAATTTATCCCGAACACCCCAGCACTCGTGGCATGGGGGTTGAAGCCGACGACTTGCCATCTCTCAGATTTGATAAACGGCCAAACAGAAGGTAATATTTTAAATAAACAAGCGTTGCTTAGCGCATATGAACAAAGTTTTCAAGCGCACAGGATAACACATTGCGAGTCTACTCAAATATTACATCTTTGGGGCACTCGTCCGCAATCTTGCGGGCACCCTTCAGGACACTCTTATAATACATTTCAGGCGTACGATACTCCTTGCCCGCCGGCGGCGCGTCTGTCAGAAGCCTCTCAGCATCCAGCCTGCCCCAGTGCACCTTTGCACGGGCAAGGGCCCGACGGGCACCTTCGATGCAGGCGGAGCGCTTGATGACTTCCATCCAAGGGCACGCATCCACCAGCCGCCGCACGAGGCCGAAGTAGCTCCCAGGCATGGCCTCTTCAGGCCACAGCCGGACTATGAGGCCCTTCATGGCCTGCTCGGCTACCTTGTGGAGCTCGACCAGCTGCTTCAGCTGGTCGCTAAGGGGCACCGGATGTCCGGCCTCAGCATACTGAGACCAGAAGACCTTCTCCGTTGAGCTCCCCTCCTCGGCCCGGTAGAATGCGGCGGCATCGGACACGCTGCAAGGCAGATCTGCAAACGCTTCTGGAGAGCTCCGAATCCGGGTAAGTAACAGGTAATTCACACTCACATGCTTGCTTTGCATGAAAAATGCCTTACCCGCCGCTATTTTCTTCACCGCCTCAATCTCCTGGAGGGCCTTATGGGCCTGGGCCTTCGCGGCTTTGGCACTCTCAAGAGCCGAGGCAAGCTCGGACTCTCGAGTCTTCGAGTCGCGCTCCAAACTCTCATGCTTTTCCATGAGAGCCTGGAGCTCTTGCCGCACCTCCGCCACCCGCACCTCCTGCTTCTCTCGCTCCGCTCGTTCCGCGGCCGCATTACGTTCGGCCGCGGACACAGCCTCCTTCAGGGTCGCCACCTCGTTCGTGGCCCCTGCAGTGCCCACGTTACCCTTGTTATTTCTATTGCAACCAAAATCCTTTTCTGTAAGGTACAAATTCAATACGGTGTTACTCACCTTCTTTGTCCTCGAGCTGCCTCTTGGCAAGGCCGAGCTTGTTCTCGGTCCGCTCGAGGTCCTGCTTCAAAGCACCGACCTTCGCAGTCAATGCGGCAGAGGTCAGCAGCGCAGCCTGCAATCCCATATTGACATGATTTTTAGAACTCCTGCGTATATCTTTTTAGATCCTCAGTCCGGTTTTTCTTTCCGAACACCGAACCAAGCATCAGGGGCTACTGTCTATGCGGTATTACATTACATATTTTTAAACTTCTTACCTCAAAGCCTGATAGAAGGCTGCTGCAGGCTTCGGTCAGTCCGCTCTTGGCGAGCTGAACCTTCTGAATCACCGCACTCATGATACTGCGGTGTTCTTCCTCGATGGAAGCGCCGTTGAGTGGCTCCAATAAGTTATCCGGCGCCTCCGGTTGGACGGAGGCCGCCGGTGCCACGGTCTTGCCCTTCTTACGAAGGGGCCGCCTGCCGGACTCCGGAACCACTGCGGGTTCCGGGGCGGAGTCCGGGAGGTTGCCTTGTGGCACCTCCGGAGCCTCACCCTCCTGGCGGGTCCCCTCCTAGGACCCCACCTTGGCGTCCTCGGCGTTACGAGGGGTGGAGGCGGTTGGAATGGAATCCACATCCGACGGAGCCAAGGACCCGCTCGAAGAAGCGGGAAAATCATCCTCGGCCGGACTACAGGTTGTATGCGGCATTAGAAGGACACTGTGTGGCGAAAAAGAGAAATTATAAATCATGCAGGAATCTGGATACTTACGATCTTGCCCGGGGCTTGGCCCTTGAGGGCCACCCCTCGTTGCCTTCGTTAGCATGGGCGGAGCTGTCCGGAGGAAGGGTCCTTCCCCTCTTGGACCCTTCGGCCTCCCCCGTTGGGGAAGCCTTCCTCTTCCTCTCTCCCCCTCCTGGGGAGAGCTCTCTCTCTTCTCCTCGCCCTTGTGGGAGGAGTCAGCCTCGGATTCATCATCCGATAACACTTAAAAACAGGAACTCTTTCGCGTACCCGTGGCCTTCTTCTTGGCCTTCTTCTCCGGCACCACGTGGGGTGCCGGGGCCAGCAGCCCCGTTAGGCGGGCGTCCGCTGGGTCCTCTGGCAATGGGGCCAGACAGATGGTCTGTTCGGCCTTCGCCAGCCAGTCCTGTCAAAGGCAAAGGGAGTTCAGATCCCGCATAAAGTCAGACTATGAAAAACAAGCGATTAAATCGCTTACCTCGTCAGCTGGCCGCTGCGAGCTGAATCCGCGATCTTCGGCAGCGGATGCGGGAGCCTTGGCGCTCTTGAACAACACCCTCCAGACATCTTCGTACGTAGTGTCGAAGAGCCTGTTCAGAGTCTGGTGCTGCGCCGGATCGAACTCCCACATGTTGAAACCCCGTCGTTGGCACGGGAGAATCCGGCAGATGAGCATGACCTGGACCACGTTGATAAGCTTGAGCTTCTGGTCCACCAGCTTTTGGATACAAGCTTGGAGTCCTATCAGCTCCTCCGAATCGCCCCAGATCCGGCCGCTCTCTTTCCAGGAGGTGTGCCGTGTGGGGATGCCGGATCTAAATTCGGGGGCAGCTGCCCAATCAGGGTCACGCGGCTCGGTGATGTAGAACCACCCCGATTGCCACCCCTTAATGGTTTCCACGAAGGTGTCCTCCAGCCAAGTAACGTGGGACATCCTGCCCACCATGGCGCCTCCGCACTCCGCTTGGCTGCCCTTTACAACCTTTGGCTTGACACTGAAGGTCTTGAGCCACAAGCCGAAGTGGGGCTGGATGCAGAGGAATGCCTCGCACACGACGATAAACGTCGAGATGTTGAGGATAAAATTTGGAGCCAGATCATGGAAATCCAGGCCGTAGTAGAACATGAGCCCCCGGACAAAGGGATGAAGTGGGAAGGCTAGTCCGCGGAGGAAATGGGGAAGAAATACTACCCTCTCATGGGGCCTGGGATTGGGGATAATCTCCCCCTCGTCGGGGAGCCGGTGCGCGATGTCGCGGGACAAGTATCCGGCGCCGCGTAGCCTCTCGATGTGTCCCTCCGTAACGGAGGAGGCCATCCATTTGCCTCCCGCTCCGGACATGGCTGGAGAAGGTTGAGATGAGATGTGCAGACTTGGGCGCTAGAGCTCGAGTGCGCGGAGATGGATAAGCAAAAGGAGGAAGAAGGCGTAGGTAAAGAGGGTTGATCCTTATCCCCTTATATATGGGCGGACGGAGACTATTCGTCCCCACCAGCCTGGTAGAACTCGCTTATCTCCCAAGCGCTGCAATCAATGGTGCGGTTGGGTTACCCACGTCCGTATTGATGGGAATCCCGGAATAAGGGGAACACGATCTCTGCTTCGACAAGACGTGCCAAGGAAACCGCTTCGCTAAACGCGCTGAGGTGATATAATAATAACGATTTAAGTAAAAGCTTGGTGCTGGTGTGATGTCATGCCACAAAATACGTTAGCAGATTGAACCTGTGTGTGTATTATTCTCTCTATGGTGGAATGTGGAATTTATTTTGCAGAGCCGGACACTATCCAGGTGTTCACAATCTTCTATGGACTATTCGGAGGAGGAACCCGCCTTGCAATGCCGAACAATATGCGCGCCGGACTCATCATCATTGAAGCCTGGTTCAGGGGCTACTGAGGGAGTCCTGGACTAGGGGGTGTCCGGATAGCCGGACTATCATCATCGGCCAGACTCCAAGACTATGAAGATACAAGATTGAAGACTTCGTCCCATGTCCGGATGGGACTTTCCTTGGCGTGGAAGGCAAGCTTGGCGATACGGATATGTAGATCTCCTACCATTGTAACCGACTCTGTGTAACCCTAGCCCTCTCCGGTGTCTATATAAACCGGAGGGTTTTAGTCCATAGGACAACAACCATTACAACAAACATACCATAGGCTAGCTTCTAGGGTTTAGTCTCCTTGATCTCGTGGTAGATCCACTCTTGTACTACCCATATCATCAATATCAATCAAGCAGGACGTAGGGTTTTACCTCCATCAAGAGGGCCCGAACCTGGGTAAAACATCGTGTCCCTTGTCTCCTGTTACCATCCGCCTAGACGCACAGTTCGGGACCCCCTACCCGAGATCCGCCGGTTTTGACACCGATAGGATGCTTGATACATCTCCAACGTATCTATAATTTTTGATTGTTCCATGCTATTATATTACCCATTTTGGATGTTTATGGGCTTTACTTTACACTTCTATATCATTTTTGGGACTAACCTACTAACCGGAGGCCCAACCCGAATTGCTGTTTTTTTGCCTATTTCAGTGTTTTGAAGAAAAGGAATATCGAACGAAGTCCAAACGGAATGAAACCTTCGGGAGCGATCTTTTTGGAACAAATGCAATCCAGGAGACTTGGAGTGGACGTCAAGAATTAGCCAAGGTGGCCACGAGGGTGGAAGGCGCGCCCTAGGGAGTGGGCGCGCCCCCACCCTCGTGGGCCCCTCGTGGATCCCCTGACCTACCTCCTTTGCCTATATATACCCACGTACCTTGAAAACATCCAGAAGCACCACGAAAAACTATTTCCACCGCCACAACCTTCTGTATCCGCGAGATCCCATCTTGGAGCCTTCGCCGCTGCTCCGCCGAAGGGGGAATCAACCACGGAGGGCTTCTATATCAACACCATAGCCTCTCCGATGAGTTTTGAGTAGTTTACCACAGACCTTCGGGTCCATAGTTATTAGCTAGATGGCTTCTTCTCTCTCTTTGAATCTCAATACAAAGTTCTCCTTGATCTTCTTGGAGATCTATTTGATGTTACTCTTTTTGTGGTGTGTTTCTCGAGATCCGATGAATTGTGGGTTTATGATCAAGTTTATCTATGATAAATAATTGAATCTTCTGTGGATTCTTTTATGTGTGATTGGTTATCTTTGCAAGTCTCTTCGAATTATCAGTTTGGTTTGGCCTACTAGATTGATTTTTCTTGCAATGGGAGAAGTGCTTAGTTTTGGGTTCAATCTTGCGGTGTCCTTTCCGAGTGACAGCAGGGGCAGCAAGGCACGTATTGTATTGTTGCCATCGAGGATAAAACGATGGGGTTTATATCATATTGTTTGAATTTATCCCTCTACATCATGTCATCTTGCCTAATGCGTTACTCTATTCTTATGAACATAATACTCTAGATGCAGGCAGGAGTCGGTCGATGTGTGGAGTAATAGTAGTAGATCCAGAATTGTTTCAGTCTACTTGTTGCGGACGTGATGCCTATATACATGATCATGCCTAGATATTCTCATAACTATGCACTTTTCTATCAATTTCTCGATAGTAATTTGTTCACCCATCGTAATAATTATGCTATCTTGAGAGAAGCCACTAGTGAAACCTATGCCCCCCGGCCCTATCTTTTATCATATAAGTTTCTGATCTATCTTTATTTGCAATCTTTACTTTTCACTCTATATCATAAATATACGAAAAATATTTATCTTATCTTTTTATCTCTATCAGATCTCACTTTTGCAGTTACCGTGAAGGGATTGACAACCCCTTTATTGCGTTGGTTGCGAGGTTCTTGTTTGTTTGTGTAGGTACGAGGGACTTTTGAGGAGCCTCCTACTGGATTGATACCTTGGTTCTTAAAAACTAAGGGAAATACTTACGCTACTTTGCTGCATCACCCTTTCCTCTTCAAGGGAAAACCAACACAGTGCTCAAGAGGTAGCACCCCACCGTCGCTGATGCCAGCCAGCCTTTGACCGGCGGCACGCCCCAACGGTGGCGAGGGAAAGGAGGGGAAGGGGATACGGCTACCAGCGCTAGGGTTTACCCTCCGGAATCGCCCGAGGAGCTACTCGGGAGGGGAGGGGTTTGAGCCAATCCTCTAATATATACATATACTCAAGTGTCCAAAAAACACAGCTGGTAAGAGGTTGGGAGGGTTGTAAAAATAAATTTAGGTAGTACCTAAGATAATGCCTGTTTCAACGGCTAGTTGGCGGTAGCGTCTATCAAAGTATAGCTCAGGAAAGAAGTAACGCCTTTCACTGGCACCCCTTAGGCGAGCTGAGAAGCCGAGTCATCGATGGAGAAGATGAGAGCCCTGATGTCTGCTAGAACTACGTCGGTATTTCCCCAAAGAGGAATGGATGATGCAGTATAGCGACGGTAGGTACTTCCCTAAGTGATGAGACCAAGGTTATCGAACCAGTAGGAGAACCTCCTCACACCACGTAAACAGAACTTGCACACAAATAACAAATACTCGCAACCCGACGTGTTAAAGGGGTTGTCAATCCCTTTCGGGTACGGTGCCTCAAGATAGGCAAATAACGTGAGGTAAAAGTGGTAGATAGGATAAATAGATCACGGAACAAATAAATTGCAGCAAGGTATTTTTGTATTTTTGGTTTAATAGATCTGAAAATAAATGCAAAGGAAAATAGATCGCAAAGGCAAATATGATGTAAAGAGAGCCGGGGGCCGTAGGTTTCACTAGTGGCTTCTCTCGAGAAAAATAGCAAACAGTGGGAAAACAATTACTATTGGGAAATTGATAGAACTTCAAATAATCATGACGATATCCAGGTAATGATCATTATATATGCATCATGTCCAAGATTAGTAGACCGACTCCTGCCTGCATCTACTACTATTACTCCACACATCGACCGCTATCCAGCATGCATCTAGTGTATTAAGTTCATGGAGAAACGAAGTAATGCAATAAGAATGATGACATGATGTAGAGAAGATCTATCTATGTAGTGATAGACTCCATCGTTTTATCCTTAGTAGCAATGATACATACGTGTCGGTTCCCCTTCTGTCACTAGGATCAAGCACCGTAAGATCGAGCCCACTACAAAGCACCTCTTCCCATTGCAAGATAAATAGATCAAGTTGGCCAAACAAAACCCAAATATCGGAGAAGAAATACGAGGCTATAAGCAATCATGCATATAAGAGATCAAAGAAGACTCAAATAACTTTCATGGATAAAAATATAGATCTGATCATGAACTCAAAGTTCATCGGATCCCAACAAACACACGCAGAAAGGCTTACATCATATGGATCTCCAATAGACCATTGTATTGATAATCAAGAGAGAGAGAGAGAGAGAGAGGATGCCATCTAGCTACTAACTACGGACCCATAGGTCTACAAACAACTAGTCATGCATCATCGGAGAGGCACCAATGGAAGTGGTGAACCCCTCCGTGATGGTGTCTAGATTGAATCTGGTGGTTCTGGACTCTGCGGCGGCTGGAATTGATTTTCGTCCACTCCCCTAGGGTTTCTAGAATATTGGGGTATTTATAGAGCAAAGAGGCGGTTCAGGGGGCACCTGAGGTGGTCACAACCCACCAAGGCGTGCCTGGGCCTCCTTGCACGCCCTGGTGGGTGCTGCCCTCCTCGAGGCACCCCCCAGGTGCAGCCTTGGCTCACTGGATGTCTTCTGGCCCAAAAAAAATCCTCAAAAAGTTTCGCTGTGTTTGGACTCCGTTTGATATTGATTTCCTGTGATCTAAAAAACATGCAGAAAACAGCAGCTGGCAATGGGCACTATGTCAATAGGTTATACCAAAAAATGATATAAAATGACTATAAAATGATTTTAAAACATCCAAGAATGATAATATAACATGATGGAACAATAAAAAAATATAGATACGTTGGAGACATATCAGCATCCCCAAGCTTAATTCCTGCTCGTCCTCGAGTTGGTAAATGATAAAAATAGAATTTTTGACGTGGAATGCAGCCTAACATGTTCATCACATTTCTTTTCTTTATACCATGGACATATAGACTTTTATATGATTCAAAGCAATAGTCTAGTTTTGACATGAAGACTTTAATACTCAAGCATACCAACAAGCAACCATGTCTTCTAAAATATCAACACTAAAGCAAGTTATCCCTAGCCCATTATGCTCAATCATTGATCCATTCATGAAACATACTCGAATATTAGCTACACCCAATGCTCAAATATGATCATAGTGCCCCTTAGTTGGTGCTTTATAAGAGAAGATGGATAATAAAATTCAAATAATAATTGCGTAAGTAAAAGAAAGGCCCTTCGCAGAGGGAAGTAGGGATTTGTAGAGGTGCCAGAGCTCAAAGCCTAAATTGAGAGATAAAAATATTTTTGAGAGGCATACTTTTCCCACCAACGAAACGACTTAGAGATCTCAAAACTTTCCATGCTAGATACATCATAGGCGGTTCCCAAACAGAAAATAAACTTTATTCCTTTTTCCACCATTACTTTCACTTTCCATGGCTAGCCGAATCCACAGTTGCCTTCCATACCCACACTTTTCAAGAAATTTATTATTTGATAACATAAAGTAAATTTATTATTCATTTCGAGACTGGGCATCCCTAATATCTTTGTCATACTCTCGTGCAATGACAAGTGAATAAACACTCATCGTGAGAGTAACACATCTAGCATGGAAAATATTGGTCACCCTTCACCGCCTCGCGAGCGGTACAACACACAAAAGAGAAATTTATTTTGAAAACTAGAGATGGCACATGCAAATTTGCTTAAAACGTCATGGAAATACCGCATATAGGTAGGTATAGTGGACTCATAAGGGAAAACTGGTTTAAAGGGTTTTGGATGCACAAGTACTGATCATACTTAGTGCAAAAATGAAGGCTAGCAAAAAGATTGAGAAGCGACCAACCAAAAAGTGAAAAATCTCGTACCCAAGCATTAACCATAAGTAACATCGAATAATGCACCGTAAGTAGGATATAAATTTCATTGCATAACTATTGACTTTCGTGCTTGCATAGGGAATCACAAACCTTAACATCGATATTTTTTCTAAAGCATAATTACTCATCAACATGACTCACATATCATATCGTCATATCTCAAAACCATCACTAAGAACCAAGTTTATTTTGTCCAATGATCTTCATGAAAGTGTTTATTATATCCTCCTTGGATATCTATCACTTTGGGACGATTTTCATATGTTGCTTTTGATAAGCTCAAAAAAATATAAGTGAAGATCATGAGCATGATTTTTTTCTTTCTCTCAAAATAATCTAAGTGAAGCAAGAGAGAATTTCTTAAAATTTTACTAACTCCCAAATAAATCTAAGTGAAGCATGAGAGCATTTCTTCAAAAAATAAAAAAGCACACTGTGCTCAAAAAGATATAAGTGAAGCACTAGAGCAAATCCATGGCTCTAAAAATTTAATGAAGCATGGGAGCAAGCATAGCATAATTTTTGGTTCTCTCAAAAGGGTGTGTCCAGCAAGGATTCAATACTTAGAACACAAAGCAAAACAAGCAAAGACTCATATCATACAAGACGCTCCAAGCAAAACTCATAATATGTGACGAATAAAAATATAGCTTCAAGTAAAATACCGATGGTTGTTAGAAGAAAGCGGGGATGCCACTTGGGGCATCCCCAAGCTTAGTTGCTTGCTACTTCTTTGAATATTATCTTGGGGTGCCTCGGGCATCCCCAAGCTTAGCCTTTTGCTAATCCTTATTCCTTCATCCATCGTAAGATCACCCAAAACTTGAAAACTTCAATCACAAAAACTCCAAAAAAACCTTCGTGAGATCCGTTAGTATAAGAAAACAAACCACTGCTATAAGTACTGTAGCAAACCTATTCTTATTTTGTTTTTGCATTATATATACTGTATTCCAACTTTTCTATGGCAAAAAGTCATCAAAGAAAACCATAGAATCATCAAAAGAAGCACACAACGCAAACAAAACAGAATCTGTCAAAAACAGAATAGTCTCTAGCAATCTGAATATTTCAAATACGTCTGTAACTCCAAAAATCTTGCGAAACTAGGAAAACCCGGGTAATTTGTATATTAATCTTCTGCGAAAAGAATCAACTCAAAAGCACTTTTCTGTGATTTATTAAAACTATTTTCATGAGTGCACAAGTTTCTGTTTTCCAGCAAGATCAAATCATCTTTCACCCAAATCAACCCAAAGGCCTTACTTGGCACAAACACTAATTAAAACACAAAAAACCCAATCATAACAGTAGCATAATTGTGCTAACACTCAATAATAGAAAGCAAAAATTAATTTTATTCATTGGGTTGCCTCCGAACAAGCGCTATCATTTTACGCCCCTAGCTAGGCATAACGCGTAGGATCTAAGTGTTGTCATCTTTGGTTCTAGATCCATAAGATGCCCTCAGGATTGATTTATATGGTGGCCTAATTCTTGTTCTAGGCAAGTTTTGCATTCCCTTCCTTAGTGGAAATTGAAATTTAACAATGCCTTCTTTCATATCAATCACGGCACCAATAGTACGTAAAAACGGTCTACCAAGAATAATTGGACAAGACGGATTGCAATCAATACCAAGAACAATAAAATCTATGGGCACACACTTCCTATTTGCAAGAATAAGAACATCATTGATTCTTCCCACATTCTTTTTAATAGTAGAATCCACTAAGTGCAAATTTAAAGAGCATTCTTGTAGGAGTAAATGACCACGGGTAGCCCTATCTGCTCCCCATGATGTTTCAAGACATCGGGGCCGGCTGCGCCCCTCAAGCATCAAGAACAAAGGACTGCCTTCTTATGGACGGCTGGTCCAAGCGGCCGGCTGTAGGAAGGCGGCAAGGCCCAAAGGGCGGCCCCAGAATGGGCCGACTCTAAGCTGGCGGCCACCAGAGTGGCCGACTCCTAGCAAGCGGCCCATTCATGCGCCCTCAAAATTTGCACCCACATAACAGCGATGAGCGGGGCGTGGCTACAGTTCAGCCTGCCACCCCCGAATCCAGGAACGGACGTGGCCACAGTGCAACGTACTGGGTGGCCATCCCTAGCCCAACGCAGCACTATTGCCACGCTACCCATGACATCATCCATGGCAAAGCGGCCATGCTCCCACGACGGGCTATCGGTACGGCCCGCAGGCAGTGGGACCTACTTGTCCGCGAGATACCAGAAGGCGGCATGCCCAGACCAGTCAGCATAGGGGAGGCCGGCTCCCAGCAGTACGCCCTCCCCTTCCCTTGAAGTTTGTGCGCCATTAACCAGATGAGACGGGAAGTGGCTACAGTGAACGCCCACCAGGCGGCGGTACTATAGACATGCTCCCCCTGACCAAGCCCTCGTCATCAGAGGTAGGGTTATAGTGATGAGCAGCCGATAGGACCCACAAGCGGCGGGACCTACCTGCCGGCCGAGAACCCGGCAGCCGGCGGGACCCACTAGATGGCGGGCCCCAGCAGCCAGCGGAGAAGCCGGCGACCATAGACACTGATGGCCCGGGCCTATACCCGGCCGGATTACCATTGTACCCCTGTGGGGTAGGCCTATATAAACCCCCCATGGAACCCATGCAAAGGGTTTAGCTTCTTAGAGATTACACACACACACACACGTAGAGAGAGGAGTAGAGCTAGCGTTGCCCTTCTTCCTCCTCTAGCCGAACAGTTCAAGGAGCAACATTGTAGCCACTTGTCGATCTAGTGATCATGCGGAGACCCCACAGAGCAGGACTAGGGGTGTTATCTCCTAGGAGAGCCCCGAACCTGGGTAAGATGCGTCGGCGTGCATGTTTATGCCTTATCCCATTTCCAGGCACCGACGATGTATTACTAGCTCCCACTATCATTAGCCATCCTTTGGCATATGTCGCACCAACCACCCGACATTTGGCGCCCACCATGGGGCTAGGTGCACTGTCGTCCGGAGAACTGCTCTGGACGGGAACCATGTTTCTCCATGGCAAGCGCAGCCAGCCTGACACACTGATACGTCTCCAATGTATCTATAATTTTTGATTGTTCCATGCTGTTATATTACCCGTCTTGGATGTTTATGGGCTTTACTTTACACATTTATATCATTTTTGGGACTAACCTACTAACCGGAGGCCCAAACCGTATTGCTGTTTTCTTGCCTATTTCAGTGTTTCGAAGAAAAGGAATATCAAACGGAGTCCAAACGGAATGAAATCTTCGGAAAAGTTATTTTTGGAACAGAAGCAACCACGGGAACTTGGAGTGCAAGCCAGGGAAGCATCGAGGAGGCCACGAGATAGGGGGGCGCGTCCACCCCCTGGGCGCGCCCTCCACCCTTGTGGGCCCCTCGAGGCTCCCCCAACCATCTTCTTTCGCCTATATAATCCCATATACCCTAAAAACATCGAAGAACACAATAGATCGGGAGTTCTGCCGCCGCAAGCCTCTGTAGCCACCAAAAGCCTCTCGGGAGCCCGTTCCGGCACCCTGCCGGAGGGTGGATTCCTCACCGGTGGCCATCTTCATCATCCCGACGCTCTCCATGACGAGGAGGGAGTAGTTCACCCTTGGGGCTTAGGGTATGTACCAGTAGCTATGTGTTTGATCTCTCTCTCTCATGTTCTCTCTATGGCACGATCTTGATGTATTGCGAGCTTTGCTATTATAGTTGGATCTTATGATGTTTCTCCCCCTCTACTCTCTTGTAATGGATTGAGTTTTCCTCTTGAAGTTGTCTTATTGGATTGAGTCTTTAATGATTTGAGAACACTTGATGTATGTCTTGCCGTGCGTATCTGTGGTGATAATGGGATATCACGTGATCCACTTGATGTATGTTTTGGTGATCAACTTGCGGGTTCCGCCCATGAACCTATGCATAAGGGTTGGCACACGTTTTCGTCTTGACTCTCCGGTAGAAACTTTGGGGCACTCTTTGAAGTACTTTGTGTTAGTTGAATAGATGAATCTGAGATTGTGTGATGCATATCGTATAATCATGGCCACGGATACTTGAGGTGACAATGGAGTATCTAGGTGACATTAGGGTTTTGGTTGATTTGTGTCTTAAGGTGTTATTATAGTATGAACTCTATGATAGATTGAACGGAAAGAATAGTTTCATGTTATTTTACTACGAACTCTTGAATAGATAGAACAGAAAGGATAACTTTGAGGTGGTTTCGTACCCTACCATAATCTCTTTGTTTGTTCTCCGCTATTAGTGGCTTTGGAGTGACTCTTTGTTGCATGTTGAGGGATAGTTATATGATCCAAGTATGTTATTATTGTTGAGAGAACTTGCACTAGTGAAAGTATGAACCTTATGCCTTGTATCCTAGCATTGCAATACCGTTTACGCTCACTTTTATCATTAGTTACCTTGCTGTTTTTATATTTTCAGATTACAAAAACCTATATCTACCGTCCATATTGCACTTGTATCACCATCTCTTCGCCGAACTAGTGTACCTATACAATTTACCATTGTATTGGGTGTGTTGGGGACACAAGAGACTTTTTGTTATTTGGTTGCAGGGTTGTTTGAGAGAGACCATCTTCATCCTACGCCTCCCACGGATTGGTAAACCTTAGGTCATCCACTTGAGGGAAATTTGCTACTGTCCTACAAACCTCTGCACTTGGAGGCCCAACAACGTCTACAAAGAGGAAGGTTGTGTACTAGACATCACACACCTGATGGTGTTTGCACCGACGCGCTGCATGGCGTGGAAGTCGCCTGCGCGGCGAGCTGCCACGCTGATCTCATCGGCGAGATCCGCCTCTCCGACGAGCCCGGGCCAGGCACGGGCTTGACCAGCTCTGGGAGCTGCCTCATCGATCTCCTTGGCAAGATCGAGATCGCCAACGAGCCCGCCTCCGACTTGGAGTCGATGGGCTCCACTGACCCGATGCTTGTCGACTCCGACACGGCATCCCTCGATGCCTTCCCCACCAATGTGGTGGTTGTCGATGACCCGCTCCGTCATGACGATAGCAGCGGTAGCACCATCACCAAGGTGCTCGTCATCAGCCATGGGACGGAGCCTCCGGCGCGGACACCCACAACCCACTGCAGGCGACAATGCGGGACCTGTCGATACCCATCGTAGGCGATGCCGACGCCGAGACGCTGGAAGCCCACCACGTCGCACTCATCGAGAGTGGCAAGAAGCTAGCCACTATGAGACGCCTCACCGAGGCCTATCAGCGCGAGGCTGATCATGCCATCTTTGGCACGCCGGCTGCTGGCGGGCCTAGCCGCGTGGGCGTTGTCAAATAGCATGGCGCAACCTTCGCCAGCATGCTGGGGACCAACTGACCAGTCTACGCCATGCCCATCAAGAACCCGCGTGCTGCCCAGGCGGCAGCAGACGAGCTAGAAAACCTGAATGGTGACGAACGATGCTGCATGACAGAGCACGTCCAACAGCTCATCAACGCGGTTGCCGCGCAACAAGAAGCCGACGCATGCGCCGAGAATCCCCCCCGCCCACCGAGAGCACGACGCGACCTCTTGACACCGACAGCAGGCGGCGGCCGCGACCGAAGAGACAGAGAGTCGGCTGCTAGCCGCAGCCGGACGCGCCTCACCATCGAGCGCGACCAAGATGGCCGCCCACAAGCTGTGGAGCGGCGGAAGGATTGTCCTCCTCCTCCTCCACCACGCAGGGACAGGTATGCCTCCCTGCCGCCTGTTGAGCACCCGACGCTCAGCGGCCGGCGGGGCCGCCACGAAGGAATCGGAGAAAATGATGCCCGCAATCGGATCGACCGCTTGGCGTGATCCCTGGCACTAGAAGAAGAAGATGCGATTGGTCCGCCTTGTTTTCGCCCCCGCATTCGCTCCCAAGAGACACACCCAAGTACAACGACTCGATGAGGCCGGAACACTGGCTGGTCGACTACTCCACTACAGTCAGCATAGCAAACGGCAACAAGTGGGTTGCCGTGAAGTACGTCCGCCTCATGCTTCAGGGCACGACGCACACTTGGCTGAACAGCGTCAAGCCTTACAGTGTCAACAGCCGGGTAAATTTCACCAAAGTCTTCATCCGCAACTTCACCAACACTTACAAGCGGCCGCCCAAGCCTTGCCAGCTCTCTCTGTGCGTCCAAGGCCCAGCCGAATCCACTCGCGACTACTTGACGCGGTGGGCCGAACTCCAAAACTCATGCGAAGGGGTGCACGAGGTGCAAGCCATAGAATACTTCACCGCCGGGTGCAGAGAAGGCACCCAACTCAAGCACCGACTCCTCTGCGACGAGCCGACCACACTCAACGAGCCACTGATCATAGCAGACAAGTACGCCACTGCCAACTCGAGCTTCAGGTGGACGCCTTTGGGAAGGTGCTCCCTCTGGCTCCCAGAATGCCGGCTGGCGACACCAGTCGGCGCTCGCAGCAGAACTACAACAAGCGCAAGGCCCCGATGCCGGCTTCCACTAGCCGGCAGGTGGCAACAGTCGAAGATCAACAGCCAGAAGGGCAGCCCATACCCAAGCGTCAGAAAGGCGGCAAGCCGGCTTGGCATCCCGCTTTCTCCTATGAGCAAACCCTTGATGCACCCTGCAAGTTCCACAGCGGCGCGAAGCCATCCAATCACACTACCCGGAAGTGCCACTGGCTCACTCGAATCTCCAAGGGCGAGGGTCTGCTGCCTCCTCTGCTTGCTGGCCAGCCGCCTCCGGCTCCTCAGCAGCCGGCTGCCCGTCCAGCAGTCAGAGCCATCCATGATGAATTCCCTGAAGAAGACGGAGCCTATGTTGTCTTCACAAGCTAGGCCGACGATAGGCACAGCCGGCGCCAATAGCACCAAGAGGTCAACGCTGTCAAAGTCTCGGAGTTACTACACTGGTCCGAGAAGCCCATCAATTGGAGCCAAGCCGACCACTCGGAAGTGATGCCTTCTCCAGGTTCCTATGCTCTGGTGTTGGATGCCTCCTTCGCAACAGAGAGGCGAGCTGCTCGTTTTTCCTGAGTCCTGATGGCGGAAGCAGAATCAACATCCTATACCGTGATACCATGGAAAAGCTGAACATCAAGGTGAAGCAACTCCAGCCCAGCTGGACCGTCTTCCATGGCATTGTGCCCGGCCTCTCATGCTCGCCAATCGGCATGATCAAGATAGATGTCCTCTTCGGAGACAAAGATCACTTCCACCGCGAAGCAATTTGGTTTGAGGTAGTGGACCTAGAGAGCCTTTATCATGCATTGCTAGGCCGACCTGCTTTGGCCAAGTTCATGGCAGTGCCTCATTACGCCTACCTCAAGATGAAGATGCCGGGAACCAAGGGCATCATTACCATAGTCGGAGACTACAAGAAGTCGTCCGCCTGTGCTGCAGCCATCAGTCGATTAGCCGAGTCCCTCGTGATTGCTGCAGAAAAAAGCTCCTTGACCTGGTTAAGGCCATGGCCGGCAAGCAGCCGAACTTATCGCCGGATCCCAAGGAGTTGGAGACCCAGGGCTCTTTCCAACCGGCCAAAGAAACCAAGAAGATACCCTTGGACCCAGACCACCCGGAGAGGTTCGCTCTCGTAGGAACCACCCTTGACAGCAAACAGGAAAGCGAGCTTGTCGATTTCCTCCATGAGAATCGAGATATCTTTGCATGGTCCCCCAAGGACATGTCGGGTGTTCCGACGGATTTCGCCAAGCACAAGCTACATGTTAGAGCAGATGCAAAACCTGACAAGAAACCCCTCCGCCGACTGTCGGAGGAGAAGAGAAGAATTATCGGTGAAGAGATAGCCCGGCTTCTAGCAGCCGGCTTCATTATGGAGGTGTTATTTCCAGAATGGCTTGCCCATCCAGTCCTTGTACCGAAGAAGAACAACAAGTGGCGCATGTGCATTGACTACACCAACCTCAACAAAGCTTTCCCCAAAGATCCGTTTGCTTTGCCTCGATCGATCAAGTGATGGACTCCACATCCGGATGCGAGCTGTTGAGTTTCTTGGATGCCTACTCAGGGTACCACCAGATCAAGTTGAACCCGGCCGACCGCCTGAAGACCGCCTTCACCACACCATTCAGAGACTTCTGCTACCTGACCATGACATTCGGCTTGAGAAATGCCGACGCCACTTTTCATCGTTACTTGCTGAAGTGCCTCCTCAAACAGCTCGGCAGAAATGCCCATGTCTATGTAGACGACATTGTGGTGAATACGGAGAAGCGTGGTATCCTTCTAGAAGATCTCAAGGAAACATTTGACAATCTGCGCTGTTTTCAAATCAAGCTCAACCCCGAGAAATGCGTCTTTGGAGTACCAGCCGGCCAGCTCCTCCGCTTCCTGGTCTCCGAGTGCGGCATTTGAGTGCAACCCTATGAAGATCAAAGACATCAAGAGGATGGACATACCCACTCAGCTGCGAGACATCCAGAATTTCACCGGGTGCTTGGCATCCATCAGCCGCTTCATCAGTCGGCTGGGGGAGAAGGCTCTGCCATTGTACCAGCTCATGAAGAAAACCTCTCACTTTGAGTGGAATGACCAAGCGGACGGAGCTTTTCTCCAGCTGAAGAAGATGTTATACCATGCCGCCTGTCCTGGCGGCCCCGACTGACAAAGAGCCCATGCTTCTTTACATCGCCGCAACCAGCCGGGTGGTCAGCACAGTCATTGTGATATAGCGCCCAAAAGACGGCAAGGCACAGCCGGTCCAAAGGCCTATGTACTATCTGAGCGAGGTGATGTCAGCCTCAAAGAAGAATTATCCCCACTACCAGAATATGTTCTACGGCGTGTACTTTGCCGCCAAGAATCTCAAGCCGTACTTTCAAGAGCACCCCATCACGGTTGCTTGCACTGCCCCACTTGCCGAGATCATGGGCACCCAGGATGCTTCAGGCCGAGTGGCCAAGTGGGCCATCGAGCTGGCTCCATACACCATCTTCTACCAGCCTCGCACCGCCATCAAGTCCCAAGCACTGGCCGACTTCCTCGTCGACTGGGCCGAGACCCAGTACCTGCCGCCATTACCGGACTCCACCCATATGCGGATGCACTTTGATGGCTCAAAGATGTGCACCGGACTAGGAGCCTGCATCGTCCTCACCTCTCCTAAAGGCGACAAGCTCAGATACACATTACAAATCCACTTTGCCGCCTCCAACAATGTGGCCAAGTACGAGGCGCTCGTAGACGGGCTCCGGCTGGCCAAAGAAATCAGCATCCGCCGGATCCTCTGCTACGATGACTCAGACCTAGTGGTCCAACAGTCGTCTGGCGACTGGGACGCCAAGGACGCAAACATGGCAAGCTACCGCTTCCTCGTCCAGCAACTCAGCGGATATTTCAAGGGGTGCGAGTTCCTTCACGTGCCACGGACCGACAACGAGCAAGAATATGCCCTGGCACGAATTGGCTCCACCCGGCAAGACATACCAACCGACGTCTCCCTTCAGCGCCTCCTCAAGCCATCTATCAAGCTTTTGCCGGAATCAGATTCTATCTTTGTACCGATTGCTCCAGGAATAGTTGGAGCCAACTTGGGGACCTCTGCAGATGGCTCGGGGACTTCGGCGGGCGACTCGGGGACTGCTGCAGCCGCATCCGTCCCATGGACTGCAGTAACCGGGCCGGGGATGTCAATGACACAGCAGGCGGTGGCCGACTCCAACCCGCCACCTCCCAACCCAACCACCCTAGTTGCAGTGGCCGTGCTGACGGTGGAAGAAGTCACAGCTCCATCATGGTCACAGCCCATCCTCAACTTTCTGGTGAACAAAGAGCTGCGGGCTGATGAGATCTCGGCCCGACAAGTGCAGCACCGAGCTGGAGCCTACATGACAGTAAACAGAGAGCTCGTCAGGCGTAGCGTGACTGGAGTCTTCCAGCGATGCGTGGAGCCAGAGAAAGGCATGGCAATCCTCAAAGATATCCACCAAGGCGAATGCGGCCACCACGCAACCTCAAGATCACTTGTTGCCAAAGCTTTCCACCATGGTTTCTTCTGGCCGACTGTTTTGGAAGATGCCAAAGAATTGGTCAAGCATTGCAAGGGGTGCCAGAAATTCAGCTCCAAGCAACATCTGCCGGCTTCTGCACTCAAGTCCATCCCCCTCACTTGGCCATTTGTCATTTGGGGGCTGGACATGGTGGGCCCATTCAAGACAGCACGCGGCGGCATAACTCATCTGCTTGTTGCTGTTGACAAGTTCACCAAGTGGATTGAAGCAAAGCCAATCAAGAAGTTGAATGGGCCAATTGTCATGACCTTCATTGCAGATATCACCGTTCGCTACGGCATTACCCCACAGCATCATCATCGACAACGGCACAAACTTTGCCAAAGGAGCCTTGGCCCGTTTCTGCGTGACGCAGTGCATCCGAATGGACTTAGCCTCCATTGCCCATTTGCAGTCAAACGACCAAGTTGAGCGAGCCAACGGCCTCATCCTCTCCTTCATCAAGCGCCGACTGGTCAAGCCACTAGAGCGCTTGGTCGGCTGCTGGATCAATGAGCTGCCAGCCATCCTCTGGAGCTTAGGCACCACCCCAAACAACTTAACTGGCTTCACTTCTTTCTTCCTTGTGTATGGGGCCGAGGCTGTCATCCCAACTGACATCGAGTTCGACTCACCTCGCGTCACCATGTACGCGGAGGCGGAGGCAGAGGAAGCACGAGAATATGGCGTCGACTTGCTGGAAGAGGGCCGACTGTTGGCACTCAGCTGGTCCGCCATCTACCAGCAAAGCCTGTGCCGCTACCACAGTCGGAAGGTCAAGGCAAGATCCTTCCAAGAGGGTGACCTTGTGCTCCAGCTGATCCAGCGAACAGACGGCCAGCACAAGCTCTCGGCCCCTTCATCATCAGCAAGGCCTTGGCAATGACTCCTACTACCTGATTGATGCATAGAAGCCCAGGGCGCGCAAGAGGGATGACTCCGACAAGGAATCAGAGCGCCCATGGAATGCAAACCTCCTTCGAAGATTTTACAGTTGATGTAGTATGTACCACGCTACCTTTTGTATTAAGTACAAGACATCAGGTCCCCCGAGGAGCACTCGGGGACTACCCTTTTTATCTATATGATAAGTTTTATGCCTATGAATGTGTTACTTCATTTTTTCCGCCTGGCACCGGGTTCGACCAGTCGGCCTGGGGGCTTGCCACCTTGTATTATGTCAGTGCTACCTGCAGTCGGACAAGTAATGTGCCGACATCTAAGCCCCCTCTTGCCACAAGCCACAGCTCGTAGAGCGACTGTCCGGCTGGCAAGAGTCAAAGGCAGGAAACGATGCCCACATGAAAAATGGCTAAGGACCAAAGCATTTACATAAGATAGGCCGGCTTCCTGCTTCGCCGACTGGCTGCTGAGCAGCCGGCCGGCCAGCTTCTCACTTACCTTGCTACGTCCTAAGCGGCTGAAGTACTTGTCCTGCCAAACGGCTAAGTACTTGTCCCAGCCATAGTCCGCAGAGCATCTGCCTGGCTGGCAAGACGACAGCCAGGGGAGGGCTGCAAAAGAAAAAGCCAAAAAGGATCAAAAAGCAAGAAAAGTCAGAACCCGGTGCAAGCACAACACGTGCGAGATAATATTTAACATAAGCACGGCTCTCAAGCCGGAATTCAACAAGTTTGATTACACCTCCAGTGGGTGGAACTGCGCAAATTTAACGACATTGTTCAAAAGACTACAAAGTAGGGAAAGTTAAAGATATGTTGGCCACCTAGGCCAAGGGAGCAGCAGGCGGGTCCGACACGTTGATGGAGTCGGCAGCATCGGCTGGTGGAGTGGTCGGCTGGCGAATCACAGCTTGGCCGTCTCCAGCAGCAGTCGACGCGCTTGCATGCAGATCGTTGCTCGAGGCACGGTCAAGTTGAGGCTGGTCGTCCGCTCCGTCCTTCGGCGTAGCGTCTTCACCATCCTTGCTCCCCTCGTCTTCGCCCTCGTCGCTGGAGGCGATCTCCTCCGCCGAGTCCTTGTCGTCTTCCGGGTTTAGCCCGAACAAGTCCGCCGGCACCTCAGCACCCTCTTCGTTCAGCTCGGGGACGAAGAAGCTGGTGTCGGTGTACTCGTCACCGCAGCACGATGAATGAGAGCACCCCTCACCGCCACCAACTCTTTGTTGGCCTCCTGTCGGAACATGGCCAACTGGGCTAGATCTAGCCCAGGATACCACGCCCCGACAAACTCCAAGGCCCGCCGTGCGCCTGCCCGGGCCGAGGAGCCCTTCTATGCCTCAAAGCGGCCGACAACCACGTCCAGCCAGTCGGCAGTCTGACCGGGGGTGCTTGGAGCTTGGACGCCCGGCCAGAGGGCGAAGATCACCTGGGCTCCGACACGCTACAGTAGGCGGAGCATCCGATGCGCCGGTGGAGACGAGCCTAGATGGCAAGGAGCTGCTCGTCGAGCGATCGACGGGCGTTCGGTGCGATCTCCAGACCAGCCTGCCTTTGTTCTTCGCAGCACACTTTGATGGCCTGGCTGGCGGCAACGACATAGCCAGGGAAGTACTCTGTGCAAGAAGATAAAAATAAGTATGAAGTCGGAGGTCGGATCATATAATAGTCGATAGACGAAAGAAAGAAGAAGGCAACTCACCATCGACCATGTACTCGATTCGGCCGTAGCCATCGTTCAGCGCCCTCTCCGTATCATCCCAATTCGAGCACTGAGTCTCGAACTCGGCTTGGGGAGTGGCTTCGCTGTCCTTCTCCGCCTGAAGGGCCGCCTTGTGAAGCTCCACCTGGTCGGCTAGCTCCTTGACCAGGCGGTCATTCTCCTATGCTGCTTTGCTGCACTCTTCCTCCTTGGCGCGCAACGCGGTTGGGGCCTCGCCCAACTGTTGCTGCAAGGCGGTGTTGGCCTTTGCAAAGACAGCAAAGAAAGACGGTCAGTAAGCAAGAAAGAATCCAAGAAGTTGCCGGAGAGATCCGGCCCGACTGCTCAGCAGTCGGCCCGAATCTCGGGGACTACATCTAGCGGGTGCGCTGATGCGCCCCTGCGAGAGAGAGAAGGCAGAGTGCTTACTCCAGCTCTTAGACAAAATCAACAGTCCGCTGGGCCAGCTCCCGGACCTGGGAGTTGAAGGCAGCTGCACGGAGGTTGTGATAATCCTGCAACAAAGACAACAGAAAAGAAAGCAAGTCAACACTCGAGCCTACTTGAAAGTTCCGGGCTGCCTGCTCAGCAGCCGGCCCGGAACTTGGGGACTACACCAGTGGGTGCACTGACGCGCCCTGATTTGTCTCCAACGTATCTACAATTTTTGATTGTTCCATGCTATTATATTACCCCTTTTGGATGTTTATGGGCTTTATTTTACACATTTATATCATTTTTGGGACTAACCTACTAACCGGAGGCCCAGCCCGTATTGCTGTTTTTTTGCCTATTTCAGTATTTCGAATAAAAGGAATATCAAATGGAGTCCAAACGAAATGAAACCTTTGGGAGCGTGATTTTTGGAACGAACGTGATCCAGGGTACTTGGAGTGCAAGTCAAGAAGCAGACGAGGCGGCCACGAGAGGGTAGGGCGCGCCCCCCTGTCTCGTGGGCCCCTCGGGCGGCCACCGACGTACTTCTTCCTCCTATATAAGCCTACGTACCCCAAAAACATCCAGGGAGCCAATGAAACACAATTTCCACCGCCGTAACCTTCTGTATCCGCGAGATCCCATCTTGGAGCCTTCGCCGGTGCTCCGCCGGAGGGGGAATCGACCATGGAGGGCTTCAACATCAACACCATAGCCCCTCCGATGAGTTGTGAGTAGTTTACCACAGACCTACGGGTCCATAGTTATTAGCTAGATGGCTTCTTCTCTCTTTTTGAATCTCAATACAATGTTCTCTCCCTCTCTTGTGGAGATCTATTCGATGTAAACTATTTTTGTGGTGTGTTTGTCGAGATCTGATGAATTGTGGGTTTATGATCAAGTTTATCTATGAGAAATATTTGAATCTCCTCTGCATTCTTTTATGTATTATTGAGTTATCTTTGCAAGTCTCTTCGAATTATCAGTTTGGTTTGGCCTACTAGATTGATCTTTCTTGCCATGGGAGAAGTGCTTAGCTTTGGGTTCAATCTTGCGGTGTCCTTTCCCAGCGACAGCAGCGGCAGCAAGGCACGCATTGTATTGTTGCCATCGAGGATAAAAAGATGGGGTTTATATCATATTGCTTGAGTTTATCCCTCTACATCATGTCATCTTGCTTAATGCGTTACTCTGTTCTTCATGAACTTAATACTCTAGATGCAGGCAGGAGTCGGTCGATGTATGGAGTAATAGTAGTAGATGTAGGCATGAGTCGGTCTACTTGTTACGGACGTGATGCCTATATACATGATCATGCCTAGATAATCTCATAATTGTTCGCTTTTCTATCAATTGCTCGACAGTAATTTGTTCACCCACCGTAATACTTATGCTATTTTGAGAGAAGCCTCTAGTGAAACCTATGGCCCCCGGGTCTATCTCTTATCATATTTGCTTCCAATCTACTTTTATTTGCATCTTTACTTTTTTCATCTATATTATAAAATACCAAAAATTTATTTATCTTATCATACTATCTCTATTAGATCTCACTTTCGCAAGTGGCCGTGAAGGGATTGACAACCCCTTTATTGCGTTGGTTGCGAGTTCTTTGTTTGTTTGTGTAGGTGCGTGGGACTTTTGAGGAGCCTCCTACTGGATTGATACCTTGGTTCTAAAAAACTAAGGGAAATACTTACGCTACTATTGCTGCATCACCCTTTCCTCTTCAAGGAAAACCAACGCAAGCTCAAGACGTAGCACGCCCCCACGGAAGAGTACAAGAGTCAAAAATAAGAAGTATACCCGGATGACTGCTCGCGACGCCAGGAACTCCTGCGTCTAGTGCTGGAGAGCGGTGGCCTGAGCTTGGAGCCGGGCCCGGATGTCCTGCACGACCGTGTTCAGAATAGCTGTCCCTCCCCCAGGCGTCCACTCCGGCGAGCCAATGCTGGTGGCCTCCACCTCCAGGGACGACGAGCTTGCGGCCCCGGCGTCCTGTGGCTGTGGCGCCGAAGCCGCCTTTGCCGCATGCCGGGATGCTGGGGAGCGGTCCGTGATGGTCGCCCTCCTGCCATCTCGCCACCAGCAGGCGGCACCAGTGGTGCGTCAGGCCGGCCGCCATGGTCCTCGATGGTTGGCGCCGGCGGAGGCATCTCTGCCTCCAGGGCGATGCCGTCGCCCCCTCCCTCTCCATGGCCGGCTGGTCGTTGCCGGCTCCTGCAGACGGCGCCGAGATCTCAGGTGCGGGTGGTGCGGAGCGGAGGGGGATGACGAGTTGCGGAGCCTGGCCGCGTATAGCCTCTCCCGCCTGTGCCTTGGCCCCGGCGTCCGCTTGGGCCTTGGTCGCGGCGTCGGCTTGCGCCTTTGTGGCCGCGTCTGCCCCCTCCTGCGCCGCCTTGGCCGCCGCCACCTTCGGCCGCTCTGCCTCCTCCTGCTCCTCGCGCGCCTCTTGCACGTTCCTCTCCGTCGTCGCCTGGAGCTCGGTGCGCGGGTCCACGCGACGTGTGTTGGCGGAGCTCTCCACCGTCCCGACCATGGAGGCGGCGCCAGACCGCACAAGAGAGAGCGGGGCCCTGATCAAGCGAAATAGAAAAAGAACTCAGAATGAGTGCGCAAGGAAAAAAAGAAGAAGGGACGCGAGAAGGAATCAAATACTTACGCAGACAACATCTGGGGCTGCTTTACGGCCTTCCGAAATAGGTTCGCCTTCGCGGCGGCCTCCTCTCGCTTGGTCACCGCTGCCGAGCTCTTGGATTTCTTCGGCCGACTGCCATACATCAACAACGCGGCTCGTCGCTTTAATGCGTCGCCTGGGGCAGTCGGCGCGGCTGATGAGCTCGCACCCGCCTGGTCGGTGGCCGGCTGGCGGCGCGGCGTGTTCTCCTCCTCATCATCATCCGGCCAGTCGTCGAGGCCGCCTCCACCTCCGAAGCCGCCTGCTCCGCCACCACCACCCATGGCGTCATCTTCTTCCAGGGCAGCCGCCCCCAAGTCGGGGTCGTCCACGTCACTCACCGATCGGTCGGGCAGATATTCGTGGCCCTGCTCCAAGGCGTCAGCTGCCAACTGGGTGGCGAAGATCTGCTTCATGGCTGACTTGTCAGGCGGCAAAGAAGAACCCGACAACTAAAGAGAAAAGAGGAAGATTTGAGGACTCACCACACGCGGCGGGTGCGTGCGGGAGTACGGCTCCTTGCCAAACTGCCACTCCTCCTCCGGGAGCTTGCAGTTCGAGATGTAGTTCACCAGATAAGCCACCTCCGTGCGCGGCATCTTCTTTGTGCACATCTAGCACGGGTCTCGGTGCCCGCTCATCTGGTTGATCATATGAGGCCGACCTTGAAGGGGGAGCACCCGGCGCACCATGAAGGCGGTGAGCAGATCCGACCCCTTGAGGCCTTCTACCTCCCTCAGCACCTTGAGCTGCGTGATGGTTTCGGAGGAGGCAGCCGACATCGTCTTCGGGCGGAACGCCCAGTTGGTGCGGGGTTCAGCCGGCGGGCCGGCTACATAAGCCGGCAGGCTGACGAAGTCGGCTACCAGGTGGTCGTTCTTGACATAAAAATAAGATTTTTGCCACAGCTTGACCGACTGTGTCAAGCTGATGGCCGGGAAGAAGTTGTCGGTGCCTGGACGCCGCACCGCGACGAAGGCGCCGCACTGAGCCGCCTTCCCCTTGGCATAGGTGCCGAGCTTGGTGTAGAAAAACTCCCCCCAGAGCTCGAGGGTGGGGAGGATGCCGAGGTAGCCTTTGCAGAGAGTCACGAAGGCCGACAGCAGCACCACCGTGTTTGGCGTGAGGTGGTGCGGCTGGAGTAGGTAGAATTGGAGGAAGGAGCAGAGGAAGCCGCTCGCCGGCAGGCCGAAGCCACGAAGGCAGTGCGACCGGAAGATGACGCGTTCGCCCTCCTCCAGCGCCGGCGATATCACCCTCTTGGGGGGCAGGCGTACCTCTACGAAGCCCTCGCCGAGCAGCTGCCACGTTTGGCGGAGCAAGGCGAGGTGATCCTCATGGACATCGGAGCCGTCCCAAGCCCCGGAGCTCGCCCGCTCGCACGCCATGAGCACTTGGAGAGTGACGAAGGCGCGGTGTGGTGGCGAGTACGTGAGCCGACGGCGGAGCAATGACGCTGCGGGGTGGCTGGAAACGGCGGCGACGAACTATGGCGGCACCAGTGAGAGGAAGAAGATGACGGCGAAGGGATAGGAGGGCGCGCGTGCGTCTGCCGCTCCCCTCCTCCTCCTACTTATAGCCTTTTGCGGTGGAGCCGAGGGGACGGGGCATGGGGGTCGTGGGATTAACTGCGCCCACGACCCCACGACCCCGTGTTTACCCGCCATAACGGCGTGCATTTATTATGCCCCGGAACATCAACCGTCCGCCTCGGTGACACCGGATCCGCGCGCATGCTGAGGCACGGTAGTGGTGGGCCCCAGCCTGCGGCGACGTCCCGTCGCGCGCGTGGGCTGGCAGGCTGGTTCAGCCGGCTAGCGCCACATGGCGCACGATCAGCGGGCGGCTGGCTCGGCGCCCAGCAAGCGTGCCACCTACCTCCCGCCTCAGCATTTTGAAATCACCAGACGGCGAGCCTGGTTGCGGCCGACTCCTAGCTGATGGCCCTTCAGAATGGGAAGCTGCCGAGGCCTCTTGCCCCTTTCAGCCATGATGCCCCACCAGATTCGGGGACTACTATCGGGTAAATGACCACGGGTAGCCCTATCTGCTCCCCATGATGTTTCAAGACATCGAGGCCGGCTGCGCCACTCAAGCATCAAGGACAAAGGACCGCCTTCTTATGGCCGGCTGGTCCAAGCGGCCGGCTGTAGGAAGGCGGCAAGGCCCAAAGGGCGGCCCCAGAATGGGCCGACTCCACGCTGGCAGCAACCAGAGTGACTGACTCCTGACAGGCGGCCCATTCATGCGCCCTCAAAGTTTGCACCCATATAACCGCAATGAGACAGGGCGTGGCTACAGTACATCATGCCACCCCCGAATCCAGGAACAGGCGTGGCCACAGTGCAGTGTACCGGGCGGCTGATACGTCTCCAACGTATCTACTTTTCCAAACACTTTTGCCCTTGCTTTGGACTCTAATTTGCATGATTTGAATGAAACTAACCCGGACTGACGCTGTTGTCAGCAAAACTGCCATGATGTTGTTTATTGTGTAGAAAACAAAAGTTCTCGGAATGACCTGAAAATCCACAGAGATCAGTTTTGGAAAATATAAAAAATATTGGCAAAAGAATCAAGACTAGGGGGCCCACATCCTGTCCACGAGGGTGGGGGGCGCGCCCTCCCCCTGGGAGCGCCCCCTGTCTCGTGGGCCCCCTTGAGCTCCACCGACCTCAACTCCAACTCCATATATTCCGTTTCGCGATAAAAAAATCAGAGAAAAAGTTTAATCACGTTTTACGATACGAAGCCGCCGCCAAGCCCTAATCTCTCTCGGGAGAGATAATCTGGAGTTCGTTCGGGGCTCCGGAGAGGGTGATTCATCGCCGCCGTCATCATCAACCATCCTCCATGACCAATTTCATGATGCTCACCGCCGTGCGTGAGTAATTCCATCGTAGGCTTGCTGGACGGTGATGGGTTGGATGAGATTTACGATGTAATCAAGTTAGTTTTGTTAGGGTTTGATCCCTAGTATCCACTATGTTTTGAGATTGATGTTGCTATGACTTTGCTATGCTTAATGCTTGTCACTAGGGCCCAAGTGCCATGATTTCAGATCTGAACCTATTATGTTTTCATGAATATATGTTTGTTCTTGATCCTATCTTGCAAGTCTATAGTCACCTATTATGTGTTATGATCCGACAACCCCGAAGTGACAATAATCGGGATACTTCTCGGTGATGATCATAGTTTGAGGAGTTCATGTATTCACTATGTGCTAATGCTTTGTTCCGGTTCTCTATCAAAAGGAGGCCTTAATATCCCTTAGTTTTTGCTAGGACCCCGCTGCCACGGGAGGGTAGGACAAAAGATGTCATGTAAGTTCTTTTCCATAAGCATGTATGACTATATATGGAATACATCCCTACATTACATTGATGAACTGGAGCTAGTTCTGTGTCACCCTATGTTATAGCTATTACATGAGGAATCGCATCCGACATAATTATCCATCAATGATCCAATGCCTACGAGCTTTTCACATCTTGTGTTTCGCTTATTTACTTTTCCGTTGCTACTGTTACAACTACTACAAAACTATCATCTTTACTTTTGCCACTGTTACCATTATTATCATACTACTTTGCTACTAAATACTTTGCTGCAGCTACTAAGTTATCCAGGTGTGGTTGAATTGACAACTCAACTTCTAATACTCAAGAATATTCTTTGGTTCCCCTTGTGTCAAATCAATAAATTTGAGTTAAATACTATACCCTCGAAAGCTGTTGCGATCCCCTACACTTGTGGGTTATGAAGCCTAATTTCTGGTGCCGTTGCTGGGGAGCATAGCTCTATTCTCCGAGTCACTTGGGATTTATATCTGTTGATCACTATGAAGAACTTGAAAGACGCGAAAACTACGATTTATCCCTCAACTACGAGGGGAGGTAAGAAACTGCCATCTAGCTCTGCATTGGATTCTCCTTCTGTTTTGAGTAAGCTTGCGACACCTAAACCTGCTACTGCTATGAATTCTGATATGTCGCATGTTATTGATGATGCCACTTCTGCTATGCATGATACTTATGATGAGACTACTTCTGTGCGTGATACTACTGTGCCATTAGGTGAATTTCTTGATGAACAACTTGCTAGGGCTAGAGAGAATGAAATTATTGAACATGCTATTATTGATGATAGTGATGATGAAAGTTCTCCCCCTGATTATGAGTTCCTGTTGTTCCTGAGGGTTATGTTATGGATAAGGAAGCTGCTAGAGCTATCTTTGCTTGCAAAGATAGATACGATCTTAAGAAGTTATTAGCTAAATGGAAGCAACAATCTCTTAGTGCTAGAATGAAACCTGACCCTACTTTTGCTACTTCACCTATTTGTGTTACTGATAAGGATTATGAATTCTCTGTTGATCCTGAGATTATTACTTTAGTCGAATCTGATCCTTTTTATGGCCTTGAATCAGAAACTGTTGTGGCACATCTTACCAAGTTGAATGATATAGCCACCCTATTTACTAATGATGAGAAGTCTCGCTATTATTATATCCTTAAGATATTTCCAATCTCATTAAAGGGTGATGCTACAACTTGGTTTAATTCTCTTGATCCTGGTTGTGTGCGTAGTCCTCAGGATATGATTTATTACTTCTCTGCTAAAAATTTCCCTGCTCATAAGAAACAAGCTGCCTTGCGGGAAATATATAATTTTGTGCAAATCAAAGAAGAGAGTCTCCCACAAGCTTGGGGGAGGCTTCTCCGATTACTTAATGCTTTTCCTAATCATCCTCTTAAGAAAAATGAAATACTTGATATCTTTTATAATGGACTAACCAATGCTTCCAAGGACTACTTGGATAGTTGTGCTGGTTGTGTTTTCAGGGAAAGAATAGTCGACGAAGCTGAATTACTATTGAATAATATGTTGACTAATGAAAATAATTGGACTCTCCTGGAGCCAATTCCTGAGGCACCTGAACCAATTGAGCCAACTCCTGAGCCTATTCGTAAACCCACTCTGAAGAAGAGAGGTGTTCTATTTCTCAGTCCTGAAGATATGCAAGAGGCAAAGAAATCAATGAAAGAAAAAGGTATTAAAGCTGAAGATGTTAAGAATTTACCTCCTATTGAAGAAATACATGGTCTTAATATACCGCCTGTTGAAGAAACACGTTGTCTTGATAACCCGTCACAGGTAGTAAAGGTAAATTCTCTCTATAGATATGATAAAGTTGAAATTCCCTCTACTAAATTCCATAGCCCATGCTTAGATGAATTTGATGACTTTATGGCTAGGCAAGAAAGTTTTAATGCTTATGTTGGTAGAGAATTATAGAATAATGGTTTTGAGATAGGACACTTGAGTGATTATATGGCTAGAGTTAAAGGTGAAATTAAACTCATTAGCAAATATGCTTCTATGGTTGCCACTCAAGCTGAGCAAGTACTTAAAGCTCAAAATGATTTGCTTGATGAATTAAATAATAAAACCGATTTTGCTGTTAGAGTGGCTACTAGAACTGGTAGAATGACTCAGGAACCTTTGTATCCTAAAGGCCACCCTAAGAGAATCGAGCAGGATTCTCAGAGAAATAATTTAGAGGCACCTATTTCTTCTAAAAAGAAGAAAAAGAAAGATGATATGACTTTGCATGCTTCTAGTGAACCTGTTGTAGACACACCTGAGAATCCCAATGATATTTCTATTTCTGATGCTGAAACACAATCAGGTGATGAACATGAACCTAGTGATAATGTTAAAGATAATGTTCATGTTGATGCTCAACCTAGCAAAAATAATGAAGTTGAGATTGAACCTCCTGTTGATCTTGATAACCCATAATCAAAGAATCAACGTTATGATAAAAGAGACTTCATTGCTAGGAAGCACAGTAGAGAAAGAGAACCAGAAACCCATGCCCTTTCCTCCTAAACCATCCAAGACAAAGGATGATGATGATTTTGAGCGCTTTGCTGAAATGATTAGACCTATCTTCTTACGTATGCGCTTGACTAATATGCTTGAAGTAAATCCTTATGCTACGTATATGAAGGATATCATTACAAACAAAAGAAAGATACCGGAAGCTGAAATTTCCACCATGCTTGCTAATTATACTTTTAAGGGTGGAATACCAAAGAAACTTGAAGATCCGGGGGTACCAACTATACCATGCTCCATTAAAAGAAATTATGTTAAAACTGCTTTATGTGATCTTGCAGCCGATGTTAGTGTTATGCCTCTCTCTTTATATCGTAGACTTGAATTGAATAAGTTGACACCTACTGAAATATCTTTGCAAATGGCTGAAAAATCAACTGCCATACCTGTCGGTATTTGTGAGGATGTGCCTGTTGCGGTTGCAAATGTCACTATCTTAATGGACTTTGTTATTCCTTATATTCCTGAGGACGATAGTATGTCGATTATCCTTGGTAGACCCTTTTTGAATACTGCAGGGGCTGTTATTGATTGCAACAAAGGCAATGTCACTTTTCATGTTAATGGTAATGAGCATATGGTACACTTCCGAGGAAACAATCTCTAGTTCATAGCATCAATTCTATTGAAAAATTCCAACTATCATTATTGGAGGTTTTGAATTTCCTCTTCCTATTGTCAAGAAAAAGTATGATATTCTTATTGTTGGGGATGTTCATATCCCCGTTGAGGTAACTTAGTGTTATTCGAAATTTCTCCGGTTCCATGTTATTCGGAATGAGTTTATTAACAAGACTTGATCAACCTTGTTAGTGATTCATTTTGATGATCATGAGATGGATGAAACTAGAAGGCACAATCTTCTGTACCCTCTTTTTACTTTCTTTTATTTAGAATAAATACAACAAAAATAGTATTATCTGTCTGTTTTCTGAATTATCCGTGCAATAAAAAAATATCCCGAAAATAAAAGTGCTCCAAATGCCCTGCAAATTTAGTATGATTTTTATGGAATATTTGAGGATTTTAGGCACTGAAAACACTACAGGAGGGGCAAGCACCTGGCCACGAGGGTGGAGGGCGCGCCCACACCCCCTGGGCGTGCCCCCCTGTCTCGTGGGCCCATGGTGGCCCCCCTCCACTTATTTCTGCACCCACACATTCCATCTTCTTCCCCAAAAAATCCCCATCCAGCTCAAGCATGAGTTCTAGCTCATTTTGCTGCAATTTTCGATCTCCTTGCTCAAAGCTCCATTTAGAAAACTACTTTGGGAGATTGTTGCTTGGTATCGGACCCCTCCATTGGTCCAATTAGTTTTTGTTCTAGTGCTTTATTCATTGCAAATTTTTGCTGCATTGGTGACCCTGTTCTTGAGCTTGCATGTCAAATTTGTGAGATCCCAAGTAATTCTAATGCATAATATAGGCTCTAGGCACTTGTAGGAGTAGTTACTACCAATCTTGTTTAGTTTTATTCACTTTTATTTTGAAGTTACTAAAATTTCAGAAATTTTCAGAAAATGTTAAGGAGATTTTTGAGGGGCTCTTCTAGCCAAGTCTCAAAGGAGAAACAAGCTAAAGAGAAGGAAAAGGCCAAGTATAATCTTCCTCGCATAGCGGAAGTACGGCCGTGTGAATGGCCATGTGATAATTTCTTAAGAGAAGTCGGGATTTATGAAGACTTTTATTCCTTGATTGAAAATGCAGGCCTCACCGTTTTCCTCCACGACCGGATCGATCAGTATCTCTTACTCACCAATACTTTCATGCAAAACTTTTATTTTTATCCTAAGAATTCACCTCCATTAGTGTCGTTTCATTTATATGATGAATTCAAGGAAATGTCTTTACGTGGTTTTTGCACGGTATGTAGAATACCCTTTGAGGGCAAATTAGATGAACCACATCGTAAAGATTTGGATGGCTTTGTTAATACCATTACTGTAGGGGATCCAAAGAAGGGTTCCGATGCAAGAATCTCTAGCATACACTTTCCTGTTTTATGCTACTTTGCCTTATTTGCTAGTAGATGCTTAATTGCTCGTGGAAATAGTGGAAACTTCAGTGTTCCTGATATTATTATTCTATTCCATGCCTTGTTTAATGATGATAGTTTTAGTATGGGTGTCGTTATTGCTAAACGGCTAGACTTGAGCCGTACAAAAGGCCCCATCTTTGGAGGTATCTGTGCTGCACGTCTTGCTCGACATTTTCGGATACCCATTAGACACTATGAGAAAGAGGAGACAATATTGCCTCCTTACATTTTAGATTACAGGAGCATGGTAGCGCATGAGTTTATTGTTGACAACGAAGATAAGATGCTTCTGTATAACCTGAGATTTAATAAGAAACACAATGAGACTATTATTCTGCCTGCACCTCTGTTGTTTGATTTGACTGCAGTTAATTATCTTGTCACGCCGGAAGAGGTGTACACTCATAGAGGCCAAGCATCCACTCCAGAGCCTGAGCCTAAGCCGGAACCTTCACTGGACCCTTATCGTGCATCATCTTACCAATGGGATCCGGAGGAGATGGCTGACCAGTGGTATCCTAATTACACCCCTCAGTACACCGGGGAGAGTAGCCGCGGTCCTTGGTAGTAAACCAACTTAGGTGAAATCCTAAGCTTGGGGGAGTACATATTTCTCACTGACTTTACATTCATGTTCACACACTAGTCTAGTTGTCGGTGCTCATACTCTTTCATTGTATTATCCATGCTATTTTAATTCCTTTTTCTAGTTTTCTTCTTGTGTGTTTGCTAAACCTTAAGAAAAACAAAAAAAATAGTTAGTTTAATTTCCATGCTTGTAGTAGAATTAAAATAAAAACCCAAAAAGATTTCTCGTTCTTCTTCTTACTTGTTGGGAGCTTTCCCGTGTAAATAGTTTTATTTTCTTTTCTTTCCTTTGGGGGTCGAGAGTAGAAGACCATATTGAAAATGTTTTAGTGGCTCTCATGTGCATGATTGTTTATTTAATTTAGAGCCCATATTGCTTTGTCTTCTCTCTTGAGTTGAATGCCTGCAGATTCCAGCTTAGTCCAGTGCACGTGCACTATTATTATTATACACATCGTTCGGTCGTGCAAGTGAAAGGCAATAATGACGATATATGATGGACTGGTTGAGATGAGAAAAGCTGGTATGAACTCGACCTCTCTTGTTTTTGTAAATATGATGAGTTCATTGTTCCGGATTCATCTTATTATGAAGTAAACATATTTGCAATGACATTTAGAGATTATAGTTGCTTGTGCCATGCTTGATTAGTTATGAGTTATAATGGTTTACCTTGCGTGCCAACATGCTATTAAAATGATTATGATGTGGTATGATGGGATGGTATCCTCCTTTGAATGAATTGAGTGACTCGACTTGGCACATGTTCATGCATGTAGTTGAAAAAAAATCAACATAGCCTTCACGATATTTATGTTCATGGTTGATTATATCCTACTCATGCTTGTATTCGGTGTGAATTAATTTTAATGCATGTTCATGACTGTTGTCGCTCTCTCAGTTGGTCGCTTCCAAGTCTTTTGCTAGCCTTCACCTGTACTAAGCGGGAATATTGCTTGTGCATCCAAACTCCTTAAACCCCAAAGTCATTCCATATGAGTCCACCATACCTTCCTATATACGGTATCTACCTGCCGTTCCAAGTAAATTTGTATGTGCCAAACTCCAAACCTTCAAATGAAATTCTGTTTGTATGCTCGAGCAGCTCATGTCACAACTAGGGCTACATATATCTTCCATGCTAGGTGGGTTATTCTCAAGAGGAGTGGACTCTGCTCCTTATTCACGAGAAAGGGCCGGTAACCGGGATGCCCAGTCCCATGATCCAAAAAGATCAAAGCAAATCAAAATAATTAAACAAAACTCCCCTAGGGCTGTTGTTAGTTGGAGGCACTCGTTCTTTCGAGCAAGCCATGGATTGATGCTTGTTGGTGATGGGGGAGTATAACTTTTACCATTCTGTTTGGGAACTGCCTATAATGCATGTAGTATGGAAGATATAGCCATCTCATAGTTGTTGCGTTGACAGTGAAAGTATGCCGCTCAAAATGCTATTTATCTCTATTTTAAAATCCAACTCTAGCACCTCTACAAATCCCTTCTTCCCTCTGCGAAGGGCCTATCTGTTCACTTTTATGTTGAGTCATCACCTTCTTATTAAAAAGCACCCGCTGGAGAGCACACTGTCATTTGCATTCATTTCTATTGGTTTATATTGGGTATGACTTGACTGGATCTCTTTTACCATGAATTACAATGTTTAGTCAGTCCTTGATCTTTAAAGGTGCTCTGCATTAATGTTTTGCGGTCTCAGAAAGGGCTAGCGAGATGCCATCTTGTTATATCATATTATGATTGTTTTGAGAAAGTGTTGTCATTTGAGTTCAATTATTATCGCTCGCTAGCTGATTATGCCATTGATATGAGTAATTGTGAGACCTAGATGTTATTGTGAGTATGGTTAGTTCATAATACTTGCTAAACCTTGAATGCTGGCTTTACATGTTTACAACAACAAGAGCAAATAGAGTTTGTAAAAGTTTTTCTTTATCACTTTCAGTTTATCAACTGAATTGCTTGAGGACAAGGAAAGGTTTAAGCTTGGGGGAGTTGATACGTCTCCAACGTATCTACTTTTCCAAACACTTTTGCCCTTGTTTTGGACTATAATTTGCATGATTTGAATGAAACTAACCCGGACTGACGATGTTTTCAGCAGAACTGCCATGATGTTGTTTATTGTGTAGAAAACAGAAGTTCTCGGAATGACCTGAAAATCCACGGAGATCAGTTTTGGAAAATATAAAAAATATTGGCGAAAGAATCAAGACCAGGGGGCCCACACCCTGTCCACGAGGGTGGGGGGGGGGGTACTCCCCTTGGGTGCGCCCCCTGTCTCGTGGGCCCCCTGGAGCTCCACCGACCTCAACTCCAACTCCATATATTCCGTTTCACGGAGAAAAAAAATCAGAGAAAAAGTTTCATCGCATTTTACAATACGGAGCCGCCGCCAAGCCCTAATCTCTCTAGGGAGGGCTGATCTGGAGTCCGTTCGGGGCTCCGGGGAGGGGGATTCGTTGCCGTCGTCATCATCAACCATCCTCGATCACCAATTTCATGATGCTCACCGCCGTGCGTGAGTAATTCCATCGTAGGCTTGCTGGCGGTGATGGGTCGGATGAGATTTACCATGTAATCAAGTTAGTTTTGTTAGGGTTTGATCCCTAGTATCCACTATGTTCTGAGATTGATGTTGCTATGACTTTGCTATGCTTAATGCTTGTCACTAGGGCCCGAGTGCCATGATTTCAGATCTGAACCTATTATGTTTTCATGAATATATGTGCGTTCTTGATCCTATCTTGCAAGTCTATAGTCACCTATTATGTGTTATGATCCGACAACCCCGAAGTGACAATAATCGGGATACTTCTCGGTGATGACCATAGTTTGAGGAGTTCATGTATTCACTATGTGCTAATGCTTTGTTCCAGTTCTCTATTAAAAGAAGGCCTTAATATCCCTTAGTTTCCGCTAGGACCCCAATGCCATGGGAGGGTAGGACAAAAGATGTCATGCAAGTTCTTTTCCATAAGCACGTATGACTATATACGGAATACATGCCTATATTACATTGATGAACTGGAGCTAGTTCTGTGTCACCCTATGTTATAGCTATTACATGAGGAATCACATCCGACATAATTATCCATCACTGATACAATGCCTACGAGCTTTTCACGTCTTGTGTTTCGCTTATTTACTTTTCCGTTGCTACTATTACAACTACTACAAAACTATCATCTTTACTTTTGCCACTGTTACCATTATTATCATACTACTTTGCTACTAAATACTTTGCTGCAGATACTAAGTTATCTAGGTGTGGTTGAATTGACAACTCAATTGCTAATAATCAAGAATATTCTTTGGCTCCCCTTGTGTCGAATCAATAAATTTGGGTTGAATACTATACCCTCGAAAGCTGTTGCGATCCCCTACACTTGTGGGTTATTAGCGGCCATCCCTAGCCCAGCGTAGCACTGTTGCCACGCTACCCATGACATCATCCATGGCAGAGCGGCCATGCTCCCACGACGGGTTGTCGGTACGGCCCGCATGCGGCGGGCCCTACTTGTCCGCGAGATACCAGAAGGTGGCATGCCCAGACCAGTCGGCATAGGGGAAGGCCGACTCCCAGCAGCCGGCCCTCCCCTTCCCTTGAAGTTTGTGCGCCATTAACCATATGAGACGGGAAGTGGCTATAGTGAACGCCCACCAAGCGGCGGTACTGTAGCCATGCTCCCTCCGACCAAGCCCTCGTCATCAGAGGCAGGGCTACAGTGATGAGCAGCCGACAGGACCCACAAGCGGCAGGCCCTACCTGTCGGCCGAGAGCCCGACAGCCGGCAGGACCCACTAGGCGGTGGGCCCCAGCAGCCGGCGGAGAAGCCGGCGACCATAGACACTGATGCCCTGGGCCTACACCCGGCCGGATTACTATTGTACCCCTGGGGGGTAGGCCTATATAAAACCCCATGTGAGGGAGTCCTGGACTAGGGGGTGTTCGGACAGCCGGACTATCAATGTCCGCCGGACTCCAAGACTACGAAGATACAAGATTGAAGACTCCGGCTCGTGTCCGGAAGGTACTTTACTTGGCGTGGAATGCAAGCTTGGCGATACGGATACGTAGATCTCCTACTATTGTAACCGACTCTGTGTAACCCTAGCCCTCTCCGGTATCTATATAAACCGGAGGGCTTTAGTCCGTAGGACAACATACATTACAACAATCATACCATAGGCTAGCTTCTAGGGTTTAGCCTCCTTGATCTCATGGTAGATCTACTCTTGTACTACCCATATCATCAATATTAATCAAGCAGGAGTAGGGTTTTACCTCCATCGAGAGGGCTCGAACCTGGGTAAAAAACATCGTGTCCCTTGTCTCCTGTTACCATCCGCCTAGACGCACAGTCCGGGACCCCCTACCCGAGATCCGCCGGTTTTGACACCGACATTGGTGCTTTCATTGAGAGTTCCTCTGTGTTGTCACCGATAGGCTTGATGGCATCTTCAACCTGCAACGCTGTCCTGGGTGAGACTTTCCTCCCCGGACAGATCTTCGTATTCGGCGGCTTCGCACTGCGGGCCAATTCACTTGGCCATCTGGAGCAGATCGAAAGCTACGCCCCTGGCCGTCAGGTCAGATTTGGAAGCTTAAACTTCACGGCCGATGTCCGAGGAGATTTGATCCTCGATGGACTCGAGCCACAGCCAAGCGCGCCGCACTGTGACGATGGGCATGATCTAGCTCTGCCGCCGAACAGTGCTTTGGTGGCCGCACACGAATCCGCTCCGGCCATTAGCCCGGAGCCGATCGCCCAGATCGAGGGCTGGTGGATAGACGCCGCCCCGGGGGCTTCAACATCCACGGCGATGGAGCCGAACACCAATCTTGTCCCCTGCGAAACTCGTGATTCCGAGGCGCCGGACTCCTCGCCGGACTCCGAACCTCCCGCGCCCCTACCAATCGATCCAGATTGGGCGCCGGTTATGGAATTCACCGCCGCGGACATCTTTCAATGCTCGCCTTTCGGCGATATCTTAAATTCACTAAAGCATCTCTCGTTATCAGGAGAGTCCCGGCCGGATTATGGCCAGGATGGTTGGGATGCGGACGACGAAGAAATTTAGAGCCCACCCACCACCCACTTTGTAGCCACTGTCGACGATTTAACCGACATGCTAGACTACGACTCCGAAGACATCGACGCTATGGAAGACGATGCCGGAGACGAACAGGAACCAGCCCCACAGGGCACTGGAAGGCCACCTCGTCATACGACGTATACATGGTGGATACCCCAAAAGATGGGGACGGCGAAGGAACAGCGGAGGCAGATTCCTTAAAGAAACAGCCCAAGCGCCGGCGTCAGCGGCGCCGCTCTAAATCTCGCCACAGCAAAAACGGAAATTCCGGCACAGGAGACAATAATACTCCAGAGAATGCCGAAGACAATCCCCTCCAGCAAGATTCAGCGCAGGAGGATGCAGAAGCAAGCCCTCATGAGGGGGCGGCAGACGAAGAGGTTGAGGATCATAATTACATACCTCCCTCCGATGACGAAGCAAGCCTCAACGATGACGAATTCGTCGTACTCGAGGATCCCGTCGAACAAGAGCGCTTCAAGCGCAGGCTTATCGCCACAGCAAAAACAGAGGCTCAAAACAGCGGAAAATACACTCAGAATGAGATGGAGCACAATGCTCAAAACCGCAGATAAGTACGGCAATGGCCACCAACCAAAGAGCTACCCGAAGCGCAAGCTGCTACCAGAATTCGACGAAGAGGCCATAGAGCCCCCACCGTCCAAAAATAAAGAGGCTACCTGGCCGGATAGATGGCCAGATGATAGGCCAAATTCTGACAGCGGCGCCCCACATAAACCAACCAACGAACTTGGAAGGATAGATGGCCAAGCCAGATCCATCTACGGGCCTAAGGAGAAGGCCCCAGGAAGCAAGACAACACGTCAAGTGTCCGATGATAGCGGCACACACAAATACAGGGGCGCCGCACAGCCACTATGTTTCACTGATGAGGTGCTGGACCATGAATTCCCAGCAGGATTTAAACCCATAAACATAGAGGCATACGATGGGACAACAGACCCTGGAGTCTGGATAGAAGATTATATACTACATATACATATGGCCAGAGGAGATGATCTCCACGCCATAAAATACCTACCCCTCAAGCTCAAAGGGCCAGCTCGTCATTGGCTTAAAAGCCTCCCAGAAAATACTGTTGGAAGTTGGGAAGAGCTCAAGGATGCGTTTAGAGCAAATTTTCAAGGGACTTATGTCCGCCCTCCGGATGCAGATGACCTAATTCATATAACTCAACAGCCCGGAGAGTCAGCGCGGAAATTCTGGAACAGGTTCCTCACCAAAAAGAACCAAATAGTCGACTGTCCGGACGCCGAAGCCTTAGCAGCTTTCAAGCACAATGTCCGAGACGAATGGCTCGCCAGGCACCTCGGTCAAGAGAAACCGAGGACAATGTCCGCACTGACAAGCCTCATGACCCGCTTCTGTGCGGGCGAGGATAGCTGGTTAGCACGATGCAGCACCAGCGACCCAAGTACATCAGAGATAAGAGATGGAAACAGAAAATCACGGCGCAGAAAAGAACAGCGCCGGAATAAAGAGAAAAGCCCAAAGAGCGCGCCAGTCAACGCCGGATTCAAAAGCTCGCGGCCCAATAATAAAACACAGCCTCTTAAGGATGACAGTGACGAATTGTCCAACTTAAACAAAATTTTGGGTCAGATATGTCAAATCCACAGTACCCCCGGAAGGCCTGCAAATCACACCCACAGGGATTGTTGGGTTTTTAAACAGTCCGGCCGACTAAACACCGAACACAAGGGGCTCGATGCGTCAAGCGAAGAAGATAAACCCCACCAGCAGAGCACCGGAAAACAAAAGACTTTCCCACAAGGGGTCAAAACAGTAAACTCACTTCACGTGATAATACGGAAAAATAGTGCGACACTTTCTAAAAAGAGCTTCGCACGGTCCAACCCAGCAGACCGTAGAGATTGGATATCAAAACCAATCACTTTCGACCACCTGGACTATTCCAGAAGCATTCGAAATGCAGGACGGACTCCCCTGGTATTGAACCCCATAATAGACGGATTGCAATTTACTAACGTCCTAATGGACGGAGGCAGTGACTTAAACCTGCTATATTCAAACACAATCCGGAGGATGGGGATAGACCCTACCAAAATTCGACACAGCCGCACTTCCTTCAAAGGAGTGACGCCAGGCCATTACGCCAAGTGCACAGGCTCCATATTACTAGAAGTCGTGTTCGGATCGCCGAACAATTCTCGACGCGAAAAATTAATTTTTCATATCGTCCCGTTCGAAAGTGAATATCAAGCACTCTTGGGACGACAAGCTTTTGTCCGCTTCAACGCCATACCGCATTACGCATCTCTTACACTCAAGATGCCCGGACCGCGTGGCGTAATTTTAGTGCGAGGGTCACTTAAAGACCCCAGACTCGGATAGACGAATCCGGCGTCAGTGGGCTAGGGGCTCCCTAGCCGCATACCCCTTTACAGGGGGCTGCGCGCACAAATCACCGCGGGTTTATACGAACCCCGCTTTAATTATTTATATTTCTAATATTTTTCGCACAATTTGTTTTTAAAACTAACGTTCCTCTCTTTTTAAAGATGAACAACGTGCATACCCATCCAGGATAACGGTGCAACGGGGACACAGGCGCAGACGTGCAGTAGGGACCCGTTGTGAGGATTCTTTTCAGATTAAGACCCTGCGTAGACCTTTTCACTGTCTTTCGTTGTTATTCTCCCTTGGTTTCTTCCTATAGCCAAAGCGGAGCCTGACGCTTTGGCATCGGCCGCGTCAGAAGACCATGCCCGTACCTGGACACTAGGGGCTTAAGGCATAGTTCTGCCCATTATTATAAAGACCGAACACCTTAGGGAGTGTTCGGCGTCTCGAGTTAGGCATTATATGCATCAGCTCCGAATCATGTCTTTGGTCAAATGTTGGGTTTGCCCGGCTCCTGTGTTTTGCTGCCTTACATTCCGTATCATCGGCTAACGCGGCACCAGGAGAACTACTGCGATTGTGCCCCAGTTCGGCTGGGCGAGCACCTCAGTAGAGAAAGCCGAAAACTGACTGTCATGATGCAGCGAGAGACTGGTCAGCCCTCGATCGACTATCGGAATGTTTAGAATTCCCCGCTTTGACGAAGGGCCATTTCCCGGTCAGGCACACACACTCCGACCTCGGAGAAGGGCGATGCCACCAGGGGCTATATCGTAGCCCCACCCTCGAGCTCCACTGGCTAAGTGAAAGTGATAAAGCATTATAGTCCGGATTGCCTCGTTTGCTACGCTACCACCTCCTTATAATAGGACCGAGACATCGGATTAAGTGTGAAAACGCGCTATTTTTGCGAACACCCTAGCACCTTGTGCGTGGGGGCTGAAGCCGAAGACTGCATCTTTCAGGTTATACACACGTATACGTAAACGGCCGAAAAGGAGAAGTTTTACTACTTGGACGCACAAGTATAAAAAGCAGTTATAACATAATCATCAATTTATAAGCTAATGCGTTCATTTGAACGTTACATTCTTCGAGCACTGCGACTCTATTACATGAGCGCCACGCATAACTTCCCCGAAATAGTGCTCGGCAGGGAGCCGGTTTTCATCCGAACCCTGGGCAGCAACAGCGGTGGCGTCCATCTCTGGACAATACGCCTTTACACGGGCAAGAGCCATCCGCGCGCCCTCTATACAGGCCGACCGCTTCATCTCCTTTATACGCGGCACCGCTCCAAGGAATTGCTGTAATAAAGCAAAGTAGCTCGTCGCCTTGGACCTCTCTGGCCAGACATGGGCCACGATGTCAGTCATGGCAAGTCCGGACAATCTATTTAGCTCGGCCCATTCGGCCAACCGGTCTGTCAATGGAAGTGGGTGATCCGGACTGTGGAATTGAGACCAATATAGCTCTTCCGTCTTATGATCCTTCTGGCTCCGGAAGTGCTTAACGGCATCAGCCGCACTTGCAGCTAAGTCCATATACGGATCCTCCGGACTCCACAGCCGCTCAAATTGAGCATAATTTCCATCCATAAATCGGCGATGCAGCAGAAAAGGCTTGCCAGCCATGATCTCTCCGGCCTGGCGCAGCTCCTCCTTCATAGCCCGCATTGCAGAGCGGGCATCCTTGGCTTCGGCGGTGGCCTTCTTCAGGTCTTCCCGCTCTGATAAGCGCTCCTTTTCAAGAGCCTCAATGCGGTCGGCAGCATCCTTTACTTTCATGGCCAATTCGGCCACCTCGGCCCTGCTTAGGCATTGCGCAGCCTTTTCGGCTTTCAACTCCTCGGCCGCCCTCGAGGCAGCCGCTTCACTCCTTCGGCTTTGCTCCTTAGCTCGAGCAAGTTCGGCCCGAAGGTCCTCCACAGCAGCAGCACCGTCTGTATAAACATCATATAATTTATCAGAGGAGGGCTTTGACCCCCCTAATAAAGTGACTGCGGAGAACTCTTTTACCTTGCGACTCGTCAAGTCGCCTGTTGACAAGTGCGATGTTCGCATCTGCCAAGTCCAGTTTCCGATTTAACTCGGCAAACTCAGTGGTCCGGCTAGCCCCCGGACTATCCGCCACCTGCATAGGAACGCCGGAATTCATTTCTTTAGATTTCGATCCTCGGTACACTGTCGTTTCCGACAACCTACCGAGTCTCAGGGGCTACTATCTATACAGGGTGCATTTTTTATATGCAAAACTGTCAAAAGACAAAGGGGTGCGTTATTCTCGCATACCTCAAATCCCGCCAGCAAACTCATGGCGGCACTACGCAATCCGCTCTCGGCGGACGAAATCCTTCCAACCACCATACGCATTAATGCACGGTGATCTTCTGAAATAGACGCCCTCTCGAGCAAATTCTTCAGTTCTCCCGGCCGGACACTAGTAGGCGCCGAACTCTCTGGCCCCTCCGGACTTGGGGATACCCTCCGTGATGACACTTCGGGTTCGCCTGCCTCATCTGGCGGCACTGCGGATGGAGGCGTATCGCTCTCCAACATCTCCGGAAGAAGGTCCCCCGAAGATGAACTCATCTGAGAAGGCTGCAGGTCCGAACTGCAATATAAATATTTTGGTTATCTACAGAAGCACAAATGAAGGTATTTCCTTACTAATCAACTCTATCTTTCATACTCACGGCTCGCTGGAGGGCCGATCCTTTGATGATGGTTGTGCGTCCGGATTCTTTCCGGGCGCCGGACCCCCCGGGGAAGATCTCTTCCCACGCTTAGGGGCTTTGGCCTCCGGATCTTCGGAGGCGGACCTCTTCTCTCCCTGAAGGGAGGGGTTCTTGCTTCCTCCTTCTTCAGTCGCCCCTTTCGGCGAAATATTAGCTCCTCTATTTCCCCCGTCGCCCCCTTCTGTGGGCGCAACCTCCAACATTCTGACCAGGACGGGCTCCTGTGCGGTCTCTGGGAGGGGGGCCGGACACCTTATCAGCCTTGATCGCGCCACCCATTCCTGTAAAGAACAAAGGGTCAGAAGGCGAACTCTGGAAAGGCACATAAACAGAATGTCCGGACTCTGAGCTACTTACCTGAGTATCCGGGCGATCGCGGCTTAGACATGCATCCTCGGCTGAATCCGGACACGCCACCCGCGGTCCGAAGAACAACTTGTACATCTCCACGGGTGTCGCACCCATGAAGTGTTGGAGAATCCGAGGTCCCTCCGGGTTGAATTCCCATAGACGGAGAGGACGGCGCTTGCAGGGCAGAAGATGCCTGATTAGCATGACCTTCATCACCTTGATCAGGTCGATCTCCCTCGCTTGGAGATCTCGAATCCGGCCCTGCAGTGAAGGCACGTCTTCGGACGGCCCCCAATTGAGCCCTTGGTTGACCCACGACATCAGTTGGTGTGGAGGTCCCGGGCGGAATAAGGGCGGCGGCTTTTGCTTGCTGCCCCTTGGAGCGGTGATATAGAACCACTCCTGCTGCCACAATCCGAGTTCCTCTTGGAATGAACCCTCGAGCCATGGGGCATCGACCTTTTTGCTTATGGTCGCCCCGCCGCACTCCGCTTGACGCCCCCCGATCATCTTCGGCTCCACCTTGAAGGTCTTCAGCCATAAGCCGATGTGGGGAATGACGCGGAGGAAGGCTTCGCAGACGATAATGAATGTGGAGATATGGAGGATGGACTCCGGAGCCAAGTCGTGAAAGTCCAGCCCATAGTAGAACAGGAGCCCTCTCACGAAGGGATCCGTCGGGAAGCCTAAACCCCGACGGAGGTGGGATACGAAAATGACGTATTCACCGGGCTCGGGGGCCGGCACAACCTGCCCTTGAGCAGGCAACCTGTGTGAAATCTCGAAGGCCAGGTACTTGGCCTCATGCAGCTTCAATATGTTTTCCTCCATGACGGAGGAGGGCATCCACCGGCCCTGGAGGTCGGAGCCGGACATGGTTAAGGATCCGAAGCGCTTGAATTCGAGGCTCTGGGTGTTGGAACCGGGAGCGGGAAAGAGATTCGATGCGAGATTGAAGAACAATGGCGAGCCTTGGTCCTCTTATAAAGGGGAAAAAATACCGAGGGCCGTCTCCGTGACCGTTTGGGATTCCCCTTCGATAGAGGAGGCGTGGCGACGGGAGCGGTTGGGTTACCCACGCACGTATTGATGAGAATCCCGGAATAAGGGAAACACGATCTCTGCTTCGATAAGTCGTGCCGAGGAAACTGCTTTGCTAATGCTGAGGTGGTATAATGATTCAAACAAAGGCCTGGTGGTGGTGTGATGTCATGCCGCATAATACGTCAGCAGATTGAACTAAGTGTACATTTTATTCTCTCTACGGTGGAATGTGGAATTTATTTTGCAGAGGCGGACACTATCCTGGTGTTCATTATCTTCTCTGGATTATTCAAGGGAGGAACCCGCCTTGCAATGCCGAACATTATGCATGCCGGACTTATCGTCATTGAAGACTGGTTCAGGTGCTACTGAGGGAGTCCTGGACTAGGGGGTGTTCAGACAGCCGGACTATCAATGTCCGCCGGACTCCAAGACTACGAAGATACAAGATTGAAGACTCCGGCTCGTGTCCGGAAGGTACTTTACTTGGCGTGGAAGGCAAGCTTGGCGATACGGATACGTAGATCTCCTACTATTTTAACCGACTCTGTGTAACCCTAGCCCTCTCCGGTATCTATATAAACCGGAGGGCTTTAGTCCGTAGGACAACATACATTACAACAATCATACCATAGGCTAGCTTCTAGGGTTTAGCCTCCTTGATCTCGTGGTAGATCTACTCTTGTACTACCCATATCATCAATATTAATCAAGCAGGAGTAGGGTTTTACCTCCATCGAGAGGGCCCGAACCTGGGTAAAAAACATCGTGTCCCTTGTCTCCTGTTACCATCCGCCTAGACGCACAGTCCGGGACCCCCTACCCGAGATCCGCCGGTTTTGACACCGACACCATGGCACCCATGCAAAGGGTTCAGATTCTTAGAGATTACACACACACGTAGAGAGAGGAGTAGAGCTAGCCTTGCCCTTCTTCCTCCTCTAGCCGAACAGTTCAAGGAGCAACCTTGTAGCCACTTGTCGATCTAGTGATCATGCGTAGACCACGCAGAGCAGGACTAGGGGTGTTATCTGAAGGAAATATGCCCTAGAGGAAATAATAAAGTTATTATTTATTTTCTTATATCATGATAAATGTTTTTATTCATGCTAGAATTGTATTAACCGGAAACATAATACATGTGTGAATACATAGACAAACTGATTGTCACTAGTATGCCTCTACTTGACTAGCTCGTTCATCAAAGATGGTTATGTTTCCTAGCCATAGACATGAGTTGTCATTTGATTAACGGGATCACATCATTAGGAGAATGATGTGATTGACTTGACCCATTCCGTTAGCTTAGCATTCGATGGTTTAGTATGTTGCTATTGCTTTCTTCATGACTTATACATGTTCCTATGACTATGAGATTATGCAACTCCCGTTTATCGGAGGAACACTTTGTGTGCTACCAAACGTCACAACGTAATTGGGTTATTATAAAGGTGCTCTACAGGTGTCTCCGAAGGTACTTGTTGGGTTGGCGTATTTCGAGATTAGGATTTGCCACTCCGATTGTCGGAGAGGTATCTCTGGTCCCTCTCGGTAATGCACATCACTTGAGTGTTGCAAGCATTGCAACTAATGAATTAGTTGCGAGATGATGTATTACGTAATGAGTAAAGAGACTTTTCGGTAACGAAATTGAACTAAGTATTGAGATACCAACGATCGAATCTCGGGCAAGTAACATACCGATGACAAAGGGAACAACGTATGTTGTTATGCGGTCTGACCGATAAAGATCTTCATAGAATATGTGGGAGCCAATATGAGCATCCAGGTTCTGCTATTGGTTATTGACCGGAAACATGTTTCGGTCATGTCTACATTGTTCTCGAACCCGTAGGGTCCGCACGCTTAAGGTTTCGATGACAGTTATATTATGAGTTTATGAGTTTTGATGTACCGAAGGAGTTCGGAGTCCCGGATGAGATCGGGGACATGATGAGGAGTCTTGAAATGGTCGAGACGTAAAGACTCATATATTGGATGATATGGTTAGGCCAAGGGGTCAAGCCCATGAGGCTTTAGGTCGGTGCAAAAGGAGTTTTGCGGAGGCTAGGGGGCCAAACGCCGGGACCCTGGCGTCTGGCCCTGGGCCAGACGCCGAGGCCCATGGCGTCTGGGCCAGACGCCAAGGATTGTGGCGTTTGGTCCTGGAGTCTAAGTGGGACTCTTGCCTTTTGGGCAAAACCGACTTTGAGGAGGCTTTTGCTCCAAGTTTCGACCCCGGGGCTCAACATATAAATAGAGGGGCAGGGCTAGCACCAAAGACACAACAATTGATCCCTTGGATCTCTTAGCCGTGTGCGGTGCCCCCCTCCACCATAGTCCACCTCGATAATATCGTAGCGGTGCTTAGGTGAAGCCCTGCGACGGTAGAACATCAAGATCGTCACCACGCCGTCGTGCTGACGGAACTCTCCCTCGACACTCGGCTGGATCGGAGTTCGAGGGACGTCATCGAGCTGAACGTGTGCTAGAACTCGGAGGTGCCGTAGTTTCGATGCTTGATCGGTCGGGCCGTGAAGACGTACGACTACATCAACCGCGTTGTGCTAACGCTTCCGCTTATGGTCTACAAGGGTATGTAGACAACACTCTGCCCTCTCGTTGCTATGCATCACCATGATCTTGCGTGTGCGTAGGAATTTTTTGAAATTAGTATGTTCCCCAACATTATCTCCTAGGAGAGGCCCGAACCTGGGTAAGATGCGTCGGCGTGCATGTTTATGCCTTATCCCGTTTCCAGGCACCGGTGATGTCTTACTAGCTCAAGTTATGATTAGCCATACTTTGGCATATGTCGCACCAACCACCCGACAATTCTTCAATATTGGTAAGACCAAGCACATCACATAAAGATTTCGGAATTGTAGAAACACTAGCACACAAGTCACACAAAGAAAAACACTCATAACTTTTAATCTTGACTTTGATAGTAGGTTCCACTCATCATGCAATTTCCTAGGAATCGAAACTTCTAATTTCAACTTTTCATCAAAAGCTTTCATCATAGCATCAGCAATATGTTCAGTAAAAGCTTTATTTTGTTCATAAGCATGGGGTGAATTTACCATGGATTGCAACAAAGAAATACAATCAACCAAAGAGCAACTATCATATTTAAAGTATTTGTAATCCAAAATAGTGGGTACATCACTAGTTAAAGTCTTGACCTATTCAAACCCACTTTTATCAATATTTTGAACAAGATTTTCACCCTCTGAATCATAGGGCGCCTTCTAGCTAAAGTTGACTCTTCTCCAGTCCCTTTTTCATCAACCTTAAATTTACTAAACAAAGAATCAATAGAATAAACACCAATCATTTTAAGATCTTCATCACTTTTATGATAGTAATCACTAGAAAATGCTCTTTCTAAAAATCTCTTTTAGCTCTAAGCATAGCGGTTCTTTTCTTACTTTCATACATAGAAAGATAAAGAGCTTTAATTGATTCTTCAAATTTAGGAACAAAATTTTTTCATCTTGAGAGTTTCTACATCATGAGAAATTCTATCAACACTTCTAGACAAATCATCAATTTTATTCATCTTTTCTTCTATCGAAGTGTTGAAAGCTTTTTGCGTATTGATAAATTCTTTAATATTGCTCTCAGGATCAGAGGTGTTTCTATTATTATTATAGGTTGGATTACCATAGGAATTACCATAGTTATTAGAGGAATTACTAGGAAAAGGCCTAGGATTAGAATTACCTCTATAAGCATTGTTACTGAAATTGTTTCTTGAGACAAAATTCACATCTATGGCATCACTCTTTTGCTCAATCAAAGTAGAGAAAGGCACATCACTAAAATCAATAGGAGCACTTTTATTAGCAACCAACTTCATAAGAGCATCAACTTTTTCACTCAAAGAATTTATTTCTTCTACCGAATTTACTTTTTTACTAGTAGGAGCTCTTTCGGTATGCCATTGTGAGTAATTTTCCATAATGTTGTCTAGCAATTTAGTAGCTTCACCCAAAGTAATTTACATAAAAGTACCCCCCACGGAGGAATCTAAAAGATTACGAGAAACAAAATTCAATCCCGCATAAAAAATTTGTATGACCATCCAAAGATTTGACCCATGAGTTTGGCAATTCCTTAGCATCAATTTCATCCTTTCCCAAGACTGTGCAACATGCTCGTGTTCAAGTTGCTTGAAATTCATGATCTGGTTTCTAAGGGAAATAATTTGTGCGGGCGGAAAATACTTAGTAATAAAATCATCCTTGCACTTGTTCCAAAAACCAAATTTTTGCGTGATCTCGCAAAGAAAACGGAAATAATTTCAACTTCACAAGATCATTGTCCACATCTTTTTTCTTTTGCATATCGCATAATTCCACAAATGTGTTAAGATGGGACGCGGCATCCTCATTAGGAGTACCGGCAAATTGACATTTCATGACAAGATTCAGCAAAGCAGTATTAATATCACAAGACTCTAGTGGCGGGAGGAGCAATCGGAGTGCTAATAAAATCATTGTTGTTGGTATTTGAGAAATCACACAACTTGGTGTTCTCTTGAGTCATGATTACTTCACAACAAGATTGCACTCAAAAACAGATCTGACGAGAAAACGGCGAACGAAAAAGAGGGCAAATAAAATGGCAAACTTTTGTGAGGTGAGGGAGAGGAAAACGAGAGGCAAATGGCAAATAATGTAAATTGCAAGGAGATGAGATTTATGATTAGGAACCTGGTTGATGTTGAAGATCCTCCCCAGCAACAGCGCTAGAAATTCCTTTTGATATTTGCTAGAACTACATCGGTATTTCCCCAAAGAGGAAGGGGTGATGTAGTATAGAGACGGTAGGTATTTCCCTCAGTGATGAGACCAAGGTTATCGAACCAGTAGGAGAACCTCCTCACACCACGTAAACAACACCTGCACACAAATAACAAATACTCGCAACCGGATGTGTTAAAGGGGTTGTCAATCCCTTTCAGGTACGGCGCCTCAAGATAGGCAAATATCGTGAGGTAAAAGTGGTAGATAGGATAAATAGATGACGGAACAAATAAATTGCAGCAATGTATTTTTGTATTTTTGGTTTAATAGATCTGAAAATAAATGCAAAGGAAAATAGATCGCAAAGGCAAATATGATGTAAAGAGATCCGTAGGTTTCACTAGTGGCTTCTCTTGAAAAAATAGCAAACGGTGGAAAAACAATTACTGTTGGGCAATTGATAGAACTTCAAATAATCATGATGACATCCAGGCAATGATCGTTATATAGGCATCACGTCCAAGATTAGTAGACCGACTCCTGCCTGCATCTACTACTATTACTCCACATCGACCGCTATCCAGCATGCATCTAGTATGTTTAGTTCATGGAGAAATGGAGTAATGCAATAAGAGCAATGACATGATGTAGACAAGATCTATCTATATGGAGATAGACCCCATCGTTTTACCCTCTCTTTTTTAGAGTAAGCATAAGCTTTATTACGCAACCGCTGGGCCTAAGTCTCCCATTACAGCATCAGCTACAATAGCTGGTACATCAACATCTGATACAAGAACCTCTCCACTTGGGAGGGAAAGACCTAGTTTAGCTAGGTGATGAGCCGACATATTTGCATCTCTCCTACAGTGGAGTACTTCACACAATGCAAACCATAGGTTCATCTGAAGCTTCATATCCTCAATCAAGTGCGCCTGCATTGAGAAATCTAGCCCTCTCTTATTGAGTGCTTGTTCCACCAGAAGCGCATCAGTCTCGATGATCAGGTGCAACACGCCGAGCTCAGCAGCAACATCCAATGCCTTTTCAACCGCTAGGAGTTCAGCGCCAAACGCATCTGCCACATGGTCATTTCGTCCTGCTCAAGCCGCCACCACTATCCCATCGCTGTTGCGGACCATCACCCCCCATGCACCCAGCTACGACCCGGGGTGTGTGCGCCGTCCATGTTGATTTTGAGCACATCGGCTGGCGGCGGAGACCACCGTTGGGGAACTACATGCACTTTGGCACATTTGCTGAAATAACCCTGGTATTCCTCAGTCGTACATGCAGCTCTACAGGCAAATTGGCCATGATCCATGGGCTTCTCTCCGTGTCTCGCTTTGTTCCTCTGCGTCCACCATTGCCACCACATCAAGACAATCAGCATGCGCTCCTTCTCCGGAATCTGCCACAATGTGTCCAGGGTTGCCCCCACAGAATCGCACACGCTCAATCGCTGCTGCACGTGCTCAAGGCCAAGTGCATGCCACACCTGCTTGATTTCCTGGCACTCCACGAAGAGATGCTTGCTGGATTCGTTCCGCGAGTTGCATAGAAAACATTTGTGGTCTTCGATGGTCACGCCCCTCCTGCACAGGATATCCTTGGTTGCTAGTGTGTTGTGTGCCATCCTCCAGATAAAATGTTTGAGTTTCCCCGGGCAAGGCATACGCCAAATCCTCTTCCACTTGTCTTGTCCTCCATCGTTCAGGTTGCCAGGCTCGATTTGTGGCGCCCCACCATCTCCCCCCGCTGCTTCCGAGATTGCTCTCTTCAGCTTATATGCCTATCGAACCGAGAAGAGCCCTTTGGGATGAAAATGTCAGGCCATGAAGTCCACAACGCCATCCCGTAAGGGCATTTGGACTCTGCGTCCTCCTCCCAAAAAGTGTCATGAACTAGCTCAACATCCCAAACACCCGTAGCGGGGTCAATGAGCTCTGAAACTCTGGTTAGCAAACTAACTCCCCTTGGTGTGATAACCTTGCGTGACCAAGCTCTCGGGATCCATGGATCATCCCAGATCCTTATGCTCTCCTCATCGCCCACTTGCCATATGACACCTTGGTTAACCAACTCAATGCTATGGGAGATACTTCGCCACGCATAGGGCATGTTTGCATTCACCCCCGCCTCCAGAACAGAGCTGTTTGGGTAGTATTTGGCCTTCATGAGCTGCGCACAAAGGCTGTCGGGTTCTTGGGCTAGTCTCCAGACTTGGCGGGCAAGCATGGCAATGTTGAAATCGTGAATGTCCCGAAAGCCGAGACCACCCGCCCTTTTGACCGGGTAAGTTCCTGCCAACCCATCCAATGAATTTTGTTCTCATCGTCCTGCTGGCTCCACCAATACCTGGCAATCATGGCGTAGAGAGAGTCTTGGTCAAGTCAAGTAGAAAACCGACATGGCAAAGGTAGGGATGGCCTGCGCCACTCCCTTCACCAGGATCTCCTCACAGAGGGTCTTGGTCAAGTAGAAAACCGACATGGCAAAGGTAGGGATGGCCTGCGCCACTCCCTTCACCAGGATCTCCTTGCCCTGCCTAGAGAGAGTTCACTCATTGGAGCCTTGCATTCTGGTCCAAATAGAATCGTTGATGTAAGCAAAAGCTTTCTTCTTGGAGCGTCTGATATACACTGGTAATCCCAGGTATTTCTCGTTGTATGCCTCACTAGCTATATCAAGAATGGCCTTGACCGCATCTTTGGACTGTGTTCGACAATTTTTGCTGAACATGATCGCCGATTTCTCGTGGTTGATGCACTGTCCGGAGCAATGTTCATACACTGCCAAAATCCTACGCAGTTCCTCCTCTTCATTTGGTTTTGCTTTCATTAGTAACACCGAGTCATCAGCAAAAAAGAGGTGCTAGATAGCGGGCGCTCCTGGACAAATTTGAAGGCCACTGAACACCCCCCTCCTCTGAGCATCATTGAGCAAGGCTGACAACCCCTCGGCGCAAATCATGAAAAGGTACGGCGATATGTCCACTTTCACCGCAGCAAACTCCTCCTTGCCCCATGTTTATTCATCAGGTAGTGTGAAATCTCATAGGCCATCAAAATGTTGTCTGTGATCAGACGCCCCGGCACAAACACACTCTGATTACCTGATATTATCTGTGGCAGAACAATCTTGAGGCGATTTGCAAGAACCTTAGAGATGATCTTATACAAGACATTACAAAGACTGATGGGCTGCAAATCCTTTATTCTCGAGGGTTTTTTGACCTTTGGTATTAGAACCACCGTTGTATCATTCCACCCTTGCGGTAGCTCGCCCCCCTTCAAAACCTTCATCACCTTCTCTGCAATGTTCCTGCCCATGAGATGCCAATATTTCTTAAAGACAACAGTCGACATGCCGTCCGGGCCCGGAGCTTTAAGGTGCCCGATGTGATCCAGGGTCGCCTTGATCTCCATGTCAGTGAACTCGGCTGTAAGGCACTCGTTCATAGCCCGAGTAACCTTAGTTGGGACGGACCGAAGGAGATCATCATAATTGTTATTGCCATTTGAGGTAAACAAGCCCTGAAAATAAGACTGAGCATAATTAGTTAGATCTCGCCTTTCCTCCAGCACTACAACATCCTCCCTCGTGAGCCGCCTGATACGGTTGGCTTTCCTCCTCGCCAAGGCATAGAGGAAGAAGAACTTCGTATTTCTATCCCCTTCCTTCAGCCACCATACGTGAGCACACTGTCTCCATTTTATGTCTACCACTTCCTCAAGAGGATCCACCAAGCAGCGCACGCGTACTTCTTCCGCAACCTTCTCCGGTGTAATATCTCTCTTCCTACACTCCTCCAGCGCTCTCTTCGCTTCCTTTAACTTCCTCTCCGTATCACCCAGCACCGTTCTGCTCCACCTCGTTAGGTCGGCTGCCACGCCCTCCAACGTTTTATCCTTAGTAGCAACGATACATACGTGTCGTTTCCCCTTCTGTCACTGGGATCAAGCACCGTAAGATCGTACCCATTACAAAGCACCTCTTCCCATTGCAATATAAATAGATCAGGTTGGCCAAACAAAACTCAAATATCGGAGAAGAAATGCAAGGCTATAAGCAATCATTTATATAAGAGATCAAAGAAGACTCAAATAACTTTCATGGATAAAAACATAGATCTGATCATAAACTCAAAGTTCATCAGATCCCAACAAACACACCGCAAAAAATCTTACATCATATGGATCTCCAAGATACCATTGTATTGATAATCAAGAGAGAGGGGGAGAGAGAGGAAGCCATCTAGCTACTAACTACGGACCCGTAGGTCTACAAAGAACTACCCACGCATCATCGGAGAGGCACCAATGGAAGTGGTGAACCCCTCCGTAATGGTGTCTAGATTGGATCTGGTGGTTCTGTACTCTGCGGCGGCTGGAATTGATTTTCGTCGACTCCCCTAGGGTTTCTGGAATATTGGGGTATTTATTGAGCAGAGAGGCGGTTCAGGGGGCGCCCGAGGTGGGCACAACCCACCAAGGCGCGCCTAGGCCTCCTGGCGCGCCCTGGTGGGTCCTGCCCTCCTCAAGGCACCCCCAGGTGCAACGTTGGCCCACTGGATGTCATCTGGCCCAAAAAAAATTGTCAAAAAGTTTCGCTGCGTTTGGACTATGTTTGATATTGATTCCCTGCGATGTAAAAAACATGCAGAAAAAAACAACTGGCACTGGGTACTATGTTAATAGGTTAGTACCAAAAAATAATATAAAATTACTATAAAATGGTTGTAAAACATCCAAGAATGATAATATAACAGCATGAAACAATAAAAAATTACAAATACGTTGGAGACGTATCAAGCCCTGCAGTCGAAGGTGATGGCTCTCAAGGCGATGGAGGTCGACATGGAGTTGACTGCGAATAAGAATGCCCAAACTATGCGGAAGATGGCGGTTGTACCATGATGACTATCACCTTGTCACGTGATGCTTTTTATTACGTGGGCACATCAACTTCAAGTTTAGGCTAGTCATAGTGGGAGTAACTTAGCTAGTAACATAGAGCATTTCAAAAAAAATTGCTTATGTGGCAAGTAGTTTTTTGTAGGAAACTGTCGATCTATTTATTTGTAATGATGGTAGTATAACAAACACCAGAAATAATAAAAATTACATCCAGATTTATGGACCACCTAGCGAAGACTACAAGCACCGAAGGGAGCCGAAGGCGCTTCACCGCTATCTACCCTCCCTCGTCGGAGCCGGGCACAACTTGTTGTAGTAGACAGTCGGAAAGTCATCGTGCTAAGGCCCCATAGGACCAACACACGAGAACAACAACCGCCGCCGATGAAGAGAAGTTTAGATCGAAAGGATCCAATCTGAAGACACATGAACAAAGACGAACAAGACCGGATTGGAGTGAATCAAGCAAAGACAACCACCGACGAATCCCGCAAGATCCGTCGGAGACACACCTCCACAAGCCGTCCGAGGATGCTAGAAACACCATGGAACGGGGGCTAGACCGGGCGAACCTTATTCCATCTTCAAGAAGCCACCGTCGTAGCGTCTTCTTGAGCAGAACACAAAACCTAACAAAACTAAAGAAGCACATGTTAATGGAGCCCTCGCGCTGGCAAGGACTAGGATCCACTGCGCACCCATGGCCCTCAGGCCACATGAGACGCGGGAGATCGGCACCGCCGCCGACAGGAGGCAGAAACCCTAGCCGTCTTTCCTTGAAGGAGAGAGATGCTCATGGTAACACAATATGTTACTACTACTTTCGTCCTGGTTTATTGGTCCTCTCTATATTTTGTGCCAAATTTTGACTAAAATATTTAACTAACAAAATATTAATGCATGTCATTAAAAAATTATCATTGGTCAAAATTTGGCACAAAATATTATGAGGACCAGTAAACTAGGACGAAGGTAGTATAACATAGCACTTTTCAAGAGAAGATAAGTCTACAATAAAAAATAAACTAAAAGAAGGAATAACAGTAATTTCAAAGTAAAATATTGTACCCTGGTCATAAGCATTGTAGATTCACCCATGCTTCTTAGTTATTGCATGTTCTTGTAAACATTAAATTTCAGAGTACTAGTTTTTATTTTTCTAGTAATAAAGAAAGTTGAAAAAGAAGAAAATCATAGTTATCTTACAGCCGCAGTACATAGGCCATGACATAAGAAGTCATGCATGGATCGTCGGTGCTATCTAGTATATCCGGAGTTGTCACAGAAGGAGGCCTCACTAGCATATCTCTCTTGCGGCAAAATTCCTTTTGTGATCTTGCTTTTCACGTCCAAATTATGCATCGCTTAGGTACCAAGATAATATCAGTTATATCCCGCCTATGCAACGACATAACATCAAACACCTAGCAAGGCACTAGGACGCGGAAATTAAGAAAGTCGATGCGGCCGATCACAGCAGCAAACAAAGCAACAATACCGTCCACCGTCCTCTACAAGAAAAGTTCTTCAAAAGCAACGTCTTTAAAAAGGAAATGCCGTACAAGCGTCGTCTTTGTCGGATCAAACCATTGAATGTCTGATCTATATAAGAGCTCTGCACAACTATTGAATGGCCGCACTAGCATATCTCTCAACAACAACAACAACAACAACAACAACAACAAAGCCTTTAGTCCCAAGCAAGTTGGGGTAGGCCAGAGGTGAAACCCATAAGATCTCGCAACCAACTCATGGCTCTGGCACATGGATAGCAAGCTTCCATGCACCCCTGTCCATAGCTAGCTCTTCGGTGATACCCCAATCCTTCAGGTCTCTCTTAACGGACTCCTCCCATGTCAAATTCGGTCTACCCCGCCCTCTCTTGACATTCTCCGCACGCTTTAGCCATCCGCTATGCACTGGAGCTTCTGGAGGCCTGCGCTGGATATGCCCAAACCATCTCAGACGATGTTGGACAAGCTTCTCTTCAATTGGTGCTACCCCAACTCTATCTCGTATATCATCATTCCGGACTCGATCCTTCCTCGTGTGGCCACACATCCATCTCAACATACGCATCTCCGCCACACCTAACTGTTGAACATGTTGCCTTTTAGTCGGCCAACACTCAGCGCCATACAACATTGCGGGTCGAACCGCCGTCCTGTAGAACTTGCCTTTTAGCTTTTGTGGCACTCTCTTGTCACAGAGAATGCCAGAAGCTTGGCGCCACTTCATCCATCCGGCTTTGATCCGATGGTTCACATCTTCATCAATACCCCCATCCTCCTGCAGCATTGACCCCAAATACCGAAAGGTGTCCTTCCGAGGTACCACCTGACCATCAAGGCTAACCTCCTCCTCCTCACACCTAGTAGTACTGAAACCGCACATCATGTACTCGGTTTTAGTCCTACTAAGGCTAAACCCTTTCGATTCCAAGGTTTGTCTCCATATCTCTAACTTCCTATTTAGCCCCGCCCGACTATCGTCAACTAGCACCACGTCATCCGCAAAGAGCATACACCATGGGATATCTCCTTGTATATCCCTTGTGACCTCATCCATCACCAATGCAAAAAGATGAGGGCTCAAAGCTGACCCCTGATGCAGTCCTATCTTAATCGGGAAGTCATCAGTGTCGACATCACTTGTTCGAACACTTGTCATAACATTATCGTACATGTCCTTGATGAGGGTAATGTACTTTGCTGGGACTTTGTGTTTCTCCAAGGCCCACCACATGACATTCCGCGGTATCTTATCATAGGCCTTCTCCAAGTCAATGAACACCATATGCAAGTCCTTCTTTTGCTCCCTATATCTCTCCATAAGCTGTCGTACCAAGAAAATGGCTTCCATGGTCGACCTCCCATGCATGAAACCAAACTGGTTTTTGGTCACGCTTGTCATTCTTCTTAAGCGGTGCTCAATGACTCTCTCCCATAGCTTCATTGTATGGCTCATCAGCTTAATTCCACGGTAATTAGTACAACTCTAAACATCCCCCTTGTTCTTGAAGATTGGTACTAATATACCCCGTCTCCATTCTTCTGGCATCTTGTTTGCCCGAAAAATGAGATTGAAAAGCCTGGTTAGCCATACTATCGCTATGTCCCCGAGACCTTTCCACACCTCAATGGGGATACAATCCGGGCCCATCGCCTTGCCTCCCTTCATCCTTTTTAAAGCCTCCTTGACCTCAGACTCCTGGATTCGACGCACAAAACGCATGCTGGTCTCATCAAAAGAGTCGTCCAGTTCAATGGTAGAGCTTTCATTATCCCCATTGAACAGCTTGTCGAAGTACTCCCGCCATCTATGCTTAATCTCCTCGTCCTTCACCAAGAGTTGGCCTGCTCCGTCCTTGATGCATTTGACTTGGCCAATATCCCTCGTCTTCCTCTCTCGGATCTTGGCCATCTTATAGATGTCCCTTTCGCCTTCCTTCGTGCCTAACCGTTGGTAGAGGTCCTCATACGCCCGACCCCTTGCTTCACCAGCAGCTCGCTTTGCGGCCTTCTTCGCCATCTTGTACTTCTCTATGTTGTGTGCACTCCTATCCAGGTATAGGCATCTAAAGCAATCTTTCTTCTCTTTAATCGCCTTCTGGACATCATCATTCCACCACCAGGTATCCTTATCTTCGCTTCTCCTTCACCTAGACACTCCAAACTCCTCTGAGGCCACCTTACGAATGCAAGTCGCCATCTTCATCCACACATTGTCCGCATCCCCTCCTTCCTCCCAAGGGCCCTCCTTAATGACCCTCTCCTTGAACGCCTGAGCTACCTCCCCCTTGAGCTTCCACCACTTCGTTCTAGCGACTTTAGCCCGCTTATCCCGCTGGACACGAATCCGAAAGCGGAAGTCAGCAACCACCAGCTTATGCTGGGGTACAACACTCTCTCCAGGTATCACCTTACAGTCTAGGCACGCACGCCTATGTTCCCTTCTCGAGAGGATGAAATCAATCTGGCTAGAGTGTTGGCCACTACTAAAAGTCACCAGATGTGATTCTCTCTTTCTAAAGAGGGTGTTGGCTACAATCATGTTGTAGGCTAGAGCAAAGCTTAAGACATCTTCTCCTTCTTGATTCCTGATGCCATAGCCAAAGCCCCCATGCGCCCCTTCAAAACCTGTGTTAGACATACCCTTCCTTGCCACACACAAATTCTGCGTTGCTTGGGTGCAAAATATTGGATTCGGCTGCGCAAAATGCACACCTGCTGCTAAATTGGCACAACAGCTTTTCTGTTGAGATGAAAAGAATAGAGAAAGACCAAGAGAGAATTAGCCATGATGTTGCATAATAATATATACAGATACTAAGTATCGAACAAACACAATTAGTTGGCAAGAGGCTGAGATGGTTGCAAATATAGATTTAGGTAGTACCTAAGATGATGCATGTTTCAACGGCTAGTTTGTGGGAGTGTCTGTCAAAATATAGCTCAGCAAAGAACTGATGCCTCTCGGTGGCATCCCTCAGGCGGCGAGCTGAGAAGGCGAGGTGGTACTAGAAAGCTCCCCTGAAACCAACGCAGGCAGCCTTCATCTCTGTGGTCGACTGGTCAGGATACTCAAACTCGGCGCCCTACATCATATCAATCGGTCTCAACCATAAGTATTAAGCACAACCGAGACCAATGCATAGCGAAGAAGAAGGAGAATAGAATGCTTGTGTATCTCGTACCTTGTTGTTGGAGTTGTAATGTTTGATTGCACGGTGTACAAGCGTACGAATACGGCTGGCGACGATCTCTCTGTCACCAATCAAATAAACAAAAGTACATCAAATCAAATAAATAAAAATAATGGATGGTTCTTCTAGCTAATTTAAATATCCCTCATAAAATTAAATATAGATTCTATGCAATTCAACAAAGGCGTGTAAGAAATTAATCGAGTAGGAAAATACATACTCTCGTGTGTAGCGGGGAAGGCCACTGCTGGATCTATCATCGACGTATCGTTGAATGGCAGCCAGCGCCTCTTTTGACATAGGCCGGGCGATGTGTTCTTGTGGTTCCGGGAGAGGGCGGCTGTAATCATACTCGCCGCCGGCGGCTGTGCCAGGGGAAGAGAACAAAGATCCCATCGATCGATCGATCCTGGTATGTGTGGTCTGTGCGTCTAGCAGACGGCGCAACTTAAATCTAAATAGCCGGCCGGATTTCTCGGTATGGTAGCCGGTAAATCGATCAGGATTTGGAGACGGAGACGTGTCTATTTCGTTACGTGAAACTATATTTATGGATTGGAGATGGAGACGGAGTCACCCGATAGATTTTCGGAATTGATAAGTGCCGAACGTACTGTGTTCTAGCAAATTACCCCGAACGTCCTGTTTACCGTTGGATCTACTCCCTCCGTTCCTAAATATTTATCCTTTTAGAGATTTCAAATGGACTACCCCATATGCATGTATATAAACATATTTTAGAGTGTAGGTTCACTCATTTTGCTCTGTATGCAGTCACTTATTGAAATCACTAGAAAGACAACGGAGGGAGTAAACACGAATATTAAATCAGAGCACCGAAGCCACGTCAAATCATTCGGGAGAAAACAGAGTCGTCCCGAACGAACCCATCCACTCCTCTTCGCTCAATCCTCTTCTCTATCCCATCACTAACTCTCCCTTATCCTCTTGTTCCTATCGGACACACCGCGCGAATCCTTCCTCTTGTCCCCGTCGGTTGTTCCCCGGTGTTTGGCTGGCCCTATTCCCAGCGGCGGTAGCATACAATTTGGACCCGACAAGGGGCCGCCATGGAGGTAGTCACAGCGGCGAGCGATGGCTGCTCACGACGGTCGGCAGCGCTTCTTTTATCCCCGTGCGAGGAGAGGAGGAGCTACATCGCCGTCGTGCGGCGGTGTTCCCTTCGTCTCCGTGTGAGGGGAGGAGGAGCTACATCGCCGTCATGAGGCGGTGTTCCCCTTCGTCGTCGTGCGAGAGGAGCACCCTTCGGCTCCGGCGCGATCCAAGAAACAGAAGCCATGGTGGGGTTGCAGCGGCTCGTGGCGCCTACTCGCGACGTCCGGGCCGACCTGCTGTTGAAATTTGGGATAGGCTTTAGGCCCATGGAGCAATTTCTAAAAATCTCTAAGGTCCCATGTGGGTTATATGGCTGGTGGAGGTGTAGTGGGAAGTTTAGTCCCACCCCGCTAGTGGAGAAAGAGTTGGACCTCTTTATAAGGGATTCTCTTCTACATGCTATTGGAGCTTGAGAATAGAAAAGGCCCTCGCGCACTCCTCCTCCGCCGCCCGCCATGCCACGCCACGCCACGCCACGCCAATGGAAGCAGAATTAACATCATTAGACACATCTGGTGTCGAAGCTGACAATCAGACTGTCATCACCTGTTCAAAGGACAACATGAAGTCCAACAAACACATAAGAATAACATTAAAAGTTGTCAGAAAATTAAGAAACTCCAGAGCGATAGCGTTGGACTACGTCCATACGGCTAAGAATCTGGCGGATCCCTTTACAGAAGGGCTATCACATGTTGTGATAGATAGTGCATCTGGGGAGATGGGTATGAGACCCACATGAGTTGCCATTGGTGGTAACCCAACCTATGTGATCGGAGATCCTGTGAAGTAGGACCTGGGAAAACAAGCCAGTGATGAACTGAGGAGAGTAACTACACTAACCCACTCCGTTGGAGATGCAATACTATCGATACTGTCTGGTAGGATGACTACTGTCTTAATGTGCTCCAAAGCTTATGTAAGCAAGATGCTATCGTACAGAGCGATCTTTGGAGGAACACACCTATGTGAGCCCGACTGCTGGTCACAGTCTATGAGATTGGGGTGATCTCTAGTAAGCTCATGAATAGGCCAGGAGTGTGACTTATATGCTCCACCCGAGGGGTAAGCCTTCGGCAGCCTAGTACTAGTAAGACACGTGGTGAAGCTTCTTTACGCCAAACTGACAATTCAAGGTATAGTCCATTGTTCAGTTGTGAAGGAGTGTAGCTACTTGCTCTAGGTGAAGCTCAACCTTAACAGGTCTTCACTGAAACACTAGTATATTGAAACAACAATTGGAACACAGGACACTATGGGCCCTCGAGATCTTGTGGGGGATTGTTGAAATTTGGGATGGGCCTTAGGCCCATAGAGCAATTTCTGAAAATCTCTAAGGGCCCATGTGGGTTATATGGATGGTGGAGGTGTAGTGGAAAGTTTAGTCCCACCCCGCTAGTGGAAAAGGAGTTGGACCTCTTTATAAGGGGTTCTCTTCTACATGCTGGAGCTTGAGAATAGAAGAGGCCCTCGTGCACTCCTCCTCCGCCGCCCACCTCGCCACGCCTCGTCACGCCGCGCCGCAGGTTGCAGGAATGAGCCGAGCCGAGCTCACACCTATGCGCTTATTTTTGCCAGTCACTAACAAAGAGTTTTCTGATAGCTGGGCCACAATCTGAGATGTCAGATCGTGGGCTGTCACGGACTCGGACATGGGTCGAGCCCACGTCTCTCCACGCGGCTGCACGCCTAACCCTAGCCGCAACGAACATTTCACATCTGCTCCCAGGCGAACCGCCCACGTCGTTCCTTTGCTGCTGCTGCCGCCGGTGACTCCATCCCGTCCGCCGCGTACATGGTCGATGGGAGAGCAGGTCTCCAAAACCCCGTCTCTCCGGTTCCTGTATGGGAGAGAGGCGAATAGGTTTTTGGGAAGTGACTACGCGGCTGCTCGCCTCCGATCCACTACTTCCTCTACGCCCATGTCGTCTTCGTCATCACCATGTCCACCGACACCGAACGTGCCACCGCCGAGAAGACGGAGGCCGACAAAAAGGCCGCCGAGGATGCCACTGCTACTGTCACTGCCGCCGTGGCTTCTGCGTGGCCTACTAGAGGGTATAACATGTTTATCCCACTCCTGTTTATTTTTGTATTAGTAGTACTAGTATTTTGTGTAGATTTGTCTACTATTTGCTTAGTACGTGCATGTTTAGATGAGAGTTAGTATGTCGTCAATGCAGTCAATGAGATGTTAGTGATTTATGATACGTCTCCAACGTATCTATAATTTTTGATTGTTCCATGCTATGATATTACCCTTTTTGGATGTCTATGGGCTTTATTTTACACATTTATATCATTTTTTGGGACTAACCTACTAACCGGAGGCCCAGCCCGTATTGCTGTTTTTTTTGCCTATTTCAGTATTTCGAAGAAAAGGAATATCAAACGGAGTCCAAACGGAATGAAACCTTCGGGAGCGTGATTTTTGGAACGAACGTGATCCAGAGGACTTGGAGTGCAAGTCAAGAAGCAGCCAAGGCGGCCACGAGGGTGGGGGCGCGCCCACCCCTACAGGGCACACCCCCTATCTCGTGGGCCCCTCAGGCGGCCACTGTCGGTGTCAAAACCAGCGGATCTCGGGTAGGGGGTCCCGAACTGTGCATCTAAGGCTAATGGTAATAGGAGGTAGGGGACACGATGTTTTACCCAGGTTCGGGCCCTCTCGATGGAGGTAATACCCTACTTCCTGCTTGATTGATCTTGATGATATGAGTATTACAAGAGTTGATCTACGACGAGATCGTAGAGGCTAAACCCTCGAAGCTAGCCTATGATTATGATTATTGTTGTCCTACGGACTAAACCCTCCGGTTTATATAGACACCGGAGGGGGCTAGGATTACACAGAGTCGGTTATAGAGAAGGAAATCTACATATCCGAATATCCAAGCTTGCCTTCCACGCAAAGGAGAGTCCCATCCGGACACGGGACGAAGTCTTCAGTCTTGTATCTTCATAGTCCAACAGTCCGGCCAAAGTATATAGTCCGGCTGTCCGAGGACCCCTTAATCCAGGACTCCCTCAGTAGCCCCTAAACCAGGCATCAATGACGATGAGTCCGGCGCGCACATTGTCTTCGGCATTGCAAGGCGGGTTCCTTCTCCGAATACTTCGTAAAAGATTTAGAACACAAGGATCGTGTCCGGCTCTGCAAAACAAGTTCCACATACCACCGTAGAGAGTATAATATTCCACAAATCTAATCTGCTGATGGCTTTTTATAGCATGACGTCACGCCATGGCCGGTCGAACCGTTTTCATAACCTACCGACGCACATATCGCGAGGCGGTTTTATCGGCACGTCTTGTCGAAGCAGAGATCATGTCCCCCCATTGTGGGATTCTCATTAATACAGGTGCGGGTAACCCAACCGTGCCATCAATCGTGGCGCTTGGAGGAATAAGCGTTTTTAGTGGGCAAGTGGGTAGTAGCAGGATCTTTGCTGCCTTTATAAGGGGATAAGAACCTTCCCTTTCACCCACGCCCTTCTCTACTCATCCATTCCTTTTCGCTCGAGCCCTAGTGCCCAAGCGCTCCTCTTCTCCGCCCAAAAAGGCTTCCCGAAGATGTCTGGATCTGGAGAAGGAGGCAAGTGGATGGCTTCTATCGTCCAGGGGAAGGATATCAAAAAGCTTCGGGGGGCCGGGTATCTGGCCAAGAGAATTAGCCACCGTCTTCCGATGGCGGGACAGATTGTCCCCACCCCGGAACCCCACGAGAGGGTAGTATTTCTCCCTCATTTTGTCCGTGGGCTAGGGTTTCCCCTCCACCCATTCGTTCGCGGCATCATGTACTACTATGGGATTGATTTCCATGACCTATCCCCAAATTCCTTCCTCAACATCTCGACATTCATAGTCGTGTGCGAGGCCTTTTTCCGCATCCCGCCGCACTTCAACTTATGGCTAAAGGTTTTTAATGTAAAGCCCATGGTAGTGAGCGGCGAGCATGCCGAATGCGGAGGCGCCATGGTGAGCAGGATGCCTAACGTTACATGGCTGACAAGGACTTTCAATGATTCCGTCAAGTAGTGGCAGCAGCAGTGGTTCTACATCACCGAGCCTCGTGGCAAGGAGTGGACCGCCGTTCCGGAGTTCAGATCATGTGCCCCCTGCGACTTACGTCCTGGCACAAGAAGGGCCTGAACTGGGCTTCGTCTGACGAGCTATCAGAGCCCCAGACGTGCATTCAAGACATGGAAGACAAGAGCGTCAAGCTCGTCAATGTAGTCCAGGTGATGTTGGTTCGCCGGATTCTACCATGTCAACACCGAGCTTGCAATCTATGGGAGTTCGACCCAGCCAAGCACCAGACCCTGCTAGAGCTCTTTGGCTCTATGCACAAGGACATCTGGAAGGTGCTTTTCAAGTCCGGCAAACCGTGGACGGACTCCACTGAGGACAGTGGGTACCAACTGTCCCGCCCCGCAAGTTTGGTAAGCAACTGAATGTTTGACAACTCATGTGTTCTATCCGTACATCCTCAGGAAAATACTTAACGTGTTTCCTATCATTTTCCTAGGGTTGGGCGAAGAAGGCAGGGCGGATCTACTGTCCAGCCCCTCTGCCAGAAGAACCGGCCGGCCCACTTCTGATGAAGATGCTGGTCCTGGCGCCATATAAGGCGCCGAAGAAGAAGACCAAAAAGGAGGCCAAGAAGACCAGGGGCGGCCTTCGTCGCCGTGGTGCCCCAGACGCAAATTCTGAAGACTCCAATGCCCATTCTTCCTCCGAAGAGGACGAGGAGGAGGACGACGAATCCCCCGTAGGGGGAAAGAAGAAAAGAACGGCCTCCAACTCCTTGGAGGCCGATTTGCCTAAGAGGGGAAAAACTCTGCTTCAAGAGGAGTCCACCGACGTTGCCGATAGCAGCCCGGAGTGGGATCCCAGGGCCGAGCCCCTGGTGAACTCGTAAGTACAAAATCTGAACACAATCATGCGTCCGGAATTGTCATGGCATCACATTCTAATCTAAGCCGTGTTTTTCTTTTTAAGTCCGGCAAAGCCCCGCGCCGAACAATCCTCGTTAGAAGATCTGCTGGGTTCAGACGCTATGGGGAGCGGGACACCCCTGAAGGCCTCCTCCAAACATAGGAATGAAACCAAGGTTTCGTCCCAGAAGGAACCAGGCCACGAAGGAGGGGAGAAGGTCGCAAAGGCGGCGCCAGGAGGCCATACTTCTAGGGCCGGTCACACGGGAGAGGAAGCTCCCGTGGTTGTCGAAGGCGTGTGTCATCAAGAATCCGGACCCAAGCCGGACACGCTTCTAGAGACCCATAAGGTCCCCGAGTCAGACAGATAGCCTCCGTCAACTAGAGGAGGTATGCCTGCTCCACCGTCCACCTCTGTCCAACCAGAGGTGCCGGATACTTTATTGGCGGCGCTGAAGGGTGCCTCCATCGTTGATGAACACCGTGCCCTCATGGGTGCGGTGATTGAGAAGATTCAGTCCGTCGAGAGTGGACTGAATGAATCCTGTATCAGCCTCATAGGATGCTTTGAGGTATGTTTTATGAGTTTTTGAGAGAGTGTCATGGTATAGATAGTAGCCCCTGATACGCCATTCGGTGAAAGGAAGAACCGGACAGAGGATCAAATTCGTGTTCGCAGGAGACTTACTTGATGACATTTATTACTCTTTTTGACCAGCAGGCATCTGTAGCGACTGTCGCCTCTCAAGCTGCGGAAGTATCCGGACTGAGGCATAATCTGGAGTGGGCCGAAGGAGAACTTGGCCAAGTGAAGAGACAACTGGAGGATAATCAAGGTATGTAGAAACCTTGTTTATGTAGCACCAATGAATAAGTGTACATGATGGAAATATTTTTATAATGTGCTCTAGGAGCGATGGCCGAAATTGAGGCTCTCAGGAGGGATGTGGCCGAAGCCGAGAAGAAGGCAGCCGCAGAGCAGGCTCTTCGTGAGAAACACGAGGCTAGAGTTATTTAGGCGAGCGTCAAGAGGCCGTGCAGAAATGCAAGACCTTGGAGCAGAGTTTAGTAGGGAAAGAATCCAAACTCTCCCAGGCTCGCCAAGCCGCAAGTGATGCCCGGGGGGAAGCCCAAATTGCCCTGAAGGAAATCGAGGAGGCGAGGAAGATTGCGTCCAGTAAGGCTTTTTCTGTACAAAGCAAGTATTGGAGATGAGAAAATCAAATTTGACAACTTGAGTTTTGATGTATTTAGGGGTATTTGCGGAGCTGCCGCACAGCATATCTGATGACGCCCAATTCTACCGAGCCGAAGGGGGGAATACTGCAGATAAGCTCTTCTGGATGCAATATCTGGCGCCGAATTATCCGGTGCCTTTCTCCTATCAGCTGAAGAAGCTGGTCGAGCTGCATAAGGCGGCCGAGTTAGCCATGAAGGATTTAATTATCCGGCTGTGGCCTGCTGAGCCAATTCCAAGCAGCTACTTCGCACTCGTGAAGCGGCTTGTAAGTGCCTGCCCTCGACTCGAAGTCATCAAGCGGTCGGTCTGCATAGAAGGTGCGCGAATGGCCCTTGCCCGTGCCAAGGTGCATTGGGGGAAGATGGATGCAGAAAAGCTGATGACCGAGGGACCATTGGAGGGGAAGGAACACTGCAAGACCGAACTATATTATGAAGGTGTCTTGAAAGGAGCCCGCCTTGCGGTGGAGCAATGCACTAAGGACATTATATTTCCATAAATACGGTCATGTTCGTCCTTTGTAATAATTGAACAAGATCATTATTATCATGTATTGCTTGTTGTTTGAAAGTTTTTCCTACGGCCGTTTTATATATTAATCCTGAGAGTCGGCCAGTCGTCGGCTTCCGCCCCCATGTAGTGAGTACGGGGGTGTTCGGGATAAACCTGAGCACTCTTTATCCCAATTTTGGGTCCCTAAAGGAGGTGTTCAGCACATCGAACCAGGTAATCAGACTATAGGGCTTTATCGCTCTCACTTAGCCATAGGAGTTGTTACGAGGAAGGTAGGCGTAGCCCCTGGTGTTTGGAAGACTGCACTAGGGGCTCTATAAGCGCCTGATCGGAGAAGGCCGATCCGTCGCACGCTGCATTGGTTATAGCATTATGAGGAAGAAATCCTTAAAGATTTTAGAACCTCTCGAACAGCTGACCAGCTCTTGCTGCATCATGACAGTCAGTTTTCAGCTTTCTCTACTGAGGTGCTCGTCCGGAAGAACCGGGACACAACCGCAGTAGTTCTCCAAATGCTACCTTAGCCGATATAGCGGAACGTAAGGTACCAAAACATAGGAGCTGGGCAAACCCAACTATTGACCCAAGACATGATTCGGAGTTGATGCATATAATGTTATAAGTTCGGGGTGCCGGACTACCGTGAAGGTGTTCGGGCTTTTTTGCCGTAGTAGGGGCGTGACGAAGCCCCTGGCATATTAAGGCATATCGCGATAAGCAGCCGCCTTTTAACAAAAGAGTTTTAAAAAAGAAATAGCAGTAGGTGAGCATCACATAAATCCACATGTTGTATTTGAGTAATACGTCGATGCGTATGAGTACAGATGATGTGATAAAAAGAAACATGACTACGGAACCTGCTGTTACCGGGCGTGAGGAAGTTGTGTTTGGATCCGAGGTGTAGTCGGATGATTGTAGGGGAATATCTAGAGATTCCCTGACGCGCTCGAACTGTTCCCACGCCATCCATCATAGCCTACGTAAAGGCGAACCTGTAAAGAAAAAGTAAGAAATGGTGTTGCGCCACCTGGTGGTTGAGCCGCAATATGTGGCTTGTAGTATCCTTTTCCGGAGTGTTTTTAATTAATCTCCGGGCGGGCCGGGCTATCCTGCCGCGCGGTAGTTTGGACTCCATTGATGGTGTCCGGGAGCTTGGTCTTCGACTGGAGGTTCGACTGTAAGGTGTCGTCCGTTGTTCTTGCTGTTAAAGCGGTGGTAGACTCTTCGGCTGTGAGGGGGAGTTTGGACCTGCCATTAACCATGATGACGCCGCGTGGACCGGGCATCTTTAATTTACGGTAGGCATAATGTGGCATCGCATTGAACTGAACGAATGCGGTTCGTCCGAGCAGTGCCTGATGGTCACTGCGAAAGGGGACGATGTCGAAGACTAACTCTTCGGTACAGTGATTGTCCGGAGATCCGAAGACCACTTCCAGTGTGATTGAGCCCGTGCAATAGGCCTCTACACCTGGTATGATACCTTTAAAGGTGGTTTTTGTGGGCTTGATCCTTGAGGGGTTGATGCCCATTTTGTTCATTGTATCCTGGTAAAGCAGGTTTAGGCTGCTGCCTCCGTCCATGAGAACTCGTGTGAGATGGAATCCGTCGATGATGGGGTCGAGGACCAATGCGGACGAACCGCTATGATGGATACTGGTAGGGTGGTCCCTGCGATCGAAAGTGATCGGGCAAGAGGACCATGGGTTGAACTTTGGATCGATTGTATAGACCTCCCTTAGTGCACATTTCCACTTGGGAATGTGGCTTGCGCATATCGTATTCACCGTTTTCACCCGGGGAGGGAATTTCATCTGTCCTCCTGTATTCGGTGATCGGGGCTCTTCGTCATCGTCGTCAGTTTGTGACCCCTTCCTCTTGTTTTCAGCGTCTAACCTGCTGGCTTGTCTGAAGACCCAACATTATCTATTGGTGTGGTTGGCTGGTTTTCCAGGGGTGCCATGAATTTGGCATGGACGGTCGAGTATGCGGTCAAAACTAGACGGGCCTGAATTGTTTTTGTTGAATGATTTCTTCCGCTGACCGGACTTGGAGCCGCTGAATCCGGTGTTGACTAACGTGTCTTTGGCATTATCGCTGTCCTTGTGGCGCTTGTGTTTGTTGCGTCATGATTTGTCGTTGCTATCCTTGGCTTTCGATGTGTCGGGATTGCTCGATGTATTGTTGCTATGAGCCAACCAGCTATCCTCGCCCGTGCAAAAGCGGGTCATCAGTGTTGTGAGAGCTGCCATGGAGTTTGGCTTTTCCTGGCCGAGATGTTGGGCAAGCCATTCGTCATGGATGTTATGCTTAAAGGCCGCTAGGGCTTCGGCATCCGGATAGTCGACAATTTGGTTCTTTTTGGTTAGGAACCGGGTCCAAAATTTCCTTGCTGACTCTCTGGGCTGCTGGGTTATATGACTTAGATCATCAGCATCCGGTGGTCTCACGTAAGTACCTTGGAAGTTGTCAAGGAATGCATCTGCTAGGTTCTCCCAACTCCCGATGGAGCTTGCCGGCAAGCTATTCAGCCAATGCCGAGCCGGTCCCTTTTGCTTTAGTGGGAGGTACTTGATGGCGTGTAGATCATCTCCGCGGGCCATGTGAATGTGGAGGAAAAATCTTCTATCCATACCGCGGGGTCTGTGGTACCATCGTATGATTCAATGTTCACGGGTTTAAACCCTTTCGGGAATTCATGATCCATTAATTCATCAGTGAAGCATAGGGGATGTGCGGCGCCTCTGTGTCGGGTTTCATTGTATTCGGCCCGACCGGATTTGTTAGTGTTTCCGGCGTGACAATCCTTGTCAAGCGTTGGGGCGCGTCCCCGTGATCCATAGATCGATCTTGACTGTCCTACTTTGTTTTCCAATACATCTCGCAGGTCCTTCGTTTAGCCCCAGGCCTTAGTGTTATTGTTTGATTGGCCACGGGGTGCGGTCTAGACTTCGGGCTGGTACGCCGTTTTGTCGCGGCCACGGAGTGGCCGATCAGCCGCATCATGCGCTGGTAGCATGGGCTTTAAAGCCTCCTCCTCAAGTTAAGGTAGCAGCCTGCGCTTTGGTTAGCTTTTGCTGGGGCACTCGAGTCTGTATTCCTCGGCAGCCAAGACCTCGGTCCATCTGTCGGTTAGTAGATCTTGATCAGCTTGAAGTTGTTACTGCTTTTTCTTCAGGCTTTTTGCAGTGGCTATAAGCCGGCGTTTGAAGCGCTCCTGCTCGACGGGATCCTCAGGCACGATGAATTCTTCGTCGCCAAGGCTCACTTCGTCGCCAAGGCTCACTTCGTCTTCGGAGAGAGGCATGTAATTATCGTCCTCTGATTCTCCATTAATTGCCTGTTCTTTAGGGCTAGCTTGCCCATCCTCTTGCTCGGCCTGCTCGAAGCCTAGCTAGGCAGGATTGTCTTCGTCTTCGGCACCGTCCGGATTGTTATCTCTTGTGCTGGTATCACTATTTTTGCTGTGGCAGGGCTTGGAGCGGCGCCGATGACGCCGGTGTCTAGGTTGCTTCCCCAAGGGGTTATCTTCCATTTCCTCATCGCCTTTGTTTTCGTTAGGTGTGTCCACCATATAAATATCATATGATGAGGTGGCTGTCCAACGCCCTATAGGCGGTGGTTCCTGTTCTTCTCCTGCATCTCGTCCATACCGTCGATATTTTCGGAGTCGAAGTCAAGCACGTCGGTTAAGTCATCGACAGTGGTTATAAAGTGGGTGGTGGGTGGGGGACGAATTTCTTCGTCGTCCGCTCCCCACTTGAGCCGGACATAGTTCGGCGAAGGATCTCCCGACAAGGAAAGAGACCTTAATGAGTTTACCACATCTCCTAAGGGAGAGTGCTGAAAAATATCCGCGGCGGTGAACTCCATGACGGGTTCCCAATCCGATTCGATAGGCACGGACGCACGCGGTTCGGACCCTGTAGCCGGAGATGAGTCCGAGGGTTCGATGACACCACCCTCCAAGGAGGTGGGATTAGTGTTCGGCTTTGACGCCGATGAGTGTGCGGCCTCCGTGATGGGGTCCATCCACCCGCCCTCGGAAGGCATGATCTGCTCCGGATTGATTCCCGGCGCTGCCGCAGGCGCGATCTTCCGAATACTGTCCGACGGCAGATTAAAGGCATGCCCGTCATGACCGTTCGGCGCACCCTGCATGGGCTCGAATCCGTCGAAGATCAAGTCTCCGCGGATGTCGGCAGTATAGTTTAAGCTTCCAAACCTGACCTGATGGCCAGGTGCGTAGCTATCGATCTGCTCCAGATGGCCAAGCGAGTTGGCCCGCCGTACGAAACCGCCGAATACGAAGATCTGTCCGGGAAGGAAAACCTCCCCCTCGACTGCATCGTTGAAGATGATCGAAGGAGCCATCAAGCCTTATAGCGACAACATAGTGGAACTCTCAATGAAAGCACCAATGTCAGTGTCAAAACCGGCGGATCTCAGGTAGGGGGTCCCGAACTATGCGTCTAAGGCTAATGGTAACAGGAGGCAGGGGACATGATGTTTTACCCAGGTTCAGTCCCTCTCGATGGAGGTAATACCCTACTTCATGATTGATTGATCTTAATGATATGAGTATTACAAGAGTTGATCTACCACGAGATCATAGAGGCTAAACCCTCGAAGCTAGCCTATGATTATGATTGTTGTTGTCCTACAGACAAAACCCTCAAGTTTATATAGACATCGGAGGGGGCTAGGGTTACAGAGTTGGTTACAGAGAAGGAAATCTACATATCCGAATATCCAAGCTTGCCTTCCACACAAAGGAGAGTCTCATCCTGACACGGGACGAAGTCTTTAGTCTTGTATCGTCATAGTCCAACAGTCCGGCCAAAGTATATAGTCCGGCTGTCCGAGGACCACTTAATCCAGGATTCCCTCAGCCACCAACGTACTTCTTCCTCCTATATATACCCATGTACCCCAAAAACATCCAGGGAGCCAACGAAAAACAATTTCCACCGCCATAACCTTCTGTATCCACGAGATCCCATCTTGGAGCCTTCGCCGGCGCTCGGCCGAAGGGGGAATCGACCACGGAGGGCCTCTACATCAACACCATAGCCCTTCCGATGAGTTGTGAGTAGTTTACCACAGACCTTCGGTTCCATAGTTATTAGCTAGATGGCTTCTTCTCTCCTTTTGGATCTCAATACGATGTTCTCCGCCTCTCTTGTGGAGATCTATTCGATGTAACTCTTTTTGCGGCGTGTTTGTCGAGATCCGATGAATTGTGGGTTTATGATCAACTTTATCTATGAGAAATATTTGAATCTCCTCTGAATTATTTTATGTATGATTGAGTAATCTTTGCAAGTCTCTTTGAATTATCAGTTTGGTTTGGCCTACTAGATTGATCTTTCTTGCAATGGGAGAAGTGCTTAGCTTTGGGTTCAATCTTGCGGTGTCCTTATCTAGTGACAACAGGGGTTGCAAGGCACGTATTGTATTGTTTCCATCGAGGATAAAAAGATGGGGTTTACATCATATTGCTTGAGTTTATCCCTCTACATCATGTCATCTTTCTTAATGTGTTACTCTCTTCTTATGAACTTAATACTCTAGATGCATGCTGGATAGCGGTGGATGTGTGGAGTAATATGTTGGGGAACGTTGCAAAAAATAAAAAAATTCCTACGGTTTCACCAAGATCCATCTATGAGTTCATCTAGCAACGAGTGATAGGAGTGCATCTACATACCTTTGTAGATCGCGAGCGTAAGCGTTCAAGACAACGGGGTTGAGGGAGTCGTACTCCTCGTGATCCAAATCACCGATGACCAAGTGCCGAACGGACTACACCTCCGCGTTCAACACGCGTACGGAGCGGATGACGTCTCCTGCACCTTGATCCAGCAAGGAGGAGGGAGAGGTTGAGGAAGAAGGCTCCAACAGCAGCACGACGGCGTGGTGGTGATGGAGTGGCAGATCTCCGGCAGGGCTTCGCCAAGCTCACGCGGAGGAGGAGATGTGTTGGGGAGGGGAGGGGCTGCGCCTTGGATGTTGTGTGCAGCCCTCCCCTCGCCCCTCTATTTATAGGGGAAGGGGGAAGGGGGCCGGCCCCCTCTAGATGAGATCTAGAGGGGGGGGCGGCGGCCAAGGGAGGGGGCTTGCCCCAAGCAAGGGGGGCGCCCCCACTAGGGTTTCCCCCCCCCCCAACCCTAGGCGCATGGGCCCAAGGGGGGGTGCACCCAGCCCTCCAGGGGCTGGTTCCCTGCCCACTACGGCCCACGAGGCCCTCCGAGAGAGGTGGCCCCTCCCGGTGGACCCCCGGAACCCCTCCGGTGGCCCCGATACAATACCGATATGCCCCCGAAACTTTCCGATGACCGTATGACAACTTCCCATATATAAATCTTTACCTCCGGACCATTCCGGAACTCCTTGTGACGTCCAGGATCTCATCCGAGACTCCGAACAACATTCGGTAATCACATACAAGTCTTCCTAATAACCTTAGCGTCACCGAACCTTAAGTGTGTAGACCCTACGGGTTCGGGAATCATGCAGACATGACCGTGACAGCTCTCCGGCCAATAATCAACAGCGGGGTCTGGATACCCATGTTGGCTCCCACATGTTCCACGATGATCTCATAGGATGAACCACGATGTCGAGGATTCAAGCAACCCCGTATACAATTCCCTTTGTCAATCGGTACGTTACTTGCCTGAGATTCGATCGTCGGTATCCCAATACCTCGTTCAATCTCGTTACCGCCAAGTCACTTTACTCGTGCCGTAATGCATGATCCCGTGACCAAACACTTGGTCACTTTGAGCTCATTATGATGATGCATTACCGAGTGGGCCCAGAGATACCTCTCCGTCATACGGAGTGACAAATCCCAGTCTCGATCCGTGTCAACCCAACAGACACTTTCGGAGATACCTGTAGTGCACCTTTATAGTCACCCAGTTACGTTGTGACGTTTGGTACACCCAAAGCACTCCTACGGTATCCGGGAGTTACACGATCTCATGGTCTAAGGAAAAGATACTTGACATTGAAAAAGCTCTAGCAAAACGAACTACACGATCTTGTGCTATGCTTAGGATTGGGTCTTGTCCATCACATCATTCTCCTAATGATATGATCCCGTTATCAACGACATCTAATGTCCATAGTCAGGAAACCATGACTATCTATTGATCAACGAGCTAGTCAACTAGAGGCTTACTAGGGACATATTATGGTCTATGTATTCACATGTGTATTATGATTTCCGGATAATACAATTATAGCATGAATAAAGACAATTATCATGAACAAGGAAATATAATAATAATCCTTTTATTATTGCCTCTATTGCATATTTCCAACAGTCTCCCACTTGCACTAGAGTCAATAATCTAGTTACATTGTGATGAATCGAAGACCCATAGAGTTCTGGTGTTGATCATGTTTTGCTCGTGAAAGAGGTTTAGTCAACGGATTTGCGACATTCAGATCTGTATGTACTTTGCAAATATCTATTTCTCCATCTTGAACATTTTCACGGATGGAGTTGAAACGACGCTTGATGTGCCTAGTCTTCTTGTGAAACCTGGGCTCCTTGGCAAGGGCAATAGCTCCAATGTTGTCACAGAAGAGTTTGATCGGCCCCGACGCATTTGGTATGACTCCTAGGTCGGTGATGAACTCCTTCACCCAAATTGCTTCATGCGCTGCCTCCGAGGCTGCCATGTACTCCGCTTCACATGTAGATCCTGCCATGACGCTTTGCTTGCAGCTGCACCAGCTTACTGCTCCACCATTCAACATATACACGTATCCGGTTTGTGACTTAGCACTACAAGAAATATGTCAACTTGTGACCACCACTATTGGTCACTGAAAGGTCACTGTTTTCAATTTGTGACCTTTTTGTGACCAAAAACATAAGGTCAAAAGCTGAGGGTCGTTAACTGACTATAGCGACCTTCTCTGTGAGAAGGTCGTGGACGTTTACGACCAAAATATTCCTACTGTGGCGTTTTGGTCACTAGCAACCTCCCCAGGCCACGTAGGCATCCAGCGTGGCAAGCTGATGTGGCACAAGATTCAACCCGGTCCAATTCGGTTTTCTACATGGGCCTAGCCCATTTATTCAGCCCATTTACATTTTTTTCCTATGAATTTTTTATCAGCTTCATGGACCTAGCCCAACATTGCAGTCTTTTTATTTTTGGCCAATGGCCTTCATTGCAGCCTTTTTATTTTTGGCCCATGGCCTTTTTGTCTCAACAGTTTCATTTTTTTTCTTTTTTCCAATTTAACGTAAATAAATACACAATATTTAAATTGGCACAGAAAACACACAAAATACTTCAAATACCAGCCAGTGTTGCTGCTGTCAATACAGAGTTGTTGTTGTAACATACACTTTGCAAGCTCTACAAGTGTTATGTTCTTCAGCAAGTATAGCAAGTTGTACAAATAACTCTAACATACAATAGTGGAAGTCACAGTTACATGCTCCACACGTTCAATAACATGGTACTTTACAAGCTCTACAAGTGTTATGTTCTTCAGCATGGAGCTCCTTCGACAACAATTACAAACTAGGAACCTGCTCTTCTTGCCAGTGTGAGGAGGTGGATGCTCGCCATGGTGTGCTTGATGATGCACACGACCATGATCTTCTTGCCACTATTGCATCCGTGCGCTCGATGATGGGGGTACCAATGCATACAGGTAGAACAAAATTACCAGCATAAACCCACAACTTCAAGTACAAGCTAAGTATGTATCAAGTGACAACAAAAACAAGTTTATATGCTAGTACAAAATCACCATCATTAACAAGTTTATATGGGAATGAAGACAATCATCAGTACTGGATTAAACACAATGCTATCTTCATATTACCAAACAGAATATCTCATTTTCATATTCTCAATAAGCAAGTACAGTATGCTTCAACCCATGTTCTAAAAAAGATGTTTATCCTAGCTTAATACAAAATGAGCAAACTAAACCAAGTCAGATCCCGACAAGAAACAACAGCAGCCACCATGGGAAACTAGTATGGTTGCTTGTTGTTCATGAGTGTTAATCATCTGCATGTGTGTACATCAAAAAGAAAACAACAGGATTCAATTCATCTTGCCCCTATACAACAACCAGTAGACATCTAACATCCTTAGATTACCACAAAAGAAAAGTCCAGAATTCCCAAAAGGTTGCATTCTAACAAAATTACAGATTCACCTAAGTGAGATTAATGGATGTCACCTGCAAGAGAAGTCCAGAATTCCCAAAAGGTTCCAAATTGGCTTTGCACTATTGTTGTCAGCATGATAAATTGATATGCACTGTTGTTGTTGCTGCTGTTAAACAAAGAGAAGAGCAGAGAGCAATTCCTACTCCAAGAAAGAAAGTTTACTCCTAGGAGTATACTGGAAAAGTTTACTCCAGTAGACAAAGAGAAGAGCAGAGAGAAGAGAAAGAGAAACCTAACAGCAGCAGCAAGTCCTATACTACTGTTGTCCTACATGAAACTACTGCAACCAGTACTGATGCAAGCTTAACAGCAGCAGCAAGTGCTATACTACTGCTGTCCAGAGTACACTTAAATGAAAATATTATAGTGCACAGAATCACTGGTTGTGCATAAAATCACAGCATTTATGGTGTACAACAGCAGCATCATCACTGGTTTTTCACAGAATCACAAATGCCTGAGCAATAGTTTCATGCTAGGGGTAGAATGATAGCATCGCAACACAGCTAAGCAAATATATGATTTGAACAACTATATGGTTTGAACAACAGCAGCATCACTGGTTGTTCACAGCATCGCAATCCAGCGAACCACTAAAATAGAAGAGGAAATCAGACAAGCAAATATATGATTTGAACAACTATATTACTAGCACATCCTTATGTATTTGCCTTAGGAGTAGAATAATAGCATCGCAACACAGCTGAATGTCTTTGAACAAATACCAATCAAAAGCAACACATTCTGTGCAACTTTTGATAACACAATTTGCATTAAACAACAGATTATGCTTAGCTAACTTAGAAACAAGAGAGGAGAAAGGACCTTGTGTTGGTGCTGCTGCTCCTCTCCATGGTCGTGCGTCACCCTCCTCTCCTTCCCTGCAACAAGTGAGTTGAGTTCTCCTGCAGAGCACCAATAAACATAGCAAATAGAGAGGCGTGAGGAACCCAAGTCCATAGCTGTCGGATCGAATCAAACAGATGGGGGAGGGAGGGAGGGCAGCACCTTTCCCTTGGATGGCTGGACGACGGCGCCGTGGACGTCGAGGTCCAGGTTGAAGAATCCCTTGACGGCGGCGACCTTGACCATGGTGGTTGGGTGCGCCCCTGCCGCTCCTCGAGTAGGACAAGGCCGGTGGCTGCAGCTTGAGGAGAAGGGCACTGCTCCCAGATCTGTCACCCTCATTGCCGGTGTTCGGCTCGTCCGCACCATGGGCATAGCAGCTACTCCCTAAACAAGCACAACAGCATCCTGCGTTCACAAGATCGAACAGATCATCATATTTACCGAGTCCGAGCAAAAGCAGGTAATAATCATGATATGAGAGTCTCAACAGGTTAAAATTATTTCCATGCACATGTGTAGCAATTGAATTATAAGTTTTAACAACAATCTGTTGCATTAGCTTGTTGTTGCAGTGAAAAGATTTGGGCAGGGAAGTGGTGATCATAAGTAAGCACCTTGGTGCTGCTGAACCATGGCCTCCATTTTGCTGCCACAGGGAGCTGGAGCTGGTTGACAGAGAGCCTACTGGAAGTGACGGGCACTCAGAGCCTACTGGAAGTGACGAGCCTACTGGTAATGTGTAGTGTATATATTCTTGTGAGCCAGTATTGATCCAGTATGAAAGATCTAACACAGAACCATCATTTTTCCCCTCTATGGAAATACAATGCTAGCATCCAGAGGCAAATACAATACTTAGTTCGTTCTATAGGCTGGTCTAACCAAGAGGCATTAGAGTGTGATGCAGGCTAGTCTAAGCAGGTCCTATAGAAAGAGGCTGAGTATCAAGTGAAGTATTCCTATAATCAGCCCAGCTTGCAGAAGAACTTCATAGTTATATCAAAAGATGTTTATATGTAGTGGATGGAAATGAGCAAGGCTGCAGGATATCTCAACAACTCTCTGGTTGATAATGTCATTGATTTATTTGATAGCGATATATATGTCGATGTTTATATACATCATTTAGTGTTGTCCAGTGTATACACAATCCAGAAACTTAAGCACTAATTTTTACATAGTACAGTTAAGATGAACCCTAAATAAACCACACACAAAAAAAAGATGAACCCTAATAAAGCAACAAATGCCATCCAAGCAGTGAATGCACCAGGAGGGGAGGGGGCACGAACGAGGGTCCTTCACCTGATTGGGTCGTCAGCCGAAGTGGGGCGCCGTTCGCCGGAGTGGTGCCCTGTTCGGACCGACCAGGAGCTGCTGCGAGGGAGGAGCCGCGCCCTAGGAGTCGCGTCAGAGGTTGGAGAAGTGGCGGAAGATGGGCTCCTACCCGCCGTCCAATGTGGCCGGAGCTAGCCGCGACGAGGAGCCAGAGACCGGCGGTGGCCTCTCCTTCAACTGCGCCTTGACCTCGTACACCTTAGCCGGCCTCTCCTTCAACTGCGCCTGTGCACAAGCACACAAGCGCTTCAGAATCACTGACGAAATGCAATAGAGCTAAGGAACGAGAGGAAGGGGGCGAGATCTCGAACCTTGGAGACCTTGGCGGACTCACCGGGCCGCCGCTCGTCGCCTCCCCGGCCGCAGCCACCATCCCTGCTGCGCCTCCTCCTCCTCCTCCTAAGAAGCAGTAGCACCCGCATTAGATCCAGCCCAGCGCGGCCGCGGTGGAAGAGCACGAACTGCTTGCGGGCGAGCAGGCGGTTGGTCATGAACTTGCGGGTGTGGAAGGGAGCGGCGGCGGCGATGGGGAAAAGGGAGCGGGAGCGGCTGGGGGATGAGTGCGAGGGGAGAGGTGGGTGGCGGAGGCGAGGGGAGAGGTGGGCGGCAGAAGGAAGGGGAGGACGGGGCGGCGGCGGAAGGATCTGGATCGGGGAGAGGAGTGGAGGCGGGGAGGGACCTGGATCGGTGGAGCTAGCGAGGGAAAGAAAGGAGGCAGGGGGGTGGATGGAAATTTACCCGGAGAACATAGCTAGGGTTTCGTGGTTGGTGTGGATGGGTCGAGGACAGCCGTTGGATCCCCGAGCATCCGACGGTGTTGGATGCACGATCCGCGTGATATGTCCACGGACCAATCAGAATGCAGTACGATTTTATGACCATCTAAATTGGTTATAGTTGACTTAAAATAATGTGTTAAAATCATTTAAGCTACTTTATGATCTGAGAAATTCTAAAAAAAATGGAAAACCTTCTCATTTTGTCACCAAAATTTGAAAAAGTTTTCAAAAAAATAACAACATGGAATAAGATAAATATCTTTAAAAAGGTGTCGTCGGAAATGAGTTTTTTGCAAAAAAAAATCCCTTTTTCGGGTGCCCAAAATGAGTTTTTTTTGAAGGACCTACAATATATTTATTGCAAAATTGTATGAAATCAATTTTATAAACTATTAGGCCATATTTAATGCACAAATGACCAAATAGTTGGGTATCGAAAGATTTTATCCACATCTGGTAGAAAAGACAAATTTCGCTGATCCAGATGGAAGCGGGTGAAATTTGAACTGTAGCTGCCTCATAGTTTGCTATTTATTTTTTCCAAAAATCATTTCTAGGTACATAAGTATCTATTTTATCATAGAAACACCAAAAGTTTTCCAAGATTCAACCACTAGCTAGGAACGGTCAAGCCCGCCGTTTTGACCGCATTTTGAAACGCACAAAAAAATCAAAAAATTGGAAAACCTTTGCATTGTGTCATTATATATGACCAAGTTTCCAGGAAAAATAATAAACTTGTAATACGGTAATTATTTTTAAAAAGTGTTCTCAGAAATGAGCTATCATGCGTGAAGATTCATGGCTTTCAAGCCAAATAATCAATCTTATGGCCACATTCATGGCATAGTTTGTTCAAATGATCTCATATTGTGCACAAGGGTGCATCTTGGAATTCCAAACAATGTTTCCTAAGGGAGTTTTCATTTTCTTTGCACCGAAAATTCATTTTCCATTTTCCGAGTGCCCGAAATGAGGTTTTTTTGTGAAGGAACTACCAAATAATTGTTGCAAAAATGGACCAAATCAATTTTATAAAATACTAGGCCATATTTAATGCACAAATGACCAAATAGTTGGGTGTCAAAAGATTTTATCCACATCTGGTAAAAAAGACAAATTTTCCTGATCCAGTTGGAAGCGGGTGAAATTTGAACTGTAGCTGCCTCATAGTTTGCTATTTATTTTTTCCAAAACTCATTTCTAGGTACATAAGTATCTATATCATAGAAACACCAAAAGTTTTCCAAGATTCAACGACTAGCTAGGAACGGTCAAGCCCGCTGTTTGACCGCATTTTGAAACGGGTATAAAAAATTCAAAAAAAATCAAAAAATTGGAAAACCTTCGCATTGTGTCATTATATGTGACCAAGTTTCCAGGAAAAATAATAAAATTGTAATACGGTAATTATTTTTAAAAAGTGTTCTCAGAAATGAGCTATCATGCGTGAAGATTCGTGGCTTTCAAGCCAAATAATCAATCTTATGGCCACATTCATGGCATAGTTTGTTAAAATGATCTCATATTGTGCACAAGGGTGCATCTTGGAATTCCAAACAATGTTTCCTAAGGGAGTTTTCATTTTCTTTTCACGGAAAATTCATTTTCCATTTTCCGAGTGCCCGAAATGAGGTTTTTTTGTGAAGGAACTACCAAATAGTTGTTGCAAAAATGGACCAAATCAATTTTATAAAATACTAGGCCATGTTTAATGCACAATTGACAAAATGGTTGGGTGTAAAAAGTTTTGATCCACCTCTAGTGAAAAAGACAAATTGTCGCCGATTTAGTTGGAAGCGGGTCAAATTTGAACTGTAGCTGCCTCATAGTTTGCTATTTATTTTTTACAAAAATCATTTCTAGGTACATAAGTATCTATTTTATCATAGAAACACCAAAAGTTTTCCAAGATTCAACCACTAGCTACGAACGGTCAAGCCCGCCGTTTTGACCGCATTTTGAAACGGGCATAAAACTTTTTAAAAAAAATCAAAAAATTGGAAAACCTTCGCATTGTGTCATTATATGTGACCAAGTTTCCAGGAAAAATAATAAACTTGTAATATGATAATTATTTTAAAAAAGTGTTCTCAGAAATGAGCTATCGTGCGTGAAGATTCATGGCTTTCAAGCCAAATGATCAATCTTATGGCCACATTCCTGGCATAGTTTGTTCAAATGATCTCATATTGTGCACAAGGGTGCATCTTGGAATTCCAAACAATGTTTCCTAAGGGAGTTTTCATTTTCTTTGCACGGAAAATTCGTTTTCCATTTTCGGAGTGCCCGAAATGAGGTTTTTTTGTGAAGGAACTACCAAATAATTGTTGCAAAAGTGGACCAAATCAATTTTATAAAATACTAGGCCATGTTTAATGCACAATTGACAAAATGGTTGGGTGTAAAAATTTTTGATCCACCTCTGGTGAAAAAGACAAATTGTCGCCGATTCAGTTGGAAGCGGGTCAAATTTGAACTGCAGCTGCCTCATAGTTTGCTATTTATTTTTTACAAAAAACATTTCTAGTTAAATAAGTAACTATTTAATCAGAAATACATGGTTTTATGGCGAGACATTAACGTTTGGACGGTAGCCGAGGGCCCCAACTCTAGAGCGCGTAAGCTCGCAAGCCCGCCGCGTGGTCACCGCATGACCGTGGCGTTGCCATGTGTTCTGGGCGGCCTAGGCATGTCTAGTGGGTTGGGCACTCCCCAGGTAGGTGCTAGGAAGAAAATCACAACATAAGATTCTCACGAGGAGACTGATCGATGCTCAAAGATGAATAAGCAGCCAAGTGTTTGATTTGTGGTACGGGAAATGCACATGGCTAATGGGCATGAGTTTTGGCTGAGGATGATCAGTTACTAAGAAGACCGTCTTCACAAATTTTCACCTCAAAAGGAGGAGCCTAGGTGGTACTTGCTTTACAAAGTACCACATTGGACATAAATACGAATGTTGAAGCTGGGCTCAAAATAATGAATGGATTGAGCTAGCATTTGGTGGAGGATGGTTATTTGGGCATAGGAAAGCACTGTAGAAAATGGATACCATTCGGACATGCCAAAGTGGTACTTCCTTCACAAAGTGCTGCTCTGATCAGAATAGGAAAATGAAGATTTTTGAATTATTTTTGAACTAGGCAAGGAAGGTTTTTACATATTTGACGAAGATATGACCCAAAGAATTTATGAGATTTTTTTGGGAATTTTGGGAATAACAGAAATATAGGTTGCTTCACAACCTAGGGCAAAAACCGCCACATGGACATGACACATAGGCAAAACTGATGAGATGGCGCCTAGTCATCACAACCCACCACAATCTACAAGGCTATGACCATCTATATTGGTCATTAACAACTAGAAATAAGGCAGCGGACTAGCACTGTTTGCTTTGTGACCTTTTCGTGTAAGGAAATTACGACCTTTCTGACCAAAATGGTCGCAATGGTTTAGGGTTTGGAGCCCCTCGAACAGCTTTTGACCAATTGGTCTGAAATGGTCATAGATCTATGACCAATTCTTCCAGGGTCACTGACAAAAGGTCACTAGTTGACATATTTCTTGTAGTGTAGAGTCATCCAGATCTGTGTCGAAGCTAGCGTCGATGTAACCCTTTACGACGAGCTCTTCGTCACCTCCATAAACGAGAAACATGTCCTTTGTCCTTTTTAGGTACTTTAGGATATTCTTGACCGCTGTCCAGTGTTCCTTGCCGGGATTACTTTGGTACCTTCCTACCAAACTTACGGCAAGGTTTACATCAGGTCTGGTACACAGCATGGCATACATAATAGATCCTATGGCTGAAGCATAGGGGATGACACTCATATCTTCTTTATCTTTTGCCGTGGTTGGGCATTGAGCCGAGCTCAATCTCACACCTTGTAACACAGGCAAGAACCCTTTCTTGGACTGATCCATTTTGAACTTCTTCAATATCTTATCAAGGTATGTGCTTTGTGAAAGACCTATGAGGCGTCTCGATCTATCCCTATAGATCTTGATGCCTAATATGTAAGTAGCTTCTCCAAGGTCCTTCATTGAAAAACACTTGTTCAAGTAGGCCTTAATGTTGTCCAAAAGTTCTATATCATTTCCCATCAAAAGTATGTCATCTACATATAATATGAGAAATGCTACAGAGCTCCCACTCACTTTTGTAAACGCAGGCTTCTCCATAAGTCTGCATAAACCCAAATGCTTTGATCATCTCATCAAAGCGAATGTTCCAACTCCGAGAGGCTTGCACCAGCCCATAAATGGATCGCTGGAGCTTGCATACTTTGTTAGCATTCTTAGGATCGACAAAAACCCCCTGGCTGCATCATATACAGTTCTTCCTTAAGATGTGAAGGAAATATGCCCTAGAGGCAATAATAAAGTTATTATTTATTTCCTCATATCATGATAAATGTTTATTATTCATGCTAGAATTGTATTAACCGGAAACATGATACACGTGTGAATACATAGACAAACATATAGTCACTAGTATGCCTCTACTTAACTAGCTCATTAATCAAAGATGGTTATGTTTCCTAACCATAGACATGTGTTGTCATTTGATTAGTGGGATCACATCATTAGGAGAATGATGTGATTGACATGACCCATTCCGTTAGCCTAGCACTTGATCGTTTAGTATATTGCTATTGCTTTCTTCATGACTTATACATGTTCCTGTAACTATGAGATTATGCAACTCCCGTTTACCAGAGGAACACTTTGGGTGCTACCAAACGTCACAACGTAACTGGGTGATTATACAGGAGTACTACAGGTGTCTCCGAAGGTACATGTTGAGTTGGCGTATTTCGAGATTGGGTTTTGTCACTCCGATTGTCGGAGAGGTATCTCTGGGCCCTCTCGGTAATGCACATCACAATAAGCCTTGCAAGCAATGTGACCAATGAGTTGGTTACGAGATGATGCATTATAGAACGAGTAAAGAGACTTGCCGGTAATGAGATTGAACTAGGTATTGGATACCGACGATCGAATCTCGGGCAAGTAACATACCGATGACAAAGGGAACAACGTATGTTGTTGTGCGGTTTGACCTATAAAGATCTTTGTAGAATATGTAGGAACCAATATGGGCATCCAGGTCCCGCTATTGGTTATTGACCGAGAATGGTTCTAGGTCATGTCTACATAGTTCTCGAACCTGTAGGGTCCGCACGCTTAACGTTACGATGACAGTTTTATTATGAGTTTATAAGTTTTGATGTACCGAAGTTTGTTCGGAATCCCGGATGTGATCACGGACATAACGAGGAGTCTCGAAATGGTCGAGACATAAAGATTGATATATTGGAAGCATATATTTGGACATCGGAATTGTTCCGGGTGAAATCGGCATTTTACCGGAGTACCGGGAGGTTACCGGAACCCCCCGGGGGGTTATTGGGCCTACATGGGCCTCGAGGGAGAAGAGGGAAGGAACCAGGAGGGGGCCGCGCGCCCCTCCCCTTCCTAGTCCGAATAGGACAAGGGAAGGGGGGCGGCGCCCCCCCTTTCCTTCCTCCCTTCCTTCTCCTTCCCCCCTTCTCCTACTCCTACTTGGAAAGAAGGGAGTCCTACTCCCCCTTGGCGCGCCCTCCTTGGCCGGCCGCCTCCTCCCCCCTGGCTCCTTTATATACGGGGGCGGGGGGCACCCCATAGACACACAAGTTGATCTACGGATCGTTCCTTAGCCGTGTGTGGTGCCCCCTTCCACCATATTCCACCTCGGTCATATCGTCGCGAAGCTTAGGCGAAGCCCTGCGCCGATAGAACATCAACATCGTCACCACGCCATCGTGCTGACGGAACTCATCTCCATAGCTTTGCTGGATCGGAGGCCGGAGATCGTCATCGAGCTGAACGTGTGCTAAACTCGGAGGCCCCGTACGTTTGGAGCTTGGATCGGTCGGATCGTGAAGACGTACGACTACATCAACCGCATTGTCATAACGCTTCTGCTAACGGTCTACGAGGGTACGTGGACATACACTCTCCCCTCTCGTTGCTATGCCATCAACATGATCTTGCGTGTGCGTAGGAATTTTTTTGAAATTACTGCGTTCCCCAACAGTGGCATCCGAGCCTGGTTTTATGCGTTGATGTTATATGCACGAGTAGAACACAAGTGAGTTGTGGGCGATACAAGTCATACTGCTTACCAGCATGTCATACTTTGGTTCGGCGGTATTGTGAGATGAAGCGGCCCGGACCGACATTACGTGTACGCTTACGCGAGACTGGTTTCACCGTTACGAGCACTCGTGCTTAAAGGTGGCTGGCGGGTGTCTGTCTCTCTCACTTTAGCTGAATCGAGTGTGGCTACGCCCGGTCCTTGCGAAGGTTAAAACAGCACTAACTTGACGAACTATCATTGTGGTTTTTGATGCGTAGGTAAGAATGGTTCTTGCTAAGCCCGTAGCAGCCACGTAAAATTTGCAACAACAAAGTAGAGGACGTCTAACTTGTTTTTGCAGGGCATGTTGTGATGTGATATGGTCAAGACATGATACTATATTTTATTGTATGAGATGATCATATTTTGTAACCGAAGTTATCGGCAACTGGCAGGAGTCATATGGTTGTCGCTTTATTGTATGAAATGCAAACGCTCTGTAATTGCTTTACTTTATCACTAAGTGGTAGCGATAGTCGTAGAAGCAATAGATGGCGTAACGACAACGATGCTACGATGAAGATCAAGGTGTCGCGCTGGTGACGATGGTGATCACGACGGTTCTTCGAAGATGGAGATCACAAGCACAAGATGATGATGGCCATATCATATCACTTATATTGATTGCATGTGATGTTTATCCTTTATGCATCTTATCTTGCTTTGATTGACGGTAGCATTTTAAGATGATCTCTCACTAATAATCAAGAAGTGTTCTCCCTGAGTATGCACCGTTGCGAAAGTTCTTCGTGCTGAGACACCACGTGATGATCGGGTGTGATAGGCTCTACGTTCAAATACAACGGGTGCAAAACAGTTGCACACGCGGAATACTCAGGTCATACTTGACGAGCCTAGCATATACAGATATGGCCTCGGAACACGGAGACCGAAAGGTCGAACGTGAATCATATAGTAGATATGATCAACATAGTGATGTTCACCATTGAAACTACTCCATCTCACGTGATGATCGGACATGGTTTAGTTGATTTGGATCACGTGATCACTTAGATGACTAGAGAGATGTCTGTCTAAGTGGGAGTTCTTAAGTAATATGATTAATTGAACTTAAATTTATCATGAACTTAGTACCTGATAGTATTTTGCTTGTCTATGTTTGTTTGTAGATAGATGGCTCGTGCTGTTGTTCCGTTGAATTTTAATGCATTCCTTGAGAAAGCAAAGTTGAAAGATGATGGTAGCAATTACACGGACTGGGTCCGAAACCTGAGGATTATCCTCATTGCTGCACAGAAAAGTTACGTCCTGGAAGCACCGCTGGGTGCCAGGCCTGGTGCTGATGCAACTGACGACGTTAAGAACGTCTGGCAGAGCAAAGCTGATGACTACTCGATAGTTCAGTGTGCCATGCTTTACGGCTTAGAACCGGGTCTTCAACGACGTTTTGAACGTCATGGAGCATATGAGATGTTCCAGGAGTTGAAGTTAATATTTCAAGAAAATGCCCGGATTGAGAGATATGAAGTCTCCAATAAGTTCTATAGCTGCAAGATGGAGGAGAATAGTTCTGTCAGTGAACACATACTCAAAATGTCTGGGTATAATAATCACTTGATTCAACTGGGAGTTAATCTTCCTGATGATAGTGTCATTGACAGAATTCTTCAATCACTGCCACCAAGCTACAAGAGCTTTGTGATGAACTATAATATGCAAGGGATGAACAAGACTATTCCCGAGCTCTTCGCAATGCTAAAAGCCGCGGAGGTAGAAATCAAAAAGGAGCATCAAGTGTTGATGGTTAACAAGACCACCAGTTTCAAGAAAAAGGGCAAAGGGAAGAAGAAGGGGAACTTCAAAAAGAACAGCAAGAAAGTTGCTGCTCAAGAGAAGAAACCCAAGTCTAGACCTAAGCCTGAAACTGAGTGCTTCTATTGCAAGCGTACTGGACACTGGAAGCGGAACTGCCCCAAGTATTTGGCGGATAAGAAGGATGGCAAAGTGAACAAAGGTATATGTGATATACATGTTATTGATGTGTACCTTACTAATGCTCGCAGTAGCACCTGGGTATTTGATACTGGTTCTGTTGCTAATATTTGCAACTCGAAACAGGGACTACGGATTAAGCGAAGATTGGCTAAGGACGAGGTGACGATGCGCGTGGGAAATGGTTCCAAAGTCGATGTGATCGCGGTCGGCACGCTACCTCTACATCTACCATCGGGATTAGTTTTAGACCTAAATAATTGTTATTTGGTGCCAGCATTGAGCATGAACATTATATCTGGATCTTGTTTGATGCGAGACGGTTATTCATTTAAATCAGAGAATAATGGTTGTTCTATTTATATGAGTAATATACTTTATGTTCATGCACCCTTGAAGAGTGGTCTATTTTTATTGAATCTCGATAGTAGTGATACACATATTCATAGTGTTGAAACCAAAAGATGCAGAGTTGATAACGATAGTGCAACTTATTTGTGGCACTGCCGTTTAGGTCATATCGGTGTAAAGCGCATGAAGAAACTCCATACTGATGGGCTTTTGGAATCACTTGATTATGAATCACTTGGTACTTGTGAACCGTGCCTCATGGGCAAGATGACTAAAACACCGTTCTCCGGAACTATGGAGCGAGCAACCGATTTGTTGGAAATCATACATACTGATGTTTGTGGTCCAATGAATGTTGAGGCTCGCGGCGGGTATCGTTATTTTCTCACCTTCACAGATGATTTGAGCAGATATGGGTATATCTACTTGATGAAACACAAGTCTAAAACATTTGAAAAGTTCAAAGAATTTTAGAGTGAAGTGGAAAATCATCGTAACAAGAAAATAAAATTTCTACGATCTGATCGTGGAGGAGAATATTTGAGTTACGAGTTTGGCCCACACTTAAAACAATGCGGAATAGTTTCACAACTCACGCCACCCGGAACACCACAACGAAATGGTGTGTCTGGACATCGTAATCGTACTTTACTAGATATGGTGCGATCTATGATGTCTCTTACTGATTTACCGCTATCATTTTGGGGTTATGCTTTAGAGACGGTCACATTCACGTTAAATAGGGCACCATCAAAATCCGTTGAGACGACGCCTTATGAACTGTGGTTTGGCAAGAAACCAAAGTTGTCGTTTCTTAAAGTTTGGGGCTGTGATGCTTATGTGAAGAAACTTTAACCAGATAAGCTCGAGCCCAAATCGGAGAAATGTGTCTTCATAGGATACCCAAAAGAGACTATTGGGCACACCTTCTATCACAGATCTGAGGGCAAGATTTTCGTTGCTAAAATCGGATCCTTTCTAGAGAAGGAGTTTCTCTCGAAAGAAGTGAGTGGGAGGAAAGTAGAACTTGATGAGATAACTGTATCTACTCCCTTATTGGAAAGTAGTTCATCACAAGAACTGGTTCCTGTGACGACTACACCAATTAGTGAGGAAGCTAATGATATTGATCATGAAACTTTAGATCAAGTTTCTACTGAACCTCGTAGGTCTACCAGAGTAAGATCTGCACCAGAGTGGTACGGTAATCCTATTCTGGAAGTCATGTTACTTGACCATGATGAACCTACGAACTATGAGGAAGCGATGATGAGCCCAGATTCCACAAAATGGCTAGAGGCCATGAAATCTGAGATGGGATCCATGTATGAGAACAAAGTATGGACTTTGGTTGACTTGCCCGATGATCGGCAAGCCATTGAGAATAAATGGATCTTTAAGAAGAAGACTGAGGTTGATGGTAATGTAACTGTCTATAAAGCTCGACCTGTTGCGAAAGGATTTCGACAAGTTCAAGGAGTTTACTACGATGAGACTTTCTCACCCGTAGCGATGCTTAAGTCTGTCCGAATCATGTTAGCTATTGCTGCATTTCATGATTATGAAATTTGGCAAATGGATGTCAAGACTGCATTCTTGAATGGATTTCTAGAAGAAGAGTTGTATATGATGCAGCTAGAAGGTTTTGTTGATCCAAAAGGTGCTAACAAAGTGTGCAAGCTCCAGCGATCCATTTATGGACTGGTGCAAGCATCTCGGAGTTGGAATAAACGTTTTGATAGTGTGATCAAAGCATATGGTTTTATACAGACTTTTGGAGAAGCCTGTATTTACAAGAAAGTGAGTGGGAGCTCTGTAGCATTTCTGATATTATATGTAGATGACATATTATTAATCGGAAATAATATAGAATTTCTGGATAGCATAAAGGGATACTTGAATAAAAGTTTTTCAATGAAAGACCTCGGTGAAGCTGCTTACATATTGGGCATCAAGATCTATAGAGATAGATCAAGACGCTTAATAGGACTTTCACAAAGCACATACCTTGACAAAATTTTGAAAAAGTTCAAAATGGATCAGGTAAAGAAAGGGTTCTTGCCCGTGCTACAAGGTGTGAAGTTGAGTCAAACTCAATGCCCGACCACAGCAGAAGATAGAGAGAAAATGAAAGATGTTCCCTATGCTTCAGCCATAGGCTCTATCATGTATGCAATGCTGTGTACCAGACCTGACGTATGCTTAGCAATAAGCTTGGTAGGAAGGTACCAAAGTAATCCAGGAGTGGATCACTGGACAGCGGTCAAGAACATCCTGAAATACCTGAAAAGGACTAAGGATATGTTTCTCGTATATGGAGGTGACAAAGAGCTAGTCGTAAATGGTTACGTCGGTGCAAGCTTTGACACTGATCCGGACGATTCTAACGGATACGTGTTTTTATTAAATGGTGGAGCTGTAAGTTGGTGCAGTTCTAAACAAAGCGTCGTGGCGGGATCTACATGTGAAGCGGAATACATAGCTGCTTCTGAAGCAGCAAATGAAGGAGTCTAGATGAAGGAGTTCATTTCCGATCTAGGTGTCATACCTAGTGCATCGGGACCAATGAAGATCTTCTGTGACAATACTGGTGCAATTGCCTTGGCAAAGGAATCCAGATTTCACAAGAGGACCAAGCACATCAAGAGACGCTTCAATTCCATTCGGGACCAAGTCCAAGTGGGAGACATAGAGATTTGCAAGATACATACGGATCTGAATGTTGTAGACCCGTTGACTAAGGCTCTCTCACGAGCAAAACATGATCAGCACCAAGACTCCATGGGTGTTAGAATCATTACTATGTAATCTAGATTATTGACTCTAGTGCAAGTGGGAGACTGAAGGAAATATGCCCTAGAGGCAATAATAAAGTTATTATTTATTTCCTCATATCATGATAAATGTTTATTATTCATGCTAGAATTGTATTAACCGGAAACATGATACACGTGTGAATACATAGACAAACATATAGTCACTAGTATGCCTCTACTTAACTAGCTCATTAATCAAAGATGGTTATGTTTCCTAACCATAGACATGTGTTGTCATTTGATTAGTGGGATCACATCATTAGGAGAATGATGTGATTGACATGACCCATTCCGTTAGCCTAGCACTTGATCATTTAGTATATTGCTATTGCTTTCTTCATGACTTATACATGTTCCTGTAACTATGAGATTATGCAACTCCCGTTTACCAGAGGAAAACTTTAGGTGCTACCAAACGTCACAACGTAACTGGGTGATTATAAAGGAGTACTACAGGTGTCTCCGAAGGTACATGTTGAGTTGGCATATTTCGAGAATAGGTTTTGTCACTCCGATTGTCGAAGAGGTATCTCTGGGCCCTCTCAGTAATGCACATCACAATAAGCCTTGCAAGCAATGTGACCAATGAGTTGGTTACGATATGATGCATTACAGAACGAGTAAAGAGACTTGCCGGTAACGAGATTGAACTAGGTATTGGATACCGACGATCGAATCTCGGGCAAGTAACATACCGATGACAAAGGGAACAACGTACGTTGTTGTGCGGTTTGACCGATAAAGATCTTCGTAGAATATGTAGGAACCAATATGGGCATCCAGGTCCCGCTATTGGTTATTGACCGAGAATGGTTCTAGGTCATGTCTACATAGTTCTCGAACCCGTAGGGTCCACACGCTTAACGTTACGATGACAGTTTTATTATGAGTTTATAAGTTTTGATGTACCGAAGTTTGTTCGGAATCCCGGATGTGATCACGGACATAACGAGGAGTCTCGAAATGGTCGAGACATAAAGATTGATATATTTGAAGCCTATATTTGGACATCGGAATCGTTCTGGGTGAAATCGGCATTTTACCGGAGTACCGGGAGGTTACCGGAACCCCCCGGGGGGTTATTGGGCCTACATGGGCCTCGAGGGAGAAGAGGGAAGGAACCAGGAGGGGGCCGCGCGCCCCTCCCCTTCCTAGTCCAAATAGGACAAGGGAAGGGGGGCGGCGCCCCCCCCCCCCCCTTTCCTTCCTCCCTTCCTTCTCCTTCCCCCCTTCTCCTACTCCTACTTGGAAAGAAGGGAGTCCTACTCCCGGTGGGAGTAGGACTCCCCCTTGGCGCGCCCTCCTTGGCCGGCCGCCTCCCCCCTGGCTCCTTTATATACGGGGGCGGGGGGCACCCCATAGACACACAAGTTGATCTATGGATCGTTCCTTAGCTGTGTGCGGTGCCCCCTTCCACCATATTCCACCTCGGTCATATCGTCGCGAAGCTTAGGCGAAGCCCTGCGCCGATAGAACATCAACATCGTCACCACGCCGTCGTGCTGACGGAACTCATCTCCGGAGCTTTGCTGGATCGGAGGCCGGAGATCGTCATCGAGCTGAACGTGTGCTGAACTCGGAGGCCCCGTACGTTCGGAGTTTGGATCAGTCGGATCGTGAAGACGTACGACTACATCAACCGCGTTGTCATAACGCTTCCGCTAATGGTCTACGAGGGTACGTGGACATACACTCTCCCCTCTCGTTGCTATGCCATCAACATGATCTTGCGTGTGCGTAGGAATTTTTTTTGAAATTACTGCGTTCCCCAACAAGATGCCCGTTAAGGAATGCCATTTTGACGTCCATCTGCCATATCTCATAATCATAGTATGCGGCAATTGCTAACATGATTCGGACGGACTTCAGCTTCGCTACGGGAGAGAAAGTCTCATCGTAGTCAACCCCTTGAACTTGCCGATAACCCTTAGCGACAAGTCGAGCTTTATGGATGGTAACATTACCATCCGCGTCTGTCTTCTTCTTAAGGATCCATTTGTTCTCTATCACTCGCCGATCATCGGGCAAGTCTGTCAAAGTCCATACTTTGTTTTCATACATGGATTCTATCTCGGATTGCATGGCTTCAAGCCATTTGTTGGAATCTGGGCCCGCTATCGCTTCTTCATAGTTCGAAGGTTCACCGTTGTCTAACAACATGATTTCCAGCACAGGGTTGCCATACCACTCTGGTGTGGAACGTGTCCTTGTGGACCTACGAAGTTCAGTAGCAACTTGATCCGAAGTACCTTGATCATCATCATTAATTTCCTCTCCAGTCGGTGTAGGCATCACAGGAACATTTTCCTGAGCTATACCACTTTTCGGTTCAAGAGGTAGTACTTCATCGAGTTCTACTTTCCTCCCACTTACTCCTTTCGAGAGAAACTCCTTTTCCAGAAAGGATCCGTTCTTGGCAACAAAGATCTTGCCTTCGGATCTTAAGTAGAAGGTATACCCAATGGTTTCCTTAGGGTATCCTATGAAGACGCATTTTTCTGACTTGGGTTCAAGCTTTTCAGGTTGCAGTTTCTTGACATAAGCATAATTCATACGGTGTCGTCTCAACGGATTTAGACGGAGCCCTATTTAAAGTGAATGTAGCTGTCTCTAGAGCGTACCCCCAAAATGATAGCGGTAAATCGGTAAGAGACATCATAGATCGCACCATATCCAATAGAGTGCGATTACGACGTTCGGACACACCGTTACGCTGAGGTGTTCCAGCCGACGTGAGTTGTGAAACGATTCCACATTTCCTTAAGTGCGTACCAAATTCGTGACTTAAATATTCTCCCCCACGATCTGATCGCAAGAACTTTATCTTTTGGTCACGTTGATTCTCTACCTCATTCTGAAATTCCTTGAACTTTTCAAAGGTCTCAGACTTGTGTTTCATTAAGTAGACATACCCATATCTACTCAAGTCATCGGTGAGAGTGAGAACATATCGATATCCTCCACGAGCCTCAACGCTCATTGGACCACACACACCAGTATGTATGATTTCCAATAATTTGGTTGCTCGCTCCATTGTTTCGGAGAACGGAGTCTTGGTCATTTTGCCCATGAGGCATGGTTCGCATGTGTCAAATGATTCATAATCGAGAGACTCTAAAAGTCCATCAGCATGGAGCTTCTTCATGCGCTTGACACCAATGTGACCAAGGCGGCAGTGCCACAAGTATGTGGGACTATCGTTATCAACTTGACATCTTTTGGTATTCACACTATGAATATGTGTAACATTATGTTCGAGATTCATTAAGAATAAACCATTGACCATCGGGGCATGACCATAAAACATATCTCTCATATAAATAGAACAACCATTATTCTCGGATTTAAATGAGTAGCCATCTCATATTAAACGAGATCCAGATACAATGTTCATGCTCAAACTTGGCACTAAATAACAATTATTTAGGTTTAAAACTAATCCTGTGGGTAAATGTAGAGGCAGCGTGCCGACGGCGATCACATCGACCTTGGAACCATTCCCAACGCGCATCGTCACCTCGTCCTTCGCCAGTCTCCGCTTATTCCGCAGCTCCTGCTGTGAGTTACAAATATGAGCAACGGCACCGGTATCAAATACCCAGGAGTTACTACGAGTACTGGTAAGGTACACATCAATCACATGTATATCAAATATACCTTTAGTGTTGCCGGCCTTCTTGTCCGCAAAGTATTTGGGGCAGTTCCGCTTCCAGTGACCCTTCCCTTTGCAATAAAAGCACTCAGCCTCAGGTTTGGGTCCATTCTTTGACTTCTTCCCGGCAACTGGCTTACCGGGTGCGGCAACATCCTTGCCATCCTTCTTGAAGTTCTTCTTACCCTTGCCCTTCTTGAACTTAGTGGTTTTATTGACCATCAACACTTGATGTTCCTTCTTGATTTCTACCTCTGCTGACTTCAGCATTGAAAATACTTCAGGAATGGTTCTCACCATCCCCTGCATATTGTAGTTCATCACAAAGCTCTTGTAGCTCGGTGGGAGCGACTAAAGGATTCTGTCAATGACCGCCTCGTCCGGGAGGTTAATTTCTAGCTGGGACAGGCGGTTGTGCAACCCAGACATTTTGAGTATGTGCTCACTGACAGAACTATTTTCCTCCATCTTACAACTGTAGAACTTGTCGGAGACTTCATATCTCTAGACTCGGGCATGATCTTGGAAAACCATTTTCAGCTCCTCGAACATCTCATATGCTCCGTGTTGCTCAAAACGCTTTTGGAGCCCCGGTTCTAAGATATAAAGCATGCCGCACTGAACGAGGGAGTAATCATCAGCACATGACTGCCAAGCGTTCATAACGTCTTGGTTCTCTGGGATGGGTGCTTCACCTAGCGGTCCTTCTAGGACATATGCTTTCTTGGCAGCTATGAGGATGATCCTCAGGTTCCGGACCCAGTCCGTATAGTTGCTGCCATCGTCTTTCAGCTTGGTTTTCTCTAGGAATGCGTTGAAGTTCATGTTGACATGAGCGTTGGCCATTTGATCTACAAGACATATTTGCAAAGGTTTTAGACTAAGTTCATGATAATTAAGTTCATCTAATCAAATTATTTAATGAACTCCCCCTCAGATTAGACATCCCTCTAGTCATCTAAGTGTTACACAATCCGAGTCGACTAGGCCGTGTCCGATCATCACGTGAGACGGACTAGTCATCATAGGTGAACATCTCCATGTTGATCGTATCTTCCATACGACTCATGTTCGACCTTTCGGTCTCTGTGTTCCGAGGCCATGTCTGTACATGCTAGGCTCGTCAAGTTAACCCTAAGTGTTTTTGCATGTGTAAAACTGTCTTACACCCGTTGTATGTGAACGTAAGAATCTATCACACCCGATCATCACGTTGTGCTTCAAAACGACGAACTTTAGCAACGGCGCACAGTTAGGGGGTACACTTTCTTGAAATTATTATAAGGGATCATCTCATTTACTACCATCGTTCTAAGTAAACAAGATGCATAAACATAATAAACATCACATGCAATTATATAATAGTGACATGATATGGCCAATATCATATAGCTCCTTTGATCTCCATCTTCGGGGCTCCATGATCATCTTCGTCACCGGCACGACACCATGATCTCCATCATCATGATATCCATCATCGTGTCTCCATGAAGTTGCTCACCAACTATTACTTCTACTACTATGGCTAACGGTTTAGCAATAAAGTAAAGTAATTACATGGCGTTAAATCATTGACACGCAGGTCATACAATAATTAAGACAACTCCTATGGCTCCTGCCGGTTGTCATACTCATCGACATGCAAGTCGTGATTCCTATTACAAGAACATGATCTCATACATCACAATATATCATTCATCATTCATCACAACTTTTGGCCATATCACATCACAAGGCAATTGCTGCAAAAACAAGTTAGACGTCCTATAATTGTTGTTGCATCTTTTACGTGGCTGCAATAGGGTTCTAGCAAGAACGTTTTCTTACCTACAAAAAAGCCACAACGTGATTTGTCAACTTCTATTTACCCTTCATAAGGACCCTTTTCATCGAATCCGCTCCAAATAAAGTGGGAGAGACAGACACCCGCTAGCCACTTTATGCAACTAGTGCATGTCAGTCGGTGGAACCTGTCTCACGTAAGCGTATGTGTAAGGTCGGTCCGGGCCGCTTCATCCCACAATACCACTGAAGCAAAATAAGACTAGTAGCGGCAAGAAAGTTGACAACATCTACGCCCACAACAAAATTGTGTTCTACTCGTGCAATAGAGAACTACACATAAACCTGGCTCATGATGCCACTGTTGGGGAATGTTGTAGAAAATAAAAAATTTCCTATGGTTTCACCAAGATCCATCTATGAGTTCATCTAGCAACGAGTGATAGGAGTGCATCTACATACCTTTGTAGATCGCGAGCGGAAACGTTCAAGAGAACGGGGTTGAGGGAGTCGTACTCATCGTGATCCAAATCACCGATGACCAAGTGCCGAACGGACAGCACCTCCGCGTTCAACACACGTACGGAGCGGATGACGTCTCCCGCACCTTGATCCAGCAAGGAGGAGGGAGATGTTGAGGAATAAGGCTCCAACAGCAGCACGACGGCGTGGTGGTGATGGAGTGGCAGATCTCCGGCAGGGCTTCGCCAAGATCACGCGGAGGAGGAGATGTGTTGGGGAGGGGAGGGGCTGCGCCTTGGATGTTGTGTGCAGCCCTCCCCTCGCCCCTCTATTTATAGGGGAAGGGGGAAGGGGGTCGGGCCCCTCTAGATGAGATCTAGAGGGGGGCGGTGGCCAAGGGAGGGGGCTTGCCCCCAAGCAAGGGGGGCGCCCCCACTAGGGTTTCCCCCCCCCAACCCTAGGCGCATGGGCCCAAGGGGGGGTGCGCCCAGCCCTCCAGGGGCTGGTTCCCTGACCACTACAGCCCACGAGGCCCTCCGAGAGAGGTGGCCCCTCCCGGTGGACCCCCGGAACCCCTCCGGTGGCCCCGGTACAATACTGATATGCCCCCGAAACTTTTCAGTGACCGTATGACAACTTCCCATATATAAATCTTTACCTCCGGACCATTCCGGAACTCCTCGTGACGTCCGGGATCTCATCCGGGACTCCGAACAACATTCGGTAATCACATACAAGTCTTCCTAATAACCTTAGCGTCACCGAACCTTAACTGTGTAGACCCTACGGGTTCGGGAATCATGCAGACATGACCGTGACAGCTCTCCGGCTAATAACCAACAATGGGATCTAGATACCCATGTTGGATCCCACATGTTCCACGATGATCTCATCGGATGAACCATGATGTCGAGGATTCAAGCAACCCCATATACGGTTCCCTTTGTCAATCGGTACGTTACTTGCCCGAGATTCGATCGTCGGTATCCCAATACCTCGTTCAATATCGTTACCGGCAAGTCACTTTACTCGTGCCGTAATGCATGATCCCGTGACCAAACACTTGGTCACTTTGAGCTCATTATGATGATGCATTACCGAGTGGGCCCAGAGATACCTCTCCGTCATACGGAGTGACAAATCCCAGTCTCGATCCGTGTCAACCCAACAGACACTTTCGGAGATACCTGTAGTGCACCTTTATAGTCACCCAGTTACATTGTGACGTTTGGTACACCCAAAGCACTCCTACGGTATCCGGGAGTTACACGATCTCATGGTCTAAGGAAAAGATACTTGACATTGAAAAAGCTCTAGCAAAATGAACTACACGATCTTGTGCTATGCTTAGGATTGGGTCTTGTCCATCACATCATTCTCCTAATGATGTGATCCCGTTATCAACGACATCCAATGTCCATAGTCAGGAAACCATGACTATCTGTTGATCAACGAGCTAGTCAACTAGAGGCTTGCTAGGGACATATTATGGTCTATGTATTCACACGTGTATTACGATTTCCGGATAATACAATTATAGCATGAATAAGGACAATTATCATGAACAAGGAAATATAATGATAATCCTTTTATTATTGCCTCTAGGGCATATTTCCAACATAATAGTAGTAGATGCAGGCAGGAGTCGGTCTACTTGTCGCGGACGTGATGCCTATATACATGATCATGCCTAGATAATCTCATAATTATTCACTTTTTCTATCAATTTCTCGATAGTAATTTGTTCACCCACCGTAATACTTATGCTATCTTGAGAGAAGCCACTAGTGAAACCTATGGCCCCTGGGTCTATCTTTTATCATATAAGCTTTCAATCTACTTTTATTTGCATCTTTACTTTTCCTATATATATTATAAAATACAAAAAAAATATTTATCTTATCATACTATCTCTATCAGATCTCACTTTTGCAAGTGGCCGTGAAGGGATTGACAACCCCTTTATTGCGTTGGTTGCGAGTTCTTTGTTTGTTTGTGTAGGTGCGTGGGACTTTTGAGGAGCCTCCTACTGGATTGATACCTTGGTTCTCAAAAACTGAGGGAAATACTTACGCTACTATTGCTGCATCACCCTTTCCTCTTCAAGGAAAACCAACGCAAGCTCAAGACGTAGCAAGAAGGATTTCTGGCGCCGTTGCCGGGGAGGTCTTCGCTCAAGTCAAGACATACCAAGTACCCATCACAAACTCATCTCCCTTGCATTTACATTATTTTCCATTTGCCTCTCGTTTTCCTCTCCCCCACTTCACCCTTGCCGTTTTATTTGCCCTCTCTTTCCCAATCTTCTCCTCTCTTTTTCGCTTGCCTTTTTCTGTTTGCTCGTGTGTTAGATCATTTACCTTGTCATAATGGCTAGTTCTTTATCCGCTCCTATGTCTCCCGAGTTTGAAGTTCTTCACTTCAAGCAAAGACAAGGAGAAAACTTAAAAGATGCTTGGTATAGGATGATGGAATCTTATCGCAATTGCACCCTAGTGGTGAATTTTAGAATTCTTCTTCACAATTTTTATGTTGGGCTAAACATGACGAATAGACAACTCTTGGACTGTATTGCCAAGGGAAATTTTATTGAAATTGATCATAGTATTGTGCATGAAATTATAGAGGGAATAGTGGGAACACTACCTCAAAAGGGAGGACCACATCCTACCCAAGAAGAAACACAAGTGTTTGGAAAGATTTGCGAAGTTACAAAAATATTACAAAAGTCTATTGAGCCTCTTAAAAGTGTTAGCGGAAATCTTCACTGCATGAATATGTTGATTACTCTTTGCAATAAGCGGTTGGATTCATTATATCTAAAAATTTCCAAGTATGAACGGAAACGTAAAGAACCTCCCGGATTCGAGCATGACTCCGCTAAAAAGCTGAAAATCAAAGATGGCACTACTTAGATCTATCTTCGCTTTTATGCCTAGCTAGGGGCGTTAAACGATAGCGCTAGTTGGGAGGTAACCCAATTTTATTTGTGTTTTTTGTTTTTGTTTCTGTTTAGTAATAAATTTTGCATCTACCTTCTGTTTAGATGTGTTTTTATGTTTTAATTAGTGTTTGTGCCAAGTAGAGCCTATAGGATAACCTATGGTGATAGTTAATTTGATTCTGCTGAAAAATAGAAACTTTGCATGCACGAAATTAGTTTTATTAAATCACACAAACGTGCTTTTGCGTTGATTCTTTTTGCTGATGATCAATATACAAATTTAACAGGACTTCCTATTTTGGTAGGATTTGTAAAGTTCCAGAAGTTTGCGTTAGTTACAGAGTGCTACAGACTGTTCTGTTTTTGACAGATTCTGTTTTTCGTGTGTTGTTTGCTTATTTTGATGCATCTATGACTAGTATTAAGTGGTATGAACCATAGACAACTTGGAATGCAGTAGGTTTAACACCAAAATAAATAAAGAATGAGTTCATTATAGTACCTTATGTGGTGGTTTTGTTTTCTTTCACTGACGGAGCTTATGAGATTTCCTGTTGAGTTTTGTGTTGTGAAGTTTTCAAGTTTTGGGTAAAGATTTGATGGACAATGGAACAAGGAGTGGCAAAACCCTAAGCTTGGGGATGCCCCCGGAAGGCATCCCCTCTTTCGTCTTCGTTCATTGGTAACTTTACTTGGAGCTATATTTTTATTCGCCACATGATATGTGTTTTGCTTGGAGCGTCGTGTATGATATTAGTATTTGCTTTTTAGTTTTCCATAATCATCCTTGCTGTACACACCTTTTGGGAGAATACCACTTGATTGAATTTATTAGAATACTCTATGTGCTTCACTTATATCTTTTTGAGCTATATAGTTTTTGCTCTAGTGCTTCACTTATATCTTTTAGAGCATGGCGGTGGCTTAATTTTGTAGAAATTGCTAGTCTCTCATGATTCACTTATATTATTTTGAGAGTCTTTTAGAAAAGCATGGTATTTGCTATGGTTATAAAATTGGTCCTAGAATGGTAGGCATCCAAGTTGGGTATAATAAAAACTATCATAGGAAGTGAATTGGATGCTATGATCAACTTGATACTTGATAATTGTTTTGAGATGTGGAGGTAGTGATATTAAAGTCATGCTAGTTGGGTGATTATGAATTTAAAGAATGCTTGTGTTGAAGTTAGCAAGTCCCGTAGCATGCACATATGGTGAAAGTTGTGTAACAAATTTATTGCATAGAGTGCTCTTTTGATTGCCTTCCCTTGACTGGAGGTCGGGGCGCGCGCGATGGTTAACTCCTACCAACCTCCCCCCAGGAGCATGCGTAGTAGTACTTTGCTTCGAGGTCTAATAAAACTTTTGCAATAAGTATATGAGTTCTTTTGACTAATGTTAAGTCCATGGATTATACACACTTTTACCTTTCCATCATTGCTAGCCTCCTCAGTACCGTGCATTGCCCTTTCTCACCTTGAGAGTTGGTGCAAACTTCGCCGGTGCATCCAAACCCCGTGATATGATACGCTCTATCACACATAAACTTCCTTATATCTTCCTCAAAACAGCCACCATACCTACCTATTATGGCATTTCCATAGCCATTCTGAGATATATTGCCATGCAACTTTCCACTGTTCCGTTTATCATCATGACACGCATTACTATTGTCATATTGCCATTGCATGATCATGTAGTTGACATCGTATTTGTGGCAAAGCCACCATGTATAATTTTTCATACATGTCACTCTTGATTCATTGCACCATCCCTGTACACCGCTGGAGGCATTGATATAGAGTCATATCTTGTTCTAGTTTTGAGTTGTAATTCATATGTTGTAAATCAATAAAAGTGTGATGATCATCATTATTAGAGCATTGTCCCCAAAAAGAAAAAAAGAAAAAAAAAGAAAAAAGAAGAAAAAAAAGAAAGGCCCAAAAAAATGAAAAGAAAAAAAAATAAAAAACAAATAAAAAGGGGGCAATGTTACTATCTCTTTTTCCACACTTGTGCTTCAAAGTAGCACCATGTTCTTCATATAGCGAGTCTCATATGTTGTCACTTTCATATACTAGTGGAAATTTTTCATTATAGAACTTGGCTTGTATATTCCTACGATGGGCTTCCTCAAATGCCCTAGGTCTACGTGAGCAAGCAAGTTGGATGCACACCCACTTAGTTTCTTTTGTTGAGCTTTCATATATTTATAGCTCTAGTGCATCCGTTGCATGGCAATCCCTACTCCTCATGTTGACATCAATTGATGGACATCTCCATAGCCCGTTGATTATCCTTGTCAATGTGAGACTTTCTCCTTTTTTGTATTCTCCACACAACCTCCATCATCATATTCTATTCCACCCATAGTGCTATATCCATGGCTCACGCTCATGTATTGCTTGAGAGTTGAAAAAGGCTGAAGCGTGTTTAAAAGTATGAAACAGTTGCTTGGCTGAAATCGGGGTTGTTCTTGATGGGAGTATTTTGTGTGATGAAAGTGAAACATAGCCTAACTATATGATTTTGTAGGGATTAACTTTCTGTAGCCATGTTATTTTGTGAAGACATGATTGCTTTTATTAGTATGCTTCAAGTATTACTATTTCTTATGTCAATATGAACTTTTATTTTGAATCATTTGGATCTGAACATTCATGTCACGGTAAAGAAAATTACATTGAGAATTATGCTAGGTAGAATTCCGCATCAAAAATTCTGTTCTTATCATTTACCTACTCGAGGACAAGCAGGACTTAAGCTTGGGGATGCTTGATACGTCTCCAACGTATCTATAATTTTTGATTGTTCCATGCTATTATATTACCCTTTTTGGTTGTTTATGGGCTTTATTTTACACATTTATACCATTTTGGGGACTAACCTACTAACTGGAGGCCCAGCCCGTATTGCTGTTTTTTTTTGCCTATTTCAGTATTTCGAAGAAAAGGAATATCAAACGGAGTCCAAACGGAATGAAACCTTCGGGAGCGTGATCTTTGGAACGAACGTGATCCATAGGACTTGAAGTGCAAGTCAAGAAGCAGCCGAGGCGGCCACGAGGGTGGACGGCGCGCCCACCCCTACAGGGCATGCCCCCCTGTCTCATGGGCCCATCGGGTGGCCACCGACGTACTTCTTCCTCCTATATATACCCATGTACCCCGAAAACAAGAGCCAAAAAAAAACAATTTCCACCACCATAAGCTTCTATATTCGCGAGATCCCATCTTGGAGCCTTCGTCGGTGCTCCGCCGGAGGGGGAATCGACCATGGAGGGCCTCTTCATCAACACCATAGCCCTTCCGATGAGTTGTGAGTAGTTTACCAAAGACCTTCCGGTCCATAGTTATTAGCTAGATGGCTTCTTCTCTCTTTTTGGATCTCAATACCATGTTCTCCCCTCTCTTGTGGAGATCTATTCGATGTAACTCTATTTGCAGTGTGTTTGTCGAGATCCGATGAATTGTGGGTTTATGATCAATTTTATCTATGAGAAATATTTCAATTTTCTCTGAATTCTTTTATGTATAATTGAGTTATCTTTGCAAGTCTCTTCGAACTATCAGTTTGGTTTGGCCTACTAGATTGATCTTTCTTGCAATGGGAGAAGTGCTTAGCTTTGGGTTCAATCTTGCGGTGTCCTTACCCAGTGACAGCAGGGGTTGCAAGGCACGTATTGTATTGTTGCCATCGAGGATAAAAAGATGGGGTTTACATCATATTGCTTGAGTTTATCCCTCTACATCATGTCATCTTTCTTAATGTGTTACTCTATTCTTATGAACTTAATACTCTAGATGCATGCTGGATAGAGGTCGATGTGTGGAGTAATAGTAGTAGATGCAGGCACGAGTCGGTCTACTTGTCGCGGACATGATGCCTATATACATGATCATGCCTAGATAATCTCATAATTATTCGCTTTTCTATCAATTTCTCGACAGTAATTTGTTCACCCACCGTAATACTTAGGCTATCTTGAGAGAAGCCACTAGTGAAACCTATGCCCCCCGGGTCTATATTTTATCATATAAGCTTTCAATCTACTTTTATCTGCATCTTTACTTTTCCTATCTATATTATAAAATACCAAAAATATATTTATCTTATCATACTATCTCTATCAGATCTCACTTTCGCAAGTGGCCGTGAAGGGATTGACAACCCCTTTATTGCGTTGGTTGTGAATTCTTTGTTTGTTTGTGCCTGGTTCTCAAAAACTGAGGGAAATACTTATGCTACTATTGCTGCATCACCCTTTCCTCTTCAAGGAAAACCAACGCAAGCTCAAGACGTAGCAAGAAGGATTTCTGGTGCCGTTGCCGGGGAGGTCTTCGCTCAAGTCAAGACATACCAAGTACCCATCACAAACTCATCTCCCTTGCATTTACATTATTTGCCATTTGCCTCTCGTTTTCCTCTCCCCCACTTCACCCTTGCCGTTTTATTTGCCCTCTCTTTTTCGCTTGCCTTTTTCTGTTTGCTCGTGTGTTAGATCATTTACCTTGTCATAATGGCTAGTTCTTTATCCGCTCCTATGTCTCCCGAGTTTGAAGTTCTTCACTTCAAGCAAAGACAAGGAGAAAACTTAAAAGATGCTTGGTATAGGATGATGGAATCTTATCGCAATTGCACCCTAGAGGTGAATTTTAGAATTCTTCTTTGCAATTTTTATGTTGGGCTAAACATGACGCATAGACAACTCTTGGACTGTATTGCCAAGGGAAATTTTATTGAAATTGATCCTAGTATTGTGCATGAAATTATAGCGGGAATAGTGGGAACACTACCTCAAAAGGGAGGACCACATCCTACCCAAGAAGAAACACAAGTGTTTGGAAAGATTTGCGAAGTTACAAAAATATTACAAAAGTCTCTTGAGCCTCCTAAAAGTGTTAGCGGAAATCTTCACCGCATGAATATGTTGATTACTCTTTGCAATAAGCGGTTGGATTCTTTAGATCTAAAAATTTCCGAGTATTAACGAAAACATAAAGAACCTCCCGGATTCGAGCATGACTCCGCTAAAAAACTGAAAATCAAAGATGGCACTACTTAGATCTATCTTCGCTTTTATGCCTAGCTAGGGGCGTTAAACGATAGCGCTAGTTGGGAGGTAACCCAATTTTATTTTTGTTTTTTGTTTTTGTTTCTATTTAGCAATAAATTTTGCATCTACCTTCTGTTTAGATGTGTTTTTATGTTTTAATTAGTGTTTGTGCCAAGTAGAACCTATAGGATAACCTATGGTGATAGTTAATTTGATTCTGCTGAAAAACGGAAACTTTGCATGCACGAAATTAGTTTTGTTAAGTCACAAAAACGTGCTTTTTCGTTGATTATTTTTGATGATGATCAATAGAAAAATTTACCAGGACTTATTATTTTGGTAGGATTTTTAAAGTTCCATAAGTTTGCGTTAGTTACAGATTGCTACAAGCTGTTCTGTTTTTGATAGATTCTGTTTTTCGTGTGTTGTTTGCTTATTTGGATGCATCTATGGCTAGTATTAGGTGGTATGAAGCATAGAGAACTTGGAATACAGTAGGTTTAACACCAAAATAAATAAAGAATGAGTTCATTACAGTACCTTGTGTGGTGGTTTTGTTTTCTTTCACTAACGGAGCTTATGAGATTTCCTGTTGAGTTTTGTGTTGTGAAGTTTTCAAGTTTTGGGTAAAGATTTGATGGACTATGGAACAAGGAGTGGCAAAAGCCTAAGCTTGGGGATGCCCATGGAACCCCAACATATTCAAGAATAGCCAAAAGCCTGAGCTTGGGGATGCCCCCGGAAGGCATCCCCTCTTTCGTCTTCGTTCATTGGTAACTTTACTTGGAGCTATATTTTTATTTGCCACATGATATGTGTTTTGCTTGGAGCGTCGTGTATGATATTAGTATTTTCTTTTTAGTTTTTCACAATCATCCTTGCTGTACACACCTTTTGGGAGAAGCCCACTTGATTGAATTTATTAGAATACTCTATGTGCTTCACTTATATCTTTTTGAGCTATATAGTTTTTGCTCTAGTGCTTCACTTATATCTTTTAGAGCATGGCGGTGGCTTGATTTTGTAGAAATTGCTAGTCTCTCATGCTTCACTTATATTATTTTGATTGTCTTTTAGAACAGCATGGTATTTGCTATGTTTATAAAATTAGTCCTTGAATGGTAGGCATCCAAGTTGGGTATAATAAAAACTATCATAGGAAGTGAATTGGATGCTATGATCAACTTGATACTCGATAATTGTTTTGAGATGTGGAGGTAGTGATATTAAAGTCATGCTAGTTGGGTGATTATGAATTTAAAGAATTCTTGTGTTGAAGTTAGCAAGTCCCGTAGCATGCACATATGGTGAAAGTTGTGTAACAAATTTATTGCATCGGGTGCTCTTTTGATTGCCTTCCCTTGAGTGGAGGTCGGGGCGCGCACGATGGTTAACTCCTACCAACCTCCCCCCTAGGAGCATGCGTAGTAGTACTTTGCTTCGAGGGCTAATAAAACTTTTGCAATAAGTATATGAGTTCTTTTGACTAATGTTGAGTCCATGGATTATACGCACTTTTACCTTTCCATCATTGCTAGCCTCTTCGGTACCGTGCATTGCCCTTTCGCACCTTGAGAGTTGGTGCAAACTTCGCCGGTGCATCCAAACCTCATGATATGATACGCTCTATCACACATAAACTTCCTTCTATCATCCTCAAAACAGCCACCATGCCTACCTATTATGGCATTTCCATAGCCATTCCGAGATATATTGCCATGCAACTTTCCACCGTTCTGTTTATCATCATGACACGCATTACTATTGTCATATTGTCATTGCATGATCATGTAGTTGACATCGTATTTATGGCAAAGCCACCATGCATAATTTTTCATACATGTCACTCTTGATTCATTGCACCACCCCGGTACACCGCGAGAGGCATTCATATAGAGTCATATCTTGTTCTAGTATTGAGTTGTAATTCATATGTCGTAAATCAATAAAAGTGTGATGATTATCATTATTAGAGCATTGTCCCCAAAAAGAAAAAAAAAGAAAAAAAAGAAAGGCCAAAAAAATGCCCAAAAAAGGAAAATAAAAAAATAAAAAACAAATAAAAAGGGGGCAATGTTACTATCTCTTTTTCCACACTTGTGCTTCAAAGTAGCACCATGTTCTTCATATAGCGAGTCTCATATGTTGTCACTTTCATATACTAGTGGGAATTTTTCATTATAGAACTTGGCTTGTATATTCCTACGATGGGCTTCCTCAAATGCCCTAGGTCTACGTGAGCAAGCAAGTTGGATGCACACCCACTTAGTTTCTTTTGTTGAGCTTTCATATATTTATAGCTCTAGTGCATCCGTTGCATGGCAATCCCTACTCCTCATGTTGACATCAATTGATGGACATCTCCATAGCCCGTTGATTATCCTTGTCAATGTGAGACTTTCTCCTTTTTTGTATTCTCCACACAACCTCCATCATCATATTCTATTCCACCCATAGTGCTATATCCATGGCTCACGCTCATGTATTGCTTGAGAGTTGAAAAAGGCTGAAGCGTGTTTAAAAGTATGAACCAGTTGCTTGGCTGAAATCGGGGTTGTTCTTGATGGGAGTATTTTGTGTGATGAAAGTGAAACATATCCTAACTATATGATTTTGTAGGGATGAACTTTCTGTAGCCATGTTATTTTGTGAAGACATGATTGCTTTTATTAGTATGCTTCAAGTATTACTATTTCTTATGTCAATATGAACTTTTATTTTGAATCATTTGGATCTGAACATTCATGCCACAATAAAGAAAATTACATTGAGAATTATGCTAGGTAGCATTCCACATCAAAAATTCTGTTCTTATCATTTGCCTACTCGAGGATGAGCAGGAATTAAGCTTGGGGATGCTTGATACGTCTCCAACGTATCTATAATTTTTTATTGTTCCATGCTATTATATTACCCTTTTTGGATGTTTATGGGTTTTATTTTACACATTTATATCATTTTTGGGACTAACCTACTAACCGGACGCCCAGCCCGTATTGTTGTTTTTTTGCCTATTCCAGTATTTCGAAGAAAAGGAATATCAAACGGAGTCCAAACGGAATGAAACCTTCGGGAGCGTGATTTTTGGAACGAACGTGATCCAGAGGATTTGGAGTGCAAGTCAAGAAGCAGCCAAGGCGGCCATGAGGGTGGAGGGCGCACCCACCCCTACAGGGCGTGCCCCCTGTCTCGTGGGCCCCTCGGGCGGCCACCGACGTACTTCTTCCTCCTATATATACCCATGTACACCGAAAACATCCAGGGAGCCAACTAAAAACAATTTGCACCGCCGTAACCTTCTGTATCCGCGAGATCCCATCTTGGAGCCTTCGCCGACGCTCCGCTGGAGGGGGAATCGACCACGGAGGGGTTCTACATCAACACCATAGCCCTTCCGATGAGTTGTGAGTAGTTTACCACAGACCTTCGGGTCCATAGTTATTAGCTAGATGGCTTCTTCTCTCTTTTTGGATCTCAATACCATGTTCTCCCCCTCTCTTGTGGAGATCTATTCGATGTAACTCTTTTTGCAGTGTGTTTGTCGAGATCCGATGAATTGTGGGTTTATGATCAATTTTATCTATGAGAAATATTTGAATCTCCTCTGAATTCGTTTATGTATGATTGAGTTATCTTTGCAAGTCCCTTCGAATTATCAGTTTGGTTTGGCCTACTAGATTGATCTTTCTTGCAATGGTTGAAGTGCTTAGCTTTGGGTTCAATCTTGCGGTGTCCTTACCCAGTGACAGCAAGGGTTGCAAGGCACATATTGTATTGTTGCCATCTTGGATAAAAAGATGGGGTTTACATCATATTGCTTGAGTTTATCCCTCTACATCATGTCATCTTTCTTAATGTGTTACTCTGTTCTTATGAACCTAATACCCTAGATGCATTCTGGATAGCGGTTGATGTGTGGAGTAATAGTAGTAGATGCAGGCAGGTGTCAGTCTACTTGTCGCGGACGTGATGCCTATATACATGATCATGCCTAGATAATCTCATAATTATTCGCTTTTCTATCAATTCCTCGACAGTAATTTGTTCGCCCATCGTAATACTTATGCTATCTTGAGAGAAGCCACTAGTGAAACCTATGGCCCCCGGGTCTATCTTTTATCATATAAGCTTTCAATCTACTTTCATTTGCATCTTTACTTTTCCTATCTGTATTATGAAATACCAAAAATATATTTATCTTATCATACTATCTCTATTAGATCTCACTTTTGCAAGTGGCCGTGAAGGGATTGACAATCCTTTTATTGTGTTGGTTGCGAGTTCTTTATTTGTTTGTGTAGGTGTGTGGGACTTTTGAGGAGCCTCCTACTGGATTGATACCTTGGTTCTCAAAAACTGAGGGAAATACTTACGCTACTATTGCTGCATCACCCTTTCCTCTTCAAGGAAAACCAACGCAAGCTCAAGACGTAGCAATTTATCTATGGATTAAATTAGTCAAAAAATTGCCTATTTACTCAACACCTGTTGTAGGTGCGCTCTATGCTGCAGGTGCTCTTCTCGGAGCACGGTGAGCTCAGATGCCTCGATGAGCTGGGCGCCTCTTGTGGAACGAGGATCCGATCGGTGTGTCACGCCGCGCACTGCTATCTGAAGAATTACTATAGTAAGCCCCCTGTTCCGGAGTGCCGGATCCACCCTCAGCCGTCGATGCATCATCATATGGCTCACCTGTTAGGATATCGGTTGCCAATGGTTGTTTATTTTGGACCATTCATTTATTATCTAACGGATGTGGAGCCCTCGCCTGTCACTGTTTTCCTTTTCATAGCGACATGTGCTCTATCTCTGTTTTCTTCCTCGTTTCCTTGTTGCAATGGCTATAAAGCCACGGTTTGCTCCCCATTTTCGACGGGATTATTGTAATTGGGTTGAACCCTAAAGCTGGATGTGGCATGCTACTCTACTTTACCTTTTCTCAAGTAATACAAACCCTAGATCGGCTCCAATTTCTCTCCCAATTCGTGATGTTTTAGTGTTAATTCCAGCGATCATTGTCAGGTTCCTGACAATTGGTATCGTGAGCCAGTCCCTTCTTGGCGGTGGTGTGATTCTGAGCAGCATAGAGGTTGGGCGACCGTAAAATCCCTCTACGAGCTTAGATCTGGGCGGCAGTGGGCACAAGATGGCGGCCAGAGTGGCAAAATTCGGGTGCAGTAATGAGCTCAACCTGGTTGCCCATGAGCAATTCGTAGTGGTAAAAACTCAGGCCCTGAGATCTGATCGTGCATCACCGGTGGCGGGCATAGGTGGTGGTGTTTGGTGGCGGTAGACTGTAATACCTGCGGGACCATCCCCAAAAAATCCCACCCAACCCGACCTCGTTCTACAGAAAGGTGTTCATCTTAACCTGCAACCATGAGCATCGATGAGTCTGCAGCCACGGCTGCACTCCAGTTGGATTCACTTGAGCTGTACATTAAGACCCTGCAACATGAGCACGAGGACGACCAAAAGGAGTTCAAGGAATTCCAAAGCATGGTAAATCAAAATTTTGCCACTATTCATAAGAATTTCGACAAAATCCAAGAAAATTCCAGGCGTCTCCTCTTAGAACCTGAACTTGAAGAACTGGCAGAAGAACTGTATGCCAAGCAAGTGCACAACAGAGGGAGAATGCAAGCAGATCGCATGTTGTTCCTGCAGGGCGACCGAAGAAACTGCAGCCAACCCCTCCGTCAGTAAATATGCCAAAGAAAATAGTTCCTCCGGTAGTGGGGACGGCAACATTAAGAGACATAAATGGGAAAGAACTGGACCTTGATGGCATGGCTAAGGTACCTTACCAACACCCAAATTTTGGCCAGCAAAGGGCAGAACAAGCAAATGTCATGGGGCAAGGAAATCGTCAAGCACCAGTTAACATGGCGGAATTTGTGGATGAGGATGAGCTGGAGGCCAACTTCAAAAGGTTCAGACCAACTACACCTATAGAGGGTCGCCGAAATGTGCTCCCTATCAAACCAACAAAACTGAACTTACCGAAATTTGATAGGTCACCCCTAGCATAGCATATCACCTTGCCATGCACTGTGTTGCATCTATGTGCTTTATATTTACTGTTTCTTCTCCCTCTTCTTCTCCGGTAGACCCTGAGACCGACGCTGACGCCGTTGTGTACGACTACGCTCCTGATGTCCAGCCACTTGCCGTAGAGCTTCAAAGCAAGCAAAAAAACCTTGATCATTACTATATCGCCTATTCTTTCTCTCTAATGCTTGCATTAGATTTTGTCACTGTATTCATAGCTCCTATCCGATGCATAGCCTTATTTTGTAATATGCTATTAATACTTTACCTGTTGTCATATATGCCGAGTATAGGATGGTTACGGATCATATATGCCATGATTACTACTGGATGTTTCGATCAATGTGATTGAGGTACAGAGACCGAACACACACACCACACACTAGTAGAAAACAGGGCTTTGGTCCAGGCCGAGTAAGCCCATTAATCCCTGTTCACTAACAAACCGGGACCCATGGGGGCATTGGTCCCAGTTCGTGAGGCTAGGGGGCCGGCCGGGCCTCAAGGGCCATTGGTCCCGGTTCGTCTAGACCCTTTGGTCCCGGTTCCAGACACGAACCGGGACCAATGGGCCTCGCTCCTGGCCTACAACCATTGGTCCTGGTTTGTGGCTGGAACCAGGACCAAATGGCGTCCTTTAGTCCCAGTTCCAGCCAATAACCGGGACCAATGAGATGCCTATATATACCCCCTTGCCCGCGAGCAGAGTAGTGGAGTGCTCTATTTTTTGGCCGGCCGTGGGAGAGCTTTGTGGTGCTCTAGCTCACTTCCTATGCACATGAGGTGTTTGATGAAATGCCTGAGCCACACTTACGCTTTCTCCTCTCGAAGCTCCTTGTGCAAGCTCCATTTTCCTCAAGATTTGTCTAGGTTTGGCGGTCCGTTCTGTCCCATCGCCGTCCTCACCGCCATCGATCGCCCGTGCCGATCTCGTCGCCGGCATCACCGTGGTGAGCCTCTTGATATTATCTTCTTTCTAAAAGAAAAAAGTTCTTACTTGTATGATTTAGATAGATACTTGTGTAATTTTCTTACTTTTATTATTGTTTGTTATTATATAGTGCGATGGTTTTGGTATCCGCCTCCATCGGCCCTCGTCCTATCTATGATTCGGATGTGGTATATATATTATCTTTTATAACTATTTGTTTCATTTAGTGTTTATGACAATTATGCTGACAAACGTGACATAGATTTTTTTTTTATCTAGGAGGTATGTGAACCAGAAATTCCAACCGACCCTATTGTCGAGAGGTTAAATTTAGTTGAAGAAGAAAACAAATACCTAAAAAAATGAAAATAATTGAGGAGGAGAAGATGAGATTGGAGTTGCATGTTACGGATGTCGTCGATGATCACAAGATCGAGATGGATGCAATGCGCTTGAAGATTAGAAAGATTAGAAAATATACCATTCATGCCGAGGCTTGGTATCATTATGTCGTTGGATCAATTGTTACATTAGTTGCAATTATGATCGCATTTGTTGTTGCATTGAAATGTTTGTCATTGGATCAATTGTGACATTAGTTGCGACTATATATATATATATGTGTGTGTGTGTGTGTGTGTGTGTGTGTGTGTGTGTGTGTGTGTGTGTGTGTTTGTTGTTCAATGAGAACTATATATGTATGAACTTTATGTATTTATTTTTCAGTAATAACATTTGATCACTATTGTACATTGGTTTTAATGTGATGATGAACTTCTATTAATTTGGTCACTTCTGTATTCATGATGTTCTGTAATGGTTTTTGACACACTTAATTATATATAATGCACACAGATGAACCGGCAATGGATGTACGGTAACAGACGCACCTTCGAGTACATTTAGGGCATGCATACTTTTCTTAAAGTGGCTGAGACAAACAAGCAGAATGGTTTTATGTATTGTCCATGCCCTATATGTGGGAATACGAAGTCTTACTTTGACCAAAAAATCCTTCACACCCACCTACTTTATAAGGGTTTCATGCTACATGTAACGCCCCGGATGCAACTTTCCATATCCGTAACTCCAACTCTTGCCTTTTTCGGAGATGTGATATGTTATTTCCTTGTGGTTGGGTTTTTGTCTTCGTTTTGCTTTTTGTTCATGTCATGCATTCATCATTGCATCATTTGCATTGCATCATGTCATCATCCAACCCTTTTTAAAACTCATCTAAATAAACCGTATGGATCTTCGGTCCATTTAAATCGAGGGAATTCACATGGTGATTCTCTTTAAAACATATCCTTTCGATATTTAGAGAGATATTATAAATATTCCATTTTCGGAATCACCCATAACACATATGCACCGTTCTTCAAATTTCCTTTTATCCTACTCAACTTCTTTTCTTCCTTTGGGGCCTTTTTAGTAAAATTGAGTTGCAATTTTACTCTACCCATTAATGTTCCAAATCTGCCCATAAATCACATCTATTGTGTAGGGTCACCTCCTATAATTTCAACCCATTTGAAGATCATTTGAATGGGTTTCGAAATTCAAACTTGCCAAGTTAAATCCAACGCGTGTGGATTTTACTTCCTCTAAAAATCCTCTTCTTATTTTATTTAAATTCCTCATATTTTTATGAGTCCGTGAAAACTATCCCCATGCCCAGATTCCACCCCTACCTTCTCTTTCTCTTCTTTCTCTTTTTCTGTTTTGTTTGTAAATGGAAAAAGAATAGGAGAGAGAGAAGAGGAGCCCAGCAGCCTGGGCCTCCCAAACCTTCCGCGCCGGCCCAAGGCAGGCCCAGCCGCGCCCCTTCTAACCCTAGCCCCCAACCGATCCGCCCGCAGCGCTCCTCGTCCCGATCCCCATCTCTCCCTCGTCCTCCCTCCAGTGCCGCATCTCTCACACCCATAGCCCGATCCCATCTCCCTCTCTCTCGATCCCCCTCCTCCTCGCCAAATCCCCTGTCGCCGAGCACCGAGGAGAGGAGCTCCTCGACCACCGGCCACCGGAGCCGTTACCGGCTGCCACCCCGCCGCCTGCTGTTCCCCGCGCGTCCGTCGCCTCGCAGCCGCCGCAAGCCAGCGCTGCCGCCCGCCGAGCTCCCCTGCTCCGGCCCTCCTCTGCATCGAGGACGAGCCAGGCGCCTCGTTTTGACTGGATCGGGTCGAGTTCGACTCCGTCGCTTCGGATCCCGGCGACCCCAGATCGCCGTCGCCGCGCCGAGTGCCCTGCCGCGTCCTCCTCCACCTCGTGCGACCTCCTGCCTCGTCCTCGTTCCGCGCCTCCCCACCTCCTCGCGCCGCCCGCCTGTGACCACGACTCCGGCGGCCCTCAGGCCATGGCGCCACCTTGCTCCTCCCGCATCGAGCGCGCGACCCCGCGTCCCCGCCGGCTCCTGTCGCTGCCTCCTCCTCCCTCACCTGCGGCCTCCTCCTTGTCGCCCCGCGCCTCCCGGAGGGCCACCCTGCGCGCGACCCCGTCTCCTTGGCTGCCCAGCGCCGCTGCCTCGCCAGCTCCTCTGATGGATCTCGCCTCTGTCAAAGACAGTAGCAGCAACAGCTGCACCTTCCCTGTTGTGGCCATCCCCTGATCGTCTTGTCGCACGAAGACCTGTGTACCCGGAACGCCAAGACCCTTCCATGGATGCGTCAAGTACCCCTGCCTCCACAACCACCGAACCAGGAACGTCAAGTTCATCTACGAAAAACGTGTACGACTACATCCGAGGTGGATTTCGTCAAGTACCCCTTCGGATGCGCCAAGTTCGACTACATGGTCCGCCAAATACCTCTACCGACGACCCCGGACATCTACGGCCGTGTACCACTACCATCGCCGAAGACCGTCAAGTGTACAACTACCGTCGCCAAGATCGCGAGTACCTCTACGAAACGTGAACAACTACTTCCCACGACGACACGTACGACCGCTACGAGAACGTCTACTTTCTCTACATCGTACCGAACTCGTTCTGCCCGAGAACACACGCTTCGAAGGTATAACCCGAGACGACCGCGATGAAATGCCCTTGCATGTATGAGATGCACCGTTTTCACCGTGTCCGATTTGTCACTCGTTTCCATGCCGCCGTCCCGTGGGAACCCGGAATCCGGGATCACCCCACCATCCTTGCATGACATGCTCATGCCCACTTCCTTTTGCACCGGTATCTCCGTGAGCTACTGGAACCGATATGTTGCCGTGGCATCATTTTCGGGAATGTTGCCGTGGCACCATTTTTGTTTCGCCGCCGTGGCACCCTTTTTCGTTCCGCCACGGTGACCAAATGTTCCATACCTTGCTCATGTTATCGTTTTCATAATTTTGCATAAAACTTGCATATGTCATCCGCATCATGATAACAACAATTAAAATGCTTAAACTTGTTGTTGCATTAAATTGCTAAATAACATATGGGGATTTTCCGGAAGTGTTGTCTGTGTTTCCGGCCTCATTTAAACTTGCCTAAATTGTAGTTTAATTATGCTTCACCTCTTGCCATGCTTAACAACATTTAATATTGTTGGTTAGCCTTACCGAGAGAGAACTAAATAATTGATGTGGTGTTCCGTCAATATGCAACTCGTTGCATATTGAGCTCCACTTAAATTGTAGTGTTGTTTGTTGCACTTTGCCATGCCATGCCTCATTAAACCGGACATGCATCATACTTGTTTGCGCATCATGCCATGTTTATGTGATGGTTGTTTACTATGTTGTTTGTTTCTTTCCGGGTTGCTTCTCTCATTAGCTTCGGTTTCGTTCCGGAGTTGTGAGGATCCGTTCATCTATGTCCGTTTGTCTTCATCTTGGGCTCGTTCTTCTTCCTTGCGGGATCTCAGGCAAGATGATCATACCCTCGAAATCACTACTATCTTTGCTATGCTAGTTTGCTCGCTCTTTTGCTATGCCAATGATACGATGCCTACCATTTGCTTGTCAGCCTCCCAAATTGCCATGTCAAACCTCTAACCTTTGACACCATTCCTAGCAAACCATTGATTGGCTATGTTACTGCTTTGCTCAGCCCCTCTTATAGCGTTGTTAGTTGCAGGTGAAGTTGAAGATTGCTCCTTGGTGGACAGGGTTTATGTTGGGATATCACAATATCTCTTATATTATTAATGCATCTATATACTTGGTAAAGGGTGGAAGGCTCGGCCTTATGCCTGGTGTTTTGTTCCACTCTTGCCGCCCTAGTTTCCGTCATACCGGTGTTATGTTCCCGGATTTTGCGTTCCTTACGCGGTCGGGTGATTTATGGGACCCCCCTGACAGTTCGCTTTGAATAAAACTTGTCCGGCAAGGCCCAACATTGGTTTTACCATTTGCCTCACCACCACCTATATTTCCCTTGGGAGTAATTAACCCAAGGGTCATCTTTATTCAGCCCCCCGGGCCAATGCTTGTCTAAGTGTTGGTCCAAACTAGAGCGCTTTGCAGCGCCACCTCAAGGAAACTTGAGGTCTGGTTTTAGTTGTACGGACTGCTCATCCGGTCGTGGCCTGAGACGAGATACGCGCGGCTACTATCAGGATGTCGGCACGCCGGGAGGTCTTGCTGGTCTTGTTTTACCATTGTCGAAATGTCTTGATATACCGGGATACCGAGTCTGATCGGAGTGTCTCGGGTGAAGGTCTATTCCTTCGATGATCGCGAGAGCTTGTCATGGGCTAAGTTGGAACACCCCTGCAGGGTATAAACTTTCGAGAGCCGTGCCCGCGGTTATGTGGCAGATGGGAATTTGTTAATGTCCGGTTGTAGAAAACCCAAAGTTGACCTTAATTAAAATACATCAATCGTGTGTGTAACCGTGATGGTCTCTTCTCGGCGGAGTCCGGGAAGTGAACACGGTGTTGGAGTTATGCTTGACGTAGGTTGCTATAGGATCACTTCTTGATCATACTTTTATCGACCGTGCTTTGCCTTCTCTTCTCGCTCTCATTTGCGTATGTTAGCCACCATATATGCTAGTCGCTTGCTGCAGCTCCACCTCATGCCTTTACCTTACCCATAAGCTTAAATAGTCTTGATCTCGCGGGTGTGAGATTGCTGAGTCCCCGTGGCTCACAGATACTTCCAAAACCAGTTTGCAGGTGCCGATAAAACCGTGCAGGTGACGCATCCGAGCTCAAGGAGGAGCTCGATGAAGATCTTGCCCTTCGTGTTGTTTCGTTCTAGTTGATCAGTAGTGGAGCCCAGTTGGGGTCGATCGGGGACCTTTGTCGCATTTGGGTTCTTCTTTTATTTTGGTTCCGTAGTCGGACCTTGATTGTATCTGGATGATGTAATGCTTTATTCATGTAATTGTGTGAAGTGGCGATTGTAAGCCAACTATGTATCTCTTTCCCTTATGTATTACATGGGTTGTGTGAAGATTACCTCACTTGCGACATTGCTTTCAATGCGGTTATGTCTCTAAGTCGTGCTTCGACACGTGGGAGATATAGCCGCATCGAGGGCGTTACACTACACTATAATGTTTGGACCAAGCACGGAGAAAGAGGGGTTATGATGGAAGACACAGAAGAAGAAGAGGATGACAACTATGTGTCCCCTGAATATGGTGATGCTACAACGGGGGAAGCTAAAGATCAAGAGGAACTAGACGATGTGCCCGATGATGATCTTCGCTGGGTCATTGTTGATGCAAAGAGACATTGCGAAAGTGAAAAGGAAAAGTTGAAGTTCGATCGCATGTTAGAGGATCGCAAAAAAGGGTTGTACCCCAATTGCGAAGATGGCAACACAAAGCTCGGTACCACACTGGAATTGTTGTAGTGGAAGGCAGAGAATGGTGTACCTGACAAAGGATTTGAGAAGCTACTGAAAATATTGAAGAAGGAGCTTCCAAAGGATGATGAATTGCCTGACAATACGTACGCAGCAAAGAAGGTTGTATGTCCTGTAGGATTGGAGGTTCAGAAGATACATGCATGTCCTAATGACTGGATCCTCCACCGTGGTGCGTACGAGGATTTGAACACATGCCCGGTATGCGGTGCATTGCGGCATAAGAACAGACGAGATGACCCTGGTGATGTTGACGGTGAGCGCCCCAGGAAGAGGGTTCCTGCCAAGGTAATATGGTATGATCTATAATACCACGATTGAAACGTCTGTTCACAAACAAAGAGCATGCCAAGTTTATGCGATGGCACAGAGAGGACCGTAAGAAAGACGGGATGTCGAGAGCACCCACTGACGGGTTGCAATGGAGTAAAATTGAGAGAAAGTACTGGGAGGACTTTGCAGGTGACGCAAGGAACGTATGGTTTGGTTTAAGCGCGGATGGCATTAATCCTTTTGGGGAGAAGGACAGCAATCACAGCACCTGGCCTGTGACTTTATGTATCTATAACCTTCCACATTGGATGTGCATGAAGCGGAAGTTCATTATGGTGCCAGTTCTCCTCCAAGGCCCTAAGCAACCCGGCAACGACATTGATGTGTACCTAAGGCCATTAGTTGAAGAACTTTTACATCTGTTGAATGGAAACGGTGTACGTGTGTGGGATGAGCACAAACAACAGGAATTTGACCTACATGTGTTGCTGTTTGTACCCATCAATGATTGGCCTGCTCTCAGTAACCTTTCAAGACAGACAAACAAGGGATACCGCACAGGCACACACTATTTAGATGACACCAAAAGTTTATATCTGGACAAATGCAAGAAGAATGTGTACCTGGGGCATCGTCGATTTCTTTCGACCAACCATCAATATCGAAAGAAAGGCAAGCATTTCAAAGGCGAGGCAGATCACCGGAAGAAGCCCCCCGTCCATACCGGTGATCACATACTTGCTATGGTCAATGATTTTTACAAGTAATCTTTAGAAAGGGTCCCGGCGGACTATCTGTTTCGAATGACAATGAGGGACGCGCACCCATGTGGAAGAAGAAATCAATATTTTGGGACCTACCCTACTGGAAAGACCTGGAGGTCCGCTCTGCAATCAACGTGATGCACGTGACAAAGAATCTTTGTGTGAACCTCCTAGGCTTCTTGGGCGTGTATGGGAAGACAAAAGGTACACCGAAGGCACGGTAGGACCAGCAACATGTGCACGAAAAGACGGCATGCCTCCAAAGCAGTATGAAGGTCCTGCTAGCTACGCTCTTACCAAAGAAGAGAAGGAAATCTTCTTTGAATGCCTTCTCGGTATGAAGGTCCCGTCTGCATTCTCGTCGAATATAAAGGGAATAATAAATATGCCACAGAAAAAGTTCTAGAACCTAAAGTCTCATGACTGCCACATGATTATGACGCAACTGCTTCTGGTTGCATTGAGGGGGCTTCTACCGGAAAACATTCGATTAGCCATTGTGAAGCTATGTGCATTCCTCAATGAAATCTCTCAGAAGGTGATCGATCCAGAAATCCTACCAAGGTTAAGGAGAGATGTGGCGCAATGTCTTGTTAGTTTCGAGCTGGTGTTCCTACCATCCTTCTTCAATATCATGACGCACGTCCTAATTCATCTAGTCGATGAGATTCTTGTTTTGGGCCCTATATTTCTACACAATATGTTCCCCTTTGAGAAGTTCATGGGATTCCTAAAGAAATATGTCTGTAACCGTGCTAGGCCAGAAGGAAGCATCTCCATGGGCCATCAAATAGAGGATGTCATTGGGTTTTGTGTTGACTTCATTCCTGACCTTGAGAAGATTGGTCTCCCTCAATCGCGGTATGAGGGGAGACTGACTGGAAAAGGCACGCTAGGAGGGGACTCAATAATATGTAGGGACGGGAATTCTTGGTCTCAAGCACACTCCACAGTTCTACAGAATTCTACCTTGGTGACCCCGTATGTTGATGAACACAAGAATATTCTGCGCTCCAAACACCCGAAGCAGTGTGACGACTAGATTGCATATGAACATGTCAAGACTTTTGGCAGTTGGTTGCAAACATGTCTCAGGGGTGATAAAACTGTTTCTGATGAGTTGTACTCGTTGGCCAAGGGACCATCTTCGACTGTATTGACTTACAAAGGTACGAGATAGATGGGAATACATTTTAAATGATCACCCAAGATCAAAAGAGCACCAACCAAAACAGAGGTGTCAACTTTGATGCAGCAACCAAGAGGGTAAAGGACACATATTATGGTTACATAGTGGACATATGTGAACTTGACTATGGACATGATTTTAATGTCCCTTTGTTTCGGACTTTCGGTGCAAATGGGTTAATCTATCAGGAGGCAGGGTACAGGTAGACCCATAGTACGGAATGACAATAGTGGATCTGAACAATCTTGGGTACACAGACGAACCATTCGTCCTAGCCAATGATGTGGCGCAGGTTTTCTATCTGAAGGACATGTCTACCAAACCGAGAAAAGGAAAAGATAAGGAAGCGAATACATCATACAATGACCCAAAGTGCCACATAGTTCTTTCAGGAAAAAGAGACATCATGGGATTGGAGGAAAAGGCAGACATGTCTAAAGATTATGAAAAGTTTCATGAAATTCCTCCCTTCAAAGTCAAGGCTGACCCAAGCACCATGTTAAACGATGAAGATTATCCATGGTTATAGCGCAATAAGCAAAGGACACAAGCGAAGAAAAAGTGAAGACTTTCTCTCCACAACTATTATGATGATACCTTTGATCTAAAATATCACTGCAGTTACATGTGAAGAAATGAAATGCCTTTTGTAATAGATGATTTTCCATCCGAAACCCTGATACTTCGAAAGAGATTGTCCGTTTTGTACATGAAGTGCATCCAGTTTTTACTGTAACCCTCTCAACTTTTTAGCACATGCTATGTGGGTGAAATGATGATACCATGCCAACTTTCAACCTTTTCAGAGTTCATTTGTAGTGCTTTTCAATTTCAGGGTCATTTTGCTTTAAAAAATTAGTAAATGCATGAAAAATACCAGATGAAGTCAGAAAGGGTTGAAAATTGATGATGTGGCTTTGAATGGTTCATTTTGAACACACAAAAGTCTGGAGTTCAAATAAGTTCAAAAAATGAATACCTTTGTAACAGATGAGTTTTCGTCTGAAACCCTGATACTTCGAAAGAGATTGTCCGTTATGTACATGAAGTGCATCCAGTTTTTGCCGTAACCCTCTCAATTTTTTTAGCACATGCTATGTGGGTGAAATGATGATACCATGCCAACTTTCAACCTTTTCAGAGTTCATTTGTAGTGCTTTTCAGTTCCAGGGTCATTTAGCTCAAAAAATTAGTAAATGCATGAAAAATACCAAGTGAAGTCAGAAAGGGTATTGATGATGTGGCTTTAAATGGTGCATTTTGAACACACAAAAAGTCTGGAGTTCAAATAAGTTTAAAAAATGAAATCCCTTTGTAACAGATGAGTTTTCGTCTGAAACCCTGATACTTCGAAAGAGATTGTCCGTTATGTACATGAAGTGCATCCAGTTTTTGTCGTAACCCTCTCAATTTTTTTTAGCACATGCTATGTGGGTGAAATGATGATACCATGCCAACTTTCAACCTTTTCAGAGTTCATTTGTAGTGCTTTTCAGTTCCAGGGTCATTTAGCTCAAAAAATTAGTAAATGCATGAAAAATACCAAGTGAAGTCAGAAACGGTATTGATGATGTGGCTTTAAATGGTGCATTTTGGACAGACAAAAAGTCTGGAGTTCAAATAAGTGTAAAAAAATGAAATCCCTTTGTAACAGATGAGTTTTCGTTTGAAACCCTGATACTTCGAAAGAGATTGTCCATTTTGTACACGAAGTGCATCCAGTTTTTGCCGTAACCCTCTCAACTTTTTAGCACATGCTATGTGGGTGAAATGACGATACCATGCCAACTTTCAACCTTTTCAGATTTCATTTGTAGTGCTTTTCAATTACAGGGTCATTTAGCTCAAAGAATGAACTAATAGCAAAAAGAATGAACTAGTGGCAAAAAGAATGAACTAATAGCAAAAGGAATGAACTAAAAATAATCAACTAAAATATTTTGTTATGATAAACTAAAAGAAAACTATAGTATTCTTCAATAGCAAAAAGAATAAACTAAAAAGCTTTTATAAAACTCTAATAGCAAAAGGAATCAACTAAAAAGCTTTTGTAAACCTCTAGTATTTTTGAAACTAAAATCCTATAAAATTTATGCAACTAAAATTATCAAAATATTTTATGTTCAAAACATTAATGGCAAAGAAAGTTCATAAAGAAATTTTTTGTTAGAAACTTTAATAGCAAACTAAAATAACAAAATCTGTTTTTGATTAAACAAACATTTAAAATAACCTAAAAATTACCAAATTGAATATAATGATAAAACACAATAATATTAAATAGCAGGAAAAAGAATCACTCAAAAATCTATTTTTGTAGTAAAGTTATTCACAAACTAGTGATTCACACAAATTTCAAAGAATTCAAATTTAAACTATTCAAATTTAAAAACTAATGGCACTAACAGAAAGTCTATAATTTTTGTGACCTAATAGCAAAAAGAATTAAAAATAAATCAAAAAACAAAAGAAAATAAATAATGCAAAAATCAAAACCAAAAAACTGGAAAAAATAAAAAAATGCCGCCTACTGGGTCACCACGGCCTTAATACGACTAGAAACCCAACCAGCCAAGTGGGCCAGGATTCAGGCCCGCAGAAGGCCCAGTAGGCCCACAGGCATGTAGAGAGAGGTTAGGCCCGTAAGCCTGCCTTAGATAGGAGCTCGACAGCTCAGGCGCACCGCACCTTATAAATAGGTGCGGCTTTTTCTCAGCTAGCGAGGTGGGACTAGACTCCCACCACCACGTCGTTGTGCAAGGCCCATTGGTTCCGGATGGTGGCACGAACCAGAACCAATGACCACCTTTGGTCCTGGTTCGTGGCACCAACCGGGACCAATGCCCCCCTTTGGTCCCGGTTTGTGCCACCAACCAGGACCAAAGGGTTGTGCTTCCCGCCCTTTCGCCTGGCCAAAACAGACCTTTGGTCCCGGTTGGTGGCATGAACCTTGACCAAAGGGGGCCATTGGTCCCGGTTTGTGCCACAAACCAGGACTAAAGGTGTGTCTATATAAGCCAACACTTAGGAAAATTTGCCCAACTGCTTGCATTCTCCCTCGACGCCGCCAAGCCGCTCCTTGTTGCTGTCGCCGTCGCCGCGCCCTGCCCTGTCGCCTCTCGCTCCTCGTTGCCTTTCGCCGTCACCGTCGCCGATGCCTCCCGACGACGCCGAGCTCAATGCCAGGCTGCCCCTTCGTCATCGCCCGTGCCCTGTCATCCCCTTCGACGTCGTCGCCGTCGCTCATGCCCCGTCATCGCCGTCGTTGTCGTCGTCGTCTTCCCCGAGCTTGTGCCCCTGCCCCTGCTGCCCCACCCCCGAGCGCGCCCGGCCGCGCGCGCCCCTACCTCGCGGCCCACCCCCACTGTTACGGTCGCTGTGTGCCATCGCCGCCCCCACCGTCACCGTCACTGTCATCGTGCCATTGCCGCCTCCGATGTGAGCCACCGCCGCCCCAGCTCTGTATGTATATTGACTTTTTTATATGATGAATTTTATTGTTCATATATAATGTATATATGTATGTGGCTATATGTATGTATGGATGTTCATATGTGTATTAATTTTTTTGTTCATACATGTATTTTTTTGTTCATATGTGTATTAATTTTTTTTTTGTCACAGCATTTTTTGTTAATATATGTATTTTTTTCATAGCATTTTTTTCATGTATAAGTATGTGGCTATGTATGTATAGATGGATATCATTTTTCTCCATGTATGTATGTCATTGTCGATATACCCCCTCCTCGATAACTTTGACATGAGGAGGGGAGTCGATATACCCCCTCCCCGATAACATTTTGTTTCTAAGTTTCTAAGGTGAAATGTTCACCCCCTCCCCCTCTCAATATACCGGGCAACCAACTCTCGAGGCCACCCAAACCCTAGAAAAAAAGCGTTGTCGATCTCCTACCCCCTCCCGCCCCTACCCGATAAACTCTCGAGACCACCCAAACCACTAGAAGAAAACTCTGGTAACTTCGACATGAGGTGGGACGTCGATCAACCCCCTCTCGCCCGAACAAGTCTATGTATCATTTTATATCGCGGTGGACATATATCAAAGTTTGAATTTTGACATATGCAACATTTGATCATATATCAAAGTTTGATCATATATCAAAGTTTGAATTTTGACATATGCAAATTTTGACATAGATATGTCAAGAATGCCCCCATTATGGATGTGCACAAATTGATCCAACTTTTGACATATAAATTCTTCTATATGTCACGTTGTCTGTCAAAGTATTAAAGAAATCCATGGCTTCATCCTTAGCCGGAAGTAACAGGCGTATGATGCGAAGCTCTTCAAAGTTGTTTTGGAACGGAGTTCCGGATAGAATAATTAGCTTTTTGGTACGAATTTCAGCAGCAGCCTTCTAAATAGCAATATTCGGAAGGCTCTTGCTGAACTTCATACCAAAAAACTAATTATCCTACCTGGGACTCCGTTCCAAAACAATTTCGGAGAGCTTCATACCATTATGCGCCTGTTACTTCTGGTTAATGATGAAGCCATGGTTTTCTTGAATACTTTGACACTAGATAGCGTGGCCTATAGAGGGGTAGATGAGATCAGGAAAAATATGGACCATTTTCTGCACATCCAGAATGGCGCCATTTTTTTAAATCCCTTAAAGGTTAAGAGAATCCCTTGTTTGACATTCGTGAGAGATGCGGTCCGGACGTCGAACATTCATGAGAAAACTTCGGTAACTCTTCAACATGAGGGGGGACGTCGATCAACCCCCTCTCGCCCGACCAAACCCTAGAAGTGTCAAGGCCACCCCAAAACCTAGAAGCATTGACGAGGCCACCCCAAACCCGCCTAGAAGCATCAAGGACACTAATATGATTCCTGGTCTATGTTTAGCTAGCTAGGTCTATGTTTGCCACTAATATATCCATCTCTCATGTTTGTATATTAATTGCCATGTTGTAACATTTGCAGAAACTATGGATCAAGAAAGAGACTTGGAAAAAGAACAGTTTTTGGGGGATATAATCTTTGGCGGAGGTGATGTCTTGTCGTTTCTCAATGACACCGATGGTCAGTAGGAGAGGATGACGGCTCTAGTGATCGAACAATGGAGGAGCAAGGACATGATTATGACAGCTCCGGTGACCGAATGGCGGAGGAAGAAGGAGACCATGATGACGGCTCCAGTGACCGAATGGAGGAGGGAGATGTTGCAAAGTCCGACGAGGTATATATATTAATTAAGCATGTGCTGACTAATTGGTGCATTAGTTGTTTTGGTATATGTATATTAACTCTTCTTTCTTCTTTTATAGCCCTCCGGATTGAGCCAAACTTCGGTAACAAGACGAGGCCCGAAGAAAAGGTTGCGGCGGGATGAAAGGTTCAGGATCACAGCACTCGCAGACGATGGCCAACCGATTGAACCCAAGCGGACCAAGGAAGCATTTTCTGCTCAGTGCGGAGCTATTGTTCGGGTCAGCATCCCGAGCAGCATCCAGCTATGGAATAAGCCTAAGAACGAAGACCCTAAACAGCCCCTAGTTTATATTTACGTGTTCTTTATTATCTTGCAAACCTATCCAACAACACCTACAAAGTACTTCTAGTTTCATAATTGTTCTAGGTAAAGCGAACGTCAAGCGTGCGTAGAGTCGTATCAGTGGCCAATAGGACTTGAGAGAGTATTTGTTCTACCTTTAGCTCCTCGTTGAGTTTGACACTCTTACTTATTGAAAGAGGCTACAACTATCCCGTATACTTGCGGGTTATCAAGACCTTTTTCTGGCGCCGTTGTCGGGGAGTCATAGCGTGGGGTGAATATTCTCGTGTGTGCTTGTTTGCTTTATCACTAAGTAATTTTTATTTGCTGTTCTTAGTTGTTCTTTATCATTAGTTATGGATATGGAACATGAAATACCAAAAAAATTAGGTGTACTTGCTGCTCATGGAGATGGGGAACCTCCTAAAACCCTCGATGATCGTTATGTGAAAGATATTATGTACTACTTTAATAATCCTAAGAAAAACCCATTCAACTATGTTATGGGAGTAACGTTGGATCAACATGAATACTTTAGGGATTATCGCTTGACACAAAAAGGGAAACTATTATGGGATCAAATTTCTATGTTGTGTTGGTATGCTCGTCAACTATGTTTGGTGCATGATTATACTTGTTGCTCTAGGATGAAGGCTCCACACCTTCCCTTTTGATGCAAATTCAATGATAATGAAACCTTAGCTTCTTAAGCTAATGGTACCTTTGATTACTATGATGTGGAACAAATAGAAGAATTTGTTGCTTTTATGGGTGCTTATGAGGTTGAATCTATGTTTAAAGCGTTTGATGATTTTGATGATTCAGTTTATAGACCAGAAAATCTTGCTATACTTAGATATTTCTATGAAAATTATGAATACAATTACTATATTAATGCATTTATTGAGGAAGTCTCTGTTGTCCAAGAAGCGACTAATATTTTGCAGGAAGCTATGGAAGAAGAAATTGATGAAACTGTGAGCTCATTGGATGAAAAAGATGATGAGGAGAGCAAAGAACAGAAGGAGGAAGAGCGGATTGATCACCCGTGCCCATTTTCTAATGAGAGTAACTCTTCAACTCATACATTGTTTAATTCCCCTTCGTGCTTACCGAAGGATGATTGTTATGATTCCTTGAATTTGTTTGAAATATCCCTTTTTGATGATGCTTGCTATGCTTGTGGCCAAGATGCCAACATGAATTATGCTTATGGAGATGAACTTGCTATAGTTCCTTATGTTAAACATGAAATTGTTGCTATTGCACCCACGCATGATAGTCCTATTATCTTTTTGAATTCTCCAGACTACACCATATCGGAGAAGTTTGTGCTTATTAAGGATTATATTGATGGGTTGACTTTTACCATTGCACATGATGATTTTGATAGATATAATATGTATGTGCTTGCTGCTCCTACTTGCAATTATTATGAGAGAGGAACTATATCTCCACCTCTCTATGTTTCTAATACGATAGAATTGCAAGAAACTGCTTATACTATGCATTGGCCTTTACTTGGTGTGCATGAATTGTTCTTTTATGACATGCCGATGCATAGGAAGAGAGATAGACTTAGTTGTTGCATGATATAAGTTTCTTTGTGCTCACTACTAAATTACAAATCATTGTTAATTAAAATTGGCTTTGATATACCTTGGGATCCGGGTGGATCCATTACTTGAGCACTATATGCCTAGCTTAATGGCTTTAAATAAAGCGCTGCCAGGGAGACAACCCGGAAGTTTTAGAGAGTCATTTATTTATGTTGAGTGCTTTCATATAGTTTAAAAACAAAAAAATAAAGAGGGGAACCTAAAAACTTTTCAAAAAGGAAAGTGAAAGTGAGAGAGACAAGCATTGTTGAAGTGGGAGAGCTCCTTGAACTTTGTTTATGCTCACGAAAACTTTGTGAATCTTGATTACAGAAACTTTTCACCAAAAATAATTATCCCCTTGTACAATTCCTTTGTATTATAAAAATAATGTGCCAAGGTTTGCCTTTAGGATATTTACAATGCTTGTTGGTTTGTACAGTGCAGGACAGAAACTTTAGCTGTAGTGCACGCTTTTACATTTTTAACTGGAACCTCAATTGGTTATGATTCATTTTGCACTGTCTTGATATACAATTTTTTTATTTTTCATAATTTTGGTAGAATTTTTGGGATACCGGAAGTATGGTGGATGCTCAGATTGCTACAGACTGTTCTGTTTTTGACAGATTCTATTTTTGATGCATAGTTTGCTTGTTTTGATGAATCTATCAATTTATATTAGTGGATTAAGCCATGGAAAAGCTATATTAAAGTAGACACAATGAAAAAACAAATATGAATTGGTTTTCAACAGTACTTAGAGTGGTGATTTGCTTTATTATACTAACGGATCTTACCAAGTTTTCTGTTGAAGTTTTGTGTGGATGAAGTGTCTAAACGAGGAGGTCTCGATATGAGGAAAAGGAAGAGAGGCAAGAGCTCAAGCTTGGGGATGCCTGAGGAACCCCAAGTAAATATTCAAGGAGACTCAAGCGTCTAAGCTTGGGGATGCCCCGGAAGGCATCCCCTCTTTCTTCAACAAGTATCGGTATGTTTTCGTATTTGTTTCGTTCGTGCGATATGTGCAAGTCTTGGAGCGTCTTTTGCATTTAGCTTTCATTTTTATTCTATGCACCATGCTGGTATGAGATAGTCCTTGGTCGATTTATAGAATGCTCATTGCACTTCACTTAAATCTTTTGAGTATGGCTTTAAAGAATGCTTCACGTGCTTCACTTATATCATTTGAAGTTTGGATTGCCTGTTTCTCTTCACATAGAAAACCGCCATTTGTAGAATGCACTTTTGCTTCACTTATATTTGTTAGAGTGTGGGCATATCTTTTATAGAAAGAATTAGACTCTCTTGCTTCACTTATATCTATTTAGAGAGATGACAGGAATTGGTCATTCACATGGTTAGTCATAAAAACCTACATAAACTTGTAAGATCACTGAATATGATATGTTTGATTCCTTGCAATAGTTTTGCGATATAAAGGTGGCGATATTAGAGTCATGCTAGTGGGTGGTTGTGGATTAGTAGAAATACTTGTGTTGAGGTTTGTGATTCCCGTAGCATGCACGTATGGTGAACCGCTTTGTGATGAAGTTGGGGCACAAGTTTATTTATTGATTGTCTTCCTTATGAGTGGCGGTCGGGGACGAGCGATGGTCTTTTCCTACCAATCTATCCCCTAGGAGCATGCGCGTAGTACTTTGTTTTCAATGGCTTGTAGATTTTTGTAATAAGTATATGAGTTCTTTATGACTAATGTTGAGTCCGTGGATTATACGCACTCTCACCCTTCCATCATTGCTCGCCTCTTCGGTACCGTGCATTGCCCTTTCTCACCTCGAGAGTTGGTGCAAACTTCACCGGTGCATCCAAACCCCGTGATACGATACGCTCTGTCACACATAAGCCTCCTTATATCTTCCTCAAAACAGCCACCATACCTACCTATCATGGCATTTCCATAGCCATTCCGAGATATATTGCCATGCAACTTCCATCATCATCATATACATGACTTCAGCTTTTCATTGTCATATTGCTTTGCATGCATGATGTTTTCATGGCTTGTCCATTTTTTGATGTCATTGCTATGCTAGATCATTGCACATCCCGGTACACTACCGGAAGCATTCATATAGAGTCATATCTTTGTTCTAGATATCAAGTTGTAATATTGAGTTGTAAGTAAATAAAAGTGTGATGATCATCATTATTAGAGCATTGCCCCAGTGAGGAAAGGATGAAGGAGACTATGATTCCCCCACAAGTCGGGATGAGACTCCGGACTTTATGAAAAATAAAAGAGGCCAAAGAAGCCCAAATAAAAAAAGAGGCCAAAGAAGCCCACCAAAAAGAAAGAAAAAAAAGAGAAAAAAAAGAAAAAAAATGAGAGAAAAAGAGAGAAGGGGCAATGTTACTATCCTTTTACCACACTTGTGCTTCAAAGTAGCACCATGTTCTTCATAGAGAGAGCCTCCTATGCTTTCACTTTCATATACTAGTGGGAATTTTCATTATAGAACTTGGCTTGTATATTCCGATGATGGGCTTCCTCAAATGCCCGAGGTCTTCATGGGCAAGCAAGTTGGATGCACACCCACTTAGTTTTCAGTTTGAGCTTTCATACACTTATAGCTCTAGTGCATCCGTTGCGTGGCAATCCCTACTCACTCACATTGATATCTATTGATGGGCATCTCCATAGCCCGTTGATACGCCTCGATGTGATACTTTCTCCTTTTTGTCTTCTCCACATAACCCACACCATCATATTCTATTCCACCTATAGTGCTATGTCCATGGCTCACGCTCATGTATTACGTGAAAGTTGAAAAAGTTTGAGATTATTAAAGTATGAAACAATTGCTTAGCTTGTCATCGGGGTTGTGCATGATTAAATACTTTGTGTGATGAAGATAGAGCAACAGCCAGACTATATGATTTTGTAGGGATAACTTTCTTTGGCCATGTTATTTTGAAAAGACAGGATTGCTTTATTGGTACGCTCGAAGTATTATTGTTTTTATGTCAAATGATAGACTATTGCTTTGAATCACTCGTGTCTTAATATTCATGCCATGATTAGACATATGATCAAGATTATGCTAGGTAGCATTCCACATCAAAAATTATCTTTTTTATCATTTACCTACTCGAGGACGAGCAGGAACTAAGCTTGGGGATGCTGATACGTCTCCGTCGTATCTATAATTTTTTATTATTCCATGCCAATATTATCCAACTTTCATATACTTTTGGCAACTTTTTATATTATTTTTTGGGACTAAAATATTGATCCAGTGCCCAGTGCCAGTTCTTGTTTGTTGCATGTTTTATGTTTCGTAGAAACCCAATATCAAACAGAGTCCAAACGGGATAAAAACGGACGGAGATTTATTTTGGAATATTTGTGATTTTTTTGGGAGGAAGAATCAACGCGAAACGGTGCCCGGGGTGGCCACGAGAGTGGCCCACGCCACCATTCCAGGTGGGCGCGCCCCCCACTCTTGTGGGCCACCCGTAAGGCGGTTGATGCCCTTATTTGACTGCAAGAAAGCTAATTTTTGGAAAACAATCTAGGCAAAGGTTTCAATCCAATCGGAGTTACGGATCTCCAGATATAAAGGAAACGGTGCCAGGGCAAAATCCCAGAACGCAGAAACAGAGAGATAGATCCAATCTCGGAGGGGCTTTCGCCCCTCACAAGCCATGGGAGCCAAGGACCAGAGGGGAAACCCTTCTCCCATCTAGGGAGGAGGTCAAGGAAGAAGAAGAAGAAGAAGGTGGGCTCTCTCCCCCTTGCTTCCGATGGCGCCGGAGCGTTGCCGGGGGCCATCATCATCACCGCAATCTTCACCAACACCTCCGCCATCTTCACCAACATCTCCATCACCTCCCCCCTTCTATATTCAGCGGTCCACTCTCCCGCAACCCGCTATACCCTCTACTTGAACATGGTGCTTTATGCTTCATATTATTTTCTAATGATGTATTGCCATCCTATGATGTCTGAGTAGATTTTCGTTGTCTTATCGGAGATTGATGAATTGCTATGATTGGTTTGAGTTGCATGTTTTATTATTGGTGCTGTCCTATTGTGCCCTCCGTGTCGCGCAAGCGTGAGGGACTCCCGCAGTAGGGTTTGCAATATGTTTATGATTTGCTTATGGTGGGTGGCGTGAGTGAACAGAAGCACAGACCCGAGTAAGTAGGTTGTTGTGTATGGGATAAAGGGGACTTGATACTTTAATGCTATGGTTGGGTTTTACCTTAATGAATCTTTAGTAGTTGCAGATGCTTGCTAGAGTTCCAATCATAAGTGCATATGATCCAAGTAGAGAAAGTATGTTAGCTTATGCCTCTCCCTCAAATAGAATTGCAACAGTGATTACCTATCTAGTTATCGATTGCCTTGGACAAATAAGTTTCTCGTAACAAAAAGCTCTCTATTAATACTTACTTTATTGCTTCTTTATCTAAACAACCCCTAGTTTTTATTTACGCGTTCTTTACTTTCTTGCAAACCTATACAACAACACCTACAAAGTACTTCTAGTTTCATACTTGTTCTAGGTAAAGCGAACGTCAAGCGTGCGTAGAGTTGTATCAGTGGCTGATAGGACTTGAGAGAGTATTTGTTCTACCTTTAGCTCCTCGTTGGGTTTGACACTCTTACTTATCAAAAGAGGCTACATCTAGCCCGTATACTTGCGGGTTATCACTCCTCCTACGCATGTCAGCAACGACAGAAGACAGATGCCGCCACTCCGGCTCCTTCGGTGCGTCGGAGCACTCCGCCTCCTTCTCCTCCTCATAAGCAAAAATGTAAGAGAGACTCCACCTCTCCGGCGGCTAGCAATACAAGCAGAGGCGGGAGGCGGCAATTCAGATACAGTCCATCTCTCAAGCCTCTAGAAAATTTACCATACGAGATGACCGAGAAGGAAAACGAGAAGATTTGTGAAGCCCAAGTGAGGGATTTTTTTCAAAGAAACCTCCACCTCTGAAGGAGATGATAGATCCGGTGAAAGCGAAGCGGACTATCAATGCCCTGAAGCGACCACCACCGCCTCCGCTGGATTCCAACTATTTCCGTGCTCTTAAAAGGACATATCAAGATGCGCGGTGGTCGGGAACTACTTCTAGTGATAAAAGGTTAGCAGAAGGAAGAAGTGGGAAAAATTCCCCAGCTCGGCGAACAGGCGAACCAATCGTGCCCCCCCCCCCCCCCGCTCAAGGTGTCTAGCGATATCGTTGCTAATCTGCCGGGGATGGTGCCCGGTACCAATCCTCGTGATTACCTGGGCGATGATATAGAGTTTGAAACAATGGAGGTGGACGAATTCAGATACCAGTACGGGAAGCCTCTCGTCAAATATGGAAGTCCTCATCTAACAACGATGATGTGAAGAATCCATCAATGGTACATGAAACCTGCAGCGAGTCTGGGAAGGATACTTTGATGATGAGAATTAAAGGGGAGCACGACCTTGTTGGAACTGGTCTGTTCTCTATTGAATTTGATGAGTAATTCTAGTTATACAATCAAAAGGCCCTCGACAAAACACTCGTGACTTGCTACTGTTTTTACGTGCTACTTCTGTGTTGGGGAACGTAACAAAAATTCAAAATTTTCTATGCATCACCAAGATCAATCTATGGAGTGACTAGCAACAAGAGAGTGGGGAGGATGAGCATCTTCATACCCTTGAAGATCGCGATGCGGAAGCGTTACAAGAACGTGGTTGGTGGAGTCGTACACGCAGCGATTCAGATCGCGGTCGATTTCGATCTCAGCGCCGAATGGACGGCGCCTCCGCGTTTAACACACGTACAGCCCGGGGACATCTCCTCCTTCTTGATCCAGCAAGGGGAGAGGAGAAGTTGAGGGAAAACTCTGACAGCACGACGGCATGGTGGTGATGGAGCTCGTGGTTCTCCGACAGGGCTTCGATAAGCACTACGGAGGAGGAGGAGGTGTTGGAGGAGGGAGAGGGCTGCGCCAGGGGAAGGGTGCGGCTGCCCTCTCTCTCCCTCACTATATATAGGGGGAAGGGAGGAGGGGGAGGCTCCCTAGGGTTCCCTAGGGGAGGGCGGCGGCCACAGGGGAAACCCTAGATGGGTTTGGGCGCCCCCACCCCCTAGGAAACTTGCCCCCCAAGCCGGGAGGGGCGGCTGCCCTAGGGGTGGCGCCCCCACCTCTCTTGGTTACGTGAGATGGGGTGGGAGGGGTGCTCAGCCCCTTAGTGGGCTGATGTGCCCTCTCCCCTTGGCCCATAAGGCCCCCAAACGCTTGTCGGGTCCTCCGAAACCCCTTTCGGACACGCTGGTCATCACCTGGTACCCCCGGAACAATTCCGGACTCCAATACCCTTCGTCCAATATACCAATCTTCACCTCCGGACCATTCCGGAGCTCCTCGTCATGTCTAGGATCTCATCCGGGACTCTGAACAACCTTCGGTAACCACATACTATTTCCCATAACAACTCTAGCGTCACCGAACCTTAAGTGTGTAGACCCTACGGGTTCGGGAACCATGCAGACATGACCGAGACGTTCTCCGGTTAATAACCAACAGCGGGATCTAGATACCCATGTTGGCTCCCACATGTTCCACGATGATCTCATCGGATGAACCACGATGTCAAGGATTCAAGCAATCCCGTATGCAATTCCCTTTGTCAATCGGTATGTTACTTGCCTGAGATTCGATCGTCGGTATCCCAATACCTCGTTCAATCTCGTTACCAGCAAGTCACTTTACTCGTTCCATAATGCATGATCCCATGACCAACTAATTAGTCACATTGAGCTCATTATGATGATGCATTACCGAGTGGGCCCATAGATACATCTCCGTCATACGAAGTGACAAATCCCAGTCTCGATTCATGCCAACCTAACAGACACTTTCGGAGATACTTGTAGTGCACCTTTATAGCCACCCAGTTACGTTGTGACGTTTGGTACACCCAAAGCATACCTACGGTATTCGGGAGTTGCACAATCTCATGGTCTAAGGAAATGATACTTGACATTAGAAAAGCTCTTGGCAAACGAACTACACGACCTTGTGCTATGCTTAGGATTGGGTCTTGTCGATCACATCATTCTCCTAATGATGTGACCCCGTTATCAATGACATCCAATGTCCATGGTCAGGAAACCATAACCATCTATTCATCAACGAGCTAGTCAACTAGAGGCTCACTAGGGACATGTTGTGGTCTATGTATTCACACATGTATTACGGTTTCCAGTTAATACAATTATAGCATGAACAATAGACAATTATCATGAACAAGGAAATATAATAATAACCATTTTATTTATTGCCTCTAGGGCATATTTCCAACAGTCTCCCACTTGCACTAGAGTCAATAATCTAGTTCACATCATTATGTGATTGTAATGAATTCAACACCCATGGGGTTTGATCATATCTCGCTTGTAAGAGAGGTTATTAGTCAACGGGTCTGGATCTTTCAGATATGTGTGTGCTTTACAAATCTCTATGTCATCTCCTACATGCAACTACCATGCTCTATTTGGAGCTATTCCAAATAACTGTTCTACTATACGATTCCGGTTTACTACTCAGAATAATCTGGATTAGTGTCAAAGTTCGCATCGGCGTAACCCTTCACGACGAACTCCTTTACCATCTCCATAATCGAGAAAATTCCTTAGTCCACTAGTTACTAAGGATATGTTTGACCGTTGTCTTGTTATCCATTCCTGGATCATTCTTGTACCCCTTGACTGGCTCATGGCAAGGCACACTTAAGGTGCGGTACACAGCATAGCATACTGTAGAGCCTATGTCTAAAGCATAGGGGGCGACCTTCGTCCATTCTCTCTCTTCTGCCGAGGTCATGTATTGAGTCTTACTCAATACTCACACCTTATAACACAGCCAAGAACTCCTTCTTCACCGATCTCTTTTGAACTTCTTCAAAATCTTGTCACGGCATGTATTCATTTGAAAGTATTATTGAGCATTTTTGATCTATCCTTATAGATCTTGATGCTCAATGTTCAAGTAGATTAATCCAGGTTTTCCATTGAAAAACACCTTTTCAAATACCCTATATGCTTTCTAGAAATTCTATATCATTTCTGATCAACAATACGTCAACAACATGTACTCATCAGAAATTCTATAGTGCTCCCACTCACTTCTTTGGAAATACAAGTTTCTCATAAACTTTGTATAAACCCAAAATCTTTGATCATCTCATCAAAGCGTACATTCCATCTCCGAGATGCTTACTCCAGTCCTTAGAAGGATTACTGGAGCTTTGCATACTTGTTAGCATCTTTCAGGATTGACAAAACCTTCTGGTTGTATCACATACAACCTTTCCTCAAGAAAATCATCGAGGAAACAATGTTTTGACATTCTATCTGCAAGATTTCATAAATAATGCAGTAACTGCTAACATAATTCCAATAGATTCTTAGCATCTCTACAAGTGAGAAAGTCTCATCGTAGTCAACTCCTTGAACTTGTCGGAAAACATTTTAGCGACAAGTCGAGCTTTCTTAATGGTGACACTTACCATCATTGTCCGTCTTCCTTTTAAAATCCATCTGTGCCCAACAGCCTTACGACCATCAAGTAGTTCTTCCAAAGTCTATACTTTGTTTTCATACATGGATCCTTTCTTGGATTTTATGGCCTCGAGCCATTCGTCGGAATCCGGGCCCACCATCGCTTCTCCATAGCTCGTAGGTTCATTGTTGTCTAGCAACATGACCTCCAAGACAGGATTACCGTACCACTCTGAAGCAGTACGCGTCCTTGTCGTCCTACGAGGTTCGGCAGTGACTTGATCCGAGGCTTCATGATCACTATCATCAGCTTCCACTTCAATTGGTGTAGGTGCCACAGGAACAACTTCCTGTGCTCTGCTACACACTAGTTTTAGTGACGGTTCAATAACCATATCAAGTCTCCACCATCCTCCCACTCAATTCTTTCGAGAGAAACTTTTCCTCGAGAAAGGACCCGATACTAGAAACAATCACTTTTGCTTCTGGATCTGAAATAGGAGGTATACCCAACTGTTTTGGGTGTCCTATGAAGATGTATTTATCCGCTTTGGGTTCGAGCTTATCAGGATGAAACTTTTTTTCACATAAGCGTCGCAGCCCCAAACTTTCAAGAAACGACAGCTTAGGTTTCTCTAACCATAGTTCATACGGTGTCATCTCAACGGAATTACATGGTGCCCTATTTAAAGTGAATGTGGTTATCTCTAATGCCTAACCCATGAACGATAGTGGTAATTTGATAAGAGACATCATGGTATGCCCCATATCCAATGGGCTGCATCTATGATGTTCGGACACACCACCACACTATGGTGTTCCAGGCGGTGTTAGTTGTGAAACAATTTCCACAATGTCTCAATTGTGTACCAAACTCGCAACTCAGATATTCATCTCTATGATCATATCATAGACATTTTATCCTCTTGTCACGACGATCTTCAACTTCACTCTGAAATTACTTGAACCATTCAATAATTCAGACTTGTGTTTCACCAAGTAAATATACTCACTATCTACTCAAATCATCTGTGAAGTAAGAACATAATGATATCCACTACGTGCCTCGGCACTCATTGGACTGCACACATCAAAATGTATTACTTCCAACAAGTTGCTTTCTTGTTCCATTTTACTGAAAACGAGGCTTTCAGCCATCTTGCCCATGTGGTATGATTTGCATGTCTCAAGTGATTCAAAATCAAGTGAGTCCAAACGGTCCATCTACATGGAGCTTCTTCATGCGTTTTATACCAATATGACTCAAAATGGCAGTGCCACAAGTAGGTGGCACTATATCATTACTATCTTATATCTTTTGGCATGAACATGTGTATCACTACGATCGAGATTCAATAAACCATTCCTTTTAGGTGCAAGACCATTGAAGGTATTATTCAAATAAACAGAGTAAACATTATTCTCCTTAAATGAATAACCGTATTGCGATAAACATAATCCAATCATGTGTATGCTCAACGCAAACACCAAATAACAATTATTTAGGTTTAACACCAATCTCGATGGTAGAGGGAGTATGCGATGCTTGATCACATCAACCTTGGAAACACTTCCAAACCATATCATCATCTCACCTTTAGCTAGTCTCTGTTTATTTCGTAGCCTTTTATTTCGAGTTACTAACACTTAGCAACTGAACCGGTATCTATTACCATGGTGCTACTAGGAGTACTAGTAAAGTACACATCAATATAATGTATATCCAATATACTTCTGTCAACCTTTCCAGCCTTCTCATCTACTAAGTATCTAGGGTAGTTCTGCTTCAGTGACTGTTCCCCTCATTATAGAAGCACTTAGTCTCGGGTTTGGGTTCAACCTTGGGTTTCTTCACTAGAGCAGCAACTGATTTGCCATTTCATGAAGTATCCCTTCTTGCCCTTGCCCTTCTTGAAACTAGTGGTTTGACTAACCATCAACAATTGATGCTCCTTCTTGATTTCTACTTTCGCGGTGTCAAACATTGCGAATATTTCAAGGATCATCATATCTATCCCTGATAGGTTATAGTTCATCACGAAGCTCTAGTAGCTTGGTGGCAATGACTTTGGAGAAACATCACTATCTCATCTGGAAGATTAACTCCCACTCGATTCAAGTAATTTTTGTACTCAGACAATCTGAGCACAAGCTCAACGATTGAGCTTTTCTCCCTTAGTTTGCAGGCTAAGAAACTCGTCGGAGGTCTTATACCTCTTGACGTGGGCACGAGCCTGAAATCCCAATTTCAGCCCTCGAAACATCTCATATGTTCCGCGATGTTTCGAAATCGTCTTCGGTGCCTCAATTCTAAACCGTTTAACGTTACTGAACTATCACGTAGTTATCAAAATGTGTATATCAGATGTTCGCAACATCCACAGACGACGTTCGAGGTTCAGCACACCGAGCAGTGCATTAAGGACGTAAGCCTTCTACGCAGCAATGAGGACAATCCTCAGTTTACGGACCCAGTCCGCATAATTGCTACTATCCACTTTCAACTAAATTTTCTCTAAGAACATATCTAAAACAGTAGAACTAAAGTGCGAGCTACGACATAATTTGCAAAAACCTTTTGACTATGTTCAGGATAATTAAGTTCATCTTATGAACTCCCACTCAGATAGACATCCCTCTAGTCATCTAAGTGATACATGATCCGGGTCAACTAGGCCGTGTCCGATCATCACGTGAGACGGACTAGTCATCATCGGTGAACATCTTCACGTTGATCGTATCTACTATACGACTCATGTTTGACCTTTCGGTCTCTTGTGTTCTGAGGCCATGTCTGTACATGCTAGGCTCATCAAGTCAACCTAAGTGTTTTGCGTGTGTAAATCCTGCTTACACCCATTGTATGTGAACGTTAAATCTATCACACCGGATCAGCACGTGGTGCTTCGAAACAACGAACTTTCACAACGGTGCACAGTTAGGGGGAACACTTTCTTGAAATTATTATGAGGGATCATCTTATTTACTACCGTCGTTCTAAGCAAATAAGATGCATAAACATGATAAACATCACATGCAATCAAATAGTGACATGATATGGCCAATATCATTTTGCTCGTTTTGATCTCCATCTTCGGGGCTCCATGATCATCATCGTCACTGGCATGACACCATGATCTCCATCATCATGTCTCCATGAAGTTGTCTCGCCAACTGATTACTTCTACTACTATAGCTAACGGTTTAGCAATGAAGTAAAGTAATTACATGGCGTTATTTAGTGACACGTAGGTCATACAATAATTAAAGACAACTCCTATGGCTCCTGCCGGTTGTCATACTCATCGACATGCAAGTCGTGATTCCTATTACAAGAATATGATCAATGTCATACATCACATATATTTCATTCATCACATCCTTCTTGGCCATATCACATCACACGGCATATGCTGCAAAAACAAGTTAGACGTCCTCTAATTGTTGTTGCAAGTTTTTACATGGCTGCTATAGGTTTCTAGCAAGAACGTTTCTTACCTACGCCAAAACCACAACGTGATATGCCAATTTCTATTTACCCTTCATAAGGACCTTTTTCATTGAATCCGATCCGACTAAAGTGGGAGAGACTGGCACCCGCTAGCCACCTTATGCAACAAGTGCATGTCAGTCGGTGGAACCGGTCTCACGTAAGTGTATGTGTAAGGTCGGTCCGGACCACTTCATCCCAAAATACCGTCGAAACAAGATAGGACTAGTAATGGTAAGCATATTGAACAAAACCAACGCCCACAACTACTTGTGTTCTACTCGTGCATAGAATCTACGCAATAGACCTAGCTCATGATGCCACTGCTAGGGAACGTAGCAGAAATTCAAAATTTTCTATGCATCACCAAGATCAATCTATGGAGTGACTAGCAACGAGAGAGTGGGGAGGATGAGCACCTTCATACCCATGAAGATCGCGATGCGAAAGCGTTACAAGAACGCGGTTGGTGGAGTCATACACGCAGCGATTCAAATCGCGGTCGATTCCGATCTCAGCGCCGAACGGATGGTGCCTCCACGTTCAACACACGTACAGCCCGGGGACGTCTCCTCCTTCTTGATCCAGCAAGGTGAGAGGAGAAGTTGAGGGAAAACTCCGACAGCACGACGGCATGGTAGTGATGGAGCTCGTGGTTCTCCGGCAGGGCTTCGCCAAGCACTACGAAGGAGGAGGAGGTGTTGGAGGAGGGAGAGGGATGCGCCAAGGGAAGGGTGCGACTGCCCTCTCTCTCCCTCACTATATATAGGGGGAAGGGAGGAGGGGGAGGCGCCCTAGGGTTCCCTAGGGGAGGGCGGCGGCCACAGGCGAAACCCTAGATGGGTTTGGGCGCCCCCACCCCCTAGGAAACTTGCCCCCCAAGCCGGGAGGGGCGGCTGCACTAGGGGTGGCGCACCCACCTCTCCTGGTTATGTGAGATGGGGTGGGAGGGGCGCTCAGCCCCTTAGTGGGCTGATGTGCCCTCTCCCCTTGGCCCATAAGGCCCCCAAACGCTTGTCGGGGCCTCCGAAACCCCTTTCGGACACGCTGGTCATCACCTGGTACCCCCGGAACAATTCCGGACTCCAATACCCTTCATCCAATATACCGATCTTCACCTTCGGGCCATTCCGGAGCTCCTCGTCATGTCCGGGATCTCATACGGGACTCCGAACAACCTTCGGTAACCACGTACTATTTCCCATAACAACTCTAGCGTCACCGAACCTTAAGTGTGTAGACCCTACGGGTTCGGGAACCATGCAGACATGACCGAGACGTTCTCTGGTTAATAACCAACAGTGGGATCTGGATACCCATGTTGGATCCCACATGTTCCACGATGATCTCATCGGATGAACCACGATGTCAAGGATTCAAGCAATTCCGTATGCAATTCCCTTTGTCAATCGGTATGTTACTTGCCCGAGATTCGATCGTTGGTATCCCAATACCTCGTTCAATCTCATTACCGGCAAGTCACTTTACTCGTTCCATATGCATGATCCCGTGACTAACTACTTAGTCACATTGAGCTCATTATGATGATGCATTACCGAGTGGGCCCAGAGATACCTCTCCGTCATACGGAGTGACAAATCCCAGTCTCGATTTGTGCCAACCCAACAGACACTTTCGGAGATACCTGTAGTGCACCTTTATAGCCACCCAGTTACATTGTTACATTTGGTATACCCAAAGCATACCTACGGTATCCGGAAGTTGCACAATCTCATGGCCTAAGGAAATGATACTTGACATTAGAAAAGCTCTTAGCAAACGAACTACATGACCTTGTGATATGCTTAGGATTGGGTATTGTCCATCACATCATTCTCCTAATGATGTGACCCCGTTATCAATGACATCCAATGTCCATGGTCAGGAAACCATAACCAGCTATTGATCAACGAGCTAGTCAACTAGAGGCTCACTAGGGACATGTTGTGGTCTATGTATTCATACATGTATTATGGTTTCCAGTTAATACAATTATAGCATGAACAATAGACAATTATCATGAACAAGGAAATATAATAATAACCATTTTATTTATTGCCTCTAGGGCATATTTCCAACATTCTGTAATTAAGTCTCTCTATATAGCTCAGCTCTTTCATTGCATGTGTATATATAATTATCCTCGATATATTATGCAGATTGAAGATCGTCGAATGCAGAAAAGCACAAATCTATGACATTGGGTTCATTAACCCAAATATCATACATGAATGGACGGTTCAAAAGAATGTCACAGAAACCGAGGACAACTTGCTACAATCGTTGCTCAAAAATCAAAACAAAGATAAAATACTCTTTCCTTACAACTTCAAGTGAGTGTTACTGTCTTGTGCATATTTGGTTTCCCTTATTACTAGAGGTTATAGTAATGTAATTGATGAGTTATGCATGCATGCGCAGGTTCCACTTTATTCTCCTAGATATTAAGCTTGAGCGTGGGGTAGTATCCGTCTTAGACTCGAGGCGAAAAGATCCCGATGACTATGCGGACATGACTCAAATGCTCTAGAAGTAAGTTCAATCGATCATTATCGCACCATATCGGCAACTTTGTTCATTTCCTGATATCAAGTAATTATTTCTTTGTCTGGCAGGGTTTGGAAAGAGTTCACCATAATTACTCCGGGACTGCCGGGCGAGCTGCGATTTACACACCCGAAAGTAAGTACTACTATCTAGTTCCACGCATCTCCCATTAATTCTATCTAGTTTCATCAATACCATTTAGCATGCTTGCTTATCAGTTTGATTGACCTCTATTTCTCGTAAAGTGCTTGTGGCAAGAAGGTGGGAATGATTTTTGTGGATACTATGTTTGCAAGTTCATCCTCCACTCGACCTATGAGCGGGGCTACTCTGAAAAACAATTTGAAGTGTGTAAGCAAAAATATTCACAATTTTATTTTATTACCATCATCTGTGTTGAGTTTCATTCATATAGATGTATTGACCCTCTTCTTCAATCTAGATCTGGCAGATGCGGGATGAACTCCTACCACAAGATCGCATACGAGCAATTCAAGAGGAATTGTCGGGATTCTTTCTTGACCACGTCATCAATAAAGCCGGAGAATACCATGTGGAAATTGATATAGACATGAGATGTTAGGGATTGTAAGAGATATTATATTGTATATATGTAGCTAGTAGCGTCGGATAGATATACGAAAACTTATCGTTTGACAAATCTCTTGGAGAAAGAGAGGTGCACTCCTCTCTGTATATGTTCATGAAAATCTTGTGTAATTAATGGTTCCTTCATTTGCTTACTAGCTAGCGTGTCGATTTCTCTCTATACGTATAGTAGCTAGCGTCGACCAAGCACGGAGATAAGAGAGGTCACTTCTCTCTATTAGCTAGCTAACACAATATATGAAACCCCTAAATTACCCTCCAAAAACCCCTAACCACCCCCACCCCCTTGAAAAAAATAACAAAAACCCCTGCTCCTGCCAGCTTTTGACGCGTGGATGCCTTTTGGTCCCAACACCAACCGGGACTAAGGGTGCTCCTACCTGGCCGCCCCGCAGCGGCCACGTGGAGCCCTTTCTGTCCCGGTTCGTAAGCGAACCGGGACTAAAGGTTCTGGGCTTTAGTCCTGACCCTTTTGTCCCTGTTCCAGAACCGGGGCTAATGGGCCTCTGGAACCGAGACAAATGGCCCATTTTCTAGTAGTGAAAGCACCCCCCTTATAGGTGTATGACTCTGCAGAGCTACTATCGAGTGCGAGGGATATGCTTCCTATTCCACTATCGATGGTATCTCTATAGTGTAGCACATTAGGTGTGGTTTACCGAGGGTGATTTCCTCGCTCACTCACCACTTCTGATGATGACTCTGTCGTGAAAGACCTCAAGTGTGAACCCATTGAGGGCAATTCCTCCAAGTTCACCCTACCGAGTGTGATTCCTCTGAGTTCACCTTGATGGTATGGACCCACAACTACTTTAACTTTTCCCCGTTAACTGTTACTGTGGGGCTAAAGGGACAGGTGGTACCACCCCGGTAGAGTTGGACCTCAGTTCCCGAGAATCTATTTATAAGTTAGGTCGGCCCAAGGGTACCCGCGAGAGTTATTGGCGCACCACAACTGGGCAGGCAGATACCACCCCAGGAGAAGGATGGGCCTAGACCTTGTCATAAGACCGTGATACGGGACGACAAGAGCATTTATTGTCACCGCAAGCTCCCAACACACTAACAGATTTGGCTATATGATCTCAGTAGGCCTCTGGCCTTTTTGCACTAACCACCACGGGGCATAAGTTATGGGCACTCGGCGTCATACGATTCTCCCGAAAGCTCTTTAGATGTCAAAGTTCAAAGATGTGGGCTGATTGTTAGGGTGGACGGTAACCACCTGTGCTTGTATAAGGAGGTGGTTTGGTCCCCGGCCAGTCACACAATGCTCAGGAGTACTTAATTAGGACGATTGGACCATGACCCCTTCGCACTTAGGATGTAGACCGGCGTGCTAACCTCTCTGTTGAGCCTAGGTAGGACTACGGCGTGTCGACCAGCCAAGACCGGTCATGACCAGGAAAAGTGTGTCCAACCAAAGTTAATTCAGCATGACGGGTAAGTTGGTGCACTCCTACAGGGAAGTAATCTATCCGAATAGCCGTGTCCACAGTAACGGACGCTCGGAGTTGTATCCCAATCTACTACAACTAGAACTGGATACTTGTTGCACTGAACTTATATGATGGCTCTAGGATTGCTTCCTCGTGGGGTAGACGAGGAAGGATCTCTGGGTGTTGTTATTCTTTACTTGTTACTATATGATATGTTACTCTACTCTCTTCTGTTGCTGCAAGACACTTCATGAGGCTAGTCTTGGTTAGGCTAGGTCTTCCCTTCTATTCTGGCATTTCTGCAGTATAGTCCTCAGACAAACCCTTCCCTTGATACTGATGCATACATATCGTAGATCTGATGTACATCTTGCGAGTACTTTGGATGAGTACTCACGGTTGCTTTGCTACGTTTTTCACCTCTACCCGGTTGCTGCGATCAGATGATGGAACCCCAGAGCCAGCTGATCCCGCCGATGGCTACTACTACCCCGATGGAGCCTACTATTACGAGGAGATCGGCGACCAGGAGTAGTTAGGAGGCCCCAGCAAGAAGGCCTATGCCTTTTTGATCTAGATATTGTTGTTTCGCTAGCCTTCTTAAGGCCAACTTGTCTATTTATGTCTGTACTCAGATATTGTTGCTTTCGCTGACTTATGTATTCGGGTCCTCGTGGCCCTGGCTTGTAATTCAAATCTTTATGTTTGAATTTGTGTCTAGAGTTGTGTTGTGATATATTTCCGTGAGTCTCTGACATTGATCGTGCATGTTTGCATGTATGATTAGTGCACTGTCGAGGCTGGGATGTCATAGAATATTATTTGGGTCTTATTAGGGATGGCCTTATTCCCAAATAATATTTGCAAAAGGTTTGGTTTCTACCAGAGCTAGCTAGGGTTTCAACTAACTGAATTGGGATTTTATCCCTTCTAGGCAAACAATCAAACAATCAAAGTCAACCACTATCAAACCCTAGACTGTCATGGGTATTTCTTAGAAAAATGTTAATTCCCCGTGGAAGTTTTAACATACCAGATTTGAAAAAAAAAATCTGAGATGTGACAATTGCACTAGGGAGTACTGGAGAACCCTAGTACTTATTGCCGTCTGCACGGGGAAACACTTAATCATCATTGTGGTAACTGGAGTGGCGACATACGGTGGTGACACGAGTGTACGTGGTAACCGGAGTGGGGACAAGTACTTTATATATCGGCTCCATCCATGCAAGATCATATCAAGTAGGATTTGTGATATGAATGTAGAGCTATGCCTGCCTTAGCACGTGTTGACAGCATCATACTTGTGGTGATAACTTAAAATTAGTCAGTAAAAGAGAACGCATAGAGTGAATCGAACCCGTGACGTCCTGTATCGTCGTAAGAGCATCTCTAGCAGACCCGTAAAAAGCCCTGACCCGCAAAAATAACCACCAAAATGCGGATCGGCACGGAAAATCCCGCCCGAAAAGACCCCGCAAACCCGTCCGGCCCATAAATATTTTTGACGGGCGCGGCAAAATCTCGATCCCAAGCCGCTAATACGCGGGTTCCCCCCACCCCCCCTCCCTCGACCCGTCGGCGCCCTATATATAGCGAGAGCGGTTCGTCGCGAGGACATTTCAGCTCGCGCTTTTCCCCACCTACCACCTCCCCTCGCCCTGCCGTGGGGCCGCCGCCCACGAATCCGGCGACAGTAGCCGGCGAGATCACGCCGAAAGGCCGCCACACGCCCGAGGTTGCCTTCCGCCACCTCCTCATGCATCGGCGGGCCGGAAAGTTGCAGATCTGTGACCGTTCATCGTGGGTGGCCGGATTTGGCTTTTCCGGCCGCCGGTGGCTATGCCAAGCGATGGAATGGTCGGGGAGCACCCCACGTAGCCCTGGCAAAGCGCCATCGCCGCATGCAGGTACGGGTTCGTCCTGTCGCCGCCGCCGATGGTTTGCCGACATGGATTCGGCCGGCCGTCCACCGAGCTCGACGCTCGCGCAACGGCTCTGCGGCTCGCCGATGCCGCTCATATGATGCGACGACTGCATGCGGACAGTGTTGGGGCTAACCTCGGGCACGTTGAAGCACCCTGAATGGGCGTTCTTCAAATGCGAAAACGACGAGGTATGCGTTGTTTTCATTCGGCTTTGGCACCGTATTATTTGGTTCAATTGCGATATCTCATTTCGAACATCGTCATGTGTGTAGGAAGATGGATTCTCATTTTGGTTTTGGGAAGGAGAATACATTGATTTATTGACAGAAAGAAACTTAATAGATGTTCGTGCACTCCTTAGTAGAATCGAAGCTAATGATGCGGCTGTATGTGCAATTAGAGAAGAAAGTAGAGGAGAAGTAGCGTCTACTTCTTTGGAACCAAAGAAGAAGAATGAAGTATGCAAAATCAAGAATCATCAGATCAATAATGAATGTATGGAGAAGATATTGGTCCCACTAGTGGGACCAGTTATGAAAGTTGGATATCTTCTAAAATGCAAAATTGTGGTTCTTGTTATTGTGGTTCTTGTTTTTTTTGTCTTGCTATTCTAACAAAGATGTGGTGATATCTTATGTATCCAATGTCGTTGAAAAAGCAAAGAAATGTATTATCTTGTGTCAAAATGAAGTGCAAATTTCGGATTTGCGGGCAGACGACAACGGCGCAAGAGCAGAACCTGCAAAGTCGACCCGTAAAAGAGCATATTCCGTGAATATCCTTTTGTACGGGTCCATTTTGCGGGGTCTGTCTCTGCGGCCACCCGCGCCGGCCCACAAAGCCGTTTTTTCGTGAACTACAAACGCATTCTGCGGGTCGGCGTTATACGGGGTCTGCTAGAGATGCTCTAAGCTGCAGTAACCACAATGGCACTAGATTGGAAGTGGCTACTCGAATCTTCTTCCTTTCATTTTTAATTGTTTTTCCTTTTCCCTTTTTCTTTCTCCCGCTTCGAAGAAGATGCTTAAAATTTGTGAAGGTTTTCTTCAAAATCGGTAAACATATTTTCTCAAAATTGATGAAACTTTTTTCAAATTGATGAAATGTTAACAAAGACAATGAACTTTTTAAAAACCCAATGAAATTTTCTCCAGCTTTGATGAACTTTTTTAAAAAAAAATCCACGGTTTTTTTCAAATTCGATGAACTTTTTTCTCATTTGATGAACTTTTTCCAGCATTAAGGACTTTTTATTCAAATTCAATGAACTTTTTTCAAATCGATGAACTTTTTTTTCAAATTCAATGAGTTTTAAAATCGATGTTTTTTTTCAAATTTGGTAAAAAAAATCTAAAATTTGAGAACCTTTTCAAATTTGTGTCCTCTTTTTCAGATTCATGAACTGTTTTCAAATTTACTGTCTTTTTTCAGATCTATTTTTCAAAAAGTCAATTGTCAAATGGTTGATCGATCGGCAAGAAAGATCAACGGCTGACTTGGCGACGGATCAACGGCTGACTTGGCGACGCCTGACCACGTGAAGGAAGTTGGCTTGGGATCGAGCGAAGCAACAAACAGACGAACGTGTTTTTTCGGCCGGACAAAGAGGGGGTCTTGCGCGCGGGAAAGTTTGGTGAACTGGCGTGCTACATGTGCGCCATTAGTCGCAATCGGGGAGTTTTCTCTACAGCCATATCAAATTAGCAGGTTAAGACGACGGGCGCGCTGCATGTGCGCCATTAGTCGCAATCAGGGAGTTTTCTCTTTCTTCGTAGATTCATTTATTCAAAATATTTATCTCTTAAAATGTGCGTTCAAATCTCAAACTATTTGACCGTTGGATTCCTTGCGTCGAGATGTTCAAAATAAGATCCCATGTTGATAGGTTTTAACGAACATTTTTTCATGAAAAAACCATGCTTCCAGTGAAAGAAAAAAACACGTTTTTTTCGTTTCCGGGCTGCACGGCCATGAATCTCACGGAAGAAAAAGCGTCTTCTCATGGAAGGAAAAAAAAGGAGAAAACGCGTTTTCGTCCGTTTTCAATAGGCACGGCCGTGCGTCTCGCGGAAGCAAAACCGTACCTCTCACAAAAAAGAAGAGAGAAACCACATTTTTTTTGTTTCCAAGAGGCATATCCGTGTCTCTCATGGAAGCAAAACCGTATCTCTCGCAGAAGCAAAACCATGCCTCTCAAAAAAGAAAAAAAAAACACATTCTTCTTTCCGTTTCCATGAGGCACGACCATGCCTCTTGCGGAAGGGTGGAAAAAGAAAACATTTTTTCGTTTCCAAGAGGCACTGTCGTGCCTGTCGCGAAAGTAAATCCGTGCTTCTCGCGAAAGCAAAATCGTGCCTCTTGTGAAAGTAAAAAAAATGTGTTTTCTCGCAAAAAAATTGTCCAAAAGCAAGAAAGAACGGTGAAAACCAATAATCCAAAAAACCCGAAAAAGACCGTCTAAAAGGCCAAAACGCGTGCGGAAAATTAGAAAGCAAAATTCGGAGGGAGAGCCCGGAGAGCGCACCAAGTGGTGCATTCTCACCCCACCGCCAGGTGATAGTTGAAAGGCTCCCGAAGGAGCGCTCGTCAACCAGTTGCTCCTGTTTGCGAGCCTTCTAGGAGGTTCTCAACATTTTTCCTTTTGGGTTGGCTCCTTTGGATTTCTCGGGCTGGATTTATTTTTGTTTTTATGTTATTTTTCTTTTGAATTCATTTTTTGTGATTGATTTTTCTTTGGAATTCATAAACCTTTTCAAAATCCCAAGCATTATTTAAATTTTGGCACTTTTTCAACTTCATGGAGATTATTCAAATCCATCAATTTTTTAAAAAAAATACATGCACTTTTTTTCAAATCCGTAAACTTTCTAAAAATTCACAAATAAATTTGAACCCGTGATATGTTTTTGTCAAATTCAGAAAAAAAAAATCAATTCGTGTTTTTTCTGCAAATTGACAAACAAAAGAGCAGTTCTTTTCAAGAAGAGCAGTTACAGGAAAAGCACAGAGCAGAGGCGGGCGAAAGGGTTATTGGGCCGCACCTGTGCGCTGCGGGAGCCAACGGGCGAGCACTCTCCTTCTCCACCGCTTCAAATACTCTGCTTTGGCGGCCGAAGCCGAACCAAAACCCCGCCCTCCACTTCGCCATCGCCTTCTACTTGGCCGGAATCAAGATTCCCCAAGAACCCCATCGCCTCCGAGTCCAATTTCGATGGACCAGTTACACGGGTACGACGAGCGGCCAGTGCGTAGCTGCACCACGCACCTCCACGCCGGCGACGGCGAGGACGCTACCCTCCGCCGGCGCCGCACTTCGCCGAGCGCGGTACACGCGGACGGCCTCTTCGCTGCCGTCACGGGCTCGCCGGCGCCGCATCTACATGGGGATGGCGCTACCCTCCGCCGGCGCCGCACTTCGCCGAACGCGGGGCACGTCGACGGCCTATGCGCCGGCGCCACGGGCTCTCCGGCGCCGCAGCTACACGGGGATGGCGCTACCCTCCGCCGTCTCCGCACGTCGCCGAGCGCGGGGCACGTCGACGGCCTATGCGCCGGCGCCACGGGCTCGCCGGTGCCGCAGCTACACGGGGATGGCGCTACCCTCCGCCGGCGCCGCGTGTCGCCGAACGACAATCCCACGGTGAGTTGTTGGCCCTCGAACTTTCTTGCGTGAGTTCTTGTAGGAGTTCCTTGTGATTCGGATTGGATTCTTGGGGGAAATTAGGTGTCCGAGAGAAAATCGCGCTTAAACTTGGTTCATTGGAAACGTTCTTTCAGCGTCGTTTGCTGTTATGTTCTTGTTCTGTTAACGATCCGTGCATTGTTGGTGAATTCTTTGGTTTTTTCGATTCGATTTCAGCTTATACGGAGTTCCTCGCCTGGAAGCGGCGCCCAGGGGAGTGCAGTGCGACAGGAGCGTCGCCGCTTCCGACCGCAGAGGGCGGTGATCCGACGGCGGAGCGCCTCCGGCCGCCACCACGTCGCTGCGGAAGCGCCGGCGCCGATCTCCGAGGAGGGAGAGACCGAAGCGACCCCGGGTGATGCCGTCCCGGTAAGATCCTGGGATGACGGTGATTGTTTCTTAGCCTGCCACTGCCTCTGATTGAATGTTCTGAACATAAGCGCGGTTGTCTGAAGATTTGGGAGTTTTACATGGAGAGATTTCGGGCGGGTGTATTCTGGCGGCAGGGGTGCCGTGTTCCGAGCGGGCGGGGTCGATTGGGTTGTGCGGTGGCGGCGATGCATCCGGCTAGCGGCGGCTCACGGCACCGGCAACCCGTCGGCCGTCCGACACCACGCCCCTCCAGTTGGCACCTTAGGTGAGGTTTGAAACTTATGATGCACATTTGTGTGAGTTGGGCTATGCTAGTGCCCCCGCACGATCTTATGATGCAGGGAGACGAAGACCTTTCTTCTTCCTTATTGGTATGATTTGCTGCTGCTGTTCTCCTCCTTCCTCTGCGCTGATGCTGGTGGGAGATCCTGCTTTGTCCGGGCGGATGGCCCGGCCGCGGTGCTGGACCGGTCGGATGACTCAAGTTCTCTTCCTTTCGGAAGGGACACTTTTCGCGGTACTCAAAGCCAAAGATGGCGACGGTTGTTGTAGGTGTGTTGGATTGATGTCCATGCTCTCTCAGCGATGGTGTCAAGAAAAGAGGAAGCAGCGTGGCGGCAATTGTACCGTGGTCGAAGATGATGACCTGTTTGCGACTGGTTGCAGATCCTTCTGCTGCAGGGGTCTTCTCTCAAGATTCAGGGATGATGGCACAGGGCTCCGGAGATCTTTTTGTGTTATGGTTGTCTTAGGGTACTCTAGGTGTTCATGGTCCTTTGTGTTTGCATTTCAGTGTGCTTGTAAGAGTCAACTTTGTACTGATTCGTAATTTGAATGAAGAATTTCTAAAAAAAAAAAAGTAGACTGAAAATATATAGTGTATTTTTGTGCAGTGCCCCACCAGGATCTTCTTCGGGCATCTTATAATGCCTGCCCCCTGCCCCCCGCCGGGAGAACAGATGAGCTACTATATATGAAGTTGCTCTAGATCTCTATATAGGAGTAGTAGTAGCATTTGTTCTGCATGCAGCAGCGGGTATGATACTCTGGAGTTGTATTTAATTAACTGCAGCCGACATAATTATCCAAGGAAGGAAGGCGGCCAGTGAGCTGTTCCTTGCGCGAGGGAGATACGAAGGGGTGATGGGTCGATTGAAGATTGTGATTCAAATGGGGCTAAGCTACTGGCTGCACGAGCTCAAGGATTGGTTCCGTGAGGCCAGAGGCTCACCGCGAGAGTACCGGCCAATGTTGGCTTGGTCTTGGGTGGATATTATGGGCAGCCCACTCATGCAAGATAACGGTAAGTTCTGTATGACTGAATTTTCTTGATCGCGGTCGCTAGCTAGGTGCAGGTAGCTAGATTGGATATAAAAAAAACTAATAAGGCTTCTTTTTGCAGGGAGTTGCACAATCGCGGCGTGCTTGATGTGTCTAGATGCCCAGCACCGGCTGGCCTTCGAGCGGTAGCATGGGGTGGACACGTTTGCTTACCACATCCCTGCTGAGACCGCCGAGGACTTGCTGGGCTTGTGCAAAGGTTGCGGCGTCTGGACGGAGGATGACGGAGCAGACGAAGGCAATGTGCTGGAGGTGCTGAGAATCACCGGAGGAGCAAAGGCTGCGTCCTACCGGCCGGGCTGGGAGCCCCACTGTACGCTTCAAGTCAAGAGCTGGGAGAAGATGTTCAACTTTGCCGGGATGTTGCCATCATTCAGCATCGCGTACACGATGCACACCAAGGGGCCGCTACTTGGCTCGTTCATCGCAGGACAGGATTACTACGCGGACGGCTGGGAATCGAGGGTCTACCGCGGAGGATCGGGCGAGGAGGCGGAGCCGCACGTGGTGGTTTGTTTTGGCTACGTTTTCAACAATGGCGAAATGCACGTGACGGTGATCGACAACCATCGGCTCTACGGGCCGCTCAGATGGATCCTGTACGATGCCTTCACCACCTTCACCCGAATTGAGGTCGAGCCCCTGGACGCGGGCAGTCTAAGGAAGGAGCACAAGACCAGTTGGTGGCGCGGGCTTCTAGGCAAGCTACGGAGGACCAAGCAGCAGCCAGCCTGGAGGCTCTGGCGCTATCTCTTCAGCGAGATATGGAAGATGACGGAGCGTGATTTCCTTTCAGCCAAGCCATCTACCTAGTCTAGTGTAGTGTAGGGGCCTAGTGCATGGTTGGTTACAGAGAAACACTACATGATAGGATGTGGGATGTTTTCTGTGATCTCTAATCGCCTTGCTCTTCCTGTAAAATGTCACACTAGTGTGGAATGCTGCTTCCTCTTTTTCGTATCATTAACTGTGAACTGTGCTGCAAGTCATGTAAATTCAGTCAGGGTACAGGAAATTACAAGAGAAAACTTTCAAAACAGGTTTCAGTAACTAAACTGGTAGAAACTGAGTAACTGCCAGAGTCTTCCGTTGATAAGGGGTCAAAGTTCTACTTCTTGCAGTGCAGACTTCATAAACTGCAAGAAAAACTCTATACTTCCCAAGTCTGAAATACGTCAAGATGTTGCTTGTTTCAACGACAGTATACTTCCCAAGTCTCAAAGCTGCCAAATCACATTATGTTAGAAGCTCACAAAAACAAATGACCGTCACCACAAGGATTAAGTATTTCATATCACAGAAACCTTCCAGATTTGGATGGTCTGGTCCTCCAGGAGCTCAAGAACGTACTCTCCTCACTTTCCACAAATCCCCTGAAGAAGAGATGGGAACATTAGTAGGAAATGAATACAGGTGACTAGAATGAATAGTTGAGTCATTATTGCTGCCCAAAAAAACCTTGGACATATGTTTCCAACAAGTGTACTGCAGTCTGGTGGCATTTTCTTTTCTTTATTGAATACGCACGAGAGCTGCGTATCATTGCATTAAGAAGAACTGTACAGAGTTATCAATAGCTACAAAGATTCAAGTTACAACCAGTCCTGACTTAACCTAGTACAGATGATTATCTTATGACAGTGCTGCCGATTATAAACTTACAGCAATGCTGCCTATCAATGGAATAATGAACCATAAGCCTCAAACTTCATCTGATGCTAGTTGGAACTGGTATACTTTAGGAGGTGAAAGTTGGAGAGTGATCCCCGTGCTTGCATGTGAAATGTACAGATCCATGCACGATGAGTGGAACCGAACTGTCAGAATATCTCTTTCAATTATTAGTGGCAGTATTCAGATTTGCAAGCCGATTCAGCTCGTGGAAGTTCAGTTGATTGACCCCCGTTACTACATGACTACTGTACAGAGTACAAGGCAAAAGGACAACATTGTACAGTAGGAGAAAATCCTTTCACAAGCTTCTGGTGATATCAGGAGCAGCATGTTTCAAGGCATGAAATACGTGATGAATTCAATATATGGTCTTAAATTACAATCTAGAAACTCAACAAAGCAGCAGTGAAGTCATTGGTCACAATCTATAAACTTCAGCAAGCAGCGGTGACAGTAGCAACCTTTTCCAAAAGAAGAAAAAACACAGCATTGCCAGGTTGCAGCACCACAAAATGCAACAGAAGAAGTCAATACAATACAGTACAGGTACAGAATATAACTAAATATCTTTAACAAAATTAAATATTTCAAAAGTAGTGTAGATACCTAACATGGTAATATTATCATTGCCGTATGCATGATGAGCTCATCATTATCAGGAAGCTTCTCATACATTACTTAATCTAGCTCATCTGTAAATAACTACTAGAAGAGGATTATAGGGTGCAAGAAGTATATCAATGTCCATCACAGCTTCTCATCCCAGCCCCAAGAACATCCCCCATGATCGTTCGTTCCTTGCATGTTTTCCCTAACTTATTGGCCAGCATGAGATGCATACCTCACTAAAATCCAGCTCATCCTCTTCCCCGAACTCCGCAAGAAGTATATCAATGTCCATCACAGCTTCTCATCCCAGCCCCAAGAACATCCCCCATGACCATTCGTTCCTTGCATGTTTTCCCTAACTTATTGGCCAGCATGAGAAGACCCTTCTCTTATTTGAGAACAAGACCGCTTGGATACCTGATTTAACGGATACAAAGCATCAAAACTGCTTCAGCACAATGTTCAAGTAGCACAACACAACAATAGTATGGTTTCGCAGTATCACTTTCAAGAATCAATATGGGAAAACAAGTAAGGAATACAAACAGCATACCATGTAAAAGGACATTCTTCACCAGAACATAACTTCATGCCCAGGTAAATGAGGCCAGAAAGGCAGAAACGTCCCCTGTTGTGGTAGTTTCAGCATCAAAAGAGTAGTATTTGCTCACAAATTAAACACAATTACGGAAGTACTTCTATGCACAAGGTAGGAACAGCATAGCACATCTTCTACCATATACTGAACCTTCTGCCACCATTCAATCATTGGTTTCTATCCAAATATTTGTTCCATTTTATTCACCATCAATATTTATATTATTTGCTACGTAAAGTGCAATACATTTCCAAAAAGAAATTATGCACATATTCATTGAACAAATCATATTCCCCTAGCCTCTTTTTAACATTTATGCCTCACTGAAGATGACAAAATATTTTTGTGCACAGCATACATACTAAGCTTTCTGTAGAAAAAATTATGCAGCTAATCATAGTTGGCCATATCCCATATATTTCACATGTGTAACTAATTAGAGTGAGTCATTAAACACTTTTGCATGTCAATAGTGGAATAAGAGTTTTCTATTGAACACAAGAACGATGTAGGAAAGCATGACATGGTACTAACAATACAAATTGGCTGCTGAGAAGATGGGGAAAAAAAGGGTTGCAACGAGTATGAGCAATTCACCCTGTCAAAAAAGAGTATGAGCAGTTGACCCGAGAAGAAGCTATTATCCCCTGCTCCTCCGAAATGGTGAAGCGGATTTTCCAAGGGGATTCTGTTTTGCTAAGAATATTCCACCCAGGGCAACTCTTTCCTGGGAACATCTCCCCTTGAGGCCAAACAAGGCCTAATTGTACAAAATCTACACTTTCAGATGCCCAAAGTGAGTGTTGGCTGTTGGGACGGAGGGCTCTGAAGAACTTGCGGCCGTGTGCAGCAGAACTAAAACGAAGACAAGTGCAGGGACTAAGTAATTGTTCACTTTGTGGGCATGATATGGAGACGTTTGTTTCATACTCCTCTATAGGGATGTGATCATGGAAGAGTCTCACTGGAGTGTGGCTTTTGATTTTATTTTTGTCAAATCTGAAAAAGTGCCGAAACTGAACCCAGCGACTTGCAAGTTGTGGCGAATCTCACTGTGTTCCTTCAATTGGATCCGCCCGCCTACGCCATGGTGGCTTCGGGGACCCTGCTCCCGGAGGACCGCCGCCTTGTCAAACGCAGCAGCAGTGGACGGCCGTCTCGCGCATGACCGCCGCCGCACACTCGGGGCAGTGCGCCATGGAGTCGTACCAGAGCGCCGGCGGGTCGTCGACGTTCACGAGGTGCCGACGTCGCGAGCAAATCTGCCGCCTCGTCCTCGCCGCCCTCTTCCTCTCCACCACCAACATCAGGCCGCAGCCGCACCACTCCGCTCCCTTTCGACCACAACCTCCACTCCCCGTCTCCCCTACCTCCCGTGGGTGAGGCGAACCCATGGCGACCGAGAGGGGTTTTTTTTTTTTTTTGAACCGCGACGAAGACGGATTTTGATACTGGAGAGATGGACACAGGAAAAAAAAACTCTTACCGCGCACGAAAAAAAAAAGAAAAGAAGAAGAAGAGTGAGTACAGGGGAAAACTGCTGGTGCGATCGACTCCCCGCTTGTCGGGATTTTTTTTCAAAACTAGCATGTTTTTTACAGCAATTTTGGAAATTAGCAGTGCTAATAAGTTATTTGCAAAACTAGCACCCCGTCGGCCTCCCATTGGTCGAAGAGTGGCTCTTCGGCCAGCCGTTGACCGAAGAGGGCACTTCTGCCTCCCGTTGGCCGAAGTGTGCCCCAACTAGGCCGAAAAGGACTCTTCAGCTTTCCATAGGCCGAAGAGCACTTTTTGGTCAACCGTAGGCCGAAGAGTCCCCGGGCCCCACCTTTTCGTGTGAACAGGTGACCGAAGTTGCATGGTCGCGCTCTTCTGCTTACTGTAGGCCGAAAATGGTTTTTTATTATGACTTACGAATGTTGTGTAACCATTTTGCAATGAAAAAAAATTGCACAGCCCTTTCCGTAAATATTTTCCCGCCAACTCTTTCCCCTCCATATGTTCCCGCCAACCCTTTCTCGCCATATGTTCACGCCACCCGTTTCCCGCCAACCCTTTCCCGCCATATGTTCCCGCCACCCGTTTCCCGCCAACCCTTTCCCGCCACCCGTTTCCCGCCACCCGTAAGCCCCTGCCATGTCCTCCAACCCAAATGGTGTGTCAATGGAGACATAGGGTCGTCCGATAGGGAATCTCTCGTAAGACCAGAGCTGCAACAATAGTGGACATCCAACCAGACCTGACTTTCTAGACTTCAATAAGCAACCTTTGCACAAGCCTCTATATGTAGCTGCTAACACGGCAGAACCAAAACTTCTCTGGACAATATCCGCAGGGCAACGTGCGTCAGCTATCTCTCGTGCAATACCGATGAATCGTGCATCAACAGTGGTCACGTGGTTCTCCGTGAACATCGTCTTGCCGAACAACCATAGAATATATGCCTCTAGGGATCGATCAATCTGTGCGTCTGACAAATCTACTGCGGGGTATCCTAATGAGACAATCTACATAGAGAACATACAATTGTGTGAAAGATGTACTATTGGTAACTAAAAAAATATAGTCATGTGGCCACGAAGGTTACCTGAAACTGGCTCAACCACCTAAAACGTGGCCCATGAGGATCATCGTTTAAGCCCGTAGCAGTTGGCACCGCAGCTAGAAAACGGGCCTGCATATTTGCAAGCCAGCCAGGTTCTGCCTCTAAAGGACCTATGGCATCACGGCCAAAGGTAATCCCAACAAGTAGGAGACATCCTGTAAAGTAGACGCCATCTCTCCCTAGGGAAAGTGAAAGGTGTGTGTCTTTGGTCTCCATTTATCTACTAAGCAAGTAAGGAGTGACCTATCGTAAGAGAATCGTTTCACTTGCCTCTTTTTCAACTGCATTGGTTCACCTGCCTCATCCAAGTTCGGATGGTCAACCCACTCTTCCAACGTACCCTCAACCAGTCGTGCCAAGGGTAGAAGTCCAGCCCAACTTAACCTACAAAAAAAGAGAATATAGCATGAAAAATAAGTAATTATATGTTTCAATACCTATGTCAAACATGTAAGGCACTATATGTATCAATACCTATCAACCCATGAAGGGTGTATCATCCAGTTAGTCTTCGGGGTGCGAGTGACCAAAACGTCTAAGTTCTTGCCCCCTTGCATAAGTGCAGCCCGGTGACCTCTATCAATCGTACCATTAAGCAACGTATACAAAGACATATCTACAATCAAAATATAGTCCAGACATTGCAAATTAATACATAGTTCAGACATACAAAGTAAAACATAGTTCAGTCGACATTACAAATTAATACATAGTTCGGACATACAAAGTAAAATATAGTCCAGCCGACATTACAAATTAATACATAGTTCAGACATTGCAAAATAAAACATAGTCCAGACGATATTACAAATTAAAACATTCTCCCCCACATTATATAGCTTCTGAGTTATTCCTTCCTCGTCCTCCCCTTCGGCCTCGACTGCCACGACCACGTCCGCCTCTTGCTCCTGTTGTTGCAGCCGTCGATGTGGAAGCACTCGTCGATGTGGAAGCACCATCTTTGTTCAGGTCAGGACAATATTTCATCCTATGCCCATAAGCCGCGCATAGTAAACATTGTCCGGTTGCTCCACCAGCTTCAGATTGGTCCATATCATTTTGGATTCGACGGGCCTTACGTCGACCCCTGCTTGTTCGCCGAAGTTCTGGATCCGGGATGTATACTCTCTCACCGTCGTTAACCTTGTTGAAATTGCCAACGACTCTAAACCCTGTCATCTCACTGGTCCATGTGTTCAGTACAGCCTCTTTTAAGTAGTATGGCGACACAAGGGAGACGGCAGCCAACTCAATCTGGCCACAGGCAGCCAACACATGTGAGCAAGGCAGGTGCAACAACTTTGGTTTGTTGCATGTACACTCACACGTTGGATAAAATTCCGTTCCAATTTTTACCTCATGCGTCTTCACCTCATTCGCAGAACCAAAACCATCGGTAGGTAGCTGAACCTCATACCTCCTTTCCTGATTACCTACGAGTCTCACAGTGTGCTTCTTTGCTTTCTCTATCTTCTCTGCCATATACTCCATGACACGACTGCAGTAAGGTGTGTTCTGATTATCTATAATATGCTTCTTTGCTAACTCGTGTTGGTCTCTGAAATATCTCAAAGTACCATGGAATACAGCCTCCACAATAGCTATGAGTGGCAATGCTCTATTCCCTCTAAGTACAAAGTTATACACCTCTGCAAGGTTGGTTGTCATGTGGCCATACCTAGCTCCATGGGTGTCATGCAACAAAGACCAATTCACGGGAGGCTCTTTCTCTATCCACTCTGAAAAATCCTTTATTGCCCTCCCCTTCTTTCTCTTAGTATTAGGAGGGTCAATTGCTGGCAAGTCACAGAGACCAACTGGCTCCTCTAGCTCCGCCATGAGTGTTGCTAATTGTTGTTGGTCCTTTTCCATTTTCTTCCTGGCACGGACCTGCTTCTTAGTAAACTCATCAAGTTTTGACCAAATAAATTGGTATTTACGCTCCTGGTTCTATTTGCACAATTTTTTAAACAAGTTCATCAACCGCTTGTTCTTAAACTGTGAGAAAAAGTTAGCCCCAAGATGGCGCATGCACCATCGGCTCTGCAAATCCTTCCAAGGTGTTGGTTCGTCTACTGTTGGATTCCTTAGTGTCTTCACAGCCTTCAATATACCAGCATGCCTATCATGAATGACACACACGTTTGGTGGATCCTTCACGATGGCAATTTTCACTTGCCGAAAGAACCACACCCAGCTCAGAAAGTTCTCACCCTCCAAAAATGCCATGGCAAGTGGAATGATTTGATTGTTTCCATCCACGCCAATGGCAGTCAGGATTTGCCCTTTGTACTGACCAGTCAGGAATGTACCATCCACAAACATCACAGGAGGACAATGCCGGAAAGCTTCAATGCACATAGCGAAAGAGAAGAATACTCGTTTCAACACCTTGAAACCTGGTATACTCAGCAACCTTGTATGTTGTACGTTAACATAAGTGCCGGGATTCCTCTCCTTCAGTACATCCAGGAGACGGACAACATTATCATATGAGTCAAAGAACGTCCCAAACCTTTCCTCCATAGCCTTCTGCTTAGCCCTCCAAGCCTTCCCATAACGAATGTCATAATTCCATCTGACCTTCACTGCTGTCTGGATGTGTTTTGCTTCCATATCTTTTTTCTCCACTATCTCAGTATACATGAGTTGCGCAATGAGAGTTGAAGTCAGGCTTGGATGACGAACCAACAAGTTTTTCCTCACACAATTATGTGGGACCACATTCATGACAACCCAGTGGATGTTATACTTCGGCACGTGCCCGTGCACCTTCGCAGGACAACCTGTTTCAACACACTTCACGGTATAGTTTGTTGGGTTTGATCTGTCTGTCCGGAAAACCCTCTGAGTAGACATAGCCCACTTTATCACTGCATACTTCAATTTTTTCTTTGTATCAAACATAGCCCCTATCTGGACTTGGTTCAGATTATATTGCCATGGAGTCTCATGGCCATCGTTCACAGTAAGGCCGGTGGATATGTCCTGATTCCATGCAGAAGGAATCAGTACCTCCACTTCATCCTCAGAATTTTCAGAATCCAGATCCTCTGCATATCCATCATCGTTCTCTTCCTCCATCACCCTCTGCATTTCATCGCCTTCCTCATCCCCATCAGCAACACCAGAACCAGCTAATATTATCGACTGAATATTCTGCCCAGTATCATGACCACAAAGATTGTCCAACATGTAGTCTGAATCCTTCTCGGTTTGGCTAGGATCCACATCCGGTGGCTGTGACCCGAATAAATGAATCTCGTTAGCAACTCGACTACCCTGGCCGGGTTCATACCCCACATGGAGTTGTACGGTATTCTCCTCCTTCGCCACTGGCTGCACTAGGACATATGGGTGGATTCTTCGGTCTCGGCAACGACTTAACAGGGTCAACCAATGCTGGCTCCTATCTATCGGCATCAACTCCCACTTGACATTTTTACAGGATTTGGTCCACAATGCATGAATACTGACGGAACATACTTCAGAATCCAACCCAAAACTAGTAGTCAACCAGTGCTTCAACTGTCTAATGTCCACTCTGTCCGGGTCTGAAAGTGTAATGACGCCATTTTTAAACTCGCTAAAATCAACCCCCAACTCATTATATCGAGCATTACCAGGGCCATAGTAAACAGTCAAATTTACTGATACAGACATTTTCACCTGTCAGACATTGCCACCTTCTAATTAATCACAATGAACAAATTGTTACCGGCTACACTAACTATCCGCTAAAATGCCAACACAAACCAATTAACACTAATAAAATGTGACGCGTGATTATACCTTCGACGCGTGTGGCCACCTCACGAAGAACTTGCACCAACAGACACCACCAACGCCACCCCCTCGGCGGCACGAAGCTGCACCTCCTCCTCACCAGCCAAACCGCCTCCTCCTCCTCAGCCCACCATGGCCTCTCCTCCTCACCCCATCATGACTCCACCTCACTTGTACGCACAAATAGCTATCCCATTGGGAAAAAATGACCGTAGGCCGGTGGAGATGGCTACGATCTACCGTTTCTGTGCTTTGGATTCGAAAATAGGTGGAGAAACGAAGAGATCAGCGAGGGGGGGCGATGTACAGAGAGGAACGAGAGAGACAGAGGAAGAACAGCGAGAGGAGAAAGAAGATGCCGTCGGGCCTTATCCGCTACTCTTCGGCCACTGGTAAGCCGAAGACCTCTTCGGTCGCTGGCTGGCCGAAGAGGCCCGTCTTCGGCCCAGTTCGCGCACGCTTCGGCCTGGCTTAACCGAAGACGTGTCTTCGGGCTTCCATAGGCCGAAAAGGTCCACTTCGGCCAACCGTTGACCGACGGGCTGCTAGTTTTGCAAATAACGTATCGACACTGCTAGTTTCCGAAATTGCTATAAAAAACGTGCTACTTCTGAAAAAAAATCCTTGTCGGCCCCTGTGCGCCCAGGATGTCATCCAACGGTTCACGATCGGCCGTTCAGGAACGAGGATCGCGCACGCCCTTTATTTAGCACCTAGGCCTCTGTTTAGTTGATTGCATTTACCTCGGTCAGAGCCACCCTAGCAGATGCCATATATCGGCCCGTCCCGTCCCCTACCACAAAATAACAACCATTTTACATGGTCCCCAAAAAAATTACGAGGAGGCCATATCTCAAGTTTTTTACAAACCTTTTCGTTTTCCACTATCCCTCGCTGAACTGGTGGGAGGGAAATTTCAACACCAACCGCTCCCGTCGCAGCCGACACAACTGGCGGCACTGCCTCCCGAGCTCGATTATGGCCAAATAAAAGAGTAGCGGTGGCGAGCCAAAGGATTATGACCTTAGCAACCGGGACAGAGACGGGCATTGGCGGAGCCTCGTGGAGGCCAAAAGGGGTTGCGACCCCCCTTCCAAAAGTGAATTTTTGTTCTACTAGTACTAAGCATCGGCCCAGCCTATGAGTAAACAATTTTTTTCCCAGCCCAAATGGAATGACGCGCTGTCAGCCTCTCACGCTCGTATCTCCCTTCCCCAAACTGCACTTCCCTTGGTGATTTGCCTCCGTGGCAATTGAAATTATGGGTCTTCATCCCAAGTCTCAGTTCTCCAAACTTGTTCTTCCGCTTGTGGCTGTTCCATCGAGGCTCTGATTCCAAGCACGCCCACGCCACCTGCTGCTGCTACATCCAGGAATGGCTGCTTCTATACGGCACCTATGTTGATGCCCTTCGTGCTGCTGCTGTGCTGCGTGCGGCGTGCCACGGATCATCGTTTGCGGCTTGCTGCTGCATCCGTATGCCATTGCTGCATCTCCACGACTCAATGGGACGACAGTCTATGAGCTGAACAGTGAAGTGCTACCGAAGGACTAAAGGAGCAAAAGAACAGTAGGTTTCAAATTCAGCTCCATAAAGTTGATTCAGAGCTGTTTAGATTGTGTGTAAATTGTGATAGCCTTCTAAACTTGATGCACCATGTTCTGATTGCCATGTTCATGTAAACTTGATTTAGATGAACTAACTCAGTCATGTTTTTTATTGTATCAATGAAAGAAACTTGATTTGCAACATAACAAACGATATTTGAATTTTAGTTTTAGTTAAGAGAAACAGCAGACTATTCAGTCCTTTGTCAAAAGAAAAAGAGATGAAGAGACTGTTGATTGTGTGTTCATACATATTTTGCTTTTAGTTTTGAGTTGACCCCCCCTTGATTGTTTGTCACGCTCCGCCACTGGAGACGGGGAAGAAGATGGCAGCGACGACGCAGCTGGAGTAGCCGCCGCCAACCACTACGGCCCTCCCTCCTACAACTCGTTTGTGCTCGCAAGCGTCGCGAGCAGTCAGGCGGCCAAAAGACGGCGGCCATTTTTCTGTAGGCTATACTCTGCAAGCATAATAAATCGAGGAAAGCATGTCGCAGGTCACCATTTTCTTGTAAACTAATCATTAGAAGTAAAGTATCAAACAGATCATCAGCCTCAAAAGGATTCAGTTTTTGTAGTCAAACTAGCAAACATGAAGCTACATCTGCCCCAAATCACATCTTATTCATAGGAACAGTAGCATAATCTTCCACACTAGATCGACCAAGAATAGGAAAAAGAGAGAATTGTGGAAGAACGAGAACAAAAGAAAACACAACACCGTGCTACAAATCAAAGCACCGAATCCATCCACAATAGATGTGAATGCTTGAGGCGCCGAAGGAAGATGGGTAGAGCTGGCGATGGAGGGATGTGGGGTGGCGGAGCACCGGCGGGTCGCTAGAGCACCAGTGTTCATGTCACCAGGGGCGGGTGGGTGGAGGTGAGTGGCCGGCGTTTCCCGTCACCGGCGAAGGACGATTCGAGGTTGAGGGTTGGTTGCACACCAGCATTCCCTGTCACTGGCGCCGGATGAGGCAGGAATGGGGCCTGGTGGCACGAAACCTAGCGGCGATGTCGCTATGTCATCTCCTTCATGCGGGGGATTAATAGCTGATGCTGGGAAAAAGGGGGCCACTGGGGAATATATGGGATAGCATTTTACCTATAAATATAGCAAAGTGGAGCGTGGGATCGGTGGAACGCAGCTGCAACTGCCCGGGAGGAGCTTTCCCTTTCACGTGCAAAAGAGTTGCGGCTGCGTGTCCAAAGCCGAACAAAAGCTAGTTGTTTGGTTGGGCTGCTGGCTTTTAAGGCTAGAAAGTTGCCTCGAAGCCCAAACAAACACCCTCCGGGCTCTCGTGCACTCTTTCTCCCTCTCTCTCTCTCTCTCTCTCTCTCTCTCTCTCATGCACACGCGCGCGCACATACACACACACACACAATATGTACCTCTCACACCCCCATACACCCTCTCTGGCATGTACCTTCTCTCTCACACACTCTCCTCATAGTCGTCTCTCTTTGTCTCACACACAATCTCTTTCTCTCTCACACACAAACACTCTCTCCCTAATTGATACGTCTCCCTAGCTACCTCCCCTTGTCGCATACTCTCTCTCTCTCTCTCTCTCTCTCTCTCTCTCTCTCTCTCCATAGGCTCAAATTCCCTCGGTATCTCGCGCACACACTTCTTCCTTCCCTACACTCTATCTCTCACCCTTCCCCATGGTTTCTCTTTTGACCCTTTCAAAGCAACTATTGCCAATAGTAAGTTATATGATGAGTACAAACCAAGACCCATTTCTGCAGGGCCCATAGAGATATTCTTGACCATCATGATAGTGTCAATATTTTTGTTTAGTATGGTTGCAAGGCCTGTCAACCTTGAAGGTCTAATAATTCCACATCTATTGGTCCCAACACATCCTCCATAGCCAGCATGGGACTAAATTTTTGGTCTTCCCTTTGCCACACATAAAGGGGCCACATGGCCTCTAGAAATTTCTCTTATGAATTATTGCAAAAGAATCGAAATATTAAATGGGCTCAGCATAATGATTCCAATAGTTAGCACCTTGTCTACGGAAAACCCTATACGACGCTTATTGTATCAAGTTGTTGTGCAAACGCACAGACCAATTAAATGGACCGGCCCGTTGTGCGTTTTACTGATCCCGATTTTACCTTCTAGAAAGTTTCACACCGGTGCATATTTGAATATTTTTTCCTTTTCTTTTTTTCTTCTATTTCTTTTATGGTTTACTTTGCTTTTTCATTACTTTTTCCTTTTTTATCTTATTTTTTTCTTTTCTGTTTCTTTTTCATTATCATTTTTTTCGTTTCTTTCTATTTTTATAAATTTAGAATTTCAAAATGTTCAAATCTTCAAAACATGTTTAAAAAAATCATATTTTATCCCTTCAATTAAAAAATGTAAAATTTTAATTTTGTTCGTATTGTTAAGAAATATTCAGAATTTGGAATAAAAACATTTTTTAAATGTTTGGGAATTTCCGATTTTTTCTCGTGTTTTACAAAATGATCAAAATTATTCACTTTTTCAGATTTTTTTTGGGATTTTCAAATTTTATTGCGTTTCAAAAATGATTTTCGGAATTTTGAAAATTGTTCACTTTAAAAAAAAACAAATATTCAAAAATTGTTTGAACATTTCAAAATTGGTTTGGTTCAAATATATTTTTCACCCTTTTTGAAAACGTTCAGTATTTCAATTTTTTCAAAAAAACGTTCATATTTTCAAACTCTGTTGGAAACATTTTCAAAGAATGTTCAGAACTAAGTGAGGATATTTCCCCCTTATTAGGCCCCTAAAATCTGGCAAAGCGGATAAGTCTCCCCTTCTAAGTGGTTTTCCTCATTGATAGCTGGTATTGAGTTGGTGATGATATTATCTGTGGTGTTGATGTTGCATGGAAGGTGTTTGATGAAATGTTGCTATCAGAGAGAATGCCAGATAGCGCCGTGCCTGGCACCATCGGTCGCGCCTGAGGGCGTCGCTGTAGCGGTGAGCATGCTGGGTACCGAGGAGACCTGCGACTGTACCCAGCACACCACACCTATAACTCGTCTAGCTAGCTCGCAGACACACGCTCGCACGCGGCTCATGGAGGTGAGCGGCTCGGTGCAGAACCTCGGCGACAGCTTCTGGAGCTCTTCTCCGTGCGGTGGACCACGGCGATGGCGAGCGACTGAATTCGTCGTCCCTGGTGCGAAGAGAAGGCGCCGCGTCCCCCGCGCAGCTGGTCAGCGCGAACCAGATCTTCCGCGGCATCCGCCTCCTCCCCTGCGAGCCCGACGGCTGCTCCGGCGTCTCCACGCAAGAAGAAGGCGACGGCTCGGTGGCCCGTCGCGCCGCGCTTGTCGCCTCGGTCGTCGCTGTTGTTCCACCGCGACGAGCAAGCACGGTAGGGCGTGACCGGCGCACGGAGGGCGGCGCGGTTCCTGGTGCCGTTGTGCCGGAAGGCCGGGGCGCTGGCGCCGGCGAGGCACGCGCACAGCAGGGTCGCGCCCGCGTGGAGCGCGTCGCGCGGGTCCACGTCGAGAGGCGCCATTTCCAGTCGCAGAGGAGACGAAGGAAATGGCCGGCCTCTGCTGAGGTTAGTAACAAGCAATACGGACAGCTGAATTTTGGCGTCAGCCTCCAAGATTTGTTACGCAATTCATACCATACTACACGTACATAAGTACTACTATCAAAGAGGTAGCTACAAGCGCTCACCAAACGGACGAGAAGGCGAGCCAGAGCAAGAGGATGAAAGAGAATCACGAGTCCGGCAACAGCTGTGCCTAGTCCTTGCCGTGCCCCTCGTCCGGCAGCTGCCGCTCCTCCATCGCCTTGGCGAGCATCTGCTCCTCGTACCTCCGCAGCCTCTCCTCCACCCTCGCCTGCAAGAGCGGACGTGAGCAACGACAATGCCGTCCACGACGCCATCCTCTTCTGCAAGAAGTCGAGTGTAAGTGCATCTTCTCAAATCAAAGCATCTTCCAGAAGGTGGACGACACCCTCGCCGTGCTCCACACCCACGCCGTTGCAGGGCTCCTCGGCGGCGTCCTCACAGGGCTCCCTGGAACTCACCGCCCTGCACACCCACATCCCGGGCACGTGCGGCCAATAGCATCATTTCATCAAACACTTTCCCAGCAACATCAACACCACAGATGATGTCATCCTCAACTCAATACCAGCTACCAAATGAGGAAAACTGGGTGGCTTACTTCGCCGGGGAGATGCAACCTATATACGATGCCTCGACGCAGAGGAATGGTTGTGCAGTAGTGCCGTTTCACGATGCACGTAGCTTATGGGATCATGAAAAAGTGGTGGCGACAATGCATAAGTGGCATCGATGATAGTGCTACTCAAGCACATAGTCTCAAGTTTCGGGGTTGGGTGAAAACCTAGGTCAGAGACATGTTGGTTATACCTGACAATGACGATGTTTAATGTCGTTACCTTGTTGAAGAAATTGCTCGGATATGCTTAGGCTGGTTCTTCAAGGTGAAAATCTAGATTCTGGCCTTGGAAGGTTGGATCCGGTGAGGTCAATGCTTGAGCATTGCTCCCTTCCTGAAGGCATTGTTGTTGAAGAATCCCATCGTCCGTGCGGTGTCATAAGACGATTGACGCGGATATGGTCATTGTTGTAGTTTGTCTACCAGGATCTGTTCGCTTTGGATTTTTATTTTTATTTTTCGCCTACGCTTAGTTTTGGTCTTACATGATTTTACTATTTATCGACGTGTTTTTGTGCGTGCGGGTTCGTGTTGCTTATGTGCAAACTAACTATGCAGAGGCCGGGTATGTGATTATTATGTTTGTATTCTCTTAATACTCCATTTAAGTTAATAAAATCCTCCCTTTATCAAAAACCAAATGAGAAAAACCACTTAGACGGGGAGATTTATCCGGTTTGCAAGATTTTAGGCCTTATACAATGCAAGGTGTTTAGGGAAGTGCTTAAAAAATAAACCGAATTTTACCAAAAAAGGCTTTCCCTCCGCTTTATAGATAAAGCCAACTGCCAGAGCCATACAGGATACAAAGGTTCACACAACACACACACACACACACACACACACACACACACACACACACACACACACACACGAACAATAGAGTACGACAACAGGTACTGAGATTCTGCCGAGGGCACAACTCAACAAGCCAAAAAGAAGAAGAACACAAAGAGGGGAGCTTAGCCTAGCTCCTAATTTGGCTCGGGGGGCGGTGGAGGAAGCGGCGGCGATAAGCGGAATGCCATCGAGCGAAGGTCGGCGATGAAGGCAGAGATGGCATCACGATCTTAGGGGCGGCTAAGCGGCCGCCAAACCTGCAAGTAACCAGACAGTTTGAAGAGAGTGTCAGTAGAACGTTGGAGCAGAATGCGTTGAATCACAAGTCTATTGCGGATCGTCCAGAGTGTCCAGGCGAGGACCCCAATCTCCAGCCACCTATTGTGGCGAGTGCGCAGGGGGGAGACCTGAAGTTCAGTGAACATGTCTGGGAAATTGGTGTGGCACCAATGGCAGCCAACCACCTCTCTAAAGCAACTCCAAATAAATTGGATGGACACGCAGGAGAAGAAAATATGATTCGAGTCTTCCAGAACGCCACAGAGCGGGAAAAGTCTGTTGCCCGGACCATTGCGCTTATGGACCTCCACGCCGGATGGGGTCCGGCCACGAATCCATTGCCACATGAAGGTCCTAATCTTCAGAGGCAGGCGAATGGACCATACCGCCATCAGAGGAAGGGGGCAGTGGAGGGGGCAATGGCCTGATAAAGGGACTTGGTGGAGAAGTAGCCCGATGGCTCTAGGTGCCACCGAACACGGTCCGATGCGGAGTCCACCTCGGGCTCATGTAGGGCAATGCAATCAAGCATTTCGTGCCAAGCCGCAGTATCCGGAGGCCCAAATGGCCCCCGGAAAGCGAGGCGCCCTAAGTCAATAAGGGCACTCTCGACGGAAATACGGGGGTCAACTGCGATGGAGAAGAGGTCAGGGAAGCGTGCGATGAAGGGTATGTCTCCGGCCCACCGGTTAAACCAAAACAGAGTCGCAGCCCTAGAGCCGATCGAGATGGAGGTCCCAATGCAAAGAACCGGGAGCAACTGGATGATAGACTGCCATAATTAGGAGCCTCCAGACCGCTGACAGAAGGCAAGCGGTTGTCCATGCAGGTACTTGCTCCGGATGATGTCGAGCCAGATACCACCTTGCCCTTGCGCGATGCGCTAGAGCCAACGGGATAGAAGAGCAATATTGAGCACATAATCCCGAGCCCCCCTTGCTCACACGGCTTGCAAATGTCCGGCCAACTGACCATGTGGTATTTTTGCTTATTATTGTCCCCAGCCCAGAAGAATCGCGCCTGGTGTCGGTGTCAAAACCGGTGGATCTCGGGTAGGGGGTCCCGAACTGTGCGTCTAAGGCTAATGGTAACAGGAGGCGGGGGACACAATGTTTACCCAGGTTCGGGCCCTCTCGATGGAGGTAATACCCTACTTCCTGCTTGATTGATCTTGTTGATATGAGTATTACAAGAGTTGATATACCACGAGATCGTAGAGGCTAAACCCTAGAAGCTAGCCTATGGATATGATTGTTGTTGTTGTTGTCCTACGGACTAAACCCTCCAGTTTATATAGACACCGGAGGGGGCTAGGGTTACACAGAGTCGGTTACAGAGAAGGAGATCTACATATCCGAATTGCCAAGCTTGCCTTCCACGCAAAGGAGAATCCCACCCGGACACGGGACGAAGTCTTCAATCTTGTATCTTCATAGTCCAACAGTCCGGCCAAAGTATATAGTCCGGCTGTCCGAGGACCCCCTAATCCAGGACTCCCTCAGTAGCCCCTGAACCAGGCTTCAATGACGATGAGTCTGGCGCGCAGATTGTCTTCGGCATTGCAAGGCGGGTTCCTTCTCCGAATACTCCATAGAAGATTTTGAACACAAGGATCGTGTCCGTCTCTGCCAAACAAATTCCACATACCACCGTAGAGAGTACAATATTCCACAGATCTAATCTGCTAACAACTTTTCACAGCGTGACATCTCGCCACGGCCCGGTCGTTATTCGAACCGTTTTTCTCAACCAGTTGTTGCACATATCGCGAGGCTGTTTCCTTGGCATGTCTTGTCGAAGCAGAGATCGTGTCCCCTTATCACGGGATTCTCATCAATACGGGTGTGGGTAAACCAACCGCGCTATTAATCGCAGTGCTTGGGGAATAAGCGATTTTACGGGGCAAGTGGGGAGGCACACAGTTTCTACCACCTTTATAAAGGGATAAGGATTCCTCTTTTTCACCACGCCTTCTTCTTCCTGTGCCAATCCATTCTCGCACGCTCGAGCTCTAGCGCCCAAGTTCTCACCTTCTCCACAAAGCCATTCCAAACATGTCCGGAGCGGGAGGCAAGTGGATGGTCTCCTCCGTTACGGAGGAGGACATTATGAAGCTCCGGGAAGCCGGATACCTGGCCGCAAACATTGCGCACCGGCTTCCAGACGCAGGGCAGATAGTCCCTACTCCAGAACCCCATGAGAGGGTTGTATTCCTTGCCCACTTCGTCCGCGGACTGGGATTCCTCCTCCACCCATTTTGTCTGCGGGCTCATGTTCTACTACGGGCTGGACTTCCATGATCTGGCCCCCAATTTCATCCTCAACATCTCGGCGTTTATCATCGTGTGCGAGGCCTTCCTCCGCATCAATCCCCACTTCGGCCTGCAGCTGAAGACCTTCAACGAGAAGCCGAAGGTGGTGGTCGACGTATCCTCCTCGGATGGGTCTTTGGGCCAGTCGGCGATGAACAGCGATTCACTCCCGACGACCACCACCCCCCGGCCCGCGGACGACACCGAGGTGTTGTCTCAGAGGATATCGGACCAGGGGGAGACAACTCTGGAGACGCCCCAAGGCGAAATCCTCGACGCCGGGCACATGGGGGGAAGACCCCCATGGATTCGGATGATGGGGGCCGCAACAAGTTTGGCCCCCAGCTGGATACTGCGCGGGAACCTCCAGTGGTTCCGGATTCAGGTAGGCAGCCGCTCACTAAGGGGGGCGAGCCGTCTGTGACGATGACCTCTGTCCATCCAGAGGCATTGGACAACTTGCTGGAAGCGCTTCGCGGCGCTTCTATTGACGAAGAGCACCGCACCATCATGAGTGCGGTGATCGAGAAGGTTTGGTCCACCAAAAGCGGATTGACCGAAGCCTGCGCGAGCCTCCTAACAGGCTTTGAGGTAAGTAATCAAATTATGAGAAAATATCACAGTATAGACAGTAGCCCCTAATGCTCTGTTTGGTGTTCGGAAAGAAAGGCCGAACAGAGGATCAAATAATGTCCACAGGAGTCTAATCAGAATATGTCTATGTGAATAAGCAGGTGTCGCTACTGGCCGCTGCCGCTCGTACTGCGGAGGTCTCAGGACTGAAGCAGGACCTGGAGCGGTCCGAGGAAGAGCTCGGCCTCACTAAGAGGCAGCTCGAAGAGAACAAAGGTAAGTGATACCCCGTCTGTATATTGATAAAGAAAAAATGGTTTTAGATCATAGAATCATTATGAACTTTAATAGGGGCCACAACCGAAGTGGTGGCCCTGAAGAAGGCGTTGTCCGAGGCCGAAGACAAAGCAGCCAAGGAGCGCATCAAGCGCGAGAAGCAAGAGGCCCGAGTCGGCGTGGTCCAGCAAGAGCTCCAGGATTTCATCAAGAAATACGAGTCCTTGGAGCGTGACTCTAAGACGCAGGAGTCTGAGCTTGCGAAGGCCTTCCAGAGCGCAGAAGATGCCAAGGACGAAGCCCAAAAGGCCCTCCAGGAGATTCAGGCGGTCAAGAAGATAGCGGCAGGTAAGGCATTCATTATGCAAAGCAAGCATGTGAAGGAGACATTCCTTTTACTTACCCAAATTTGGAGCTCTCCAGGAGCGTTCGCAGATCTGCCGCGCAGCATATCGAATGCCGCAGAGTTCTACCGGGCCGAAGAAGGGAGCTCGACGGAGAAGTTGTTCTGGTCTTAATATACTGGGACCGAACATCCGATGCCCTTGAGCGACCAGCTGAAGCAACTGGTCGAACTGCATAAGGCGGCTGAACTAGCCATGAAGGACCTCATAGTCCGGCTGTGGCCTGGCGAGCCCCTGCCCAGCAGCTACTTCGGCCTTGTAAAGCGGCTGGTGAGTGCCTATCCACGGCTTGAAGTCATTAAGCGGCTAGTCTGCATTGAAGGTGTGCGCAGGGCCTTGGCCCGTGCGATAGTGCACTGGGGGAAGATGGATGCCAAGAAGCTGGTGACGGAGAGGCCGCCGGAGGGCAGGGAGCATCGCCGCCCTGAAAAGTATTACGACAGTGTCCTGAAGGGTGCCCGCCTTGTGGCGGAGGAATGTGCTAAGGATGTAATATTTGAATGAATGTACTCATGTGATCATGTAATATGAAAACGAGTTCATGTGCGCTATATAACGCTTGTTGATTTAAAATATTACCTTCTTTGCGACCCCATGTAACTAGTATTGGGGTGTTCGGGATAAATCTAAACACTCTTTATCCAATTTTTTTGGTCCTTAAGGAGGTGTTTAGCGCGGTGAACAAGGCATTCAGACTATGCAGCTTTATCACTCTCACTTAGCCATAGAAGTCTACAATTTTAAAGTTTGGCGAAGCCCCTAGTATTCGAAAGGCCGAACTTGGGGCGCTAACATGCCTAAATCGGACAAGGCCGATTCCACACCCGAAGCGGAAAAAATATTTAAGGATTTGAGACCTCTCAAACAGCGACCAGCTCTCGCCGCATCATGACAGTCAGTTTTCGGCTTTCTCTACTGAGGTGCTCATTCGGAAGAACCGGGACACAATCGCAGTAGTTCTCCCTGTGCTACCTTAGCAGATATAGCGAAACGTAAGGCACCAAAACATGGGAGCCAGGAAAACCCAACTATTGACCCAAGACATGATTCGGAGCTGATGCATATAATGCTATAAGTTCGGGGTGCCGCACTGTCGAAAGTGTTTGGAATTTTCTTGCCGTGTTATGGGGTACACTGAAGCCTCTGGCGGACTGAATGTACCAGAATGTACGGATGCAATTTGTAATAATAAACAGTCAAGGAAAAAGATGAAGAAATGTAATAATAAGCTAACGCTGTACTTTATTTTCCATTGTTATTTAAATAATACGTCAAAGAGTATGTATACAAGTAGTGCGATAAGCAAAATAGGACTATTTGACATGTCCTAGTCAAGGGCAAGCTGCGTGTGGGTATGTAAAACAGGTATAACGATCGTTATCAGAGACCACCTGGGGATTCCCTTATACGTCAAAGCTTCTTGCCTCCTTGGTGTTTCCTTCCCGTGATGGGTCCGATAATCAGGCTATCGGAAAGGGCTTCCTGAAAATAGGGACCTGAAAAGAAAAGGTGTGAAGATATACGGGTCCTGGGGCGGTTGATCCGCATTATGGATCGTGTTGTAGTCGTGCCTCCGCCTATGCCCATGGTATTTTGAGTGCGTAATTATGTACGCATGGCACGAATTTCGCCGCTTGACTGGGACTAGGATGGAGGCCGAATTGCTAGGCAAGCTCTGGACGTGTCGGACAATCCTGTTGCTGGGTACTCCGGACTCGCTTGACGGTGTTCGAGGGCTTTATCGCTGAATTGGTGGTCTGCCTAAGAAGGCTGCTTTGTACTTCTGTTGCGAGGGCTGCAGTGTGCTCCTCCGTACGAAGCGAGCGCAGTGTGTTTTTGTGGCACCCCGACTCAGAGAAAACCGGAACACCCCGTATTCCAGCCCAGAGATCGAGGAGAAGTCTTCTGGAATACGGCACTGCTTACCATAGAACAAACCAACTCTTTATTATTACACGAATATGAATACAAGGTCTCCGATATTACAATGAATAACATCGTGTTGGGGAACGTTGCAGAAAACAAAATTTTTTCCTACGGTTTCACCAAGATCCATCTATGAGTTCATCTAGCAACGAGTCATTAGATGCATCTACGTACCTTGTAGATCGCGAGCGGAAGCGTTCAAAGAACGGGGATGATGTAGTCGAACACGACGTGATTCGAATCACCGGAGATCCTAGCACCGAACGGACGGCACCTCCGCGTTCAACACACGTACGGAACAGCCACGTCTCCTCCTTCTTGATCCAGCAAGGGAGGGAGGAGAGGTTGAGGAAGATGGCACCAGCAGCAGCATGACGGCATGGTGTTGATGGAGCTGCAGTACTCCGGCAGAGCTTCGCTAAGCACTATGGAGGAGGAGGAGGTGTTGGAGAGGGAGAAGGAGGCAACCAAAGGCCAAGGTCTGAAGTCCTTCCTCTCCCCCACTATATATAGGAGGGACAAGGGGGGTGGCCGGCCCTAGGAGATCCAATCTCCTAGGGGGGCGGCGGCCAAGGGGGGTTTCCCTCCCCCCCAAGGCACCTAGGAGGTGCCTTCCCCTCCTAGGACTCTTCCCCCCTCAAACCCTAGGCGCATGGGCCTATGTGGGGCTGGTGCCCTTGGCCCATGTAGGCCAAGGCGCACCCCCTACAGCCCATGTGGCCCCCCGAGACAGGTGGACCCACCCGGTGGACCCTCGGGACCCTTCCGGTGGTCCCGGTACAATACCGATAACCCCGAAACTTGTCCCGATGCCCGAAACAGGACTTCCCATATATAAATCTTTACCTCCGGACCATTCCGGAACTCCTAGTGACGTCCGGGATCTCATCCGGGACTCCAAACAACATTCGGGTTACTTCATATACATATCCCTACAACCCTAGCGTCACCGAACCTTAAGTGTGTAGACCCTACGGGTTCGGGAGACATGTAGACATGACCGAGATCGCTCTCCGGTCAATAACCAACAGCGGGATCTGGATACCCATGTTGGCTCCCACATGCTCCACGATGATCTCATCAGATGAACCACGATGTCGAGGATTTAATCAACCCCGTATGCAATTCCCTTTGTCAATCGATATGTTACTTGCCCGAGATTCGATCGTCGATATCCCAATACCTCGTTCAATCTCGTTACCGGCAAGTCACTTTACTCGTACCGTAATGCATGATCCCGTGACCAGACACTTGGTCACTTTGAGCTCATTATGACGATGCATTACCGAGTGGGCCCAGTGATATCTCTCCGTCATACGGAGTGACAAATCCAAGTCTAGATCCGTGTCAACCCAACAGACACTTTCGGAGATACCTGTAATGCACCTTTATAGTCACCCAGTTACATTGTGACGTTTGATACACCCAAAGCACTCCTACAGTATCCGGGAGTTACATGATCTCATGGTCAAAGGAAAAGATACTTGACATTAGAAAAGCTCTAGCAAACGAACTACACGATCTCACGCTATGCTTACGATTGGGTCTTGTCCATCACATCATTATCCTAATGATGTGATCCCGTTATCAATGACATCCAATGTCCATAGCCAGGAAACCATGACTATCTATTGATCAACCAGCTAGTCAACTAGAGGCTTACTAGGGACATGTTGGTGTCTGTTATTCACACATGTATTACGATTTCCGGATAATACAATTATAGCATGAATAAAGACAATTATCATGAACAAAGAAATATAATAATAATTCTTTTATTATTGCCTCTAGGGCATATTTCCAACAGTCTCCCACTTGCACTAGAGTCAATAATCTAGTTACATTGTGATGAATCGAACACCCATGGAATTCTGGTGTTGATCATGTTTTGCTCTAGGGAGAGGTTTAGTCAACGGATCCGCTACATTCAGGTCCGTATGTACTTTACAAATCTCTATGTCTCCATCTTGAACATTTTCACGAATGGAGTTGAAGCGACGCTTGATGTGCCTTGTCTTCTTGTGAAACCTGGGCTCCTTGGCAAGTGCAATAGCTCCAGTGTTGTCACAGAAGAGCTTGATCGGCCCCGACGCATTGGGTATGACTCCTAGGTCGGTGATGAACTCCTTCACCCATATTGCTTCATGTGCTGCCTTCGAGGCTGCCATGTACTCCGCTTCACATGTAGATCCCGCAACGACGCTCTGCTTGCAACTGCACCAGCTTACTGCCCCACCATTCAAAATATACACGTATCCGGTCTGTGACTTAGAGTCATCCAGATCTGTGTCGAAGCTAGCATCGACGTAACCCTTTACGACGAGCTCTTCGTCACCTCCATAAACGAGAAACATTTCCTTAGTCCTTTTCAGGTACTTCAGGATATTCTTGACCGCTGTCCAGTGTTCCTTGCCGGGATTACTTTGGTACCTTCCTACCAAACTTACGGCAAGGTTTACATCAGGTCTGGTACACAGCATGGCATACATAATAGAACCTATGGCTGAGGCATAGGGGATGACACTCATCTCTTCTATATCTTCTGCTGTGGTCGGACATTGAGCTGAGCTCAATTTCACACCTTGTAAAACAGGCAAGAACCCTTTCTTGGACTGATCCATTTTGAACTTCTTCAAAATCTTATCAAGATATGTGCTTTGTGAAAGACCTATGAGGCGTCTTGATCTATCCCTATAGATCTTGATGCCTAATATATAAGCAGCTTCTCCAAGGTCCTTCATTGAAAAACTCTTATTCAAGTAGGCCTTAATGCTGTCCAAAAGTTCTATATCATTTCCCATCAAAAGTATGTCATCTACATATAGTATGAGAAATGCTATAGAGCTCCCACTCACTTTCTTGTAAACACAGGCTTCTCCATAAGTCTGTGAGAACCCAAACGCTTTGATCATCTCATCAAAACGAATGTTCCAACTCCGAGATGCTTGCACCAGCCCATAAATCAAGCGTTGGAGCTTGCACACCTTGTCAGCATTCTTAGGATCGACAAAACCTTCCGGCTACATCATATACAATTCTTCCTTAAGGAAACCATTAAGGAATGCCGTTTTGACGTCCATTTGCCAAATTTCATAATCATAAAATGCGGTAATTGCTAACATGATTCGGACGGACTTCAGCTTCGCTACCGGTGAGAAAGTCTCATCGTAGTCAACCCCTTGAACTTGTCGATAACCCTTAGCGACAAGCCGAGCTTTATAGATGGTCACATTACCATCCGCGTCTGTCTTCTTCTTAAAGATCCATTTATTTTCTATGGCTCTCCGTTCTACGGGCAAGTCAGTCAAAGTCCATACTTCGTTTTCATACATGGATCCTATCTCGGATTTCATGGCTTCTAGCCATTTGTCGGAATCCGGGCCCGCCATCGCTTCTTCATAGTTCGAAGGTTCACTGTTGTCTAACAACATGATTTCCAAGACAGGGTTGCCGTACCACTCTGGTGTGGAACGTGTCCTTGTGGACCTTCGAATTTCAGTAGGAGCTTGATCAGAAGTATATTGATCATTATCATTAACTTCCTCTCTAGCCGGTGCAGGCACCTCAGGAACATTTTCTTGAGTTGCGCCATTTTCCGGTTCAGGAGGTAATACTTCATCAAGCTCTACTTTCCTCCCACTTACTTCTTTCGAGAGAAACTCTTTCTCCAGAAAGGACCCATTCTTGGCAACAAAGATCTTGCCTTCGGATCTGAGGTAGAAGATATACCCAACAGTTTCTTTAGGGTTTCCTATGAAGACGCATTTTTCCGATTTGGGTTCGAGCTTTTCAGGTTGAAGTTTCCTGACATAAGCATCGCATCCCCAAACTTTTAGAAACGACAGCTTAGGTTTCTTCCCAAACCACAATTCATACGGTGTTGTCTCAACGGATTTCGACGGTGCCCTATTTAAAGTGAATGCGGCAGTCTCTAAAGCATAGCCCCAAAAAGATAGTGGTAAATCGGCAAGAGACATCATAGATCGCACCATATCTAATAGAGTGCGATTACGACGTTCGGACACACCATTACGCTGAGGTGTTCCAGGCGGCGTGAGTTGTGAAACTATTCCACATTTTCTTAAGTGTGTACCAAACTCGTGACTCAAGTATTCTCCTCCACGATCTGATCGTAGAAACTTGATTTTCCTGTCACGTTGATTCTCAACTTCACTCTGAAATTCCTTGAACTTTTCAAAGGTCTCAGACTTGTGTTTCATTAAGTAGACATACCCATATCTACTCAAGTCATCAGTGAGGGTGAGAACATAACGATAGCCACCGCGAGCCTCAACACTCATTGGACCGCATACATCAGTATGTATGATTTCCAATAAGTTGGTTGCTCGCTCCATTGTTCCTAAGAACGGAGTCTTGGTCATTTTACCCATGAGGCATGGTTCGCACGTGTCAAATGATTCGTAATCAAGAGACTCTAAAAGTCCATCAGCATGGAGCTTCTTCATGCGTTTGACACCTATGTGACCAAGGCGGTAGTGCCACAAGTATGTGGGACTATCACTATCAATCTTACATCTTTTGGTACTTACACTATGAATATGTGTAGCATTACGCTCGAGATTCATAAAGAATAAACCATTCACCATCGGAGCATGACCATAAAACATATCTCTCATATAAATAGAACAACCATTATTTTCGGATTTAAATGAGTAGCCATCTCGAATTAAACGAGATCCTGATACAATGTTCATGCTAAAACTTGGCACAAAATAACAATTATTGAGGTTCAAAACTAATCCCGTAGGTAAATGTAGAGGTAGCGTGCCGACGGCGATCACATCGACCTTGGAACCATTCCCGACGCGCATCGTCACCTCGTCCTTCGCCAGTCTCCGTTTATTCCGCAGCTCCTGCTGTGTGTTACAAATATGAGCAACGGCACCGGTATCAAATACCCAGGAGTCACTACGATTACTGGTAAGGTACACATCAATTACATGTATATCAAATATACCTTTGGTTTTGCCGGCCTTCTTGTCCGCTAAGTATTTGGGGCAGTTCCGCTTCCAGTGACCACTTTCCTTGCAATAAAAGCACTCAGTCTCAGGCTTGGGTCCATTCTTTGGCTTCTTCCCGACAGCTTGCTTGCTGGGCGCGGCAACTACCTTGCCGTCCTTCTTGAAGTTCTTTTTACCCTTGCCCTTCTTGAACGTAGTGGTTTTATTGACCATCAACACTTGATGTTCCTTCTTGACTTCTACCTCTGCTGATTTCAGCATAGCAAATACTTCAGGAATGGTCTTTTCCATCCCCTGCATATTGAAGTTCATCACAAAGCTCTTGTAGCTTGGTGGAAGCGACTGGAGGATTCTGTCAATGACCGCATCATCCGGGAGATTAACTCCCAGCTGAGTCAAGCGGTTATGTAACCCAGACATAGTGAGTATGTGCTCACTGACAGAACTATTTTCCTCCATCTTACAGCTGAAGAATTTGTCGGAGACTTCATATCTCTCGACCCGGGCATGAGCTTGGAAAACCATTTTCAGCTCTTCGAACATCTCATATGCTCCATGTCTCTCAAAACGCTTTTGGAGCCCCGGCTCTAAGCTGTAAAGCATGCCGCACTGAACGAGGGAGTAGTCATCGGAACGTGCCTGCCAAGCGTTCATAACGTCTTGTTCTGCAGGGAGGACAGGTTCGTCACCCAGCGGTGCTTGTAGGACATAATCTTTCTTGGCAGCTATGAGGATGATCCTCAGGTTCCGGACCCAGTCCGTGTAGTTGCTGCCATCGTCTTTCAGCTTAGTTTTCTCTAGGAACGCGTTGAAGTTGAGGACTACATTGGCCATTTGATCTACAAGACATATTGTAAAATATTTAGACTAAGTTCATGATAATTAAGTTCATCTAATCAAATTATAATGAAATCCCACTCAGATTTGACATCCCTTTGGTCATCTAAGTGTTACACGATCCGAGTCGACTAGGCCGTGTCCGATCATCACGTGAGACGGACTAGTCATCGTCGGTGAACATTCTCATGTTGATCGTATCTTCCATACGACTCGTGTTCGACCTTTCGGTCTCCGTGTTCCGAGGCCATGTCTGTACATGCTAGGCTCGTCAAGTTAACCCTAAGTGTTTTCGCTGTGTAAAACTGTCTTACACCCGTTGTATGTGAACGTAAGAATCTATCACACCCGATCATCACGTGGTGCTTCGAAACGACGAACTGTAGCAACGGTGCACAGTTAGGGGAGAACAGTTCTTGAAATTTTTGTAAGGGATCATCTTATTTACTACCGTCGTCCTAAGTAAACAAGATGCATAAAACATAATAAACATCACATGCAATTTATATAAAGTAGTGACATGATATGGCCAATATCATATAGCTCCTTTGATCTTCATCTTCGGGGCTCCATGATCATCTTGTCACCGGCATGACACCATGATCTCCATCATCATGATCTCCATCATCGTGTCTTCATGAAGTTGTCACGCCAACGACTACTTCTACTTCTATGACTAACGCGTTTAGTAATAAAGTAAAGTAGTTTACATGGCGTTCTTCAATGACACGCAGGTCATACAAAAAATAAAGACAACTCCTATGGCTCCTGCCGGTTGTCATACTCATCGACATGCAAGTCGTGATTCCTATTACAATAACATGAACATCTCATACATGACATATAGATCATTCATCATTCATCACAACTTTGGCCATATCATATCACAAAGCACTTGCTGCAAAAACAAGTTAGACGTCCTCTAATTGTTGTTGCATGTTTTACGTGGCTGAAGTAGGGTTCTAGCAAGAACGTTTTCTTACCTACGTGAAACCACAACGTGATTTGTCAACTTCTATTTACCCTTCATAAGGACCCTTTTCATCGAATCCGCTTCAACTAAAGTAGGAGAGACAGACACCCGCCAGCCACCTTATGCAACTAGTGCATGTTAGTCGGTGGAACTGGTCTCACGTAAGCGTACGTGTAAGGTTGGTCCGGGCCGCTTCATCCCACAATACCGCTGAAGAAAGATAAGACTAGTAGCGGCAAGAAAGTTGACAAATCTACGCCCACAACAAATTTTGTTCTACTCGTGCAAGAGAACTACACATAGACCTAGCTCTGATACCACTGTTGGGGAACGTTGCAGAAAATAAAAAAATTTCCTACGGTTTCACCAAGATCCATCTATGAGTTCATCTAGCAACGAGTCATTAGATGCATCTACGTACCTTGTAGATCATGAGCGGAAGCGTTCAAAGAACGGGGATGATGTAGTCGAACACGATGTGATTCGAATCACCGGAGATCCTAGCACCGAACGGATGGCACCTCCGCGTTCAACACACGTACGGAACAGCCACGTCTCCTCCTTCTTGATCCAGCAAGGGAGGGAGGAGAGGTTGAGGAAGATGGCACCAGCAGCAGCACGATGGCGTGGTGTTGATGGAGCTGCAGTACTCCGGCAGAGCTTCGCTAAGCACTATGGAGGAGGAGGAGGTGTTGGAGAGGGAGAAGGAGGCAACCAAAGGCCAAGGTCTGAAGTCCCTCCTCTCCCCCACTATATATAGGAGGGCCAAGGGGAGTGGCCGGCCCTAGGAGATCCAATCTCCTAGGGGGGCGGCGGCCAAGGGGGGTTCCCCCCCCCCCCCAAGGCACCTAGGAGGTGCCTTCCCCTCCTAGGACTCTTCCCCCCTCAAACCCTAGGCGCATGGGCCTATGTGGGGCTGGTGCCCTTGGCCCATGTAGGCCAAGGCGCACCCCCTACAGCCCATGTGGCCCCCTGGGACAGGTGGACCCACCCGGTGGACCCCCGGGACCCTTCCGGTGGTCCCGGTACAATACCGATAACCCCGAAACTTGTACCGATGCCCGAAACAGGACTTCCCATATATAAATCTTTACCTCCGGACCATTCCGGAACTCCTCGTGACGTCCGGGATCTCATCCGGGACTCCGAGCAACATTCGGGTTACTGCATATACATATCCCTACAACCCTAGCGTCACCGAACCTTAAGTGTGTAGACCCTACGGGTTCGGGAGACATGTAGACATGACCGAGATCGCTCTCCGGTCAATAACCAACAGCGGGATCTGGATACCCATGTTGGCTCCCACATGCTCCACGATGATCTCATCGGATGAACCACGATGTCGAGGATTTAATCAACCCCGTATGCAATTCCCTTTGTCAATCGATATGTTACTTGCCCGAGATTCAATCGTCGGTATCCCAATACCTTGTTCAATCTCGTTACCGGCAAGTCACTTTACTCGTACCGTAATGCATGATCCCGTGACCAGACACTTGCTCACTTTGATCTCATTATGATGATGCATTACCGAGTGGGCCCAGTGATATCTCTCTGTCATACGGAGTGACAAATCCCAGTCTCGATCCATGTCAACCCAACAGACACTTTCGGAGATACCTGTAATGCACCTTTATAGTCACCCAGTTACATTGTGACGTTTGATACACCCAAAGCACTCCTACGGTATCCGGGAGTTACACGATCTCATGGTCAAAGGAAAAGATACTTGACATTAGAAAAGCTCTAGCAAACGAACTACACGATCTCACGCTATGCTTACGATTGGGTCTTGTCCATCACATCATTATCCTAATGATGTGATCCCGTTATCAATGACATCCAATGTCCATAGCCAGGAAACCATGACTATCTATTGATCATCGAGCTAGTCAACTAGAGGCTTACTAGGGACATGTTGGTGTCTGTTATTCACACATGTATTACGATTTCCGGATAATACAATTATAGCATGAATAAAGACAATTATCATGAACAAAGAAATATAATAATAATGCTTTTATTATTGCCTCTAGGGTATATTTCCAACACATCGGTACGGCGACACTACGCCATCCTCGGTTACTCTATGCAAGCAGCAGAAACAACTCGAAGCAACGGAATAACTCTAGCAGCGGAACAACGAAGACAGTGGTGAACTCCACTCTGCAGGGACTCTGGATGGAATGCTTATCCTAGCTCACACGAACGGAAACCACGACAAGCAAGCAATCAAATCCGGCATGACCTGCAAACTGGCATGACACGCCAGGTCAGTACATTGAATGTACTTGCAAGCTCACAATAAACCAGAAGCATTCAAGACAGACAATAGCATGGCAATTACAGGTTAAACAAGAATTATCATGATATCATCATAGCAACATGGCATGACCAACATAAACATGGTACAACTATCTCAACATGAATATATTAATCCAACAATACTAGCATGCAACATGAAACCACTATATGCACCACTTATACTGCTCGGGCTACCTCGTAACCAACTTATGCATCACTTACCAGCCTCGTACATCACACGATCATTTGAGGATCAAATCAAGCTTGGCATAAACAATACCATAGCGATCATTAAGTAACCACAAGGAGCTTGATCTTTACCCACGACTCTCGTACAACATCACGAATATACAACAACTTGGTATCCTCGATACCACCGTGATCCTTACGGTGATCACAACCACGACCAACACTGGGTCCCAAACCGTGATCCTTACGGCGATCACAACCTGACCACTAAATTGCCCGTGATCCTTACGGCGATCACAACCCGACCACTACATGGCATGTGATCCTTATGGCGATCACAACCAACTTATCTCACTGTTATTAAGCACATTATTCTTATTACTATTGACTCATGGTGTGACCTTCTCTCGACCTGGGCCCTTATCTGTGGGCGCGGCTATCGATAGATTTAATATACACTCTGCAGAGGTTAGTACACTATACCCACACTACAGAACCCATGGCCTCGCACTCCCATTCGGGTGGAACAATGGCGTTCTGACAAAACCGATCTACTGCCATGACACTCTCCCGGCCACTCCGACTCACTCCTCGCTGAGCTAAGTCATGGGTGGCCCCGTGCCTACCTCCAGACACAACTACCACCATCGTGGCCCAACACATAAACGATCCCACATGGGGATCCGCCGGTTATAATAACTATGGGCACACAAGGTTATGCTCCGCCTACCTGATCAGGGTAGCACGCGCCCATAACCTTCCCTCGTTGGAGGCACCGGCGAGAGGCATAACAATAGACCCAGTTAGGATCGTCCCATACCGGTAAGCGTGGTTGCACTGGTCAGCATCGATTCAGCGGCACCATGACTCAGCCAACAATTGTTCAAGTTCAATTTAATCCGGTTAACTTGAATGCAAATATGCTGAGCCATGATAAAATAACATGATGCCAACTATAACACATGAACATGATATCATCATCATCATGAGTGTATCACATAACTTTCCACCATACCAACAATAACTCATATCCACTGAGCATCGCATACTGACTAGCATGATCATCTTCAACATCAACATGTACTACTAACAAGCATAAACATATGAAATATAATACTAGAAGGTATAACATGATCACAGAGTACAAAACAACATAGCACAAAAGTGAACATGCAAATCTGAACATCACCGAAACAACGATAACCATCTTTTCAACAAGCAAATATTTATTAAATATTCATGTTGAAAACCATGGCTACTGCATGACTATCATGCAAGTGGGTATTGTGGCTTGCCTGGGGATGAAGAAGGCACCGAGGAGAAGTGCGGTGAGGCCGCGGAAAGATTCGCCGAAAATCGTTCTCTCTCGGAGGGGGCTGATTGAGGGCAGGGGGAAAATGGTCATTTTCACAGTGTCAAACCATAATGAGAACATGACCAACAGAACGGGCTCGACGAAACAAAGAAGTGAGCGTTGGATTCACCTCAAACGGAGTTACGGATAAAAAGATATGGACGGTTGAAGTTCAGGGACCCATTTGTAATGAAAATACTTTCAACCGGGGGTCTGAACAGAAAAAGTGAAAACGTACTCAGAGAAATGCGCTTTCACCTTATCCGTTAGAACAGTGGCTGGGCTGATGCGTGCGGGTCCCACGGGTGGGGCCCGTCACTTTTCCACGTGGGCAGGGCGGGTCAACGGGCTGAGGCTGCCACACGGGGCCCGCGAGGAGAAGAGGGGCCCGCCTGGCCTCTGTCTTCTTCTTCCTCGTCCTGCTCCCGCATGGGACAGAGGAGGCAGGGGACGACCGAGGCAGGGGAGGAGCGGCGAGGGGGGCCGGCCAGCTCCGGCCATCTCAGGCAGAGCCAAGGGCACCGGCGAGACCGCGGAGCTGCGCCGCACCCGCTCCAGGAGAGAAGAGGCGCGGGGGAGGCCTGGAGCGATGGTGATGAGCGGCGACCAGAGAGGTACAGAGGGCGGGCGCCGGCGATGGAAACGGGCCACTACGGCCACCTCAAGCCAAAGCGCGGGCACATGCGGCTTCAGGGAGACGCTGCGGTCCCGTTCAGAGGAGAAAGGGGCGCCGGGGAGTACTAGAACGGAGGGGAGGGGCGGCGCCAGGAGGACAAGAAGCTTCGGGAGGCGGAGGTTGACGGTGAAGCAGCAGCTCCGGCGAGGGGGAAATGGGTTGGGGCGGCTCGTGGAGACATGGGGAGGACGATGGACATCACTAGAGGAGGAGAGGAGGCTTGAGCTCGTCGGAAACAAGACGAACTCCAGCGAGATCACGGTAGTCCAAGGAAGAAACGGCAAGATTGGACAACTCTGGTGATCGAGGAGGCTTGGGGAGAGGCTGGTGAGATGCGGAGGGGGTTCGGGGTCCTTATATAGGCCGAGGGGTGGCTTCTGGAGCTCACGGGCGAGCTCCCGACCAAGCTTTAATGGCCGACAGAGGCGGGGCACGGCACGGACATGGCGCTAGCGGCGCATTCATGGCGAACCACGACGAGCCATCGACACAGGGCGATGCAGGGCATCACGGGGAAGCTCTAGGACAAGGTTTGAGGTCGAAACGACGAGGGAGACGACGGGCACAGGGCCGGGAAGAATCCAGAGCACGCCATTTGCATGACATCAGCGTGATCACCATGCGCACTGGAGCAAACTCCATGTTTTGGCTGGGACAACCATGTCTACTGGATGGACCTTGGTTCCCTTAGTCCAAGTAAATAAATAAATCGGTCCAGGGGCAAAGAAAAGATTTGCACTTAGCTCCAAAAGTAAATCTGTAAGAAGGTGTTTGTAACTTGCTGTGGTTAAACCAGCTAGGTAAATCAGTAACTACTTCTCTGGGAGGTTTAACTATAGAAGGTCATTCATCCTGGAGGTTGGGAGGGTAAAAGGATCAAGTTTTACTGCAGTTGCTTCACAACTGCATACTTGGTCCAGAAATGAAGATCATGATGGTGCACTCACATGGAGTATCTACTTGAGCTAAAATTGGGTAAAGCTTGGTAATTTAGTCATATTATGATGGTGTAAAAAGCTCATGCCAAACGGACAAACCAAAATAGCACTTGCTTCACAAACATCTCTGCTGACCAGAAACATGGAATAATTATGGTGGTCAAATGGATCAATGAAATGATGCCAAATTGGGTGGAGAGATGTTTCATGGGTATACGAATGATCTGGTAATTTATCAGGATTTTTGAAGCAATATAAAATATATTTGCTTCACAACCTGAAAATAATGCCAGAAACAAAAATTTGCTCCTATGCTCACATAGATGATTGGATGGGCTTCAAATGGGCGGAAGGGGTTAATATGAGCACATTAAGGAGTGTGAAAAAGTTCAACTCATTTGGGTACTCCTAGCTAGTACTTCCTTTACAAAGCCTTCTGTTTGATAGAAACTTTGAAAAATCACTGAGGAAGATTGGCTAGGCAAATAAATTTGAACTTGTGCATGGGGAAATTATTTGGACATATAAACATGCCCAAAATGTTGGGAGTCAATAGGAGAAATATAAATGACACTTCCTTCACAAAGTGCCATTCAGGGCAGAATAGAAAAAGGAATATTGGGGAATTATTTTTGAACATCGCAATGAAAAGTTTTGCCATATTTGATCAAGATATGACCCAAAAAATTTATGAGAATTATTTGGGAATTTTAGGAGTGAGGGAAATATAGGTTCCTTCACAACCTAGGGCAATTGGAGTTATTCCTTTAATAGAAAAGGAATATTCCCAATAAAAAGAATATTGGGATTTGGGCTAGGATAGAAATGACAGGGTCTAGGGAAGGATTTGGAAATGACAAGCTACTCTAGAAGCAAAGAAGAGGTCATCTTCTTCAGTTTCCAGACAACAAAGCCATGAAAAAGAAAAACTCAGGCAAAAACCTCGGAAAAACAAAAGAAAAAGAAAGGGCCAAAAATCAGGCTGTCACAAACCTTACCCCCTTAAAGAAATCTCGTCCTTGAGATTTGGTTGCTCAGGGAACAAGTATGAATATTCTGACTTAAGGAAACTGTTTCCAACTCGGGTATCCTTTTTCCTTTATTGTTGTTCCCATTAAATTTTTATCTGACTAACCCTGGGGTGGTTTGATTCACTGTATCCTCATTCTGACAGATCTTACCTTGCTTGTTCATGCTTATATAGGCTCCAATTTCTTTTTAGATCTGCTGACTAGCTGAGTGTGATTTGATTATCACGACTGAAATATATGTCCGTCTCATAAATCCAAAAGTGATTCCCGCTGGGTGTGCCACCCGGCACTGATAACCTTTCATGTAATGATGATCAGATTTTTCTGATGAAAACTCAAGCTTTGACTCATTGCACTGGGTTTCTCCACTAAATGCAGGTCCTTTGGGTTCCAAACAGTGAGTTAAAATATAACTGTTTCCTGACTGATTCTGACTCATCGCAGAAGTTTCTAAATCATCTTAACTGGTTCCATTGTCATGAGTATCGGATTCGTACCAAATATTTGATTGTCTCCTGTTGCGGCCAGCATAAAGGGTTTGGCCTATATGATAATATCTGCAGACTTGGCTGACGGTGGTTCTGACGGAAAATTTTTGTTCACGACAGGCTATCCATGATGATTCATATAAGTGAGGACTCAGGCTTCCAGACTATTATTCCTCATGCCGATTACTCATGTTGTAGGCATATCCATGTGGATCAATACTGATTTAGACTGTCCGGGGGATCTGCACCATGGGGGTCATATACAATTTTCATACCTGCATCGCTGGTCTTGCTCCTTCATTATTGTTTTCTTGGTCTGGATCCTTGGCTGAAAGAGCTGGGCCATATTGCTTCTTCGTATGACCACAGGTACTATCGGTGCAATTTTTCGGCAATTGTAGTTTATCCTCATTTTCCTGACAAGGTAACCCATTAAATGGCAGGTTCAACACCTCTCAAGTTCTGATCGTTGGGAAATGATCATCCGAAACCCTTGCAAGAAATCGGCAAATAAATCAGTAGCCACCAGAACAGTCTTTACAACTCAGATCTGGGACATTACTGAAATAACTCAACCACGGCTCAGGACGGCCGAAAAGCAGCTCAGAGCATGAGACCGGGTCAATAAGAAGAAGGTGGCAGCTCCCTAAAATAGCCAAAAAGCAGCTATAGGGCTACTGTCACGAAAAGAAACTCAACAGCTGTACGAGACGGCCGAAAAGCAGCTCAGACTCGTGACAGTCGTTGAAGAGAGAAACAAAAATAGGCATCCACCCCGGATAGCTAGAAACAGCTCAGATCACAGGTGTGGTGCCATCATTGGAGGAAAAAGGGGACAAGGGCTCATCAGGATCATTTTCCAGTTCACGGGTACTTGTATTGAGCTCATTGGTGTCGTCAATCCTCATAATCCTTTGTCACACTGCGGTGTATACTAGCTTTCTTCTATTAACCATCCTCACGTGGTTGTCAAATCCTCATCCGAGTGACTTGTAAGATCTTGATGGTATGCTCGTTGCATACATATGAGGACCTAATTCCGAGACAGACATGTATTCTGACTGAATTTTGATTCTTACCAAAATGTTGCGGATCTGATTCTTGGGATTCACTACCATATGCTGTCAATTCACAGTGTACTACCTTGTAGCAATGTCTTACTGAGGAATATTTGCTGACTTGTGCTCGAAACTTTCATCGGACAACTTGCTAAACAAGACTGGGTATCGTGCTTCAGAAGCTTACCCCCTTAAAGACTTTGCTGGGGAAAGACTCAGTACCTTATGCTGGAAGCTTTTGCGGTTGCATACTAAAGAAGACAGAGTACCTTGCACGGAGAATCATCCACGTATCGTACTGAGGAAGATAGATGAATCTTGCCTTGGAAACTCCTCTGTTATTTTGTGAGGGAAGATTGGGTTGCTTACACCAAAAGCTTCTTATTGTGATATGCGGACCGATTTCCACATATACATACCATCTTAATATTTTTGATGTTGATTTCTTGTATGAAATGGGGGTTTGCAGGACTATTCTCCTTTCTGAGTATATGCCATATTTTTGCTTGCTTCCAGGTACATCGAGTTCCAACATCATCCTCAACGAAAAATTAAACTTATATCTGAGTCATACCTTGGATAATATTCTGTCAACCTTGCACACAACTTATCTTCTTGCTGATTTAATCATTTTGTTGTGTTGGGTGCACGCTAATGCAAACTTGATACCGACGATCCATCCAGGATTTCTTTTGCATCCAGACAAGATATTCCCAATTTCACTGCAGTCAGCTGATAATTCCATTATATTTAGCTGAGTTTCCAAATATAAGCAGTTCTTGCTGACTCTTTGGGTCCGGTGTCGGCTGACGAGCAACTTTAATAGGGGAAAAATTTGTAACACTGAAGGCCCAAAGAAAAGAACAACAGAAACGACTAAAACAAAAGCACACAAGCATTCTACTAATATAATTAATCAAGCAATCATCACATATTACTGCTACTCACACAATAATATGCATGCACACCTAAGCACACAAATCTCGCGAAAACTCCGGTATTGCGGTCTAATATGCTGTGGCGGGGTGCACGAGGACGAATAAATGTGTGGAAGAATTGGTGTAAACAGCGCTACACCAAGTGCTAGCTTAGCCAGATAGCAACCTGGACTAGCTTGGAGAGGAGAACGTACTTGGTAATCATGCAGTGGGACACGAAGGTCGCAACCATATTATTATCAAGCGGACGGAAAAAAGATCCGTACTCGTCCAAGAAATAGGACAGCGGGGAAAAACTGAGGCTGCTGACATTGCCCTTTCTTGATAACTAAGATCATTAAGGGTTGCCAACACGACAAAATAAAAGAATGATCCGGGATAGATGCATGTCCATCACCGAAACGATAGACGGGACTGAAAGAAAGACATCGGTGTGATACCTGAGCACCATTTTGCAAACAGTGTCGGGATCACTTGGCATCACTCTGCTGGGACAGAAATGACACCAAACACCAAAAGAAAAGGAACTAGAGAAATGCAAAGGTTGAGCTGTAGTGGATCCGAACCGATACCAGCTACACTCACCACATAAATCGTTATCACAACTAAGGCTATATGCATGCTATGCGACAAACAAATGCAGCAATCAAGTGCAACAAACCAACTGGGGTCTATACTACCGCTTTCTAACGTTCGCGCGGTCTAGGGCATCCTACAGCCCGACCTGCTCTGATACCAAGCCTATGGCACCCCGGCTCAGAGAAAACCGAAACGCCCCATATTCTAGCCCAGAGATCAAGGAGAAGTCTTCTAGAATACGGCACTGCTTAGCATAGAACAAACCAACTCTTTATTATTACACGAATATGAATACAAGGTCTCCGATATTACAATGAATAACATCGGTACGGCGACACTACGCCATCCTCGGTTGCTCTATGCAAGCAGCAGAAACAACTCGAAGCAGCGGCATAACTCTAGCAGCGGAACAACGAAGACGGTGGTGAACTCCACTCTGCAGGGACTCTGGCTGGAATGCTTATCCTAGCTCACACGAACGGAAACCACGACAAGCAAGCAATCAAATCTGGCATGACCTGCAAACTGGCATGACATGCCAGGTCAGTACATTGAATGTACTTGCAAGCTCACAATAAACCAGAAGCATTCAAGATAGACAACGGCATGGCAATTACAGGTTAAACAGGAATTATCATGATATCATCATAGCAACATGGCATGACCAACATAAACATGATACAACTACCTCAACATGAATATATTAATCCAACAATACTAGCATGCAACATGAAACCACTATATGCACCACTTATACTGCTCGGGCTACCTCGTATCCAACTTATGCATCACTTACCAACCTCGTACATCACACGATCATCTCAGGATCAAATCAAGCTTGGCATAAACAATACCGTAGCGATCATTAAGTAACCACAAGGAGCTTGATCTTTACCCACGACTCTCGTACAACATCACGAATATACAACAACTCGGTATCCTCGATACCACCGTGATCCTTACGGTGATCACAACCACGACCAACACTGGGTCCCAAACCGTGATCCTTACGGCGATCAAAACCCGACCACTAAATGGCCCGTGATCCTTACGGCGATCACAACCCGACCAGTACATGGCCCGTGATCCTTACAACGATCACAACCAACTTATCTCACTGTTATTAAGCACATTATTCTTATTGCTATTGACGCATGGTGTGATCTTCTCTCGACCTGGGCCCTTATCCACGGGCGTGGCTATCGATAGATTTAATATACACTCTATAGAGGTTAGTACACTGTACCCACACTACAGAACCCATGGCCTCGCACTCCCATTCGGGTGGACCAACGACGTTCTGACAAAACGGATCTACTGCCATGACACTCTCCCGGCCACTCCGACTCACTCCTCACTGAGCTAAGTCATGGGTGGCCCCGTGCCTACCTCCAGACACAATAACCACCGTCGTGGCCCAACACATAAACGATCCCACACGGGGATCCGCCAGCTATAATTGAAGGAAATATGCCCTAGAGGCAATAATAAAGTTATTATTTATTTCCTCATATCATGATAAATATTTATTATTCATGCTAGAATTGTATTAATCGGAAACATGATACATGTGTGAATACATAGACAAACTTAATGTCACTAGTTTGCCTCTACTTGACTAGCTCATTAATCAAAGATGGTTATGTTTCCTAACCATAGACATGTGTTGTCATTTGATTAACGGGATCACTTCATTAGGAGAATGATGTGATTGACCCGACCCATTCCGTTAGCTTAGCATGATCGTTTAGTATGTTGCTATTGCTTTCTTCATGACTTATACATAGTTCCTATAACTATGAGATTATGCAACTCCCGTTTACCGGAGGAACACTTTGTGTGCTACCAAACGTCACAACGTAACTGGGTGATTATAAAGGAGCTCTACAGGTGTCTCCAAAGGTACATGTTGAGTTGGCGTATTTCGAGATTAGGTTTTGTCACTTCGATTGTCGGAGAGGTATCTCCGGGCCCTCTCGGTAATGCACATCACTATAAGCCTTGCAAGCAATGTAACTTATGAGTTAGTTACGAAATGATGCATTATGTAACGAGTAAAGAGACTTGCCGGTAACGAGATTGAACTAGGTATTGAGATACCGACGATCGAATCTCGGGCAAGTAACATACCGATGACAAAGGGAACAACGTATGTTGTTATGTGGTTTGACCGATAAAAATCTTCGTAGAATATGTAGGAGCCAATATGAGCATCCAGGTTCTGCTATTGGTTATTGACCGGAAACTGTTCTAGGTCATGTCTACATAGTTCTCGAACCCGAAGGGTCCGCACGCTTAACGTTGCGATGACAGATATATTATGAGTTTATAGTTTTTGATGTACCGAAGGTTGTTCGGAGTCCCGGATGTGATCACGGACATGACGAGGAGTCTCGAAATGGTCGAGACATAAAGGTTTATATATTGGAAGCCTATATTTGGATATCGGAATCGTTTCGGGTGAAATCGGGATTTTACCAGAGTACCGGGGGGTTACCGGAACCCCCCGGGGTTAATGGGCCTACATGGGCCCTAAGGGAGAAGAGGAGGGCCGGCCAGGGCAGGCCACGTGCCCCCTCCCCCTAGTCCGAATAGGACAAGGAGGGGAGGGGGCGGCGCCCCCCTTTCCTCTTTCCCCCTTCCTCCTTCCTTCTCCAACAAGGCAAGAGGGGGGAGTCCTACTCCCGGTGGGAGTAGGACTCCTCCAGGCGTACCCCTAGGGGCCAGCCACACCTCCCCCTCCCTCCTTTATATACGGGGGCAGGGGGCTCCCCATGACACACAAGTTGATCTTCGTGATCGTTCCTTAGCCGTGTGCGGTGCCCCCCTCCACCATATTCCACCTCGGTCATATTGTAGCGGTGCTTAGGCGAAGCCCTGCGTTGGTAGAACATCATCACCATCACCATGTCATTGTGCTGACGGAACTCATCCCCGAAACCCTGCTGGATCGGAGTCCGGGGATCGTCATCGAGCTGAACGTGTGCTGAACTCGGAGGTGCCGTACGTTCGGTACTTGGATCGGTCGGATCGTGAAGACGTACGACTACATCAACCGCGTTGTTCTAACGCTTCCGCTTTCGGTCTACGAGGGTACGTGGACAACACTCTCCCCTCTCATTGCTATGCATCACCATGATCCTTGCGTGTGCATTGGAATTTTTTTGAAATTACTACGTTACCCATCAGTGGCATCCGAGCCAGGTTTTATGCGTAGATGTCATATGCACGAGTAGAACACAAGTGAGTTGTGGGCGATACAAGTCATACTGCTTACCAGCATGTCATACTTTGGTTCAGCGGTATTGTGAGATGAAGCGGCCCGGACCGACATTACGCGTACGCTTACGCGAGACTGGTTTCACCGTTACGAGCACTCGTGCTTAAAGGTGACTGGCGGGTGTCTGTCTCTCCCACTTTAGTTGAACCGAGTGTGGTTACGCCCGGTCCTTGTGAAGGTTAAAAGAGCACTAACTTGACGAACTATCGTTGTGGTTTTGATGCGTAGGTAAGAACGGTTCTTGCTCAGCCCGTAGCAGCCACATAAAATTTGCAACAACAAAGTAGAGGACGTCTAACTTGTTTTTGCAGGGCATGTTGTGATGTGATATGGTCAAGACGTGATGCTATATTTTATTGTATGACATGATCATGTTTTGTAACCGAAGTTATCGGCAACTGACAGGAGCCATATGGTTGTCGTTTTATTGTATGAAATGCAAACGCCCTGTAATTGCTTTACTTTATCACTAAGCAGTAGCGATAGTCGTAGAAGCAATAGATGGCGTAAACGACAACGATGTTATGATGGAGATCAAGGTGTTACACCGGTGACAATGGTGATCATGACGGTGCTTCGGAGATGGAGATCACAAGCACAAGATGATGATGGCCATATCATATCACTTATATTGATTGCATGTGATGTTTATCCTTTATGCATCTTATCTTGCTTTGATTGACGGTAGCATTTTAAGATGATCTCTCACTAAATTATCAAGAAGTGTTCTCCCTGAGTATGCACCGTTGCGAAAGTTCTTCGTGCTGAGACACCACGTGATGATCGGGTGTGATAGGCTCTACGTTCAAATACAACGGGTGCAAAATAGTTGCACACGCGGAATACTCAGGTTAAACTTGACGAGCCTAGCATATACAGATATGGCCTCGGAACATGGAGACCGAAAGGTCGAACATGAATCATATAGTAGATATGATCAACATAGTGATGTTCACCATTGAAACTACTCCATCTCACGTGATGATCGGACATGGTTTAGTTGATTTGGATCACGTGATCACTTAGATGACTAGAGAGATGTCTGTCTAAGTGGGAGTTCTTAAGTAATATGATTAATTGAACTTAAATTTCATGAACTTAGTACATGATAGTATTTTGCTTGTCTATGTTTGTTGTAGATAGATGGCTCGTGCTATTGTTCCATTGAATTTTAATGCGTTCCTTGAGAAAGCTAAGTTGAAAGATGATGGTAACAACTACACGGACTGGGTCCATAACTTGAGGATTATCCTCATTGCTGCACAGAAGAATTACGTCCTGGAAGCACCGCTGGGTGCCAGGCCTGCTGCAAATGCAACTGACGACGTTAAGAACGTCTGGCAGAGCAAAGCTGATGACTACTCGATAGTTCAGTGTGTCATGCTTTACGGCTTGGAACCGGGTCTTCAACGACGTTTTGAACGTCATGGAGCATATGAGATGTTTTAGGATTTGAAGTTAATATTTCAAGCAAATGCCCGGATTGAGAGATATGAAGTCTCCAATAAGTTCTATAGCTGTAAGATGGAGGAGAATAGTTCTGTCAGTGAACACATACTCAAAATGTATGGGTATAATAATCACTTGATTCAACTGGGAGTTAATCTTCTTGATGATAGTGTCATTGACAGAATTCTTCAATCACTGCCACCAAGCTACAAGAGCTTCGTGATGAACTATAATATGCAAGGGATGGACAAGACTATTCTTGAGCTCTTCGCAATGCTAAAGGCTGCGGAGGTAGAAATCAAGAAGGAGCATCAAGTGTTGATGGTCAATAAGACCACCAGTTTCAAGAAAAAGGGCAAAGGGAAGAAGAAGGGGAACTTCAAGAAGAACAACAAACAAGTTGCTGCTCAAGAGAAGAAACCCAAGTCTAGACCTAAGCCTGAGACTGAGTGCTTCTACTGCAAGCAGACTGAACACTGGAAGCGGAACTGCCCCAAGTATTTGGCGGATAAGAAGGATGGCAAAGTGAACAAAGGTATATGTGATATACATGTTATTGATGTGTACCTTACTAATGCTTGCAGTAGCACTTGGGTATTTGATACTGGTTCTGTTGCTAATATTTGCAACTCGAAACAGGGACTACGGATTAAGCGAAGATTGGCTAAGAACAAGGTGACGATGCGCGTGGGAAATGGTTCCAAAGTTGATGTGATCGCGGTCGGCACGCTACCTCTACATCTACCATCGGGATTACTTTTAGACCTAAATAATTGTTATTTGGTGCCAGCGTTGAGCATGAACATTATATCTGGATCTTGTTTGATGCGAGATAGTTATTCATTTAAATCAGAGAATAATGGTTGTTCTATTTATATGAGTAATATCTTTTATGGTCATGCACCCTTGAAGAGTGGTCTATTTTTATTGAACCTTGATAGTAGTGATACACATATTCATAATGTTGAAGCCAAAAGAGGCAAAGTTGATAATGATAGTGCAACTTATTTGTGGCACTGCCGTTTAGGTCATATCGGTGTAAAGCCCATGAAGAAACTCCATACTGATGGACTTCTGGAATCACTTGGTACTTGCGAACCGTGCCTCATGGGCAAGATGACTAAAACGCCGTTCTCCGGAACTATGGAGCGAGCAACTGATTTATTGGAAATCATACATACTGATGTATGTGGTCCAATGAATATTGAAGCTCGCGGCGGATATCATTCTTTTCTCACCTTCACAGATGATTTGAGCAGATATGGGTATATCTACTTGATGAAACACAAGCCTGAAACATTTGAAAAGTTCAAAGAATTTCAGAGTGAAGTGGAAAATCATCGTAACAAGAAAATGAAATTTCTATGATATGATCATGGAGGAGAATATTTGAGTTACGAGTTTGGTCTACATTTGAAACAATGCGGAATAGTTTCGCAACTCACGCCACCCGGAACACCAACGTCATAATCGTACTTTACTAGATATGGTGCGATCTATGATGTCTCTTACTGATTTACCGCTATCGTTTTGGGGTTATGCTTTAGAGACGGCCGCATTCACGTCAAATAGGGCACCATCAAAATCCGTTGAGATGACGCCTTATGAACTGTGGTTTGGCAAGAAACCAAAGTTGTCGTTTCTTAAAGTTTGGGGTTGCGATGCTTATGTGAAGAAACTTCAACCAGATAAGCTCGAAACCAAATCGGAGAAATGTGTCTTCATAGGATACCCAAAAGAGACTATTGGGTACACCTTCTATCACAGATCTGAAGGCAAGATTTTCGTTGCTAAATTTGGATCCTTTCTAGAGGAGTTTCTCTCAAGAGAAGTGAGTGGGAGGAAAGTAGAACTTGATGAGGTAACTGTACCTGCTCCCTTGTTGGAAAGTAGTTCATCACAAGAACCGGTTCCTGTGACAACTACACCAATCAGTGAGGAAGCTAATGATATTGATCATGAAACTTCAGATCAAGTTTCTACTGAACCTCGTAGGTCTACCAGAGTAAGAACCGTGCCAGAGTGGTACGGTAATCCTATTCTGGAAGTCATGTTACTTGACCATGGCGAACCTACGAAATATGAGGAAAAGATGATGAGCCCAGATTCCGCAAAATGGCTTGAAGCCATGAAATCTGAGATGGGATCCATGTATGAGAACAAAGTATGGACTTTGGTTGACTTGCCCTATGATCGGCAAGCCATCGAGAATAAATGGATCTTCAAGAAGAAGACTGACGTTGATGGTAATGTAACTGTCTACAAAGCTCAACTTGTTGCAAAAGGTTTTCGACAAGTTCAAGGGGTTGACTATGATGAGACTTTCTCACCCGTAGTGATGCTTAAGTCTGTCTGAATCATGTTAGCAATTGCCGTATTTTATGATTATGAAATTTGGCAAATGGATGTCAAAACTGCATTCCTGAATGGATTTCTGGAAGAAGAGTTGTATATGATGCAACCGGAAGGTTTTATCGATCCAAAAGGTGCTAACAAAGTATGCAAGCTCCAGCGATCCATTTATGGATTGGTGCAAGCATCTCGGAGTTGGAATAAACACTTTGATAGTGTGATCAAAGCATATGGTTTTATACAGACTTTTGGAGAAGCCTGTATTTACAAGAAAGTGAGTGGGAGTTGTGTAGCATTTCTGATATTATATGTAGATGACATATTGTTAATTCAAAATGATAAAGAATTTCTGGATAGCATAAAGGGATACTTGAATAAAAGTTTTTCAGTGAAAGACCTCGGTGAAGCTGCTTACATATTGGGCACTAAGATCTATAGAGATAGATCAAGACGCTTAATTGGACTTTCACAAAGCACATACCTTGATAAAGTTTTGAAGAAGTTCAAAATGGATCAGGCAAAGAAAGGGTTCTTGCATGTATTACAAGGTGTGAAGTTGAGTCAGACTCAATGTGTGATACGTCTCCAACGTATCTATAATTTTTGATTGCTCCATGCTACTTTATCTACTGTTTTGGACTATATTGGGCTTTATTTCCCACTTTTATATTATTTTTGGGACTAACCTATTAACTGGAGGCCCAGCCCAGAATTGCTGTTTTTTGCCTATTTCAGTGTTTCGAAGAAACGAAATATCAAACGGAGTCCAAACGGAATAAAACCTTCGGGGACGTGATTTTCTCACCGAACGTAATCTAGGAGACTTGGACCCTACTCCAAGAAGTGCTAGAGGCAGTCACGAGGGTGGAGGGCGCGCCCCCCTGGGCACGCCCCTACCTCGTGGGCCCCCTGATGCTCCACCGACGTACTCCTTCCTCCTATATATACCTACGTATCCCCAAACGATCAGAACAGGAGCCAAAAACCTAATTCCACTGCCTCAACCTTCTATATCCATGAGATCCCATCTTGGGGCCTGTTCTGGAGCTCCACCGGAGGGGGCATCCACCATGGAGGGCTTCTACATCAACACCATAGCCCCTCCGATGAAGTGTGAGTAGTTTACTTCAGACCTTCGGGTCCATAGCTAGTAGCTAGATGGCTTCTTCTCTCTTTTTGGATCTCAATAGAATGTTCTCCCCCTCTCTTGTGGAGATCTATTCGATGTAATCTTATTTTTGCGGTGTGTTTGTTGAGATCGGTGAATTGTGGGTTGATGATCCAGTATTATCTATGGAAAATATTTGATTCTTCTCTGAATTCTTTTATGTATGATTGAGTTATCTTTGCAAGTCTCTTCGAATTGTCCTTTTTGGTTTGGCCAACTAGATTGGTAGTTCTTGCAATGGGAGAAGTGTTTAGCTTTGGGTTCAATCTTGCGGTGTCCTTACCCAGTGACAGAAAGGGTTGCAAGGCACGTATTATATTGTTGCCATCGAGGATAACAAGATGTTTTTTATCATATTGCATGAATTTATCCCTCTACATCATGTCATCTTGCTTAAGGCGTTACTCTGTTTTTAACTTAATACTCTAGATGCATGCTGGATGCGGTCGATGAGTGGAGTAATAGTAATAGATGCAGAATCGTTTCGATCTACTTGTCTTGGATGTGATGCCTATATACATGATCATTGCCTAGATATACTCATAACTATGCTCAGTTCTGTCAATTGCTCAACAGTAATTTGTTCACCCACCGTAGAATATCTATGCTCTTGAGAGAAGCCACTAGTGAAACCTATGGCCCCCGGGTCTATTCTCATCATATCAATCTCTATCACTTTATTTACTTGCTTTATTTTTACTTTGCCTTTTACTTTTTACTTTGCATCTATCTATCAAAAATACCAAAAAAATTATTTATCATCTGTATCAGATCTCACCCTCGTAAGTGATCATGAAGGGATTGACAACCCTTAATCGCGTTGGTTGCGAGTAGCTATCGTTTTGTGTAGGTACGAGGGACTTGTGCGTGGTCTCCTACTGGATTGATACCTTGGTTCTCAAAAACTGAGGGAAATACTTACGCTACTTTGCTGCATCATGCTCTCCTCTTCGGGGAAACCCAACGCAGTGCTCAAGAGGTAGCAATGCCCGATCACAGCAGAAGATAGAGAGAAAATGAAAGATGTTCCCTATGCTTCAGCCATAGGCTCTATCATGTATGCAATGCTGTGTACCATACCTGATGTATGCTTAGCAATAAGTTTAGCAGGGAGGTACCAAAGTAATCCAGGAGTGGATCACCGGACAACGGTCAAGAATATCCTGAAATACCTGAAAAGGACTAAGGATATGTTTCTCGTTTATGGAGGTGACAAAGAGCTAGTCGTAAATGGTTACGTTGATGCATGCTTTGACACTGATCCAGACGATTCTAAATCGCAAACCGGATACGTGTTTATATTGAACGGTGGAGCTGTCAATTGGTGCAGTTCTAAACGAAGCGTCGTGGCGGGATCTACATGCGAAGCGGAGTACATAGCTGCTTCGGAAGTAGCAAATGAAGGAGTCTGGATGAAGGAGTTCATTTCCGATCTAGGTCTCATACCTAGTGCATCGGGACCAATGAAGATCTTCTGTGACAATACCGGTGCAATTGCCTTGGCAAAGGAATCTAGATTTCACAAGAGGACCAAGAATATCAAGAGACGCTTCAATTCCATCCGAGACCAACTCCAGGTGGGAGACATAGAGATTTTCAAGATACATATGGATCTGAATGTTGCAGACCTGTTGACTAAGCCTCTTCCACGAGCAAAACATGATCAGCACCAAGACTCCATGGGTGTTAGAATCATTACTGTGTAATCTAGATTATTGACTCTAGTGCAAGTGGGAGACTGAAGGAAATATGCCCTAGAGGCAATAATAAAGTTATTATTATTTCCTCATATCATGATAAATGTTTATTATTCATGGTAGAATTGTATTAACCGGAAACATGATACATGTGTGAACACATAGACAAACTTAATGTCACTAGTTTGCCTCTACTTGACTAGCTCATTAATCAAAGATGGTTATGTTTCCTAACCATAGACATGTGTTGTCATTTGATTAATGGGATCACATCATTAGGAGAATGATGTGATTGACCTGACCCATTCTGTTAGCTTAGCACTTGATCGTTTAGTATGTTGCTATTGCTTTCTTCATGACTTATACAAAGTTCCTATAACTATGAGATTATGCAACTCCCATTTACCGGAGGAACACTTTGTGTGCTACCTAACGTCACAACGTAACTGGGTGATTATAAAGGAGCTCTACAGGTGTCTCCAAAGGTACATGTTGAGTTGGTGTATTTCGAGATTAGGTTTTGACACACCGATTGTCGGAGAGGTATCTCTGGCCCCTCTTGGTAATGCACATCACTATAAGCCTTGCAAGCAATGTAAGTAATGAGTTAGTTATGAAATGATGCATTACGTAACGAGTAAAGAGACTTGCCGGCAACGAGATTGAACTAGGTATTGAGATACCGACGATCGAATCTCAGGCAAGTAACATATCGATGACAAAGGGAACAACGTATGTTGTTATGAGGTTTGACCGATAAAGATCTTCATAGAATATGTAAGAGCCAATATGAGCATCCAGGTTCCGCTATTGGTTATTGACCGGAAACTGTTCTAGGTCATGTCTACATAGTTCTCGACCCCGAAGGGTCCGCATGCTTAACGTTACGATGACAGATATATTATGAGTTTATAGTTTTTGATGTACCGAAGGTTGTTCGGAGTCCTGGATGTGATCACGGACATGACGAGGAGTCTTGAAATGGTCGAGACATAAAGATTGATATATTGGAAGCCTATATTTGGATATCGGAACCGTTCCGGGTGAAATCGGGATTTTACCAGAGTAACGGGGGGTTACCGGAACTCCCCCGGGGGTTAATGGGCCTACATGGGCCCTAAGGGAGAAGAGGAGGGCCGGCCAGGGCAGGCCGTGCGCCCCCTCCCCCCTAGTCCGAATAGGACAAGGAAGGGGGGGGGCGCCCCCCCTTTCCTCTTTCCCCCTTCCCTCTTGCTTCTCCAACAAGGCAAGAGGGGGGAGTCCTACTCCCGGTGGGAGTAGGACTCCTCCAGGCGCACCCCTAGGGGCCAGCCGCACCTCCCCCCTCCCTCCTTTATATATGGGGGCAGGGGGGCACCCCATGACACACAAGTTGATCTTCGTGATCGTTCCTTAGCCGTGTGCGGTGCCCCCCTCCACCATATTCCACCTCGGTTATATTGTAGCGGTGCTTAGGCAAAGCCCTGCGACGGTAGAACATTATCACCGTCACCACGCCGTCGTGCTGAGGGAACTCATCCCCGACACCTTGCTGGATCGGAGTCCGGGGATCGTCATCGAGCTGAACGTGTGCAGAACTCGGAGGTGCCGTACATTCGGTACTTGGATCAGTCGGATCGTGAAGACGTACGACTACATCAACCGTGTTGTTCTAACGCTTCCGCTTTCGGTCTACGAGGATACGTGGACAACACTCTCCCCTCTCGTTGCTATGCATCACCATGATCCTTGCGTGTGCGTAGGAATTTTTTTTGAAATTACTACTGAAAGATCGTGGATGTCGCCTAGAGGGGGGGGGTGAATAGGCGTTTTAAAATAATTACGGTAGAGGCTTGAACAAATGCGGAATAAACCTAGCGGTTAATTTGTCAAGCACAAAACCTACAACAACTAGGCTCACCTATGTGCACCAACAACTTATGCTAAGCAAGATAAGCAACTATGTGATAGCAAGATATATGACAAAGAACAATATGGCTATCACAAAGTAAAGTGCGTAAGTAAAGGGCTTGGGTAAGAGATAACCGAGGCACGCGGAGACGACGATGTATCCCGAAGTTCACACCCTTGCGGATGCTAATCTCCGTTTGGAGCGGTGTGGAGGCACAATGCTCCCCAAGAAGCCACTAGGGCCACCGTAATCTCCTCACGCCCTCGCACAATGCAAGATGCCATGATTCCACTAAGGGGCCCTTGAGGGCGGTCACCGAATCCATACAAATGGCGATCCTTGGGGGCGGTCACCGAACCCGTACACTTTGGCAACCCTTGGGGGCGGTCACCGGTACCCGACAAATTGCTCGGGGCAATCTCCACAACCTAATTGGAGACCCCGACGCTGTTGGAAATATGCCCTAGAGGCAATAATAAAAGCATTATTATTATATTTCTTTGTTCATGATAATTGTCTTTATTCATGCTATAATTGTATTATCCGGAAATCGTAATACATGTGTGAATAACAGACACCAACATGTCCCTAGTAAGCCTCTAGTTGACTAGCTCGTTGATCAATAGATAGTCATGGTTTCCTGGCTATGGACATTGGATGTCATTGATAACGGGATCACATCATTAGGATAATGATGTGATCGACAAGACCCAATCGTAAGCATAGCATGAGATCGTGTAGTTCGTTTGCTAGAGCTTTTCTAATGTCAAGTATCTTTTCCTTTGACCATGAGATCGTGTAACTCCCGGATACCGTAGGAGTGCTTTGGGTGTATCAAACGTCACAACGTAACTGGGTGACTATAAAGGTGCATTACAGGTATCTCCGAAAGTGTCTGTTGGGTTGACACGGATCGAGACTGGGATTTGTCACTCCGTATGACGGAGAGATATCACTGGGCCCACTCGGTAATGCATCATCATAATGAGCTCAAAGTGACCAAGTGTCTGGTCACGGGATCATGCATTATGGTACGATTAAAGTGACTTGCCGGTAACGAGATTGAACGAGGTATTGGGATACCGACGATCGAATCTCGGGCAAGTAACATATCGATTGACAAAGGGAATTGCATATGGGGTTGATTAAATCCTCGACATCGTGGTTCATCCGATGAGATCATCGTGGAGCATGTGGGAGCCAACATGGGTATCCAGATCCCGCTGTTGGTTATTGACCGGAGAGCGATCTCGGTCATGTCTACATGTCTCCCGAACCCGTAGGGTCTACACACTTAAGGTTCGGTGACGCTAGGGTTGTAGGGATATGTATATGCAGTAACCCAAATGTTGTTCGGAGTCCCGGATGAGATCCCGGACGTCACGAGGAGTTCCGGAATGGTCCGGAGGTAAAGATTTATATGTGGGAAGTCCTGTTTCGGGCATCGGGACAAGTTTCGGGGTTATCGGTATTGTACCGGGACCACCGGAAGGGTCCCGGGGGTCCACCGGGTGGGTCCACCTGTCCCGGGGGGCCACATGGGCTGTAGGGGGTGCGCCTTGGCCTACATGGGCCAAGGGCACCAGCCCCACTAGGCCCATGCGCCTAGGGTTTCCATGGGGGAGGAGTCCTAGGAGGGGAAGGCACCTCCTAGGTGCCTTGGGGGGGAGGGAAACCCCCCTTGGCCGCCGCCCCCCTAGGAGATTGGATCTCCTAGGGTCGGACACCCCCCTTGGCCCTCCTATATATAGTGGGGAGAGGAGGGACTTCAGGCCTTGGCCTTTGGTTGCCTCCTTCTCCCTCTCCAACACCTCCTCCTCCTCCATAGTGCTTAGCGAAGCTCTGCCGGAGTACTGCAGCTCCATCAACACCACGCCGTCGTGCTGTTGCTGGTGCCATCTTCCTCAACCTCTCCTCCCTCCCTTGCTGGATCAAGAAGGAGGAGACGTGGCTGTTCCGTACGTGTGTTGAACGCGGAGGTGCCGTTCGTTCGGTGCTAGGATCTCCGGTGATTTGGATCACGTCGTGTTCGACTACATCATCCCCGTTCTTTGAACGCTTCCGCTCGCGATCTACAAGGTACGTAGATGCATCTAATGACTCGTTGCTAGATGAACTCATAGATGGATCTTGGTGAAACCGTAGGAAAAAATTTTGTTTTCTGCAACGTTCCCCAATAGTGGCATCATGAGCTAGGTCTATGCGTAGTTCTCTTGCACGAGTAGAACACAATTTGTTGTGGGCATAGATTTGTCAACTTTCTTGCCGCTACTAGTATTATCTTGCTTCAGCGGTATTGTGGGATGAAGCGGCCCGGACCAACCTTACACGTACGCTTACGTGAGACCGGTTCCACCAACTAACATGCACAAGTTGCATAAGGTGGCTAGCGGGTGTCTGTCTCTCCTACTTTAGTTGAAGTGGATTCGATGAAAAGGGTCCTTATGAAGGGTAAATAGAAGTTGACAAATCACATTGTGGTTTCACGTAGGTAAGAAAACGTTCTTGCTAGAACCCTACTTCAGCCACATAAAACATGCAACAACAATTAGAGGACGTCTAACTTGTTTTTGCAGCAAGTGCTTTGTGATATGATATGGCCAAAGTTGTGATGAATGATGAATGATCTATATGTCATGTATGAGATGTTCATGTTATTGTAATAGGAATCACGACTTGCATGTCGATGAGTATGACAACCGGCAGGAGCCATAGGAGTTGTCTTTATTTTTTGTATGACCTGCGTGTCATTGAAGAACGCCATGTAAACTACTTTACTTTATTACTAAACGTGTTAGTCATAGAAGTAGAAGTAGTCGTTGGCGTGACAACTTCATGAAGACACGATGATGGAGATCATGATGATGGAGATCATGGTGTCATGCCAGTGACAAGATGATCATGGAGCCCCGAAGATGAAGATCAAAGGAGCTATATGATATTGGCCATATCATGTCACTACTTTATATAAATTGCATGTGATGTTTATTATGTTTTATGCATCTTGTTTACTTAGGACGACGGTAGTAAATAAGATGATCCCTTACAAAAATTTCAAGAAGTGTTCTCCCCTAACTGTGCACCGTTGCTACAGTTCGTCGTTTCGAAGCACCATGTGATGATCGGGTGTGATAGATTCTTACGTTCACATACAACGGGTGTAAGACAGTTTTACACAGCGAAAACACTTAGGGTTAACTTGACGAGCCTAGCATGTACAGACATGGCCTCGGAACACGGAGACTGAAAGGTCGAACACGAGTCGTATGGAAGATACGATCAACATGAGAATGTTCACCGATGATGACTAGTCCGTCTCACGTGATGATCGGACACGGCCTAGTCGACTCGGATCGTGTAACACTTAGATGACCAAAGGGATGTCAAATCTGAGTGGGAGTTCATTATAATTTGATTAGATGAACTTAATTATCATGAACTTAGTCTAAATATTTTACAATATGTCTTGTAGATCAAATGGCCAACGTAGTCCTCAACTTCAACGCGTTCCTAGAGAAAACTAAGCTGAAAGACGATGGCAGCAACTACACGGACTGGGTCCGGAACCTGAGGATCATCCTCATAGCTGCCAAGAAAGATTATGTCCTACAAGCACTGCTGGGTGACGCACCTGTCCTCCCTGCAGAACAAGACGTTATGAATGCTTGGCAGGCACGTTCCGATGACTACTCCCTCGTTCAGTGCGGCATGCTTTACAGCTTAGAGCCGAGGCTCCAAAAGCGTATTGAGAGACATGGAGCATATGAGATGTTCGAAGAGCTGAAAATGGTTTTCCAAGCTCATGCCCGGGTCGAGAGATATGAAGTCTCCGACAAATTCTTCAGCTGTAAGATGGAGGAAAATAGTTCTGTCAGTGAGCACATACTCACTATGTCTGGGTTACATAACCGCTTGACTCAGCTGGGAGTTAATCTCCCGGATGATGCGGTCATTGACAGAATCCTCCAGTCGCTTCCACCAAGCTACAAGAGCTTTGTGATGAACTTCAATATGCAGGGGATGGAAAAGACCATTCCTGAAGTATTTGCTATGCTGAAATCAGCAGAGGTAGAAGTCAAGAAGGAACATCAAGTGTTGATGGTCAATAAAACCACTAAGTTCAAGAAGGGCAAGGGTAAAAAGAACTTCAAGAAGGACGGCAAGGTAGTTGCCGCGCCCAGCAAGCAAGCTGCCGGGAAGAAGCCAAAGAATGGACCCAAGCCCGAGACTGAGTGCTTTTATTGCAAGGAAAGTGGTCACTGGAAGCGGAACTGCCCCAAATACTTAGCGGACAAGAAGGCCGGCAAAACCAAAGGTATATTTGATATACATGTAATTGATGTGTACCTTACCAGTAATCGTAGTGACTCCTGGGTATTTGATACTGGTGCCGTTGCTCATATTTGTAACACACAGCAGGAGCTGCGGTATAAACGGAGACTGGCGAAGGACGAGGTGACGATGCGCGTCGGGAATGGTTCCAAGGTCGATGTGATCGCCGTCGGCACGCTACCTCTACATTTACCTACGGGATTAGTTTGGAACCTCAATAATTGTTATTTTGTGCCAAGTTTGAGCATGAACATTGTATCAGGATCTCGTTTAATTCGAGATGGCTACTCATTTAAATCCGAGAATAATGGTTGTTCTATTTATATGAGAGATATGTTTTATGGTCATGCTCCGATGGTGAATGGTTTATTCTTTATGAATCTCGAGCGTAATGCTACACATATTCATAGTGTAAGTACCAAAAGATGTAAGATTGATAGTGATAGTCCCACATACTTGTGGCACTGCCGCCTTGGTCACATAGGTGTCAAACGCATGAAGAAGCTCCATGCTGATGGACTTTTAGAGTCTCTTGATTACGAATCATTTGACACGTGCGAACCATGCCTCATGGGTAAAATGACCAAGACTCCGTTCTCAGGAACAATGGAGCGAGCAACCAACTTATTGGAAATCATACATACTGATGTATGCGGTCCAATGAGTGTTGAGGCTCGCGGTGGCTATCGTTATGTTCTCACCCTCACTGATGACTTGAGTAGATATGGGTATGTCTACTTAATGAAACACAAGTCTGAGACCTTTGAAAAGTTCAAGGAATTTCAGAGTGAAGTTGAGAATCAACGTGATAGGAAAATCAAGTTTCTACGATCAGATCGTGGAGGAGAATACTTGAGTCACGAGTTTGGTACACACTTAAGAAAATGTGGAATAGTTTCACAACTCACGCCGCCTGGAACACCTCAGCATAATGGTGTGTCCGAACGTCGTAATCGCACTCTATTAGATATGGTGCGATCTATGATGTCTCTTGCCGATTTACCACTATCTTTTTGGGGCTATGCTTTAGAGACTGCCGCATTCACTTTAAATAGGGCACCGTCGAAATCCGTTGAGACGACACCGTATGAATTGTGGTTTGGGAAGAAACCTAAGCTGTCGTTTCTAAAAGTTTGGGGATGCGATGCTTATGTCAGGAAACTTCAACCTGAAAAGCTCGAACCCAAATCGGAAAAATGCGTCTTCATAGGATACCCTAAAGAAACTGTTGGGTATATCTTCTACCTCAGATCCTAAGGCAAGATCTTTGTTGCCAAGAATGGGTCCTTTCTGGAGAAAGAGTTTCTCTCGAAAGAAGTAAGTGGGAGGAAAGTAGAGCTTGATGAAGCATTACCTCTTGAACCGGAAAATGGCGCAACTCAAGAAAATGTTCCTGAGGTGCCTGCACCGACTAGAGAGGAAGTTAATGACGATGATCAAGATACTTCTGATCAAGCTCCTACTGAAATTCGAAGGTCCACAAGGACACATTCCGCACCAGAGTGGTACGGCAACCCTGTCTTGGAAATCATGTTGTTAGACAACAGTGAACCTTCGAACTATGAAGAAGCGATGGCGGGCCCGGATTTCGACGAATGGCTAGAAGCCATGAAATCCGAGATAGGATCCATGTATGAAAACGAAGTATGGACTTTGACTGACTTGCCCGTAGAACGGCGAGCCATAGAAAATAAATGGATCTTTAAGAAGAAGACAGACGCGGATGGTAATGTGACCATCTATAAAGCTCGGCTTGTCGCTAAGGGTTATCAACAAGTTCAAGGGGTTGACTACGATGAGACTTTCTCACTGGTAGCGAAGCTGAAGTCCGTCCGAATCATGTTAGCAATTGCCGCATTTTATGATTATGAAATTTGGCAAATGGACGTCAAAACGGCATTCCTTAATGGTTTCCTTAAGGAAGAATTGTATATGATGCAGCCGGAAGGTTTTGTCGATCCTAAGAATGCTGACAAGGTGTGCAAGCTCCAACGCTCGATTTATGGGCTGGTGCAAGCATCTCGGAGTTGGAACATTCGTTTTGATGAGATGATCAAAGCGTTTGGGTTCTCACAGACTTATGGAGAAGCCTGTGTTTACAAGAAAGTGAGTGGGAGCTCTGTAGCATTTCTCATACTATATGTAGATGACATACTTTTGATGGGAAATGATATAGAACTTTTGGACAGCATTAAGGCCTACTTGAATAAGAGTTTTTCAATGAAGGACCTTGGAGAAGCTGCTTATATATTAGGCATCAAGATCTATAGGGATAGATCGAGACGCCTCATAGGTCTTTCACAAAGCACATACCTTGATAAGATTTTGAAGAAGTTCAAAATGGATCAATGCAAGAAAGGGTTCTTGCCTATTTTGCAAGGTGTGAAATTGAGCTCAGCTCAATGTCCGACCACGGCAGAAGATATAGAAGAGATGAGTGTCATACCCTATGCCTCAGCCATAGGTTCTATTATGTATGCCATGCTGTGTACCAGACCTGATGTAAACCTTGCCATAAGTTTGGTAGGAAGGTACCAAAGTAATCCCGGCAAGGAACACTGGACAACGGTCAAGAATATCCTGAAGTACCTGAAAAGGACTAAGGAAATGTTTCTTGTTTATGGAGGTGACGAAGAGCTCGTCGTAAAGGGTTACGTCGACGCTAGCTTCGACACAGATCTGGATGACTCTAAGTCACAGACCGGATATGTGTATATTTTGAATGGTGGGGCAGTAAGCTGGTGCAGTTGCAAGCAGAGCGTCGTGGCGGGATCTACATGTGAAGCGGAGTACATGGCAGCCTCGGAGGCAGCACATGAAGCAATATGGGTGAAGGAGTTCATCACCGACCTAGGAGTCATACCCAATGCGTCGGGGCCGATCAAGCTCTTCTGTGACAACACTGGAGCTATTGCACTTGCCAAGGAGCCCAGGTTTCACAAGAAGACAAGGCACATAAAGCGTCGCTTCAACTCCATTCGTGAAAATGTTCAAGATGGAGACATAGAGATTTGTAAAGTACATACGGACCTGAATGTAGCGGATCCGTTGACTAAACCTCTCCCTAGAGCAAAACATGATCAACACCAGAATTCCATGGGTGTTCGATTCATCACAATGTAACTAGATTATTGACTCTAGTGCAAGTGGGAGACTGTTGGAAATATGCCCTAGAGGCAATAATAAAAGCATTATTATTATATTTCTTTGTTCATGATAATTGTCTTTATTCATGCTATAATTGTATTATCCGGAAATCGTAATACATGTGTGAATAACAGACACCAACATGTCCCTAGTAAGCCTCTAGTTGACTAGCTCGTTGATCAATAGATAGTCATGGTTTCCTGGCTATGGACATTGGATGTCAGTGATAACGGGATCACATCATTAGGATAATGATGTGATGGACAAGACCCAATCGTAAGCATAGCGTGAGATCGTGTAGTTCGTTTGCTAGAGCTTTTCTAATGTCAAGTATCTTTTCCTTTGACCATGAGATCGTGTAACTCCCGGATACCGTAGGAGTGCTTTGGGTGTATCAAACGTCACAACGTAACTGGGTGACTATAAAGGTGCATTACAGGTATCTCCGAAAGTGTCTGTTGGGTTGACACGGATCGAGACTGGGATTTGTCACTCCGTATGACGGAGAGATATCACTGGGCCCACTCGGTAATGCATCATCATAATGATCTCAAAGTGACCAAGTGTCTGGTCACGGCATCATGCATTACGGTACGAGTAAAGTGACTTGCCGGTAACGAGATTGAACGAGGTATTGGGATACCGACGATCGAATCTCAGGCAAGTAACATATCGATTGACAAAGGGAATTGCATACGGGGTTGATTAAATCCTCGACATCGTGATTCATCCGATGAGATCATCATGGAGCATGTGGGAGCCAACATGGGTATCCAGATCCCGCTGTTGGTTATTGACCGGAGAGCGATCTCGGTCATGTCTACATGTCTCCCGAACCCGTAGGGTCTACACACTTAAGGTTCGGTGATGCTAGGGTTGTAGGGATATGTATATGCAGTAACCCGAATGTTGTTCGGAGTCCCGGATGAGATCCCGGACGTCACGAGGAGTTCCGGAATGGTCCGGAGGTAAAGATTTATATATGGGAAGTCCTGTTTCGGGCATCGGGACAAGTTTCGGGGTTATCGGTATTGTACCGGGACCACCGGAAGGGTCCCGGGGGTCCACCGGGTGGGTCCACCTGTCCCGGGGGGCCACATGGGCTGTAGGGGGTGCGCCTTGGCCTACATGGGCCAAGGGCACCAGCCCCACTAGGCCCATGCGCCTAGGGTTTCCATGGGGGAGGAGTCCTAGGAGGGGAAGGCACCTCCTAGGTGCCTTGGGGGGGAGGGAAACCCCCCTTGGCCGCCGCCCCCCCTAGGAGATTGGATCTCCTAGGGCCGGCCACCCCCCTTGGCCCTCCTATATATAGTGGGGGAGAGGAGGGACTTCAGGCCTTGGCCTTTGGTTGCCTCCTTCTCCCTCTCCAACACCTCCTCCTCCTCCATAGTGCTTAGCGAAGCTCTGCCGGAGTACTGCAGCTCCATCAACACCACGCCGTCGTGCTGCTTCTGGTGCCATCTTCCTGAACCTCTCCTCCCTCCCTTGCTGGATCAAGAAGGAGGAGACGTGGCTGTTCCGTACGTGTGTTGAATGCGGAGGTGCCATCCGTTCGGTGCTAGGATCTCCGGTGATTTGGATCACTTCGTGTTCGACTACATCATCCCCGTTCTTTGAACGCTTCCGCTCGTGATCTACAAGGTACGTAGATGCATCTAATGACTCATTTCTAGATGAACTCATAGATGGATCTTCGTGAAACCGTAGGAATTTTTTTTTTCTGCAACGTTCCCCAACAGACGCTTGCCCGGAGCTTTACACCACAATGATTGAGCGCTGAACACCACCAACCATCTAGGGCGCCCAAGCACCCAAGAGGAACAAGCTCAAGGGCACCAAGCACCCAAGAGTAATAAGCTTCTCAACTTATAACTTCCACGTATCACGTGGAGAACTCAAACCGATGCACCAAATGCAATGGCAAGGGCACACGGAGTGCCCAAGTCCTTCTCTCCCAAATCCCACCAAAGCAACTAATGCTAGGGAGGAAAATGAGAGGAAGAACGAAAGAAGAACATGAAGAACTCCAAGATCTAGATCCAAGGGGTTCCCCTCACTAAGATGAGAAATTGATTGGTGGAAACGTGGATCTAGATCTCCTCTCTCTTTTCCCTCAAGAACTAGCAAGAATCATTGGAGGGATTGAGAGATAGCAAGCTCGAAGAAGGTCAACAATGGGGGAAGAACACGAGCTCAAGGGATTAGGTTCAATGGGGAAGAAGACCCCCTTTTATAGGTGGGGAAAAATCCAACCGTTATGCTCACAGCCAGCACAGAGTGGTACTACCGCTCCAAGGAGTGGTACTACCGCTAGGGCGGTAGTACCCCTTTGAAAAACAACAGCGAGGAGGCAAAAGGCCAGAAGAACCGCCGGAGCGGTACTACCTCTTGTCCTCACGGTACTACCGCTCGACCTCACGGTACTATCGCAAATGGTAGCGGTACTACTGCTTGCGAGCGGTACTAAAAAAAATACTTATGTGCCTACTTCCGCTGAACAAAACACGAGATTTTGGTCCGGAGCGGTACTACCGCTTAGGAGCCGCGGTAGTACTGCTCTGGAGCGGTACTACCGCTCAGGAGCCGTGGTAGTACTACTCTGGAGCGGTAGTAAAAAATTACATCCGCTCTAGTCACGGTAGTACCGCTGCAGCTTTTACCAAAACAGCCACAACTTTTGCAAACGGACTCCGAATTCAACGAAACCAAGTTTGTTGCAAAGCTAACGACATGTGATAACACAATCTTGATAGAAATATCAAGAATAAGCAAATGAGAAAAGTCCCATAAGAAAATGGTGAGAACCCTTCATCGGATAAGACCGGTAAAACCTCCAACACCGAAAACATCATAGAAGACGCATGCAAACTCCGTTTTTGATGAACTCAAGCTTGTCATCAAGATGACCATAAGCTCTAAGACTCACAAAGATAACCAAACAAGAACCAAGAAACATGATGCAAGGATGCAATGGTTTGAGCTCTCTACTAACGATACGAACAAGCTACCAACTTGAGAGCTCCCCTTCATAGTACGGCAAACGATCCTATAACTCGGTCTCCCAACTACCACCATGAGACCGGTAAAATAGAAAACCTATCAAGGGCAAACCTTTGCCTTGCACATGGTCCACTTGAGCTAGATGAAGATGATCTTGACTCCCTCAAGTTGGACCACCTTTCTTGATTGTGTTGGCTCGATGAAGACTAGATGATTGCTCCCCCATAGTCCACTATGGGTGAGCCACTCTTAGCCACATCTTCACAAGTCCATTGACACCACAATGGATGGCAAGATTCAAGCACTTGATCTCTTTGTGATGCTCCACTTGAACTTGCACACGACAATCTTGATGACAATCACCACTTGATGTCATCCTTCCCATGGGTTGTATGATATCTGCCTCTTGACGCAAGCCCATGGACACGTACCTAACCCCACATAGAACTCTCACATAGACCATGGATTAGTACACAGAGTGCAATGGACAATGCTTACCATACCATGGGATCACTTGATCCCTCTCGGTACATCTTCTACGCTTTGTGAGTTGATCAACTTGATTCACTCTTGACTTAGTCTTGATCAACCTTGAATCTTTCCAACTCTCTTCATTTGGATGATGTCTTGAAGGTAGACATGAATGATCACACAATCTTCTTCTTCAAGACATGCTTGCAATAAGCTCAACACTCACATGACCGATCTTTGGATAATTCCTTAATAGCACCTTGGTCAACTCATAAACTCCTTGAAACCAACATATGGACTTCAAGAAAAGCTCTGGACAAAACCTTCAAATATAACTCAAGGCAACCATTAGTCCATAGAGATTGTCATCAATTGCCAAAACCAAACATGGGGGCACCGCATGTTCTTTCAATCTCCCCCATTTTGGTACTTGATGACAATCACTTTCAAGAGAGTTTATACAAGGAATTATGCATCACCATGCAATGCAACAACCAATGATGCATGAGAATGAGATGCAAATGCTTAGGAACCAAAACCAAAGCAAGGAGAAAACTCAGAAGACTTCTCCACAAAACTCTCTGAAACTCCTCCCCCATTGGCATCGATTGCCAAAATGGGTGAAAAGCTGAGAAGGCCAAAATAAAAGGTGTTCCTCCATAAATTGTGTATTTCTCAACAAGAGAGTGGAATGCAATACACATATCCAACTGCCGATACTTGGATGAAGACAAGCTATATTGAGGCCCAAAGATTGCAACAAAAAGATATGACACAAAGACATAACAAAGAGAGACACAAGCAATCAGAAGATACCAATTGAAGCAAGCAATCAACGGATATCAATTGAACCAATTAGACCAATGATCCTAGATGCCACAAGAATAAAGATATTATGATAAGCGCAAAGGAGTGTTCTAAAGAAACTAGAGAAGCTCCCCATGATTTGTGCACACATAAGAATTTTTGTATTTGAATACAAAGTGCACAAAATAGGATCATAGCTCCCCCAAAATCAATAGAAACTCACATCCAGTGCAAGTGAGCATATAGGAAACAAAGCCTAGCGCTTGCAACAAGCACATGGTTGAGCAACATGTAAAAGAGGCAACTTAAGAATAGGCTCAACCAAAATGATGTGTGTGAGTCATGGAGAAGCACTTGAGAAGACTAAAATTAGGGTGAGCATTAAGCATCAACATAGTCTTGAAAGAATGAGGCACACGGTGCAAGGCCTATCATTCCCACACACAACTAGCAAATGGGTTCACAAGCTTACTAATAAGCATATAAAGAACTTATGCTTGTGACAACCCGTGGTGAAGATAGAAGATGAAAGCCTCATCAAGACGAGGGATGCCAATTAAGATGGCAAAAGCCCCGTAAAGATAAGCATGAGGAAAAAAATCTTCACCACACAAGAGTGCATCAAGATGCAACGATAGAGGACACGCACTCAAGGCAAAAGCTTTCACGGAGCCACCAAAGAAAATAACATAAGAAAGACAAGGTGGACGTGAAAGAAAGGATATCAACTAGAGATGTAATTTCTCTCAAATGTATAAGGTTCTATGTAGACGAAATCATGATGATATATATATATATCTACAAAGAAGAATGTACACCCGAAATAGTTACAACACGAAGGAACAAGATATCCACAAGGAAGTCATAAATATACGAATAAGATATTTGCTTGAAAGCATAGCACTTGGCTAGATATGGTCTTATTGTATATAAATGAAGTCCAAACACACATCCATCAAGGGCATCACAACTAGCAATAGAGATCATCGTTGGGATGCTTTGAGAAAGGAAACAAGTATCACAAGATATGAAATGAATATCATGCCAAGATACAACCTACACATGGTTGAATGCAAGAGGGGAAAGCATGAATAGATACTTGTTACCGAGATATCATTGGAAGGATGTAGTAGATACCAATTGAAGGTAGATAGTAGTTCATTGATCATCCTAGCTTGACTCCAATATGCACATGGTGACAACACCTTCCTTGTGAGTGAGCCGAGCATCCAATGCATCTCCAAATGTTCCTAGAAGAACAACACAAACTAAACGGTACCCAAACTCATTGGGACCAAATAGTTAGAAACACCAATACATAGGACAAACTCCACATAAATATGTGCATATAGATATGAAAATGAATTTCATGCACATCTCATCCAAATTGAGAGTAGGTGGAGTTTCCCCTATATATTGAGTCAAAGAAAGAAAGCATGCCAAATGAAATACATGAAGTAAACATGCATGCTCAAGACTTTCAAAACCCGAAACCAAAAGACAAAGAAATGCCAGGTGAAAAGGATACCAAATGGAGAAATCATCACTTGGAAGATATCATTCAAGATACATCAAGGAATGAGATATCCATTGATACACACTAAACTAAAGATGTCAAACTCCCAAAGAGAGGATGGTTCCAAACATACCAAGCTCTCAACAAAGTTTCATGATGGCACAAAGTACCAAAAAGAAATGGCTTGCCTTCCACCAAAACACACTTGATAAGGATCACAAGAAGAGTGAAGAAAATAGAATAGCTCCCCCACGAGTTGTGCATTATATAGGATTTGTATTTGAATACAAAATGCACAAGGTAGGATCACTGCTTTCACTATATCTAGAAAACACTAGACAAGAACAAGAAATAAACAAGATCCACAAGTGGTATGGAAGACAACGGGAGTTGACACAATCCTTGGCAAGAGAAAAGGCAAGTAAAACAAAAGCCAATGTAAAGATTATCAATAAATTCTACCAAGTATAAATGACTACCAATTGTCAAAAGACAAGAAGTAGATGGAAAGAATTCCCGGTGGTAGATAGCGAGGATATCCAACATCATCTTCACACCACACACAAGCAAATTGCAACTTGTAGAGCTAACATGCCACCTAGGAACAAGATAATCTACAATATCAACACTAGGTGACAACATCTCAAATGTACACATTTTCTAGGCTAGTAATATACATAGCATATTACTCCCCCATAATGTGATACCAATGAAGAAAACTTAACAAGAGGCAATAAGAAGATCCAACACGAGATAATCAATGGAATTTTTAGAATTTGAATTTCTCATGAGAGATATACCACCTAGCGACTAGATAATCTTGAAATATCAATACTAGATGGTATTACTCATGTGCACACATTTATAGGATTGTGAGGTGCACAAAGCACACCACTCCCCCATAATGGATATTCCATTAATCTCTCACAAGAGCCAACTAAGAAATAAACAAGATGCACTAAGGCTCAATGAACGACACACAAGTACATGGTGTGCAAACCAACATACACAACAGCAATTTGGAGACACATCATATACAAACACATGCAAGGAACAAAACCAAAACATGCAAAGGGGCAAGTAACTTTCAATGTAAACAATTTAAGTACAAGTTACCGCAAGGAGGCACATTGGATATAAGATAGAAACTTGACAACCCAATTGACTTGGCTTGAGACAACAAGAAAGATGAAGTCCCCTTAATTCTTCATAATGTAGCCAAGTCTCCAATGACCTCCAAAACACCTATTGATCAAGTTTGAGCTTGTTGGTCCCAAACCAAGTTGGGTCCTAAGAGGTTAGTCACAATAGGCTTGGCTACCCAAATGGTTCTTTTCTTGACACCACTTTGAGTACCAACAAACTTGGCAAACACATTGCCAACCTTATCCTTCCCAAGAGAATAGATATCATCAATAATAATTGGGTTGGATAAGTTACCACTAGTGCATGAAGAAGCGAAGTGACCTTTCTCACGACATAAGTAGCAACGTCTACTCTTCACTTTCTTCTCACTTGATTTTTCCACAAGAGAAGCATTAGCTTGAGTCTTCTTGGGAAGTGGCCTTTCTTCAACTTGAGGTTGAGCATGAGATTGAACTTGTGCCCTCTTCCCTTGTTGCTTGACACTAATGGCCTTCTTCTTCAATGGGCAAGATCTAACATGATGCCCTTCTACTTTGCACTTGAAGCAAACAATCTTGGCCGAGTTCTTGACTTGTTCTTGGCCCTTCTTTTTGTTCATCTTGGACTTCTTCTTCTTATTGGAGTTGAATCCAAGTCCACCTTTGTCATTGGGGGATTTTTGCACACTCAAGATATTGTTGAGTGTGGATTTCCCTTCATGACACTTTTCCAAGTCTTTCTTCAAAGAAGTGACTTGGGCCTTGAGCTCTTTGATTTCCTCTACATGGTTAGTCTCAACACAAGTACTAGAGGAAGTATAAGCTTCATCGTTAGAGCAACAAGGCAAGGAAAGCAATTCATCACAAGATGTACCAACATTGTGAGTAGATGAATTACAAGGACTAGCACATGGCAATATACTATTTTGACTAGAAGTAGTGCTAGTATCCACATGAGGCTCACTAGATGTTACCTTAGCAATCATGGCATCATGAGCTATCTTTAGCACACTATGGGATACTAGAAGATCATCATGAGAGCTTGAGAGCTTTTCATGACTTTCTTCCAATTTCCCATAATTGCAAGATAACACCTCAAGTTGAGCCCGTAGCTCAACATTCTCCTTCAAAATGGATGCTTCACAAGTAATAGAATTAGTAGCACAAGCATCATCATTAACAACAAGAGGAGAAGGCAACTTGGCAAGCTCTTTTAAATAAGAAGCTTCAAGTTGAGCATGAGATTCGGTGAGTTTGATGAGCTCACCCTTGATGACCCTTGAGCCATTTTTGAGGTGCTCAAAATTCTCAAGGAGTCTAGCATGAGCAACTTCAAGCTTAGCATTTTTAGTTTCAAAAACATTGGCCACCTCAAGAGCTCTATCAGTAGATTCCTTCACTCTAGACAATTCTAGAGCAAAAGTCTCCTCAAGAGATTCCTTGGTGGTTTGTTCAAGTTTAAGAGCTTGAGAGAGGTCCGCAATCTCATTAGCGTAATCACGCCCATGAACTTCCATTTTATCAATGGTGACCTCATGCTCCTCAAGACGAGATTCCAACTCATCAATATATTTCTTGCTCTCAATAGCAATGGACATAATTTCCATGAAGTTGGAACGAGCAATTTTATTTTTATGAAGAGCTTTAAAAACCATTTGCCCCTTAATTTTTAAGGAGGCAACATTATCATTCTCTTCATCATTATGCTCATCATCATTAGCATCAACATCATCATCAAGAGATGTCGGTGTACTAAAGTAGGGGTACCTTAGTATCCCGAACTTGTGCACGGGCAGTCGCAGCGTCCCGCGGCAAGGCTTGCCGGGCGTCCGCCAAGATCCTTTGCTATTCCTATTACTGCCACTCAAGAACAAAGTGTTTAACTGAGAAGACAGAATCCCGGCAAGAGGAGTTTGCCGGGAAGGACGAGACCCCGGCAAGAGGAGCTTGCCGGGAAGGCCAATCAAGGCATTTTAAGAGACTTGCCGCGGCGCACGGCGCGCTCCGGCAAGGCCCGGCGGGCGACAAGCTTGCGGGTACGACAAGACAGCGACCGCGGCAAGGCGCTTGCCGCGGCGAAGCCACCACTCTGCGCCCACCCTCCAGCACATCCGACGACGTGTCGCCGCAGGGTCGCTCCTGGTGCACATGGCGGGTAGCTGTGCAGCCAAGCGGTGTGAGGTGGCAAGTGAAGATGACTAGAAGGCCATCGTGGCGATCGGTGGCGCTCTTAACGGTCATTTCTTGCACTATTTGGGTGACCGGACGGGCATTAAATGCCCTTGTCCCCTGCCGTCAGAGTTAGGTAGGGGGCACTATTGGTAGCGGTTGTACCAACCCCTGTTTTTACTTTTTTACCCCTCTCTCTACGCTGCCACCTGTCGGTGACCCCTTTAAACTATAAAAAGGAGGCCCATGTGCACATAGAAAGGGTTCGACTCATTCGAAACTACAACACACCCACACTCTCAAGCAAGAACAGAATAGAAACACAAAGCAGTAGTAGGAGTTTTATCTCTCCGGAGAGCTCCGAAGCTGGGTAAAATCCCTCGCGTGCTTCGCCTCGATCTGCTCTTCGTGCGCTCTCCGCTCCCTTGCCGGACCGAAAGGGGCCCTGCCCCATAGGTGCTCGTTTCCCACGACATCTTTGGCGTGCCAGGTAGGGTGCGTCGAGGTTGTGCGAACCTGATCCGGCGTTTGTACGCCCTACATCAACATCTTCATCGACATGCCACCGAAGAAGAAGGCTTCGGAGGTGGCCGCTCCGTCTACGTCTATCCTACCGCCACCGGAGCAAACGGGCGGTGGGGTGGACGCCGGCGGAGGAGCGGGCGCCGGCGGGGGGACTCACATCGTCACCCGGTCCAAGGACAAGGCCCCGCAAGCTTCAGCGTCTGTACATCCGCCGTACCCCTCCCAGGAGGTGCAGGATCGACAACGCCACGGTGCTCCTAGCACCGTACTCGCGCTAGAACAAGGCCAAGCTGCTGGGTCGCGGGAAGCTCAAGGCCAACATACACGCCAACACGCTGGCACGAGCGTAGTACGGTCGCTTGGACAAGATGTTGCTCCTTCTAACACTGTTAGAAGTTTGAGCATATCCCGCACCTCGCGTCGCCCGCCACCGCCACCCAAGACTCCAGAGGAAGCGCTGGCCCAAGCCCAGCTGCTTCTAGATTACCCTCCAGCACCAGACAAGATCGACGACTGGAGGGCCACTATTCAGAGCCTCATCGGCTTCGCCAACGGCGACAAGCCCCGGCAACCGAGCACATCGAAGCCCCGGCAAGACGCCCAGGCGCAAGCCGACGCCGACAAGACCGCTGGGGGTGCCACCACCGTGCACTCCCCGCCCCGAAGGCCAAGATCGCCGACTCGCCGGGCCAACCTCGACACCGACTCCACCACATCGTCGGACCCGCGAGCTCGCCGCGATCAACGCCAAGTTCTCCAAGAACGACGATACGAAGACGCTCGTACTCGCATCGAGCACCGAAGAGAAGCGCGGCGTCAGTCAGACCAGTGCGCTGGGCCCACTGTTGATGTGCATGCGCCAGGGGAACCAGGCGACTTGCCGTACGCGGTAGGTTGCCCTGCGTTCACCCGTGAGCTGCGGCAGGTCCAGTGGCCCAGTACCAAAAACTTCAAGCCAGATGTACCCGAGAAGTACGATGGCAGGATACATCCGTCAGAGTTCCTCAGCGTTTACACCATCGCGGTGCAGGCTGCCGGGGGGGCGCGACGAGAAGATCCTCGCCAACTACTTCCCGCTGGTGCTCAAGCCCAACGTCAGATCTTGGCTCATGCACTTGCCGGACAACTCCATCTCTTCGTGGGTGGACCTGTGCCATCAGTTTGTCGGCGCCTTCACAGGCGGCCACAAACCCCACGGCCAGGAGAGCGATCTTCACCTGCTCGCCCAGAAGGAAGGAGAACCCCTGCGCAAGTACATTCAAAGATTCAGCCAGGTGCAGCGCAACATCCCAGACGTCCACCCTGCCGCGGTTATCAGCGCATTCCATCAGAATGTGCGTAACCGCAGGATGAGGGAGGAGATGGCGATGTGCAAAATCAGAGATGTCAGCGAGCTATATGCCCTGGCCGACAAATGTGCACGTGCTGAGGAGGGGAGGAAACTCCCCGGAGAGAATGCAGGAGCAGAAGGATCTGACAGTGAGGATGCCGCCCCGGCAAAGAAGAACCGGAGGCGGAATAACAGAAAGAGGAAGGCTAAGGATGTGCTAGTGGTCGAGCAGTCCGGCAACGGAGGCGGCGCCGAGAAGGCCAAAGTTGGTGACTCCGGCGAGGCTGTGGTGGCCACCGACAAGCAGGACGGCTCCGGCAAGCAGTACTGCAAGATCCACCGCACCAAGGGCCATGACCTCCAGGCCTGCAAAAAGGTTGAGCAGCTTGTTGAGCTACAGAAAGCTGAATACGAGCGCCGCGACAAGGAGAAGGCCCAGGAAGGTGGCGGAGGATCCGGCAAGAAGCGTCCCGCCCGGGGAGGGCGCCGCGGCAAGGCCAAGCAGCGGCAAGGAGATAGGCCTCCCCGCGGCCGCGACAAAGACGAAGACGAAGATGAAGGCAACAGAGGTTTTGTGCGTTGACGGCGGTGCTTCTCTGCACACCTTGCACCGCCAACTCAAACAGTGGGTACGGGAAGTGAACGCAGCAGAACCGTCCGTTGAGTCGCGCAAGCCCCTGAAGTGGTCCAGCACGCCCATCATCTTCGACGTTGAGGATCACCCTGATCGCATAACTGCGGTCGGGTGCTTGCCGATGTTGGTTTCGCCAACAATCCGCAACCTCAAGGTCACGAAGATGCTGGTTGACGGCGGGACCGGCCTGAATCTGATCTCTTCCGCGGTGCTCAAGAAGCTCCAGATACCCGACAGCGAGCTCGAAGAGACCGGCACCTTTCAAGGAATCAACCCGGGAAGGAGCAAGCCGAAGGGGAAGATCACACTGCCAGTAACGTTTGGCAGCGAGCTGAACTTCAGGACAGAGAGAGTCACATTCGACGTTGCTGATTTTCCATTTCCCTACAATGGGATACTTGGCCGTCCAGCGCTTGCCAAGTTCGTGGCAGCCTCTCATTACGCCTACAATATGCTCAAGATGCCCGGTCCGATAAGTGTCATTTCTGTCCATGGTGACAAGAAAGATGCACTTATCTGTACCGACAAGATCTACCGGGAAGCAGCAGCCGCAGCAGAATGCAAACCACTTGCCGCTGAAGCTCCCGGGGGGAAGAAGAAGACCAAGTCCGGCAAGAGTAGCTCTGATGCCCACTCCGGCAAGCGCACCTCTTCGGAGTGCTGCGCTACCGTCGAGGACGCACCATCGAGCTCCACCGGCAAGTGCAAGAAGGCGAAGACAGCTTCACCAGAGACCAAGAAAGTGGCCGCCAAGGAGGACGACATTGGTGGTACCTTCACCATTAGTGCCACGCTTGACCCTAAATAGGAAAGCGCGCTCGTTGCTTTCCTGCGGGCGAATGTCGATGTGTTTGCATGGCAACCATCTGACATCCCTGGTGTTCCCAGGAAAGTAATTGAGCACCACCTTGCCGTCTGCCCTCACGCGCGGCCCGTCAAGCAGAGAGTCAGAAAACAAGCAGTAGAACGCCAAGAGTTCATTGCAGAGGAGATCAAGAAGTTGGAAGCAGCAGGCCTGGTCCGAGGAGTACTCCATCCAACGTGGTTAGCCAATCCAGTAGTCGTGCGCAAAGCGAACGAGAAGTGGAGGCTTTGTATTGACTTCACTGATGTTAATAAAGCTTGTCCCAAGGATCCATTTCCCTTGCCGCGCATTGACCAGATTGTCGACTCCACGGCAGGATGTGATCTGCTTTCATTCCTTGATGCATACTCAGGATATCATCAGATCTTCATGGCAGAAGAGGATGAAGTGAAAACCGCATTCATTACTCCATGTGGCACGTACTGCTTTGTACGGATGCCTTTCGGACTAAAGAATGCTGGTTCAACATTTGCAAGAGTAGTCAGTCATGCTTTTGAGCCACAGCTGCACAGAAATGTAGAAGCTTACATGGATGACATAGTGGTCAAGAGCAAGGACAAAGAAACATTGATCCAAGATCTGGACGAGACTTTTGCAAATCTGCGCAAGATTAATCTCAAGTTGAATCCCGAGAAGTGCGTGTTTGGAGTTCCTTCCGGCAAGCTTCTCGGATTCTTTGTGTCTCAGCGGGGGATCGAAGCCAATCCCGACAAGATCAAAGCCATTGAACAGATCGAAGCACCGAAGCGCGTCAAGGATGTGCGAAGACTTGCCGGCTGTGTTGCTGCTCTCGGTAGGTTCATCTCTAAGTCTGCTGAGCGCGCCCTGCCATTTTTCAAAATTTTGAAAAAGGTAAGTCCAATGAAATGGACTCCGCAACCGGAGGTTGCGCTGCAGGACTTGAAGAGATACCTATCCTCCACTCCAATACTTGTCGCACCTAAGCCACAAGAGAAGTTGCTGCTATATCTGGAGGCAACCAATCAAGTGGTTAGTGCTGCATTAGTGGCGGAGAGGGAGGCGGATGATGAGCCAGCGACCGCGGCAAGCGAGTCCAGCGACAAGTAGGGGGCTTCCCCGACAAGTTCTGGTTCCAGCAAGGATGGATCTGCGTAGCCACAAGAAGAGAAACAGAAGAAGATGGTGCAGCGCCCAGTTTACTTTGTCAGTTCCCTTCTGCAGGGGGCTAGATCAAGGTACTCTGGTGTGCAGAAATTGCTTTTCGGCCTTCTCATGGCCTCGAGGAAGCTGCGCCATTACTTTCAAGCACACGAAATCACAGTTGTCACTCGCTTTCCGTTGAAGAGGATATTGCAGAATCCAGAAGTAACAGGCAGGATTGTCGAGTGGGCGCTGGAATTGTCAAGCTTTGGCCTCAAGTTTGAGAGCACTTCAACTATCCAGAGCCGAGCATTGGCAGAATTCATAGCAGAATGGACGCCAACACCTAATGAAGAAACTCCGGAGAGGAGCATCCCCGTCAAGGAAGCGAACAAAGAATGGATCATGTACTTTGATGGTGCCTTCTCGCTGCAAGGCGCCGGTGCGGGCGTACTACTCGTCGCGCCCACCGGAGAGCACCTCAAGTACGTGGTCCAGATGCACTTTCCCAAGGAGCGAGCAACAAACAATACTGCAGAGTATGAAGGCTTGCTTGCCGGACTCAGGATCGCGGCGGACCTTGGGATCAAGAAGCTTATTGTCCGGGGTGACTCACAGCTTGTCATCCGTCAAGTAAACAAAGATTATCAGAGTCCGTTGATGGAAGCCTACATTGATGAAGTGAGGAAGTTGGAAGAGCATTTTGACGGCCTGCAAATGGAACATGTTCCAAGAGCTCAAAATGACATTGCAGACGGCCTGTCAAAGTGCGCCGCACTCAAGTTACCTGTGGAACCAGGGATTTTTGTGCTCAAGCTGACTCAACCTTCTGTAACACCATCAACTGGACAAAGCAAGAAGAGGAAGTTGGTTACTGGCGACTACATTCCGGCAGAGCTCCCTGAAGCCGCCGTCAAGAAGGTCCACAAGATCAACACAAAGAGCGCTGAGGAGCAGTCTGCTCCGACAAGCCCTAGGGTTTGTTTCGTTGAAGCAGACGCTCCTGACAAGCTGTGTCCCGACACGCTTGCCGGGGAGCATCACGCTCCGGCTGAATCACAGATTCTTGCCGTGGAAGCAGATGTTCCCGTAGCAACATTTGCGCCTTTAGTCCTTGTCGTTGAGCCACAAGCTCCGGCATGGGCACAGCAGATCGTCCATTTCCTTCAGACAGGAGAACTTCCCGAAGAACAAGAAGAAGCGGAGAGAGTAGCCCGGCAATCAAGTATGTACCAGTTTGTCGATGACATACTGTACAGAAGAAGATTCAACGGAGTGAAATTGAAGTGCATTTCTCGGGAATATGGACAGGAGCTGTTGGCGGAGATACATGGAGGCATATGTGGTCACCACATTGGCGCAAGAGCACTTGCCGGCAAAGCCTTCCGGCAAGGTTTCTTCTGGCCGACAGCCCTCCAGGATGCAACTGCACAAGTAACCAAGTGTGAAGCGTGCCAGTTCCACTCCAAGCAGATACATCAACTAGCTCAAGCTCTCCAAACAATCCCTTTATCCTGGCCATTTTCGGTCTGGGGGCTCGACATCCTCGGCCCCTTTCCCCGAGCTGTCAGGGGCTTTGAGTACTTGTACGTTGCAATCGACAAGTTCACAAAGTGGCCTGAAGTGGAAGCAGTGAGGAAGGTGACAGCACAGTCAGCAGTCAAGTTCTTCAGGTCAATTGTTTGCCGTTTCGGAGTCCCTAACAGGATCATCACCGACAATGGCACACAATTCACGAGCCGCACCTTCATGCAGTACGTCCAAGATCTTGGTGCCAAGATCTGCTTCGCCTCTGTTGCTCACCCGAGAAGCAACGGTCAAGCGGAGAGGACAAACGCTGAAGTGCTGCGCGGGCTCAAGACCAGAACTTTTGACAGGCTGCACAAGTGCGGAAGAAATTGGATCGAGGAGCTGCCGGTGGTTCTTTGGTCGATCAGGACGACGCCAAATCGAGCCACTGGCCAGACACCTTTTTCTCTAGTATATGGAGCAGAAGCAGTTCTCCCCACAGAACTCATATACGGATCGCCTCGAGTGCTCGCTTATGATGAGCTTGAGCAAGAGCAGCTGCGGCAAGATGACGCGCTGCTCCTCGAGGAAGATCGTCTTCAGGCTGCTGTACGAGCTGCTCGCTACCAGCAAGCTTTGCGTCGCTACCATAGCCGCAAAGTTAATGCCAGAAGCTTCGAGGAAGGCGACCTTGTTCTTTGGCGCGTTCAATCCGCCAAGAATTCCAACAAGTTGACGCCGAAGTGGGAAGGCCCTTATCGGGTGAAACGAGTCACTAGGCCTGGCGCTGTCTGCCTTGAGACCGAAGATGGCTTTCCGGTGAGCAATTCCTGGAACATAGAGCATCTTCGTAAGTTTTACCCATAAGGCGCGGTTGCCGGAACCTGTTCCGGCAACCACCTTTTGTACAAGCCTTGCCGCTGTTGCATGTAACCCTTTGTACAAAGCCGGGCGCAGATCCCGTGCATAAACCAACACTCGCCCCCGGTAAGCAATAACGAGCCTTAAGGCTCCATATCTTTATTTTCTCTTCTTTCTTTTGTTCAAAAAGAAGGTTCCTTCGCCCACAAGTTCACCGGGGGGGGAGGAAAGGATAAAGGTATGGACCGGGCGTCGTTCAAAGAAGTATGGCCTTGCCGGGACACAGACGACAAAAAAAAGCTAAGTTGCCAAAGTTTGAGCATGATCAGTTCTTAAAATTTTAAGCTATCCTCCTTGAACGACTGTGCTTTGTATGGAAAACCTGTGCGCGGAGGAACCTCCTCGTAGCTAGTTGCGCCCTTACTTTGTTTCGAGTCCGCTCAACAACTTAAGTGTGCTGCAACTAGTTGCGACAAAGTTTCTTGCCGGAGCCGGCACCACCGGCGAGCTGCTGATGTTCCGCACTCAGCACTCACGGCAAGCGTGCCCGTGCCGGCAAGTTCCCTAAAAGCGTAGGGTAAAAATATACAAAGAAAAGGACCAAGTAAAGGAGATAGCATAGCAAGCATTGCCCAGAATAAAGTTATATTGCAAAAGTAACTTGTTGCGGCACTGACTAAATTGTTCTCATGACTTAAATAAACAGCGACAAGGAAAGGAGAAGAAGGATGGTCTAATCCACGCGCTCGCCGTCAACCCTCCTGACCTCATTCACCTTGTCCACGATGGGTGCGACAATGGCTTTGAGTTCTTCAAGATCAGCACCCGCCGGCAGCTTCTTGAGGACGCGGGTGAGGTCGAGGCCCGGATTGCGGAAGAGTATCTTCACCAACACCTTCTCCAAGACCTTGGCGCAGATTGCGCGCGACTCGTCCGCCAGCTTCTTCGGGATCCTTTCCCGAAGTTGCTGGAGGGCCGTCACCACGCCCTTGAAGAAAAGAGAAAGCTTGGCGCTAGGCTGGAGATTTTCGTCAGTGGAGTACCCGAAGCCCGCCAAGTCCAGTTCCGCCAGCTCCTCGTCGATGGATGCAGCGATGTTGACGAGGCCCTCCGTCCAGAGCTCCACCGTGGCCTTGAAGGTGTTCTGAGTCTCGGCAGCCCTCGTCAGCAGCTCTTCGTTGCCCTTGACCTCTTTCTTCAAGTCATCCTCTCGCCTCTTGGCGGCGTCCAGCGTCTCCGTCAAGGTGGCCAGCTTCAGCTCCAGATCAGCGCTCGAGTCCTTGGCGGCGTTCAGTTCCTTGATCTTCTCGGTGAGTTGAACTTGCAGATCGCCATGGGCAAGTGCATCCTTCTCGCGTTCGCGCTGGAGTGCGGCAAGCTCTTCATTCTTCCCTTTCATGTCCGCCTCCAGCTGCGTCACCTTCACCTCTAACTCCTTCTTGGCGGCCTCAGCAGCCGCGGCGGCATCCTTCGCCTCCTTGAGTGCCCCGCCAAGTGATTGCTCCCGGGCCTCGAGCTCTTCCTCGTGGCTGTCCAGATTAACCTTCTTCTATGTCAGTTCACCTTCCCGCCAGGACAGCTCCTCGGCGGCGAGCCTCTGCTGCTCCTCGGCTTCAGCCTTTTCCAGGATGAACGCCTTCTTCACCTCGTCAAGTTGCGCCCTTTCCTCTGCAATGGATCAGAGGGCCTCCTGGTTACGGCTCTTGAGCTCCTCCTCATGCTTTTCTATGTCAACTCCTGCCCGCGCGACAAGCGCTTCCCGGGACTCAAGCTTCGCTTGACGGGCGCGGTAGAGTGACACCAACTTCCGGAGCAACTGCTCCTCCTCGGACTCGCCACTGCTGCTGCTGGGCGCGTCAACCACTGCCAGCCCAGCAGAGGCGAGTACTTCCCCGTCAAACTCTTCTCCTTCGATCGGCGCCCTGGAGCTCGACGCCCAGGGAAGCTTGATGTATACGCCCTCGCCGGCCTTCAAGTAGGCGCCTGGCTGGGGCTCCTCGGAGCCCGGCGCTGCATCAGCGGCGGAGGGGTCGGCGGTCGGTGCAGCGCCTTGCGCTCCTGCGCCCTCCGGGTCATTAGTACGATCGCCGGACCCCTCGCCAGCTCCTGCGCGAGCAGCCTTGGCGGCTTCTTCGTCGGCGGGTTCATCAGCGCCGGCCTCTTCTTCGTCAGCGGCGGCATCTTCAGTATTGCCGCGCGCGCCTTCCTCGCCGATGGCCTCAGTCTCCATCGGGTCTGTGAGAGGGGGATCAGAAGACAGGAAGAGGAAGAAAAAGTCAAGCAAAGATCCAAAAAGAAGATCAGAAGAAAAACCCAAGGGAAGATTTCCGACAAGGAAGGTTACCTGTGCTGGGCTCTGTGACCATGGGTTCCTCCACCAAGGGCTCACTGGTTCCGTCCCTTGCCGGTGACCTCTCCCTTGCCGGGGAGCGCTCCCTTGTCGGGGAACCGCCCCTTGGAGGCGTAGTTGAAGCAGACAGCACCTCCGGGGCGTTTTCTGCTTGCTCCTGATGGGCCTGTTCTGCTCCTACACAAATGAATCAACAATCAAGATGTCAGCAAAAGAAGAAACACCCATGCGCGCCCCACAACAGGAAGTGAACCAAACACTTACGCTGGGGGCTGTGCTGGGGGCTGCTGCGAGGAGAAGGAACCGGATCCGTCAAGGTGGTCTCGGACGTGTCTTCTGCCATCACAGCAGGATCGTCCTCGATGACAACCACAGGAACCTTGGCCCTCTTCGCCGCTCTCTCGGCCAGAGTCCTGAAATGGAACAGGGATTCGGAGGGAAGCAAATCAGATACAAGACAAGCAACAACAAAGATCAAAGAAAAACAAGTACAGTGAGAAGAAAGCCTTACTCCTCCTCCTCTTCTTCCTCCTCGTCGGAGCTCAGTGCAGAGAGGTCGAAATCTGGTACCCTTTCTGCGCGGCGAGGTGGAGGAGTAGGCTCCCTTGGACGTTTGCCGGGAGCTGCGGCAGGATCGGGCGTGGCAGCCCGGGAAGACCCCGCCTCAGTTGCCGGCACGGCCTGAGACGCTCCCGCGGCAACGGTACTTGCCGCGGTGGAGCGCGTCCCACGACGCTACGGCTGTTGGCCTGCTTGCCGCCCTGCTGTGTCTCCAACTCGACAGAGGCGCCTTCTTGGTTGGAATTGGGGCTGCGCTGGGGGCTCCGCCTGCGGCAAGCTGCTCGAGGACGGCTGGCCGCTCGCGCCCTCGGCGGGCTCGCTCGCTTCGGCCTCGGGCTCCCCCTCGCCAACGACCCCTCCGGCAAGGTCCTCCCGGTCGGCAAGGCTTGCCGCCTCGGCCGCCTCTGCCTCCTCCAACGTGAAGCCAAACTCGCCCGCGGCGGCGGCTGCCGCCGCCTCTTCGGCCCTGGTGGCGATGTGCCGCATCTCGTCGTCGGTGGTGTCGCGGGTGAGGAGCCTCTGCTCGTCGGCATTGACTGCTACCTCCATCAAGCCATCGAAGAATTGCCGCACGACGTCGTCGGCGGGCTCCATCCAAGTTGAGCTTATCCCGTGCGAGTCGCACTCTGGCATCATTGCGCAGATGCGATCACGCTGGGAGTTGTTGCACAATGGGATGACGCCCTGCGGCAGCCTGAACCACTCTGGATGGTTGGCATCATGCTTGAACAGCTCCTTCGGCATCCCGTCAAGCTCCAGAACTGTGAAGTTGAAATTGAGGCCTGGACGCAGCCTCATGATATCCGCCGGGCCGCCAAACAGCCAGGCGGGCCTCCCCCTCTTCTGCAGAGGGGCGATGCGACGGCGAAGGAAATCCGCGCCAACTGCCCCTGCTGTGAGCCCGGCAAGCCTGAGCTGGAGGATTCGGGTGGTGGCAATCTTCAGCCTGGCGTCGTCCGGTGACAGAGCGCTCCAGTCGCCACCGCGCACTACCCGGGTCTGGCGCAGGTTGGTGAATGGCTGCGGATTGGCGTCAACGATCCAGCACCACTCCGCCCTCCACTCATCCCACTTGCTGCGGAGCTCGCCCGCCAGATACACCTCCTTCATGCCGATTCGTGAGGTCCAGGCGATTCCTCCAGCTAATGGCTCTCCTTTCTCGGCTCGGGGGGTGAAATAGTGGCGAAAAAGAGCAACATTTGGGTGGATGCCAACGAAGTTCTCGCAGAGGTGTGCGAAAACCGCCATTGTCAGAATGGCGTTGGGGGTGAAATCAAGAAGATGAAACCCGTAGGTATTCATGATGTCACAGAGGAAATCAGAAAAAGGTGGGCAGAGCCCACAATAGAAGAACACCGGAAAGAAATAGTACCCTTTTGGGCACCACTTTGAAGTGGAAGCTTCGGCGGAGAGCACCGGTGTGCGCGGATGCGCCCGCGTCTGCGTCGACCAGAAGAGGTAAAATTCCTCCCGCAGCGCCTTCGGGGTGAGCTCGGGGGGGAAAAGCACTCGCTCCTTGCGCAGCGCCTCAAGCCGCAATGCCTCGGCCGACTTTGTGCTTGACTTTGAGCTCTTGCCGGTCTTCGGAGCCATGGCAGAAGCGGCGGGGGAGCGCGGAGGTGTTGAGGGCGACGGCGGCGACGGGCGGCGGAGCGCTGCTCTCTTTCGGCTTGGGAAGCAGAGGGGAGCGGCGGAGCTTTCGGAGGAAGATACTGCAAGTGGCGAAGGTGGGGGAACGGCCCTGTTCCCTCTGCTTATAAACAGGGGAGGCGAACGTTACGCCTTTCCTGATTAAAGAATTGCCCACGATCTCTCCCACGACGCCGCGTTTGACGCGTGCCGTTACGGGAGGGCGCAGTGGATACGGAGTCGGATTTAGTGTGGACCCAGGCCGCGTGTGCCCGTGCCCTGTTTTGGGCCTGGCCCAACAGCGCTCGGCACCGTGTATGGCCCAGGCCCGGGGGCTCCTGTCGGTGTACTAAAGTAGGGGTACCTTAGTATCCCGAACTTGTGCACGGGCAGTCGCAGCGTCCCGCGGCAAGGCTTGCCGGGCGTCCGCCAAGATCCTTCGCTATTCCTATTACTGCCACTCAAGAACAAAGTGTTTAACTGAGAAGACAGAATCCCGGCAAGAGGAGTTTGCTGGGAAGGACGAGACCCCGGCAAGAGGAGCTTGCCGGGAAGGCCAATCAAGGCATTTTAAGAGACTTGCCGCGGCACACCGCGCGCTCCGGCAAGGCCCGGCGGGCGACAAGCTTGCGGGTACGACAAGACAGCGACCACGGCAAGGCGCTTGCCGCGGCGAAGCCACCACTCTGCACCCACCCTCCAGCACATCCGACGACGTGTCGCCGCAGGGTCGCTCCTGGTGCACGTGGCGGGTAGCTGTGCAGCCAAGCGGTGTGAGGTGGCAAGTGAAGATGACTAGAAGGCCATCGTGGCGATCGGTGGCGCTCTTAATGGTCGTTTCTTGCACTGTTTGGGTGACCGGACGGGCATTAAATGCCCTTGTCCCCTACCGTCAGAGTTAGGTAGGGGGCGCTGTTGGTAGCGGTTGTACCAACGCCTGTTTTTACTTTTTTACCCCTCTCTCTACGCTGCCACCTGTCGGTGACCCCTTTAAACTATAAAAAGGAGGCCCATGCGCACGTAGAAAGGGTTCGACTCATTCGAAACTACAACACACCCACACTCTCAAGCAAGAACAGAATAGAAACGCAAAGCAGCAGTAGGAGTTTTATCTCTCCGGAGAGCTCCGAAGCTGGGTAAAATCCCTCGCATGCTTCGCCTCGATCTGCTCTTCGTGCGCTCTCCGCTCCCTTGCCGGACCGAAAGGGGCCCTGCCCCATAGGTGCTCGTTTCCCACGACAAGAGACATATTGGGGTACAAAGTAGGAGATACCTTTGACGCCTTAGCCATAAGACAAAACGCAATAGATGATGATGTAGGATCCCTTGAGTCACCATTAAACACCACATCTTGTTCCATGGAGTGTTCGGTTTCCTCTACATTGTTAGCACAACAATTCGAGGAAATAGATGCATTTTTATCATGGCAACAAGACATAGCAAGTATATCATCATGATATTTAGTCAAGCAATTTCTACATGATATGCAAGTACTATCAACACAAACATGTGAAACATTTGGAGTGCTCGAAGTGTTAAAGCCCAAAGAGGGAGCATTGCAATAATATAGTGATGAAAGATCATCCAGAATAAGCATACTATCATCATTGCAATGACCAACACTACTCACCATATCATTACCTTGTGGCAAACCACATGTAGGTGAAGTAGAAGAAGTCGAGAAGACTATATGACCGGAGGTGGAGGGAGAACAACCATCCCCACAAATCTTGGACACACCATATTTATCTTGAAGCTTTGTCCATAACTCATGAGCATCCCGGAACGACATGAGTTGAAATATAACTACATTGCTCAAAGCATCGAAAAGCACATTAGAGGCTTGAGCATTGAGATAAGAGTTTTTCTCATCCTCTAAAGATAATCTTTGGGGATCCTTTGGAGGAGCAAAACCCATATCTACAATTCGCTCTAAATTTGGGTCCATGACCTAAAGAGATTAAGCATGCGAATTACCCAAACATCAAAATTTGTGCCATCAAAACTAAGAGTGTTAGAGAATCCTAATCCTCTAGTCGACATCTTTACTCTCTAGGCGGTTAAGCCCAACAAAGAGAGACGACGCTCTGATACCAATTGAAAGATCGTGGATATCGCCTAGAGGGGAGGGGTGAATAGGCGTTTTAAAATAATTACGGTAGAGGCTTGAACAAATGCGGAATAAACCTAGCGGTTAATTTGTCAAGCACAAAACCTACAACAACTAGGCTCACCTATGTGCACCAACAACTTATGCTAAGCAAGATAAGCAACTATGTGATAGCAAGATATATGAAAAATAACAATATGGCTATCACAAAGTAAAGTGCATAAGTAAAGGGCTCGGGTAAGAGATAACCGAGGAACGCGGAGACGACGATGTATCTCGAAGTTCACACCCTTGCGGATGCTAATCTCCGTTTGGAGCGGTGTGAAGGCACAATGCTTCCCAAGAAGCCACTAGGGCCACCGTAATCTCCTCACGCCCTCGCACAATGCAAGATGCCGTGATTCCACTAAGGGACCCTTGAGGGCGGTCACCGAACCCATACAAATGGTGACCCTTGGGGGCAGTCACCGAACCCGTACACTTTGGCAACCCTTGGGGGCGGGTCACTGGTACCCGACAAATTGCTCGGGGCGATCTCCACAACCTAATTGGAGACCCCGACGCTTGCCCGGAGCTTTACACCACAATGATTGAGCACCGAACACCACCAACCGTCTAGGGCGCCCAATCACCCAAGAGGAACAAGCTCAAGGGCACCAAGCACCCAAGAGTAATAAGCTTCCCAACTTGTAACTTCCACGTATCACGTGGAGAACTCAAACCGATGCACCAAATGCAATGGCAAGGGCACACGGAGTGCCCAAGTCCTTCTCTCTCAAATCCCACCAAAGCAACTAATGCTAGGGAGGAAAATGAGAGGAAGAACGAAAGAAGAACACGAAGAACTCCAAGATCTAGATCCAAGGGGTTCCCCTTACTAAGAGGAGAAAGTGATTGGTGGAAACGTGGATCTAGATCTCCTCTCTCTTTTCCCTCAAGAACTAGCAAGAATCATGGGAGGGATTGAGAGATAGCAAGCTCGAAGAAGGTCAACAATGGGGGAAGAACACGAGCTCAAAGGATTAGGTTCAATGGGGAAGAAGACGCCCTTTTATAGGTGGGGAAAAATTCAACCGTTATGCTCACAGCCCGCACAGAGCGGTACTACCGCTCCAAGGAGCGGTACTACCGCTAGGGCGGTAGTACCCCTTTGAAAAACAACAACGAGGAGGCAAAAGGCCAGAAGAACCGCCGGAGCGGTACTACTGCTCGTCCTCACGGTACTACCGCTCGAACTCACGGTACTACCGCAAATGGTAGCGGTACTACTGCTTGCGAGCGGTACTAAAAAATACTTCTGTGCCTACTTCCGCTGAGCAAAACACAAGATTTTGGTCCGGAGCGGTACTACCGCTTAGGAGCCGCGGTAGTACTGCTCTGGAGCGGTACTACCGCTCAGGAGCCGCGGTAGTACTGCTCTGGAGCGGTAGTAAAAAATTACATCCGCTCTAGTCACGGTAGTACCGCTGCAGCTTTTACCAAAACAGCCACAACTTTTGCAAACGGACTCCGAATTCAATGAAACCAAGTTTGTTGGAAAGCTAACGACATGGGCTAACACAATCTTTATAGAAATATCAAGAATAAGCAAATGAGAAAAGTCCCATAAGAAAATGGTGAGAACCCTTCATCGGATAAGACCGGTAAAACCTCTAACACCGAAAATATCATAGAAGACGCATGCAAACTCCGTTTTCGATGAACTCAAGCTTGTCATCAAGATGACCATAAGCTCTAAGACTCACAAAGATAACCAAACAAGAACCAAGAAACATGATGCAAGGATGCAATGGTTTGAGCTCTCTACTAACGATACGATCAAGCTACCAACTTGAGAGCCCCCCTTGATAGTACGGCAAACGATCCTATAACTCGGTCTCCCAACTACCACCACGAGACCGGTAAAATAGAAAACCTATCAAGGGCAAACCTTTGCCTTGCACATGGTCCACTTGAGCTACATGAAGATGATCTTGACTCCCTCAAGTTGGACCACCTTTCTTGATTGTGTTGGCTCGATGAAGACTAGATGATTGCTTCCCCATAGTACACTATGGGTGAGCCACTCTTAGGCACATCTTCACAAGTCCATTGACACCACAATGGATGGCAAGATTCAAGCACTTGATCTCTTCGTGATGCTCCACTTGAACTTGCACACGACAATCTTGATGACGATCACCACTTGATGTCATCCTTCCCATGGGTTGTATGATATCTGCCTCTTGATGCAAGCCCATGGACATGTACCTAACCCCACATAGAACTCTCACATAGACCATGGGTTAGTACAGAGAGTGCAATGGGCAATGCTTACCATACCATGGGATCACTTGATCCCTCTTGGTACATCTTCTATGCTTTGTGAGTTGATCAACTTGATTCACTCTTGACTTAGTCTTGATCAACCTTGAATCTTTCCAACTCTCTTCATTTGGATGATGTCTTGAAGGTAGACATGAATGATCACACAATCTTCTTCTTCAAGACATGCTTGCAATAAGCTCAACACTCACATGACCGATCTTTGGATAATTCCTTAATAGCACCTTGGTCAACTCATAAACTCCTTAAAACCAACACATGGACTTCAAGAAAAGCTATGGACAAAACCTTCAAATATAACTCAAGGCAACCATCAGTCCATAGAGATTGTCATCAATTGCCAAAACCAAACATGGGGGCACCGCATGTTCTTTCAACTACATTACCCATCCATAATAACTACGGGCACGCAAGGTTATGCTCCGCCTACCTGATCAGGGTAGCACACGCCCATAACCTTCCCTCGTTGGAGGCACCGGCGAGAGGCACAACAATAGACCCAGTTAGGACCGTCCCATACCGGTAAGCGTGGTTGCACTGGTCAGCATTGATTCAGAGGAACCATGACTCAGCTAACAATTGTTCAAGTTCAATTTAATCCGGTTAACTTGAATGCAAATATGCTGAGCCATGATAAAATAACATGATGCCAACCATAACACATGAACATGATATCAACATCATCATGAGTGTACCACATAACTTTCCACCATACCAACAATAACTCATATCCACTAAGCATCGCATACTGACTAGCATGATCATCTTCAACATTAACATGTACTACTAACAAGCATAAACATATGAAATATAATACTAGCAGGTATAACATGATCACAGAGTACAAAACAACATAGCACAAAAGTGAACATGCAAATCTGAACATCACCGGAACAACGATAACCATCTTTTCAACAAGCAAATATTTATTAAATATTCAAGTTGAAAACCATGGCTACTGCATGACTATCATGCAAGTGGATATTGTGGCTTGCCTGGGGATGAAGAAGGCACCAGGGAGAAGTGCGGTGAGGCCGCAGAAAGATTCGCCGAAAATTGTTCTCTCTCGGAGGGGGCTGATTGAGGGCCGGGGCAAAATGGTAATTTTCACAGTGTCAAACCATAGTGAAAACATGACCAATAGAACGGGCTCGATGAAACGAAGAAGTGAGCGTTGGATTCACCTCAAACGGAGTTACGGATAAAAAGATATGGACGGTTGAAGTTCAGGGACCCATCTGTAATGAAAATACTTTCAACCAGGGGCCTGAAGAGAAAAAGTGAAAACGTACTTAGAGAAATGCGCTTTCACCTTATCCGTTAGAACAGTGGCGGGGCTGACGCGTGCGGGTCCCACTGGTGGGGCCCATCAGTTTTCCACGTGGGAAGGGCGGGTCAACGGGATGAGGCTGCCACACGGGGCCCGCGAGGAGAAGAGGGGCCCGCCTGGCCTCTGTCTTCTTCTTCCTCGTCCTGCTCCCGCACGGGACAGAGGAGGCAGGGCCGACCGAGGCAGGGGAGGAGCGGCAAGGGGGGCCGGCCAGCTCCGGCCATCTCCGGCCGAGCCAAGGGCACCGGCGAGACCGCGGAGCTGCGCCGCACCCGCTCCAGGAGAGAAAAGGTGCGGGGGAGGCCTGGAGCGATGGTGATGAGCGGCGATCAGAGAGGTACAGAGGGCGGGCCCCGGCGATGGAACGGGCCACTCCGGCCACCTCAAGCCAAAGTGCGGGCACAGGCAGCTTCAGGGCGACGCTGCGGTCCCGTTCAGAGGAGAAAGGGGCGCCGGGGAGGTGTGGAACGGAGGGGAGGGGCGGCGCCATGAGGAGGACAGGAAGCTTCGGGAGGCGGAGGTTGACGGCGAAGCAACGGCTCCGGCGAGGGGTAAAGGGGTTGGGGCGGCTCATGGAGACATGGGGAGGACGGTGGACATCACTGGAGGAGGAGAGGAGGCTTGAGCTCGTTGGAAACAAGACGAACTCCGGCGAGGTCACGGTAGTCCGAGGAAGAAACGGCAAGATTGGACAACTCTGGTGATGGAGGAGGCTTGGGGAGAGGCTGGTGAGGTGCGGAAGGGGTTCGAGGTCCTTATATAGGCTGAGGGGAGGCTTCTGGAGCTCACGGGCGAGCTCCCGACCAAGCTTTAATGGCGGACAGAGGCGGGGCACGGCATGGGCATGGCGCTATCGGCGCATTCATGGTTAAACACGATGATCCATCGACGCAGAGGGATGAAGGGCATCACGGGGAAGCTCCAGGACAAGGTTTGAGGTCGAGACGACGAGGGAGACGACGGGCACAGGGCCGGGAAGAATCCAGAGCACGCCATTTGCATGACATCAGCGTGATCACCGTGCGCACTGGAGCAAACTCCACGTTTTGGCCGGGACAACCATGTCTAGTGGATGGAACTTGGTGCCCTTAGTCCAACTAAAGAAATAAATCGATCCAGGGGAAAATAAGAGATTTGCACTTAGCTCCAAAAGTAAATCAGTAAGAAGGTGTTTGTAACTTGTGGTGGTTAAACCAGCTAGGTAAATCAGTAACTAGCTTGTCTGGGAGGTTTAACTATCGAAGAACATTCATCCTGGAGGTTGGGAGGGTAAAAGTATCAAGTTTTACTGCAGTTCCTTCACAACTGCATACTTGGTCCAGAAATGAAGATCATGATGGTGCACTCACATGGAGTGTCTAATTGAGCTAAAATTGGGCAAATCTTAGTCATTTGGTCATATGATAATGCTGTAAAAAGTTAATGCCAAATCGACAAACCAAAATAGCACTTGCTTCACAAACATCTCTGCTGACCAGAAACTTGGAATAATTATGGTGGTCAAATGGATCAATTAAATGATGCAAAATTGGGTGGACAGATTTTTTATGTGTATAAGAATTATGTGGTAATTTATCAGGATTTTTTAAGCAATATAAAATATACTTGCTTCACAACCTGAAAATAATGCCAGAAACAAAGATTTGCTCCTGTGCTCACATAGATGATTGGATGGGGATGAAAATGGGTGGAAGGGGTTATTATGAGAACATTAAGGAGTGTGCAAAAGTTCAATGCATTTGGGTACTCCTAGCTAGTACCTCCTTTACAAAGCCTTCTATTTGATAGAAACTTTGAAAAATCACTGAGGAAGATTGGCTAGGCAAATAAATTTGAACTTGTGCATGTGGCAATTTTTTGGACATATAAACATTCCCAAAAAGGTTGGGAGTCAATAGGAGAAATATAAATGACACTTCCTTCACAAAGTGCCATTCAGGGCAGAATAGAAAAAGGAATATTGGGGAATTATTTTTGAACATGGCAATGAAATTTTTTGCCATATTTGATCAAGATATGACCCAAAAAATTTATTAGAATTATTTGGGAATTTTATGAGTGAGGGAAATATAGGTTGCTTCACAACCTAGGGCAATTGGAGTTATTCCTTTAATAGAAAAGGAATATTCCCAATAAAAAGAATATTGGGATTTGGGATAGGATGGAAATGACAGGGGCTAGGGAAGGATTTGGAAATGACAAGCCACTCTCGAAGCAAAGAAGAGGTCATCTTCTTCAGTTTCCAGACCACAAAGCCACGAAAAAGAAAAACTCACGTAAAAACCTCGGAAAAACAAAAGAAAAAGAAAGGGCCAAAAATTAGGCTGTCACAATTTCCATTAACTGTTATAACCCCACGAGGTCCTGACATTTTGACCTTGAGGTATGCATAATGCGGTACCGCATTGAATCTGGCAAATGCGGTTCGTCTGAGCAGCGCGTGATAACCACGCGGAAGGGGACGATATCGAAGATTAATTCCTCGCTTTGGAAGTTGTCCGGAGATCTTAAGACCACTTCCAGTGTGATTGAGCCCGTGCAACAGGCCTCTACACTTGGTATGACACCTTTAAAGGTGGGTTTTGTGGGTTTGATCCTTGAGGAGTCGATGCCCATTTTGCGCATTGTATCCTGATAGAGCAGGTTCGGGCTGCTGCCACCGTCCATAGGGACTCGTGTGAGGTGGAATCCGTCAATGATGGGGGTCAAGGACCAATGCGGCAGAACCGCCATGACGAATACTGGTAGGATGGTCCCTGCGATCGAAAGTGATCGGACAAGAAGACCATGGGTTGAACTTTGGGGCGACTGGCTCCATCGCATAGACGTCCCTTAGTGCACGCTTCCGTTCCAGCTTGGGAATATGGGTTGCATATATCATGTTCACTGTTTTCACTTGGGGAGAAAATTTCTTCTGTCCTCCTGTGTTCGGCGGCCGGGGCTCCTCCTCGTCGTCACTATGCAACCCCTTTTCCTTGTTTTCGGCATTCAACTTGCTAGCCTGTTTGAACACCCAGCATTCTCTGTTGGTGTGGTTGGCTGGTTTATCGGGGGTGCCGTGAATTTGACACGAGCGATCGAGTATGCGGTCCAAACTGGACAGGCCCGGATGTTTCTTTTGAATGGCTTTTTCCGCTGACCGGACTTAGAGCCACTGAATCCGACATTGACTGTCGTGTCTTCGGCGTTGTTTCCATTATTGCGACGCTTGTGTCTGTTGCGTCGAAGCTTGCCGTTGCTATCTCTGGCATCTGAATTGCCAGAATTTCTTGATGTGTTGTTGCTACGAGCTAGTCAGCTATCGTCGCCCGCACAAAAGCGGGTCATGAGTGTCGTGAGGGTTGCCATGAATGTTCATCAGTGAAGCATAGGGGGTGTGCGGCGCCTCTATGCCGGGCTACATCACGACGTAGTTCAAATGAGTCTGGTCTGCTGTATTCGGCATGTCCGGATTTGTTTTTAGTATATCCGACGTGACGTTCATCGTTGCGCATTGGGGCGCGCCCCCGTGATCCGTAGATCGATCTTGATTGACCTGCTTTATTTTCCAATTTATCTCGCAGGTCATGCGTGTAGCCCTGGGCCTTCGTGTTTTTGCTTGCTTGGCACCGGGGTGCGGGCTGGACTTCGGGCTGATACGCCGCTTTGTCTCGGCCACGAGGTGGCTGGTCAGCCGCATCATGCGCTGGTAGTGTAGGATTTAATGCCTCCTCCTCGAATTGTGGTAGCAACCTACGCTTTGGGTAACTTTTGGTTGGGCGCTCGAGTCTGTATTCCTCGACTGCCAGGACCTCAGTCCATCTATCAGTTAGCAGATCTTGATCAGCTTGAAGCGGCCTCTGCTTTTTCTTCAGGCTTTTTGCAGTGGCTATAAGCCGGCGCTTGAAGCGCTCCTGCTCGACGGGATCCTCAGGCACGATGAATTCTTCGTCGCCAAGGCTCACTTCGTCTTCGGAGAGGGGCATGTAATTATCATCCTTTGATTCTCCATCCATTGCCTGTTCCTTAGGGCTAGCTTGCTCATCCTCCCGCTCGGCCTGCTCACAGCCTGGCTGGGCGGGATTGTTTTCGTCTTCGGCACCATCCGGATTGCTATCGTCTCTTGTGTCGGTATCGCTATTTTTGCTATGGCGGGGCTTAGAGCGGTGGCTATGACGCCGGTGCTTAGATTGCTTCTCAAGGGGATTATCTTCCGTTGCCTCATCGCCATCGCCTTCTTTGGGCGTGTCCACCATATGACGAGGTGTCTGTCCAGCGCCCTGTGGGCGGTGGTTCCTGTTCTTCTCCCGCATCGTCGTCCATACCGTCGATGTCTTCGGAGTCGAAGTCAAGCATGTCGGTTAAGTCATCGACAGTGGCTATTAAGTGGGTGGTGCGTGGGGAACGAATTTCTTCGTCGTCCGCTTCCCACTCAAGCCGGACATAGTTCAGCCAAGAGTATAGTGATAGAGAGAGTCTTCAGTGAATTTAGCACGTCGCCCAAGGGCGAGTGCTGAAAGATATCCGCGGAGGTAAACTCCATGATCGGTGCCCAATCAGATTCGATAGGCATGGACGCACGTGGTTCGGAGCCTGTGACCGGAGACGAGCCCGAGGGTCCGATGACATAGGCCTCATAGGAGGTGAAGTCAGTGTTCGGCTCTATCACCGTGGAGTGTGCGGCCTCCGTGGAGGGGTCCATCCACCCGTCCTCGGATGGCACAATCTGCTCCGGATTGAGGGTCGGGGACAGCCGCAGGTGTGATCTCCCGAACACCACTCGATGGCAGATCTAAGTCATGCTCGTCGTGACTGTTCGGCGCACCTGACATGGGCTCGAATCCGTCGAAGATCAAGTCTCCATGGATGTCGGCAGTATAGTTCAAGTTTCCAAACCTGACCTGATGGCCAGGGTCGTAGCTATTGATCTGCTCCAGATGGCCAAGCGAGTTGGCCCGCAGTACGAAGCCGCCGAATATGAAGATCTGTCCGGGGAGAAAAACTTCACCCTGGATCGCATCGTTGCAGATGATTGAAGGAGCCATCAAGCCTTATCGTGACGGCATAGTGGAACTCTCAATGAAAGCACCAATGTCGGTGTCAAAACCGGCGGATCTCGGGTAGGGGGTCCCGAACTGTGCGTCTGAGGCTAATGGTAACAGGGGCGGGGGACACAATCTTTACCCAGGTTCGGGCCCTCTCGATGGAGGTAATACCCTACTTCCTTCTTGATTGATCTTGATGATATGAGTATTACAAGAGTTGATCTACCACGATCATAGAGGCTAAACCCTAGAAGCTAGCCTATGGTTATGATTGTTGTTGTTGTCCTACAGACTAAACCTCCAGTTTATATAGACACCGGAGGGGGCTAGGGTTACACAGAGTCGGTTACAGAGAAGGAGATCTACATATCTGAATTGCCAAGCTTGCCTTCCATGCAAAGGAGAGTCCCACCCGGGCACGGGACGAAGTCTTCAATCTTGTATCTTCATAGTCCAACAGTCCGGCCAAAGTATATTGTCCGGCTGTCCGAGGACTCCCTAATCCAGGACTCCCTCACTTGGACTTTAGCGATCTCATGATGCAAAGTCTCGTGTAGGCTTTAGAAGCTCATAAGAAATAGGAGAAGGCTGGATAGAGATGAGTTGATGAGAATCGCCCGGGCTGCTTTAGACAACCACCTCCCCTGCCATGGCTCAATAAGTAGCTGCCGTTTGACCATGATCAGCCGCAAGTTGGCGACGGAGAGCCGGGAGTCACTAATGGGAATCCCCGGGTAGGACGTGGGGAAGGAGCCCAGGTGGCAGTTAAGCCGGTTGGCGATGCTCTGGCACTCATCATGAGAGTATCCCATCACCATCATATCACTCTTGTCGAAGTTGATCTTGAGCCCCAACATCTATTGAAAGCAAAGGAGAAGGAACTTCAGATGGAGATGTCCGTGTCCGAGCCTTCCACCATATTTATGGTGTCGTTGGCGTACTAGAGTAAACCGAATTTTCTGTAGCACTAGTGCCTATTTCTACAAAAGAGGCACCTAACTAAATGTCTACCCTATACAAATAAGCAGTGATGCTTAAAGAAACAATGTTTATTTCTCTAAGAATCTTCCCTGAGCGTCTTGCATTGTAGAAGGACTTAAGGTTATTTGATGACAATGGCCACATTTGAGAGGGAAATCTATACTTTTCTCCATGAGCAATGCACTTATAGTAATACGCTCCGCCACTTCACACTACATTGACTTTTAAAGGAAATGAACGATGTCACATGTCACAATCACCCATTTGGTGTGGTGGCTAGCATGGCTGTAGTGAACGAGATAGCACGCAAAGAGGCACCTAATTGAACGTCTACCCTATACAAATAAGCAGTGATGCTTAAAGAAACAATGTTTATTTCTCTAAGCATCTTCCCTGAGCGTCTTGCATTGTAGAAGGCCTTAGGGGCCTAAAAAACTTGTTTTAGAGTTTGTTGGTGGGGGGGAGGGTATTTGATGCCAATGGCCACATTTGAGTGGGAAATCTATACTTTTCTCCACGAGCAATGCACTTATAGTAATACGCTCCGCCACTTCACACTACATTGACTTTTAAAGGAAATGCACGCTGTCACATGTCACAATTGAAGGAAATATGCCCTAGAGGCAATAATAAAGTTATTATTTATTTCCTTATTTCATGATAAATGTTTATTATTCATGCTAGAATTGTATTAACCGGAAACATAATACATGTGTCAATACATAGACAAACATAGTGTCACTAGTATGCCTCTACTAGACTAGCTCGTTGATCGGAGATGGTTAAGGTTTCCTAACCATATACATGAGTTGTCATTTGATAAACGGGATCACATCATTGGGAGAATGATGTGATTGACTTGACCCATTCCATTAGCTTAGCACTTGATCGTTTTAGTTTACTGCTATTGCTTTCTTCATGACTTATACATGTTCCTATAACTATGAGATTATGCAACTCCCGATTACCGGAGGAACACTTTGTGTGCTACTAAACGTCACAACGTAACTGGGTGATTATAAAGGTGCTCTACAGGTGTCTCCGATGGTACTTGTTGAGTTGGCATAGATCGAGATTAGGATTTGTCACTCCAATTGTCGGAGAGGTATCTCCGGGCCCTCTCGGTAATGCACATCACTATAAGCCTTGCAAGCAATGTGACTAATGAGTTAGTTGCGGGATGATGCATTACGGAATGAGTAAAGAGACTTACCGGTAACGAGATTGAGCTAGGTATTGAGATACCGACGATCGAATCTCGGGCAAGTAACATACCGATGACAAAGGGAACAACGTATGTTGTTATGCGGTTTGACCGATAAAGATCTTCGTAGAATATGTAGGAGCCAATATGAGCATCTAGGTTCCGCTGGTTATTGACCGGAGACATGTCTCGGTCATGTCTACATAGTTCTCGAACCCGTAGGGTCTCCACGCTTAACGTTCGGTGACGATTGGTATTATGAGTTTATGTATTTTGATGTACCGAAGGTAGTTCACAGTCTAAGATATAATCACGGACATGACAAGGAGTCTCGAAATGGTCGAGACATAAAGATAGAAATATTGGATGACTATGTTTGGACTTTGGAAGTGTTCCGGGCAAGTTCGGACATATACCGGAGTACCGGGGGGTTACCGGAACCCCCCGGGGAGTGTAATGGGCCTATTGGACCTTAGTGGAGAAGAGGAGGGGCGGCCAAGGCAGGGCCGCGTGCCCCCTCCCCCTCTAGTCCGAATTGGACAAGGAGGGGGGGCGGCGCCCCCTTTCCTCCCCCCTCTCTCCTCCTTCCCTCTTCTCCTACTCCTACTAGGAAAGGAGGAGTCCTACTCCCGGTGGGAGTAGGACTCCCCCCTTGGTGCGCCCTCCTCCTGGCCGGCCGCCTCCCCCATAGCTCCTTTATATACGGGGGTGGGGGGCACCCCAAGACACACAAGTTGATCATTGATCTTTAGCCGTGTGCGGTGCCCCCCTTCACCATAATCCACCTCGGTTATATTGTAGCGGTGCTTAGGCGAAGCCCTGCGTCGGGAGCTTCATCAACACCGTCATCACGCCGTCGTGCTGACGGAACTATCCCTCGAAGCTCTACTAGATCGTGAGTCCGTGGGACGTCACCGAGCTGAACGTGTGCAGATCGTGGAGGTGCCGTACGTTCGGTGCTAGGATCGGTCGATCGTGAAGACGTATGACTACATCAACCGCGTTGTCATAACGCTTTCGCTTACGGTTGACGAGGGTACGTGGACGACACTCTTCCCTCTCGTTGCTATGCATCACCATGCTCTCGTTGCTATGCATCACCATGATTTTGCGTGTGCGTATCCTTCAACTTCACACAGCGACATCGAGCAGTCAACCACCACACCACACGACGGCAGCTGAAATATAAGGTGCGAACAGCTATAAGAATACGTAGCGGTGTTCAGATTTGGAAACCATTTTGAGTACATTTTTTGAAAATTGCGAGCCGTTTTAAAAAGGCGCAGTTTTTTATATTCCAATTTTTTTTGTGAAACTGAAGATGGTTTGTAATTCCGATTAAAAAACAAAAGACGAACATATTTTGCAAATCCCAAACATTTTTCACAAGCTGAACAATTTTTCCAAAAGTTAATATTTTCACAAAAAGCGAACAATTAACAAAACCCAAGAAAGTTTTTTCTAAACTTCTGAATATTTTCTAAAGATAGTGAAATTTTTTTATTTTTCAACAAAAATGAAAAACAGGAACATTTTTTTTAACTCAGAACAAAAAAGATAAAACACAACTTTTAAAAAGAAAGGTGAACAAAATTTTATTGTATGCTATTTTCAAAATGAGAACAAAATTTGAAACATCAGAATATTTGTTGAAATTGTGAACAAAATGTTGAAACCTCGAACAATTTCTTAAACACGAATATTGTTCTAAATGGTGAACAAATTTTGCGTATGAGAACATTTTTTGAAATTCATGAATGTTTTCTCAAACACAAATTTCCATTGAAATTGTGAACAAATTTGAAAAAAATGAAACATCTTGTAAAACAAGATTTTTTTTTTTGAAATTGTGAACACAATTTTGGTACGGCGAACAGCTTTTGAAAGCACAAACTTTTTTTTGAAATTGCTAGCTTTATCTTGAACAACGTGAACATTTTTTAAAATTCATGAATATTATTTAAACGCGAACATTTTTTGGAAATCTGAAAAATTTCAAGTTTATAAACATTTGGAAACACAAACATTTTTTAATTGGAGAACATTTTTTGAAAACGCAATTTTTTTTTCAAATTTGTGAACTTCTTTTGAAAATCTATTTTTTTAAACCCCAAACATATTTTCGAGTTTTCGAACAATTTCGAATTCTCAACATTTTTCAAATGTGCGCATTTTTTAAAAAAGAAGCTGAAAAAGGAAATAAAATTAAAAAAAAGAAAGAAACGGAAAATCTAAAAAAGAAAACGAAAATAAAAAAAGAAACGTAAAAGAAGAAAAGAAAATAAAAAGTAAATGAAAACCAGCCAGGAAAAACAACAGGAAAAAAGAAAAACCGATTCAGGGAACCTTCTAGAAGGTTCCCAAAACCGGAGAAAACCATAACTATGGTAAGCGTTAACGGGCCGACCAACATCGCGTCGCCCGCTCCGAATCCTGTGCGAACCCTGTGCGAACCCCCGACAGTTTGACGCAAAGTGCGTCGTATAGGATTTTTCAATGAGTGGCATGTAGGAGCTCCCCTAGCTAGTGCTGCATGCGAACAGTCCTAATCAGCGTTGGTTGCACCAACCAACTTTTTTTTTGAGGAATCTCGCCACTTGATTGATTATCCGTGATGTTCATGAGTACAATACGTTGGTCATAAGGGTTGACCAACCATAAATATCTACCAGACTGAAGATTACAAGCTAATTTGGCAAGATTGTGAGCCTCGAAATTAAAGTTTCTACGCTCATGAACAAAAGAAACAGAAGTGAACATATCTAGGCCCCAAAATCTCCTGGATGATCGCAGAGTGCGGTCCTCCTGTTCCTTGGTTGAGGTCATTGACCACACCTTGGCAATCCGATGCTATTATCATATGTGACACTTGCAGATCACTAGCAAGTGCCAGAGCCTCCCTGCACGCATAAGTTTCCAAGATGGTCGAATAAAAAACTCCATTATAAACCACCGCGGATGATCCTAGATATAGACCCGTGTGGTCTCGGCAAACTGCGGCAACAGCCCCGCCACGGCTGCGCCTTGCCACCGCTCCGCCGATGTTGAACTTCACCAACCCGGGTGGTGAGGCTATCCATCTTCGTTCAGCTTCCCTCCTAGGTGTAGCAGAAACCCGAGGGGTTGTTTTTTCCCTGACTTGTTCCAGCTCGCAAAGATAGGACTCCACAAAAGAATGGGTCTACATCGGTGGTTGAAATATTCCTTCGTGTATCGCCTGCCTCCTTGCATACCATACTGCCCATAATGTTACGACCATCTTTGTGAAAAGCTTGTGCTGAAGAACATCATGGAGCTGGAAAATCCAATTCTTTGCTCGGGGTTCAGTGTTCTCCGCCATCCTAGCCACCAGCTCTGGATCAGATAGAGCCCACCTGCACCTTGCTGATGTGCAGGCGACAAGCGCATGGCGCCATGAGTCAGGAGAGCCGCACAGTGGAAACACATCTTGTGTTGACAAATTTCTCTTGTTGAGGACATCTGTTGTAGGTAATAAGTGACGTGCAAGACGCCACAGGAACACTCTTATCTTTGATGGGACGGTCATCGACCAAATTTTGCACCAATCTTTCTCTTCTCGGTCCGAGCTAGATGACCCGCCTCTGCCCTCAAGCCAATTCTATCTCGTTATCTTTGTCTTGATAACGAATTTGTACGCTGAACTGACGGTGAACCTTCCTTTAGAATTTGGGTGCCATGACCAAAAATCATCAACATTGCTTGTGCACACAGGAATTTTCAGAACTGCCTCCGCAGCGGTTGGAAGAAATAGAGAACGGACTAGGTCAATGTTCCAGGATGCCGTTGCTGGAGTAAGCAGGTCCGAAACAAGTTGAGGTGGATCCGAGATCAGACAGGTGATAGGTCGGAGCAAACCCTCCTTTGGTAGCCAATTGTGTGTCCAAATGTTGGTCGACTGCCCGTTACCTATTCTTCAGATAATACCCTGTTTCAGAATATCCCGACCCTCCAAAATCGCACGCCAAATCTGTGATGGCCTTGAACCAAGTTCAGCACTGAGCAAATCTGTTGTGGGATAGTATGATGCTTTGAGGATTCTAGCACTCAAAGTCGAGGGGTCTTGTAGCACCCTCCAGGCCTGTCTCGCCAACAATGCGAGGTTGAAAAGTTCTAGATCTCTGAATCCTAGGCCTCCCAGGTACTTTGGCCTTGTCATAACATCCCATGAAACCCAGGCTGGCTTCCTCTGTCCTTGCTTGCAGCCCCACCAAAATTTTCTAATGATAGAATTAAAGTGATCACATAGTCCTCTTGGCAGCTTAAAGCATGACATTGAGTAAACAGGGATAGCCTGGGCCATTGACTTGATGAGTACCTCCTTTCCACCAGCTGATAAATACTAATCCATCCAGCCTTTCACCTTGTCCCAAACGCCGTCGCTCAAGTATTTAAACGTGCCTCTCTTCGAGTGTCCCACATCTGTGGGCATGCCCAGATATCTGTCACTTAGAGACTCGTTTGGAACATGTAGACACCCCTTGACTGCATCTCTCACAATCTGAGGGCATCCCTTACTGAAGAAAATAGAAGATTTATCCCTATTAATGCGTTGGCCCGAGGCCCTGCAATATGTATCCAAAAGGTGTGTCACCTCCTCTGCTCCATCTACACTCGCCTTGAAAAACAGCAGGCTATCATCCGCGAATAAAAGATGGTTCACCGACGGTGCCGATGGTGCCACCTTAATGCCGCTGAGCTGGGATGATTGACTTTGAGATTTCAAGAGGCATGAAAGGCCCTCTACTGCTAGCAAGAAAAGGTATGGAGAGATTGGATCTCCCTGACGGATACCTCGTGTTGGCTTGAACTCCTCCAATTTGCTTCCATTAAACAAGATAGAGAAAGAGACGGTCCTGACCATGTTCATGACAATGGATACCCATGGTGCAGCAAACCCCAACTTCCTCATGATTGCTTCCAAATAATTTCATTCCACCCTATCATACGCCTTCATCATATCGAGCTTGAGCGCACAATGGTTGTTGTTTCTTGACCGGTTTCTCTTCATGAAATGCAAACACTCATAAGCTGAAATTATGTTATCAGAGATAAGCCTTCCGGGAACAAATGCAGACTGCTCCTCTGATACAATGTATGGGAGTATTGACTTCAAACGGTTGGCTAGTACCTTCGAAGCTATTTTATAAAAGACATTGCATAGGCTTATTGGCCGGAATTGAGATAACAAAGTGGGATTGATACCTTTGGAATTAAAACCAGCATTGTGTCATTGACACAGGCCGGGCTCTCCTCTCCCCTTACTATGCTCAAAACCGCCCTCGTGGCCGAGGCTCCGCATATATCCCAGTGGCGCTGAAAAAAGTGTGCCGGAAACCCATCAGGGCCGGGCGCCTTTGACGGGAACATTTGGAACAACGCCTTCTTTACTTCTTCCTACTTATATGGTGCCGTGAGTGATTCATTCATAGCGGCTGTTACCTTTGAGGGTACATGTTGGAGAACATCATCTACTCCTTCCACTCCTTCAGAGGTGTAAAGATTTTTATAGAACTCTTGGGCAAGTTGCTGCATCTCCGTAAGATCCTCTGTTAATTACCCATTATGTTTCTGGAGAGCTTTAATCAAGTTTTTCCGCCGTCTCATCGAAGCCCGAAGATGGAAGAAATGCGTATTCCGGTCACCTGCAGAGAGCCATTCCACTCTTGACCGCTGACGCCACATCACTTCCTCACGCAGATATAGCTCAATAAGACGGTCATTAACTTTGACCTCAACATGGCTCGGGCCATCCCGGAGAGGATCACTCCTTAACCGTTGTAGGTCCTTCTTTAGTTTTCTGATCTCAGCCTTGAAATTGCCAAAGGTCGATTTGCTCCATTCACCTAAGTTGTTAGACAACGCTTCTAGGTTCACTCGGACCTCAGCCGCCGTCATATTAGGGCCGTTGGCCTCCTATGCACTCTGTACGGTGGAGATCAAATCGGGATGCGTGTCCCACATGCATTCATACCGGAACAGTCTCTCTTTCACCGGCCCTCTAGCAGGTGGGTCAAGCTTCAGCAAAATAGGAGAGTGATCCGAGGTTGCAGCAGTAAGATGTTCTATCATTGCTAGTGGGAATTGTGCGCACCACTCGGCAGATCCGAGCGCTCTGTCAAGCCGCACCCTCGTGTACGTACCTCCTGTAACTTTCATTACAAACATCCACTTCTGGCCTTGGAAACCAAGATCAATCAGGCCGCAAACATCGACCGCATCTCTGAAACCTTGTATTTGCGTGGGCTTCTCTGACCAACACCATCATGCTCGTCATATCGAAGGACCTCGTTGAAGTCACCTAAACATGCCCACGACATACTTTGTAGTGACGCCAGGTTTTTCATTGTGTCCCAAGTTCTGTGTCTTAGGTGTGTCTGGGCTTCTCCATAGAAACACGAGAGCCTCCACGGGGTCCCTCCGAGATCCGACACCTTGACATCAATGTGATACTGCGAGTAACCCAAAAATTCAACTTTTATTTCATTGTTCCAGTACAAAACTAAGCCACCGCTCCGACCGGTGGATCCAACAGCAAAAGAACTATCATATCCTAGAGTACTTGCTAAACTTTCAGCTCTCTCTTGGCTAATTTGCGTTTCCAAAATACAAAGTACTCTAGGGGCAAACTTTAACGCGAGTTCGTGCAATTCTTGAACTGTCGGGGCGTTGCCTAAACCCCGACAGTTCCAGCTTAACAGATTCATTGTGCTCGGTGGTCCTCCGATGAGGAGGCCGCCGTTGTTGCATCTTGGTTTTTGGGTGCCGCCTGGCTCTTCCTCCCCCCCCCCCCCCCGTGTTTGCCCCCTTCTCTAGCTGCTGCATCATTCTGGATCGCTTGGGATCTTGCTTTGGTGGTGGGCTCATTGGGACCACACCCACTCCCCCTTTCTGGTTGGCAGATGGTACAAGCTCCAGGCTTCCCTTGGAAGCCATTGTCATGGCAGCAGCCGCGGCCTCATCAGAAGATCGCTTCCGGTTCTGGTCAGATTCCTCCATGTCCATATCCTCCCCCTCCATTGCACTCCTATCCTTTTCTATATCCGAGCTTTCTCCTCCTCCACCTTGGTTCGACTGTTTCTTGCCATTGTTACGGCGCCTCGTTCCCCATGCAGTTGTTGCCGGCGCCCTTAGGTTCTTGAAGACTAAGGCCGAGGGGGGATGCATGCCGTCTCCGTGTTCTTTAAACTCATGTCCCATCATGCCACATACCTGACACCAACCAACTAGTGCTCTGTGCATGCTCAATTGGGCCTGTCGTGCAACCCAACAAGTACCCCTCGACCAACCGCTTGATCGCTCCATCACCGCTCGCTCACTTGTCCCTTGACATTTTCCTCAAAAAAACAACTTCTCCCTTGACATTTTTTTCCGGGACCCTTGACTCTTAATCGTTTGACTTTTCAAAAACTTCAAAAAAAGTGCACGAGTTTGAATAAGTTTTCGTTCATACAATTTTTATGAATTTTAAAAACCATAAATTTGAAAAAGAATGTTCATGAATTTAACAAAAAATCATAAATTTGAAAATAATTATGAATTTAGAAAAAGTTCTCAAATTTGAAAAAGTTCGCAAATTAATGAAAAGTTCAAGAGTTTGTAAAAATGTTCATGATTCTTTAAAAGGTATGTGAATTAAGAAAAAAAACGAAAATAAAAGAAAAAATCAAACAAAACCTGATCCAAAAAATAAACAAAATGAAATAGAAAAACCTACCGTGAAAGCTTCTGAAAACCAAGAGAGCTTCCCGCGTAAACGTGCCTTATGGGCGGGCCCAATGTGATTGACGGGGTGTGCACCACGTACAATGTTAAATAAATAGGGAATAGATTTGCAGAGCAGCGATTCGGGGCCAACGCTCATTTGCAGCAGTGATGCAGAAAGAAAATCAAAACAAATATTAAAAAATGTAAAAATAACAAATTGTTTTTCGTGGTTGATAATTTGGTGCATGTGGCCCGGTCCAAATTTCAGATCATTTAGACTTCTGAGTAGCTCTCAGTAAAAAAAGACAAATATGATGTCTATAAAAAAGTTAACTGTTTATGTACCGTTCTGATCCGATTTGTCTCTTTTGCTGAGAGCTACTTAGATGTCCAAATGATTTAAAATTTGGAGCGGGCCTCACGCACCAATTTATCTAACATGATTTTTTTGGAGTTTGTTTAATTTTTCTGATTTTTTATGTTCTTGATCGGGTGCAGATGAGCTGGCCTCATAAATAGATACTAGAACAATGTCCGTGCGTTGCAATGGGATATAAATTTTCTAGTACGTCGGCTTGTGATTTATCTGTGTATAATAATGCGCTTGTGTAAATAAAGGATCATCAATTTCTGTCCATGAATTACCTTATATTTTGATCCGAAGAAGTTTGGTAAGCAAATTAAAATGGAACTGGTTCATAAGGTAACTAAATTAAGTTAATTTATTATCATCCAAGGAGGTTGGACGAAAGGGTGGTGAAATAAAAAGTGAAATGGAAACCTTACGTTCTTTTTAAGTAGTAGAGATTCTACAGATTTGCTAATTCTCTTAGCTATTGTATATCTAACTATACAACGGTTGGATGAGATCCTTTAAGATTCGTCGTTTTCCTTTTCTGCATGATAGCGTCGTTGTTTACGCACGGGCCTAGTGTCCGGTGCTGGCTTGTTTTGTGTGACAGAGTGAAGTCTATTTTAAACCTTGAAATCTAACGTATAAATCTCTGAAATAGATACCCTGACCTCGTTGATCCAGATCGTTTCTAACTTTATGCCATTATCCAAACAGGGGGATTCCTACATGGCTAAAAAAAAGGCCGGGATAGATGGGTTATGAAACACATGTTTGTGGGACCTACTCGTCAACAGGAGAAAGAAACACTGAAACAACATATAAAAGATTAGGGTAGCAAAAATTGAACCAACGATCTCCTGGTTCCTGTGAAGCACTTGTTAACCACACGAGATATTGCATTTTCGTTTAAACGAACAACAATATATTTATATATACTGCACGAAACACCAACACACACAAGAAGCGAATCAACCTATGGTTAGATGATTAGAGGGACAGTGGTATTCTTAGCCTTTCAGGATTCAAGTCCTGGTGCTCGCATTGTTTCTGAATTTATTTCAGGATTTCTGGCGATGCGTTTTCAATGGAAGGAGAAGTTCCCGTCGACGACGAGGCGTCTACGGTGATTTTGTAAATCCCAAGACGATATGCGGGCTTAGTCTCTTGAAAGTGCTCATAAGGGTAGGATATGCATGTGTGCGTTAGAGATGAATCTATACACGTATGTAAGCGCTTACATCTGCACTGTGTTAAAAAAACTGTACACAAGAAAAAGCCCATGCTCGTGCTCGGTCGCCGGCAACGACTCGCAGCACCGCATTAGAGCATCTCCACTAGGCCCCCCCAACAGCCCCCCAGGACCACTTTCTTTGCGCCGGATGTAAAAAAAATGTCCTAGCCATGCACCCAAGACACCGTTTTTAGCTGGATTTGACGAAAGTTTCAGCTAGCGCTCTCAGCTGGAACCCAGCGTGCCGGGGGCGAGCTGGGGACACCGGCGCTAGTTTTTGGCATGCAACTGGCCCACAGTCAGCCACCTTTTCCCTCTCTCTCCTCTCTTTGCAACTACCCCACGCCTCCCTGCTCCCCTCTCGATCCCTGTGAAAATAATCCCGTGGCACTACACGTCGATCCATCCATCCATCCATGGCGGCCACCGTCAGCAAGGAGAGGGAGGAGGCAGTGCTCCACGCGAACCCGAGGCAGGAGGGAAAGCTCCTCTCCAGGCTGCTCACCAGGGACAGCTCGGCCGCCGCGCCGTCGCTCCGGGTCTACTACGGAGTTATCCCTCTTGCGTGCCCTGGGCTTCTGTGCGTCGATCAGGTAGTAGGAGTTGTTGCCCAAGGCTTTGCTGATGATGAAGGGGCCTTCCCAAGGGGCCGAGAGCTTGTGATGGCCGGCTGATTGCTGGATCAGCAGGAGCACAAGGTCGCCCTCATGGAAGGATCTTGGTTTGACCTTCCGACTGTGGTAGCGGCACAGGCTCTGTTGGTCGATGGCGGACCGGCTGAGTGCCAACAGTCGGCCCTCCTCCAGCAGATCGACGCCATCTTCTCGCGCTTCCCTCACCTCCGCCTCCGTGTACATGGTGACGAGAGGTGAGTCGAACTCGATATCAGTTGGGATGACAGCCTCGACCCCGTACACAAGGAAGAAAGGAGTGATGCCGGTTGACTTGTTCGGAGTGGGGCGCAGGCTCCAGAGGACGACCGACAGCTCATCGATCCAGCAGCCGGCCGAGCGCTCCAGTGGATCGACCAGTCGGGGCTTGATGCCGGAGAGGATGAGGCCGTTTGCTTGCTTGACTTGGCCATTTGACTGCGGATGGGCAACAGACGCTAAGTCCAGTCGGATGCCCTGCGTCGCACAGAAACGGGCCAAAGCTCCTTTGGCAAAATTTGTGCCGTTGTCGGTGATGATGCCGTGCGGTATGCCGTACTAGACGGTAATATCTGCGATGAAGGTCACAATAGTCGGCCCATCCAACTTCTTGATTGGCTTTGCTTCAATCCACTTGGTGAACTTGTCCGACAAGCAGATGAGTCATGCCGCCGCGTGCTGTCTTGAATGGGCCCACCATGTCCAGCCCCCAGACGACAAAGGGCCAAGTGAGGGGGTGGTCTTGAGTGCAGAAGCCGGCAGGTGTTCCTTGGAGCTGAATTTCTGGCACCCCTTGCAATGCTTGATCAAGTCCTTGGCGTCTTCCAAAGCAGTCGGCCAGAAAAAACCGTGGCGGAAAGCCTTGGCAACAAGTGATCTTGAGGCCGCGTGGTGACTGCATTCGCCTTGGTGGATATCTTTGAGGATTGCCTTGCCTTTCTCTGGCTCTGCGCATCGCTGGAAGACTCCAGTCACGTTGCGCCTGACAAGCTCTCTGTTTACTATCGTGTAGGTTCCTGCCTAGCGCTATACTTGCCGGGCCGAGATCTCATCAGCCGCCAGCTCTCTGTTCACCAAAAAGTTGAGAATGCGTTGCGCCCATGATGGAGCTGTGACTTCTTCTACTGTCAGTACGACCACTGCGACTAGGGTGGTTGGGTTGGGAGGTGGCGGGTTGGAGTCGGCCACCGCCTGCTGTGTCGTTGAAGTCCCCGGGCCGACTGCTGGAGTCCCCAGGCCGGGCTCTGAAGTCCCCGGGCCGGTGCGGCTGCAGCAATCACTGAGCCGCCTGCCGAAGTCCCCGAGCCGATTGCTGAGATCCCCAAGTCGGTTCCGATTGTTCCTGGGGCAGCCGGCACGAAGATGGAATCTGATTCTGGCAAAGGCTTGATAGACGGCTTGAGGAGGCGCTGAAGGGAGACGCCGGTTGGTATGGCCTGCCGGGTGGAGCCGATTCATGCCAGGGCATCGGCTTGCTCGTTGTCGGCTCGTGGCATGTGAAGGAACTCGCATCCTTCGAAATATCCGCTGAGCTGCTAGATGAGGAAGCGGTAGCTTGCCATATTTGCATCCTTGGCGTCCCAGTCGCCAGACGACTGTTGGACCACCAAGTCCGAGTCGCCGTAGCACAGGACCCGGCGGATGCCGAGTTCTTTGGCCAGCCGGGGCACGTGTATGAGCGCCTCGTACTCGGCCACATTATTGGAGGCGGCAAAGTGGATTTGTAATGTGTATCTGAGCTTGTCGCCTTTGGGAGAGGTGAGGACGATGCCGGCTCCCAGACCGGTGTGCATCTTGGAGCCATCAAAGTGCATCCGCCTATGGGCGGAGTCCAGCGCTGGCGGCTGGTACTGGGTCTCGGCACAGTCGACGAGGAAGTCGGCCAGTGCTTGGGACTTGATGGCGGTGCGAGGCTGGTAGAAGATGGTGCAGGGAGCCAACTCGATGGCCCATTTGGCCACCCGAGCTGATGCATCTCGGCTGCCCATGATCTCGGCAAGTGGGGAGTGCAAAAAATCGTGATGGGGTGCTCTTGAAAGTATGGCTTGAGCTTCTTGGCGGCAAAGTACACGCCGTAGCACATCTTCTGGTAGTGGGGATAGTTCTGCTTTGAAGCTGACAGCACCTCGCTTAAATGGTACACAGGCCTCTGGACCAGCTATGCCTTGCCGTCCTCTGGGCGCTGTACCACAATGACTATGCTGACCACCCGGCTGGTTGCGGCAATGTAAAGGAGCATGGGCTCTTTGTCAGTCGGAGCCGCCAGGACAGGTGGCGTGGTCAACATCTTCTTTAGCTGGAGAAAGGCCTCCTCCGCCTGGTCGTTCCACTCAGAGTGAGTGGTCTTCTTCATGAGCTGGTACAGGGGAAGAGCCTTCTTTCCCAGCCGAATAATGAAGCGGCTGAGGGATGCCAAGCACCCGGTGAACTTCTGGACGTCTCGTAGTCGGCTGGGTATCTCCATCCTCTCGATGGCTTTGATCTTCATAGGGTTGCACTCAATGCCGTGTTCAGAGACCAGGAAGCCAAGGAGCTGGTCGGCTGGTACTCCAAAGACACATTTCTCGGGGTTGAGCTTGATTTGAAAATGGTGCAGATTGTTGAATGTTTCCTTGAGGTCTTCTAGAAGGGTACCGCGCTTCTCCGTCTTCACCACAATATCATCTACATAGACGTGGGCATTTCTGCCGAGCTGTTTGAGGAGGCACTTCTGCATGCAACACTAAAAAGTGGCACTGGCATTTCTCAAGCCGAATGTCATGGTCAGGTAGCAGAAGGCTCCTAATGGTGTGATGAAGGTGGTCTTCAGGCGGTCGGCCGGGTTCAACTTGATCTTGTGGTACACTGAGTAGGCATCCAAGAAACTCAACAGCTCACATCCGGCTGTGGAGTCTATTACTTGATCAATCTGAGGCAAGGCAAACGAATCTTTGGGGCAAGCTTTGTTGAGGCTGGTATAATGATTGCACATGCGCCACTTGTTGTTCTTCTTCAGTACAAGGACTGGATTGGCAAGCCATTCTGGAAAGAACACTTCCATAATGAAGCCGGCTGCTATAAGCCGGGCTATCTCTTCACCAACAATTCTTCTCTTCTCTTCTGACAGTTAGCGGAGGGGTTGCTTGTCTGGTTTTGCATCTGCTCTGACATGTAGCTTGTGCTCGGTGAAGTCCGTCAGAACACCCGGCATGTCCTTGGGGGACCATGCAAAGATATCCCGATTCTCACGGAGGAAATCGACGAGCTCGCTTTCCTATTTGCTATCTAGGGTGGTTCCTACAAGAGCGAACCTCTCCGGGTGGTCCGGGTCCAATGGTATCTTCTTAGTTTCTTTGGCCGGCTGGAAGGAGCCTTGGGTCTCTGACTCCTTGGGATCTGGTGACAGGTCCGGCTGCTTGCCGACCATGGCCACAACACGATCAAGGAGCTTCTTCTCTGCGGCAATCACAAGGGACTCGGCCAGCCGACTGCTTGCTGTGGCACAGGTGAACGACTTCTTGTAGTCTTCGACTATGGTGATGATGCCCTTGGTTCCTGGCATCTTCATCTCGAGGTAGGCGTAATGAGGCACTGCCATGAACTTGGCCAGGGCAGGCCGGCCAAGCAATGCATGGTAAGGGCTCTCCAGGTCCACTACCTCAAACCAAATTGCTTCGTGGCAGAAATGATCTTTGTCTCCGAAGAGGACATCTATCTTGATCTTGCCGATTGGTGAGCAGGAAAGGCCGGGCACAATGCCATGGAAGACAGTCCGGCTGGGCTGGAGTTGCTTCGCCTTGATGTTCAGCTTCTCCATGGTATCACGGTAAAGGATGTTGATGCTGCTACCGCCATCTATCAGGACTCGGGAGAAGCGAGCAGCTCGCCTCTTTGTTGCAAAGGTGGCATCCAACACCAGGGCATAGGAACCAGGAGAAGGCATCACTTCCGGGTGGTCGGCTCGGCTCCAATCGATGGGCTTCTTGGACCAATGCATGAACTCTGGGACCTTAGAGGCGACAACGTTGACTTCTTGGTGTTGCTGGCGACGGCTGCGCCTATCATCAACCTGGCTGGTGAAGACAACGTAGGCTCCATGCTCTTCAGGGAATTCATCTTGGATGGCGCCGATGGAGATTCGGGTGAGCCAGTGGCACTTCCGGGTGATGTGATTGGATGGCTTCGCACCGCTGTGGAACTTGCAGGGTGCATCTAGGGTCTGCTCATAGGAGAAAGCAGGCTGCCAAGCCGGCTTGCCGCCTTTCTAACGCTTGGGTATGGGCTGCCCCTCTGGCTGCTGATCATTGACTGTCACCACCTGCCGGCTGGTGGAAGCCGGCATCGAAGCCTTGCGCTTGTTGTCATTCTGCTGCTGGCGCCGACTGGTGTCACCAGCCGGTGTTCTGGGAGCTGGAGGGAGCACCTTCCCAGAGGCGTCCACCTGAAGCTCCGACTTCATAGAAGAGTCGGAAGTGGCGGACTTGTCTGCTATGATCAACAGCTCGTCGATTGTAGCCGGCTCGTCACAGAGGAGTCGGTGCTTGAGCAGGGTGCCTTCCCTGCACCCGACGGTGAAGTACTCTATAGCTTGCACCTCGTGCACCCCTTCACAGGAGTTGCGTAGTTTGGCCCACCGCGTCAGGTAGTCGCGAGTGGATTCAGTTGGGCCTTGGATGCATAGATAGAGCTAGCGAGGCTTGGGCGGCCGCTTGTAAGTGCTGGTGAAGTTGCGGATGAAGACTTTGGTGAAATCTACCCAGCTGTTGATGCTATAGGGCTTGAGGCTGTTCAGCCAAGTGCGCGCCGTGCCCTGAAGCATGAGGGGGACGTACTTCACGGCAACGCGCTTGTTGCCGTTTGCTATGTTGACTGCGGTGGAGTAGTCGACCATCCAGTCTTCCGGCTTCACGAAGCCGTTGTACTTGGTAGTATCTCTTGGGAGCGAGAACCCTTTGGGGAAGGGCTTGTCGCGAATGCGGGTGCAAAACAAGGCGAACCGATCGCATCTTCTTATTCTAGCGCCTGGGATCGCGCTAGGCGATCAATCCGATGGCGGGCATCATTTTATCAGATTCCTTCACGGCGGCCCAGCCGGCCGCTGAGCATCGGATGCTCAACAGGCGGCGGGGAGGCATACCTCTTCCTGCGAGGTGGAGGGGAAGGCGGACAGTCATCCCGCCGCTCCACAACTCATGGGCGGCCATCTTGGTCGCGCTCGATGGTGAGGCGCGTCCGACTACGACTAGCAACCGGCTCTTTGTCTCTTCGGTCGTGGGCGCTGGCTGTCAGCGTCTCGGAGGTCATGCCTTGCTCTCGGCGGGGGGGGGGGGGGGGGGGGGGGAGGGAGGGGAGGATTCTCGGCACACGCGCCGGCTTCTTGCTGCGCGACAGCCGCGTCAATGAGCTGCTGGACGCGCTCCATCATGCAGCGTCGCTCGTCATCCTCCAGGTGTTCCAGCTCATCTGCTGCCGCCTGGGCAGCACGCAGGTTCTCGATGGGCGTGGCGTAGACTAGGCGGTCAGCCCCCAGAATGCTGGCGATGGTCGCGCCGCACGGTCGGACGACGCCCACGCGGCTAGGCTCGCTTGCAGCCGGCGTTCCATAGACGGCGCGATCAACCTCACGCTGATAGGCCTCGGTGAGGCGTCTCATAGTGGCCAACTTCCTGTCGCTCTCGACGAGCGCGACGCGGCAGCCTTCCAGCGTCTCGGGGTTGGCGTTGCCTGCGATGGGCACATACAGGTGCTACCTCTTGAGCACTGCATTGGATTTCCCCGAAGAGGAGAGGACGATGCAGCAAAGTAACGTAAGTATTTCCCTTAGTTTTTGAGAACCAAGGTATCAATCCAGTAGGAGACCACGCACAAGTCCCTCGTACCTACACAAAATGATAGCTCCTCGCAACCAACGCGATTAGGGGTTGTCAATCCCTTCACGGTCACTTACGAGAGTGAGATCTGATAGAGATGATAAACAATATTTTTTGGTATTTTTGGTATATAGATGCAAAGTGAAAAGTAAAAGGCAAAGTAAAAGCAAAGCAAGTAATAAAGTAATGGAGATTGATATGATGAGAATAGACCCGGGGGCCATATGTTTAACTAGTGGCTTCTCTCAAGAGCATAGATATTCTACGGCGGGTGAACAAATTACTGTTGAGCAATTGACAGAATTGAGCATAATTATGAGTATATCTAGGTATGATCATGTATATAGGCATCACGTCCAAGACAAGTAGACCGAAACAATTCTGCATCTACTACTATTACTCCACTCATCGACCGCTATCTAGCATGCATCTAGAGTATTAAGTTAAAAACAGAGTAACACCTTAATCAAGATGACATGATGTAGAGGGATAAATTCATGCAATATGATAAAAACCCCATCTTGTTATCCTCAATGGCAACAATACAATACGTGCCTTGCTGCCCCTTCTGTCACTGGGAAAGGACACCGCAAGATTGAACCCAAAGCTAAGCACTTATCCCATTGCAAGAACTACCAATCTAGTTGGCCAAACCAAACGGATAATTCGAAGAGACTTGCAAAGATAAGTCAATCATACATAAAAGAATTTAGAGAAGATTCAAATATTATTCATAGATAAGCTGGATCATAAACCCACAATTCATCGGTCTCAACAAACACACCACAAAAAGAAGATTACATCAAATAGATCTCCACGAGAGAGGGGGAGAACATTGTATTGAGATCCAAAAAAGAGAGAAGAAGCCATCTAGCTACTAGCTATGGACCCGAAGGTCTGAAGTAAACTACTCACACTTCATCGGAGGGGCTATGGTGTTGATGTACAAGCCCTCCATGGTGGATGCCCCCTCCGGCGGAGCTCCAAAACAGGCCCCAAGATGGGATCTCGTGGATACAGAAGGTTGCGGTGATGGAATTAGGTCTTTGGCTCCTCGTCTGATCGTTTAGGGGTACGTAGGTATATATAGGAGGACGGATTACGTCGGTGGAGCAACAGGGGGCCACGAGGCAGGGGGCGTGCCCTAGGGGGGGGGGGGGGTGGCGCCCCCACCCTCGTGACCGCCTCTTTTGTTCGTTGGAGCAGGGTCCAAGTCTCCTGGATCACGTTCGGTGAGAAAATCACGTTCTCGAAGGTTTCATTCCGTTTGGACTCCGTTTGATATTCCGTTTCTTCGAAACACTAAAATAGGCAAAAAAAAACAACAATTCTGGGCTGGGGCTCCGGTTAATAGGTTAGCCCCAAAAATAATATAAAAGTGGAAAATAAAGCCCAATATAGTCCAAAACAGTAGATAAAGTAGCATGGAGCAATCAAAAATTATAGATACGTTTGAGACGTATCAACATGTCCCGCATTGTCGCCTGCAGCGGGTCTTGGGCGTCCGCGCCGGAGGCTCCGCCATGGCTGATGGCGAGCACCTCGGTGACGGTGCTACTGCTGCTGTCCGCATGAGGGAGCGGGTCATCGATGACCACCACGTTGGTGGGGAAGGCGTCGAGGGATGCTGTGTCGGAGTCGACAAGCATCGGGTAGGTGGAGCCGATCGACTCCAGGTTGGAGGCTGGCTCATTAGTGATGTCGAGCTTGCCAATGAGGTCGATGAGGCAGCTTTTGGAGCTAGTTGCGCCCGAGCCTGGCGCGGGCTCGTTAGAGAGGCGAATCTCGCTGATGAGATCAGCGAGACAGCTCGCCGCGCAAGCATCTTCCACGCCATGTAGCACGTCGGTGCAAACGCCATCGGGTGTACCGGGCTGGCTGCGCTTGCCGGGGAGGAACAAGGTTCCCGTCCAGAATAGATCTCCGGACGACGGTGCACCTAGCCCCACGGTGGGCGCCAAATGTCGGGGGTTTGGTGCAACATATGCCAAGGGATGGCTTATCATGGTGGGAGCTAGTAAGACATCGTCAGTGCCTGCAAACGGGATAAGGCGTAAACATGTACGCTGACGCATCTTACCCATGTTCGGGGCTCTCCTAGGAGATAACACCCCTAGTCCTGCTAGGCGGGGCCTCTGCATGATCACTAGATCGACAAGTGACTACAAGTTTGCCCCTTGAGCTGTTGGGCTAGAGGAGGAAGGAGGGCTAGGCTAGCTCTACTCCTCTCTCTATATGTGTATCTATTCTCTAAGAAGCTGAACCCTTTGCATGGGTGCCCTGTGGGGTTTAATTAGGCCTACCCCCTAGGGGTACAATGGTAATCCGGCCGAGCATAGGCCGGGGCCGTCAGCGTCTATGGTCGCCGGCTTCTCCGCCAGCTGCTGGGGCCCGCTGCCTGGTGGGTCCCGCCGGCTGCCGGGCTCTCAGCCGACAGGCAGGGCCCGCCGCTTGTGGGTCCTGTCGGCTGCTCATCACTGTAGCCCTGCCTCTGATGACGAGGGCTTGGTTGGGGAGAGCGTGGCTACAGTACCGCCGCCTGGGGGGGCGTTTCACTGTTGCCACTCCCCATCTTATCTGGTTAATGGCACACAAAATTTAAGGGAAGGGGAGGGCCGACTGCTGGGAGCCGGCCTTCCCCTATGTCGACTGGTAGGGCTTGCCGTCTTCTGGCACCTCACAGACAAGTAGGGCCCGCCGCCTGCGGGCCGTACCGACAACCCGTCGTGGGAGTATGGCTGCCTCTGCCACGAGTGATGTCATTAGCAGTGTGGCAACAATGCAGCGCCGGGCTAGGGATGGCCGCCCGGTACACTGCACTGTGGCCACGTCCGCCCCTGGATTCAAGGATGGTAGGTTGTACTGTAGCCATGCCCCATCTCGTCGTTGTTATGTGGGTGGAAACATTGAGGATGCGAGGGTGGGCCGCCTGCTAGGAGTCGGCCGCTCTTTGGGCCTTGTCGTCTTCCTGCATCCGTCCGTTTGGACCAGCCGGCCATAAGAAGGCGGTCCCTTATATTTGATGCCTGAGGGGCGCAGCCGGCCGCGATGTCTTGAAATATCATGGGGAGCTGATAGGGCTACCCGTGGTCATTTACTCTGACACCTGTAGCAGCCATGTAAAACTTGCAACAACAAAGTAGAGGACGTTTAACTTGTTTTTGCAGGGCATGTTGTGATGTGATATGGTCAATACATGATGTTATACGTTGTATGAGATGATCATGTTTTGTAAAAGTTAACGGCAACTAGCAGGTTCCTTATGGTTGTCGCTTTATTGTATGAAATGCAAATGCCATGTAATTGATTTACTTTATCACTAAGTGGTAGTGATAGTTGTAGAAGCAATAGTTGGCGAGACGACCACGACGCAACGATGGAGATCAAGGTGTCGAGCCGGTGACGATGGAGATCATGACGTTGCTTTGGAGATGGAGATCAAAAGCACAAGCTGATGATGGCTATATCATGTCACATATTTTGATTGCATGTGATGTTTATCTTTGTGAATATTATTTTGCTTAGTACGGCAGTAGCATTATAAGATGATCCCTTACTAAAAATTTCAAGGTATAAGTGTTCTCCCCAAGTATGCACCGTTGCGGAAGTTCTTCGTGCTGAGACACCAAGTGATGATCGGGTGTGATGAGCTCTACATTCAAATACAACGGGTGCAAGCCAGTTTTGCACATGCGGAATACTTGGGTTAAACTTGACGAGCCTAGCATATACAGATATGGCCTCGGAACACTGGAGACCGAAAGTTCGAACGTGAATCATATAGTAGATATGATAAAAATAGCGATGTTCACCATTGAAGACTACTCCATCTCACGTGATGATTGAACATGGTTTAGTTGATTTGGATCATGTATCATTTAGATGACTTGAGGGATGTCTATCTAAGTGGTTCTTAAGTAATATGATTAATTGAACTTAATTTATCATGAACTTAGTCCTGATAGTTTTTTGCATATCTATGTTGTAGATCAATGACCCGTGCTACCGTTCCCTTGAATAATGCGTTCATAGAGAAAGCTAAGTTGAAAGATGATGGTAGCAACTACACGGACTGGGTACGTAACTTTAGGATTATCCTCATTGCTGCACAAAAGAATTATGTCCTTGATGCACCGCTGGGTGAAAGGCCTGCTATAGGAGCAGAAGCTGACGTTGTGAACGTCTGGCAAGCTCGATCTGATGACTACTCCTTAGTTCAGTGTGCCATGCTTTACGGCTTAGAATCGAGACCTCAAAGACGTTTTGAACGTCATGGACCATATGAGATGTTCCAGGAGTTGAAGTTAATATTTCAAGAAAATGCCCGAGTTGAGAGATATGAAGTCTCCAAAAAGTTCTGTGGCTGCAAGATGGAGGAGAATAGTTCTGTTAGTGAGCACATACTCAGAATGTCTGAGTACCATAATCACTTGACTCAGCTGGGAGTTAATCTTCCAGATGATTGTGTCATTGACAGAGTTCTTCAATCACTGCCACCAAGCTACAAAGGCTTCATGGTGAACTACAATATGCAAGGGATGGAAAAGACTATTCCCGAGCTCTTCGCAATGCATCAAGTGTTGATGGTTAACAAGACCACTAGTTTCAAGAAAAAGGGCAAGGGTAAAAAGAAGGGGAACTTCAAAAAGAATGAAAAGCAAGTTGTCACTCCAGGGAAGAAACCTAAAGCTGGACCCAAGCATGAAACTGAGTGCTTCTACTTCAAAGGGACTGGTCACTGGAAGTGGAACCGCCCCAAGTATTTGGCGGATAAGAAGGATGGCAAAGTGAACAAAGGTATATATGATATACATGTTATTGATGTGTACCTTAGTAATTCTCGCAGTAGTGCCTGGGTATTTGATACCGGTTCGGTTGCTCATATTTGTAACTCGAAACATGGACTACAGATCAAATGAAGATTGGCTATGGACGAGGAGACGATGCGCATCGAGAATGGTTCCAAGGTTGATGTGATTGCCATCGGCATGCTACTTCTACATCCACCTTTGGGATTAGTTTTAGACTTGAATAATTGTTATTTGGTGCCAGTGTTGAGCATGAACATTTATATTTGGATCTTGTTAGTGCGAGACGGTTATTCATTTAAATCAGAGAATAATGGTTGTTCTATTTATACGAGTAATATCTTTTATGGTCATGCACCATTGAAGAGTGGTATATTTCTGTTGAATCTTGATCGTGATGATACACATATTCATAATATTGATGCCAAAAGATGCAAAGTTGATAATGATAGTGCAACTTATTTGTGGCACTGCTGTTTGGGTCATATCGGTGTAAAGCGCATGAAGAAACTCCATAAAGATGGACTTTTGGAATCACTTGATTATGAATCATTAGATACTTGCGGACCGTGCCTTATGGTCAAGATGACTAAAAATCCTTCCTCCAGAACAATGGAACGAGGTAATGACTTATTGAAAATAATACATACCGATGTATGCGGTCCAATGAGTGTTGATGCTCGTGGCGGGTATCGTTATTTTCTGACCTTCACAGATGATTTGAGCCGATATGGGTATATCTACTTAATGAAACACAAGTCTAAAACATTTGAAATGTTCAAAGAATTTCAGAGTGAAGTGGAAAATCATCATAACAAGAAAATAAAGTTTCTACGATCTGATCATGGAGGAGAATATTTGAGTTATGAGTTTGGCCTTCGTTTAAAACAATGTGGAATAGTTTCACAGCTCACGCCACCTGGAACACCATAGCGTAATGGTGTGTCCGAATGTTGTAATCGTACTTTATTAGATATGGTGCGATCTATGATGTCTCTTACCGATTTGCCACTATCGTTTTGGGGTTATGCATTAGATACAGCTGCATTCACGTTAAGCAGGGCACCGTCAAAGTCTGTTGAGATGACACCGTATGAACTGTGGTTTGGCAACAAACCTAAGATGCCGTTTCTTAAAGTTTGGGGATGCCATGCTTATGTCAAAAGGCTTCAACCTGATAAGCTCGAACCCAAATCGGAGAAGTGCGTCTTCATAGGATACCCTAAGGAAACAATTGGGTACACCTTCTACCACAAGTCCGAAGGCAAAATCTTTGTTGCTAAAAAGGGAACCTTTCTAGAGAAGGAGTTTCTCTCGAAAGAAGTGAGTGGGAGGAAAGTAGAACTTGATGAGGTAATTGTACCTGCTCTCAATTTGGAAAGTAGCTCATCCGAGAAATCTTTTCCCGTGATGCCTACACCAACTGGAGAGGAAGCTAATGATAAAGATCATGAAACTTCAGATCAAGTTGCTATAGAACCTCGTAGGTCAAACCGAGCATGATCCGCACCAGAGTGGTACAGAAATGTGTTCTAGAGGTCATGTTACTTGATCATAACGAACCTACGAATTATGAAGAAGCTATGATGAGCCCAGATTCCGATAAATAGCTTGAGGCCATGAAATTTGAGATAATATCCATGTATGAGAACAAAGTGTGGACTTTGGTGGATCTGCCCGATGATCGGTGACCCATAGAAAATAAATGGATCTTCAAGAAGAAGACTGACGCTGATGGTAATGTTACTGTCTATAAAGCTCGACTTGTTGCAAAAGGTTTTCGACAAGTTCAAGGAGTTGACTACGATGAGACTTTCTCACCCGTAGCGATGCTTAAGTCTGTCTGAATCGCGTTAGCAATTGCCGCATTTTATGATTATGAAATCTGGCAAATGGATGTCAAAACCGCATTCCTCAATGGATTTCTTAAAGAAGAGTTGTATATGATGCAACCAGAAGGTTTTGTCGATCCTAAATGTGCTAACAAAGTGTGCAAGCTCCAGCAATCCATTTATGGACTGGTGCAAGCATCTCAGAGTTTGAATATACGCTTTGATGAGGTGATCAAAGCAATGTGACTAATGAGTTTTTCATGGGATTATGCACTATGGAACGAGTAAAGAGACTTGCCGGTAACGAGATTGAACTAGGTATGAAGATACCGACGATCGAATCTCGGGCAAGTAACATACCGATGACAAAGGGAATAACTATATTGACATCGCGGTTCGACCAATAAAGAACTTTGTAGAATATGTGGGAACCAATGTGAGCATCTAGGTTTCGCTATTGGTTATTGACCAGAGAGGTGTCTCGGTTATGTCTACATAGTTCTCGAACCCATAGGGTCCGCAAGCTTAACGTTCGATGACGATTGGTATTATATGAGTTATGTATTTTGGTGACCGAAGGTTGTTCAGAGTCCTGGATGAGATCACAGACATGACGAGGAGCCTTGAAATGGTCGAGAGGTAAAGATTGATATATTGGAAGGTTATATACGAACACCGGAATGGTTTCGAAGAGGTTAGGGGATTTTTTGGAGTACCGGGAGGTTACCGGAACCCCCCGGGAAAGTTAATGGGCCACATGGGCCTTAGTGGAGAGGAGAGGGCAGGCCACGGGAGGTGGCGTGCTCCCCCCAAGCCAATCTGAATTGGACAAGGGGTGCCCCCACTCTTTCCTTCTCCCTCTCCACCTCTTTCCCCTTTCCCCCTCTCCGTAAGAAGGAAAAAGGGGGGGGGGGGCGAATCCTACTAGGAGTGGAGTCCTAGAGGACTCCCCCCTCCATTGCACACCCCTGGTGGCCGGCCTCCTCCCCCTCCTCCTTTATATACAGGGGCGGGAGGAGGGGAGGGGGGCACCACAAAGACACAACAATTGTCTTAGCCGTGTGCGGTGCCCCCCTCCACCGTTTACTCCTCTGATAGTATCATCATAGTGCTTAGGCGAAGCCCTGCGCGGATCACATCACCAACACTGTCATCACGCCGTCATGCTAATGGAACTCGCCGACTCCATCGACACTCTGCCGGATCAAGAGTTCGAGGGACGTCATCGAGCTGAACGTGTGCAGAAATTGGAGGTGTCGTACGTTCGATACTTGATCTGTTGATTCAAGAAGACGTTCGACTACATCAACCACGTTAAGTTAACGCTTCCGCTTTCGGTCTATGGGGGTACGTGGACACACTCTCCCCTCTCGTTGCTATGCATCTCCTAGATAGATCTTGCATGCGGGTAGGAAATTTTTTGAAATTGCATGCTACGTTTCCAACAATTCGGACACTGGAATGGTTCCAGAGTGTTTCAGATATTTATCGGAGCACCAAGGGTTACCGGAACCCCCTGAGGGAAGTAATGGGCCTTATGGGCCATAGGGGAGAGGCAAGGCAGGCCACGAGGAGGTGCCCCCCCATGGGGAGTCCGAATTGGACAAGGGGAGGGAGTGCGGCTCCCCTTTCCTTCTCCCTCTCCCTCTCTTTCCCTCTTTCCCCCTCCGCTAGAAGGAAGGGGGGCGACTAGGACTGGAGTCCTAGTAGGACTCCCACCCACTTGGGCGCGCCCTAGGCCGGCCCTCCTCCCCTCTCCTCCTTTATATACGGGGGCCCCGGGGGGCACCTCAAGGACATCAATTGTTTCTTAGTCGTGTGCGGTGCCCCCCTCCACCATTTACTCCTCCGGTCATATTGTCGTAGTGCTTAAGCGAAGTCCTACACAGATCACATCACCATGCGTTTGTCTGTGAGATGCCGTGCGTTTGGTGCTTGATCGGTTGAATCAAGAAGACGTTCGACTACATCAACCGCGTTAAGCTAACGCTTTCGCTTTCGGTCTACGAGGGTACATGGACACACTCTCCCCCTCTCGTTGCTATGCATCTTCTAGATAGATCTTGTGTGGGCGTAGGAAAATTTTGAAATTGCATGCTATGTTTCCCAACAATATATAGCACTTATGGTAGAGCAGAACACCAGCCCAGCATGCTAAAACGCTATTTCGACGCTGCAAAAAAATTTAGCGCTCCCGCAAGTTTGTTGGAGATGCTCTTAGTTCACATGTTTGAACCTAGTCATTCGCCATTGTTTAATTTAGTTTTCCGTGTCATAGAGATATCGTATTCAACTAAAACCCCATTCCATCTCTACATGTTGACCCTTGCCATGTCAACACAGTTTACCTCTACTAATGGAATTAACATTGTATTTTCATGCCAAGTTTTAGGACCAATTTGACGCATTTTGAAGTTTAGTCACTAAAACGAACATTCATGACAAGTTCAAGCATAACTGATTTTATTACCTCACAAACAAACAATGACAAGAGGGATGGCCTTTGTTTTGTGATAAGTTAACACCGATGTCATACTTAGATATGACATAACAATAGTAAATGTGACTACATGCCGTGTTCCTCTACCTTATGTGGAAATCTCTCCATACCCCTTCATAATAAATGATAGGATGGTCTTTTTTGAAATACTTGCCCACGGCCTGTACGTACCGCCCGGGCCGAGGTTCGCTGGTGCAAAGTAAAACGTCGCAAAAAAGGGCGTGACAGGGAATTGAACCAAAGACCTCAGCAAGTTACAAGGAGTTCAAAGACAGTGGAACTAGCAAGTACAAGTGAATAATTAGCTGCACGAATTTATAAGAACTAGTGGCAGATTCGATTTCTAAAAGCAATTTATGAAAAGTTTTCGAAATTCCAAAATATTTTTATTGCAAACGTGAACATTGTTTTGGGATCTCAAAACATTTTTCCGAAAACAGAAACAAAACTGAAAACCCGAACATTTTTTAAAATGGCGAACAGAAATTTAAAAGTGAACAACTTTTTGAAAAAAAAAGGAAAAATGAAAACACATTTTTTCCAAATTATTAAGATTTTTTCAAAAACATTAACATTTTTTGAAATTATCAGAACATTTCTGGATTTTGCGATAGTTTTTGCAAAACATGATTTTTTTTGAATTTTCATTTTGTAAGATGATATTTTTTGTAATTCTTGAACATTTTGTTAATTTGTGAATAAAATTTCAATAATTCGAAGATTTTATAAATTTGGAATTCCAAACTTTTCGGAATTTTTGAACATTTTAGAAAAAGAAGCGAACAAATTTTAATGCCTATTTATTATTTTTGGGAAAACAAGATAATATTTTTTTTCAAATTATAATTTTCTTTGGAGTTTCTAAACACAAGTTCAAAACTGGAATATTTTAAAAAATTGAGCAAATTCGAGAAAGTGTGATTTTTTAAAAAATTTCTAAAAAATGTTGAAAAAGAAAAATGAAGGTGAAAATGAAAATGAAATAAAAAAATTTAAAATAAAAATGGAAATGGAAATAAACAGGAAAAAAAGGAGAAAGGAGAGAAAGCAAAATAAAGAAACAGGAAAGAATATAAAATGAGTATGAAACAAAAAAAAATGATAGGGCCGGCCCAACAGGCACCTGAAGGAACCAATGCCGTCGCCTACTTGGGTCAAGGCCTAAATATTTTTTTCTATTTTTTTCGTTTTCTTCTCTTTTTTGATATAATTAATGTTTTCCTTTTCGAACTTTATTATTCTTTTTAAACCCTGTTTAACAATTTGAAATATTTTTTATAATACCAAAAATCTTCTTGTTTCCAAATATTGTCTACAATTTTTAAAAATTTGCTCGAATTTCAAAATATATTCCCGTTTTCAAATTTTTTGTTCACACATTGAAGTACTGTATATGTTCTAGAAAATTTAATAAATTTGGAAAAGGTACTTGGTTTGCAATTTGTGTTCAAAATTTGCATCAATTGTTGGAACTTTGTTAACAATTTTTACAAAGGTTTTCAAGTTTGTAAAATTGACATCCACAATTTAAAATTTCAAAATTGTTAAAAAAATTCAAGAAATGCTTAGGACATGAGAAAATGTTCCTATAAATGATAATGGTGGAAAATAACAGAAGAATTCAAATTAGAAAAAACTACATGCTCACGGATGCATCCGTCTAGACTAATCTAGCACACTCCTCTCAACCGGTGCTTTTTGGACTATGGATAAACGACCCAACTTCTTGCAAAAATCCGGCACGGATATATGACGCATCCATGCCAGGTTTAAACGAGTTCCGATACCATTTACAAGTTGCGAGACATCTGACCATTTATCGGTCTTTTTTGACCGAGAAAACTCCAGAAAATGTGAAATTCATCGAAAACCGAAACAAGTTGGGATAGTGCCTTTAATTGGTCATAAAAGGCCATGTAAAAAAATTGGGGCCATTTCAAGCATGTAGAGGAACAACATACTCTCACGGGAAGCCTACTAGCCTACTCAAACACCCTCCATTGAACATGGTCTATTTTGGGGCATCTTTCAAATGACCTCAACTTTTGCAAGAAGATGGGCATGTCCATGGTAGGCATCCATGTCAGATGTAAACGATTTCCGAAACTATATTCAAGTTGCGACAACTCCGACCATTTATCGGCCTTTTTTTATCGAGAGAACTCCAGAAAATGCACAATTTGCTGAAAACCAAAACAACTTGGTGAGGTGCCTTGAATTAGTCATGAAAGGGTATGGAAAGTAATTGGGGCCATACATGCATGAAATGACCCAAACTTTTGTCACCAGGTGGGCATGCCCATGGTAGGCATCATGCCTAGTTTGAACGAATTCCGACACCATATGCACATAGTGTCACGTCTAGCCATTTATTGGCCTTTTTCATCGAGAAAACTCCAGTAAATATGAAATTTGTTGAAAACAAAAAACAATTAGCATGATGCCTTAAATTTGTCATAGAAGGACATGGAAAAAATAGGGGCCATTTCAAGGATGTAGAAAAATAACGTGCTCTTAAACGGAGCCTACTTGCCTACTGGTACTTCTTGAGGTTGCGTTGGTTTTCCCTTGAAGAGAAAAAGGGTGATGCAACAAAGTACATATAAGTAATTTTCTCAGTTGAGAACCAAGGTGTCAATCCAGTAGGAGGAACACACAAGTCTCCAATAGTTGTACCTGCACGAACAAACAAATACTTGCACCCAACGCGACAAAGGGGTTGTCAATCCCTTCACGGTTACTTGCAAGGATGAGATCTGATAGTGATAGATATAAAAGATAAATAAAAGTGTGAACTAAAATAAAACTAAATAAGTTGTAGAAAAGTATTTTTGTATTTTTGATTTTGTAGATCTGAAAATAATATGATGAAAGATAGACCCTGGGGCCATAGTTTTACCTAGAGGCTTCTCTCTTTAAAGAAAGCATACGGTGGGTAAACAAATTACTGTTGAACAATTGATAGAAAAATGCATAGTTATGATGATATCCAAGGCAACGATCATGTATATAGGTATCACATCCGAGACAAGTAGACCGACTCCTGTCTGCATCTACTAATATTACTCTACACATCGACCGCTATCCAGCATGCATCTAGTATATTAAGTTAACAAGAACGGAGTAACACCTTAAGCAAGATGACATGATGTAGAGGGATAGATCTAATCAATATGAACAAACCCCATCTTTTTATCCTTAATGGCAACAATACAAATACGTAAGTTTTTGCATCTCCGTAAGATCCTCTGTTAATTGCCCATTATGTTTCTAGAGAGCTTTAATCAGGTTTTTCCGCTGTCTCATTGAAGCCCGAAGATGGAAGAAATGCGTATTCCGGTCACCTGCAGAGAGCCATTCCACTCTTGACCGCTGACGCCACATCACCTCCTCACGCAGATATAGCTCAATAAGACGGTCATTAACTTTGATCTCAACATGGCTCGGGCCATCCCGGAGAGGATCACTCCTTAACCATTGTAGGTCCTTCTTTAGTTTTGTGATCTCAGCCTTGACATTGCCAAAGGTTGATTTGCTCCACTCACCTAAGTTGTTAGACAACACTTTTAGGTTCACTCGGACCTTAGCCGCCGTCATATTAGGGTCGTTGGCCTCCCATGCACTCTGGATGGTGGAGATCAAATCAGGATGTGTGTCCCACATGCATTCGTACCGGAACAGTCTCTCTTTCACCGGCCCTCTAGCAGGTGGGTCAAGCTTCAGCAAAATAGGAGAGTGATCCGAGGTTGCAGCAGTAAGATGTTCTACCATTGCTAGTGGGAATTGTGCGCACCACTCGCCAGATCCGAGCGCTCTATCAAGCCGCACCCTCGTGTACGTACCTCCTGTAACTTTCGTTTCAAACGTCCACTTCTGGCCTTGGAAACCAAGATCAATCAGGCCGCAAACATCGACCGCATCTATGAAACCTTGAATTTGTGTTTGGCTTCTCTGACCAACACCATCATGCTCATCATATCGAAGGACCTCGTTGAAGTCGCCTAAACATGCCCACGACATACTTTGTAGCGACGCCAGGTTCTTCATTGTGTCCCAAGTTCTGTGTCTTAGGTGTGTCTGGGCTTCTCCATAGAAACACGAGAGCCTCCACGGGGTCCCTCCGAGATCCGACACCTTGACATCAATGTGATACTGCGAGTAACCCAAAATTTCAACTTTTATTTCATTGTTCCAGTACAAAACTAAGCCACCGCTCCGACGGGTGGATCCAACAGCAAAAGAACTATCATATCCTACAGTACTTGCTAAACTTTCAGCTCTCTCTTGGCTAATTTGCGTTTCCAAAATACAAAGTACTCTAGGGGCAAACTTTAATGCGAGTTCACGCAATTCTTGAACTGTCGGGGCGTTGCCTAAACCTCGGCAGTTCCAGCTTAACAGATTCATTGTGCTCGGCGGTCCTCTGACAAGGAGGCCGCCGTTGTTGCATCTTGGTTTTTGGGTGCCGCCTGGTTCTTCCTCCCCCTGTGTTTGCCCCCTTCTCTGGCTGCTGCATCGTTCTGGATCGCTTGGGATCTTGCTTTGGTGGCGGGCTCATTGGGACCACACCCGCTCCTCCTTTCTGGTTTGTAGATGGTACAAGCTCCAGGCTTCCCTTGGAAGCCATTGTCATGGCAGCAGCCGCGGCCTCATCAGAAGATCGCTTCCGGTTCTGGTCAGATTCCTCCATGTCCATATCCTCCCCCTCCATTGCACTCCTATCCTTTTCCAGATCCGAGCTTTCTCCTCCTCCACCTTGGTTCGACTGTTTCTTGCCATTGTTACGGCGCCTCGTTCCCCATGCAGTTGTTGCCGGCGCCCTTAGGTTCTTGAAGACTAAGGCCGAGGGGGGACGCACGCCGTCTCCGTGTTCTTTAAACTCATGTCCCATCATGCCGCATACCTGACACCAACCAACTAGTGCTCTGTGCATGCTCAATTGGGCCTATCGTGCAACCCAACAAGTACCCCTCGACCAACCGCTTGATCGCTCCATCACCGCTGGCTCACTTGTCCCTAGACATTTTCCTAAAAAAAAAAATTGTCCCTTGACATTTTCTTTCGGTACCTTGACTCTTAATCGTTTGACTTTTCAAAAACTTCAAAAAAAGTGCACGAGTTTGAATAAGTTTTCGTTCGTACAATTTTTATGAATTTTAAAAACCATAAATTTGAAAAAGAATGTTCATGAATTTAACAAAAAATCATAAATTTTAAAATAATTATGAATTTAGAAAGAGTTCTCAAATTTGAAAAAGTTCGCAAATTAATGAAAAGTTCATGAGTTTGTAAAAATGTTCATGATTTTTTAAAAGGTTTGTGAATTAAGAAAATAATATAAAAAATAAAAACGAAAATAAAAGAAAAAATCAAACAAAACCTGATCCAGAAAATAAAAAAAATGAAATAGAAAAACCTACCATGAAAGCTTCTGAAAATCAAGAGAGCTTCCCGCGTAAACGTGCCTTATGGGCGGGCCCAATGTGATTGACGGGGCGTGCACCACGTACAATGTTAAATAAATAGGGAATAGATTGCAGAGCAGCGATTCGGGGCCAACGCTCATTTGCACCAGTGATGCAGAAAGAAAATCAAAACAAATATTAGAAAAATTTAAAAATTCCAAATTGTTTTTCGTGGTAGGTAATTCGGTGCATGTGGTCCGGTCCATATTTCAGATCATTTAGACTTCTGAGTAGCTCTCAGTAAAAAAGACAAAGATGATCCCTGTAAAAAAGTTAACTGTTTATGTACCATTCTGAACCGATTTGTCTCTTTTGCTGAGAGCTACTTAGATGTCCAAATGATTTAAAATTTGAAGCGAGCCTCACGCATCAATTTATCTAACATGATTTTTTTGGAGTTTGTTTAATTTTTCTGATTTTTTATGTTCTTGACCGGGTGCAGATGAGCTGGGCTCATAAATGGATACTAGAACAATGTCCGTGCGTTGCAGTGGGATATAAATTTTTTAGTACATCGGCTTGTGATTTATCTGTGTATAATAATGCGCTTGTGTAAATAAATGATAATCAATTTCTGCCCATGAATTACCTTATATTTTGATCCGAAGAAGTTTGGTAAGCAAATTAAAATGGAACTGGTTCATAAGATAACTAAATTAAGTTAATTTATTATCATCCAAGGAGGTTGGACGAAAGGGTGGTGAAAAAAAAAAAAATAGAAACCATACGTTCTTTTTAAGTAGTAGAGATTCCACAGATTTGCTAATTCTCTTAGCTATTGTATATCTAACTATACAACGGTTGGATGAGATCCTTTAAGGTTCGTCGTTTTCCTTTTCTGCATGATAGCGTCGTTGTTTACGCACGGACCTAGTGTCCGGTGCTGGCTTGTTTTGTGTGACAGAGTGAAGTCTATTTTAAAGCTTGAAACCTAACGTATAAATCTTTGAAATAGATACCCTGACCTCGTTGATCCAGATCGTTTCTAACTTTATGCCATTATCCAAACAAGGGATTCCTACATGGCTCAAAAAAAGCCGGGATAGATGGGTTATGCAGCACATGTTTGTGGGACCTACTCGTCAACAGGAGAAAGAAACAGTGAAACAACATATAAAAGATTAGGGTAGCAAAAATTGAACCAACGATCTCCTGGTTCCTGTGAAGCACTTGTTAACCACACGAGATATTGCATTTTGGTTTGAACGAACAACAATATATTTATATATACTGCACGAAACACCAACACACACAAGAAGCGAATCAACCTATGGTTAGATGATTAGAGGGACAGTGGTATTCTTAGCCTATCAGGATTCAAGTCCTGATGCTCACATTATTCCTGAATTTATTTCAGGATTTCTGGCGGTGCGCTTTCAATGGGAGGAGAAGTTCCCGTCGACAATGAGGCGTCTACGGTGATTTTGTAAATTCCAAGACGATATGCGGGCTTAGTCTCTTGAAAGTGCTCATAAGGGTAGGATATGCATGTGTGCGTTAGAGATGAATGTATACACGTATGTATGAGCGCTTACATCTGCACTGTGTTAAAAAAACTGTACACAAGAAAAAGGCCATGCTCGTGCTCGGTCGCCGGCAATGACTCGCAGCACCGCATTAGAGCATCTCCACTAGACCCCCCAACAGCCCCTCAGGACCGCTTTCTTTGCGCCGGTGTAAAAAAATGTCCCACCCATGCACCCAAGACCCCGTTTTTAGCCGGATTTGATGAAAGTTTCAGCTAGCGCTCTCAGCCGGAACCCAGCGCGCTGGGGGCGAGGTGGGGACACCGGTGCTAGTTTTTGGCATGCAACTAGCCCACAGTCAACCACCTTTTCCCTCTCTCTCCTCTCTTTGCAACTACCCCACGTCTCCCTGCTCCTCTCTCGATCCCTGTGAAAATAATCCCGCAGCACTATACGTCGATCCATCCATCCATCCATGGCGGCCACCGTCGGCAAGGAGAGGGAGGAGGCGGTGCTCCACGCGAACTCGAGGCAGGGGGGCAAGCTCCTCTCCAGGTTGCTCACCAGGGATAGCTCGGCCGCCGCGCCGTCTCTCCGGGTCTACTACGGTGTGTCCCGCGCTTAATACAAAAGGTAGCATGGTACATACTGCATCAACTGTAAAATCTTCGAAGGAGGTTTGCATTCACTGGGCGCTCTGATTCCTTGCCGGAGTCGTCCCTCTTGCGTGCCCTGGGCTTCTGTGCGTCGATCAGGTAGTAGGAGTTGTTGCCCAAGGCTTTGATGATGATGAAGGGGCCTTCCCAAGGGGCCGAGAGCTTGTGCTGGCCGGCTGTTTGCTGGATCATCCGGAGCACAAGGTCGCCCTCTTGGAAGGATCTTGGCTTGACCTTCCGACTGTGGTAGCGGCACAGGCTCTGTTGGTAGATGGCGGATTGGCTGAGTGCCAACAGCCGGCCCTCCTCTAGTAGATCGACGCCATCTTCTTGCGCTTCCCTCACCTTCGCCTCCGTGTACATGGTGACAAGATATCAGTTGGGATGACAGCCTCGGCCCCGTACACAAGGAAGAAAGGAGTGAAGCCGGTTGACTTGTTCGGACTGGTGCGCAGGCTCCAGAGGACGGCCGACAGCTCATCGATCCAGCAGCCGGCCGAGCGCTCCAGTGGATCGACCGGTCGGGGCTTGATGCCGGAGAAGATGAGGCCGTTTGCTCGCTCGACTTGGCCGTTTGACTGCGGATGGGCAATAGACGCTAAGTCTAGTCGGATGCCTTGTGTCACATAGAAACGGGCCAAAGCTCCTTTGGCAAAATTTATGCTGTTGTCGGTGATGATGTCGTGCGGTATGCCGTACCGGACGGTGATATCTGCGATGAAGGTCACAATAGTCGGCCCATTCAACTTCTTGATTGGCTTTGTTTTGATCCACTTGGTGAACTTGTCCACGGTGACAAGCAGATGAGTCATGCCGCCGCGTGCTGTCTTGAATGGCCCCACCATGTCCAGCCCCCAGACGGCAAAGGGCCAAGTGAGGGGTGTGGTCTTGAGTGCAAAAGCCGGCAGGTGTTGCTTGGAGCTGAATTTCTGGCACCCCTTGCAATGCTTGACCAAGTCCTTGGCGTCTTCCAAAGCAGTCGGCCAGAAAAAACCGTGGCGGAAAGCCTTGGCAATAAGTGATCTTCAGGCCACGTGGTGACTGCATTCGCCTTGGTGGATATCTTTGAGGATTGCCTTGCCTTTCTCTGGCTCTACGCATCGCTGGAAGACTCCAGTCACGCTGCGCTTGACACGCTCTCTGTTTACTATCGTGTAGGTTCCTGCCCAGTGCTGTACTTGCCGGGCCGAGATCTCATCGGCCGGCAGCTCTCTGTTCACCAGAAAGTTGAGAATGGGTTGCGCCCATGATGGAGTTGTGGCTTCTTCTACTGTCAGTACGGCCACTGCGACTAGGGCGGTTGGGTTGGGAGGTGTCGGGTTGGAGTCGGCCACCGCCTGCTGTGTCGTTGAAGTCCCCGGGCCGGGCTCTGAAGTCCCTGGGCCGGTGTGGCTGCAGCATTTGCCGAGCCGCCTGCCAAAGTCCCCGAGACGACTACTGAGGTCCCCAAGTCGGTTCCGAATGTTCCTGGGGCAGCCGACATGAAGATGGAATCTGATTCTAGCGAAGGCTTGATAGACGGCTTGAGGAGGCGCTGAAGGGAGACGCCGGTTGGTATGGCCTGCCGGGTGGAGCCGATTCGTGCCAGGGCATCTGCTTGCTCGTTGTCGGCTCGTGGCATGTGAAGGAACTCACATCCTTCGAAATATCCGCTGAGCTGGTGGATGAGGAAGCCATAGCTTGCCATATTTGCATCCTTGGCGTCCTAGTCGCCAGACGACTGTTGGACCACCAAGTCCGAGTCACCGTAGCACAAGACCTGGCGAATGCCGAGTTCTTTGGCCAGCCGGGGCACGTGTACGAGCGCCTCATACTCGGCCACATTATTGGAGGCGGCAAAGTGGATTTGCAATGTGTATCTGAGCTTGTCGCCTTTGGGAGAGGTGAGGACGATGCCGGCTCCCAGACCGGTGCGCATTTTGGAGCCATCAAAGTGCATCCGACAATGGGCGGAGTCTAGCGCTGGCGGCAGGTACTGGGTCTTGGCCCAGTCGACGAGGAAGTCGGCCAGTGCTTGGGACTTGATGGCGGTGCGAGGCTGGTAGAAGATGGTTTAGGGAGCCAGCTCGATGGCCCATTTGGCCACCCGACTTGATGCATCTCGGCTGCCCATGATCTCAGCAAGTGGGGCAGTGCAAAAAATCGTGATGGGGTGCTCTTGAAAGTATGGCTTGAGCTTCTTGGCGGCAAAGTACAAACCGTAGCACATCTTCTGGTAGTGGGGATAGTTCTGCTTTGAAGCTGACAGCACCTCGCTTAAATGGTACACATGCCTCTGGACCGGCTGTGCCTTGCCGTCCTCTAGGCGTTGTACCACAATGACTGTGCTGATCACCCGGCTGGTTGCGGCAATGTAAAGGAGCATGGGCTCTTTGTCAGTCGGAGCCGCCAGGACAGGTGGCGTGGTCAACGTCTTCTTCAGCTAGAGAAAGGCCTCCTCCGCCTGCTCGTTCCACTCAAAGTGAGTGGTCTTCTTCATGAGCTGGTATAGGGGAAGAGCCTTCTCTCCTAGCCGACTAATGAAGCGGCTGAGGGATGACAAGCACCCGGTGAACTTCTGGACGTCTCGAAGTCGAGTGGGTATCTCCATCGTCTCGATGGCTTTGATCTTCATAGGGTTGCACTTAATGCCGTGTTCAAAGACCAGGAAGCCAAGGAGCTGGTCGGTTGGTACTCCAAAGACACATTCCTCGGGGTTGAGCTTGATTTGAAAACGGCGCAGATTGTTGAATGTTTCCTTGAGATCTTCCAGAAGGGTACCACGCTTCTCCGTCTTCACCACAATATCATCTACATAGACGTGGGCATTTCTGCCGAGCCGTTTGAGGAGGGACTTCCGCATGCAACGCTGAAAAGTGGCACCGGCATTTCTCAAGCCGAATGTCATGGTCAGGTAGCAGAAGGCTCCTAATGGTGTAATGAAGGTAGTCTTCAGGCGGTCGGCCGTGTTCAACTTGATCTGGTGGTACCCTGAGTAGGCATCCAAGAAACTCAACAGCTCGCATCCGGCTGTGGAGTCTATTACTTGATCAATCCGAGGCAAGGCAAATGGATCTTTGGGGCAAGCTTTGTTGAGGTTGGTATAATGAATGCACATGTGCCACTTGTTGTTCTTCTTCAGTACAAGGACTGGATTGGCAAGCCATTCTGGAAAGAACACTTCCATAATGAAGCCGGCTGCTATGAGCCGGGCTATCTCTTCACCAACAATTCTTCTCTTCTCTTCCGACAGTCGGCGAAGGGGTTGCTTGACTGGTTTTGCATCTGCTCTGACATGTAGCTTGTGCTCGGCGAAGTCCGTCAGAACACTCGGCATGTCCTTGGGGGACCATGCAAAGATATCCCGATTCTCACAGAGGAAATCGACGAGCTCAATTTCCTATTAGTATCAAGGGTGGTTCCTACAAGAGCGAACCTCTCTGGGTGGTCCGGGTCCAAGGGTATCTTCTTGGTTTCTTTGGCTGGCTAGAAGGAGCCCTGGGTCTCTCACTCCTTGGGATCTGGTGACAGGTCCGGATGCTTGCTGGCCATGGCCACAACCCGATCAAGGAGCTTCTTCTCTGTGGCAATCACAAGGGACTCGGCCAACCGACTGCTTGCTGCAGCACAGGTGAACGACTTCTTGTAGTCTTCGACTATGGTGATGATGCCCTTGGTTCCCGGCATATTCATCTTGAGGTTGGCGTAATGAGGCACTGCCATGAACTTGGCTAGGGCAGGCCGGCCAAGCAATGCATGGTAAGGGCTCTCCAGGTCCACTGCCTCAAACCAAATTGCTTCGTGGCGGAAATGATCTTTGTTTCCGAAGAGGACATCTATCTTGATCTATCCGATTGGTGAGCAGGAAAGGCCGGGCACAATGCCATGGAAGACAGTCTGGTTGGGCTGGAGTTGCTTCGCCTTGATGTTCAGCTTCTCCATGGTATCGCGGTAAAGGATGTTGATGCTTCTACCGCCATCTATCAAGACTCGGGAGAAGCGAGCAACTCGCCTCTTTGTTGCAAAGGTGGTATCCAACACCAGGGCGTAGGAACCCGGAGAAGGCATCACTTCCGGGTGGTCGGCTCGGCTCCAACCGATGGGCTTCTCAGACCAATGCATGAACTGTGGGACCTTAGAGGCGACAACGTTGACTTCTTGGTGTTGCTGGCGCCGGCTGCGCCTATCATCAGCCTGGCTGGTGAAGACAATGCAGGCTCCATGCTCTTCAGGGAATTCATCTTGGATGGTGCCGACTGCTGGATGGGCCGCCAGCTACTGAGGAGGCGGAGGCGGCTGGCCAGCAGGTGGAGGAGGCAGCAACCCTTCGCCCTTGGAGATTCAGGTGAGCCAGTGGCACTTCCGGGTGATGTGATTGGATGGCTTCGCACCGCTGTGGAACTTGCAGGGTGTATCTAGGGTCTGCTCATAGGAGAAAGCAGGCTGCCAAGCCGGCTTGCCGCCTTTATGACGCTTGGGTATGGGCTGCCCCTCTGGCTGCTGATCTTTGACTGTCACCACCTGCCGGCTGGTGGAAGCCGGCATCGGAGCCTTGCGCTTGTTGTCATTCTACTGCTGGCGCTAACTGGTGTCACCAGCCGGTGTTCTGGGAGTCGGAGGGAGCACCTTTCCAGAGGCGTCCACCTGAAGCTCCGACTTCATAGAAGAGTCGGCAGTGGCGGACTTGTCTGCTATGATCAACATCTCGTCGATTGTAGCCAGCTCGTCGCAGAGGAGTCGGTGCTTGAGCAGGGTGCCTTCCCTGCACCCAACGGTGAAGTACTCTATAGCTTGCACCTCGTGCACTCCTTCGCAGGAATTGCGTAGTTTGGCCCACCGCGCCAGGTAGTCGCGAGTGGATTTGGTTGGGCCTTGGACGCACAGAGAGAGCTGGCGAGGCTTGGGTGACCGCTTGTAAGTGCTGGCGAAGTTGCGGATGAAGACTTCGGTGAAATCTACCCAGCTGTTGATGCTGTAGGGCTTGAGGCTGTTCAGCCAAGTGCGCGCCGTTCCCTGAAGCATGAGGAGGACGTACTTCATGGTAACGCGCTTGTTGCCGTTTGCTATGTTGACTGCGGTGGAGTAGTCGACCAGCCAGTCTTCCGGCTTCACGACGCCGTTGTACTTGGGCGTATCTCTTGGGAGCGAGAACCCTTTGGGGAAGGGCTTGTCACGAATGCGGGGGCCAAAACAAGGCGGACCGATCGCATCTTCTTCTTCTAACACCTGGGATCGCGCCAGGCGATCGATCCGATGGCGGGCATCGTTTTCTCAGTAGCCTTCACGGCGGCCCAGCCGACCGTTGAGCATCGGGTGCTCAACAGGCAGCGGGGAGGCATACCTCTTCCTGCGAGGTGGAGGGGAAGGCGAACAGTCATCCCGCCGCTCCACAGCTCGTGGGCGGCCATCTTGGTCGCGCTCGATGGTGAGGCGCGTCCGACTACGGCTAGCAGCCGACTATTTGTCTCTTCGGTCGTGGGCACCAGCTGTCGGCGTCTGGGAGGTCACGCCTTGCTCTTGGCGGGGGGAGGGGGGGAGGGAGGGGAGTATTCTCGGCATGCGCGCCGGCTTTTTGCTGCACGACAGTCGCGTCGATGAGCTGCTGAACACGCTCCGTCATGCAGCATCGCTCGTCACCCTCCAGGTGTTCCAGCTTGTCTTCTGCCGCCTGGGCAGCACGCAGGTTCTTGATGGGCTTGGCGCAGACTGGGCGGTCAGCCCCCAGCATGCTGGCGATGGTCGTGCCGCGCTGTCGGGCGACGCCCACACGGCTAGGCTCCCCAGCAGCCGGCGTGCCACAGACGGCGCGATCAACCTCGCGCTGATAGGCCTTGGTGAGGCGTCTCGTAGTGGCCAACTTTCTGTCGCTCTCGACGAGCGCGACGCGGCAGCCTGCCAGCATCTCAGGGTTGGCGTCACCTGCGATGGGCATAGATAGGTCCCGCATCGTCGCCTGCAGCGGGTCTTGGGCGTCCGCGCCGGAGGCTCCGCCATGGCTGATGACGAGCACCTCGGTGACGGTGCTACTGCCGCTATCTGCATGAGGGAGCCGGTCGCCGATGACCACCACGTTGGTGGGGAAGGTGTCGAGGGATGCCGTGTCGGAGTCGACAAGCATCGGGTAGGTGGAGCCGATCGACTCCAGATCGGAGGCTGGCTCGTTGGCGATGTCGAGCTTGCCAATGAGGTCGATGAGGCAGCTTTCGGAGCTGGTTGCGCCCGCGCCTGGCGCGGGCTAGTTAGAGAGGCGAATCTCGCTGATGAGATCAGCGAGGCAGCTCGCCGTGCAAGCGGCTTCCATGCCATGCAGCACGTCGGTGCAAACGCCATCGAGCATGCCGGGCTGGCTGCGCTCGCCGGGGAGGAACAAGGTGTTGGAAATATGCCCTAGAGGCAATAATAAAATGGTTATTATTATATTTCCTTGTTCATGATAATTGTCTATTGTTCATGATAATTGTCTATTGTTCATGCTATAATTGTATTAATTGGAAACCGTAATACATGTGTGAATACATAGACCACAACATGTCCCTAGTGAGCCTCTAGTTGACTAGCTCGTTGATCAATAGATGGTTATGGTTTCCTGACATGGACATTGGATGTCATTGATAATGGGATCACATCATTAGGAGAATGATGTGATGGACAAGACCCAATCCTAAGCATAGCACAAGATCATGTAGTTCGTTTGCTAAAAGCTTTTCTAATGTCAAGTATCATTTCCTTAGACCATGAGATTGTGCAACTCCCGGATACCGTAGGAATGCTTTGGGTGTGCCAAACGTCACAACGTAACTGGGTGGCTATAAAGGTGCACTATGGGTGTCGGTGTCAAAACCGGCGGATCTCGGGTAGGGGGTCCCAAACTATGCGTCTAGGCGGATGGTAACAGGAGACGAGGGACACGATGTTTTTACCCAGGTTCGGGCCCTCTCGATGGAGGTAAAACCCTATGTCCTGCTTGATTAATATTGATGATATGGGTAGTACAAGAGTAGATCTACCACAAGATCAAGGAGGCTAAACCCTAGAAGCTAGCCTATGGTATGATTGTTGTAATGTATGTTGTCCTACGGACTAAAGCCCTCTGGTTTATATAGACACCGGAGAGGGCTAGGGTTACACAGAGTCGGTTACAATGGTAGGAGATCTACATATCCGTATCGCCAAGCTTGCCTTCCACGCCAAGGAAAGTACCATCCGGACACGAGCCGGAGTCTTCAATCTTGTATCTTCGTAGTCTTGGAGTCCGGCGGATATTGATAGTCCGGCTGTCCGGACACCCCCTAGTCCAGGACTCCCTCAGTAGCCCCTGAACCAGTCTTCAATGACGATAAGTCCGGCGTGCATAATGTTCGGCATTGCAAGGCAGGTTCCTCCCTTGAATAATCCAGAGAAGATCATGAACACCAGGATAGTGTCCGACTCTGCAAAATAAATTCCACATTCCACCGTAGAGAGAATAAAATGTACACTTAGTTCAATCTGCTGACGTATTATGCGGCGTAACATCACACCGCCACAAGGCCTTTGTTTGAATTACCATACCACCTCAGCATGTTTAGCGAAGCGGTTTCCTTGGCACGTCTTGTCGAAGCAGAGATCGTGTTCCCCTTATACCGGGATTCTCATCAATACGTGCGTAGGTAACCCAACCGCGCCATTGATTGTGGCGCTTGGGAGATAAGCGAGTTTTACCAGGCTGGTGGGGGACGTATAGTTTTGTCCGCCTATATAAAAGGGATAAGGATTCACCTTCTCACCTACGCCTTCTTCCTCCTTTGCTTATCCATCCCCGCGAACTCAAGCTCCAATGCCCGAGCTCGCGCATCTCGCCTCAACCTTCTCCGAATATGTCCGGAGCGGGAGGTAAATGGTTAGCTTCCACCGTCAAGGAGGAGGACATCACCAAGCTGCGCAGCGCCGGATACCTTTCCGGCGATATCGCGCATCGACTGCCCGACGAGGGGCAGCTCATCCCTACCCCCGGGCCTCATGAGAGGGTCGTCTTCCTCCCCCACTTCCTCCGCGGACTAGGCTTTCCGCTCCATCCATTTGTCCGGGGGCTCATGTTTTACTACGGCCTGGATTTCCACGATCTGGCGCCGAACTTTATCCTCAACATCTCGGCGTTTATCGTCGTGTGCGAGGCCTTCCTCTGCATCCGGCCCCACTTCGGCCTGTGGCTCAAGACCTTCAACGTCAAGCCGAAGGTTGTGAAGGGTACGCAAGCGGAATGCGGAGGCGCCATGTTGGGCAAATTGCCCAACGTCCCTTGGCTAGAAGGGACCTTCGTGGACTCCGTCAAGAGGTGGCAATCGGGGTGGTTCTACATCACCAGCCGCGCAAATCCACATGGGCGGCGGCCCCCGAGTTTAGATCTGGCATCCCCACGCAGCTCACCTCCTGGAAAGAGAAGGGCTTGCAGTGGGGGAATCCGGTGGAGGTGACGGGACTCCGAGCATGTATCAAGAAGATGGTGAGCAATAGGCTCAGGCTCGTCGACTTGGTCCAAGTCATGCTCATCCGGCGGATCCTCCCATGCCAAGAATGGGCATTTAATTTGTGGGAGTTCAATCCGGAATAGCACCAGGCGCTAAGCGGGCTCTTCGATACAACATACGAAGGCACCTGGAGGGTGCTGTTCAAGGGCGCCGAAGCCCTCGCGTCCGCGATCGAAGACCGCGGATTCAGCTCGCAGCATCCAACTGACGAGGTAAGTGATTCAACCCCATTACGGGACACTTGTGATAATTAGATTGACTCTAGTGAGGTTCCATTCTGCCTCTTCCTTTGACAGGAATGGATGGAGAAGGCCAAGTTGCTCATCAGCCCGGCTCCCATGCCAGAAGACCCAGCGGACGCCCGCTTAATAGGGCTGCTGGTTCCGGCACCGCACATGGTGCCGGAGAAGAAGGCCAAGAAGGTGGCCGCGGGGACTCGAAAGAGTTCCTGCAATCAGGCGTCTGACGACGACGAGGACTCCTCCCCCGAAGACGAGGAGGAGTACTCTCTCCCGGAGGAGGGAGAGAAGAAAAGGAAGGCTTCCCCCATCGGGGAGGCCGAAGGGTCCAAGAGGGGGAGAACTATCCCCCCAGACAATCTCGCCAACATCAGCATTGGTGAGGATGAGTGGCCTCCAAGGGCCAGGCGTCCGGCAAGATCGTAAGTATCCGGATCCTTGATGTGTAATTTCTTTTATGTCGCGTAGTATCCTTCTAACGCCGCATTCTGCCCGTAGTCCGGCCAATGATGATCTCCCCGACTCATCGAGCGGGTCATTGGCCTCGTCGGATGTAAATTCCATCCCAACTGCCTCCACCCCACGCGCCGACGAGGACATCGAGGTGGGATCCCAAAGAGGGACCCATCAGGAGGAGGCTCCGGAGGCACCGTCAGGCAGCCTCCCGGACTTCGAGCCGGACTCTACATCAAAACCCGCAGTGGTTCCAGAGTCCGGCAAGCGGCCCCTTCGAAAGAAGGGCAGGACCGTGACGCCGGCGGCCTCCGTCCAACCGGAGGCGCCGGATAACCTGCTGGAGGCGCTTAAAGGCGCTTCCATCGAGGAAGAACACCGCACTATCATGAGTGCGGTGATCGAGAAGGTTCAGCTCGCTAAGAGCGGGCTGACGGAAGCCTGCAGCAGCCTTTTAACAGGCTTTGAGGTAAAAAAGTTAAAATTATGTAATGTAATACCGCATAGACAGTAGCCCCTAATGCTTAGTTCGGTGTTCAGAAAGAAAAGCCGGACTAAGGATCTATAACAAGATATACGCAGGGTTGCCTAAAATATGTCAATATGGGTTTGCAGGCTGCACTGCTGACCTCTGCCACACTAACGGCGGGGGTTGACGTGCTGAAGAAGGAACTCGAGCGGTCCGAGCAAGAGCTCGGCCATGCAAAGAAGCAGCTCGAGGAAAAAGAAGGTTAGTAACACCTCTTTGAATAAGTACCTTACAGAAAAGGATTTTGGTTGCAAATAAAATTAACAAGGATAATGTGTGCATTGCAGGAGCCACTAACGAGGTGGCAGCGCTGAGGGATGCTATGTCCGCGGCCGAACGCAGTGCGGCCGCGGAACGGGCTGAGCGAGAAAAGCAAGAGGCACGGGTGGCGGAAGTTCGGCAAGAGCTCCAGGTTCTCATGGAAAAACATGAGAGTTTGGAGCGTGACTCCAAGACTCGAGAGTCCGAGCTTGCCTCGGCTCTCGAAAGTGCCAAGTCCGCCAAGGCCGAGGCCCATAAGGCCCTTCAGGAGGTTGAGGACATAAAGAAGATAGCGGCGGGTAAGGCGTTTTTTATGCAAAGCAGGCATGTTAATATGAACTACCTGACACTTACCCGAATTCGGAGCTCTCCAGGGGCGTTTGCAGATCTGCCGCGTAGTGCGTCTGATGCCGCCGCATTCTATCATGGCGAGGAGGGGAGCTCAGCGGAGAAGGTCTTCTAGTCTCAGTATGCTGAGGCCGGCCATCCGGTGCCCCCAAGCGACCAGCTGAAGCAGCTAGTCGAACTCCACAAGGTAGCCAAGGAGGCCATGAAGGGCCTCATAGTCCGGCTGTGGCCTGGACAGGCCATGCCTGGTAGCTACTTTGGCCTCGTGCGGCGACTGATGGATGCATGCCCCAGGCTGGATGTAGTCAAGCGCTCCGCCTGTATCGAAGGTGCTCGTCGGGCCCTTGCCCGCATAAAGTTGCAATGGGGCAAATTGGATGCGGAGAAGCTTCTCACGGACCCACCGCCGCCGGGCAAGGAGTATCGCACGCCGGAGAAGTATTATAAAATTGTCCTGAAGGGAGCCTGCAATATTGCAGATGAGTGCTCCCGAAATGTAATCTTTGAGTGAACTCGCTGTTTATTTATCCTGTGCGCTGAAAACTTCGTTCATATGCGCCATGAGCAACACTTGTTTAATTTAAAATATTACCTTCTGTGCGGCCGTTTATAAAATCTGAGAGATGGCAAGTCGTTAGCTTCAGCCCCCGAGCCACAAGTGCTGGGGTGTTCGGGATAAACTTGAGCACTCTTGTTCCCATTTTTGGGTCCATCTAGGGAGGCGCTCAACACGACAAACAAGGCAACCGGACTTATAATGCTTGAACACTCTCACTTAGCCATAGAATTCTATAATTTTAAATTTCGGCGAAGCCCCTGGTATTCGGAAGACCGAATCCGGGGCGCTATCCACGCCTTCATCGGACATTATCCGGAACTTCGCTCGAAGCGGCGTGAGTCTTTAAGGACCCGAAAAAACCTCTCGAACAGCGACCAGTCTCTCACCTTATCATGCCAGTCAGTTTTAGCTTTCTCCACTGAGGCATTAACCCGGCTCAACCGGGGCGCAATCGCAGTGGTTCTCCCAGTGCCACCTTAGCCGACAGAACGGAACATAAGGCACCAAAACGTGGGAGCCGGGCAAACCCAACTATTGACCCAAGACATGATTCGGAGCCGATTCATATAATGCTATAAGTTCGGGGTGCCGCACTTGTGAAAGTGTTCGGACTTTATCACACCATAGAGTGGGGAACATAAGCCCCTGGTGTATTATGCCATACCAAAATATACGGGTGCCAGATGTCATATAATGAACATATATATAAAATGTGATGCAATTGCGATCATAAAGGCGCTGCATTATTAATGAAAGAAAAGTCTGCTAGAAGAGCGGACTGATACAAATAGTGCGGTAAGCAAGGGATTTGGACTAAATAAACATGTCCCCCTCCAGGGATGAGCTGCGGATTTGGTGTATATAATTGAATTTAATTCTCGTAATTGAGACCACCTGAGTGTTCGACGCAGCCTTCTTTAGTCCCTGACTGTTGCATCATGAGTTCGGCATGTTCATCGCCGGACAGGGCTTCTGGTTAACAGAGTCCTATGTACAAAAAAGAAGAAAAATAATAAAAAAAGAGGGGCACATTTGTGAGCCCCTGGTGTGGTCGAACCGCACTCTGGGTCCGTTGTGATCGTGCCCCCTCCCCTGTGCCCATGGTATCTCCAAAGCGTAATGATGTACGCGGAGTGTTATTCTTGTAATCATACGCGGGCGAGGGTTGGGGCCGCATTGCTACATGTGCTCTGATCGCGCCAGGTGGTCTTGGTTGGGATTGCTCCGGGCGCGCTTTGCTGTATCCGGCCGTTTAATGGCCGGACTCGAGAATTGCCTTAGAAGGCTGCTCTCTACTTCTGCCGCGAGAGCCGCTGTATGTTCCTCCGTTCGGAGGGAGCGTTACATATTCCCATTGACCGTGATGACTCCACGAGGGCCTGGCATCTTGAGCTTTAGGTATACATAGTGCGGCACCGCGTTGAATTTGGCAAACGCAGTTCGCCCGAGCAGGGAGTGATAGCCGCTGCGAAACGGGACTATGTCGAAGATTAACTCTTCGCTCCGGAAATTATCCGGGGATCCGAAGACCACTTCCAGTGTGACCGAGCCTGTGCAGTTGGCTTCCACTCCTGGTATGACACCTTTAAAGGTCGTCTTTGTAGGTTTAGTCCTTGATGGGTCTATGCCCATTTTGCGCACGGTATCCTGATAAAGCAGGTTCAGGCTACTGCCGCCGTCCATCAGGACTCTCGTGAGGTGGAACCCATCGACGATTGGGTCTAAGACCAATGCGGCGAATCCGCCATGGCGTATGCTGGTCGGATGGTCTCTTCGATCGAAAGTGATCGGACAAGAGGACCATGGGTTGAACTTTGGGGCGACTGGCTCCATCGCATAGACGTCCCTTAGTGCGCGTTTCCTCTCCCTCTTGGGTATGTGGGTCGCGTATATCATATTCACTGTCCGTACTTGTGGGGGAAAACCCTTCTGTCCTCTGTTGTTCGGCGGCCGGGTCTCTTCCTCGTCGTCGCTATTTAGCCCCTTGTCATTGTTTTCGGCAATTAACTTGCCGGCCTGCTTGAACACCCATCAATCTCTATTGGTGTGGTTAGCTGGCTTTTCAGAGGTGCCATGTATCTGGCATGAGCGGTCGAGTATTCGGTCCAGATTGGACGGACCCGGAATGGTTCTTTTAAATGGCTTCTTCCGTTGACCGGGTTTAGAGCCTCGGAATCCGGCATTGACCGCCGTATCCTCCTTATCGTCGCCGTTAATTCGGCGCTTGTTTTTGTTTCGGCGTGACCTGCCGTTGTTGTCCTTAGTATCCGGACTGCCAGAATTTTTACGAAGATTGTTGCTGCGGGCTAGCCAGCTGTCCTCTCCCGCACAAAAGCGGGTCATTAACAATGTGAGGGCTGCCATGGATTTCGGCTTTTCCTGCCCCAGGTGCCGGGCTAGCCATTCGTCCCGGATGTTATGTTTGAAGGCTGCAAGGGCCTCTGCGTCCGGACAATCGACGATTTGATTTTTCTTTGTCAAGAACCGTGTCCAGAATTGTCTGGCCGATTCGTCTGGCTGCTGAATGATGTGGCTTAGGTCATCGGCGTCTGGTGGTCGCACATATGTGCCTTGGAAGTTATCAAGGAATGAGGCCTCCAGGTCTTCCCAACACCCAATTGACTCTGCGGGCAAGCTGTTAAGCCAATGCCGAGCTGGTCCTTTAAGCTTGAGTGGGAGGTACTTTATGGCGTGGAGATCGTCGCCGCGGGCCATATGGATGTGGAGAAGATAGTCTTCGATCCACACCGCGGGGTCTGTTGTGCCATCGTAAGATTCGATGTTTACGGGTTTAAACCCTTCGGGGATCTGATGATCCATTACTTCGTCAGTGAAGCATAACGGGTGTGCGGCGCCCCTGTATTGAGCGATATCGCGACGCAGCTCGAGAGAGCGTTGTCTGCTGTGTTCGGCCCGGCCGGGGTTATTGTATCCGGCACGATGGTATTCGTCGTGGGTCGTAGGGCGCCCCCGTGATCCATAGATGGATCTGGATTGTCTTGCCTTGTCCTCCAATATGTCTCGCAAGTCCGGCGCGTTCCCTCTTGGCTTCGTACTTTTGGAGCGATGCCGGGGTATGGTCTTGGCTGGTGGCCTGGATGCCTCTCTGTCACGACCACGAGGTGGTCGGTCAGCCATATCCTGCGCTGGTGATGGATGTACGTATGTTTCCTCCTCTAATCAGGGGAGCAGCTTGCGTTTTGGGTAACTTTTGGAGGGACGTTCGAGTTTATACTCTTCGGCCGCGAGGACCTCGGTCCATCGATCGGCCAGCAGGTCCTGATCAGCTTGAAGCTGCTGCTGCTTTTTCTTTAGGCTGTTTGCTGTGGCGATAAGCCTGCGCTTGAAGCGCTCTTGTTCGACGGGATCCTCGGGTACGACGAATTCGTCATCGTTGAGGCTTGCTTCGTCTTCGGAGGGAGGCATATAATTATGATCCTCAACCTCTTCGTCTGCCGCCCCCTCATGAGGGCTTGCTTCTGCATCCTCCTGCGCTGAGTCTTGCTGGAGGGGATTGTCTTCGGCACTCTCTGGAGTATTATTATCTCCTGTGCCGGAATCTCCATTCTTGCTGTGGCGAGATTTAGAGCGGCGCCGCTGACGCCGGCGCTTGGGCTGTTTCTTTAAAGGATCTGCCTCTGCTGTTTCTTCGCCGTCCCCATCTTTTGGGGTATCCACCATGTATACGTCATATGACGAGGTGGCCTTCCAGTGCCCTGTGGGCGCTGGTTCCTGTTCGTCTCCGGCATCGTCGTCCATAGCGTCGATGTCTTCAGAGTCGTAGTCTAGCATGTTGGTTAGATCGTCGACAGTGGCTACAAAGTGGGTGGTGGGTGGGCTCTGAACTTCTTCGTCGTCTGTTCCCCAAGCGTCCTGGCCACAGTCCGGCCAAGACTCTCCTGATAACGAGAGATGCTTTAGTGAATTCAAGATATCGCCGAAAGGCGAGCATTGGAAGATGTCCGCGGCGGTGAATTCCATAACCGGCGCCCAATCCGGATCGATTGGCAGGGGCGCGGGAGGTTCGGAGTCCGGCAAGGAGTCCGGCGCCTCGGAGTCACGAGTTTCGCGTGGGACAAGATTAGTGTTTGGCTCCATCGCCGTGGATGTTGAAGCCCCCAGGGCGGCGCCTATCCACCGACCCTCGATCTGGGCGATCGGCTCCGGGCTAATGGCCGAAGCGGATCCGTGTGCGGCCACCAAGGCACTGTTTGACGGCAGAGCTAGATCATGCCCATCGTCACAGTGCGGCACGCTCGGCTGTGGCTCAAGTCCGTCGAGGATCAAGTCTCCCCGGACATCGGCCGTGAAGTTTAAACTTCCAAATCTGACCTGACGGCCAGGGGCGTAGCTTTCGATCTTCTCCAGATGGCCAAGTAAATTGGCCCGCAGTGCGAAGCCGCCGAATACGGAGATCTGTCCGGGGAGAAAAGTCTCACCCTGGACAGTGTTGCAGGTTGAAGATGCCATCAAGCCTATCGGTGACGACACAGAGGAACTCTCAATGAAAGCACCAATGTCGGTGTCAAAACCGGCGGATCTCGGGTAGGGGGTCCCGAACTGTGCGTCTAGGCGGATGGTAACAGGAGACGAGGGACACAATGTTTTTACCCAGGTTCGGGCCCTCTCGATGGAGGTAAAACCCTACGTCCTGCTTGATTAATATTGATGATATGGGTAGTACAAGAGTAGATCTACCACGAGATCAAGGAGGCTAAACCCTAGAAGCTAGCCTATGGTATGATTGTTGTAATGTATGTTGTCCTACGGACTAAAGCCCTCCGGTTTATATAGACACCGGAGAGGGCTAGGGTTACACAGAGTCGGTTACAATGGTAGGAGATCTACATATCCGTATCGCCAAGCTTGCCTTCCACGCCAAGGAAAGTACCATCCGGACACGAGCCGGAGTCTTCAATCTTGTATCTTCGTAGTCTTGGAGTCCGGCGGATATTGATAGTCCGGCTGTCCGGACACCCCCTAGTCCAGGACTCCCTCAACGGGTATCTCCGAAAGTGTCTGTTGGGTTGGCACGAATTGAGACTGGGATTTGTCACTCCGTGTGACGGAGAGGTATCTCTGGGCCCACTCGGTAGTGCATCATCATAATGAGCTCAATGTGACTAAGTAGTTAGTCACGGGATCATGCATTACGGAACGAGTAAAGTGACTTGCCAGTAACGAGATTGAATGAGGTATTGGGATACCGACAATCGAATCTCGGGCAAGTAACATACCGATTAACAAAGGGAATTGTATACGGGATTGCTTGAATCCTTGACATCGTGGTTCATCCGATGAGATCATCGTGGAACATGTGGGAGCCAACATGGGTATCTAGATCCTGTTGTTGGTTATTGGCCAGAGAGTTGTCTCGGTCATGTCTGCATGCTTCCCGAACCCGTAGGGTCTACACACTTAAGGGTCGGTGACGCTAGAGTTGTTATGGGAATTAGTGTGCAGTTACCGGATGTTGTTCGGAGTCCCGAATGAGATCCCGGATGTCACGAGGAGTTCCGGAATGGTCCGGAGGTAAATATTTATATATGGGAAGTCCTATTTTGGCCACCGGAAAATGTTCGGGATTTTTCGGTATTGTACCGGGAAGGTTCTAGAAGGTTCCGGAGTGGGGCCCACCGGCATGGGGGGACCCACACGAACGTGGGTAGTGGGGGAAAGGCCCCACACCCCTGGTCAAGGTGCACCAAGATCCCCCCTTAGAAGGAATAAGATCATATCCCGAAGGGATAAGATCAAGATCCCTAAAAAAGGGGGATAACAATCGGTGGGGAAGGAAATGATGGGATTTCTTTCCTCCCACCTTTGCCAACGTCCCAATGGACTTGGAGGGCAAGAAACCAGCCCCCTCCACCCCTATATATAGTGGGGAGGCGCATGGGAGCTTTGCCCTTCCCCTGGCGCAGCCCTCTCCCTCCCCAACACCTCCTCCTCCATAGTAGTGCTTGGCGAAGCTCTGCCGGAGAACTGCAAGCTCCACCACCACGCCGTCGTGCTGCCGGAGCTTTCCCTCAACTTCTCCTCTCCCCTTGCTGGATCAAGAAGGAGGAGATGTCCCCAGGCTGTACGTGTGTTGAACTCGGAGGCACCGTTGTTCGGTGCTTAGATCGAATTCGGCCGCGATCTGAATCGCTTAGTGAACAACTCCACCGACCGCGTTCTTGCAATGCTTCCGCATCGCGATCTTCAAGGGTATGAAGATGCACTCCCCTCTCTCTCATTGCTAGTTACTCCATAGATTGATCTTGGTGATGCGTAGAAAATTTTGAATTTCTGCTACGTTCCCCAACAGTGGCATCATGAGCTAGGTCTATTGCGTAGATTCTATGCATGAGTAGAACACAAGCAGTTGTGGGCGTTGGTTTTTTCAATTTTCTTATCGTTACTAGTCCTATCTTGATTCGGCGGAATCATGGGATGAAGCGGCCTGGACCGACCTTACACGTACGCTTACGTGAGACAGGTTCCACCGACTGACATGCACTTGTTGCATAAAGGTGGCTAGCGGGTGCCAGTCTCTCCCACTTTAGTCGGATCGGATTCGATGAAAAGGGTCCTTATGAAGGGTAAATAGCAATTCGCATATCACCGTTGTGGCTTTTGCGTAGGTAAGAAACGTTCTTGCTAGAAACCCATAGCAGCCACGTAAAACATGCAACAACAATTAGGGGACGTCTAACTTGTTTTTGCAGGGTATGCTATGTGATGTGATATGGCCAAAAGAATGTGATGAATGATATATGTGATGTATGATATTGATCATGTTCTTGTAATAGGAATCACGACTTGCATGTCGATGAGTATGACAACCGGCAGGAGCCATAGGAGTTGTCTTAATTTATTGTATGACCTGCGTGTCATTGAAAATGCCATGTAATTACTTTACTTTATTGCTAAACCGTTAGCCATAGTAGTAGAAGTAATAGTTGGCGAGACAACTTCATGAAGACACGATGATGGAGATCATGATGATGGAGATCATGGTGTCATGCCGGTGACGAAGGTGATCATGTCGTGCCTCATGATGGAGATCAAAGGCGCAAGATGATATTGGCCATATCATTTCACTTTATGATTTGCATGTGATGTTTGTCATGTTTACATCTTATTTGCTTAGAACGACGGTAGCATAAATAATATGATCCCTCATTAAAATTTCAAGAAAGTGTTCCCCCTAACTGTGCACCGTTGCAAAAGTTCGTTGTTTTGAAGCACCACGTGATGATCGGGTGTGATAGATTCTAACGTTCACATACAACGGGTGTAAGCCAGATTTACACATGCAAAACACTTAGGTTGACTTGACGAGCCTAGCATGTATAGACATGGCCTCGGAACACAAGAGACCGAAATGTCGAACATGATTCGTATAGCAGATACGATCAACATGGAGATGTTCACCGATGATGACTAGTCCGTCTCACGTGATGATCGGACACGGCCTAGTTGACTCGGATCATGTATCACTTAGATGACTAGAGGGATGTCTATCTGAGTGGGAGTTCATTAGATGAACTTAATTATCATGAACATAGTCAAAAGGAGTTTGCAAATTATGTCGTAGCTTGCGCTTTAGTTCTACTGTTTAAGATATGTTCCTAGAGAAAATTTTAGTTGAAAGTTGATAGTAGCAATTATGCGGACTGGGTCCGTATACTGAGGATTGTCCTCATTGCTGCATAGAAGGCTTATGTCCTCAATGCACCACTCGGTGTGCTGAACCTCGAGCGTCATTTGTGGATGTTGCGAACATCTGACCTACACGTTTTGATGACTACGTGATAGTTCAGTGCGTAATGTTAAACGGTTTAGAATTGAGGCAGCGAATACATTTTTTGAAACGTCGCAGAACATATGAGTTGTTCCAAGAGCTGAAATTAGGATTTCGGGCTCGTGCCTACGTCAAGAGGTATGAGACCTCCGACAAGTTTCTTAACCTGCAAACTAAGGGAGAAAAGCTCAATCATTGAGCATGTGCTCAGATTGTCTGAGTACTACAATCACTTGAATAGAGTGGGAGTTAATCTTCCAGATGAGATAGTGATGGTTCTCCATAGTCACTGCCACCAAGCTATTAGAGCTTCGTGATGAACTATAACATATCAGGGATAGACATGATGATACTTGAGCAATTCGTGATGTTTGACACCGCGAAAGTAGAAATCGAGTAGGAGCATCAATTGTTGATGGTTAGTAAAACCACTAGTTTCAAGAAGGGCAAGGGCAAGAAGGGATACTTCATGAGACGACAAATCAGTTGCTGCTCTAGTGAAGAAACCCAGGGATGAACCCAAACTCGAGACTAAGTGCTTCTGTAATGAGGGAACGGTCACTGAAGTAGAACTACCCTAGATACTTGGTAGATGAGAAGGCTGGCAAGGTTAACAGAAGTATATTGGATATACATTGTATTAAATGTGTAGTTTACTAGTACTCCTAGTAGCACCAGGGTATTAAGATACCGGTTTGGTTGCTAAGTGTTAGTAACTCGAAATAAAAGAGCTACGGAATAAACGGAGACTAGCTAAAGGTGAGATGACGATGTGTGTTGGAAGTGTTTCCAAGGTTGATGTGATCAAGCATCGCCTGCTCCCTCTACCATCGAGATTGGTGTTAAACCTAAATAATTGTTATTTGGTGTTTGTGTTGAGCATAAACATGATTGGATTATGTTTATCGCAATACGGTTAGTCATTTAAGGAGAATAATGGTTACTCTGTTTATTTGAATAATACCTTCAACGGTCTTGCACCTAAAATGAATGGTTTATTGAATCTCGATCATAGTGATACACATGTTCGTGCCAAAAGATATAAGATAGTAATGATAGTACCACATACTTGTGGCATTGCCACTTAAGTCATATTGGTATAAAACGCATGAAGAAGCTCCATATTGATGGATCTTTGGACTCACTCGTTTTTGAAAAGATTGAGACATGCGAACCACGTCTATTGGTATATACGCATGAAGAAACTCCATGCAGATGGATCGTTTGGACTCACTTGTTTTTGAATCACTTGAGACATGCAAATCATACCACATGGGAATGATGACTGAAAGGCCTCGTTTTTAGTGAGATGGAACAAGAGAGCAACTTGTTGGAAGTAATACGTTTGATGTGTGCAATCCAATGAGTGCTGAGGCACGCAGTGAATATCGTTATGCTCTTACTTCACAGATGATTTGAGTAGATTCTTAGTATATTTACTTGATGAAACACAAATCTGAATTATTGAAAGGTTCAAGTAATTTCAGAGTGAAGTTCAAGATCGTCATGACAAGAGGATAAAATGTCTATGATATGATCATAGAGATAAATATCTGAGTTACGAGTTTGGCACACAATTAAGACATTGTGGAAATTGTTTCACAACTAATACCGCCTGGAACACCATAGTGTGATGGTGTGTCCGAACATCGTAACTGCACCCTATTGGATATGGTGCATACCATGATGTCTCTTATCGAATTAACACTATCGTTTATGGGTTAGGCATTAGACACAACCGCATTCTCTTTAATAGGGAACCACACAATTCCATTAAGATGACACCGTATGAACTATGGTTTAGAGAAACCTAAGCTGTCATTTCTTATAAAGTTTGGGGCTGTGACGCTTATGTGAAAAAGTTTCAGGCTGATAAGCTCGAACCCAAAGCGGATAAATGCATCTTCATAGGACACCCAAAAATAGTTGGGTATACCTCCTGTCTCAGATCCGGAAGCAAAAGGGATTGTTTCTAGAATCGGGTCCTTTCTCGATGAAAAGTTTCTCTCGAAAGAATTGAGTGGGAGGATGGTGGCGACTTGATGAGGTTATTGAACTGTCACTTCAACTAGTGTGTAGTAGGGAACATGAAGTTGTTCTTGTGGCGCCTACACCAGTTGAAGTGGAAGCTGATGATAGTGCTCATGAAACTTCGGATCAAGTCACTACCAAACCTCGTAGGTCGACAAGGACGCGTACTGCTTCAGAGTGGTGCGGTAATCCTGTCTTGAAGGTCATGTTGCTAGACAACAATGAACCTACGAGCTATGGAGAAGCGATGGTGGGCCCGGATTCTGACGAATGGCTCGAGGCCATAAAATCCGAGAGAGGATCCATGTATGAAACCAAAGTATAGACTTTGGAAGAACTACTTCATGGTCGTAAGGCTGTTGGGTACAGATGAATTTTAAAAGGAAGACGGACAATGATGGTAAGTATCACCATTAAGAAAGCTTGACTTTTCATTAAGATGTTTTCCGACAAGTTCAAGGAGTTGACTATGATGAGACTTTCTCACTCGTAGCGATGCTAAGAGTCTGTTGAAATTATATTAGCAGTTCCTGCACTATTTATGAAATCTTGCAGATAGGATGTCAAAACATTGTTTCCTCAACGATTTTCTTTAGGAAAGGTTGTATGTGATACAACCAGAAGGTTTTGTCAATCCTAAAAGATGCTAACAAGTACGCAAAGCTCCAGTAATCCTTCTAAGGACTAGAGTAAGCATCTCGGAGTTGGAATATATGCTTTGATGAGATGATCAAAGATTTTGGGCTTATACGAAGTTTATTGGAAACTTGTATTCCCAAAGAAGTGAGCGGGAGCACTATAGCATTTCTGATGAGTATATGTTGTTGACATATTGTTGATCGGAAATGATGTAGAATTTCTGGAAAGCATATAGGGTTATTTGAAAAGTGTTTTCAATGGAAAATCTGGATTAAGATACTTGAACATTGAGCATCAAGATCTATAAGGATAGATCAAAAATCGCTTGATAGTACTTTCAAATGAATATGCACCGTGAAAACATTTTGAAGGAGTTCAAAATATATCGGCAAAGAAGGAGTTCTTGGCTGTGTTATAAGGTGTGAATATTGAGTAAGACTCAAGACCTGACCATGGCTGAAGAGAGAGAAAGGAAAAAGGTCGTCCCCTATGCTTTAGACGTAGGCTCTACAGTATGCTATGCTATGTACTGCACCTGAAGTGTGCCTTGCCATGAGTCAGTCAAGGGGTACAAGAGTGATCTAGAAATGGATCACAGGACAGCGGTCAAAGTTATCCTTAGTGACTAGTGGACTAAGGAATTTTTCTCGATTATAGTTCGTCATAAAGGGTTACATCGATGCAAACTTTGACACTAATCTGGATGACTCTGAATAGTAAACCGGATTCATATAGTAGAACAGTTATTTGGAATAGTTCCAAATAGTGTGTGGTAGCTGCATCTACAAGATGACATAGAGATTTGTAAAGCACACATGGATCTGAAAGGTTCAAACCCATTGACTAATAACCTCTCTCACAAGCGAGATATGATCAAACCCCATGGGTGTTGGATTCATTACGATAACATAGTGATGTGAACTAGATTATTGACTCTAGTGCAAGTGGGAGACTGTTGGAAATATTCCCTAGAGGCAATAATAAAATGGTTATTATTATATTTCCTTGTTCATGATAATTGTCTATTGTTCATGCTATAATTGTATTAATTGGAAACCGTAATACATGTGTGAATACATAGACCACAACATGTCCCTAGTGAGCCTCTAGTTGACTAGCTCATTGATCAATAGATGGTTATGGTTTCCTGACCATGGACATTGGATGTCATTGATAATGGGATCACATCATTAGGAGAATGATGTGATGGACAAGACCCAATCCTAAGCATATCACAAGATCATGTAGTTCGTTTGCTAAAAGCTTTTCTAATGTCAAGTATCATTTCCTTAGACCATGAGATTGTGCAACTCCCGGATACCGTAGGAATGCTTTGGGTGTGCCAAACATCACAACGTAACTGGGAGGCTATAAAGGTGCACTACGGGTATCTCCGAAAGTGTCTGTTGGGTTGGCACGAATCGAGACTGGGATTTGTCACTCCGTGTGAAGGAGAGGTATCTCTGGGCCCACTCGGTAATGCATCATCATAATGAGCTCAATGTGACCAAGTAGTTAGTCACGGGATCATGCATTACGGAATGAGTAAAGTGACTTGCCGGTAACGAGATTGAACGAGGTATTGGGATACCGACGATCGAACCTCGGGCAAGTAACGTATCGATTGACAAAGGGAATTGTATACGAGGTTGCTAGAATCCTTGACATCATGGTTCATCCGATGAGATCATCGTGGAACATGTGGGAGCCAACATGGGTATCCAGATCCCGCTGTTGGTTATTGTCCAGAGAGTTGTCTCGGTCATGTCTGCATGATTCCCGAACCCGTAGGGTCTACACACTTAAGGTTCGGTGACGCTAGAGTTGTTATGGGAATTAGTGTGCAGTTACCGAATGTTGTTCGGAGTCCCGAATGAGATCCCGGATGTCACAAGGAGTTCGGGAATGGTCCAGAGGTAAAGATTTATATATGGGAAGTCCTATTTTGGCCATCGGAAAATGTTCGGGATTTTTCGATATTGTACCGGGAAGGTTCTAGAAGGTTCCGGAGTGGGGCCCACCTGCATGGGGGGACCCACATGAACGTGGGTAGTGGGGGAAAGGCCCCACACCCCTGGTCAAGGCGCACCAAGATCCCCCCTTAGAAGGAATAAGATCATATCCCGAAGGGATAAGATCAAGATCCCTAAAAAAGGGGGATAACAATCGGTGGGGAAGGAAATGATGGGATTTGTTTCCTCCCACCTTTGCCAACGCCCCAATGGACTTGGAGGGCAAAAAACCAGCCCCCTCCACCCCTATATATAGTGGTGAGGCGCATGGGAGCTTCACCCTTCCCCTGGCGCAACCCTCTCCCTCCCCAACACCTCCTCCTCCTCCGTAGTGCTTGGCGAAGCTCTGCCGGAGAACTGCAAGCTCCACCACCACGCCGTCGTGCTGCCGGAGCTCTCCCTCAACTTCTCCTCTCCCCTTGCTGGATCAAGAAGGAGGATATGTCCCCGGACTGTACGTGTGTTGAACGCGGAGGCACCGTTGTTCGGTGCTTAGATCGGATTCGGCCGCGATCTGAATCGCTTAGTGAGCGACTCCACCGACCGCGTTCTTGCAACGCTTCCGCATCGCGATCTTCAAGGGTATGAAGATTCACTCCCCTCTCTCTCGTTGCTAGTTACTCCATAGATTGATCTTGGTTATGCATAGAAAATTTTGAATTTCTGCTACGTTCCCCAACACAAGGTTCCCGTCCAGAATAGATCTCCGGACGACGGTGCACCTAGCCCCACGGTGGGCGCCAAATGTCGGGGGTTTGGTGCAACATATGCCAAGGGATGGATTATCATGGTGGGAGCTAGTAAGACATCATTGGTGCCTGCAAATGGGATAAGTCGTAAACATGTACGCCGACGCATCTTACCCAGGTTCGGGGCTCTCCTAGGAGATAACACCCCTAGTCCTGCTCGGTGGGGCCTCTGCATGATCACCAGATCGACAAGTGACTACAAGTTTGCCCCTTGAGCTGTTGGGCTAGAGGAGGAAGGAGGGCTAGGCTAGCTCTACTCCTCTCTCTATATGTGTATCTATTCTCTATAAAGCTAAACCCTTTGCATGGGTGCCCTGGGGGGTTTATTTAGGCCTACCCCTAGGGGTACAATGGTAATCCGGCTGAGCATAGGCCTGGGCCGTCAGCGTCTATGGTCGCCGGCTTCTCCGCCAGCTGCTGGGGCCTGCCACCTGGTGGGTCCCGCCGGCTACCGGGCTCTCAGCCGACAAGCAGGGCCCGCCGCTTGTGGGTCCTGTCGGCTGCTCATCACTGTAGCCCTGCCTCTGATGACGAGGGCTTGGTTGGGGAGAGCGTGGCTACAGTACCGCCGCCTGGTGGGCGTTTCACTGTTGCCACTCCCCATCTTATTTGGTTAATGGTGCATGATGACCCACAAGTATAGGGGATCTAGCGTAGTCCTTTCGGTAAGTAAGAGTGTCGAACCCAACAAGGAGCAGAAGGAAATGATAAGCGGTTTTCAGTAAGGTTTTCTCTGCAAGCACTGAAATAGTAGGTGATAGATAGTTTTGTGATAAGATAAATAGTAACGAGCAAAAAGTAAATAAAGTAAGTAGATTGCAGCAAGGTGGCCCAATCCTTTATGTAGCAAAGGATAAGCCTGGACAAATTCTAATAATGAAGAAGGAACTCCCGAGGACACATTAGGAATTATCGTCAAGCTAGTTTTCATCACGTTCATAAGATTCACGTTCGGTACTTTGATAATTTGATATGTGGGTGGACCAGCACTTGGGTACTACCCTAACATGGACAAGCATCCCACTTATGATTAGCCCCTATTGCAAGCATCCGCAACTACAAAAAGGAGTATTAAGGTAAACCTAACCACAACATTAAACATATGGGTCCATATCAACCCCTAACGAAGCAACGCATAAACTAGGGTTTAAGCTTCTGTCACTCTAGCAACCCATCATCTACTTATTACTTCCCTATGCCTTCCTCTAGGCCCAAATAATGGTGAAGTGTCATGTAGTCGACGTTCACATAACACCACTAGAGGAGAGACAACATACATCTCATCAAAATATCGAACGAATACCAAATTCACATGACTACTAATAGCAAGACTTCACCCATGTCCTCAGGAATAGACGTAACTACTCACAAAGCATATTCATGTTCATAATCAGAGGGGTAATAATATGCATAAAGGATCTGAACTTATGATCTTCCACCAAGTAAACCAAATAGCATCAACTACAAGGAGTAATCAACACTACTAGCAACCCACAGGTACCAATTTGTGGTTTTGATACAAGATTGGATATAAGAGATGAACTAGGGTTTTGAGAGGAGATGGTGCTGGTGAAGATGGTGATGGAGATTGAGACCCTCCCGATGAGAGGATCGTTGGTGATGATTTCCCCCTCCCGGAGGGAAGTGTCCCCAGCAGAACAGCTCCGCCAGAGCCCTAGATTGAGTCCGCCAAGGTTCCGCCTCGTGGCGGAGTTTCGTCCCGTAAGCTTGCCCACGATTTTTTCGAGGACAAAACCCTTCATATAACAGAAGATGGCAGCCGGAAGCCCACCAGGGGGCCCAGGAGATAGGGGCGCGCCCTACAGGAGGGGGCGCCCCCTGTGTCCTGGACAGGGTGTGGGCCCCCTGGCATATTTCTTTTGCCCAAAAATTCTTATTAAATCTGAAAAGTTGTTTCGTGGAGTCTCAGGTCTTTTGGAGTTGTGCAGAATAGGTTTCCAACGTTTGCTCCTTTTCCAGCCAGAATTCCAGCTGCCGGCATTCCCCCTCTTCATGGTAATTAAACCTTGTAAAATAAGAGAGAATAGCCATAAGTATTGAGATATAATGTGTAATAACAGCCCATAACGCAATAAATATTGATATAAAAGCATGATGCAAAATGGACATATCAACTCCCCCAAGCTTAGACCTCGCTTGTCCTCAAGCGGAAGCCGAAATCAAAAAATATGGCCACATGTTTAGAGATAGAGGTGTCGATAAAAATAAAATACGGACATGATGGCATCATGATCATTCTAATAACAGCAACACATATGGATTTTGTCATATGATTTCTTACATTCAAGTAATAAGCAATTCACAATGTCAAGTATGGTTTAAAAACTTCATTGGGAACTAACGAACTATAATCTCAGTCATTGAAGCAATTGCAATTTATCGTAACATCAGAAAGAGTCAATAATAGAGCTTTTCAACAAGCTCACATACTCAACTATCTCGTAGTCCCCTATAATTGTTAACACTCACGCAATACTTGTGGTTATAGAGTTTTAGCCGGACACTGAGAAAGATAGGGGCTTGTTGTGTTGCCTCCCAACATATTCACCTTTAGGTGATGTCAACGATAATAGCCTATGCCAACTTACATCCAATTGGATATATGTATCATGATCTTTCAAACATGAGGAGCTTGCCAAAGGATAAAAATAAAAAGGGAAAGGTGAGTATCACCTTGACTCAAGCGTAAAGTAAAAACATAAAGTAAAAGACAGGCCCTTCGCAGAGGGAAGCAGAGGTTGTCATGCGCGTTTAGGGTTGATGCACGAAGTCTTAATGCACAAGAACGTCACTTTATATTGCCCCTTGTATGTGGACCTTTGTTATGCAATCCGTCGCTTTTATTACTTCCACAACAAGTTCATACAAAGCTTATTTTCTCTGCACTAATAAGTCATACATATTTAGAGAGCAATTTTTATTGTTTGCACCGATGACAACTTACTTGAAGGATCTTACTCAATCCATAGGTAGGTATGGTGGACTCTCATGGCAAAACTAGGTTTGAGGATATTTGGAAGCACAAGTAGTATCTCTACTTGGTGCAAAGAATTTGGCTAGAATGAGGGGGAAAGGCAAGCTCAACATGTTTGGAAGGTCAATGACAATATACTTTAACTGAGATGTCGGAAAACATAAACCATTACGTTGTCTTCCTTGTCCAACGTCAACTCTTTTAGCATGTCATACTTAATGAGTGCTTCACAATCATAAAAGATGTCCAAGATAATATATTTATATGTGAACCCCTCTTTCCTTATTACTTCCTATTAATTGCAATGATGACCAAGGCTACGTTCATCAACTCTCAACAATTTTTATGCCTCATACTTTCTATGTGTGAAGTTATCACTATCCATAAGATCAATATGAACTCTTTTGTTCTTTCTACTTTCTCAAGATCATAGCAACATAGCAAAGCCCTTGACTCAACACTAATCTTTATTATAGATAGCACACAGACACGATTACATAAAGAGATCACAAAGCAAAACTCAAAACTACTTGATATCAAAACTTCAAACTAATAGATCAAGATACTACTAAAAGGATCGAACTAAATAAAGCGGTAAAGATAGGAGTGTGATGGTGATACAATACCGGGGCACCTCCCCCAAGCTTGGCAGTGCCAAGGGGAGTGCCCATACCCATGTGATTATTTCTTCGGAGGTGATGAAGTAGGAGTTGTTGCACTTTTCTTCTCTAGCTTGCGTCTGAGGCTAAAATTTTCCTCCCTCAGATCCTCATTCTTGAGCTCAAGTTTCATTATCTTTTTGCATAGTGCTGCCTTGTTGTTCTGCAAAAAACGTGGTGGGATAGATTGGACCTTAGGGAGGCTTGACTTCTTGAACTCCACATGCATATCACCAGGTTGAGGCAGTGGATCGTCCTCTTCATCGGAGCTTGTCTCCTCCTTACTCTTTGGATCATAGTCTTCTTCTTCCTCTGTGGTCCAGCCATAATGTTCCACATCCCCATATACTTTTGGGTTTGCAATATAATCAGCCATGTAGCTCTCTCCCTCTGAATCTTGGGAAGATATCTTGTTCCAAATCTGCAACAGGAACAGCTCGAAACGAAAACAGAGGATATTTGCATGATACGGTGGTCAAAACCTTCGGGAGTATATATAATGAATTTTTACCGACCAAAATACATAACATACAAGAAAATGGAGTCCGAGAGGCACACGAGATGCCCACGAGACAGGGGGCGCGCCCTATAGGGGGGGCGCCCTCCTCTCTCGTGGGAGCCTCGTGCCCCTTTCGGACTACTTCTTTCTTCCTTAAATCCTTAAATAATCCAAAACTGATAAAAAATGCCATTAGAGTTGTTTTGGAGTCGGTTTACTTACCTTACCACGTACCTATGCCTTTTCGGAGTGTGGAACGTTCTGGAAAGTGTCTCTTATGTATTCCTCAAGGGTTATGGTTTCAATAATATTAGTTTCAACATTGATAGGATTACCTAAAATATAATGTTTAATTCTTTGGCCATTTACCACCCTCGGGTTTGTGCCTTCGAAGTTGTTGATTTTTATAGCACTAGAATGATAGACCTCCTCGATAACGTAGGGACCTTCCCATTTTGAGAGAAGTTTTCCTGCAAAAAATCTTAAACGAGAGTTGAACAATAACACATAATCTCCTACGTTAAACTCACGCTTTTGTATCCTCTTATCATGCCAGCGTTTGACTTTTTCTTTGAAAAGCTTGGCATTCTCATATGCTTGGGTTCTCCATTCATCAAGTGAGCTAATATCAAACAACCTCTTCTCACCGGCAAGTTTAAAGTCATAATTGAGCTCTTTAACAGCCCAATATGCTTTATGTTCAAGTTCAAGAGGTAAATGCCATGCTTTTCCATAAACCATCTTATATGGAGACATACCCATAGGATTTTTGTATCCAGTTCTATAGGCCCATAATGCATCATCAAGTTTTTTGGACCAATTCTTTCTAGATCTATTCACAGTCTTTTGCAAAATTAATTTGAGCTCTCTATTGCTCAACTCTACTTGACCACTAGACTGCGGATGATAAGGAGATGCGATTCTATGATTGACATCATACTTAGCAAGCATCTTACGGAAAGCACCATGAATAAAGTGTGAACCACCATCAGTCATAAGATATCTAGGGACTCCAAACCTCGGGGAAATAACTTCTTTAAGCATTTTAATAGAAGTGGTATGATCAGCACTACTAGTTGGAATAGCTTCTACCCACTTAGTAACGTAATCAACAACAACTAAAATATGTGTATAACCATTAGAGGCAGGAAAAGGTCCCATATAATCAAAGCCCCAAACATTAAACGGTTCAATAACAAGAGAATAATTCATAGGCATTTCTTGACATCTACTAATGTTACCTATTCTTTGACATTCATCACAAGATAGGACAAACTTACGAGCATCTTTGAAAAGAGTAGGCCAACAAAAACCAGATTGTAGTACCTTGTGTGCAGTTCTATCTCCAGCGTGGTGTCCTCCATAGGATTTAGAGTGACACTTGCGTAGGATTTGTTCCTGTTCATGCTCAAGCACACAACGTCTAATAATACCATCTACTCCTTCTTTATAAAGGTGTGGATCATCCCAGAAGTAATGTCTTAAATCATAAAAGAATTTTTTCTTTTGCTGGTATGTGAAACTAGGCGGTATATATTTAGCAACAATGTAATTAGCATAATCAGCATACCAAGGAGCAGTACGAGAAGCATTGACGACCGCTAATTGTTCATCAGGAAAACTGTCATTAATAGGCAGTGGGTCATCAAGAACATTCTCTAACCTAGACAAGTTGTCTGCAACGGGGTTCTCATCTCCCTTTCTATCAATAATATGCAAGTCAAATTCTTGGAGCAAGAGAACCCATCTAATGAGTCTAGGCTTAGCATCTTTCTTTTCCATAAGATATTTAATAGCAGCATGATCAGTGTGAATAGTAACTTTGGAATCAACAATATAAGGTCTAAACTTATCACATGCAAACACAACTGCTAAGAATTCTTTTTCAGTAGTAGCATAATTTCTCTGGGCAGTATCAAGAGTCTTGCTAGCATAATGGATAACATTCAATTTCTTATCAACTCTTTGCCCTAAAATAGCACCTATAGCATAATCACTAGCATCACACATAATTTCAAAAGGTAAATTCCAATCAGGTGGCTGAACAATAGGTGCAGTGATCAAAGCCTTCTTAAGTGTTTTGAATGCTTCTACACAATCATCATCAAAGACAAAAGGAATATCTTTTTGCAATAAATTAGTCAAAGGCCTAGAGATTTTAGAAAAGTCCTTAATAAACCTCCTATAAAAACTGGCGTGACCCAGGAAACTTCTTATACCTTTTATGTCCTTGGGATATGACATCTTTTCAATAGCATCAACTTTGGCTTTATCAACTTCAATACCTCTCTTGGAGATCTTGTGCCCCAAGACAATGCATTCATTAACCATAAAGTGACACTTTTCCCAATTCAGGACGAGACTAGTGTCTTCGCATCTCTGCAAAACTCGATCAAGGTTGCTCAAACAATCATCAAAAGAGGATCCATAGACGGAGAAGTCATCCATGAATACCTCACAAATCTTTTCACAAAAATCAGAAAATATAGCCATCATGCATCTTTGAAAGGTAGCAGGTGCATTACATAAACCAAAAGGCATACGTCTATAAGCAAAAGTACCAAAAGGGCAAGTAAAAGTAATTTTAGATTGATCCCCCGCTGATACAGGTATCTGAGAGAAGCCAGAATAACCATCTAGAAAGCAAAAATGTGTGTGTTTGGATAGCATTTCTAGCATTTGATCAATAAAAGGTAAAGGGTAATGATCTTTCTTGGTAGCTTTATTTAACTTACGAAAATCAATTACCATCCTATAACCTGTAATAATTCTTTGCGGGATCAATTCATCTTTATCATTAGGGACAACGGTAATACCTCCCTTTTTAGGGACGCAATGGACAGGGCTTACCCATTCACTATCAGCAACGAGATAAATAATACCTGCCTCAAGGAGCTTTAGTATCTCCTTTCTTACCACTTCCTTCATTTTGGGATTTAATCATCTTTGAGGATCTCTAACTGGTTTGACATCTTTCTTGACTGAAATTTTGTGTTGACATAATGTGGGACTAATGCCCTTAAGATCATCCAGAGTATATCCAATAGCAGCTCGGTGCTTCTTCAGAGTTTTCAATAATCTTTCTTCATCTTTCTCTGAAAGGTTAGCACTAATAATAACATGATATATTTCTTTTTCATCAACATAAGCATACTTAAGATTATCAGGTAAGGGTTTGAGTTCAAACACGGGATCACCCTTGGGTGGAGGGGGATCCCCAAGAATTTCAACGGGAAGGTTATGTTTTAGCATGGGTTCTTGTTTAATGAACAATTCATCTATTTCTTCCCTTTCCTTCATAAACATATCGTTTCCATGGTCTAGCAAATATTGTTCTAACGGATCAGTTGGTGGAACATCAATGGAAGCAAGACCAATAATTTCATCCTTACTAGGTGGTTCCCTTTCACGATGTTGTCTACTAAACTTAGCAAAATTAAACTCATGAGACATACCATCTATGCCAACAGTACAATATTCTTTTCACAATTAATCTTAGCACTAGCAGTATTCAAGAAGGGTCTACCAAAAATAATGGGACAAAAGTCATCTTGTGGGGAACCAAGAACAAGAAAATCAGCAGGGTATTTAATCTTCCCACACAAGACTTCAACATCTCTAACAATCCCAATAGGTTTAATGGTGTCCCTATTAGCAAGCTTAATAGTAACATCAATGTCTTTTAATTCAACAGGTGCAATATCGTGCATACTTTCTTTATAAAGATCATAAGGTATCGCATTAGCACTAGCACACATATCACATAAACCGTGATAACAATGATCTCCTATTTTAAGAGAAATAACAGGCGTGCCTACAACAAGTCTACGTGTCTTAGTATCGGGTCTAGCAATACTAGCAGTTTCACCACAAAAAGAGATAACATGCCCATCTAAGTCCTCATCCAAAAGATCTTTAATCATAGCAATACTAGGTTCAACATTAATTTGCTCAGGAGGTGTATAGGTCCTAGTATTACTCTTACGGACAATAGTCGAAGCTTTGACATGATCTTTTATCCTAACAGGAAAAGGAGGTTTTTCAACATAAGCAGTAGGAATAATGGGATCACTATATGTAATGGTCTTCTCTTCGACTGTAATAGGTGCAACTACTTTAACTTCAACAGGAGGATTATATTTAAACCACTTCTCTTTAGGGAGATCAACGTGAGTAGCAAAAGTTTTACAAAAAGTAGCTACTATCTCATAGTCAAGTCCATACTTAGAGCTAAATCCACGGAAAGCATGGGTATCCATAAAAGATTTAACACAATCGAACTTAGGTGTCATACCTGACTCCTTACCACCGTCGGAACCCCAATCTTCAGAGTTGCATTTAATTCTTTCCAATAAGTCCCATTTGAAATCAATAGTCTTCAGCATATAGGAACCAGCACAGGAAGTATCGAGCGGGTTGCGATTATCAAGAGAAAGCCGAGCATAAAAATTCTGAATAATCATTTCCCGAGAGAGCTCTTGATTGGGGCATGAATATAACATTGACTTAAGCCTCCCCCAAGCTTGAGCGATGCTTTCTCCTTCGTGACGCCAGAAATTATATATGTAATTACAATCACGATGAACAAGATGCATAGGATAGAACTTCTGGTGAAATTTCAACTTCAATCGCTTATAGTTCCAATATCTTGTATCATCACATAGCCTATACCATGTCATTGCATCTCCCTTCAAAGATAAAGGGAAGACCTTACTTTTGACAACATCATCGGGAATACCTGCAAGCTTAAATAATCCACAAACTTCATCCACAAAGATAAGGTGTAAGTCGGGATGCAATGTTCCGTCTCCTGCAAAAGGATTAGCTAGCAGTTTCTCTATCATACCCGAAGGAATCTCAAAGTGAATATTTTCATAAGGTTCAGTAGGTTTAGGATCATATATCGGCTCTTCTGGTTGGGGTGAAGATACCCCAAACAAGCCCCTCAAAGGATTAGTGTAGCGACCCGACCCGAATGGATCAAGTCTCTGTGCTCCGGTGTCATCCCTGGATCAGTAATGCTGACACCACACAGTACTTCGAAGGATTTATAATAGAGTAGCAATCACACACTTATTACATCGTTTGTCCAGAAGAGGACTTATTATAATAATCATGGCTTAAGGCCATCTAATAACGATAACAGCGGAAGACTTGGAAGATAAGTGAGTCCATCAACTCCAATGGCATCACTGAGTATAGAACCACGACCTAAAAGCACCTTATTCGTCGTCTGAAAAGTCTGCAACATGAAAAGTTGCAGCCCGAAAATGGGTCAGCACATGGAATATGCTGGCAATGTAACACATAGAGAGAAATAATGAGTATTGGCTATACTACATGCATATTTGGCTGGTGGAAAAGCTCTATGGTTATAGTTTTGCATAAAGCCATTTTTTCCCTACTTCAAAGGAATAAATTTATTTAACTATCATGGTAGTTGTTAAACATTGAGAATGGTTGACAGCATTCTCAATCCCAATTAAAAGTACTCATTTAAAACCCAACAATATTAATTAGAAGTAACATGTTGAGATTCAACACGATAATCCAAGTACTAGATACTCAAGACGTCCATAACCGGGGACACGGCTAATCATGATTAGCTTGTACACTCTGCAGAGGTTTGCGCACTTTTCCCCACAAGACTCGATCGCCTCCGTTTGGTTTCTCGCACTACATGGTGTTTAAGAAATGGATGACCGAGACATAGTCTTTCAGAAGCGCTAGCACCTTACGATGGGTGGACCGGTACACCTACATCCCCTACATCTGCTAGTCCACCACTATAAGAGTTCGCACAACTTAATCAACTATGCCAGAGCCCATAATGGCTTGTGGCTGCACACGTAAGTTACTAGTTTGAATTATCTTATGATCCCTTTGAGCCTGGGTGGCGGTCCATAGAAAAACAGGCAAGTCCTGGAAACCCCAGGTGCGTCAATCCACCCAGATGTGTATTTAAGTTGCCACCTTAGATAAACCATTAGTTAACAAACTCACATCTGTCATGGATATCACTCACCCAATCCACGTCTACTAGCATAGCATAGCATAATAAGCAAACGTAGAAGTAACTCCCAAAGGTTTCATAAGTAATACAGGTGATAGGTACTACCTCATCTACTTCCCATCCCACATTTTAATTAGATCCTAATCATGCAGTGTTTGAGGATTGATCTAATGCATAAAAACTGGGTAGTGGAAAAGATATGATCAAGTGTTACTTGCCTGCAATGTTGATGAAGATGATTCGCACTCAAAACTCTTGATAGTTCTACTCGTCTCAATCCGTTCAATCTATCGTGAGCAAGCAATAGTAACCATACATAAGCAATCACTCAAAAGATCGGAAAGAACGGAGAGTACGATTCGGAAAACATCAAAACCAATCGAATAACTCTTGCAACATAAAACAATTTCTAACAGTACCAAAATTATATGAATTTGGCCTTATCAGAAAGTTTGGGTCAAGAGCTTCGATTTGCAAAAAGAATCAACTAAATCGGAGTTACGAAACTCAAGTTATGATCAAACAAAGTTCAAATTCAAATCTGATCTAATTCAAATTTTAAACTTTCAAAAACATGTTTGAGTTGTTTTACTGGATAGAGAAGATCATAACGAAGAAGTGGGCGTTGGTTTCGTTGGATTTGGACTAACGAGTAAAAAGATACGGTCGTTTTAAGATTAGGGACTAATCTATAAATAAAATATCTACAAAGGAGTCCCTGACTAAAAACTAACAGAAAAAGAAAATTCTAAAAGGTGAACGTTCGCTGTTTAAAAAAAACCATAAAAAAACAGATCTATTCTAGGGTTTAAGAAAAACCGAACTTAAAAGAAAAACCGTAGCGGTTTTATACCGGTTTGCATCGGTTCGGGGAAAACCGGTGGTTCGCGGACGGATCGGACCGGCGAGCGCCGACGAGGTGGCGCGGTGCTCCGGCAGGCGGCTCCGGTCGTCGGAGGAGACGGCGAGGCGCACAGGGAGAGGCGGCGCAGGGCGGCGGGTGCGCTGGGGGTGCCGGCGGCGGTCGGAGGCGGCGGTGGGGTGCGGTGAAGGGGCGGCGGCGGAGCGGCAACGGCGGCGGCGAGATGCAGCGGTGTGGTGCGAAGAGAGGAGAGAGGGCCCCGGATTTATAAGAGGAGGGGGTGCGACGGCGGCCTTGGGGAAGGGGGCACGGAGAGGCGGCGGAGGAGTCCGCCTCCGGGACGGCGGCGGCGGCCGTGGTCGGGCGGGTCTCCTGCTGGAGATCGGGGACGACCCGGAGTGGGCCGGCGCGGCGCTAGGCGGGCTGGGCTTCGGCCCAGTCGGTCCGAAGAGTTTTTTTTTAATAAAACATTTTCTCAGGCAAAATACAAAAAAACAGAATAAAACAAATATATTATATAGGCATATAATATCAAAATTTTCAGAAAAATATTTCCTACAAGATGAACTTTATTCTAGAGTGAAATAAAATACACACTAATTTAAGTAATTAAAACAGTGCTACTACCCTAATAAAATCCAATAAAATCATTTTTAAAAATACCAAAATTAATTCAAATTAATTTCTCTCCAATTTTCTGATGTAGGGAATCATGTTACCCTATTTTCCATATATTTTTATTTTGGAGAAAAATAATTTGAATAAAATCCAAATAACTCCAAATTGGCAAATAAATTCAAAAGAACTTTGAATTTAATTCTTTTAAACTCCCAACTCATATTTCATATGTTTTGAAGAAGTCATTTTATCTTCGCTCGTGAAAATCATTGAGTTGCATAAGGTTCCTGGGTTGGAAATATTTCCAAATAAGATTCAAATCTTTTCAAATCCCTTTTCATTTATTTAAAATGGAAGAAGTCATGTCATCTTCTCTCTAGGGTTTTGTGATGAAAAGAATTTGAATTCACGAAGATCATAAAAGCAAAATGATAGTTTGGGAAAGTCCTTTTATTCCCTCTCATTTAACTTTCAAAAAGTTTCAATTTCACTCAATCAATCAAACAATCAATCAAATCTATCTATTTATATAACATTCCAAAGTTTAGAATTTTGGGATGTTACAAACCTACCACCCTTAAAATGAATCTCGTCCTCGAGATTCGGAGAGGCTAGAAAGAAATAGGTTAGGGTAGGGGGTCTTCAGAATCCATCGATCGTCTCCAGGGTCTGGGGTGCTACCACCCTTAGAAGCATGGTTACGGTTGCATCAAAACTCGTATGCTCCATCCTTACTGTTGACAGTGTCGGTCTTCCCAGATTCTTCGGTATAATTCCTTCTCTGGCTCTTCCGGTAGCGGCATAACCTTTTCCTCAATTCTTTTGTATCCATTTCATCCTGGTAAGGTTATTCCGAGACTGGGTCTTCTTAGCTGACGGGTCTGGCGCCAATACTAAACAACTATCGATATCTCATGGTGGTCAACAATTTATGGTTTCTCCTGTAGAAAACGGGTCTGGGTTGAACCTCACCGTATATCCTACGGTTGGCAAAAGCTGCCTCGTACAAGGGAAAAATTCTTATACCATTCTACGGTTTAAACAAGGTTTTGATCGTCGTCTCTCTACTATAGGTAAGTCACTCAGATTTACCATCTCGTATAGCAAGGCGAATAATAAGAGTAAGTCGGTATGGTGATCAATCCATCCCGCACCCAAATCATTATCTTGTACATGGTTTAGCGAATCTCGCATTCTAACACTCGGTCATCCTCACAAGCATTGTAGAATTTCTCTTGTCGATGAACCAAGTTCGGATAAATCCATTGATTCTGCAAGACAAGCAAACATCTATCGGTCCTTCACAACTCTCAGGTTTTCCGTTGCTCCTATAAAATCGTCGGTTGATAAAGTCGTAACTTCTTCCGGGGTTTTCCTTCAACAAGAGTGTGCTTGCTTCTTGGCAGGTCCTGGGGCCTATGAGTTATGGCCCATCTCATCACTTGTAAACCTTAAACTCATCATCGCGGGCAACTGATCGTTATTCCAACATCCAGTTTCCGAGCAGTCTTAATCCATCTCATTGTACTGTCTTCCTTCCTTCTATTGTCACCAAACTAAGACGTGATTACTCAGACTCATCATGGAATTTCCATTCATCCATATTTCCAACATCATACCTCCTTTATATCCAATAGTAATTCATCTCTTCATCCTCGTGGGTATCCCACATACTGAGATAAAAACCTATACTTATGAAGCCCATACTCCACTTCGTGGAACATCATTATCCTTTCCAGGGTCAAGCATCCTTACAGGGGAATATTGGCCATCTCTGCATGGCACTTCTTCAACTGGGAAACGTGAAACACATCATGAACTTCGGTCAGTCCTTCGGGTGACTCCAACTTCTTGGTCATTTCTCCCATACGTTCCAAACTTGGTATGGTCCTACGAATCTCGGGGCTAACTTTCCCTTAACTCCAAATCGTTTAAATCCTCACAGAGGGGACACACAAACATATGCTCTGTCTCCGATTTCATAGACTACCTCCTTGCGTTTTTGAGTCTGCATAACTCTTCTGCCTGGACTGAGCTACCTTCAGTCTACCTCGAATCAACTTAACATTCTCTTCTGAATCCTTGATCACATTTGATCCAAACAACTGACGGTCTCCAACTTCATCCCATATCAATGGTGTCTGGCTCCTTCATCCATACAGGGCTTCGAACGGTGCCATCTTCAAACTGGCTTAATAGCTATTGTTGAATGAGGACTCCGCGTAAGGTAGATTATCATCCCTACTAGATCCATAATCTAGCGCACACGCTCTCAACATGTCCTCCAGAATCTGATTGACTCTCTCGGTCTATCCATCTGTCTGCGGATGAAAGGCTGTACTGAACTAGCCTCGTACCCAAAGTGTGGCGCAGCTGATTCCAAAACTTTGAGGTAAACCGTGTTCCTCTATCTGATACGTTGGTCCTCGGAACTTCCATGCAAACATACGATCCTGGTCAAATATATCTTGGCAAACTTCGCACTTGTATAGGTGGTTTTCACTAGGATAAAGTGAGCCACTTTGGTCAAGCGAATCAACTATTACCCAGATATAATCATGTCCCGTTCGGGTTCTGGGAAATCCGGTAATGAAATCCATGCCAAGCTTATCCCACTTCCATTCGGGTATCGGCATAGGCTGTATTAATCCTGCTGGCTTCTGATGCTCTGCTTTTACTCTCTCTGGCATACATCACCTACGACTACATACTCCGCAATATCCTTCTTCATACCAGTCCACCAGAAACACTCCTTCAAATCCAAACGCATCTTGGTGTTTCCAGGGTGAATCGAGTATGGTGAGTCATGAGCTTCCTGAAGTATTTACTTCCTGATCTTTGCATTATTAGGCACATATACACGATCCTCGAACCATAAGGTGTCGTGCTCATCCTTACGAAAACCTTTGGCATTTCCTTTGCTCGTCTTCTCTTTTATCTCAGCAATCTCTTTGTCATACTTCTGAGTTTCATGAATCTTTCCCAACAATGTAGACTAAACTTCCATTACTGCAACAAAACCTTTGGGAACAATCTCCAACCGAAGTTCCCTGAAAATCCTCGGCTAACTCCTTTGGTAATCCTCCGCTTATGAGGGTATTCATCCTGGTGTTCTTTATGGTTGTGTCCTATTTCTCCACAAAGCTTGCATGTACAAGGTTTCTTCATATCCTTTCCATAAGGCTTCAACTTTTGGGACACAAACTAAGACTTTAGCAAAGTCAACTTAAATTCCTTCCAAGTGGTTACTCCTTGCCATCCATTGATGGTTTGGTACATCCTCCACCAATTAGCAGCAACTCTTACAAAGCACCGAAGAGCATGCTGGGTCATATCCTTTCCGGTTATAGGGTCATTCTCCATAGGATCCTCCATGTTCTGAATCCATCGGTCTGTCTCCAATTGACTCATTGGTCCAGAAGATACGAGCTCATCTCCATTCATCCTCTGTTGGGTCCAAGGGTTTTGGGGTGAGATAAGAGAGATCTAGAGGGATACACACAACACAAACAATGGTTTTTGAAAAGACAGATTTTATTGTGGCTGTCAGAAATACAACAAACAAATGACAGCTCACAATCGTCGCATCTAACGTAGGTATATAACAGGGGTTTGGTCTTCTAATGGTCTATAGATCTCAACATCATCAAACTCTTCAAGTCTTGGTCATGTCTCCGATGGCTCCTTCTGATCATGCTTGTCCTTCTCAAGTTCTTTTGCAAAATCATCTCTGTTGATGCGAAGTCTCTCATGACATCCTTTAATATTTCTGGGGTTGCATTCCAAACTTCTGGGTCCTGAGTTCTTCACGAAACACTTCCTTATCAAATACTGCTTCTTGTAGGTCCATCTTAACTTCTTGATGTAACACTTCAGATCCTGGTGATACACCGGCTAAGGTTAAAACTTCATCTTGTTGATAGATGCTGCATCAGCCTTCTACCATCCAATCCTACCATGCATCTGCATGCTTAACTTAGCCCGATGATAATAGCATAGGCGAACGATAACATCATGAATGTCCATGTTTCTGCACTTGTCATTTCCATGAGCTATCATTCCATAGTTTATATCTCCTGCCTTCGGGTTTTCTTGACAAAACTTTGAATTCTAATGCTCCATGTTCCAGTCTTTCTCCGATACACCTTGATCTCGGGTATTGACAACTTCCATAGTCTGCCAAGTTCCATAAGGGGTGCCTTTCTAGGTCATAAAAATCTAGGAATTCTTCAGAGCTTTCAATTTCTCCTAGTCTTCAGAGTCTTCAACAGTTGTAGTTTCCATTATCATAATGTATAGTAAAATCCTCGTCATTCAGAATGGTCTTATTTGTCCGATATCTTGTACTCCTTGGAGTGGTCTCATCAGTCGAATCTTCGAGGGGTCAAAAGGGGAAAGGGGTATGGTCTCATTAAAAGGTAATATTTGAATAAGCTCAGAAGAGAAGAGAGGTAAAAGATTCTTTTGAAAAGAAAGTTGTAGAGAAAAATCTTTCCTATGGGCTTGCCAGTTTCTAGGGTCACGTCCTATAGTCAAGATGTGCTCTGATACCATCTTGTAGCGACCCGACCCGAATGGATCAAGTCTTTGTGCTCCGGTGTCATCCCTGGATCAGTAATACTGACACCACACAGTCCTTTGAAGGATTTATAACAGAGTAGCAATCACACACTTATTACATCGTTTGTCCAGAAGAGGACTTATTACAATAATCATGGCTTAAGGCCATCTAATAACGATAACAGCGAAAGACTTGGAAGATAAGTGAGTCCATCAACTCCAACGGCATCACTGAGTATAGAACCACGACCTAAAAGCACCTTATGCGTCGTCTGAAAAGTCTGCAACATGAAAAGTTGCAGCCCGAAAACGGGTCAGCACATGGAATATGCTGGCAATGTAACACATAGAGAGAAATAATGAGTATTGGCTATACTACATGCATATTTGGCTGGTGGAAAAGCTCTATGGTTACGATTTTGCATAAAGCCAGTTTTTCCCTACTTCAAAGGAATAAATTTATTTAACTATCATGGTAGTTGTTAAACATTGAGAATGGTTGACAACATTCTCAATCCCAATTAAAAGTACTCATTTAAAACCCAACAATATTAATTAGAAGTAACATGTTGAGATTCAACAGGATAATCCAAGTACTAGATACTCAAGACGTCCATAACCGGGGACACGGCTAATCATGATTAGTTTGTACACTCTGCAGAGGTTTGCGCACTTTTCCCCACAAGACTCGATCGCCTCCGTTTGGTTTCTCGCACTACATGGTGTTTAAGAAACGGATGACCGAGACATAGTCTTTCATAAGCGCTAGCACCTTACGATGGGTGGACCGGTACACCTACATCCCCTACATCTGCTAGTCCACCACTATAAGAGTTCGCAGAACTTAATCAACTATGCCAGAGCCCATAATGGCTTGTGGCTGCACACGTAAGTTACTAGTTTGAATTATCTTATGATCCCTTTGAGCCTGGGTGGCGGTCCATAGAAAAACATGCAAGTCCTGGAAACCCCAGGTGCCTCAATCCACCCAGATGTGTATTTAAGTTGCCACCTTAGATAAACCATTAATTAACAAACTCACATCTGTCATGGATATCACTCACCCAATCCACGTCTACTAGCATAGCATAGCATAATAAGAAAATGTAGAAGTAACTCCCAAAGGTTTCATAAGTAATACAGGTGATAGGTACTACCTCATCTACTTCCCATGCCACATTTTAGTTAGATCCTAATCATGCAGTGTTTGAGGATTGATCTAATGCATAAAAACTGGGTAGTGGAAAAGATATGATCAAGTGTTACTTGCCTGCAATGTTGATGAAGATGATTCGCACTCAAAACTCTTGATAGTTCTACTCGTCTCAATCCGTTCAATCTATCGTGAGCAAGCAATAGTAACCATACATAAGCAATCACTCAAAAGATCGGAAAGAACGAAGAGTATGATTCGGAAAACATCAAAACCAAGCGAATAACTCTTGCAACATAAAACAATTTCTAATAGTACCAAAATTATATGAATTTGGCCTTATCAGAAAGTTTGGGTCAAGAGCTTCAATTTGCAAAAAGAATCAACAAAATCGGAGTTACGAAACTCAAGTTATGATCAAACGAAGTTCAAATTCAAATCTGATCTAATTCAAATTTTAAACTTTCAAAAACATGTTTGAGTTGTTTTACTGGATAGAGAAGATCATAACGAAGAAGTGGGCGTTGGTTTCGTTGGATTTGGACTAACGAGTAAAAAGATGCGGTCGTTTTAAGATTAGGGACTAATCTGTAAATAAAATATCTACAAAGAAGTCCCTGACTAAAAACTAACAGAAAAAGAAAATTCTAAAAGGTGAACATTCGCTGTTTAAAAAAACCATAAAAAAACAGATCTATTCTAGGGTTTAAGAAAAACCAAACTTAAAAGAAAAACTGTAGCGGTTTTATACCGGTTTGCGTCGGTTCGGGGAAAACCGGTGGTTCGCGGACGGATCGGACCGGCGAGCTTCGGTGAGGTGGCGCGGTGCTCTGGCAGGCGGCTCCGGTCGTCGGAGGAGACGGCGAGGCGCACAGGGAGAGGCGGCGCAGGGCGGCGGGTGCGCTGGGGGTGCCGGCGGCGGTCGGAGGCGGCAGTGGGGTGCGGTGAAGGGGCGGCGGCGGAGCGGCAACGGCGGCGGCGAGATGCAGCGGTGCGGCGCAAAGAGAGGAGAGAGGGGCCCGGATTTATAAGAGGAGGGGGGGCGATGGCAGCCTTGGGGAAGGGGGCATGGAGAGGCGGCGGAGGAGTCCGCCTCTGGGACGGCGGCGGCGGCCGTGGTCGGGCGGGTCTCCCGCTGGAGATCAGGGACGACCCGGAGTGGGCCGGCGCGGCGCTGGGCGGGCTGGGCTTCGGCCCAGTCGGTCTGAAGAGTTTTTTTTAATAAAACATTTTCTGAAACAAAATACAAAAAAAAAACAGAATAAAACAAATATATTATATAGGCATATAATATATCAAAATTTTCAGAAAAAGATTTCCTACAAGATGAACTTTATTCTAGAGTGAAATAAAATACACACTAATTTAAGTAATTAAAACAGTGCTACTGCCCTAATAAAATCCAACAAAATCATTTTTAAAAATACCAAAATTAATTCAAATTAATTTCTCTCCAATTTTCTGATGTAGGGAATCATGTTACCCTATTTTCCATATATTTTTATTTTGGAGAAAAATAATTTGAATAAAATCCAAATAACTCCAAATTGGCAAATAAATTCAAAAGAACTTTGAATTTAATTCTTTTAAACTCCCAACTCATATTTCATATGTTTTGAAGAAGTCATTTTATCTTCGCTCGTGAAAATCATTGAGTTGCATAAGGTTCCTGGGTTGGAAATATTTCCAAATAAGATTCAAATCTTTTGAAATCCCTTTTCATTTATTTAAAATGGAAGAAGTCATGTCATCTTCTCTCCAGGGTTTTGTGATGAAAAGAATTTGAATTGATGAAGATCATAAAAGCAAAATGATAGTTTGGGAAAGTCCTTTTATTCCCTCTCATTTAACTTTCAAAAAGTTTCAATTTCACTCAATCAATCAAACAATCAATCAAATCTATCTATTTATATAACATTCCAAAGTTTAGAATTTTGGGATGTTACAATTAGTTTCCATAATGACAAGTAACAGAAAATTTCAGCACACTATATAAATGTTTCCTTACCAAGTTCCACTCTCCAAGAGCGCTACGCTCCCCGGCAACGGCGCCAAAAAGGAGTCTTGATGACCCACAAGTATAGGGGATCTATCGTAGTCCTTTCGATAAGTAAGAGTGTCGAACCCAACAAGGAGCAAAAGGAAATGATAAGCGGTTTTCAGTAAGGTTTTCTCTGCAAGCACTGAAATAGTAGGTGATAGATAGTTTTGTGATAAGATAAATAGTAACGAGCAAAAAGTAAATAAAGTAAGTAGAGTGCAGCAAGGTGGCCCAATCCTTTATGTAGCAAAGGATAAGCCTGGACAAATTCTAATAATGAAGAAGGAGCTCCCGAGGACACATTGGGAATTATCGTCAAGCTAGTTTTCATCACGTTCATAAGATTCGCGTTCGATACTTTGATAATTTGTTATGTGGGTGGACCGGCACTTGGGTACTGATGTCTACTACACAACCTTCTTCTTGTAGACGTTGTTGGGCCTACAAGTGCACAGGTTTGTAGGACAGTAGCAAATTTCCCTCAAGTGGATGACCTAAGGTTTATCAATCCATAGGAGGCGTAGGATGAAGATGGTCTCTCTCAAACAACCCTGCAACCAAATAACAAAAAGTCTCCTGTGTCCCCAACACACCCAATACAATGGTAAATTGTATAGGTGCACTAGTTCGGCGAAGAGATGGTGATACAAGTGAAAATAGATAGTAGATATAGGTTTTTGTAATATGAAATAATAAAAACAGCAAGGTAACTAATGATAAAAGTGAGCGTAAACGATATTGCAATGATAAGGAACAAGGCCTAGGGTTCATACTTTCACTAGTGCAAGTTCTCTCAACAATAATAACATAGATAGATAATATAACGAGCCCTGAACATGCAACAAAGAGTCACAAAAATCCACTAATAGCGGAGAACAAACATAGAGATTATGGTAGGGTACGAAACCACCTCAAAGTTATTCTTTCGGATCAATCTATAAAAGAGTTCGTACTAGAATAACACCTTAAGACACAAATCAACCAAAACCCTAATGTCAACTGGATACTCCATTGTCACCTCAAGTATCCGTGGGTATGATTATACGATATGCATCACACAATCTCAGATTCATCCAACCAACATAAAAGTACTTCAAAGAGTGCCCCAAAGTTTCTACCGGAGAGTCAAGAACGTGTGCCAACCCCTATGCATAGGTTCCCAATGTCACGAAACCCGCAAGTTGATCACCAAAACATACATCAAATGGCACATGATATCCCATTGTCACCACAGATAATCACGGCAAGACATACATCAAGTGTTCTCATAAAAGACTCAATCCGATAAGATAACTTCAAAGGGGAAACTCAATTCATCACAAGAGAGTAGAGGGGGAGAAACATCATAAGATCCAACTACAATAGCAAAGCTCGGGATACATCAAGATCGTGCCATAGAGGAACACAAGAGAGAACACGAGAGAGAGATCAAACACATAGCTACTGGTACATACCCTCAGCCCCGAGGGTGAACTACTCCCTCCTCGTCATGGATAGCGCCGGGATGATGAAGATGGCCTCCGGTGATGGGATCCCCCTCCGGCAGGGCGCCGGAATGGGCTCCCGAGAGGTTTTTGGTGGCTACAGAGGCTTGCGGCGGCGGAACTCCCGATCTATCTTCTGTTCTGGAAGTTTTAGGGTACGAGAGTATATATGGGTGCAGGGGGTACGCTGGAGGAGCTACGGGGCCCCATGAGGCAGGGGGCGCGCGCTGGGGGGGGGGGGGGCGCCCCCACCCTCGTGGGCAGACCGTATCTCCCCTGACGTGCACTCCAAGTTCCCTGGGTTGCTTTCCTTCCAAAAATAACTTCTCCAGTTGATTTCGTTCCGTTTTGACTCCGTCTGATATTCCTTTTCCTCGAAACACTGAAATAGGCATAAAACAGCAAATCTGGGCTGGGCCTCCGGTTAATAGGTTAGTCCCCAAAATAATATAAAAGTGGATAATAAAGCCCAATATTGCCCAAAACAGTAGATAATATAGCATGGAGCAATCAAAAATTATAGATAAGTTGGAGATGTATCAAGCATCCCCAAGCATAATTCCTGATCGTCCCCGAGTAGGTAAATGATAAAAAAGATATTTTGATGCAGAGTGATACTTTGGCATAATTTCAATGTAAATCTTCTTAATTGTGATATGAATATTCAGATCCAAAAGATTCAAGACAAAAGTTCATATTGACACAAAAATAATAATACTTCAAGCATACTAATCAAAGCAATCATGTCTTCTCAAAATAGCATGGTAAAAGAAAGTTCATCCCTACAAAATCATATAGTTAGGCTATGCTTCATTTTCGTCAAACAAAGATGTTCCCAACTTCTATACCCCCGATGACAAGCCAAGCAATTGTTTCATACTCAAATAATCTCAAACTTTTTCAACCTTCACGCAATACATGAGCGCGAGCCATGGATATAGCACTATGGGTGGAATAGAATATGATGATGGGGATTGTGTGGAGAAGACAAAAAAAGAGAAAGTCTCACATTGACGAGGATAATCAATGGGCTATGGAGATGCCCATCAATTGATGTCAACATGAGGAGTAGGGATTGCCATGCAACGGATGCACTAGAGCTATGAATGCTCAACAAAAGAAAAATAGTGGGTGTGCATCAACCTCGCTTTCTCATGAAGACCTAGGGAATTTGAGGAATCCCATCGTAGGAATATACAAGCCAAGTTCTATAATGAAAAATTCCCACTAGTATAAAAAGGACAACTTTATGAGACTCACTACATGAAGAACAAGGTGCTACTTTGAAGCACAATATATGAGACTCACTACATGAAGAACAAGGTGGTACTTTGAAGCACAAGTGTGGAAAAAGAGATAGTAGCATTTCCCTTTTTATTTATTTTCTTTTTTTTGGGCCTTTCCTTTTTTCCTTTCTCTTTTTTTGGGGTAATGCTCTAATAATGATGATCATCACACTTCTATTGATTACAACATAAGGATTACAACTCGGAACTTAGAACAAGATATGACTCTATATGAATGCCTCCGACGTGTACTGGGATGGTGCAATGAATCAAGAGTGACATGTATGAAAAATAATGCATGGTGGCTTTGCCACAAATACGATGTCAACTACATGATCATGCAATGGCAATATGACAAAAGTAATGTATGTCATGATGAAGATGATGGAAGTTGCATGGCAATATATCTTGGAATGGCTATGGAAATGCCATGATAGGTAGGTATGGTGGCTGTTTTGAGGAAGATATAAGGAGGTTTATGTGTGATAGAGCGTATCGTATCATGGGGTTTGGATGCACCGACGAAGTTTGCACCAACTCTCAAGGTGAGAAAGGGCAATGCACGATACCGAAGAGGGTAGCAAAGGCGGAAAGGTAAAAGTGTGTATAATCCATGGATTCAACATTAGTCAAAAGAACTCATATACTTATTGCAAAAATTTAGAAGTCATCAAAAACCAAGTACTACGCGCATGCTCCTAGGGGGATAGATTGGTAGGAAAAGACCATCGCTCGTCCCCGACCGCCACTCATAAGGATGCACAAGCCAGGTACACTTCATGTTTCAAATTTGTTACACAACTTTAACCATACGTGCATGCTACGGGACTTGCTAACTTCAACACAAGCATTCTTTGAATTCATAATCACCCAACTAGCATGACTTTACTATCACTACCTCCATATCTCAAAACAATTATCAAGTATCAAACTATTCTTAGTATTCAACACACTCATAAGGAAGTTTCACATATCTTGAATACCAAGTACATTAATATTAAGCAAATTACCATGCTATTAACGACTCTCAAAATAATCTAAGTGAAGTATGAGAGTTCATCTATTGTTTCAAAATAAAACTATCACCATGCTCTAAAAGATATAAGTGATGCACTAGAGCAAATGACAAACTACTCCGAAAGATATAAGTGAAGGTCAATGAGTAACTAAATAATTATGCAACTATGCGAAGACTCTCTCTCATTTAATAATTTCAGATCTTGATACTTTATTCAAACAGCAAGCAAAACAAAATAAAATGACATGACGCTCCAAGCAAAACACATATCATGTGGTGAATAAAAATATAGTTCCAAGTAAAGTTACCGATGAACGAAGACGAAAGAGGGGATGCCTTCCGGGGCATCCCCAAGCTTAGAGGCTTGGTCATCCTTTTATATTACCTTGGGGTGCCTTGGGCATCCCCAAGCTTAGGATCTTGCCACTCCTTATTCCATAGTCCATCGAATCTTTACCCAAAACTTGAAAACTTCACAACACAAAACTTAACAGAAAACTCGTGAGCTCCGTTAGCGAAAGAAAACAAAAGAACACTTCAAGGCACTGTAATGAACTCATTCTAAATTCATATTGGTATAATATATACTGTATTCCAACTTATCTATGGTTCATAGACTCTGATACTACTAATAGATTCATCAAAATAAGCAAACAACACAATGAAAACAGAATCTGTCAAAAACAGAACAGTCTGTAATAATATGTATCAAATGTATACTTATGGAACTCCAAAAATCGTACCAAATTAGGAAGTCCTAAGAACTTCGTGTACCAATCCAGAGCAAAAAGAATCAGATCAGAAGCACGTTTCTGTGAATTAACAAAACTAATTTACTGAGTGCAAAAGTTTCTGATTTTTAGCAGGATCAACACAACTATCACCGTAAGCCATCCTAAAGGTCTCACTTGGCACTTTATTGAAACAAAATCTATAAAACATGATTAATACAGTAGCATAATCATGTGGACACACAAAAACAGTGAGGATAAATATTGGGTTGTCTCCCAACAAGCGCTTTTCTTTAATGCCTTTCTAGCTAGGCATGATGATGATAATGATGCTCACATAAAAGATAAGAATTGGAACATAACGGGAGCATCATGAAGCATATGACTAGCACTTTTAAGTCTAACCCACTTCCTATGCATAGGGATTTTGTGAGCAAACAACTTATGGTAACAATAATCAACAAGCATAGGAAGGCAAAACAAGCATAGTTTCAAGATTTTCAACACATAGAGAGGAAACTTCACATTATTGCAATTCCTACAAGCATATATTCCTCCCTCATAATAATGTTCAGTAGCATCATGAATGAATTCAACAATATAACCAGCACCTAAAGCATTCTTTTCATGATGTACTTGCATAGAAAATTCACTACTCTCCACATAAGCAAAATTCTTCTCATGAATAATAGTGGGAGTATCATAAGAGACTTGAACACTAAAATTGTTTCCACATTAAAAGAGTAATGTTCAGAAAAAGGGTAATCATAATCATGACAAGATTTGTAAATATAATCATCACTACTTTTTATAGCATAAGTTTAATCACAATAATCATCATAAGTAGTAACTTCGTTCTCATCATAATCGATTGAAACCTCTCCCAAGATAGTGGAATCAGTAAATAAAGTTAACACTCTTCCAAATCCACTTTCGTATTCATCACAATAAAATTCAACATCCTCCAAAATAGTGGGATCACTACTTCCTAAAGTTGACTCTCTTCCGAACCCACTTTCATCAATATAATCATCATAGGTAGGAGGCATGCTATCATCATAACAACTTTGCATATCAAAACTTGGGATGCTAAAAATATCATCTTCATTAAATATAGCATCCCCAAGCTTGGGACAAACATTAATTCCAGCAAATATACTCTCAAATATTTCATCCCAATCAAACATAGCTTCCCCAAGCTTGGGCCCTTTCATATCATAAGCATAATCACTCTCATCATTAAAAATATTGATAGCACCAATAGTATAGCAATTATCATCATCACAATGAGTAGTAGGAACAACATCATTTGGGAGGGATACCTTTTTACCTTTGTTGCTTCTTCTTTTCTTTTTCTTCTTCACATTATGTGTAGGTTCAACCTTCCTCTTTGAGCTCCTTATTGATGAGATTGGTTGAATAGAAAGCTCCTCCTCGTTACCTGATTCATCATAAGAAATAATAGGAGGAGATTGGGAAGCCTCTTCCCTTTCATTAGCATTCTCTTCATCTTCTATTTGTCTTCTTTTCCTTATGTAATTGGCAATATAAGGATTTTCAATGCAATTCTCCACACAATACAAATAAATCTTCTCTAGATCAAAATCAAGAAATCTATCAAGATTAAATTTTGGAATACCCCCAGTTATACGTTTCATTTCTTCATAACCCAAAAGAAGGCTAAGCTCTTTATGATGCTCAAGGGTAATCAAACTATCACAATATTTGGACACGACTTGATCATGAAACAAATAGCATTGGAGCTTTAAATGACCATGTTCATTGCAAAGTTCACAAGGAGCGCAAAAAATATTGAATCTTTCAGCACATTCATCTAGCTCTTCTTGCAACAATTTGGTTTCTAAGTAATTATGCCTCTTGCAATAAATATCTTCTCTATTTGGTGTGTTGATGCAAACATGCACTACACAAAAGTTGACATGCTCATAAGAGATATTTTCATCATAACTAGTGCAATCATCATTAGCATCATGGATATTCAAAGAATTCATACTAACAACATTGCAATCATGCTCATCATTCAAAGATTTAGTGCCAAACAATTTAGATATTTCTTCTTCTAGAACTTGAGCACAATTATCCTTTCCATCATACTCACGACAGATATTAAAAAGGTGAAGCATATAAGACAAACTTAACTCCATTTTTTTTTGTAATTTTCTTTTATAGAATAACTAGTGCTAAAACAAGAAACAAAAAGATTCGATTGCAAGATCTAAAGATATACCTTCAAGCACTCACCTCCCCGGCTACAGCGCCAGAAAAGAGCTTAGTTGACGGGGTGTGAGTGAGTGCCCTTTACCTTTGCCTCCCTGGCAACGGCGCCAGAAAAGAGCTTGATGTCTAGTACACAACCTTCTTCTTGTAGACGTTGTTGGGCCTGCAAGTGCACAGGTTTGTAGGACAGTAGCAAATTTCCCTCAAGTGGATGACCTAAGGTTTATCAATCCGTAGGAGGCGTAGGATGAAGATGGTCTCTCTCAAACAACCCTGCAACCAAATAACAAAAAGTCTCTTGTGTCCCCAACACACCCAATACAATGGTAAATTGTATAGGTGCACTAGTTCGGCGACGAGATGTTGATACAAGTCCAAAATATATAGTAGATATAGGTTTTTGTAATCTGAAATAATAAAAACAGCAAGGTAACTAATGATAAAAGTGAGCATAAACGGTATTGCAATGATAGGAAACAAGGCCTAGGGTTCATACTTTCACTAGTGCAAGTTCTCTCAACAATAATAACATAGATAGATAATATAACGAGCCCTCAACATGCAACAAAGAGTCACTCCAAAGCCACTAATAGCGGAGAACAAACGTAGAGATTATGGTAGGGTACGAAACCACCTCAAAGTTATTCTTTCGGATCAATCTATAAAAGAGTTCATACTAGAATAACACCTTAAGACACAAATCAACCAAAACCCTAATGTCACCTAGATACTCCATTGTCACCTCAAGTATCCGTGGGTATGATTATACGATATGCATCACACAATCTCAGATTCATCCAACCAACATAAAATTACTTCAAAGAGTGCCCCAAAGTTTCTACCGGAGAGTCAAGAACGTGTGCCAACCCCTATGCATAGGTTCCCAATGTCACAAAACCCGCAAGTTGATCACCAAAACATACATCAAGTGGCACATGATATCCCATTGTCACCACAGATAATCACGGCAAGACATACATCAAGTGTTCTCATAAAAGACTCAATCTGATAAGATAACTTCAAAGGGGAAACTCAATTCATCACAAGAGAGTAGAGGGGGAGAAACATCATAAGATCCAACTACAATAACAAAGCTCGGGATACATCAAGATCGTGCCATAGAGGAACACGAGAGAGAACATGAGAGAGAGATCAAACACATAGCTACTGGTACATACCCTCAGCCCCGATGGTGAACTACTCCCTCCTCGTCATGGATAGCGCCGGGATGATGAATATGGCCACTGGTGATGGGATCCCCCTCCGGCAGGGCGTCGGAACGGGCTCCCAAGAGGTTTTTGGTGGCTACAGAGGCTTGTAGTGGTGGAACTCCTGATCTATCTTCTGTTCCGGAAGTTTTAGGGTATGAGAGTATATATGGGTGCAGGGGTACGTCGGAGGAGCTAGGGGGGCCCCACGGGGCAGGGGGCGCGCCCTTGGGGGTGGGCACGCCCCCCACCCTCGTGGGCAGCCCGTATATCCCCTGACGTGCCCTCCAAGTTTCCTGGGTTGCTTTCCTTCCAAAAATAACTTCTCCAGTTGATTTCATTCTGTTTTGACTCCGTCTGATATTCCTTTTCCTCGAGACACTGAAATAGGCATAAAACAACAAATCTGGGTTGGGCCTCCGGTTAATAGGTTAGTCCCAAAAATAATATAAAAGTGGATAATAAAGCCCAATATTGCCCAAAACAGTAGATAATATAGCACGGAGCATTCGAAAATTATAGATACGTTTGAGACGTATCAGGTACTGTCCTAACATGGACAGGCATCCCACTTATGATTAACCCCTATTGCAAGCATTCGCAACTACAAAAAGGAGTATTAAGGTAAACCTAACCACAACATTACTTCCCTGTGCATAAACTAGGGTTTAACCCCTAACGAAGCAACGCATAAACTAGGGTTTAAGCTTTTGTCACTCTAGCAACCCATCATTTACTTATTACTTCCCTATGCCTTCCTCTAGGCCCAAATAATGGTGAACTGCCATGTAGTCGACGTTCACATAACACCACTAGAGGAGAGACAACATACATCTCATCAAAATATTGAACGAATACCAAATTCACATGACTACTAATATCAAGACTTCATCCATGTCCTCAGGAACAAACGTAACTACTCACAAAGCATATTCATGTTCATAATCAGAGGGGTAATAATATGCATAAAGGATCTGAACATATTATCTTCCACTAAGTAAACCAAATAGCATCAACTACAAGGAGTAATCAACACTACTAGCAACCCACAGGTACCAATTTGTGGTTTTGATACAAGAGATGAACTAGGGTTTTGAGAGGAGATGGTGCTGGTGAAGATGGTGATGGAGATCGACCCCCTCCCGATGAGAGGATCATTGGTGATGACGTTGGTGATGATTTCCCCCTCCCGGAGGGAAGTGTCCCCGGCAGAACAGCTCCGCCAGAGCCCTAGATTGACCCGCCAAGGTTCCGCCTCGTGGCGGCGGAGTTTCGTCCCGTAAGCTTGCCCACGATTTTTTCCAGGACAAAACCCTTCATATAGCAGAAGATGGCAGCCGGAAGCCCACCAGGGGGGCCAGGAGATAGGGGGTGCGCCCTACAGGGGGAGCGCGCCCCCCTATCTCCTGGACAGGGTGTGGGCCCCCTGGCCTATTTCTTTTGCCCAAAAATTCTTATTAAATCTGAAAAGTTTGTTTGTGGAGTCTCAGGTCTTTTGAAGTTGTGCAGAATAGGTTTCCAAAGTTTGCTCCTTTTCTAGCCAGAATTCCAGCTGCTGGCATTCCCCCTCTTCATGTCAAACCTTGTAAAATAAGAGAGAATAGCCATAAGTTTTGAGATATAATGTGTAATAACAACCCATAATGCAATAAATATTGATATAAAAGCATGATGCAAAATGGACGTATCAGCGCACAAACTTTAAGGGAAGGGGAGGGCCGACTGCTGGGAGCCGGCCTTCCGCTATGTCGACTGGTAGGGCTTGCCGTCTTCTGGCATCTCACAGACAAGTAGGGACCGCCGTCTGCGGGCCGTACCGACAGCCTGTCGTGGGAGTATGACTGCCTCTGCCACGGGTGATGTCATTAGCAGTGTGGCAACAGTGCCGCACCGGGCTAGGGATGGCCGCCCGGTACGCTGCACTGTGGCCACATCCGCCCCTGGATTCAGGGATGGTAGGTTGTACTGTAGCCACGCCCCATCTCGTCGTTGTTATGTGGGTGCAAACTTTGAGGATGCGAGGGTGGGCCGCCTGCTAGGAGTCGGCCGCTCTGGCGGCCGCCTTCTAGGAGTAGGCCCGCGTCGGAGCCGCTCTTTGGGCCTTGCCATCTTCCTGTAGCTAGCCGTTTGGACCAGCCGGCCATAAGAAGGCGGTCCCTTATCTTTGATGCCTGAGGGGCGCAGCCAGCCGCGATGTCTTGAAATATCATGGGGAACGGATAGGGCTACCCGTGGTCATTTACTCTGACACCCGTAGCAGCCACGTAAAACTTGCAACAACAAAGTAGAGGACGTCTAACTTGTTTCTGCAGGGCATGCTGTGATGTGCTATGGTCAATACATGATGTGATATACATTGTATGAGATGATCATGTTTTGTAAAAGTTATCGGCAACTAGCAGGTGCCTTATGGTTGTTGCTTTATTGTATGAAATGCAAATGCCATGTAATTGCTTTACTTTATCACTATGTGGTAGTGATAGTTGTAGAAGCAACAGTTGGCGAGACGACCATGACGCAATGATGGAGATCAAGGTGTCGAGCCGGTGATGGTGGAGATCATGACGTTGCTTTGGAGATGGAGATCAAAAGCACAAGCCGATGATGGCTATGTCATATCACATATTTTGATTGCATGTGATGTTCATTTTTGTGCATCTTATTTTGCTTAGTACGGTGGTATCATTATAAGATGATCCCTTACTAAAAATTTCAAGGTATAAGTGTTCTCCCAAGTATGCACCGTTGCGGAAGTTCTTTGTGCTGAGAAACCACGTGATGATCGGGTGTGATGAGATATACGTTCAAATACAACGGGTGCAAGCCAGTTTTGCACATGCGGAATACTTGGGTTAAACTTGATGAGCCTAGCATATACAGATATGGCCTCGGAACACTGGAGACCAAAAGTTCGAACATGAATCATATAGTAGATATGATAAAAATAGAGATGTTCACCATTGAAGACTACTCCATCTCACGTGATGATCGGACATGGTTTAGTTGATTTGGATCATGTATCATTTAGATGACTTGAGGGATGTCTATCTAAGTGGTTCTTAAGTAATATGATTAATTGAACTTAATTTATCATGAACTTAGTCCTGATAGTTTTTTGCATATCTATGTTGTAGATCAATGACCCGTGCTACCGTTCCCTTGAATAATGCATTCCTGGAGAAAGCTAAGTTGAAAGATGATGGTAACAACTACACGTACTGGGTCCGTAACTTTAGTATTATCCTCATTGCTGGACAGAAGAATTATGTCCTTGATGCACCGCTGGGTGAAAGGCCTGCTACAGGAGCAGAAGCTAACTTGTGAACGTCTGGCAAGCTCGATCTGATGACTACTCGTTAGTTTAGTGTGCCTTGCTTTACGGCTTAGAATCGGGACCTCAAAGACGTTTTGAACGTCATGGACCATATGAGATGTTCCAGGAATTGAAGTTAATATTTCAAGCAAATGCTCGAGTTGAGAGATATGAAGTCTCCAAAAAGTTCTATAGCTGCAAGATGGAGGAGAATAGTTCTGTTAGTGAGCACATACTCAGAATGTCTGGGTACCATAATCACTTGACTCAGCTGGGAGTTAATCTTCCAGATGATTGTGTCATTGACAGAGTTCTTCAATCACTGCCACCAAGCTACAAAGGCTTCGTGATGAACTACAATATGCAAGGGATGGAAAAGACTATTCCCGAGCTCTTCGCAATGCATCAAGTGTTGATGGTTAACAAGACCACTAGTTTCAAGAAAAAGGGCAAGGGTAAAAAGAAGGGGAACTTCAAAAAGAATGACAAGCAAGTTGTCACTCCAGGGAAGAAACCTAAAGCTGGACCCAAGCCTGAAACTGAGTGCTTCTACTTCAAAGGGACTGGTCACTGGAAGTGGAACCGCCCCAAGTATTTGGCGGATAAGAAGGATGGCAAAGTGAACAAAGGTATATATGATATACATGTTATTGATGTGTACCTTACTAATTCTCGCAGTAGTGCCTGTGTATTTGATACCGGTTCAGTTGCTCATATTTGTAACTCGAAACAGGGACTACAGATTAAATGAAGATTGGCTAAGGACGAGGAGACGATGCCCATCGAGAATGGTTCCAAGGTCGATGTGATTGCCGTCGGCACGCTACTTCTACATCTACCTTTGGGATTAGTTTTAGACCTAAATAATTGTTATTTGGTGCCAGCGTTGAGCATGAACATTATATATGGATCTTGTTAGTGAGAGACGGTTATGCATTTAAATCAGAGAATAATGGTTGTTCTATTTATACGAGTAATATCTTTTATGGTCATGCACCATTGAAGAGTGGTATATTTCTGTTGAATCTTGATCGTGATGATACACATATTCATAGTATTGATGCCAAAAGATGCAAAGTTGATAATGATAGTGCAACTTATTTGTGGCACTGCCGTTTGGGTCATATCGGTGTAAAGCGCATGAAGAAACTCCATAAAGACGGACTTTTGGAATCACTTGATTATGAATCATTAGATACTTGCGGACCGTGCCTTATGGTCAAGATGACTAAAAATCCGTTTTCCAGAACAATGGAACGAGGTAATGACTTATTGAAAATAATACATACCGATGTATGCGGTCCAATGAGTGTTGATGCTCGTGGCGGGTATCGTTATTTTCTGACCTTCACAGATGATTTGAGCAGATATGGGTATATCTACTTAATGAAACACAAGTCTAAAACATTTGAAAAGTTCAAAGAATTTCAGTGTGAAGTGGAAAATCATCGTAACAAGAAAATAAAGTTTCTACGATCTGATCATGGAGGATAATATTTGAGTTATGAGTTTGGCCTTCATTCAAAACAATGTGGAATAGTTTCACAGCTCACGCCACCTGGAACACCACAGCGTAATGGTGTGTCCGAATGTTGTAATCGTACTTTATTAGATATGGTGCAATATATGATGTCTCTTATCGATTTGCCACTATCGTTTTGGGGTTATGCATTAGATACAGCCGCATTCACGTTAAACAGGGCACCGTCAAAGTCCGTTGAGACGACACCGTATGAACTATGGTTTGGCAACAAACCTAAGCTGTCGTTTCTTAAAGTTTGGGGATGCCATGCTTATGTCAAAAGGCTTCAGCCTGATAAGCTCGAACCCAAATAGGAGAAGTGCGTCTTCATAGGATACCCTAAGGAAACAATTGGGTACACCTTCTGCCACAAGTCCGAAGGCAAAATCTTTGTTGCTAAAAATGGAACCTTTCTAGAGAAGGAGTTTCTCTCGAAAGAAGTGAGTGGGAGGAAAGTAGAACTTGATGTGGTAATTGTACCTGCTCTCAATTTGGAAAGTAGCTCATCCGAGAAATCTGTTCCCGTGATGCCTACACCAACTGGAGAGGAAGCTCATGATAAAGATCATGAAACTTCAGATCAAGTTGCTACAGAACCTCATAGGTCAAACTGAGCATGATCCGCACCAAAGTGGTACGGAAATGTGTTCTAGAGGTCATGTTACTTGATCATGACAAACCTACGAACTATGAAGAAGCTATGATGAGCCCAGATTCCGATAAATGGCTTGAGGCCATGAAATCCAAGATAATATCCATGTATGAGAACAAAGTGTGGACTTTGGTGGATCTGCCCGATGATCGGTGACCCATAGAGAATAAATGGATCTTTAAGAAGAAGACTGAGGCTGATGGTAATGTTACTGTCTATAAAGCTCGACTTGTTGCAAAAGGTTTTCGACAAGTTCAAGGAGTTGACTATGATGAGACTTTCTCACCCGTAGCAATGCTTAAGTCTGTCTGAATCGTGTTAGCAATTGCTGCATTTTATGATTATGAAATCTGGCAAATGGATGTCAAAACCGCATTCCTCAATGGATTTCTTAAAGAAGAGTTGTATATGATGCAACCAGAAGGTTTTGTCAATCCTAAATGTGCTAACAAAGTGTGCAAGCTCCATCAATCCATTTATGGACTGGTGCAAGCATCTCAGAGTTTGAATATACGCTTTGATGAGGTGATCAAAGCATATGGTATTATATAGAGTTTTGGAGAAGCCTGTACTTACAAGAAAGTGAGTGGGAGCTCTATAACATTTCTAATATTATATGTGGATGCCATATTGTTGAATTGAAATGATGTAGAATTTCTGAATAGCATGAAAGATACTTAAATAAGAGTTTTTCAATGAAAAACCTCGGTGACGCTACTTACATATTGGGCATCAAGATCTATAGAGATATATCAAGATGCTTGATAAGATTTTCAATGAGTACAACCTTGACAAGATTTTGAAGTAGTTCAAAATGGAACAATCAAAGAAGGAGTTCTTGTGTGTGTTGCAAGGTGTAAAGTTGAGCAAGACTCAAAACCCGACCATAGCAAAAAATAGAAAGAGAATGAAAGTCATTCCCTATGCCTCAGCCATAGGTTCTATAAAGTATGCTATGCTGTGTACCAGACCTATTGTGTACCTTATCATGAGTTTGGCAAGGGGTACGATAGTGATCTAGGAGTGGATCACTGGACATCGGTCAAAGTTATCCTTAGTTACCTAAGAGGACTAAGGAAATATTTCTCGGTTATGGAGGTGATAAAGAGTTCGTGGTAAAGAGTTATGTTGATGCAAGCTTTTACACAGATTGGATGACTCCGAGTCTCAATATGGATACATATTGAAAGTGGGAGCAATTAGGTAGAGTAGCTCCATGCAGAGCATTGTAGACATAGAAAATTTGCAAAATACATACAACTCTGAATGTGGCAAACCCGTTGACTAAATTTCTCTCACAAGCAAAACATGATCACACCTTAGTACTCTTTGGGTGTTAAGCACATAACGATGTGAACTAGATTATTGACTCTAGTAAACCCTCTGGGTGTTGATCACATGGCGATGTGAATTATGGGTGTTAATCACATACAAATGTGAACTATTGGTGTTAAATCACATGGTGATGTGAACTAGATTACTGACTCTAGTGCAAGTGGGAGACTAAAAGAAATATGCCCTAGATGCAATAATAAATTGTTATTATATATTTCCTTATTCATGATAAATGTTTATTATTCATTCTAGAATTGTATTAACCGGAAACTTGATACATGCGTGAATACATAGGCAAAACAACGTGTCCCTAGTATGCCTCTACTAGACTAGCTCGTTGATCAAAGATGGTTAAGTTTCCTAGCCATGAACATGAGTTGTCATTTGATAACGGGATCACATCATTAGTGGAATGATGTGATGGACAAGACCCATCCGTTAGCTTAACTTAATGATCGTTCAGTTTTATTGCTACTGCTTTCTTCATGTCAAATATATATTCCTCCGACTATGAGATTGTGTAACTCCCGGACACCGGAGAAATGCCTTATGTGCTATCAAACGTCACAATGTAACTGGGTGATTATAAAGATGCTCTACAGGTATCTCTGAAGGTGTTTGTTGGGTTGACATAGATCGAGATTAGGATTTGTCACTCTAAGTATCGGATCTCTGGGCCCTCTCGGTAATGCACATCATATGAAGCCTTGCAAGTAAGGTTCGCGAGTTGTTCATGGGATGATGCACTATGGAACGAGTAAAGAGACTTGCTGGTAACGAGATTGAACTAGGTATGAAGATACCGACGATCGAATCTCGGGCAAGTAACATACCAATGACAAAGGGAATAACTATATTGACATTGCGGTTCGACCAATAAAGATCTTTGTAGAATATGTGGGAACCAATGTGAGCATCTAGGTTCCGCTATTGGTTATTGACCAGAGAGGTGTCTCGGTCATGTCTACATAGTTCTCGAACCCATAGGGTCCGCAAGCTTAATGTTCGATGACGATTGGTATTATATGAGTTATGTATTTTTGTGACCGAAGGTTGTTCGGAGTCCCAGATGAGATCACATACATGACTAGGAGCCTTGAAATGGTCGAGAGGTAAAGATTGATATATTGGAAGGTTATATACGAACACAGGAATGGTTTCGAAGAGGTTCATGGATTTTTTGGAGTACCGGGAGGTTACCGAAACCCCCCGGGAAAGTTAATGGGCCACATGGGCCTTAGTGGAGAGGAGAGGGCAGGCCACGGGAGGTGGCGTGCGCCCCCCCCCAAGCCAATCTGAATTGGACAAGGGGTCCCCCCCTCTTTCCTTCTCCCTCTCCACCTCTTTCCCCTTTCCCCCTCTCCGTAAGAAGGAACAGGGGGGGGGGGCGAATCCTACTAGGAGTGGAGTCCTAGTAGGACTCCCCCCTCCATGGCACACCCTGGTGGGCAGGTGACAAACCACTTAATCAATCTCATCCCAGATTATATAATCTTTGTTTCGCAAAGAACATTAAACTGACATAGGCGATTACAAAAGGGTGGGACCAGTCCTGCTTTAGGAGGACTTTGTGGGGGATACCTTAGCACAATGGGAAGAAATCAAGCAGGAATGTGTTGATGTGTCCTTAAGTGATTATAAAAGATGAATTAATATGGTCCCTTAGTGCTAGTGGTAAATACTATGTCAAATCCTTCTATAGCCGGCTGATTGTTAATAATCTAAACTTTCCTTTCAAATATATGTCGAAGATAAAAGTTCCTCCAAAACTTAAAATTTTGTTTGGCTGATAAAGAGAAGTAGCATTCTCACCAAAGATAACCACCTGAGGAGGAGTGGTCCGTGGTCTAGAGACTGCGAGCATGTGTTTGACGGGCAAGAGGAAACAGTTGACCACCTGTTTCTAAAATGGTCAGTTGCAAAGTTTTTGTGGTGTATACTTCAGAATTCTTTTGGTCTGGGGATGCTACCTGATGACATGAAAACCTTGCTTACTACTTGGATTTGCAGATTTGGCAAGGAGAACAGAAAGAAATTGTGTGTTGGACTTTTTGCTCTTCTATGGTCAATTTGGACTTGTAGAAATGATGTTTGCTTTGAACGCAAGTCCAAATTTCTACAGGTCCAGATTGTCCATAGAAGAGCAAATTTGGACTTGACCCTTTTGTGATTCTTCATAAATCTTTCTTTCGCAAATACGCAAAGCTTGAGTATCATTGCGTTGATAAAAGGAGCAAAAAGAGTACAGATGGGGGTACAACACATGACACGAACACATGCAGGCGTGAACATGATGTCCAGAGCAGAGAGACAAGAGATGCTCGGCCCAAACAGAGGATACAACACAGCTAAACCAACCGAGCCCAAACCAAGTGCGGTGATCCCAAACCCAACAAGAACACCAACATCACCTTAGCCAAGGCCGGGGACACCGCGAGGGAGCAAGATGGCGCCTTCAAGAAGGAAGACGACACTGAGACGTTGTCGCCATCCGGTCCAGAGGGACTGGACCTAGGGTTTCCCCTGAGCTCGAAGAGGGGCACAACCGAGGGCCGTGACAACGCCTCCAAGGAGGAAACGACATCCGTAGACGCCGCCGCTGCCAGCATCGGTAAACCGAGCGAGGGTTTCTCCCTGGCCTGAGGCTGAGCAAACTCATAGCCGCCGAATCAAGAAACGAGGATGAGGAAGTCAATGCTGGTCGGAGCCTGCCACCGGAGGATGGCACCACCCCTGAACCCACAAGCATTCTTCATAGATCTTGTCACCTGATTGAGTCTTGGTCTATTTTGCAGAAAAAAGACGAATACCTAAAGGAAATGAAGTGGGGGTAAAACTTCTAGAGCGAGTAACAAGTGAAGTCTTCCATGCCTCAAAAGGGTGGCGTCCTGGAGTACTTACAACTTAGGATCGACGGTGGCTGATATTGAAGATCTTCCATGGATTGGTGCTTTGCTACATCCTTTTTTCTGTTGATGGGGAATATTGAAGCTTATGTAGTGCACTCCGGAAGTTTTGTTTTGCTGTCTTTCTAGCATTATTTGCAGTTTCTGAACTGGCACTTGTGGGTTAATGCTTGTAACGATGCAACGAGACTGGTTATGTTTTGGTTGTGGTGGTAGGTCTAGCTTTATCTCTCTTTATCCAGGGGTAATAGCCATCTACTAGGCAGGTTTGGTTCCTTGAGTGTTCCAGCCTGCGAGGAATTTGGGCCTGTTCTCTTGTCCTAGGTTGACCTCTGCTGATGTTGGTGCATTGTGGAGGTGTAGACACCTGGAGGCGCAGCTCCGTCAGAGCGGCGTGGGAGGCAGGGGTGGATTAACGAGCTGCTCGACTCGTTAAGCTCATGCTCGTTAAGGCTCGGCTCGGTTCGTTTAAAGCTCATAAGGTTCGCGAGGGCTCGTTAACAGATTTTAATGTGCTATGGTCTACACGACAAATGTGTAGATGTTGTTTTTAAGAAGAAATATTATGACTACAAAAGGAAATGCACTAATTTGTTGTCTCCTATGTAGATTAGATTGAATGGGGCTGAGGTACTATGAAAATTTCGTCACGTAAGATGAAAATATGTGTTGTGCTGTTACTGTTGAGATGTAGATATTGCATGTGTATTTCTTGTACAACAAGCCCTCCTCCTTCCTTGTATAGTTGAGGACATGACTCCCCAAGGTACTTATATATACATGCATATGCACCCGACCAATACATCGCGAGTTGCACATATCTTCTACATGGTATCAACCTCCCGTCGATCCTCCAACCCTAGTGCCTCCCGTCGCTAACCAGCCGCCGCCGCCGCTAGCCCGCCCATCGCTACCCCGCGTCGCTGGCCTCGTCGCCCCCGTAGCCTTCCTCTGCCTTGCGATCTCACCCGCACTGCTCCCTTTTGCTGCGCTCTGTTGCCTCCCTCCACTCGCCCCGCAACCTTGCCGCTAGAACCTGCCCGCCCTAACCCCCGCTGCTTCCCTCTAGCTGCTCGCTGCACCCCAAAACCCTAACCCCACGTGGCCATGCCAGCCGAACCCTTCGCCATGTCCGGGTCCAATCTGTCCAACCGCTCCCTCGCCTTGACACCGCCGGTTCCCCGACCGAACCCCTTCAACTCCTGTGCCGGTTCCACCGCCACCCACCCCCACCCTGCCTACATCCGTGATGTTCCTATCGAACGTCGCATTCCGGTTATCCTCTCCCACAAAGAGGCGAATTTTTATGCGTGGAAGACATACTTCAATCTCCTCTTTTGTGAGTATAACCTGCAGGATCACATCGACGGCACCACCACTTGTTCGTCCTGAACCGCGACGCCGACTGGCTGGTGATCGATGCCACCATCATCCAGTGGCTCTTCCTCATCGTGTCCAAGGACATCTTCCACACCATCGTTCACGACAAGGATGATGCATGCACGATGTGGAACAAGATTGTCGACCTCTTCACCGACAACAAGCTCCAACAGATCGTCTTCCTGCAGCAGGAGTTCTTTGGTTGTCATCAAAACGACTCCTCCGTCGACGACTACTGCATGCGTCTCAAGACCCTCTACGCCGAGCTCAACGACATCGGCTTCAAGGTGGGTGACGAGCTGCTCCTCTCCACCCTCACTGACGGCCTCAATGAGGACCTCGGCAACGCTGCCATGGCGAACCCTACCTTCGAGCGGGCGGTGGCGTATCTCCGTCTCGAGGAACGCCGTTTGAAGCTTCTTTGCTCCCGTGCCGTTCACGCCGCCTTCGCCGCCGGCTGCGCGCGTGGCGGACCTGCACACCCCGCGGGCGCGCCTCCTGGCTTCCCGGTGCCTTACCAACTGCCTCGGCCCACGACCCCTCCTGCGCCGACCGGCGCCTACGGTGCCCCGTTCCAGCCGCGACCCTCGGCTCCCGCTACTCTCGTGGCTCCTCCCCAACAACAGCCATAGCAGCAGTGCCGCGGCCACGACAACGGACAGCAGCGCGCCCAAGGCCAGCAGCAGCAACGCTCCGGGCCTCCTCAGCTGCATCAGCCAACGCCGCCCTAGGGGGCGGCCACAACCCCTGGACTGGGTTTGTGCATGCCTACACCATGCCCGTACCACGCCCGCCCACTTCGAGTCTTCTAGGGCCCGGGCCATCCGGCCACCAGGCCTTCTTCGCTGGACAGCAGCCGAGCCCGGTCGTCCCGCAGCCCTACTACTCCTCCGCTCCGGTTGGCTATGGCGCGCTAAACCCTAGCACTGGAGCCCCTGGCTACTCGGGCTACCCCACGCCAGTCTCTTATGACCCGGCCCTACTTGTTGCGCTTCACGAACAGCCCTTGATCGGGTCTTACTTCGGTGGTGGCGACTAGTTTATGGACACTGGTGCATCTTCGCACATGGCCGCTTATCCGGATAATCTCTCTTCCATGTCTCCTATCCACACTTCTTCTCATATCATTGTCGGTAATGGTGCTGGTCTTCCTATCAATCATGTTGGTTCCACTCGCTTTCCCTCCACCTCTAGACCACTTTATCTCAATAATGTTCTTGTTTCTCCTGAACTAATTCAGAACTTAGTCTGTGTTTGTAAGTTTTCTCATGATAACTCTATAACTATGGAATTTGACGAAGTGGGTTTTTTGTTAAGGACGCCCTCACTCGGATGGTTCTTCACCGCTGTGACAGCCCGACAATATGTACTCTGTCCAGCCACCATCATCCACACATGCTGGACCGCTCGCTCTTTCTGCCGGCGTCGATCTTTGGCACGCCCGTCTTGGTCATCCTAGCTCCACCGCACTTCGTCAAATAATTAGGGATTTTTCTTTTACATGTAATAAAATGGATGCGCATTCTTGTCACGCATGCCGTCTAGGCAAACATGTTCGCCTTCCCTTTAGTGCTTCATCCACTTTTGCGTCACTACCCTTTGAGTTAATCCATAGTGATGCCTGGACCTCTCTTGTTGCTAGTAATACTGGTTTTCATATTATCTTGTTCTCCTGGATGACTACTCTCATTTTGTGTGGACCTTTATATTGCGTAAGAAGTCTGATGTTGCTGCCACACTTACCGCCTTCTACTCTTATGTGTCTACGCAATTTGGTCATCCCATCCTCGCCTTGCAAAGTGATAACGGGAAAGAATTCAACAACACCACCATCCGCAATCTTCTCTCCACGCATGGCACAATTTTCCGGCTCACATGTCCTTACACTTCACAGTAGAACGGTCGGGCTGAACACATCCTTTGCACTCTTAATGATTGCGTCCGCGCCCTACTCTTCCATGCCTACATGCCTCCTCGCTTCTGGACCGATGCTCTCGCTACTGCCACCCTCCTTATTAACATTCCTCCATGTCGCACTCGCTGGAACTTTACACCCCACCACCTTCTCTTTGGCTCTCCGCCCTCATACAATGGTCTTCGTATTTTCAGTTGTCTTTGTTACCCTAGTATTGCCGCCACCTCCCCTCATAAACTTGCTCCTCGTTCCCTCCCGTGCGTCTTCCTTGATTACCCGGCTAACACAAAGGGCTATAGATGCTATGATCTGGTCTCTCACCATGTCATCACATCTCGGCATGTTTATTTCGATGAGTTTTGTTTCCCGCTTAAACAGGAACAACATGTGGTTTATTCATTGGCGCCGGCCCCTCTCTGGCCAACTCTGTTCGCCTTGGCTCCATGCCACGACGTGGAGCACCCCTCGGCCGCGCGGTGCTACGGCCACTGCCCGCTGCTTCACTGGGCTCATTGGCCTTTGTGCCGGCCTTGTCGGCTTCATCGAGCTCGCCGGCCTCTGCGTCGGCCTCGGCGGCTTCACCGGTCTCACCTGCCTCTGCGCCGGCTTCTGCGCCGGCCCCGTCGCCCTCGGCGGCCTTACTGGCTTTGCCGGCCTCCGCCCCGGTCTCTTTGCCGGGTGTGTTACCGGCTGCTATGACACCGGCATCTCAGCTGGCTCCTTCATCGCCGGCTGCACCTTTGCTGGCTTCGACATCCGATGGCCCTACTAGACAGGGGTCCACCGGGGCTGCTTTCGTGGCTCCACCGCCTGCCGGCCCTGTCACTCGGTCACTGTCGGTGTCAAAACCGGCGGATCTCGGGTAGGTGGTCCCGAACTGTGCGTCTAAGGCTAATGGTAACAGGAGGCGAGGGACACAATGTTTACCCAGATTCGGGCCCTCTCTATGGAGGTAATACCCTACTTCCTGCTTGATTGATTTTGATGATATGAGTATTACAAGAGTTGATCTACCACGAGATCGTAGAGGCTAAACCCTAGAAGCTAGCCTATGGTTATGATTGTTGTTGTCCTATGGACTAAACCCTCCGGTTTATATAAACACCGGAGGGGGCTAGGGTTACATAGAGTCAGTTACAGAGAAGGAAATCTACATATCCGAATTGCCAAGCTTGCCTTCCACACAAAGGAGAGTCCCACCCGGACACGGGATGAAGTCTTCAATCTTGTATCTTCGTAGTCCAACAGTCTGACACAAGTACATAGTCCGGCTGTCCGAGGACCCCCTAATCCTGGACTCCCTCAGTAGCCCCTGAACTAGGCTTCAATGACGACGAGTCCGGCGCACAGATTGTCTTCCGCATTGCAAGGTGGGTTTCTCCTCCGAATACTCCTAGGTAGATTTTGAACACATGAATTATGTCCGGCTCTGCAAAACAAATTCCACATACCGCCGTAGAGAGCACAATATTCCACAAATCTAATCTGCTGACAACTTTTCATGGCGTGACATCACGCCATGGCCCGGTCATTATTCGAACCGTTTTTCTCAACCTGCTACTGCACATATTGTGAGGTGGTTTTATTGGGATGTCTTGTCAAAGCAGAGATCGTGTCCCCTTATCACGGGATTCTCATCAATACGGGTGTGGGTAACCCAACCACACCATCAACACGGCGCTTGGGGAATAAGCGAGTTTACAGGGCAAGCGGGGAGTGATACGTCTCCAACGTATCTATAATTTTTGATTGCTCCATGCTACTTTATCTACTGTTTTGGACTATATTGGGATTTATTTTCCACTTTATATTATGTTTGGGACTAACCTATTAACCGGAGGCCTAGCCCAGAATTGTTGTTTTTTGCCTATTTCAGTGTTTCGAAGAAACGAAATATCCAAATGGAATGAACCTTTCGGGAACGTGATTTTCTCACCGAACGTGATCCAGGAGACTTGGACCATACGTCAAGCAACCAACAGGGAAGGCACGAGGTAGGGGGGCGCGCCCTCCCCCCCAGGCGCGCCCTCCACCCTCGTGGCCCCCCTGTTGCTCCACCGACGTACTCCTTCCTCCTATATATACCTACATATCCACGAAAGATCAGAACATGAGCCAAAAACCTAATTCCACTACCGCAACCTTTTGTATCCACGAGATCCCATCTTGGGGCCTGTTCCGGAGCTCCGCCGGAGGGGGCATCCACCACGGAGGGCTTCTACATCAACACCATAGCCCCTCCGATGAAGTGTGAGTAGTTTAGTTTAGACCTTCGGGTCCATAGCTAGTAGCTAGATGGCTTCTTCTCTCTTTTTGGATCTCAATACAAAGTTCTCCCCCTCTCTTGTGGAGATCCATTCGATGTAATCTTCTTTTTGCAGTGTGTTTGTTGAGACCGATGAATTGTGGGTTTATGATCCAGTATTATCTATGGAAAATATTTGATTCTTCTTTGAATTCTTTTATGTATGATTGAGTTATCTTTGCAAGTCTCTTTGAATTATCCTTTTTGGTTTGGGCAACTAGATTGGTAGTTCTTGCAATGGGAGAAGTGCTTAGCTTTGGGTTCAATCTTGCGGTGTCCTTACCCAGTGACAGAAAGGGTTGCAAGGCACATATTGTATTGTTGCCATCGAGGATAACAAGATGGGTTTTTTATCATATTGCATGAATTTATCCCTCTACATCATGTCATCTTGCTTAAGGCGTTACTCTGTTTTTAACTTAATACTCTAGATGCATGCTGGATAGCAGTCAATGAGTGGAGTAATAGTAGTAGATGCAGAATTGTTTCGATCTACTTGTCTTGGATGTGATGCCTATATACATGATCATTGCCTAGATATGCTCATAACTATCCTCAATTCTGTCAATTGCTCAACAGTAATTTGTTCACCCACCGTAGAATATCTATGCTCTTGAGAGAAGCCATTAGTGAAACCTATGGCCCCCGGGTCTATTCTCATCATATCAATCTCTATGGCTTTATTTACTTGCTTTGCTTTTACTTTGCCTTTTACTTTTTACTTTGCATCTATCTATCAAAAATACCAAAAATATTATTTATCATCTCTATCAGATCTCACCCTCGTAAGTGACCGTGAAGGGATTGACAACCCCTAATTGCGTTGTTTGCGAGTAGCTATCGTTTTGTGTAGGTACGAGGGACTTGTGCGTGGTCTCCTACTAGATTGATACCTTGGTTCTCAAAAACTGAGGGAAATACTTACGCTTCTTTGCTGCATCATCCTCTCCTCTTCGGGGAAATCCAATGCAGTGCTCAAGAGGTAGCAAGAAGAATTTCTGGCGCCGTTCCCGGGGAGGCTCACACAAGCAAGTCAACCATACCAAGTACCCAGCGCAATCCCTATCTCTCGCGTTACATTATTTGCCATTTGCCTCTCGTTTTCCTCTCCCCCACTTCACCCTTGCCGTTTTATTCGCCCTCTCTTTCCCAATCTCTTCCTCTCTTTTCCGTTTGCCTTTTTCCCGTTGCCTTTCTGTTTGCTCGTGTGTTAGTTTGCTTGCTTGTCGTTATGTCTGAAATTGGGGAAATTATTGCCGACATGGGTGATAATAATATCATGGAAAATTCTGAAGCTCCTGCTGAAGAATCTCCTACCTATCATACAAAAAGATTTCAAATCGGTAGTGGTAATATTATTGGAAAAGGAGTTATTCAAGATTTCCTTACTTGTGCCGGTGCTTTACCCTCTATGGGCAGTTCTATTCTTCATAGAACCAGTAGTCTTGCTGATGCCATTGCCATGCTTATCGTTGAACTTTAAAGGCAGTTTATGCATATGCACCCTTTTATACAAAGGATTTTCCTAGAATTTTCTAATATTGAACACTCCACTGTTAAGCGTGCCGCTACTATCTTTTTGGCTCATGAATTCAGATTTATAATAAAAGAGGCCGAAGAAATCTTTGCACATTATAGGGTGGACGCCGGCCGTCCTCCCATAGAATCTATCCTCTTTGATCAAGAAGAAATTATGCGTTTTCAATCTCTTGACTATGTTGCTTTCAATGAAAACCTTAGAAAAAAGGTGCCAACCAATATTTTAATTGATAGAATCTCTGAACTTAATGATGATTTGGCTATTCGAAATAATGAGTTAGGATACTCTCTTGAGTGTAGACTCATAAGGTTTTGTCAAAAGAACACTTATAATGATGAATTGGTTGTGCATTATGAAGGGCCAAAAGAGGAACCTATACCTCCTAAAATTGATCTTGGAGATTTTTGCCCTATTAAATTTATCCCTTTTGATTACTTTTGCTTACCTCAAAGAAAGCTTGCTGCCGAACGTAGAGAATATGAAATGAGTTTCACCGATCTATCCTATTACTACGGCACTACCTAGATCTATCCTTGCTTTTATGCCTAGCTAGGGGCGTTAAACAATAGCGCTTGTTGGGAGGCAACCCAATTTTATTTTGTGTTTTTTGTTTTTTGCTTCTGTTTAGTAATAAATAATCCATCTAGCCTCTGTTTGGATGTGGTTTTATGTTCTAATTAGTGTTTGTGCCAAGTAGAACCTATAGGATAACCTACGATGATAGTTGATTTGATTCTGCTGAAAAACAGAAACTTTGCACGCACGAATATAATTTTGTTAAATCACAAGAACGTGCTTTTGTGTTGATTATTTTTCTGCTGTTCAATAAACAAATTTTCCAGGACTTCATATTTTGGTAGAATTTTTAGAGTTCCAGAAGTTTGCGTTAGTTACAGATTGCTACAGACTGTTCTATTTTTGACAAATTCTGTTTTTCGTGTGTTGTTTGCTTATTTTGATGAATCTATGGCTAGTAAAAAAGTTTATAATCCATAGAGAAGTTGGAATGAAGTAGGTTTAACACCAATAAAAATAAAGAATGAGTTCACTATAGTACCTTGAATTAGTCTTTTGTTTTCTTTCTCTAACGGAGCTCACGAGATTTCTGTTGAGTTTTGTGTTGTGAAGTTTTCAAGTTTTGGGTGAATTCTTTTGATGGATTATGGAACAAGGAGTGGCAAGAGCCTAAGATTGGGGATTCCCATGGCACCCCCAAGATTATCCAAGGACACCAAAAAGTCAAAGCTTGGGGATGCCCCGGAAGGCATCCCCTCTTTCGTCCACTTCCATCGGTAATTTACTTGGAGCTATATTTTTATTCACCACATGATATGTGTTTTGCTTGGAGCGTCTTGTATTATTTGTGTCTTTGCTCGTTAGTCTACCACAATAATCCTTGCTGTACACACCTTTTGAGAGAGCCATACATGATTTGGAATTTGTTAGAATACTCTATGTGCTTCACTTATATCTTTTGAGCTTGATAGTTTTTGCTCATAGTGCTTCACTTATATCTTTTGAGCTTGATAATTTTTTCTCTAGTGCTTCATTTATATCTTTTAGAGCATGGTGGTGGATTTGTTTTAAAGAAACTATTGATCTATTATGCTTCACTTATATTAGTTTGAGAGTCGTTAATAGCATGGTAATTTGCTTAATGTTAATATACTTGGTATTCAAGATATGTGAAACTTTCTTTTGAGTGAATTGAATACTAAGATAAGTTTGATGCTTGATAATTGTTTTGAGATATGGAGGTGATAATATCAAAGTCGTGCTAGTTGGGTGATCATGAATTTGATAAATACTTGTGTTGAAGTTTGCAAGTCCCATAGCATGCACGTATGGTTAAAGTTGTGTAACAAATTTGAAACATGAAGTGTACCTGGCTTGTGCATCCTTATGAGTGGTGGTCGGGGATGAGCGATGGTCTTTTCCTACCAATCTATCCCCCTAGGAGCATGCGCGTAGTACTTGATTTTTGATGACTTCTAAATTTTTGCAATAAGTATATGAGTTCTTTTGACTAATGTTGAGTCCATGGATTATACGCACTCTCACCTTTCCGCCTTCGCTAGCCTCTTCGGTACCGTGCATTGCCCTTTCTCACCTTGAGAGTTGGTGCAAACTTCGCCGCTACATCCAAACCCCATGATACGATATGCTCTATCACACATAAACCTCCTTATATCTTCCTCAAAATAGCCATCATACCTACCTATTATGGCATTTCCATAGCCATTCCGAGATATATTGCCATGCAACTTCCACCATCATCATCATGACATACATTACTTTTGTCATATTGCCATTGCATGATCATGTAGTTGACATCGTATTTGTGGCAAGGCCACCATGCATTATTTTTCATACATGTCACTCTTGATTCATTGTACCATCCCGGTACACCGCCGGAGGCATTCATATAGAGTCATATCTTGTTCTAAGTTTCGAGTTGTACTCCTTATGTTGTAATCAATAGAAGTGTGATGATCATCATTATTAGAGCATTGCCCAAACAAAAAAAAGAAGAGAAATGCCAAAAGAAAAAAAGAAAGGCCCCAAAAAAAGGGGCAATGCTACTATCTATTTTTCCACACTTGTGATTCAAAGTAGCACCTTGTTCTTCATGTAGTGAGTTATATTGTGCTTCAAAGTAGCACCTTGTTCTTCATGTAGTGAGTCTCATAAGTTGTCTTTTTATACTAGTGGGAATTTTTCATTATAGAACTTGGCTTGTATATTCCTACAATGGGCTTCCTCAAATGCTCTAGGTCTTCTGAGCAAGCGACTTGGATGCACACCCATTAGTTTTCTTTTGTTGAGCATTCATAGCTCTAGTGCATCCGTTGCATGGCAATCCCTACTCCTCATGTTGACATCAATTGATGGGCATCTCCATAGCCCGTTGATTAGCCTCGTCAATGTGAGACTTTATCTTTTTTTTGTCTTCGCCACACAATCCCCATCATCATATTCTATTCCACCCATAGTGCTATATCCATGGCTCACGCTCATGTATTGCGTGAAGGTTGAAAAAGTCTGAGATTATTTAAGTATGAAACAATTGCTTGGCTTGTCATCGGGGTATAGAAGTTGGGAACATCTTTGTTTGACGAAAATGAAGCATAGCCTAACTATATGATTTTGTAGGGATGAACTTTCTTTTGCCATGTTATTTTGAGAAGACATGATTGCTTTGATTAGTATGCTCGAAGTATTATTATTTTTGTGTCAATTTGAACTTTTGTCTTGAATCTTTCGAATCTGAATATTCATATCACAATTAAGAAGTTTTACATTGAAATTATGCCAAAGTATCACTCCGCATAAAAAAATTCTTTTTTATCATTTACCTACTCGAGGACGAGCAGGAATTAAGCTTGGGGATGCCTGATACGTCTCCAACGTATCTATAATTTTTGATTGCTCCATGCTACTTTATCTACTATTTTGGACTATATTGGGCTTTATTTTCCACTTCTATATTATTTTTGGGACTAACCTATTAACCGGAGGCCCAGCCCAAAATTTCTGTTTTTTTGCCTATTTCAGTGTTTCGAAGAAACGGAATATCAAACTGAGTCCAAACGGAATGAAACCTTCGGGAACGTGATTTTCTCACCGAACGTGATCCAGGAGACTTGGACCCTACTCCAATAAGTGCCACAGGCGGTCACGAGGGTGGAGGGCGCGCCCACCTACCTCGTGGGCCCCCTGTTGCTCCACCGACGTACTCCTTCCTCCTATATATACCTACGTATCCCCGAATGATCAGAACATGAGCCAAAAACCTAATTCCACCGCTGCAACCTTCTGTATCCACGAGATCCCATCTTGGGGCCTGTTCCGGAGCTCCGCGGGAGGGGCATCCACCACGGAGGGCTTCTACATCAACACCATAGCCCCTCTGATGAAGTGTGAGTTGTTTACTTTAGACCTTTGGGTCCATAGCTAGTAGCTAGATGGCTTCTTCTCTCTTTTTGGATCTCAATACAAAGTTCTCCCCCTCTCTTGTGGAGATCTATTCGATGTAATCTTCTTTTTGCGGTGTGTTCGTTGAGACCGATGAATTGTGGGTTTATGATCCAGTATTATCTATGGAAAATATTTGATTCTTCTCTGAATTCTTTTATGTATGATTGAGTTATCTTTGCAAGTCTCTTCGAATAATCCTTTTTGGTTTGGCCAACTAGATTGATAGTTCTTGCAATGGGAGAAGTGCTTAGCTTTGGGTTCAATCTTGTGGTGTCCTTACCCAGTGACAGAAAGGGTTGCAGGGCACATATTTGTCGGTGAAGTTGATCCACGAACACCTATGGGACCGGCGGACCGAGCCCCTTTCGGTTCGGCGGGGGGCGGAGATCGCACGAAGAGCGGATCGAGGCGAAGCACACGAGCAGTTTACCCTGCTTCGGAGCTCTCCGGAGAGATAATACTCCTACTGCTGCATGTCTGAGTGTATTGAGTTCTTGCTACAGTACACCCTAGCTGCTAACGAGACCGAGCGTGAGTTTTTTTCTTGCCTCCCACCCCCCTCTACGTTGCGCATGGGCCTCCTTTTATATGCTAAAGGGGTCACCGACAGGTGGCAACGTAGACAAGGGTAAAAATGGAAAAGGAATTGCGATTGGTACAACTACCTGTACAGTGTATCATACCTAACCCTGACGACAGGGGACAAAAGCATTGAATGCCCGTCTGCGTCGCCCAAATAGTGCAAGAAGGGACCGTCAGGGACGCCACCGCTTGCCACGATGGCAATCTTGTCAGCGCCGCTTGCCACCGTGCACCGCTGGCTGCACAGCCTCTTGCCACGCGCGCCTGGAAAGGCCCCAGGGCGACACGTTGGTGGATGTGCTGGAGCGCGGGTACAGAGTGGTAGCCTGCCGCGGTAAGCGCCTTGCCGCGGTCGTTGTCTTGTCGCGTCCGGAAGCTAGTCGCTCACCGGGACTTGCCGGGACGCGTGGCGCGTCGTGGCAAGTTCCTTGAAATGCCTTGGTTGGCCTTCCCGGCAAGCTCCTCTTGCCGGGGCCTTATCTCTTTGACTTGAATACTTTGTTCTTGAATGGCTCCAAAGGAACCACGGAGGACCTTGGCGGTCACCCGGCAAGCCTTGCCACGGGGTGCTGCGACTGCCCGTGCACAAGTTCGGGATACTAGGGTACCCCTACTCTAGTACACCGACAGGAGCCCCCGGGCCTGGGCCACACACGGTGCCGAGCGCTGTTGGGCCAGGCCCAAAACAGGGCACGGGCACGCGCGGCCTGGGTTACGCCGCCGTATCCACCGCGCCCTCCCCGAACGGCACGCGTCGAATGCGGCGTCGTGGGAGAGATTGTGGGTGGTTTCTTTATTCGGAAAGACGGAACGTCCGCCCCCTCCCTCTTTAAAAGCAGGGGAAACAGGGGCAGTTCGCCCATCTCGCCGGTTGCTACTCCAATCTCAGAAAACCTCCGCCGCTCCCCCCTTCTTCCCAAAGCTGAAAGAGAGCAGCGCTCCACCAACGCCGTCGATCTCTCTCACCACCTCCGCCATGGCTCCAAAAGCCGGGAAGGTCGTGAAGTCGGCCGAGGTGCAGCGGCTCGCGGCGCTGCGAAAGGAGCGGGCAACCTCCCCCCCCCCAGCTCGCCGCGAAGGAGCTGAGGGAGTATTACTACCTCTTCTGGTCGACAGAGACGCGAGCGCATCCGCGCATGAAGGTACTCTCAGCTGCCGCTTCGGAACTGGCTCCAAATGGATATCCCTTCTTCGCGCTGTTCTTCTACTGCGGGCTCTGCCCGCCTTTCTCTGAGTTTTTCTGCGACATTATGAACACCTACGGGTTCCGCCTCCTTGACTTCACCCCCAATGCCGTTCTGACCATGGCAGTTTTCGCACATCTCTGCGAAAACTTTGTCGGAGTCTATCCAAATGTAGCTCTTTTCCACCACTTCTTTATGCCCCGAGTTGAGAGAGGGGAGCCTTTATCCGGCGGAATCGCCTGGATCTCGAGAGTTGGCAAAAAAAGAAGCTTATCTGGAGGGAGAGCTCCGCAGCAAGTGGGATGAATGGAGAGCAGACTGGTGCTGGATTGTCGAGGAGAACCCGCAGCCATTTACCGCCCAGCGCCAAGCCCCAGTAGCGCGCGGCAATGATTAGAGTAACGTGGCCCCGGAAGACGCTAGGCTGAAGATTGCCGTCACCCGGATCCTACGCCTCAGGCTTGCCGGGCTCACTGTAGGCGCCGTTGGCACAGATTTTCTCCGCCGCTGCATCGCCCCCCTGCAGGAGAGGAGGAGACCCGCCTGGGAGTTCCAAAATGCGGCGGATATCGTGAGGCTGCGCCCGGGCCTCAACTTCAACTTCACTGTCCTGGAACTGGACGCGATGCTCCTGGAACTGTTCAAGCACGATCCTGAGCACCCCAGAGCGTTCAGGTTGCCGAGGGGTGTCGTTCCGTTGTGCAACAACTCCTCGCTCGACCGCATCCGTGCAATGATGCTGCTGTGCGATTCGCATGGAATTGTCCCAACTTGGCAAGAGCCTGCAGACGACGTCGTGCAGGAGTTCTTTGACGGCTTGGTAGAAGTGTCGGTCCGCCCTGATGAACAGAAAAGCCTTACTCGCGACACCACCGATGCGGAGATGTAGCGCATCGCCACTAGGCTGGAAGAGGCGGCGGCAGCCGCCGCCGCGGGCAAGTTTGGATTCACCATGGAGGAGGTAGAGGCAGTAGAGGCGGCAAGCCTTGTCGAGCGAGAGGAGCTTGCTGGCGAGGGAGAGCTTGTCGGGCCTGAAGCTGAGTCGAGCGAACCCGTCGAGGGCGCGAGCGACTCGTTGAAGATCGGCTCCTCCTCTCCCTTATCTTCAGACAGCTTGCCGCAAGCAGAGTCCCCAGCTCCACCAAGAAGGCATCTCCGCAAGGCTGGGGACGTAGAGGGGCGGCAGACGAGTCAACAGCCGCCGCTCCGCGCGACACGCTCTATCGCGTCAAGCACTGTTGCCGCGGGAGCACCTCACGCCGTCGCGGCAACTGGAGCGGGGTCCTCCCGGTCCACCGCTTCTTCTCCTGCCAAGCGGCTAAGGGAAACTACTCCTCCGCCTCGTTGTGCCGGAGGCGATCCGGACTTTGACCTCTCCGCGCTCAGCTCCAACGAGGAAGAAGAAGAGTAAGATTCTTTGCTGTACTTGTAGTTCTTCAATTCTTGCTGTTTTGTCTTGTATCTGATTTGCTTTACTCCGAACCCATTCCTTTTCAGGACTTTGGCCCAGAGAGCGGCGAAGAGAGCCAAGGCCCCGGTGATTGTCATTGAGGATGAACCCACCGCGACAGCAGGGGGCGTGTCCGAGACCACCTTGCCGGACCCGGCAACTATTCCCCAAAGCAGCCCCCAGCGCAGCCCCTAGCGTAAGTATATGGTTTACTTCTCGCTGTTAGGCGCGCATGGGTGCTCTTTCTTTGCTGACATCTGACTATTGGTTTGTGTAGGAGTAGAGCAGACTCACCAGGAGCGCCCGGAAGCCGCCAAGGGAGGATTCCCCGGCAAGGGAGCGTTCTCCGGCAAGGGAGAATTTTCCGGTAAGGGAGAAATCTCCGGCAAGGGATAGTCCTCCGGCAAGGGACAGCACCAGCGACCCCCCGGTGGCGGAGGCCACGACTGTAGATCCTAGTACAGGTAATCCTCTTGCTTGAAAACTTCCCTTGGGTTCTTCTTCTTCTGATTTTATTTTTGAATATTTGCTTGACTTTTCTCCCTTTTCCGGTCGTCAGATCCACCTGCCACGGAGCCGATGGAAACCGAGGTCGCCGGCGAGGAGAACGCGCGTGGCAATACCGACGATGCCGTTGCCACTGAAGAAGAAGCCGACGCTGATGATCCCGCCGGCGAAGAGGCCGCCAAAGCTGCCGCCGCCGAAGCTGGCGAGGGGTCTGGCGATCGCACTGACGGCCCTGAGGCCGCAGGAGCGCCAGGCGCTACGCCGACCGCCGATCCCCCCGCCGCTGCTGCACCGTCAGGCTCCGAAGAGCCCCAGCCCGGCACCTATTTGAAGGCCGGCGATGGCGTCTTCATCAAGCTCCCCTGGGCGTCAAGATCCAGGGCGCCGGTCGAAGGAGAAATCTTGGATGGAGAGGTGCTCGCCTCCGCTGGGCTGACGCTGGTTGACGCGCCGAGCAGCAGCAGCGGCGAGCCTGAGGAGGAGCGGCTGCTACGGAAGCTGTTGTCGCTATACCGCGCTCGACAGGCCAAGCTGGAATCCTGAGAGGCGCTTGTCGTGAAGGCGGGAGTGGACATTGAGAAGCGCGCGGAGGAGCTCCGGGGTCTTAACCAGGAAGCTCTCCGGTCCCTGGCAGAGGAGCGGGAGCAACTCGCTGAGGAGCGGAAAGCCTTCCTCCTCGAGAAGGCTGAAGTTGAAGAGCAACAACGTCTTGCCACCGAGAAGCTGTCCGCGCAGGACGGCGAGTTGGCGCAGCGGAAGGTCAACCTTGACAGCCATGAGGAGGAGCTTGCCGCACGCGAGCAAACATTCGGCGGGGCTCTCAAGGAAGTAGAGGATGCTGCCGCAGCTGCCGAGGCAGCCAAGAAGGAGCTGGAGACGAAGGTGGCGCAGCTGGAGGCCGATCTCAAGGCGAGCGGCGAGGAGCTTGCTGCGCTCAAGCGTGAACGCGAGAAGGACGCCTACACCCTTGGCGAGCTGCAGGGTCGTCTCGCCGAGAGGATCAAGGAGCTTAGCGCCGCCAAGGACTCCAACGCAGATCTTGAGTTGAAGCTGACTACTTTGACCAAGACGCTGGACGGTGCCAGGGAGCAGGAGGTGGCCTTGAAGAAGAAGATCAAGGCCGACGAGGCGCTGCTGGCGAGTGCTGCTGCCGCCCAGAACACTTTTAGGGAGAATGTGGAGCACTGGAGAGAGGGTCTCGTGGATGTTGCCGCAACCATCGACGGGGAGCTGGCGCAGCTGGGGATGGAGGATCTTGGGTATTCCTCCGATGAGCACCTCCCACCCAGCGCCATGCTCAGCTTGTTCTTCAAAGGCGTGGCGACGGCCCTCTAGCGACTCCGGGAGAAGATCCCAAAGCAGCTGGCCGACGAGTCGCGCAAGATCTGCGCGGGAGCTCTTCAAAAGGTGCTGGTGAAGGTGGCCTTCCGCAACCCAGGCCTCAACCTCACCAACGTCCTCAGGACCTTGCCGCTGTATGCTGATCTGGAAGCGCTCAAGACCCTTGTCGCACCCATTGTGGACAAGGTGAGCGGGATCAAGAGGGTTGAGGGCGATCGCGTAGATTAGGCCGCCCGTTTTCTCTTTTTCTTGTCGCTGCTGGTCATGTCATGAGAACAACCTATTAGAGCCGCGACAAGCTATCTTGTAATATAACTCTATTTTGGGTAGCGATTGCTATGTTATTTCCTTTACTTGATTCCTTCCTTTGTATGTTTTTGCCCTACGCTTTTAGGGAACTTGTCGGCGCAGGCACCTTAGCCGCGAGCGCTGAGTGCGGGACGTCAGCAGCCTGCTGGCGGCGCCGCTACCGACAAGAAACCTTGTCGCAAATAGTTGCAGCTCACTTAAGTTGTTGAGCGGACTCGAAACAAAGTAAGGGCGCAACTAGCTACGAGTTGGTTCCTCCGCGCACAGGTTTTCCATACAAAGCACGGTCATTCGAGGAAGATAACTTAAAAATTTTAAAACTGATTGCTCAAACTTTAGCAACTTAGCTTTTCTGTCGTTTGCTTCCCGATAAGGCGAAACTTTCTTGAACGACGCCTGGTCCACACCATTATCTTCTCCTTTCCCCCCGGCAAACTTGTGGGCGAGGGAACCTTCCTTTCTTTGAGAAAGAGAAAGAAGAGAAAATAAAGATATGGAGCCTTACGGCTCGTTATTGCTTACCGGGGGTAGGTGCTGCACAAAGTGTCAGATAACAGATGCAAAAAATAGAAAGCATGAAATTGACAAGATGTGCGGAGCACATGAGCTTTACTTATGCACGGGGTCTGCGCCCGGCTTCGTACAAAGGATTACATGCAACATCGGCAAGACTTGTACAAAAGGTGGTTGCCGGAACAGGTTCCGGCAACCGCGCCCTACGGGTAAAACTTATGAAGATGCTCAATGTTCCAGGAGTTGCTCACCGGAATGCCATCTTCGGTCTCAAGGCGGACAGCGCCAGGCCTAGTGACTCGTTTCACCCGGTAAGGGCCTTCCCACTTCGGTGTCAACTTGTTGGAATTCTTGGCGGACTAAACGCGCCGAAGAACAAGGTCGCCTTCCTCGAGACTTCTGGCATTAACTTTGCGGCTATGGTAGCGGCGCAAAGCTTGCTGGTATCGAGCAGCTCGTACAGCGGCCTGAAGACGGTCTTCCTCAAGGAGCAGCGCGTCATCTTGTCGCAGCTGCTCTTGCTCAAGCTCATCATAAGCGAGCACTCGAGGTGACCCGTATACGAGTTCCGTGGAGAGAACTGCCTGTGCTCCATAGACTAGAGAAAAAGGTGTCTGGCCAGTGGCTCGATTTGGCATCGTCCTGACCGACCAAAGAACCACTGGCAGCTCCTCAATCCAGTTCTTTCCGCACTTGCGCAGCCTGTCGAAAGTCCTGGTCTTGAGCCCGTGCAGCACTTCAGCATTTGCCCTCTCCGCTTGACCGTTGCTTCTCGGGTGAGCAACAGAAGCAAAGCAGACCTTGGCGCCAAGATCTTGGACATACTGCATGAAGGTGCGGCTCGTGAATTGCGTGTCGTTGTCGGTGATGATCCTGTTAGGGATCCCGAAGCGGCAAACAATCGACCTGAAGAACTTGACTGCTAACTGTGCTCTCACCTTCCTCACTGCTTGCACTTCCGGCCACTTTGTGAACTTGTCGATTGCAACATACAACTATTCAAAGCCCCCGACAGCTCGGGGAAAGGGGCCGAGGATGTCAAGCCCCCAGACCGAAAATGGCCAGGATAAAGGGATCGTCTAGAGAGCTTGAGCTGGCTGGTGTATCTGCTTGGAATGGAACTGGCACGCTTCACACTTGGTTACTTGTGCAGTTGCATCCTGGAGGGCTGTCGGCCAAAAGAAACCTTGCTGGAACGCTTTGCCGGCAAGTGCTCTTGCGCCAATGTGGTGACCACATATGCCTCCATGTATCTCTGCCAACAGCTTTTGTCCGTCTTCCCGGTGAATACACTTCAATTTCACACCGTTGAGTCTTCTTCTGTACAGTGTGTTGTCGACAAACTGGTACATACTTGACTGCCGGGCTACTCTTTCCGCTTCTTCTTGCTCTTCGGGAAGTTCTCCTGTCTGAAGGAAACGGACAATCTGCTGCGCCCATGCTGGAGCTTGCGGCTCGACAACAAGGACTAAAGGCACATCTGCTGCTGCAGGAACATCCGCTTCTACGGCGAGAACCTGCGGCTCAGCCGAAGCTTGACGTTCTCCGGCAAGCTTGCCGGAGCAAAACTTGTCGGGAGCGTCTGCTTCAATGGAACAAACCCTAGGGCTTGCCGGAGTAGACTGCTCCTCAGCACCCTTGGTGTTGATCCCGGGGACCTTCTTGGCGGCTGCTTCGGGGAGCTCTGCCGGAAAATAGTCATCAGAAATCAACTTCCTCTTCTTGCTCTGTCCAGTTGATGGCGTTACAGACGGTTGAGTCAGTTTGAGCACAAAGATCCCTGGTTCCACAGGTAACTTAAGTGCGGCGCACTTCGATAGGCCGTCGGCAATGTCGTTCTGAGCTCTTGAAACATGTTCCATCTGTAGGCCGTCAAAGTGCTCTTCTAGCTTTCTCACTTCATCAACGTAAGTTTCCATCAACGGACTTTGATAATTCTTGTTCACTTGGCGGACGACAAGCTGTGAGTCACCCCTGACAATGAGCTTCTTGATCCCAAGGTCTGCTGCAATCCTGAGACCGGCAAGCAAACCTTCATACTCTGCGGTATTGTTCGTTGCTTGCTCCTTGGGAAAGTGCATCTGGACTACGTACTTGAGGTGCTCTCCGGTGGGTGCGACAAGTAGCACGCCCGCACCGGCGCCTTGCAGCGAGAAGGCACCATCAAAGTACATCAGCCACTCTTTGCTTGCTTCCTTGACGGGGATGCTCGCTTCTGGAATTTCTTCATTTGGCGTTGGCGTCCACTCTGGTATGAACTCTGCCAATGCTCTGCTTTGGATAGTTGAAGTGCTCTCAAACTTGAGGCCAAAGCTTGACAGTTCCAGTGCCCACTCGACAATCCTGCCTGTTGCTTCTGGATTTTGCAGTATCCTCTTCAGCGGAAAACGAGTGACGACTGTGATCTCATGTGCTTGGAAGTAATGGCGCAGCTTTCTCGAGGCCATGAGAAGGCCGAAAAGCAATTTCTGCACACTAGAGTACCTTGACCTAGCCCCCTGCAGAAGGGAACTGACAAAGTAAACTGGGCGCTGCACCATTCTCTTCTGCATCTCCTCACGTGCCTGCGCAGATCCATCTTTGTCGGGACCAGAGCTTGTCGGTGCCCTGCTTGTCGCTGGATGCATCTGCAGTGGTCGCTGGCTCATCATCCACCTCCCTCTCCGCCACTAACGCAGCACTAACCACTTGATTGGTTGCCGCTATATATAGCAGCAACTTCTCTTGTGGCTTAGGTGCGACAAGTGTTGGAGTGGAGGACAGGTATCTCTTTAAGTCCTGCAGCGCAGCCTCCGCCTCCGGAGTCCATTTCATTGGACCTTCCTTTTTCAATATTTTGAAAAATGGCAGGGCGCGCTCAGCAAACCTAGAGAAAAACCTGCTGAGAGCAGCCACGCAACCGACAAGTCTTCGTACATCCTTGACGCGCTTTGGTGCTTCAATCTGCTCAATGGCCTTGATCTTGTCGGGATTGGCTTCGATTCCCCGCTGAGACACGAAGAACCCGAGAAGCTTGCTGGAGGGGACTCCAAGCACACACTTCTCGGGGTTAAGCTTGAGGTTGATCTTGCGCAGATTTGCAAAGGTTTCGTCTAAATCTTGAATTAGAGTTGCCTTGTCCTTGCTCTTGACCACTATGTCATCCATGTAGGCTTCCACATTTCTGTGTATTTGTGGCTCAAAAGCGTCATGGACTACCCTTGCAAATGTTGAACCAGCAATCTTTAAACCGAAAGGCATCCGTACGAAACAGTATGTGCCACATGGCATGATGAATGCGGTCTTCTCCTCATCCTCTTCTGCCATGAAGATCTGATGGTATCCTGAGTATGCATCAAGAAATGAAAGCAAGACACATCCGGCCGTGGAGTCAACAATCTGGTCGATGCGCGGCAAGGGAAATGGGTCTTTGGGACAAGCTTGATTGATATCGGTAAAGTTGATACAAAGCCTCAATTTCCCGTTTGCCTTGCGCACGACCACAGGATTGGCCAACCACGTAGGATGGAGCACTCCTCTGACAAGGCCTGCTGCTTCCAATTTCTTGATTTCTTCTGCGATGAATTCTTGGCGCTCCACTGCCTGTTTCCTGACTTTATGCTTGACGGGCCGCGCATGAGGACAGACGGCAATATGGTGCTCGATTACTTTCCTGGGAACACCGGGGATGTCAGACGGTTTCCACGCAAACACGTTGACGTTCGCCCGCAGGATAGCAACGAGCACGCTTTCCTATTTAGGGTCGAGAGTGGCACTGATGGTGAAGGTACCACGAGTGCCATCCTCCTTGGCGGACACCTTCTTGGTCTCTGGTGGAGCTGCCATTGTCTTCTTATACTTGCCGGTGCAGCTCGATGGTGCGTCCTCGACGGTAGCACAGCACTCCGAAGAGGTGCGCTTGCCGGAGTGGGCATCAGAACTCTTGCCGGACTTGGTCTTCTTCTTCCCCCCGGGAGCTTCAACGGCAAGTGACTTGCGATCTGTTGCGGCTGCTGCTTCCCGGTAGATCTTGTCGGCGTAGACAAGAGCATCCTTCTTGTCGCCAGGGACAGAGATGACACTTATCGGGCCTGGCATCTTCAGCATGTTATATGCATAGTGAGAGGCTGCCATGAATTTGGCGAGTGCTGGACGGCCGAGTATCCCATTGTAAGGCAATGGAAAGTCAGCAACGTCAAAAGTGACCCTCTCAGTCCTGAAGTTCAACTCGCTGCCAAATGTCACCGGCAACGTGATCTTTCCCTTCAGCTTGCTCCTTCCTGGATTGATTCCTTGGAATGTGCCGGTCTCTTCGAGCTCGCTAGCAGGGATCTGGAGTTTCTGGAGTACCGCGGAGGAGATCAGGTTCAAGCCGGCCCCACTGTCAACCAGCATCTTAGTGACCTTGAGGTTGCGGATAGTTGGTGAAACCAACATCGGCAAGCACCCGACCGCGGTTATGCGATCAGGGTGGTCCTCAATATCAAAGATGATAGGCATGCTGGACCATTTCAGAGGCTTGCGTGACTCGATGGGTGGTTCTACCGCATTGACTTCCCGCACCCACTGCTTGAGCTGGCGGTGTGAAGTATGCAGAGAAGCACCGCCGTCAACGCACAGGACCTCTGTGGCTTTCTGGAACTCCTGCTCATTGGTCTCATCATCATCCATATCTTCATCGTCGTCGTCATCTTCATCCTTGTCGCGGCCGCGGGGAGGTCTATCTCCTTGCTGCTGCTTGGCCTTGCCGCGGCGTCCTCCCCGGCCGGGGCGTTTCTTGCCGGCTCCTCCAGCACCTTCCTGGGCCTTCTCCTTGTCGCGTCGCTCGTATTCAGCCTTTTGCTGCTCGACAAGCTGCTCCACCTTCTTGCAGCTCTGGAGGTCATGGCCCTTGGTGCGGTGGATCTTGCAGTACTGCTTGTTGGTGCCGTCCTGCTTATCGGTGACCACCACAGCCTGGTAGTTGGTGCCTGCGGAAATCTCCTTGCTGGAGCTACCAGCTTTGGCTTTCTTGGCACCACCTCCGTTGCCGGACTGCTCAACGACTAGCACATCTTTGCCTTTCTTCTTCCTGTTGTTCCGCCGCCGGTTTTTCTTTGCCGAGACAGCATCCTCACTATCAGATCCTCCTGCTTCTGTATTCTCTTCGGGGAGTTTCCTCCCTTCCTCAGCACGTGCACACTTGTCGCCCAGGGCATATAGCTCACTGACGTCTCTGATCTTGCACATCGCCATCTCCTCCCGCATCCTGCGGTTTCGTACGTTCTGATGGAACGCGCTGATGACCGCGGCAGGGTGGACATCTGGGATGTTGTGTTGTACACGGCTTAATCTCTGAATGTACTTGCGCAGGGGCTCTCCTTCCTTCTGGGCGAGCAGATGAAGGTCGCTTTCGTGGCCATGAGGCTTGTGGCCGCCTGTAAAGGCGCCGACAAACTGATGGCATAGGTCTGCCTAGGAGGATATGGAGTTGTCCGACAAGTGCATGAGCCAGGATCTGACATTGGGTTTGAGCACCAGCGGGAAGTAGTTGGCAAGGATCTTGTCGTCCCGCCCCCCGGCAGCTTGCACCGCAATGGTGTAGATGCTGAGGAACTCCGACGGATGCGACTTGCCATCATACTTCTCCGGTACGTCTGGCTTGAAATTCTTTGTGCTGGGCCACTGGACTTGCCGCAGCTCACGAGTGAACGCAGGGCAACCTACCGCGTACGGCAAGTCGCCTGGTTCCCCTGGTGCATGCATGTCAATAGAGGGCCCAGCGCGCTGGTCTGATTGATGCCGCGCTTCTCTTCGGCGCTCGATGCGAGTACGAGCGTCTTCTTGCTGTCGTTCGTGAAGAACTTGGCGCTGATCGCAACAAGCTCGTGGATCTGATGACGCGGTGGAGTCGCTGTCAAGGTGGATCCGGCGAGTCGGCGATCTTGGCCTTCGGGGTGGAGAGTGCATGGTGGTTGCACCCCCACCGGTTTCGTCGCCATCGGCTCCCGCCTGGCAGTCCTGCTGCGGCAGCGATGTACTCGGCTGCCGCGGAGTGTTGCCGTTGGTGAAACCGATGAGACTCTGAATGGTGGCCCTCCATTCGTCGATCTTATCTGCCGTTGGAGGGTAATCCAGGAGCAGTTGAGCTCGCACCAAAGCATGTGCTGGAGTGGTGGGCGGCAGTGGCGAACGGTGCGAGGAGCGGGATATGCTCGGACTTGTAACTATGTTAGAAGGAGCAGTATCCCGTCCAGGCGACCGTGTCTCGCTTGTGCCAGCACGTTGGCGTGCATGCTGGTCTTGAGCACCCCGAGATCCACCAGCTCGATCTTGGCCCAACGAACGTATGGCACTGCGAATACCGTGACGCTGTCGGTCCTGCGCCTCCTGAGATGGGCGCGGTGCATGTACGGACGCCGAGGTCTGCGCAGCCTTGTCCTTGGACCTGGCAGCACCTTGAGCTCCCTCATCGACGCCCGTTCTTCCGCCGGCGTCTACCCCACCACCCGTTTGCTCCGGTGGTGGTGACGGAACAGCTGCCCCCGAAGCCTTCTTCTTCGATGGCATGTCGATGAAGAAAATGAAGATCTAGCTCGTGTGAAAGCCGGATCAGGTTCACACAACCTCGACGACCCCTACCTGGCGCGCCAAAGATGTCGGGGAAGCTGATCCACGAACACCTATGGGACCGGCAGACGGAGCCCCTTTCGTTTGGCGGGGGGCGGAGATCGCACGAAGAGCGGATCGAGGCAAAGCACACGAGCCGTTTACCCAGCTTCGGAGCTCTCCGGAGAGATAATACTCCTACTGCTGCATGTCTGAGTGTATTGAGTTCTTGCTCGGGAGCGCTGAGTGCTACAGTACACCCTAGCTGCTAACAAGACTGAGCGTGAGTGTTTTTCTGGCCTCCCACCCCCCTCTACGTTGCGCATGGGCCTCCTTTTATATGCTAAAGGGGTCACCGACAGGTGGCAACGTAGACAAGGGTAAAAATGGAAAAGGAATTGCGGTTGGTACAACTACCTGTACAGTGTATCATACCTAACCCTGACGGTAGGGGACAAAAGCATTGAATGCCCATTTGCGTCGCCCAAATAGTGCAAGAAGGGACCGTCAGGGACGCCATCGCTTGCCACGATGGCAATCTTGTCAGCGCCGCTTGCCACCGTGCACCGCTGGCTGCACAGCCTCTTGCCACGCGCGCCTGGAAAGGCCCCAGGGCGACACGTTGGTGGATGTGCTGGAGCGCGGGTACAGAGTGGTAGCCTGCCGCGGCAAGCGCCTTGCCGCGGTAGTTGTCTTGTCGCGTCCGGAAGCTTGTCGCTCACCGGGCCTTGCCGGGACACGTGGCGCGTCGCGGCAAGTTCCTTGAAATGCCTTGGTTGGCCTTCCCGGCAAGCTCCTCTTGCTGGGGCCTTGTCTCCTTGACTTGAATACTTTGTTCTTGAATGGCTCCAAAGGAACCACGGAGGACCTTGGCAGTCACCCGGCAAGCCTTGCCGCGGGGTGCTGCGACTCCCCGTGCACAAGTTCGGGATACTAGGGTACCCCTACTCTAGTACACCGACAGTATTGTATTGTTGCCATCAAGGATAACAAGATGGTTTTTTTATCATATTGCATGAATTTATCCCTCTACATCATGTCATCTTGCTTAAGGCATTACTCTGTTTTTAACTTAATACTCTAGATGCATGCTGGATAGCGGTCGATGAGTGGAGTAATAGTAGTATATGCAGAATCGTTTCGATCTACTTGTCTTGGACGTGATGCCTATATACATGATCATTGCCTAGATATGCTCATAACTATGCTCAGTTCTGTCAATTGCTCAACAGTAATTTGTTCACCCGCCGTAGAATATCTATGCTCTTGAGAGAAGCCATTAGTGAAACCTATGGCCCCCGGGTCTATTCTCATCATATCAATCTCTATCGCTTTATTTACTTGCTTTGATTTTACTTTGCCTTTTACTTTTTATTATTTATCATATCTATCAGATCTCACCCTCGTAAGTGACCGTGAAGGGATTGACAACCCCTAATCGCGTTGGTTGCGAGTAGCTATCATTTTGTGTAGGTACGAGGGACTTGTGCGTGGTCTCCTACTGGATTGATACCTTGGTTCTCAAAAGCTGAGGGAAATACTTATGCTACTTTGTTGCATCATCCTCTCCTCTTCGGGGAAATCCAACGCAGTGCTTAAGAGGTAGCAGGGAGGTGCATAGTTTTTACCGCCTTTATAAAGACATAAGGATTCCCCTTTTTCACCCACGCCTTCTTCTTCCTCTGCTCATCCATTCTCGCTCGAGCTCTAGCTCCCTAGCTTTCACCTTCCCCGCAAAGCCATTCCAAGCATGTCCGGAGCGGGAGGCAAGTGGATGGTCTCCTCCATTATGGAGGAGGACATCATGAAGCTTTGGGAGGCCGGATACCTAGCCGCAGACATCACGCACCGGCTCCCAGCCGAAGGGCAGATCATCCCTACCTCGAAGCCCCAGGAGAGGGTAGTGTTCCTCTCTCACTTTGTCCGCGGACTAGGATTCCCCCTCCACCCATTCGTCCACGGGCTTAATTATGTTCTACTACGGGCTAGACTTCCATGATATGGCCCCTAACTTCATCCTCAACATATCGGCGTTCATCGTCATGTGCGAGGCCTTCCTCCGCAACACGCCCCACTTTGGCCTATGGCTGAAGACCTTCAATGTGAAGCCAAAGGTGGTGGGCGGCCAGCAAGCGGAGTGTGGGGGCGCCATGGTGGGCAAGATGCCCAATGTCACCTGCCCCGAAGGCTCCTATGTGGAGACCGTGAAGGGGTGGCAATCGGGGTGGTTCTACATCACAGAGCTGCACGACACCCACTGGGCGGCGACCCCCCGAATTTCGATCTGGCGTCCCCATGCGGCTCACCTCCTGGAAAGAGAAGGGCCTAGCCCGGGGCTCATCGGTGGAGCTGACCGGACTCCAGACCTGCGTCCAAAACATGATAGGCAAGAAAATCAATCTTGTCAATGTGGTACAGGTCATGCTCATCCACCGGATCCTTCCGTGTCAAAGATGGGCTTATAATCTATGGGAGTTCGACCCGGACGAACACCAAATGCTGCGAGAGCTCTTCGACAGGACGCGCGAACACGTCCGGAAGGTGCTCTTCAAGGCCACCGAGGTCCCCCCACCCATAACCGAAGATCGCGGACTTGGCGCGAAACGCCAAGCCCATTCGGTGAGATTTTATATTTTGCAAGATGTGCCTTTTTCCAGTATATTCGTGGGAGCAATCTAAGCCTCCATGATGATTCAATAGGACTGGGTAGCGATAGCAGAGCGGATCGACTGTTCGCCTCCGCTACCTGAAGATCCAGCATCGTCCCTTCTAACGAAGATGCTGCTTCAGGCACCCTATGAGGTGCCGGAGAAGAAGGCCAAGAAGAAGGCCGCGGGGACCAGGAAAGGTCTCCGGCGCAAGGTTGTATCGGACATGTTGTCCAAAGACATCGAGGCGCACTACTCCAACGAAGACGAGGAGGAGGAAGAGGAAATCCCCCCCCCCCCAACCGGGGGAAAAGAAGAGAAAGGCCACCCCGCAGGGGGAGGCCGAGGCGTCCAAGAAGGGAAAGACCCTCCTTCCGGACCACTCCACCACAACCACCTACAGCGGCAAGGAATGGATGCCCAAGGACAAGCCCCTGGTGAAGTCGTAAGTATCCGGACACTATAATACTTCTGGTACGTTTTGCTTTATTCCTTATTATCGTGCCGAACATGCATATGCAGTCCGGCTAAATCCCACATTGGGGTATCCTTTTCGGATGGGTCTTTGGGCTAGTCGGCGATGAACAACGATTCACTCCCTACAGCCTCCTCCCCCAGGCCCGCGGACAACACCGGAGTGTTGTCTCTGAGGATAAGGGACCAAGGGGAGATAGTTCTGGAGACGCCCCCAGGCGAAATCCCAGTCGCCGGGCACATGGGGGGGAAGACCCCCATGGACTCCGATAATGGGGGCCGCAGCAAGTCTGGCCCCCAGCCGGATACCGCGCCGGAAACCCCACCGATTCCGGATTCAGGCCGGCAGCCTCTCTCTAAGGGGGGGCGAGCCGCCTGTGCCGATGACCTCTGTCCAGCCAGAGGCATCGGATAACTTGCTGGAAGCACTTCACAGCGCTTCCATTGATGAGGAACACCGTACTCTTATGAGTACGATGATTGAGAAGGCCCGATCCACCAAAAGCGAATTGACCGAAGCCTGCACCAGCCTTCTAACATGCTTTGAGGTAAGTAACAAAATTGTAAGAAAATATCACAGTATAGACAGTAGCCCCTGATGCTCTGTTTGGTGTTCGGAAAGATAGGACGAACAGAGGATCAAATAACATCCACAGGAGTCTAACAAAAGATGCCTATGTGAATAAGCAGGCGTCGCTGCTGGCCGCTGCCGCCCGTACTGCAAAGGTCTCTGGGCTGAAGCGGGACCTGGAGCGGACCAAGGGAGAGCTCGGCCTCGTGAAGAGGCAGCTCGAGGAAAATAAAGGTACACAATACCCCATCTGTGTATTTATATTGAAAAAACTGTTGCTGCTAATAGAAGCGTCATGAACTTTAATAGGGGCCACGACCGAAGTGGCGGCCCTTAAGAAGGCACTGACTGAGGCCGAAGACAAAGCGGCCAAGGAGCACGCCGAGCGCGAGAAGCAAGAGGCCCGGGTCGATGAGGTCCAGCAAGAGCTCCAGGATTTCATCAAAAAATACGAGTCCTTGGAGTGTGACTCTAAGATGCAAGAGTCAGAGCTTGCGAAGGCCCTCCAGAGCGCGTGAGACGCCAAAGCCAAAGCCCAAAAGGCCCTTCAGGAGATTCAGGCAACCAAGAAGATTGCGACAGGTAAGGCATTCATTATGCAAAGCAAGCATGTGAAGGAGACTTTCCTTTTACTTACCCGAATTTGGAGCTCTCCAGGAGCATTCGCAGATCTGTCGCGCAGCATATCTGATGCCGCGGAGTTCTACCAAGATGAATAAGAGAGCTCAACGGAGAAGTTATTCTGGTCTCAGTATATTGGGACCAAACATCCGATGCCCTTGAGCGACCAGCTGAAGCAACTGGTCGAACTGCACAAGGTGGCCGAACTAGCCATGAAGGACCTCATAGTCCGTCTGTGGCCTATCGAGTCCCTGACCGACAGCTACTTCGGCTTAGTAAAGCGACTTGTGAGTGCCTGTCCGCGGCTTGAAGTTATAAAGCGGTTAGTTTGCATTGAAGGTGCGCGCATGGCCTTTGCCCGTGCAAAAGTGCACTGGGCGAAGATGGATGCCGAGAAGCTGATGACTGAAGGGCCGCCGAAGGGCAAGGAGCATCGCCACCCCGAAAAGTATTATGATAGTGTCCTGAAGGGCTCCCGCCTTGTGGCGGAGCAATGTGCGAAGGATGTAATCTTTGAGTGAATACACTCATTTTATCCCGTAATATGAAACAAGTTCTTTTGCGCGATATAACGCTTGCTGATTTAAAATTGTACCTTCTGTGCGGTTGTTTATAAAATCTGAGAGTTGGCCAGTCGTCGGCTTCTGCCCCCATGTAACTAGTACCGGAGGGTTCGGGATAAATCTAAACACTCTTTATCCAAATTTTTGGTCCTTTAAGGAGGTGTTTAGCGCAACAAACAAGGCAATCAGACTATACAGCTTTATCACTCTTACTTAGCCATAGAAGTTCTATAATTTTAAATGTTGGCGTAGCCCCTGGTATTCGGAAGGCTGAACTTGGGGCGCTATACATGCCTAAATCAGACAAGGCCAATTTCTTGCCCAAAGTGGAAGAAATCTTTAAGGATTTGAGACCTCTCGAACAGTGACCAGCTCTCGCCGCATCATAACAGTCAGTTTTCGGCTTTCTCTACTGAGGTGCTCGTCTGAAAGAACCGGGACACAATCGTAGTAGTTCTCCCCGTGCCACCTTAGCCAATATAGCGGAACGTAAGGCAGCAAAACATGGGAGCCGGGAAAACCCAACTATTGACCTAAGACATGATTCGGAGCTGATGCATATAATGCTATAAGTTTGGGGTGCCGCACTGTCGAAAGTGTTCGGGCTTTTCTTACCGTGTTATGGGGTACACCGAAGCCCCTAGCGAATTGAACGTACCAAAATGTACAGGTGCAATTTGTAATAAATAAACAGTCAAGGAAAAAGAGAAAGAAATGTAATAATAAGCTGACGTTGTACATTATTTTCCATTGTTATTTGAATAATACGTCAAGGCGTATGTGTACAAGTAGTGTGATAAGCAAAATAGGACTATTTGACATGTCCTAATCAAGAACGAGCTGCGTGTGGGTATGTAAAACAGGTATAGCAATCGTTATCAGAGACCACTTAGGGATTCCCTTGTACGTCAAAGCTCCTTGCCTCCTTGGTGTTTCCGTCCTGTGATGGGTCCGATAATCAAGCTATCAAAAGAGCCTCCAGCAAATAGGGACCTGAAAGAAAGAAAAGGGATGAAGGTACACGGATCCTGGGGCGGTTGAGCCACATTGTGGACCGCATTGTAGCTGTGCCTCTGCCTATGCCCATGGTATTTTAAGTACGTAATTATGTATGCATGACACAAATTTCACCGCTAGACTGGGACTGGGACGGAGGCCGAATTGCTAGGCGAGCTTTGGACGTGCTGGACGATCCTGTTGCAGAGTACTTCTGACTCGCTTGGCGGTGTCCGGGGGTTTTATTGCCGAATTGGAGGTCTGCCTAAGAAGGCTGCTCTGTACTTCTGCTGAGAGGGCCGCAGTGTGCTCCTCCATACAGGGGGAGCGCTCTATGTTTCGATTGACTGTTATAACCCCGCGAGGTCCTGGCATATTGAGCTTGAGGTATGCATAATGCGGTACCCCATTGAATCTGGCAAATGCGGTTTGTCCGACCAGTGCGTGATAGCCACTGCAAAAGGGGACAATATCGAAGATTAACTCCTCGCTTCGGAAGTTGTCCGGATATCCGAAGACTACTTCTAATGTGATTGAGCCCGTGCAACAGGCCTCTACACCTGCTATGACACCTTTAAAGGTGGTTTTGGTGGGTTTGATCCGTGAGGGATCAATGCCCATTTTGCGCACTGTGTCCTGATAGAGCAGGTTTAGGCTGCTGCCACCGTCCATAAGGACTTGTGTGAGGTGGAATCCGTCAATGATGGGGTTGAGTACCAGCGCGGTCCAACCGCCATGACGGATACTGGTCGGATGGTCCCTGCGATCAAAGGTGATAGGACAAGAAGACCATGGGTTGAACTTTGGGGCGACTGGCTCCATCACGTAGACATACCTTAGTGCACGCTTCCATTCCCGCTTGGGAATATGGGTTTCATATATCATATTTACCGTTTTTACTTGGGGAGGAAATTTCTTCTGTCCTCCTATGTTCGGTAGCCAGGGCTCCTCGTCATCATCGCTATGCGGCCCCTTTTCCTTGTCTTCGGCGTTATCGCCATTGTTGTGACGCTTGTGTCTATTGCGTCGGGGCTTGCCGTTGTTATCTCTGGCATCTGAGGTGTCAGGATTTCTTGATGTGCTGTTGCTGCGAGTCAGCCAGCTATCTTCGCCCGCACAAAAGTGGGTCATGAGTGTCATGAGGGCTGCCATGGACTTCGGCTTCTCTTGGCCGAGGTGTCGGGCAAGCCACTCGTCACGGATGTTATGCTTAAAGGCTGCAAGGGCTTCAGCATCCGGACAGTCGACAATTTGGTTCTTTTTAGTTAGGAACCGAGTCCATAATTTCCTGGCAGACTCTTCGGGCCGTTGGGTTATGTGACTTAAATCATCAGCATCCGGTGGTCGCACATAAGTGCCCTGAAAGTTATCCAGGAATGCGTCTTCCAGGTTCTGCCAACTTCCAATGGAGTTTGCTGGCAAACTATTCAGCCAATGCCAAGCTAGTCCCTTGAGTTTTAGTGGGAGGTACTTGATGGCATGTAGATCATCCCCGCGGGCCATGTGAATGTGGAGAAGGGAATCTTCTATCCATACCGCGGGGTCTGTAGTCCCATCGTAGGGCTCGATATTCACGGGCTTAAACCCTTCTGGGAATTCATGCTCCATTACTTCGTCAGTGAAGCATAGGGGGTGTGCGGCGCCTCTGTGTCGGGCTATATCACGACGCAGTTCAAATGAGTCTGGTCTGTTGTATTCGGCCCGGCCGGATTTGTATTTAATATATCTGGCGTGGCGGTCATCGTCACGCGTTGGGGCGCGCCCCCGTGATCCGTAGATCGATCTTGACTGTCCTGCTTTGTTTTCCAATTCGTCTCGCAGGTCATGCATGTAGCCCCGGGCCTTCGTGTTTTTGTTTGTTTGGCGAAGGGGTGCGGGCTGGTGTTCGGGCTGATATGTCGCTTTGTCTCGGCCACGGGGTGGTCGGTCAGCCACATCCTGCACTGGTAGTGTAGGCTCTAGTGCCTCCTCCTCGAATTGAGGTAACAATCTGCGCTTTGGGTAACTTTTGGTTGGGCGCTCGAGTCCGTATTCCTCGGCTGCCAGGACCTCAGTCCATCTACCAGTTAGCAGATCTTGATCAGCTTGAAGCTGCTACTTCTTCTTCTTCAAGCTTTTTGAAGTGGCTATAAGCCGACGCTTGAAGTGCTCCTGCTTGACGGGATCCTCAGGCACAATAAATTCTTTGTCGCTGAGGCTCACCTCGTCTTCGGAGAGGGGCATGTAATTGTCATCCTCCGAGTCTCCATCCGTTGCCTGTTTATCAAGGCTACCTTTCCCATCCTCCCGTCTGGTTTGCTCGAAGCTTGGCTGGGCGGGATTGTTTTCCTCTTCGGCATCATGCGGAGTGCTATTGTCTCTTGTGCCGGTATCGCGGTTTTGCTATGACAGGGCTTTGAGCGGTGCCGCTGACGTCGGCGCTTAGATTGCTTCTCAAGGGGATTATCCTCCGTTGCCTCACCACCATTGCTTTCTTCGGGATCAGAATAGTTATTTGGATCACGATCAGCCTATATAGGGCCCGACGGGCATTTCCCGAACTCCCGAACCGACACAGTGGACGGAAGAAAGAAAAAAGAAAATCTCCACCCACCCCTGACCCGATCCCCTCCCCGATCCCATCTAGCCCACATCACGTGGCCACCGCCGCCTCCCTCCCCAGCCCGCGCAGCCACCGCCGCCGACTGCCGGCTCACCCCGCATCCCTCCCTGGCCGGCGCGGCCACCGCCGCCTCCCTCCGCCCATGCAGCCACCGCCGCCTCCCTTCCCAGCCCGCGCAGCCACCGCCACTGACCGTCGGCTCGCCCCGCCTCCTTCCTCGATCCACCGTGGCGGCGGCCTCCCTGCCCCTGGACAGCCCCTCCCACCTCGATCCACCGCGGTGGCGGACTCCCTGCTCCTGGACAGTGCCTCCCTCCTCGATCCACCACGGCGGCGGCCTTCCTACCCCTGGACAGCGCCTCCCTCCCATGGATCCACGGCGATGGCGACCTCATTCCCCCTGGAACCGCAACGTAGGCCTCCCTCCTCTGCTTCCAACGCGGCCACTATACTACATGGCATAATACCATCCAGGGCCGTCCACCTCCTCCCCATCTTGAAGTTCAATTTGATTTTGCCCAACATGTAGTATCATGTGTTGTACTGTTGCAACTTGATCTTTCTCCAAAACAAGTGTAGCCGCTACGTGATTTACTGAAGAAAAGAAGCGAAAGCAGAAAGTTCAGAGAAAAGGTAGGAAAATCAAGCCTCCATAGGTTATAGCTTGGGCCTCCCCACGACTACATCGACACAGGTCTCCCATGCTCCTCCGTCCTCCGGTTGAGGACATCTCGTGCTGGATGCCAAGCTCCGGCGCGGTGGAGGAATGCAGCCTTGTCCCCTTCGATCCCTTGCCACCACATTATCCTTGTTGTACAGTGATAAACAATTCATGTGTCGTTGTGCCAGCTCTGTCTTAGGATGTGTGTTGTACTATTGTGTCAATTGTATGGCAGGCTTTTTACAGTTCAGCTACAGGAATAACGACAGGTCGGCTTTCGTATACAGTGCAGCAATAGAATATACGGCTAGTGTGCACCGCAGTAAAAGGTTCCGCTAAATAAGCCTGATCTGAATGATGCACTAGTAGCTCTGTACATTGGGTTTGCTTTGTTCGGTGATGTGCTGTAGACTGTTGGTTCGCTAGCTTTACCCATCGCTGCTACATCACTACATCACGTGAAAGCTACGAAAAAGAAATTGATAAACGAGAGGTGATGCACTGGTCAGAAAATGCAATGGGAGAGTATGAGAGGAAATTATTTCCATTTCAAGGAAAAATAAAAAGTATGAAGTTCAATTTTTATTTAAAAATGTCGGATGCTTCAACTTATTTTAAAACCATATTTTTCCCTAAAGAATGAAACTAAGAAGTTCAAATTAAAATAACAAAGAAGTTCGAAGTTTATAAAAACCTCGGGTTTTTTCTCATTACTAAGAACTTAAATGAAGAAGTTCAAATTAAAATAAAAGGAACAACCAAAACAATTTAGAAGAATTTCCTTTAAAAAAACTAGAAGTTCAAACTAAAATAACGAAGTGGTTCAATATTTATTAAAAAATCTAGGATTTTACCATTTAGAAAAACTCAAAACAAAATGAATTTCCCCATTACTAAGGGTCATCAATAAAAAAGAACAAACTGAAGGTTACTAAAGGGAACAAACAAGAAGTTAAAATTACATAAATAGAGTACTTCAAAATTTATAAAAAAGAAATGTATTTTCCCTGTTTGTGAGAAGACCAACAGAAATTCAAATTAAACCAACGAAGCAAATCAATGTTTACTAAAAGCTCGAATTTTTAAAATGGCAAAAAATGACGACCGACCTTCAATTGCGTGTAATTCGACGTATACACAAAAATGCGACAGAAGTTCATAGTAAAAACAACGAGAAGTTCAAGTACTATAAGGAATGCATTTCAGGTGAGAATAAAAAGTATAGAAAAATAAAAGCTTAAAAAGGTTGTTGAAAGAAGTTCAAGTGCTCTGTCCGGAGAAGTTCAAAAATTCTTGCGAGAGAGGTTCACCTTGTATTTCCATGTTCGACTTTTTCCGTATAAAAATCGAATACAATTCTTTACTCAAAAAATATAAAAAGGTGAAGTTCATATTGAAATAATAGAGAAGTTCGGAGTTTATTAAAATCTAGGAATTACCTGTTCAAAAAATAAAAAACACAACGCCATTTTTTGTACTTTAAAAAAAAACTCACAAACGAAAAAAATGGTTGCTAGAAGTTCAAGTGCTCGGTGAGGAAAAGTTCAAAAAATTCTTGTGAGACAGGTTCACCGTGTATTTAGATGTCCAAAATACGTAAAAAATTATGTTGTTTTTTGGGTTTTAAAATAATTCTCTCAAACCAGAGAGAAGTTCAAAGTGATAATAACCAGAAGTTCACATACTACATGGTGTGTTTTTCATACAAGAAAAAAAAATAAAGTGAAACAGAGTGAAGTTCAAACAGACATGCCCCAGAAGTTTGACTACTTCACGCGGTGCATTTCCGTTCGCGATGAACGCAGAAATAATGATCTTGCCATTTTCTAATTTAATTTGTGTAAGAATGACAAGAATATTGGATGAGAAATAATGATATTGAACGCAAAAATGACAAGAATATAATTTGTGTAAGTTCAAGTCCTCGGTCGAGGAAAGTTCAAAAAGTTATTGTGAGAGACGTTTGTACAAAAGGAGTATTATTTGTGTAACACTGACGAATGGATGAGAAAATTACAAACAAAAATACGTCACAGAAGTTCAACGTGAAAACAGCAGGAAGTTCAACTACTACGCTGAATGAATTTTAGATGAAATTTTTTTTAAATCGTCGCGAGTATGAAAAAATAATAAATACGGGAAAGTTGCGTGTTTACAGCAGCTTTCCATCGGTATATCACCTGCTCAATTCCGGTGAATGGATGGAGAGCTACTAGCAGTGGATGGAGATCTACGAGCAAAAAAAGCACGTGAAAAACAGAGTGAAGTTCAGGTACACGCATCGAGAAGTTCAGGTTCTTCACGCGGTTCATTTTCGAAGAATCTGTTTCGCGGTAGAGGCAGAACGAATGATCCCGCCATTTTCAGAATTACTTGAAAATGGCTAGGAATCAGAGAAAACCATCAACATTAAAAAGTTTCGAATTTTCCCTATCTTTTCAACGGTATATTATTTTCCCAATTCTGATAAAGTTTGTAGAAATTACGGCGAAAATACATTTTTCGCCATTTTCGAAACTGACTTAAAACCGTAAAGAATTTGGAGAAACAATACATTCCAAAAAGTTTCGCATTTGTTCAAGCTTTCCAACGCCATATCATTTGCTGCATTTGAGTGCATGGTTAAAAAATTAGCTCAAAAATACGAACTCGGTAGGACTTGGACCATTTTCTAAATTACTCTTAAACCATTCAAAATTAGAAAAAAACTGTCAAGATGAAAAAGTAGCGCATTTTCATAAGCTTTCGTACGCCATATCATATGACTCCATTGGATTAGCTATTTAGAAAATGACATCGAAAAAACGAACTCAGCTATTCGGTTTACGAAATTTTGCGTTTTTTCAAATTACTCTTTAACCATAGGAAATTAGAAAAAACTTTAAACATGTGGAATGATAGGTTTTGCTACAACTTTCCAACGCCATATTATATGCCTCATTTCGATAAACGGTTTAGAAATGCGATCGAAAATACCATTCACGTTTTTTGTGTGACGAAAAACCGGTTTTCAAAACTGCTCTTAAACCGCTTACATTTTGCAAAAAATTTAACTTGGGTCTTGATATTTGTGTCCCTAGCTTTCCAACGGTATATAGCAAGCCCTATTTGGGCAATGTTGCGGGAAGTTCAACCTAGCACATGGGGAAGTTCAGGTCGAACAACTCAGGCAGTAAAATCGCAAAAAACGTGAGTTCTTCACGACCCGAGTGCAAAATCCGCCTATGAGAGAGATTCCTATCTAAATCGAGTATTTAGTTGCTAAAAATCGTTTGAAGATTACACTTACATCACATGGAACATGACTAACCAGAAAAACTCGCGGTAGAAGGCACGGTTGCGAAGATAGCCCGAAGGTCGGGTTCGTACAGAGAGAAGTTCAGGCGCGCATACAAATAAAAATACGTCACAGAAGTTCAACGTGAAAACAACATGAAGTTCAACTACTACGCTGAATGAATTTCAGATGAAAAACTTTCAAAATCGTTGCGAGTATGAAAAATGATCAACACGGGAAAGTTGCGTGTTTACAGCAGCTTTCATCGGTATATCACTTGCTCAATTCCAGTGAGTGGATGGAGAGCTAGGAGCAGTGGATAGAGATATACGAGCAAAAAAAGCACGTGAAAAACAGAGGAAAGTTCAAGTACACGTGCCGAGAAGTTCAGGTTCTTCACGCAATGCATGTTCGAAGAATCAGTTTCGCGATATAGGCAGAACGAATAATCTCGCCATTTTCGCAATTTCTTGAAAACGGCTACGAATCAGAGAAAACCATCAACATGAAAAAGTTTTGCATTTACTATAGCTTTTCAGCGGTATATTATTTGCCCCATTTCGATAAAGTATGTAGAAATTATGCCAAAAATACGTTTTTAGCCATTTTCCAATTTGACTTAAAATTGTAAGGAATTAGGAGAAACAATATATACGAAAAAGTTTCGCATTTTCTCAAGCTTTCCAACGCCGTATTATTTGTTGCATTCGGCCGTACGGTTAAAAAATTATCTCGAAAATACGAACCCGGTGGAATTTGTACCGTTTTTTGAATTACTTTTAAACCGTTCCAAATTGGAAAAAACTTTTAACATGAAAAAGTAGCGCATTTTCACAACCTTTCCAATGCCATATTATTTGTCTCAAATGGATTAGCCGTTTAGAAATTACATTGAAAATACGAACTCGGCGGTTCGGTTTGCGAAATTTTACGATTTTCAAAATTACTCTTTATCCATAAGGAATTAGAGAAAACTTTCAACATGTCGAAGGAGCGGTTTTGCAGCAGCTTTCCAACGCTATATTATTTACCTCATTCCGATAAACGGTTTAGAAAGGCGATCAAAAATACGATTCACGTTTTTTGTATGAAGAAAAAACGGTTTTCAAAACTGCTCTTAAACCGCTTGCATTTTGCCAAAAGTTTAACTTGGATCATGATATTTGTGTCCATAGCTATCCAACGGTATATCACAAGCCCCATTTGGACACTTTTTAGCTGAAGTTCAACCCAGTACAGAGGGAAGTTCATGCGCGTTACTTAGGCAGTTCAGGTTGTGATCAGAATAGTGTATATGTATATATATATATATATATATATATATATATATATATATATATATATATATATATCATATGATGAGGTGGCTGTCCAGCGCCCTTTGGGTGGTGGTTGCTGTTCTTCTCCGGCATCGTCGTCCATGCCGTCGATGTCTTCGGAGTCGAAATCAAGCATGTCGCTTAAGTCGTCGACAGTGGCTATTAAGTGGGTGGTGGGTGGGGAACGAATTTCTTCGTCGTTCGCTTCCCACTCAAGCTGGACATAGTTCGACCAGGAATCTCCTGACAGGGAGACAGATTTCAACGAATTTAGCACGTCGCCCAAGGGCGAGTGCTGAAAGATATCCGCGGAGCTAAACTCCATGATCGGTGCCCAATCAAATTTGGTAGGCATAGATGCACGCGGTTCGGAGCCTATGGCCGGAGACGAGTCCGAGGGTCCGATGACACATACCTCATTGGAGGCGAAGTCTCTGTTTGGCTCTATCGCCCATGAGTGTGCGGCCTCAGTGGCGGGGTCTATCCACCCACCCCCGGATGGCATGATCTGCTGGATCTAAGGCCGGGGCAGCTGCAGGTGCGTTCTCCTGAGCACCGCCCAATGGCAGATCTCAGTCATGCTCATCGTGACTGTACGGTGCACCTGTCATGGGCTCAAATCCGTCGAAGATCAAGTCTCCGTGGACGTCGGTAGTGTATTTCAGGCTTCCAAACCTGACCTGATGGCCAGGGGCGTAGCTATCGATCTGCTCGAGATGGCCAAGCGAGTTGGCCCGCAGTGCGAAGCCGCCGAATACGAAGATCTGTCCAGGGAGGAAAACCTCACCCTAGACCACATCGTTGTGGATGATTGAAGGAGCCATCGAGCCTTACCGTGACGACACAGTGGAACTCTCAGTGAAAGCACCAATGTCGGTGTCAAAATCGGCGGATCTCATGGAGGGGGTCCCAAACTATGTGTCTAAGGCTAATGGTAATAGGAGGCGGGGGACACAATGTTTACCCAGGTTCGGGCCCTCTCTATGGAGGTAATACCCTACTTCCTGCTTGATTGATCTTGATGATATGAGTATTACAAGAGTTGATCTACCAGGAGATCGTATAGGCTAAACCCTAGAAGCTAGCCTTTGGTTATGATTGTTGTTGTCCCATGGACTAAACCCTCCGGTTTATATAGACACCGGAGGGGGCTAGGGTTACACAGAGTCGGTTACAGAGAAGGAAATCTACATATCCGAATTGCCAAGCTTGCCTTCCATGCAAAGGAGAGTCCCACCCGGACACGGGATGAAGTCTTCAATCTTGTATCTTCATAGTCCAACAATCCGGCACAAGTACATAGTCCGGTTGTCCGAGGACCCCCTAATCCTGGACTCCCTCAGTCACGCATGGGTGTCCACTGGCCGAGTACCCGTTACTCCCCGGATGAGTACACTTGAGTGGCTTCGACAACTTCTTTGTCGCCGTCACCTCTGCCGACCTCCGCCCGCACCGCGCTTCGCGACCCATTATGGTTCGCCGCGATGAAGGAGGAATTCGATGCTTTGCAGTGCAATCACACTTGGCAGCTTGTCCCACGTCCTCCTCACGCCAACATCATTACCAGGAAGTGGAGCTTCAAGCACAAGTTTCATCCTGATGGTACTCTCGACCGCCAGAAAGCGCTTTGGGTCGTTCGGGGTTTTCGTCAGCGTGCAGGTGTCGACTTCATAGATACCTTTGCCCCGGTTGTCAAACTCGGGATGATTCGGACTGCTCTTCAGTTTGCGGTGTCCTGCTCTTGGCCTATGCACCAGATGGACATTTCCAACGCCTTCCTCCATGGTCATCTTGAGGAATAGGTGTTCTGTGAGCAGCCCAAAGGATTCATTGATGAGCCCTCTCCGGATCATGTGTGCTTGCTCTCTCGCTCCTTGTATGGGCTCAAGCAGGCTCCTCGTGCTTGGTACCAGCGCATCGCAGCATTTCTCCATCAGCTTGGCTTCCACTCCACTCGCTCTAATGCTTCGCTTTTTGTCTACCACCAGGGCGATGCTACTGCTTTCCTGCTGCTCTACGTCGACGACATCATCTTGACAGCATGCTCGACTGCTCTTCTTCGACAACTCACTGACCGTCTTCGTGCCGAGTTCGCCATTAAGGACTTGGGTCATCTGCACTATTTCCTTGGGATTGAGGTTATTCACCAAGCAGATGGCTTCTTTCTTCATCAGCGGAAATACGCTCACGAGCTTCTGGATTGTGCCGGGATGCTTAACTGCAAACCGGCTGCCATGCCTGTTGATACGAAGGCTAAGCTCTCTGCCGCAGATGGTTCTCCTGCTTCAGACGCTCCGTTCTACCGGTCGATTGTTGGTGCTTTTGAGTATCTCACTCTTACTCGTCCGGAGCTTTAGTACGCCGTGCAGCAGGTGTGCCTCCATATGCATGCTCTTCGTGATGCTCACTAGACAGCGGTCAAGCGCATTCTTCGCTATATCCAGGACATTCTAGATCTCGGGTTGTCACTTCAGGCTTCATCCTCTCTGGACTTGACTGCCTATTCTGATGCTGACTAGGCCAGCTGCCCCGACACGCATCGTTCGACCTCTGGCTATTGCGTCTATCTTGGACCGTCACTCATCTCCTGGTCGTCCAAGCGACAACCTATTGTCTCTCGCTCCAGTGCTGAAGCAGAGTACCGCGCAGTTGCCAACGTCGTTGCAGAGTGTTCTTGGCTTCGTCAGCTTCTTCATGAGCTTTTGTCTCCGGTTGACAAGGTCACGATTGTCTATTGTGACAACGTCTCCGCGGTCTACCTCACCGCCAATCCGGTTCATCATCGACGCACCAAGCATATTGAGATTGATATCCATTTTGTCCGGGAGCAGGTAGCTCTTGGCCATGTACGCGTGCTACATGTCCCTATCTCCCAACAGTTTGCTGAAATCATGACCAAGGGCTTGCCTACCACATCCTTCGAGGAGTTCCGATCCAGTCTTTGCGTCGACTATGGTCCCGCTTTGACTACGCGGGGGGGGGGGTGTTGAGATGTAGATATTGCATGTGTATTTCTTGTACAACAAGCCCTCCTCCTTCCTTGTATAGTTGAGGACGTGGCTCCCCTATGTACTTATATATACATGCATATGCACCAATCAATACATCGTGAGTTGCACATATCTTCTACAGTTACTAACGAGCTACTCGTGAAACTCGTTAGCTCGTTCATTAAGCTTAACGAGCTGAAATTGATGATTGACTCTGTTTATTAAAAAGCGAGCCACGAGCTTAACGAGCCGAACTATCGAGCGCTCATTAAACTCGCGAGCTACGAGCTTTTGGTCCAGCCGTAGTGGGAGGTGGGGGAGGACACCAAGGTCCCGGCTAGGCCCCTGGATGCCCCGGAGGTCGCTGGCAGTGGCAATGGCATGACGTCGGCATCAGGGGGACTCGGGCACTTGGTCGCCGGGAGGGAGGCTGGGACGAAGCGAGGGCACAGTCTCCTTTCTCGGCATGGTCCAACGCGCACCCCGTCGGGTTTGTTGATCTTGGGGTGCCAAAACTGCCAATGCCATGTTAAAAGTTAAACACGACATACGTGACCGAGTCGGATTTTGATTTAGTCACGGATTGGTTTCGATGCTATTAGTCTAGGTATAAACAGCAGCATACGTACGTGAAGGCCCACTCGACTCAAGGATAAGGTTTGGTGCTATATATATACATGTATAAGACCACCACCATACGTCATGAAAGCAACGAAGAAATCTCAAGGCTAGGCCCGAGACGAGTTCCCAGCCCAAAGCAAACGGCAGTTGCGTACGCGCTGGATTGATCCGTCGATGGGATCTTTTTTCTCTTCCCCTGCCGCCGCCGTCACCACCGAGTTCGATCACGGCCGCCCTCTCTCGGTCCAAGAAGAGCACATCGCCCGCTCTATGTCAAAAGAGATGCTGGCTAGCATCCAGAAATTCCTGGACAGACCAAAGACTGGCGTTCCCCTCTTCACACAAGAGTATGTTGTAATTCCTAGCTACTGGACTACTTTGCGTTGAGTAACCAACCAACGGACACTTAGACTATCCACATTAAAAATAACATAGATGATAACATTACACATATTTAGACAAAATAAATAATGTGACAAGTAATTAATGAAGAAAGAGAGTGATGTGGTAACATAGATAGTTATTAATAGTATGAGTAACATCACACATACCAAAACACAAGATTAGTCTACAACGTAATAAATGAAGTGTTGCATGACAGCACACATATTTTACTCCCCATTGTGGAGGTAGTAATATAGACTAGTAACATATGCATGTTACTACTCTAAGTTACTCCCCACTGTGGCTAGTCTTACAAATGTAAAGCCTTTTCGTCATGGTTATTTATTTATATCTCCTTGTTTATTTCATGATAGAGAGATGATCGCCTCCCGTATTTCCATGCTTGTTGACCTCGCCCTTGAACATTACAACTCCAACAACCCAGTATGATAAAACCTTAATCTCTCTCTCTCTCTCTCTCTCTCTCTCTCTCTCTGACATGCATCCATGTGAGTGCTTAGTACTTATGCCTGATATCGATTGCTACAATGCAGGATGCCGAGTTCGAGTATCCTGTCCGATCGACCACGGAGATGAATGCCGCCTGCATCGGTTTCAGGGGAACTTTCTGGTACCAGCTCGGCTTTACGGCTCGCCCGATGGAGGCAACCGCTGAGAAGCAACAGTTCTTTGCCGAGCTATATTTTGATAGATGCTCCAATCAGTTGGCCGTTGAAACGTGCACCATCTTAGGTACCACCTAAATTTATCTTTACATTCCTCGAAGCCTCAATCGGCCTTACCAACTAATTGTGTTTGTTGGCAAACTTGTTATTATTATGCAACTTGGCTAACTCTCTGTCTCTATTAATGTCAACAGAAAAGCCATTGTGCCGCTTTACCAGGACGTGTGCATTTTGTCCAAACGAATCCAAGATTTGGCACCCAAGCGATGCAGAATTTGTGTGTGGAAAGCAAGACCACGAAAAAGAATTCTTCCGCAAGAGGGATATGCTAATGCGGCCATTCAATTCTTTTGTGATAGCTCCTCATATAGATAGCGCCGATGATCCATGACTCAACTCTTATGTTATAGCCTATGTATTGATGTTGTAACATAACTATGATTTTCATCATTTATTTCCATGGACTAGGTAATTGTTGTAACGGGGGCACACATATCCTAGTGACTCAACACTAATCATGTCTAATGTATCCTTTTAAAATCCTCATGCGTGGTAGGCTGCATTGTTGACCCTTTTTTTAATCAAAAAAGGCTTTTGTCCCGTTTTATATATAAAGCAAACCACCACGGCCATAAATTTTAACATAGGTCCACACACAGACACAAAAGTAGCACGACAAATAGTACAAGAGGGTTCTGTTGAGGGCACAACTCAACAAGCCCTAAAATATAAAAACATGGCGGTAGCACCACAACGAAGAAGCTAATCCGGCTCAGGTGGTGGGGAGGGAGCGGCGGCGCCAAAAATGCTCCTCAAGAGGTGCTCGGTATGGCATCACCCATCTCCGATCCTCATGGCCGACGATGCACAACCGCAGAACCGCCTCACGTGCAAGGCCAATTCCAGCATGTACATTCCACCAAGCGTGCACATCAGCCGGCCAAGGCGCTCCAGGTGCCTCGGCGAGTGCAACCAGCCCGGAAGAGGTCGTGATGCTCGTCGCATCCGTCTCGCGAGCAGGCCAGCACATGAGCAATGGAGCAGGATTCGCTATGTACGCGGCACCTGCAGCGCAGGCGAACCACGAGTCATCGACTGCACTTGGATTGGATGGACCTGTAACAAATTTCTTATTCACGAGGTCATGGATTTGATTGTCGTATGAAACATAAGGTTTCTTCTTTTAGCATACACATGTCAAAATCTAAAATAGCAAACACGCCCCCTAAGGATCTAAGAGCATCTCTAGCATATCCCAAAAAACTATACAGTACCGGACTAACCCTCTATGCCGACGGCTGCCATCGGTATATGTCTATGACGATGGACACCGTCGGCATATAGCCATCGGCATAGATATCGTCAGCGTCGTCCTGTCAGACCGTCGGCATAGAAAAACCGTCGGCATAGGCATCTACGCCGACGGCTTCCATCCGGCCGTCGACATAGTTGCGCCGTCGGCAGAGAGAATCACCAGACGGCAACACACAGCACCGTCATCCCCCCTAACCAACCAGCTTGGCCGCCGGCATAGGTGGAAATCTATGCCGACGGCCAGGCCGTCGGCTTATATGTGTCACGTGGACGTCGCTAGGCGCTCCTGGTAGCAGGGTATGCCAATGGCCTGGCCATCGGCTTAGGTGGAAATCTATGCCGACGGCCAGGCCGTTGGCATACCCGTGTTTCTCCTGGGCACAGGTATGCCGACGGCCAGGCCCAAGATCTGTTCTATTCTCCTGGACATATCTGTTCTATTTTTTAATTTGCTCTGCTTTCTCATTTTTCATTCAATTTGACAACATTTAAATTCACAAAATATGACAGACCATATATAGACAGAAATAAGACAGATCATCATCTAAATATACTCAAGACCATCATCTAAAGATACTCAATATCATCATCTAAAGATACTCAAGATCATCATCATCATCTAAAGAACATCAACATCATCATCATCGAAACTTCACAAACATAAGTATTGCAAGACATGGAACATCATCGTCGTCATCTAAAGAATGCTAAGAAGTACGGAACATGGAAAGTATTGCAAGACATGGAACACATCATCAGCCAAGACTAGGACCATCACCGTGAGCACCGCCAAGACCAACACCACTTTACCAGATCGGAGTGACTGGGCTCTTTGAAGTAGGAATCGATCCACCGATCCCCTACATGTTTGAAAAGATATTGTGAGGGTAAATATGATATGATAGTGTTGAATGAACGAGAACTAGTTTGCCAATAGTTAGGCAAATGTACTAACCGGAGTCTGACTGCCTAGTGCCACCCATTCATTGAACGTGGGCACGTATGGGGGTTCTGCAGCAGGTGGTGGTGCGGGTCCCATTTGTGGTGGATCCGTGCGGTTAGTCCAAGATGCCAACATAGCCTGGATGTTAGTTAACCAAGAAAACTAGAAGGTCAGAAGGAATGAAAGTGAAAATTTTAGCTTGGTTCTAAGAGGGCAAAACTAACCGCCATCATCTGACAATTGTAATCCTCATTTGCGTTGCAAGTACTCCCGCACCTCGAGATTCCTAAGCTCGACAAAGGCCTTATATGCCTACAAAATTTAGGTTGTTTGTAAGTGGGCATGCTCAAAATAAACTGAGAAAGTGAGAGAGAAAGAAGATAAGGGGGAAGTACTTACAACATGTTGGTGGGCTAAGCTAGGCTGCAAATGCCCCGTACTCTCTAACGGGCTCGGGTTGGTAGCTCGAAGCCGTGTGTATGAGACAGAAGGAGTCGTCAAGCCATTGAAACATGGGTAGCGGCCATGGGACTTCGGCTGGATTGCCACCACCGCCGTGTCATCGATATGAGACTGGACGACGTTAGGAGCATCCGGACCAGGCGGATGCAACCTCTCAAACTGCTCCTTGTAAGACTTCAGGTGCTCCTCGGTTTTGTCGTAGTACTCGCTCTTGCCTTCCTTGCGATCACTCCGCTCATAGGCCATCTTGCATGACTCCATGTCTGTGAGCGGCCTCTTCAACTTGTCCTCCTGCAATGTCAAACAGAAGTTAGCCATACATAAGAACATGACGGAAAAAAGAAGAAAGAAATGCATCATGCATATAGATATACCTTCATGGCCTTGAAGCCCCAGTGGTTCTTGTTTCCTTGGCCGTGTGTCCCGTCTTTTCCACGGTTAGCCCAATTCTTGCTGCTCTTGGCAGCAAACTCTGCATCATCGTCGAGCCACCTATCCACCAAACTCGCCCATCCCTCATCCTTTCCAAAGCATCAAGGAGGAATAACCTAAATAACGGAAGCATGACATGTCAGCATGAAACAATGAAATTGACTGCTTATACGTTGGAATGAAAAGTCTCTAATACTTACCTTCATGTATTGCTCCCTGTTCAAGGTAAGTCATTGCTTCCGCGCTTCACTTTTGCTCATCCTTTGATGAAGGTAGGAGTGGTAGTAGTGCGAGACGGCAACCCAGCGCACCTTGTACTACAACTGACGAGCTTTCTTCTTAGCAGCCACCAACAAGAACACGTTGGCTCTGGCCTTGTGCTCGTCAAGGACTCTATAGAATTATTGCAATCATGCATAAAACCAGAAGCAAACAAGGCATGAGTTGAGTGATTCGATGATAAACTATGAACGAAACTCAAGACAAGTAATTCTGAAGAGAGCTTAGCCAAAATTTGGTGATCACGGCCTTAGCGGCCGTCCCGTACTCCGCGAGGCTGGCAGCCTCGTAGTGGTCCCAGCTCGTGGCCAAAACTCGCAGCTCCAAGTCCCTTTCTGGCCGCGGGCAGAATAGGCCCGGCCAAAACTCCTTCAACAGGACAGTGATAAGGTCATTCGATTTACGGCCCTTTCCGTGAAGGATCCAATTCCTGTAAAAGAATCAAAGAATTAGCATGTGTACAATAAAAAAATGTTGGCAGGTGTTCAAAATATGATTGAGAGGCACTTACTCTGTCCTCAATGAACCACTTGTTCGCCTCGATAGAAGGTGGTGTAAGTAGTTCTACAATACCACGCAGCCACCCCTTCGTACCACCCGACGGCAAGTCACCCTCTCCTCCACCACCCTCCTCCTTGCCCTCCTACTCACTCTCCTCCTCCTCGTGAAACTCCTCCTCAGGAACCTCCTCCTCCTCCTCAGACTCAGAAGATGGCTCAGTATAGGAGGGCATCAAAGAAGACCCCCCTATGCCAGACACGACCCGGAGTTTTTTGACTCGGGTGCCTCCCCCCACCCCCTCCTCCTCTAGGGGCTCCTCCCCCGACCCCTTGACCTCCTTGTGAGGTATCATCCTCACATAGTTGGGGGGGACCTTGTGGGCTTGTCCACTCTAAGTAAGTCCTTTGAATTTGCTTAGGAAACCCGCGCAACTGGACTTGCCCATGATTAGAAAACCTATTGGGAAGAGAATAAACAATTAGTAAGGATATCAAATAAACACAAGCATACAAAAAAGAACATTAATAACAGAAGAGCACATTAAGCATACAGAAAAGAACATTAATAACAGAAGAGCACATTAAGCATACAGAAAAGAACATTAATAATAGAAGAGCACATTAAGCATACTATTGTAATCTACCACAATGATCATTAAAAGAACTTACATTTTCTAGAATCCATATGAATCATCACTATTGTAATCTATTTGTCGACCGGTCTCATCATCGCTATCACGCATATCTTCTTCGTTGTCTGACGAAGGTGGAGGCTCTTCCTCATCGTCAGCGTCTTCATTTAACTTTTCAAGCATAATTATGTCTATTTGATTCACAATTGCCTCACCATCATTCTGTGCATCGTCATTGTTTGGGTCCAAGTCAACATAACCCAAGTCATCATCGTCCTTGTTTCGGACCACGTCATCATGTTGCTCTGGGAATAACACCCCCTCGTATGTCATGGGGTTTATGTTGTAGTAATCATCATCGTTCAGGTCCGGTAGCTTACCATGTGGCGACACCTTGAACACAACTTCCCAACCCTTTAGGTACTCTTCCTGGCATGGGTAAGGCAGATAATATACTTGTGTGGCCTGGGTAGCCGTGATAAAGAGATCAGCTCCGGCATAGACGGTTGATGGTTTAACTTCAACTAAACCAACAGAAGGCGTATGTCTGAGATCCTTTTTGGGGTAACCATCGGCATTTGAACACAGTGAGACTTAGGGGTTCGCGGCCATGTTTGAATGTAAGCTCGTATATTTTTCCTACCCTTCCGTTATCTCATTCGGTGAAGACTCCGATATGTATAGTTTTGGGATCAGGTCGACTGTTCTTGTGCTCCTCTGTATGGAAGCGATACCCATTCACATCATACTTTTCGCATGTCATGACTCGACTGTTAAAACCCATGGAAAGCCATATCAATTCTTCACCCTTTGATGTGTGATATGTCCATTTTGCATCATGCTTTTATATCAATATTTATTGCATTATGGGCTGTTACTACACATTATATCTCAATACTTATGGCTATTCTCTCTTATTTTACAAGGTTTACCATGAAGAGGGGGAATGCCGGCAGCTAGAATTCTAGCTGGAAAAGGAGCAAACATTGGAAACCTATTCTGCACTGCTCCAAAAATCATGAAACTCCACAAAACATGTTTTTGGAATTAATAAGAATTATTGGGCGAAAGAAATACACTAGGGGCCCACACCCTGTCTAGGAGGGTGGGGGGCACGCCCCCCTACTGGGCGCGCCCCCTGTCTCCTGGGGCCCCTAGTGGGCCTCCGGTGTCCATCTTCTACTTATGAGAGCTTTTACCCTAGAAAAAATCGTGGGCAAGATTACGGGACGAAACTCCGCCGCCACGAGACGGTACCTTGGCGGAACCAATCTAGGGCTCCGGTGGAGCTGTTCTGCCGGGGACACTTCCCTTCGGGAGGGGGAAATCATCACCAACGATCCTCTCATCGGGAGGGGGTCAATCTCCATCAACATCTTCACCAGCAGCATCTCCTCTCAAAACCCTAGTTCATATCTTGTATCCAATCTTGTATCAAAACCACAAATTGGTACCTGTGGGTTGCTAGTAGTGTTGATTACTCCTTGTAGTTGATGCTAATTGGTTTACTTGGTGGAAGATCATATGTTCAGATCCTTTATGCATATTATTACCCCTCTGATTATGAACATGAATATGCTTTGTGAGTAGCTACGTTTGTTCCTGAGGACATGGGTGAAGTCTTGCTATTAGTAGTCATGTGGATTTGGTATTCGTTCGATATTTTGATGAGATGTATGTTGTCTTTTCCTCTAGTGGTGTTATGTGAACGTCGACTACATGGCACTTCATCATTATTTGGGCCTAGAGGAAGGCATAGGGAAGTAATAAGTAGATGATGGGTTGCTAGAGTGACAGAAGCTTATACCCTAGTTTATGCGTTGCTTCGTTAGGGGCTGATTTGGATCCATATGTTTAATGCTGTGGTTAGGTTTACCTTAATACTTCTTTTGTAGTTGCGGACGCTTGCAATAGGGGTTAATCATAAGTGGGATGCTTCTCCAAGTAAGGGCAGTACCCAAGCACCGGTCCACCCACATATCAAATTATCAAACTACCGAACGCGAATCATATGAGCGTGATGAAAACTAGCTTGACGATAATTCCCGTGTGTCCTTGGGAGCTCCTTTCTTATTATTAGAAATTGTCCAGGCTTATCCTGTGCTACATAAAGGATTGGGCCACCTTGCTGCACTTTATTTACTTGTTACTCGTTACTATTTATCTTATCGCAAAACTATCTATTACCTACAATTTCAGTGCTTGCAGAGAAAACCTTACTGAAAACCACTTATCATTTCCTTCTGCTCCTCGTTGGTTTCGACACTCTTACTTATCAAAAGGACTACGATAGATCCCCTACACTTGTGGGTCATCAAGACTCTTTTCTGGCGCCGTTGCCGGGGAGTGTAGCGCTTTTGGTGAGTGGAACTTGGTAAGGAAACATTTATATAGTGTGCTGAAATTTTCTGTTACTTGTCACTATGGAAACTAATCCTTTGAGGGGCTTGTTCGGGGTATCTTCACCCCGACCAGAAGAGCAAAGAGATGCTCCTCAACCTACTGAACTTTATGAAAATATTTACTTTGAGATTCCTTCGGGTATGATAGAGAAACTGCTAGCTAATCCATTTGCAGGAGATGGAACATTGCATCCCGATTTACACCTTATCTTTGTGGATGAAGTTTGCGGATTATTTAAGCTTGCAGGTATTCCCGATTATGTTGTCAAAAGGAAGGTGTCGGTGTCAAAACCGGCGGATCTCGGGTAGGGGTTCCCGAACTGTGCGTCTAGGCGGATGGTAACAGGAGACAAGGGACACGATGTTTTTACCCAGGTTTGGGCCCTCTCGATGGAGGTAAAACCCTACTCCTGCTTGATTAATATTGATGATATGGGTAGTACAAGAGTAGATCTACCACGAGTTCAAAGAGGCTAAACCCTAGAAGCTAGCCTATGGTATGATTGTTGTTCATCCTACGGACTAAAACCCTCCGGTTTATATAGACACTGGAGAGGGTTAGGGTTACACAGAGTCGGTTACAATGGTAGGAGATCTACATATCCGTATTGCCAAGCTTGCCTTCCACGCCAAGGAAAGTCCCATCCGGACATGGGACGAAGTCTTCAATCTTGTATCTTCATAGTCCAGGAGTTCGGCCAACGGTGATAGTTCGGCTATCCGGACACCCCCTAATCCAGGACTCCCTCAGTAGCCCCTGAACCAGGCTTCAATGACGACGAGTCCGGCGCGCATATTGTCTTCGGCATTGCAAGGTGGGTTCCTCCTCCGAATACTTCATAGAAGATTTTGAACACAAGGATAGTGTCCGGCTCTGAAAAATAAGTTCCACATACCACCATAGAGAGAATAATCTTTACACAAATTCAATCTGCTGACGTATTCTGCGGCGTGACGTCACACCACGGCCAAGCCTTCATTGGAATCATTTTTACTGTCCCACCTCAGCGTGTTTAGCGAGGCGGTTTCCTTGGCACGTCTTATCAAAGCAGAGATCGTGCCCCCTTATTCCGGGATTCTCATCAATACGGGCGTGGGTAATCCAACCGCGCCATTTGATTATGGCGCTTGGGAGATAAGTGAGTTTTACCAGGCTGGTGGGGGACGCATAGCTTCGTCCGTCCATATAAGGGGATAAGGATCCACCTTTTCACCTACGCCTTCTTCCTCCTTTGCTCATCCATTTCCGCGCACTCGAGCTCTAGCGCCCAAGTTCGCACATCCCTCCTCAATGTTCTCCAGCCATGTCCGGAGCGGGAGGCAAGTGGATGGTCTCCTCCGTAATGGAGGAACAAGTCAAAAAGCTGCGGAAGGCCGGATACTTGTCCAACGACATTGCGCATCGACTCCCCGACAAGGGGTAGCTCCTTCCCACCCCAGGCCCCATGAGAGGGTGGTGTTCCTCACCCACTTCCTCCGCGGACTAGGTTTTCCACTTCACCCATTTGTTTGGGGGCTCATGTTCTACTATGGCCTAGATTTCCACGATCTGGCCCCGAACTTCATCCTCAACATCTCGGCGTTCATCGTCGTGTGCGAGGCCTTCCTCTGCATCCAGCCCCACTTCGGCTTATGGCTGAAGACTTTTAATGTCAAGCCGAAGGTAGTGGGCGGCCGCCAAGCGGAGTGCGGAGGCGCCATGGTGGGCCGGATGGCCAACGTCCTATGGCTCGAGGGCTCCTTCATGGAGACAATAAAGGGGTGGCAATCGGGGTGGTTCTACATCACCGAGCCGCGTGACTCCAAATGGGCGGCGGCCCCCAAATTCCGATCTGGTTTCCCCACACGGCTCACCTCCTGGAAAGAGACGTGCCTAACGTGGGGAGATTTGGAAGAGCTGACCGGACTTCAAACCTGCGTCCAAAATCTGGTGAACAAGAATCTCAAGCTTGTCAACGTAGTCCAGGTCATGCTCATCCGCCGGATCCTCCCATGCCAACAACGGGCCTTCAAATTGTGGAAGTTTAATCCGGCACAGCACCAAACCTTGAGCAAGCTCTTCAACACTACGTACGAAGATGCCTGGAAGGTGCTGTTTAAGGGTGCCGAGGCCCCCACATTCGCTATCGAAGATCGCGGATTCAGCTCGTGGCGTCAGGCCAGCGAGGTAAGCTATTCTACCCTTTACGGGACTCTTGTTTTTCATAGTCTAACTCTATGTGGGATCTAAACTCCCTTACCTTTGACAGGACTGGCTGAAGACGTCCGGGCAGGTTAACTGTCCGGCTCCTTTGCCAGAAGACCCAGCGGACGCCCGCTTGACGGGGCTGCTAGTTCCGGCACCTCATGTGGTGCTGGAGAAGAAGGCCAAGAAGAAGGCCACGAGAACTCGAAGAAGTGCCCGGCGCCAGGTATTGTCGGACTCATCATCCGACGATTCCGAGGCGGACTCCTCCCGTGAAGACGAGGAGGAGGAAAAAGAGGCCTCTCGCCCAGCGGGGGGAGAAGAAATGGAAGGCCGCCCCAGCTGGGGGGGCCGGAGGGTCCAAGAAAGGAAGGACCCTTCCTCCGGACTTTTCCACCAACGCCGACGACGGCGAAGAGGAGTGGCCCTCGAGGGCCAAGCCCCTAGCGAGATCCTAAGTGTCCGGATTCCAGAATAACTCATGATTTTTCATTTATCGCATAGTGTCTTCTAACGCCAAATACAACCATGTAGCCCGCCCAAGGACGAGCTCCCCGCTTCGTCGAGCGGCTCCCTGGATTTGTCGGATGTGAATAGCACTTCACTTCCGACCGCCTCCTCCCCTCGTGATGCAGACGCCGCCACGGTGGAGTCCCAAAAGGGGCCCAACCAGCAGGAGGTGGTCCTGGAGGCGCCGCAAGGCGACCTCTCGGACTCCAGGTGCAAAGGGGGCAAAACCCCAGAGGGCTCTAAGTCCGGCCCTGTGCCGGACTCCGTACCGGAACCTACAGTGGTTCTGAAGTCCGGCAGGCGGCCCCTTTGTAAGAAGGGCAAGACTGCGACGCCGGTGGCCTCCGTCCAACCGAAGGCACCGGATAGCTTGCTGGAGGCGCTTAACGGCGCCTCCATCGACGAGGAGCACCGCACTATCATGAGTGCGGTCATCCAAAAAGTTCAGTCCGCCAAGAGCGGGTTGACTGAAGCCTGTACCAACCTTCTAACAGGCTTTGAGGTAAGTTTTTAAGATATGTAAGAATATTACCGCATAGACAGTAGCCCCTGATGCTTAGTTCGGTGTTCGGAAAGAAAAGCCAAGCTGAGGATCTAAAAAGATATACGCATGAGTCTAACATAAATATGTCAATATGGGAATGCAGGCTGCGCTGCTGACCTCTGCCGCACTGACTGCGGAGGTCAATGCATTGAAGGAGAGCCTCAAGCGGTCCGAGAACGAGCTCGGCCTTGCCAAGAAGCAGCTCGAGGACAAGGAAGGTAAGTAATACCTTATTAAAGTAATACCTTATAGAAAGGATTTGGTTGCAAAAAATGACAGGAATAACGTGAGTATTGCAGGGGCCACGAACAAGGTGGTGACCCTGAAGGAAGCGGTGTCCAAGGCCAAAAATAGTGCAGCCGCAGAGTGCACTGAGCGAGAGAAGGAGGAGGCGCGGGTGGCGGAGGTGCAGCAAGAGCTCCAGGCTCTCGTGGAAAAACACGAGAGTTTGGAGCGTGACTCGAAGACTCGAGAGTCCGAGCTCGCCATGGCTCTTGAGAGTGCCAAAGCCGCTAAGGCCGAAGCCCAGAAGGCCCTCCAGGAGATTGAGGCGATAAAAAAGATACCGGCGGGTAAGGCATTCTTCATGGAAAGCAAGCATGTAAAAGTGAATTATCTGTTACTTACCCGAATTCGAAGCTCTCCAGAAGCGTTCGCAGATCTGCCCTGTAGTGTGTCCAATGCTGTCGCGTTCTACCGAGCCGAGGAGGGGAGCTCGACGGTAAAGGTGTTCTGGTCTCAATATGCTGAGGCCGGACATCTGGTGCCCCTGAGCGACCAGCTGAAGCAGCTGGTCGAGCTCCACAAGGTGGCCGAACAGGCCATGAAGGGCCTCATAGTTCGGCTGTGGCCTAAAGAAGCCATGCCTGGGAGCTACTTCGGTCTGGTGCGGCGGCTGGTGGATGTCTGTCCATGGATTGAAGTCATCAAGCATTCCGTCTGCATTGAAGGTGCCCGTCGGGTCCTTGCCCGTGCTAAAGTGCACCGGGGCAAGATGGACGCCGAGAAGCTTGTGACGGATGCGCCACCACCGGGCAAGGAGTATCGCAAGCCCGAGATGTACTATGAGGGCGTCCTGAAGGGTGCCCGCCTTATAGCGGGTGAATGCTCCAAAGATGTAATTTTTGAGTAGACTCGCATTTGTTATCCTGTACGCTGAAAACTTTGTTCATATGCGCTAAGAAACAGTTGTTAATTTAAAATATTACCTTCTGTGCGGCCGTTTATCAAATTTGAGAGATGGCGAGTCGTTGGCTTTAGCCCCCATGCCACGAGTGTTGGGGTGTTCGGGATAAACTTGAGCGCTCTTGTTCCCATTCTTGGGTCCTTCGAGGGAGGCGTTCAACACGACGAACGAGGCAACCGGACTATAATTCTTGAACACTCTCACTTAGCCATAGAATTCTATAATTTTAAATTTCGGCGAAGCCCCTGGTATTCGGAAGACCGAGTTCAGGGCGCTATCCACGCCTTGGCCGGACAATGCCAACTCCTCGCTCTAAGCGGCATGAGTCTTTAGGGACCCGAAAAACCTCTCGAACAGCGACCGGCTCTCGCCCTATCATGACGGTCAGTTTTAGCTTTCTCCACTGAGGTGCTCAACCCAGCTCAACCGGGGCACAATCGCAGTGGTTCTCCCAGCGCTACCTTAGCCGATATAACGGAACGTAAGGTACCAAAACATGGGAGCCGGGCAAACCCAACTATTGACCCAAGACATGATTCGGAGCCGATGCATATAATGCTATAAGTTCGGGGTGCCGCACTTGTGAAAGTGTTCGGGCTTATCACACCATGTTTTGGGGTACTTAAGCCCCTGGTGTATTGACCGTACCAAGTTGTACGGGTGCAACATGTCATAGATGAACATTTTATGGAAAAAGAGGAATGCAATAATAAGTAGAAGCTATGTATTGTTTATTCAAAAGATACTGCAATGAAAGCAGAATGATACAAATAGTGCGATAAGCAAGGGATGGGACTATTTAACATGTCCCCCTCCAGGGGTAGGCTGCGGGATGGTATGTAAAACAGGTATACTGCTCGTAATAGAGACCACCTGGACACTCGATGTAGCTTTTCTGCTTCCCTCGCTGTTACATCGTGAGTTGGGCGATTCTACTGCGGGACAGGGCTTCTGGAAAACGGAGTCCTGAGAATAAGAGAAAAAAAACGATGACACAATTGGGAGCCCCTGGTGCGGTTGAGCCGCACTCTGGGCATGCCGTGGTCGTGCCCCTCCCCCTATGCCCATGGTATCTCTAGAGCGTAGTTATGTACGTGTGGTACTGGTCTCGCGATTTCGCGAGGGCTGGGGTTGGGGCCTCATTGCTACGTGTGCTCGGAACATGCCAGGCGGTCTTGTTGTAGGTTACTCCGGGCACGCTTGACGGTGTCCGGACGTTTAGTAGTCGGACTCGAGAATTGCCTTAAGAGGCTGCTTTGTACTTCCGCCGCGAGGGCTGCTGTATGCTCCTCCGTTTGGAGAGAGCGTTCGGTGTTTCCATTGACCGTGATTACTCCTCGAGGGCCTGTCATCTTGAGCTTGAGGTATGCGTAGTGCGCACCGCATTTGAACTTTGCAAATGCGGTTCGTCCGAGCTGTGCATGATAGCCACTGCGGAACGGGACTATGTCGAAGATTAATTCCTCGCTTCGGAAGTTATCCGAGGATCCGAAGACCACTTCGAGTGTAACTGAGCCTGTACAGTTGGCCTCTACACCTTCCTTTAAAGGTTGTTTTTGTGGGTTTAATCCTTGAGGGGTCTATGCCCATTTTGCACACTGTATCCTGGTAAAGCAGGTTCAGGCTACTGCCGCCGTCCATCAGGACTCTAGTGAGGTGAAATCCGTCAATGATTGGGTCAAGAACCAATGCGGCGAATCCGCCGTGGTGGATGCTAGTGGGGTGGTCCCTTCGATCAAAAGTGATCGGGCAGGAGGACCACGGGTTGAACTTTGGGGCGACTGGCTCCATTGCGTATACGTCCCTTAGTGCACGCTTCCGCTCCCTTTTGGGTATGTGGGTTGCGTATATCATGTTCACCGTCCGCACTTGTGGGGGAAAGCCCTTCTGTCCTCTATTGTTCGGTGGCCGGGGCTCCTCCTCGCCATTGCTATGCAGCTCCCTTTTGGCATTTAACTTGCCTGCCTGCTTGAACACCCAACAATCCCTGTAGGTCTGGTTGGCTGGTTTTTCGGGGGTGCCATGTATATGGCATGAGCGATTGAGTATTCGGTCCAAATTGGACGGGCCCTGAGTATTTCTTTTGAACGGCTTTTTCCGCTGACCGGGTTTAGAGCCTCTGAATCCGGCATTGACTGCTGTATCTTCAGCATTATCGCCGTTAATGTGGCGCTTGTGCTTGTTGCGACGCGACCTGCCATTGCTGTCCTTGATATCCGAACTACCAGGGTCTTTGGTCAGGTTGTTACTGCGAGCTAGCCAGCTGTCCTCTCCCGCGCAGAAGCGGGTCATGAGTGATGTGAGGGCTGCCATGGATTTTGGCTTTTCCTGTCCTAGGTGCCGGGCAAGCCACTTGTCGCGGATGTTATGTTTGAAGGCTGCAAGGGCCTCTGCATCCGGACAGTCAACGATTTGATTTTTCTTGGTTAAGAACCGTGTCCAGAATTGTTTGGCGATTCATCTGGCTGCTGAATTATGTGGCTTAGGTCATCAGCGTCTGGTGGTCACACATATGTGCCCTGGAAGTTATCAAGGAATGCGGCTTCCAGGTCTTCCCAACAACCAATTGATTCTGCTGGCAAGCTGTTGAGCCAATGCCGAGCTGGTCCTTTAAGCTTGAGTGGGAGGTATTTGATGGCGTGTAGATCATCACCGCGGGCCATGTGGATGTGAAGGAGATAGTCCTCGATCCAAACTGCAGGATCTATTGTGCCGTCGTATGATTCAATGTTTACGGGTTTGAAACCCTCGGGGATTTGATGATCCATTACTTCGTCTGTGAAGCATAGTGGGTGTGCGGCGCCTCTGTATTAGGCTATATCACGACGCAACTCAAATGAGCTTTGTCTACAGTGTTTGGCCCGGCCAGAATTGCTGTATCCGGCGTGACGGTTGTCATCACGTGTCGTGGGGCGCCCACGCGATCCGTAGATCGATCTTATTTGCCTTGCCTTTTCCTCCAATATGTCTCGCAAGTCTGGCACATTTCCCCATGGCTTTGTACTTTTCGAGCGACGCTGGGGTGCGGTTTTAGTGGAGGGCCTAGAGGCCTCTCTGTTGCGGCCACGAGGTGGCCGGTCGGCCGCGTCATGTGCTAGTGATGTAGGTTTGGGTGCTTCCTCCTCTAATTGGGGTAGCAGCCTGCGTTTTGGGTAGGTCTTGGAGGGGCGATCGAGTTTGTACTCTTCGGCTGCAAGGGATCTATCAGCTAGCAAGTCTTGGTCAGCTCTAAGCTGCTGCTGCTTTTTCTTAAGGCTGCTTGCCGTGGCCATAAGCCTACGCTTGAAACCCTCTTGTTCGACGGGATCCTCGGGCACAACAAATTCGTCGTCGTCGAGGCTTGCTTCATCTTCGGAGGGAGGCATATAATTATCGTCCTCTACCTCTCTATCTGCCGCTCTATCATGAGGGCTGGCTTCTCCCTCCTCCTGTGCTAAATCCTGCTGGAGGGGGTTGTATTCGGCACTTTCCGGGGTGTTATTATCTCCCGTGCCGGAATCACCGTTTTTGCTGTGGCGGGATTTAGAGCGGCGCCGCTGACGCCGGTGCTTGGGCTGTTTCTTGGGGGGGGTCATCCTCCGCTGTTCCATTGCCATTCCCATCTTTTGGGGTGTCCACCATGTATATGTCATATGACGAGGTGGCCTTCCAGTGCCCTGTAGGCACTGGTTCTTGGTTGTCTCCTGCATCGTCGTCCATACCGTCGATGTCTTCGGAGTCGAAGTCGAGCATGTCGGTTAAATCATCGACAGTGGCTACAAAGTGGGTGGTGGGTGGGTGTTGAATTTCTTCGTCGTCTGCATCCCAACCTTCCTGACCATAGTCCGGCCAGGGATCTCCTGATAAAGAGAGAGACTTTAGAGAATTCAGGATGTCGCCAAAGGGCGAGTGCTGAAAGATGTCTGTGGCAGTGAACTTCATAATCGGCGCCCAATCGGATTTGATTGGCAGGGGCGCGGGAGGTTCGGAGTCCGGAGAGGAGTCCGGCACCTCGGAGTCATGGGCTTTGCAAATGATAGGGATGGTGTTCGGCTCAATCGCCGTAGAGATCATAGCCACCAAGGCAGTGTCCAGCCACTCGTCCTCGATCGGCGAAGTCGGCTCCGAGCTAAGGGTCGGAGCGGACGCTGGTGCGGCCTCCAGGGCACTGTTTCGCGGTAGAGCTAGATCATACCCATCGAGACAGTGTGGCGCGCTTGGCTGTGGCTCGAATCCATCGAAGATCAAGTCTCCACGGATGTCAGCCGTGTAGTTCAAACTCCCAAATCTGACCTGATGGCCAGGGGCGTAGCTTTCGATCTGCTCCAGATGGCCAAGTGAATTGGCCCGCAGTGCAAAGCCGCCGAATACGAAGATCTATCCGAGGAGAAAAGTCTCACCCTGGACCGCGTCGTGGTTGATGATCAAAGGAGCCATCGGGCCTAAAGGTGACGACACAGAGGAACTCTCAATGAAAGCACCAATGTCGGTGTCAAAACCGGCGGATCTCGGGTAGGGGTTCCCGAACTGTGCGTCTAGGCGGATGGTAACAGGAGACAAGGGACACGATGTTTTTACCCAGGTTCGGGCCCTCTCGATGGAGGTAAACCCCTACTCCTGCTTGATTAATATTGATGATATGGGTAGTACAAGAGTAGATCTACCACGAGATCAAAGAGGCTAAACCCTAGAAGCTAGCCTATGGTATGATTGTTGTTCGTCCTACGGACTAAAACCCTCCGGTTTATATAGACACCGGAGAGGGTTAGGGTTACACAGAGTCGGTTACAATGGTAGGAGATCTACATATCCGTATCGCCAAGCTTTCCTTCTATGCCAAGGAAAGTCCCATCCGGACATGGGGCGAAGTCTTCAATCTTGTATCTTCATAGTCCAGGAGTCCGGCCAACGATGATAGTTCGGCTATCCGGACACCCCCTAATCCAGGACTACCTCAGAAGGTCTTCTCTTTATCTTTGAAGGGAGATGCATTGACATGGTATAGGCTATGTGATGATACGAGATCTTGGAATTATAAGCGATTGAAGTTGGAATTTCACTAGAAGTTCTATCCTATGCATCTTGTTCATCGTGATCGTAATTACATATATAATTTCTGGCCTTGTGAAGAAGAAAGCATCGCTCAAGCTTGGGGGAGGCTTAAGTCAATGTTATATTCATGCCCCAATCATGAGCTCTCCCGGGAAATGATTATTCAAAACTTTTATGCTCAGCTTTCTCTTAATGATCACAACCTGCTCGATACTTCCTGTGTTGGTTCTTATATGCTGAAGACTATTGATTTCAAATGGGACTTATTGGAAAGAATTAAACGCAACTCTGAAGATTGGGGTTCTAATGATGGTAAGGAGTCAGGTATGACACCTAAGTTCGATTGTGTTAAATCTTTTATGGATACCGATGCTTTTCGTGGATTTAGCACTAAGTATGGACTTGACTCTGAGATAGTAGCTTCTTTCTGTGAATCTTTTGCTACTCATGTTGATCTCCCTAAAGAGAAGTGGTTTAAATATAATTCTCCTATTGAAGTGATAGTAGTTGCACCTATTACAGTTGAAGAAAAGACTGTCACCTATAGTGATCCTATTGTTCCTACTACTTATGTTGAGAAACCTCCTTTTCCTGCTAGGATAGAGGATCATGCTAAAACTTCGACTGTTGTTCGTAAGAGTAATACTAGGACTTATACACCTCCTGAGAAAATCAATGTTGAACCTAGTATTGCTATGGTTAAAGATCTCTTGGATGATGATTTAGATGGGCATGTTATTTATTTCTGTGATGAATCTGCTAATATTGCTAGACCAGATACTAAGATACATAGACCTGTCGTAGGCATGCCTGTTATTTCTGTTAGAATAGGAGATCATTGTTATCATGGCTTATGTGATATGGGTGCTAGTGCTAGTGCGATACCTTATGATCTATATAAAGAGATTATGCATGATATTGCACCCGTTGAATTAGAAGACATTGATGTTACTATAAAGCTTGCTAATAGGGATACCATTAAACCAGTTGGGATTGTTTGAGATGTTGAAGTATTGTGTGGGAAGGTTAAATACCCTGCGGATTTTCTTGTTCTTGGTTCCCCACAAGATGATTTTTGTCCCATTATTTTTGGTAGACCCTTCTTGAATACAGCTAGTGCTAAGATTGATTGTGAAAAAGATACTGCCACCGTTGGCATAGATGATATGTCTCATGAGTTTAATTTTGCTAAGTTTCATAGACAACCACGTGATAGGGAACCACCTAGTAAAGATGAGATTATTGGTCTTGCTTCCATTGATGTGCCTCCTACAGATCCGTTAGAACAATATTTGCTAGATCGTGAAAACGATATGTTTATGAAGGAAAGAAGGGAAATAGATGAAGTGTTCCTCAAATAGGAACCTATGCTGAAACATAACCTTCCCATTGAAATTCTTGGGTATCCCCCTCCACCCAAGGGTGATCCCGTGTTTGAACTCAAACCATTACCTGATAATCTTAAATATGCTTATCTTGATGAAAAGAAAATATATCCTGTTATTATTAGTGCTAACCTTTTAGAGCAAGAAGAAGAAAGATTATTGAAGACTCTGAAGAAGCACCGAGCAGCTATTGGATATACTCTGGATGATCTTAAGGGCATTAGTCCCACATTATGCCAACACAAAATTACAGTGGAGAAAGATGCCAAACCAATTAGAGATCCTCAACGACGACTAAATCCCAAGATGTAAGAAGTGGTAAGAAAGGAGATACTAAAGCTCCTTGAGGCAAGTATAATTTATCCCGTTGCTGATAGTGAATGGGTAAGCCCTGTCCATTGCGTTCCTAAAAAGGGAGGTATTACCGTTGTTCCTAATGATAAAAATGAACTGATCCGGCAAAGAATTGTTACAGGTTATAGGATGGTAATTGATTTCCGTTAGTTAAATAAGGCTACTAAGATAGATCATTACCCTTTACCTTTTATTGATCAAATGCTAGAAAGACTATCCAAACACACACATTTCTGCTTTCTAGATGGTTATTCTGGTTTCTCTCAAATACCTGTGTCAGCGAAGGATCAATCTAAAACTACTTTTACTTGCCCTTTTGGTACTTTTGCTTATAGACGTATGCCTTTTGGTTTATGTAATGCACCTGCTACCTTTCAAAGATGCATGATGGCTATATTCTCTGATTTTTGTGAAAAGATTTGTGAGGTATTCATGGATGATTTCTCCGTTTATGGATCCTCTTTTGATGATTGTTTGGGCAACCTTGATCGAGTTTTGCAGAGATGCGAAGACACTAGTCTTGTCCTGAATTGGTAAAAGTGTCACTTTATGGTTAACAAAGGCATTGTCTTGGGGCATAAGATCTCTGAGAGAGGTATTGAAGTTGATAAAGCCAAAGTTGATGCTATTGAAAAGATGCCATGTCCCAAGAACATAAAAGGTATAAGAAGTTTCCTTGGTCATGCCGGTTTTTATAGGAGGTTCATTAAGGACTTTTCTAAAATCTGTAGGCCTCTGACTAATTTATTGCAAAAAGATATTCCTTTTGTCTTTGATGATGATTGTGTAGAAGCATTCAAAATACTTAAGAAAGCTTTGATCACTACACCGATTGTTCAGCCACCCGATTGGAATTTACCTTTTGAAATTATGTGCGATGCTAGTGATTATGCTGTAGGTGATGTTCTAGGGCAAAGAGTTGATAAGAAATTGAATGTTATCCAGTATGCTAGTAAGACTCTTGATACTGCCCAGAGAAATTATGCTACTACTGAAAAAGAGTTCTTAGCAGTTGTGTTTGCATGTGATAAGTTTAGACCTTATATTGTTGATTGCAAAGTTACTATTCACACTGATCATGCTGCTATTAAATATCTTATGGAAAAGAAAGATGCTAAGCCTAGGCTCATTAGATGGGTTCTCCTTCTCCAAGAATTTGATTTACATATTATTGATAGAAAGGGAGCTGAGAACCCCATTGCAGACAACTTGTCTAGGTTAGAGAATGTTCTTGATGACCCACTACCTATTGATGATAGCTTTCCTGATGAACAATTACGGTCATTAATGCTTCTCGTACTGCTCCTTGGTATGCTGATTATGCTAATTACATTGTTACTAAATTTATACCGCCTAGTTTCACATACCAGCAAAAGAAAAAGTTCTTTTATGATTTAAGACATTACTTTTGGGATGACCCACACCTTTATAAAGAAGGAGTAGATGGTGTTATTAGACACTGTGTGCCTGAGCATGAACAGGAACATATTCTACACAAGTGTCACTCTGAATCGTATGGAGGACACCACGCTGGAGATAGAACTGCACACAAGGTACTGCAATCTGGTTTTTATTGGCCTACTCTCTTCAAAGATGCTCGTAAGTTTGTCTTATCTTGTGATGAATGTCAAAGAGTAGGTAACATTAGTAGACGTCAAGAAATGCCTATGAATTATTCTCTTGTTATAGAACCATTTGATGTTTGGGGCTTTGATTATATGGGACCTTTTCCTGCCTCTAATGGTTATACACATATTTTAGTTGTTGTTGATTACGTTACTAAGTGGGTAGAAGCTATTCCAACTAGTAGTGCTGATCATAACACTTCTATTAAAATGCTTAAAGAAGTTATTTTTCCGAGGTTTGGAGTCCCTAGATATCTTATGACTGATGGTGGTTCACATTTTATTCATGGTGCATTCTGTAAGATGCTTGCTAAGTATGATGTTAATCATAGAATCGCATCTCCTTATCATCCGCAGTCTAGTGGTCAAGTAGAGTTGAGCAATACAGAGCTCAAATTAATTTTGTAAAAGACTGTGAATAGATCTAGAAAGAATTGGTCCAAAAAACTTGATGATGCATTGTGGGCCTATAGAATTGCATACAAAAATCCTATGGGTATGTCTCCATATAAGATGTTTATGGAAAAGCGTGTCAATTACCTCTTGAACTTGAACATAAGGCATATTGGGATATTAAAGAGGTCAATTATGACTTCAAACTTGCCGGTGAGAAGAGGTTGTTTGATATTAGCTCACTTGATGAATGGAGAACCCAAGCCTATGAGAATGCCAAGCTATTCAAAGAAAAAGTTAAACGCTGGCATGACAAAAGGATACAAAAGCGTGAGTTTAACGTAGGAGATTATGTGCTATTATTCAACTCTCGTTTAAGATTTTTTGCAGGAAAACTTCTCTCTAAATGGGAAGGTCCTTACATTATCGAGGAGGTCTATCGTTCTAGTGCCATAAAAATCAACAACTTCGAAGGCACAAGTCTAAGGGTCGTAAACGGTCAAAGAATTAAACATTATATTTCAGGTAACCCTATCAATGTTGAAATTAATATTATTGAAACCGTAACCCCTGAGGAATACATAAGGGACACTTTCCAGAATGTTCCAGACTCCGAAAAGGAATAGGTATGTGGTACGGTAAGTAAACCGACTCCAAAACGACTCCAATGGCAATTTTTATCAGTTTTGGAATATTTAAGAATTTTAGGAAGAAAGAAGTAGTCCGAAAGGAACACAAGGCCCCCACGAGAGTGGAGGGCACCCCCCTACTGGGCGCGCCCCCTGTCTCGTGGGCTCCTCATGTGCTTCTCGGACTCCGTTTTCTTGCATGTTACGTATTTTGGTTGGTAAAAATTCATTATATATACCCTCGAAGGTTTTGACCACCGTATCATGCAAATATCCTCTGTTTTCGTTTCGAGCTGTTCCTGTTGCAGAATAAAAGCAAGATGTCTTCTCAAGAGTCCGTCGGGGAGAGTCGAGTGTCTCACCCAACACCAGGTCCAGGAGCAAATAGTGATGCTTATCACTTTGGACCATCAACGGAGGATGAGATGGAGGCTGATTTGAAAAGGATAGATGCCATGGAGGAGGATCAAGAAGTTACCTCTCGTCTCCAAGCAGAATTCACTATGGGGGAACTACCAAGCTTGGTTATCCCTACTTCGGTCACCCCTTCCAACTTTAGATTTCTTTCTTATGAAAATATGAAAAAGAGCTTCACTTGTTCTCCAGAAGCTATGCAGCATCCTTGGGTAAAAGGAGCATTGGCCGTTACGGGCAAGCTCCGTAAGGAAATTATGGACCTCAAACAACAAGTCAATAAGCTCGAGGAGGAGAACCGTATCCTGAAGGGCACCATTGCCAAGAAGATCATAACACCAACCATGAAGAAGGAGAAATAATCATATGGGTATGGGCACTCCCCTTGGCAATCGCCAAGCTTGGGGGAGGTGCCTCGGTATCGTATCACCATCACACCCCTATCTTTACCGTTTTATTTAGTTCGATCCTTTTAGTAGTATCTTGATCTAGTAGATTAAAGTTTTGATATCAAGTAGTTTTGAGTTTTGCTTTGTGATCTCTTTTTGTAATCGAGTCCATGAGCTATCTATAATAAAGATTAGTGTTGAGTCAAGGGCTTTGCTATGTTGCTATGATCTCGAGAAAGTAGAAAGAATAAAAGAGTTCATATTGATCTTATGGATAGTGATGACTTCACATATAGAAAGTATGAGGCATAAAAGTTGTTGAGAGTTGATAAACGTAGTTTTGGTCATCGTTGCAATTAATAGGAAGTGATAAGGAAAGAGGGGTTCACATATAGATATATTATCTTGGACACCTTTTATAATTGGGAGCACTCATTAAGTATGACATGCTAAAAGAGTTGACGTTGGACAAGGAATACAACATAATGGTTTATGTTTTCGCACATCTCAGTTAAAGTATATTGTCATTGACCTTCCAAACATGTTGAGCTTGCCTTTTCCCCTTCATGCTAGCCAAATTCCTTGCACCAAGTAGAGATACTACTTGTGCTTCCAAACATCCTTAAACCCAGTTTTGCCATGAGAGTCCACCATACCTACCTATGGATTGAGTAAGATCCTTCAAGTAATTTGTCATGCTGCAAGCAATAAAAATTGCTATCTAAATATGTATGAGTTATTAGTGCAGATAAAATAAGCTTTGTACAATCTTGTTGTGGAAGTAATAAAAGCGACGGACTGCATAATAAAGGTCCACATACAAGGGGTAATATAAAGTGACGTTCTTTTGCATTAAGATTTTGTGCATCAACCCTAAACATACATGACAACCTCTGCTTCCCTCTGCGAAGGGTCTATCTTTTACTTTATGTTTTTACTTTATGCTTGAGTCAAGGTGATCCTCACCTTTCCCTTTTTCATTTTATCCTTTGGCAAGCTCCTTGTGATTGAAAGATCATGACATATATATCCAATTGGATGTAAGTTAGCATGTGCTATTATTGTTGACATCACCTAAAGGTGAATACGTTGGGAGGCAATACAATAAGCCCCTATCTTTCTCAGTGTCCGGCTGAAACTCCATAACCACAAGTATTGCGTGAGTGTTAGCAATTATAGAAGACTACAAGATAGTTGAGTATGTGAACTTGCCGAAAAGCTCTAGTGTTGACTCTTTCTGATGTTATGATAAATTGCAATTGCTTCAATGACTGAGATTATAGTTTGTTAGTTCCCAATGAAGTTTTTGGACCATACTTGACATTGTGAATTGATTGTCACTTGAGCATAAGAAATCATATGATAAAATCTATATATGTTGCTGCTATAAGAATGATCATGATGCCCTCATGTCCGTATTTTTTTTGTCAACACCTCTATCTCTAAGCATGTGGACATATTTTTCGATATCGGCTTCCGCTTGAGGACAAGCGAGGACTAAGCTTGGGGGAGTTGATACGTCCATTTTGCATCATAATTTTATATCAATATTTATCGCATTATGGGCTGTTACTACACATTATATCTCAATACTTATGGCTATTCTCTCTTATTTTACAAGGTTTACCATGAAGAGGGGGAATGCCGGCAGCTGGAATTCTAGCTGGAAAAGGAGCAAACATTGGAAACCTATTCTGCACTGCTCCAAAAATCATGAAACTCCACCAAACATGTTTTTGGAATTAATAAGAATTATTGGGCGAAAGAAATACACCAGGGGGCCCACACCCTGTCCAGGAGGGTGGGGGCGCGCCCCCCTACTGGGCGCGCCCCTGTGTCCATATTCTGCTATATGAGAGCTTTTACCCTGGAAAAAATCGTGGGCAAGCTTATAGGACGAAACTCCGCCGCCACGAGGCGGAACCTTGGTGGAACCAATCTAGGGCTCCGGTGGAGCTGTTCTGCCGGGGACACTTCCCTCCGGGAGGGGGAAATCATCACCAACGTCATCACCAAAGATCCTCTCATCGGGAGGGGGTCAATCTCCATCAACATCTTCACCAGCACCATCTCCTCCCAAAACCCTAGTTCATCTCTTGTATCCAATCTTGTATCAAAACCACAAATTGGTACCTTGGGTTGCTAGTCGTGTTGATTACTCCTTGTAGTTGATGCTAATTGGTTTACTTGGTGGAAGATCATATGTTCAGATCCTTTATGCATATTATTACCCCTCTGATTATGAACATGAATATGCTTTGTGAGTAGCTACGTTTGTTCCTGAGGACATGGGTGAAGTCTTGCTATTAGTAGTCATGTGGATTTGGTATTCGTTCGATATTTTGATGAGATGTTTGTTGTCTTCTCCTCTAGTGGTGTTATGTGAACGTCGAGTACATGACACTTCACCATTATTTGGGCCTATAGGAAGGCATAGGGAAGTAATAAGTAGATGATGGGTTGCTAAAGTGACAGAATCTTAAACCCTAGTTTATGTGTTGCTTCGTTAGGGGCTGATTTGGATCCATATGTTTAATGTTGTGGTTAGGTTTACCTTAATACTTCTTTTGTAGTTGCGGACGCTTGCAATAGGGGTTAATCATCAGTGGGGATGCTTGTCCAAGTAAGGGCAGTACCCAAGCACCGGTCCACCCACATATCAAATTACCAAAGTACCGAACGCGAATCATATGAGTGTGATGAAAACTAGCTTGACGGTAATTCCCATGTGTCCTCGGGAGCTCCTTTCTTATTATTAGAAATTGTCCAGGCTTATCCTTTGCTACGTAAAGGATTGGGCCACCTTGCTGCACTTTATTTACTTTATTTACTTGTTACTCGTTACTATTTATCTTATCGCAAAACTATCTATTACCTACAATTTCAGTGCTTGCAGAGAAAACCTTATTGAAAACCTCTTATCATTTCCTTCTACTCCTCGTTGGGTTCGACACTCTTACTTATAGAAAGGACTATGATAGATCCCCTACACTTGTGGGTCATCAATGTGTTTGGAGCTTTTCCCTACAAGTTTAATTGAAATTATAGGGTGCATTAGTTTAATTGGAATTATAGGGTGCACTAGGTAATAGGGAAGTGTGAAAATTTACTTTCTCCATGAACCCCGCAACAAAAATTTTCCTTCCATCGGCACCCTTTCAGAGAAGAGCAAGTGTCTCCGCGTCAGTAGGAGGCAGTATTCCCGTCCACTCTTCATCAAAGAATCGACTAAAATAAGAAAAGTGGTATTAGAACGAGGCAAAGTGAACATAACGAATTGACTAAAAGAATGGTGCAAAGGTATTACCTCATCCACTCATCCTCAACTTCCTCGATGTTGTGCAAGATATAGAACATGACATCGTCCCACTCATCTCGTTGCATGATATAAGGTGTCGGGCATCTAGCCCTGCCACCTTGCCTGCTGAATAGAGGCAGCTCGGGTTTATACTTGGGTTCTTCTATATTTTATCGAGACACCTTATTGTGCAGTCCGTTGGATTTCCCCGAAGAGGAGAGGATGATGCAGCAAAGTAGCGTAAGTATTTCCCTCAGTTTTTGAGAACCAAGGTAACAATCCAGTAGGAGACCACGCACAAGCCTCTCGTACCTACACAAAATGATAGCTACTCGCAACCAACGCGATTAGGGGTTGTCAATCCCTTCACGGTCACTTACGAGAGTGAGATCTGATAGAGATGATAAATAATATTTTTGGTATTTTTGATAGATAAATGCAAAGTGAAAAGTAAAAGGCAAAGTAAAAACAAAGAAAGTAATAAAGTGATAGAGATTGATATGATGAGAATAGACCCGGGGGCCATAGGTTTCACTAGTGGCTTCTCTCAAGAGCATAGATATTCTACGGTGGGTGAACAAATTACTGTTGAGCAATTGATAGAATTGATCATAGTTATGAGTATATCTAGGTAATGATCATGTATATAGGCATCACGTCCGAGACAAGTAGATAGAAACGATTCTGCATCTACTACTATTACTCCACTCGTCGACCGCTATCCAGCATGCATCTAGAGTATTAAGTTAAAAACAGAGTAACACCTTAAGCAAGAGGACATGATGTAGAGGGGTAAATTCATGCAATATGATAAAAAACATCTTGTTATCCTCGATGGCAACAATACAATACGTGCCTTACTGCCCCTTCTGTCATTGGGAAAGGACATCGCAAGATTGAACCCAAAGCTAAGCACTTCTCCCATTGCAAGAACTACCAATCTAGTTGGCCAAACCAAAAAGGATAATCCGAAGAGACTTGCAAAGATAACTCAATCATACATAAAAGAATTCAGAGAAGATTCAAATATTTTCCATAGATAATACTGGATCATAAACTCACAATTCATCAGTCTCAACAAACACACCACAAAAATAAGATTACATCGAATAGATCTCCACGAGAGAGGGGGAGAACATTGTATTGAGATCCAAAAAGAGAGAAGAAGCCATCTAGCTACCAGCTATGGACCCGAAGGTCTGAAGTAAACTACTCACACTTCGTCGGAGGGGCTACGGTGTTGATGTAGAAGCAATCCATGGTGGATGCCCCCTCCGACGGAGCTCCGGAACAGGCCCCAAGATGGGATCTCGTGGATACAGAAGGTTGTGGCGGTGGAATTAGGTTTTTGGCTCCTGTTCTGATCGTTTGGGGATACGTAGGTATATATAGGAGGGAGTACGTCGGTGGAGCAACAGGGGGCCCACAAGGGTGGAGGGCGCGCCTGGGGAGGAGGTCGCGCCCCCCTACCTCGTGCCTTCCCTGTTGGATGCTTGACGTAGGGTCCAAGTCTCCTGGATCACGTTCGGTGAGAAAATCACGTTCCCAAAGGTTTCATTCCGTTTGGACTCCGTTTGATATTCCGTTTCTTCAAAACACTGAAATAGGCAAAAAACAGCAATTCTGGGTTGGGCCTCTGATTAACAGGTTAGTCCCAAAAATAATATAAAAGTGGAAAGTAAAGCCCAATATAGTCCAAAATAGTAGATAAAGTAGCATGGAGCAATCAAAAATTATAGATACGTTGGAGACGTATCAGGCATCCCCAAGCTTAATTCCTGCTCGTCCTCGAGTAGGTAAATGATAAAAAGGAATTTTTGATGCGAAGTGATACTTTGGCATAATTTCAATGTAAAACTTCTTAATTGTGATATGAATATTCAGATCCGAAAGATTCAAGACAAAAGTTCATATTGACACAAAAATAATAATACTTCAAGCATACTAATCAAAGCAATCATGTCTTCTCAAAATAAGATGGCAAAAGAAAGTTCATCCCTACAAAATCATATAGTTAGGCAATGCTTCATTTTCGTCAGACAAAGATGTTCCCAACTTCTATACCCCCGATGACAAGCCAAGCAATTGTTTCATACTTAAATAATCTCAAACTTTTTCAACCTTCACGCAATACATGAGCATGAGCCATGCATATAGCACTATGGGTGGAATAGAATATGATGATGGGCATTGTGTGGAGAAGACAAAAAAAAGAGAAAGTCTCACATTGACGATGCTAATCAACGGGCTATGGAGATGCCCATCAATTGATGTCAACATGAGGAGTAGGGATTGCCATGCAACGAATGCACTAGAGCTATGAATGCTCAACAAAAGAAAACTAGTGGGTGTGCATCCAACTCGCTTGCTCATGAAGACCTAGGGCATTTGAGGAAGCCCATCGTAGGAATATACAAGCCAAGTTCTATAATGAAAAATTCCCACTAGTATAAAAAGACAACTTATGAGACTCATTATATGAAGAACAAGGTGCTACTTTGAAGCACAATATATGAGACTCACTACATGAAGAACAAGGTGCTACTTTGAAGCACAAGTGTGGAAAAAGAGATATTAGCATTGCCCCTTTTTTGGGCCTTTCTTTTTTTTCTTTTGGCCTTTCTTTTTTTTTTGTTTGGGCAATGCTCTAATAATGACGATCATCACACTTCTATTGATTACAACATAAGGATTACAACTAGAAACTTAGAACAAGATATGACTCTATATGAATGCCTCCGGCGGTGTACCGGGATGGTGCAATGAATCAAGAGTGACATGTATGAAAAATAGTGCATGGTAGCCTTGCCACAAATACGATGTCAACTACATGATCATGCAATGGCAATATGACAAAAGTAATGTATGTCATGATGATGATGGTGGAAGTTGCATGGCAATATATCTCGGAATGGCTATGGAAATGCCATAATAGGTAGGTATGGTGGCTCTTTTGAGGAAGATATAAGGAGGTTTATGTGTGATAGAGCGTATCGTATCACGGGGTTTGGATGCACGGCGAAGTTTGCACCAACTCTCAAGGTGAGAAAGGGCAATGCACGGTACCGAAGAGGCTAGCAAAGGCGGAAAGGTGAGAGTGCGTATAATCCATGGACTCAACATTAGTCAAAAGAACTCATATTCTTATTGCAAAAATTTAGAAGTCATCAAAAATCGAGTACTACGCGCATGCTCCTAGGGGGATAGATTGGTAGGAAAAGACCATCACTCGTCCCCGACCGCCACTCATAAGAATGCACAAGCCAGGTACACTTCTGTTTCAAATTTGTTACACAACTTTAACCATACGTGCATGCTACGGGACTTGCAAACTTCAACACAATTATTTCTCAAATTCATGATCACCCAACTAGCACGACTTTGATATTATCACCTCCATATCTCAAAACAATTATCAAACATCAAACTTATCTTAGTATTCAATTCACTCAAAAGAAAGTTTCACATATCTTGAATACCAAGTATATTAACATTAAGCAAATTACCATGCTATTAACGACTCTCAAAATAATCTAAGTGGAGCATGAGAGATCAATAGTTTCCTTAAAACAAATCCACCACCGTGCTCTAAAATATATAAGTGAAGCACTAGAGCAAAAATTGTCAAGCTCAAAAGATATAAGTGAAGCACTATGAGCAAAATCTATCAAGCTCAAAAGATATAAGTGAAGCACATAGAGTATTCTAACAAATTCCAAATCATGTATGGCTCTATCAAAAGGTGTGTACAGCAAGGATGATTGTGGTAGACTAACAAGCAAAGACACAAATAATACAATACGCTCCAAGCAAAACACATATCATGTGGTGAATAAAAATATAGCTCCAAGTAAATTACCGATGGAAGTGGACGAAAGAGGGGATGCCTTCCGGGGCATCCCCAAGCTTTGAATTTTTGGTGTCCTTGGATTATCTTGGGGGTGCCATGGGCATCCCCTAGCTTAGGCTCTTGCCACTCCTTGTTCCATAATCCATCAAAAGAATTCACCCAAAACTTGAAAACTTCACAACACAAAACTCAACAGAAATCTCATGAGCTCCGTTAGAGAAAGAAAACAAAAGACTACTTCAAGGTACTATAACGAACTCATTCTTTATTTATATTCCTGTTAAACCTACTGTATTCCAACTTCTCTATGGATTATAAACTATTTTACTAGCCATAGATTCATCAAAATAAGCAAACAACACACGTAAAATAGAATCTGTCAAAAACAGAACAGTCTGTAGCAATCTATAACTAACGCAAACTCTGGAACTCTAAAAATTCTACCAAAATAGGAAGTCCTGGACAATTTGTTTATTGAACATCAGCAAAAAGAATCAACGCAAAATCACGTTCCTGTGATTTAACAAAATTATATTCGTGTGTGCAAAGTTTCTGTTTTTCGACAGAATCAAATCAACTATCATCGTAGGTTATCCTATAGGTTCTACTTGGCACAAACACTAATTAAAACATAAAGCCACATCCAAACAGAGGCTAGATGGATTATTTATTACTAAACAGAAGCAAAAACACAAAAACACGAAATAAAATTTGGTTGCCTCCCAACAAGCGCTATCGTTTAACGCCCCTAGCTAGGCATAAAAGCAAGGATAGATCTAGGTATTGCCATCTTTGGTAGGCAATCCATAAGTGGCTCTCATGATAGATTCATATGGTAATTTTATTTTCTTTCTAGGGAAGTGTTCCATACCCTTATTTAAGGGGAATTGGAATCTAATATTCCCTTCCTTCATATCAATAATTGCACCAATCGTTCTAAGGAAAGGTCTACCAAGAATAATAGGAAATGAAGGATTGCAATCTATATCAAGAATGATAAAATCCACGGGCACATAATTCCTATTTGCAACAATAATAAAATCATTAACTCTTCCCATAGGTTTTTTAATAGTGGAATCCGTAAGATGCAAGTTTAGAGAGCAATCATCAAAATCACGGAAATCTAGCAAATCACACAAAGCTTTGGGAATAGTAGAGACACTAGCACCCAAATCACACAAAGCATGAAACTCATAATTTTTAATTTTAATTTTAATCGTAGGTTACCACTCATCATAGAGTTTTCTAGGGATAGAAACTTTCAACTCAAGTTTTTCTTCATAAGATTGCATCAAAGCATCAACAATGTGTTCGGTAAAGGCCTTATTTTGACTATAAGCATGAGGAGAATCCAGCACGGATTGCAACAAGGAAATACAACCAATCAAAGAGCAATTTTCATAATTAAATTCCTTGAGATCCAAAATAGTGGGTTTAGCAACATCTAAGTTTTTATTTCTTTCAATCCCACTTTCATCAAATTCATCATCAAGATCTAGAAACTCCGAATTCTTAGAACGCCTTCTAGGTAAAGGAAGATCATATTCAGTTTCATCAAGATTCATATTGCAAAACAAAGATTTAATAGGGGACAAATCAATAACTTTTAGATCTTCATCTTGATTTTCATAGGAATTGGAAGAACACGCTTTAATAAAGGCATCTTTGGAAGCACGCATCCTAGCAGTTCTTTCTTTGCACTCATCAATGGAAATTCTCATGGCTTTGAGAGACTCATTGATATCATGCTTAGGAGGAATAGATCTAAGCTTTAAAGAATCAATTTCAAGAGAAATTCTATCAACGTTCCTAGCCAAATCATCAACTTTACGCAATTTCTCTTCAAGCAAAGCATTAAAATTATTTTGTGAATTCATAAACTCTTTAACACTACTCTCAAGGCATCTTATTAAAATTTCAATAAGAGTTGTTGTAGCAATTTCCATAATTATTAGAAGGATTACTAGGATAAGGCCTAGGATTAAAATTCCCTCTATACGCGTTGTTTCCAAAACTATTCCTACCAAAAAAATTCACAGGCATACATTCATTATTATTCTCAAGCAAAGTAGACAAAGGCATATCATTGGGATCAAGAGGAGTATTTTTAGGAGCAAACATCTTCATAAGTTCATCCATCTTTTCACTCAAAACATTGATTTCTTCTATAGCATGCACTTTTTTACTAGAAGATCTTTCGGTGTGCCATTGAGAATAATTAGCCATAATATTATCAAGAAATTTTGTAGCATCCCCTAATGTAATTTCCATAAACGTGCCTCCTGCGGCCGAATCTAAAAGATTTCTAGAAGCAAAATTCAATCCGGCATAAAAATTTTGTATGATCATCTATAAATTCAAACCATGAGTAGGGCAATTGCGAAGCATCAATTTCATTCTTTCCCAAGATTGGGCAACATGCTCATGATCAAGTTGTTTAAAATTCATGATATCGTTCCTAAGAGTGATAATCTTAGCGGGAGGAAAATACTTAGAGATAAAAGAATCTTTGCACTTGTTCCAAGAATCAATACTATTTTTAGGCAAAGATGAAAACCAAACTTTAGCACGACCTCTAAGTGAAAACGGAAATAACTTCAATTTGACAATATTGGTATTCGTATCTTTCTTCTTTTGCATATCACACAAATCAACAAAATTGTTTAGATGAGTAGCGGCATCTTCACTAGGAAGGCCGGCGAATTGATCTTTCATAACAAGATTCAGCAAAGCGGTATTAATTTCACAAGACTCATCATTATTAAGAGGAGCAATCGGAGTACTAAGGAAATCATTATTATTGGTATTCGAGAAATCACACAATTTGGTATTATCTTGCGCCATGGCAACAATTAATCCAACACACAAGCAAACAGAAAGGCAACACGAAAGAGGCAAATGGGAAAGAGAGGAGGAGATTGGGAGAGAGAGGGCGAATAAAACGGCAAGGGTGAAGTGGGGGAGAGGAAAACGAGAGGCAAATGGCAAATAATGTAATGCGAGAGATAGGGATAGCGATGGTACTTGGTATGGTTGACTTGCTTGCGTGAGCCTCCCCGGAAACGGCACCAGAAATTCTTCTTGCTACCTCTTGAGCACTGCGTTGGATTTCATCGAAGAGGAGAGGATGATGCAGCAAAGTAGCGTAAGTATTTCCATCAGTTTTTGAGAACCAAGGTATCAATCCAGTAGGAGACCACGCACAAGTCCCTCGTACCTACACAAAACGATAGCTACTCGCAACCAACGCGATTAAGGGTTGTCAATCCCTTCACGGTCACTTACGAGGGTAAGATCTGATAGAGATGATAAATAATATTTTTGGTATTTTTGATAGATAGATGCAAAGTAAAAAGTAAAAGGCAAAGTAAAAGCAAAGCAAGTAAATAAAGCGATAGAGACTGATATGATGAGAATAGACCCGGGGGCCATAGGTTTCACTAGTGGCTTCTCTCAAGAGCATAGATATTCTACGGTGGGTGAACAACTTACTGTTGAGCAATTGACAGAATTGAGCATAGTTATGAGCATATCTAGGCAATGATCATGTATATAGGCATCACGTCCATGACAAGTAGATCGAAACGATTCTGCATCTACTACTATTACTCCACTCATCGACCACTATCCAACATGCATCTAGAGTATTAAGTTAAAAACAGAGTAATGCCTTAAGCAAGATGACATGATGTAGAGGGATAAATTCAGGCAATATGATAAAACCCCCATCTTGTTATCCTCGATGGCAACAATACAATATGTGCCTTGCAACCCTTTCGTTTACTTGGTAAGGACACAGCAAGATTGAACCCAAAGCTAAGCACTTCTCCCATTGCAAGAACTACCAATCTAGTTGGCCAAACCAAAAAGGATAATTCGAAGAGACTTGCAAAGATAACTCAATCATACATAAAAGAATTCAGAGAAGAATCAAATATTTTCCATAGATAATACTGGATCATAAACCCACAATTCATCGGTCTCAACAAACACACCGCAAAAAGAAGAATACATCGAATAGATCTCCACAAGAGAGGGGGAGAACTTTGTATTGAGATCCAAAAAGAGAGAAGAAGCCATCTAGCTACTAGCTATGGACCCAAAGGTCTGAAGTAAACTACTCATACTTCATCGGAGGGGCTATGGTGTTGATGTAGAAGCCCTCCGTGGTGGATGCCCCCTCCGGCGGAGCTCCAGAACAGGCCCCAAGATGGGATCTCGTGGATACAGAAGGTTGCAGCGGTGGAATTAGGTTTTTGGCTCCTGTTTTGATCGTTCGGGGATATGTAGGTATATATAGGAGGAAGGAGTACGTCGGTGGAGCAGCAGGGTCCCGCGAGGTAGGGGGCGCGCCCAAGGGGCGCGCCCTCCACCCTCGTGACCGCCTCTGGCACATCTTGGAGTAAGGTCCAAGTCTCCTGGATCACGTTCGGTGAGAAAATCACGTTCCCGAAGGTTTCATTCCGTTTGGACTCCGTTTGATATTCCGTTTCTTTAAAACACTGAAATAGGCAAAAAAAAACAGCAATTGTGGGCTGGGCCTCCGGTTAATAGGTTAGTCCCAAAAATAATATAAAAGTGGAAATAAAGCCCAATATAGTCCAAAACAGTAGATAAAGTAGCATGGAGCAATCAAAAATTATAGATACGTTGGAGACATATCATAGCCACACTGAGCTGACCAAGCCAGCGTCATTAGCAGCACGGCTACAGTGCGTAGCCACCAACCAGACCCGCCAACGGCGGGAACGGCCTAGCGGCTCCGTACCAGACCAGTCGGCGGGGCCCACCAGGGGGCGGGCCCCAATAGTCGGCGGAGAAGCCGGAGGCCGGAGAGGCTGACAGTCGGGCCCAGCAGCCGGCCAGATTACCATTGTACCCCTGGGGGGTAGGCCTATATAAACCCCCCAGGGCACCCATGCAAAGGGTTCCCACCCCATTAGACCTAGCCACATTCCTAGGGTAGGAGAGAGCTAGCCTTGCCTTCTCCTACCTCTAGCATACAACTCAAGGAGCAACTTTGTATCACTTGTGACTTAGTGATCATGCAGAGACCCCGCAGAGCAGGACTAGAGGTGTTATCTCCTAGGAGAGCCCCGAACCTGGGTAAAGTATGCTGGTGTTCGTGTCTATGCCTCATCCCGCTTCCAGGCACCGGGGACGTTCTACTCGCCCCCCACCATGATAAGCCATCCTTTGGCATATGTCGCACCCAACCCCCGACATTTGGCGCTCACCATGGGGCGAGGTGCACCATCTCCCGAAGATCTAGTCTGGACGGGAACCCTGTTCCTTCTTGGCGAGCGAAGCCAGCCCAGCATGCCCAACGGTGTCAGCCTCGACGCCCTGCATGGCGCGGAGATCGCCTGCGTGCGAGCTGCCTTGCCGACCTCGTTGGCGAGGTTCACCACTCTGACGAGCCGGCCTCTGACATAGGCACCGGCTGCCCCGAGAGCCGCCTCGTCAGCCTCCTCGACCAGCTTCACGTCACCAGCGAGCCAGCTGTGGACCTAGAGTCTGTTGGCTCCACCAACCCGATGATCGTCGACTCCGACACGGTGTCGCTTGACGCGTTCCCCACCAATATGGTGATTTATGACGAGCCGCCTCCTCGTGAGCACAGCGGCGGGAGCACCATCACGATGGTGCTCGTCATCAACAGTGGCGAGCACTTGGCTGGAGATGCTCGAGACCCACTCGATGCGGCGCTACGAGACGTGAAGGCGCCCATCCCAGAAGACGTCCAGCTCCTTGAGAGGGCTGGTCGACTGGCCAGCATGCGACGCCTCTCGAACGCCTATCGGCGCGAGATGGATAGGGCCATTGGCGGTATGCCGGCTCCCGAGGGGCCTAGCCGCATTGGCCCTATCCGGCAGCGTGGCGCGACCATCGCCAGCATGTTCAGGGCAGAACGCCCCATCTACGCCATGCCTGTAGAGAACATCCGGGTCGCCCAGGCGGTGACGGATGAACTGGATAAATATGAGGGCGACGAGTGTTGCCACATGACGGAGCGAGTCCAGCAGCTCCTAGACGCGGCTGCCGCACCAAAGTGCCCGCTCCGCAGAACGAAGAGCCGCCCCTTCGCCAAGACCATGGCGCAACATCCCGGACGCCAACTGGCGGCGCCCGTGGAAGACGAGGCAACGAGTCGGCGGCTAGCCGAAGCTGGACTCAGCTTTCCATCGAGCGTGACGAAGACGGCTGCCCTCGACCGATGGAGTGCCGAGGGGATCCTCCGCCTCCTCCGCCTCATGGAGCAAGACATCCCACTCCGCCGCCTGTCACGCACCCAACACTCGGAGACCGCCTTGGCCGCCGAGAGGGAGTCGGAGAAAACAACGCCCGCCATCGGATCGACCACCTCAACCGATCCCTGGCGCTAGAAGAAGAAGACGCGCTAGGCCCGCCTTGTTTCGGCCCACGAATCCGAGATGAACCCTTTCCCAAAGGGTTCACCCTCCCGCGAGATACGCCCAAATACACCGGCTCCGTGAAGCCGGAGGATTGGCTGGTCGACTACTCGACAGCCGTCAGCATAGCAAACGGCAACAAGCGCGTTGTCATGAAGTACGTCCCACTCATGCTTCAGGGCATAGCCCGGACATGGCTCAACACCCTAAAGCCCCGCAGCATCAATAGCTGGGTTGATTTCACTAAGGCCTTCATCTGCAACTTCACCAGCACCTACAAGCGGCCTCCCAAACCCTGACAGCTCTCCTTGTGCATCCAAGGGCCCAGCGAATCGACTCGCGACTACCCACGCGCTGGGCAGAGCTGCGCAACTCCTGCAAAGGCGTGCACGAGGTGCAGGCGATCGAGTACTTCACCGCCAGGTGCCGAGAGGGCACCTTCCTCAAGCATCGACTCCTCCGCGATGAGCCTGCGACGCTCGACGAGCTGCTGATCATCGCTGACAAGCATGCCACGGCCGCCTCCTCCATGAAGGCGGAAATCCTAGTAGATGCATCCGGCAAGGTGGCACCTCAGGCCCCTCGGATTCCGGCTGGTGAGACCAGTCAGCGACAGCATCCAAGTGACAACAAGCGGAAGGCCACTCAGCCGGCTTCCACTAGCCGACAAGTGGCGACAATCGAGGATCAGCAGCCGGAAGGGCAGCCGACACCCAAGCGTCAGAAGGGCGGCAAGTCCAATTGGTTGCCCGCCTTCTCTTATGAGCAAACCTTAGATGCACCTTGCAAGTTCCATAGCGGCGCAAAGCCATCCAACCACACCACTCGAAAGTGTCACTGGCTCGCCAAAATTGCCAAGGGAGATGGACTCCTGCCTCCTCTGCCTGATGGACCGCCGCCTCCTCAGCCTCAGCAGATGGTGCCCCAGCCAGTCGACGCCATACAAGACGAGTACCTAGAGGAACATGGAGCTTATGTTGTGTTCACCAGCATGGCCGATGACAGACGCAGCAGACGGCAGCAACAACAAGAAGTGCAAGCAGTGGCCTCAAATACTCCAGAATTCATGCATTGGTCTGAGAAGCCTATCAGTTGGAGCAGGGCCGACCACCCGGAAGTGATGCCTTCCCCAGGTTCATACGCCCTGGTCCTAGATGCTACCTTTGCAACGGAGAGGCGGGCAGCACGTTTCTCTAGAGTCTTGATAGATGGCGGCAGCAGCATCAATATCCTGTACCGCGTCATGATGGAGAAGTTGGGAATCAAGCAGAAGCAGCTCATCCCCAGTCGGACTGTATTCCATGGCATAGTCCCTGGCCTTTCCTGCTCACCAATCGGCAAGACCCAAATTGATGTTCTCTTCGGAAAAAAGAATCATTTCCGTCGTGAGCCAGTGTGGTAAGAAGTGGTGGACCTCGAAAGCCCCTACCATGCACTGCTTGGCCGACTATGCTTACCTCAAGATGAAGATGCCGAGTACCAGGGGATCCTGACTGTAGTCAGAGACTACAAGAAGTAGGTCGCTTGCGCCGTAGATAGCAGCCGGCTGGCCGAGTCCCTCGTGATTGCAGCTGACAAGCGACTCCTTGACCGGGTGGTGGCGTTGGCAGGCAAGAAGCCAGAAATGTCACCCATCCCCAAGGAGTCGGAGGTTGAGGGCTTGTTCAAGCCGGCCAAGGAAACAAATCTGTTGGTTTTGAGATTTACAACAATGGTAGAATTGTTGAGCAAGATTTTGAGGTCGTGTTTAGTTTGTGGAATTATGGTCAGCCAAATTGGCTTCAAGAAGAACTAGCTTTCTACAAAGAACTTGATAGTGAGTGGACCTTGGTTGGTAGGCATGGCAGATCTGTTCCCAACAACTCCGGCGATCGCCGGAGCTACAGCGCCGTGGTCAGAAACGGTCGGTCAGTTTTTGAGAGATTATCGGGGGCCAATCAAACCAATGACAATCAAGGGGAATCTTTGCATTCAACCTCCCTTAATCCCGACATTAATGGGTCCCTTAATCAACCACAAATGGCTCAACGGGCTATACCTAACATGTACGTGGTATGATTTGCATGCGGGGGTCAAGGGCATTTTGCACATAACTGCATGGTTCCGAAGCTACCTGGGCTGTGGCCTTTTTTCAGTTTGACTCTTTTTCGAGCCCACTTGAGCAGGCCTAGGTGGAAGGCACGGTGGAGGCTTGGTTCAAATGTGCTGGCCCAGCTCAACCGATTCGGCAAGTCTCGTCATTTATGGAGCTAGTTAAGGACCTCTTTCCAAATTTCCAACCGCGACTACAGGCTGCCTCCTCGCATTCCTCTGTTCTTACCAACTCTGCCTCCTCGCATTCCTCTGTATCTGCCTTGACAAGCTTGCCGTCCTCTTCTGCACCGACGGAGCGTGCATTGGTGGTTAATTCTTCGGAAGCTTCGGCCATGGCCAACATCCCCATCGATCCAGCTCCCTTCGTTCCCCATGGGTTCCAGATTTTCGAGGTGGCTGGGCGCACAGGGGTTTCAAGGGCAATCTTGCCGCATCGTCCTAGGAGGCATGAAGACTGGGCGATTGCTACCATTCAACCACATCCAAATGAGGTATTTTTCCCAATGTCAGAGAAGTTCTTGAGGAGTTCTTTTAAGGTGTTGAGGAGGTGGGGTTCAGAGAAATCCAGCCATGTCCTTTTGGGGAGGCGTATGTTCAATTCCAGCATGTTGGGGATAGAGATCGTCTCATCAGGCAGAGTCCTTATCCTTTTGGAGATGTTTTTATCACTTTCACTAAGCATAATGAAGGTAGGAACTGGCGCAGAGTGCATTTCAATTGTACTTGCTGGTTGTTGTTTGTGGGTGTCCCCTTTGACTACTGCAATACTGAAGACATATCAACTGTCATTGCCAAGTGGGGAAGAATTATTAGTTGGGAGAGGGAGGATACTCTCAAAGGAAAGATCTTAGTGAAGGCCAGAGTTATAGAGCTCACTGATATTCCTAAAAGCATCAGGTGGTCTAAAGGAGAATGTTTTGAAGAGGAGTCTTGGACTAGTTCAGTTGAGGTTTTATTAGAAGAAATGCTTGGAGGTGGTCCTGCTGATGAGGATCCTATTCCACCTCCTGGAGTAGACCCACACCCTATTCCTCAGCATGCCAATGATTTCCCAGGGTTTCAACCTCCTCCTGTTCAAAACGAGCCAGCACAGCAGGATGATTGGGATGATTGGGCTGAGCAGGAGGAGCAGGGACATTGGGCTTTTCATCAGGCAATTCTTCCTCAGCCACAACCACCTCAGCAGCAAATGGAGTTGCCTGTGTTGCAAGAGGATGGTGCTCCCAATAGCAGCATCAGCACTACTATTTCCCTGTCTGATGGGATTTGGTCTAACACCCACACTGCTAGTGAGGAGGTCAACCAAGGTGCTCCTATCATCCCTTTGGGCATGGGTTTACAGAATATCCTCATTGCTTACCAAGCAGATGGGGAGGAGGATGATTTGTCACAAGACAATGCAAACTTGGCAGATATTCAACAGCAGGAAAATGTGGGGGCCCCTATGGTTGTTCAAGAAGTTTTGCAGGACCCTCCTGCTCTGGTTTCAGCTACTGTAGAAGTTCAGGCTTTGGCTGAAAGAAATCTTGTTTCAGATGGGCTTCTTATTCAGAATGCTAGTGTTTCATCTATTGTTGCAGAGGGGGATCATGCTCATGTAAATGAGGAGAGTGCTGCTACTGCTTCTCAGCACATGGAAATTCCTGTGGCCAAAGAAAATGAGGAGAGAGCTGCCGCTCTCAATGATTTCATTGACCAACCACAGGGACTTGAGCTCTTAGCTGATATAAAAGGCAAGGCAGATGTTCCTATTGTTCAAGTGGGCACTTCTACTGATGGACCTAGTAAAGGTATGGAGAGTTTTACTTTACCCAACTCTCCCAGCTTTTCTGATATCCAAAAATTACTTGAAAATCATACCTTGGATATTATTGATGGTGCCCATTTAATTTCTGAGGAAGGTTTGTACCTATGGATTCAGCACTTTGCTCCAGCAACACAGGGACAAGTTAACACATTCAAGATTGACATACCTGTAAGTTGGTTTAATTCCATAATTCATCTTCTCCTTACTCCTGACAAATTTGGTTGGGTCATGCATCTGCTGAAATCTAATCTGTGGAAAATGCTTACTGCAAATTGTGATTCTGAAAACACTATCTTATTCCATATACCTGATGGATGTGCTACTTCACAGGCACCAAGTTGTAAGGAAATAATGCTGGGTTTGGGAAAAGAAAATGAGGGTATAAGCCCTGCTGCTCACTCCTCAAGTGGAGCTGGAAGCCCACTTAAGCAAGTATCTCCTAATTGTGCAATTCCATTGCCATTAGGTGAAGCTGTCTCAAGGAAAAGAAGGGATAAAGAGCCTCTTGTGGATACTGAGGTAAGAAGGAGTGAAAGAATTAAGAAAGACAATAATGGTTATAGAAGGAAATCATGTGATGTTAGCTCTTGCTTACCTTGTAATGCTATTCCACCAATTGTGAACAATAAAGTGATCAAAAATCTGACAAAAACCTTTTGCAAGGTGTCTGAGGATGAGGCACGGGACAAGCTTTCAAAGAGGCCCAAGAAGAAGGGCCAGGAGGATGTGTCCAAGGTCTCCAAGGTCACTGGTGCTGCAACTACTTAGGTGTCACATGGAGTATTATAACACCAGCACTAGCACCAGAACCATTTTGAGAAAGGCTAGTTTGAGGGTTTCATGTAAGATATGTGATGTGCTGAATGTAATCAGAACATGTTTAATGTCTGCTACTGAAAACTGGTGTTTTCTTTTGATTTCTACTTTGTTGGCCAGTGTGATTCAGACCTGGACTTGTAGCTTTGAGGAAGATATTGAAGATGCTATGTTTCTTGCCAACAATCATGTGTTACATCTGATCCTCATGATATTGAAAATATGTACTGTTATGAGTCACTGCCTGTTTGAGATCTCCAACTGTAATGGGTTACAGTATTCCAATGTCTATAATCTGCATAAGTCTGGTTTCATACCAGGAGATGGGGCCTGGTATCCAAATAAAAACAAGTAGCTAGTTAATCATGAGTAGGAACAGATTATGGAATATATTGAACTGGAACATTAGAGGTTTGAATTTTCCAGAAAAATGGTTGGCCATTAGGCAAAAAAATTAGGAAAGTGTTGCTGGTATTTTGTGCCTACAAGAAACAAAGAGACAACATTTTGATTTGGCTTATATTCAAAACTTCTGTCCACAGAGATTTAACAAATTTGAATACTTACCTTCAATTGGGGCTTCTGGAGGTATCTTGACTGCTTGGAATGGGAACCTTTTTTCTGGTGAATTGCTATTCCAAAATAAATTCTCTCTAACTATGCAATTCACTTGTACAACCACTCTTAAACCATGGATCCTCACAAACATCTATGGACCCTGCATCCTTGAAGAGAAATTGAAATTTATTGATTGGTTTACTAATATACAAATGCCTGATGATGTTGATTGGATTGTCATGGGGGATTTTAATTTCATTAGGTCTCCTGAGGACAGAAACAAACCTGGTGGAGATGTTAATCGGATGCTACTATTCAATGAAGCTATTAGTAATTTGGGGCTAGTTGAATTACCTCTCAAAGGGAGACAATTTAGTTGGAGCAACATACATGATAGTCCTCTCCTTGAAAAATTAGACTGGTTCTTCACCTCTGCTGCATGGTTGACAACTTACCCTGACACCACTGCTCTGCCACTTGCTAAACCTATCTCATATCATTTACCTTGTGTGATAAAAATTGGCAACAATACCAAAATCCAGGGTATTCAGATTTGAGAATTATTGGTTGAAACACAGCTCTTTCAAAGACATTGTTCAAACTACATGGAACATACATGTTGGCTATACTGACCCAGCAAAGAAAATCAATGCTAAATTCAAAAACTTGTGGAGAGCACTAAAGCTTTGGGCAAAGAGCCTTTCTTGACTCAAAAACCAGATTGATGAGTTGAATGAATGTATTATGCTATGGGACTTCCTGGAGGAATTCAGAGACCTAACCTTGTTTGACAATAATTGTAGAGAGCTGTTGAAAGAAACACTTTTGACTATCCTTAGAAATCATAAGATTTATTGGAAACAAAGAGGAAAATAAAAGGGGTCAAATTTGGTGATGAAAATACAAAGTTCTTTCATACAAAGGCTTCAATTAATCACAGGCATAACAAAATTGCAATGCTCATGAATGAGGACCAGGTGGTAATCACTGATCATGAAGGGGAAGCTGCAATACTTTGGGAGGCTTTCAAGAAAAGACTGGGACACTCCAATGGTCATACCATGCACTTCAATTTACAGGAACTATATGAAAACAGAGTGGATCCACAAATTTTCAAAGATCTTGAGAACCCTTTCACTCAGGAAGAAATTGATGAGGTAGTGAAAAAATTGCCCACAGATAAATCCCCAGGGCCTGATGGTTTTAATAATGAGTTCCTTAAAGCTTGTTGGGACATTATCAAACTGGATGTTACTGAACTCATCATTGCTTTTCATGCTGGAAATGTGAATTTGGAAAGCATCAACACTTCTTATATCACTCTCATCCCCAAAAAGGAAGTGCTAGTTTCCCCAAATGATTTCAGGCCAATTTCTTTGCTTAATGGGGTTCTAAAAATCATTACCAAATTGCTGGCAAATAGATTACAACAAGTAATTCTCAAGATGGTTCACATCAACCAATATGGATTCTTAAATAATAGAGCAATTCAAGATTGTCTTGGTTGGGCTTATGAATATATACATCAGTGCCACAAATCAAAAGAGGAATTGCTAGTACTCAAGCTGGATTTTGAAAAGGCTTTTGACACTATTGAACATCAGGCTATTATTGACATCTTAAGAGCCAAGGGATTTGGGGAAAAGTGGATAAATTGGATGCACATGCTCTTCACTTCTGCATCCTCTGCTGTCATGTTAAATGGAGTACCTGGGAATAAAATTTATTGTAAAAGAGGAGTAAGACAAGGAGACCCACTTTCACCCCTTCTATTCATACTGGCAGCAGATTTGCTGCAGTCAATTTTGAATAAAGCGATGATAAGGGATTTAGTCACACCACCACTTCAAGTGAACTCTTGCCCTAATTTCCCTATTGTGCAGTATGCTGATGATACACTTGTCATCATGCAAGCAAGTGCCAGACAATTAATTTGCCTAAAAGCTCTCCTCAACACTTTTGCATCAGCCACAGGCCTAAAAGTAAACTATGGGAAATCAATCATGGTGCCAATAAACATTGCAAAAGACAGGGTTGAATTTTTTACAAACACTTTGCAATGTACCAGAGGACACTTTCCATTCACTTACCTGGGACTACCATTGGGTATTTATAAACCAACTGTGGAACAGTGTTTGCCTATAGTCAACAAAATTGCTAAGAGATTAGCTGGTATTTCAACTTTCATGACTCAGGCAGGGAAGGTTTTACTGGTCAAATCTGTGCTAGCATCTTTAGCAGTATACTTCATGAGTTGTTTGGACATTGCTATCACCATAAAACAATAGATCATCAAATATTTAAGGCATTGCCTATGGAGAAGCCCTGATATGGAGGATAGGAGACCAGCCTTAGTTGCTTGGCACACAGTCTGTAGGCTAAAGAATCGGGGTGGCTTGGGAGTTCTGGATATTTTAACTCAAAACAAAACTATGCTCATGAAAAATCTTCATAAATTTTACAACAGACATGATATTCCTTGGGTGAATTTAATTTGGGAAACTTATTACAGCAATGGGCAACTTCCAGGAGATCAAAAATTGGGTTCTTTCTGGTGGAAATCAAATTTGGCTCTCATTGATTAGTTCAAAGCTATAGCAAGATGCAATGTGGGAGATGGCAAGTGCTCCATTCTTGGAAGATATGTGGCATCAATTTGTTCTTAAGCACAAGTTTGATCATCTCTATTCATTTGTTAGAGATCCCCACACAATTGTTCACCAAGTGATTAACACTGAATATCTACAAGACCTTTTCCACCTGCCTCTCACTACACAGGCTTATGAGGAGTTCCTACTAATGGAAGACATATGCATTTCAATGAGACAGTTAGAATATTTAGATGCACTAGATACTTGGATTTACATCTGGGGGGATGAATTTTATTCATCACTTAAAGCTTATAAGGTGTTAATTGGCCATAAACAAACTCCACCACACTTTTCATGGATTTGGAAAAGCTCCTGTCAAGCCAAGCACAAAGTTTTTTTCTGGATGCTATTGCATGACAGAGTAAACACAAGGAATCTTTTAAGAAGGAAAAACTTTGAATTGGAAGTTTACAACTGTGCAGTGAGAGACTGTCAACAAGAAGAAACATTGCATCATCTTTTTTGGGGATGTCCTTTTGCCATCAGATGCTGGGATTACATCTGTCCTACCAGAACACCAAACCTGTCAGTTCTAGAAGCATATCAAGACATCAAAGACAAGATCAATTATCCTTTCGCTATGGAGATTATCATATTGGGATCATGGGCCATTTGGATATCTAGAAACAACAAAATATTTGAGAATATCAATCCCTCATTTCAAGGCTGGAAATTCATATTCAAAGAAGAACTAAAACTTCTCAAATACAGGATCAAGAAGAAATATGAAGTGCAATTCTCTGCATGGTTGGACTCCTTGTTGTAATTATGTATTCTGAGACTTTGGTTCTCAGCTGTAATATAGCTTAGCTCTTTTTTCTAGTTTCTCTTCTTTCTTTCTGTTTTTTCTGCTTTTTTGGGGGGCTTATCTCAAGCCCATAAGACTTTTGCTATACCCTTTATTTATTTTAATAAAAGTTGCAGTGGGGTGTTTACCCTACTGTTTATAGTCAAAAAAACAAGAAGATACCCTTGGATCCGAAGCACCCGGAGAGGTACGCTGTCATAGGTGCAAACCTTGACAGCAAATAGGAAGGCAAGCTTGTCGATTTCCTCCGTGAGAATCGGGACATCTTTGCATGGTCTCCCAAAGACATGCCGGGTGTTCCGACAGATTTCGCCGAGCACAAGTTACATGTCCAATCTGACGCCAAGCCGGTTAGGCAGCCCTTGCACCGCCTGTCAGAAGAGAAGAGAAGAGTTGTCGGAGAAGAGATAGCCCGGCTTCTAGCAGCAGGATTCATCATGGAGGTGTTCTTTCCAGAGTGGCTGGCCAACCCAGTCCTAGTATTGAAGAAGAATAAGAAGTGGCACATGTGTATTGACTATACTAGCCTCAACAAAGCTTGCCACAAAGATCCCTTTGCTCTACCAAGGATTGACCAAGTGATAGACTCCACAGCCGGATGCGAGCTGTTGAGTTTTTTGGATGCATACTCAGGGTACCATCAGATAAAGCTGAACCCGGCCGACAGGCTGAAGACCGCCTTCATCACGCCATTTGGAGCCTTCTGCTACCTGACCATGACGTTCGGCTTGAGAAACGCCGGCGTCGCGTTTCAGCGTTGCATGCAGAAGTGTCTCCTCAAGCAACTCGGCAGAAATGCCCATGTCTATGTGGATGATGTGGTGGTGAAGACGGAGAAGCGTGGCACACTGCTAGAAGACCTCAAGGAAACCGCTTCCTTGTGCAGCAGCTCAGTGGATACTTTGATAGTGCGAGTTTCTCCATGTGCCAAGAAATGATAATGAGCAAGCAGATGCCTTGGCACGGATCGGCTCCACCCGACAGGCGATACTAGTCGGCGTCGCCTTTCAGCGCCTCCTCAAGCCGTCTGTCAAGCCATCTCCGGAGCCCGACTCCATCTTCATGCCGGCCCCTCCTGAAGCAGTCGGATCCGACTTGAGGACACCAGAAGCCGGCACGGGGACTTCGGCAGGCGGCCCAGGGACTGCAACCATCACACCCGGCCCGGGAATTCCAGAACCCGGGCTGGGGACTGCAGCTATCAGCCCGGGGACTTCTTCAAGGCAGCAGGCGGCAGCCGACTCTAACCCACCGCCTCCCGGCCCAACTAATACGTCTCCAACGTATCTATAATTTTTTATTGCTCCATGCTACTTTATCTACAGTTTTGGACTATATTGGGCTTTATTTTCCACTTTTACATTATTTTTGGGACTAACCTATTAACCGAAGGCCCAGCCCAGAATTGTTGTTTTTTTCCTATTTCAGTGTTTCGAAGAAACGGAATATCAAACGGAGTCCAAACGGAATGAAACCTTCGAGAACATGGAGGGTCCCCCCTGGGCGCGCCCCCCTACCTCGTGGGCCCCTTGCTGCTCCACCGACGTACTCCTTCCTCCTATATATACCTACGTATCCCCGAACGATCAGAACAGGAGCCAAAAACCTAATTCCACTGCCGCAACCTTCTGTATCCACGAGCCCATCTTGGGGCCTGTTCTGGAGCTCCGCCGGAGGGGGCATCCACCATGGAGGGCTTCTACATCAACACCATAGCCCCTCCGATGAAGTGTGAGTAGTTTACTTTAGACCTTTGGGTCCATAGCTAGTAGCTAGATGGCTTCTTCTCTCTTTTTGGATCTCAATACAAAGTTCTCCCCCTCTCTTGTGGAGATCTATTCGATGTAATCTTCTTTTTGCAGTGTGTTTGTTGACACCGATGAATTGTGGGTTTATGATCCGGTATTATCTATGGAAAATATTTGATTCTTCTCTGAATTCTTTTATGTATGATTGAGTTATCTTTGCAAGTCTCTTCGAATTATCCTTTTTGGTTTGGCCAACTAGATTGGTAGTTCTTGCAATGGGAGAAGTGCTTAGCTTTGGGTTCAATCTTGCGGTGTCCTTACCCAGTGACAGAAAGGGTTGCAAGGCACGTATTGTATTGTTGCCATTGAGGATAACAATATGGGGTTTTTATCATATTGCATGAATTTATCCCTCTACATCATGTCATCTTGCTTAAGGTGTTACTCTGTTTTTAACTTAATACTCTAGATGCATGCTGGATAGCGATTGATGAGTGGAGTAATAGTAGTAGATGCAGAATCGTTTTGATCTACTTGTCATGGACGTGATGCCTATATACATGATCATTGCCTAGATATGCTCATAACTATGCTCAATTCAGTCAATTGCTCAATAGTAATTTGTTCACCCACCGTAGAATATCTATGCTCTTGAGAGAAGCCACTAGTGAAACCTATGGCCCCCGGGTCTATTCTCGTCATATCAATCTCTATCGCTTTATTTACTTGCTTTGATTTTACCTTGCCTTTTACTTTTTACTTTGCATCTATCTATCAAAAATACCAAAAATATTATTTATCATCTCTATCAGATCTCACCCTCGGAAGTGACTGTGAAGAGATTGACAACCCCTAATCGCGTTGGTTGCGAGTAGCTGTCATTTTGTGTAGGTACGAGGGACTTGTGCGTGGTCTCCTACTGGATTGATACCTTGGTTCTCAAAAACTAATGGAAATACTTACGCTACTTTGCTGCATCATCCTCTCCTCTTCGGGGAAATCCAACGCAGTGCTCAAGATGTACCAAGAAGAATTTCTGGCGGCGTTGCCGGCGAGCCTCACACAATCAAGTCAACCATACCAAGTACCCATCGCAATCCCTATCTCTTGCATTACATTATTTGCCATTTGCCTCTCGTTTTCCTCTCCCCCACTTCACCCTTGCCATTTTATTCGCCCTCTCTTTCCCAATCTCCTCCTCTCTTTCCCGTTTGCCTCTTTCCCGTTGCCTTTCTGTTTGCTTGTGTGTTGGATTACTTGTTGCCATGGCGCAAGATAATACCAAATTGTGTGATTTCTCGAATACCAATAATTATGATTTCCTTAGTACTCTGATTGCTCCTTTCAATAATGATGAGTCTTGTGAAATCAATACCGCTTTGCTGAATCTTGTTATGAAAGATCAATTCGCCGGCCTTCCTAGTGAAGATGCCGCTACTCATCTAAACAATTTTGTTGATTTGTGTGATATGCAAAAGAAGAAAGATACGGATAACAATATTGTCAAATTGAAGTTATTTCCGTTTTCACTTAGAGATCGTGCTAAAGTTTGGTTTTCATCTTTGCCTAAAAATAGTATTGATTCTTGGAACAAGTGCAAAGATGCTTTTATCTCTAAGTATTTTCCTCCCGCTAAGATTATCACTCTTAGGAACGATATCATGAATTTTAAACAACTTGATCATGAGCATGTTGCCCAATCTTGGGAAAGAATGAAATTGATGCTTCACAATTGCCCTACTCATGGTTTGAAATTATGGATGATCATACAAAAATTTTATGCCGGATTGAATTTTGCTTCTAGAAATCTTTTAGATTCGGCCGCGGGAGGCACGTTTATGGAAATTACGTTAGGGGATGCTACAAAATTGCTTGATAATATTATGGCTAATTATTCTCAATGGCACACCGAAAGATCTTCTAGTAAAAAAGTGCATGCTATAGAAGAAATCAATATTTTGAGTGAAAAGATGGATGAACTTATGAAGATGTTTCTCCTAAAAATACTCCTCTTGATCCCAATGATATGCCTTTGTCTACTTTTCTTGAGAATAATAATGAATCTATGGATGTGAATTTTGTTGGTAGGAATAGTTTTGGAAACAACGCGTATAGAGGGAATTTTAATCCTAGGCCTTATCCTAGTAATCCTTCTAATAATTATGGAAATTGCTACAACAACTCTTATGGAAATTTTAATAAGATGCCCTCTGAATTTGAGAGTAGTGTTAAAGAGTTTATGAATTCACAAAAGAATTTTAATGCTTTGCTTGAAGAGAAATTGCTTAAAGTTGATGATTTGGCTAGGAACATTGATAGAATTTCTCTTGAAATTGATTCTTTAAAGCTTAGATCTATTCCTCCTAAGAATGATATCAATGAGTCTCTCAAAGCCAAGAGAATTTCCATTGATGAGTGCAAAAAAAGAACCGCTAGGATGCGTGCTTCCAAAGATGCCTTTATTAAAGCGTGTTCTTCCAATTCCTATGAAAATCAAGATGAAGATCTAAAAGTTATTGATGTGTACCCTATTAAATCTTTGTTTTGCAATATGAATCTTGATGAAACTGAATATGATCTTCCTTTACCTAGAAGGGGTTCTAAGAATTCGGAGTTTCTAGATCTTGATGATGAATTTGATGAAAGTGGGATTGAAAGAAATAAAAACTTAGATGTTGCTAAACCCACTATTTTTTATCTCAAGGAATTTAATTATGAAAATTGCTCTTTGATTGGTTGTATTTCCTTGTTGCAATCTGTGCTGGATTCTCCTCATGCTTATAGTCAAAATAAGGCCTTTACCGAACACATTGTTGATGCTTTGATGCAATCTTATGAAGAAAAACTTGAGTTGAAAGTTTCTATCCCAAGAAAACTCTATGATGAGTGGTAACCTACGATTAAAATTAAAATTAAAAATTACGAGTTTCATGCTTTGTGTGATTTGGGTGCTAGTGTCTCTACTATTCCCAAAGCTTTGTGTGATTTGCTAGATTTCCGTGATTTTGATGATTGCTCTCTAAACTTGCATCTTGCGGATTCCACTATTAAAAAACCTATGGGAAGAATTAATGATGTTCTTATTGTTGCAAATAGGAAATATGTGCCCGTAGATTTTATCGTTCTTGATATAGATTGCAATCCTTCATGTCCTATTATTCTTGGTAGACCTTTCCTTAGAACGATTGGTGCAATTATTGATATGAAGGAAGGGAATATTAGATTCCAATTCCCCTTAAAGAAGGGTATGGAACACTTCCCTAGAAATAAAATAAAATTACCATATGAATCTATCATGAGAGCCACTTATGGATTGCCTACCAAAGATGGCAATACCTAGATCTATCCTTGCTTTTATGCCTAGCTAGGGGCGTTAAACGATAGCGCTTCTTGGGAGGCAACCCAATTTTATTTTGTGTTTTTTTGTTTTTGCTTCTGTTTAGTAATAAATAATCCATCTAGCCTCTGTTTGGATGTGGTTTTATGTTTTAATTAGTGTTTGTGCCAAGTAGAACCTATAGGATAACCTACGATGATAGTGGATTTGATTCTGCTGAAAAACAGAAACTTTGCGCGCACAAATATAATTTTGTTAAATCACAGGAACGTGCTTTTGCGTTGATTATTTTTGCTTCTGTTCAATAAACAAATTGTCCAGGACTTACTATTTTGGTATAATTTTTAGAGTTCCAGAGTTTGCGTTAGTTACAGATTGCTACAGACTGTTCTGTTTTTGACAGATTCTGTTTTACGCGTGTTGTTTGCTTATTTTAATGAATCTATGGCTAGTAAAATAGTTTATAATACATAGAGAAGTTGGAATACAGTAGGTTTAACACCAATATAAATAAAGAATTAGTTCATTACAGTACCTTGAAGTAGTCTTTTGTTTTATTTCTCTAACGGAGCTCATGAGATTTCTGTTGAGTTTTGTGTTGTGAAGTTTTCAAGTTTTGGGTGAATTCTTTTGATGGATTATGGAACAAGGAGTGGCAAGAGCCTAAGCTTGGGGATGCCCATGGCACCCCCAAGATAATCCAAGGACACCAAAAAGTCAAAGCTTGGGGATGCCCCGGAAGGCATCCCCTCTTTCGTCCACTTCCATCGGTAATTTACTTGGAGCTATATTTTTATTCACCACATGATATGTGTTTTGCTTGGAGCGTCTTGTATTATTTGTGTATCTGCTTGTTAGTCTACCACAATCATCCTTGCTGTACACACCTTTTGAGAGATCCATACATGATTTGGAATTTGTTAGAATACTCTATGTGCTTCACTTATATCTTTTGAGCTTGATAGTTTTTGCTCATAGTGCTTCACTTATATCTTTTGAGCTTGATAATTTTTGCTCTAGTGCTTCACTTATATCTTTTAGAGCATGGTGGTGGATTTGTTTTAAAGAAACTATTGATATCTCATGCTTCACTTAGATTATTTTGAGAGTCGTTAATAGCATGGTAATTTGCTTAATGTTAATATACTTGGTATTCAAGATATGTGAAACTTTCTTTTGAGTGAATTGAATACTAAGATAAGTGTGATGCTTGATAATTGTTTTGAGATATGGAGGTGATAATATCAAAGTCGTGCTAGTTGGGTGATTATGAATTTGAGAAATACTTGTTTTGAAGTTTGCAAGTCCCGTAGCATGCACGTATGGTTAAAGTTGTGTAACAAATTTTGAACATGAAGTGTACCTGGCTTGTGCATCCTTATGAGTGGCGGTCGGGGACGAGCGATGGTCTTTTCCTACCAATCTATCCCCCTAGGAGCATGCGCGTAGTACTTGATTTTTGATGACTTCTAAATTTTTGCAATAAGTATATGAGTTATTTTGACTAGTGTTGAGTCCATGGATTATACGCACTCTCACCTTTCCGCCTTTGCTAGCCTCTTCGGTACCGTGCATTGCCCTTTCTCACCTTGAGAGTTGGTGCAAACTTCGCCGGTGCATCCAAACCCCGTGATACGATACGCTCTATCACACATAAAACTCCTTATATCTTCCTCAAAACAGCCACCATACCTACCTATTATGGCATTTCCATAGCCATTCTGAGATATATTGCCATGCAACTTCCACCATCATCATCATGACATACATTACTTTTGTCATATTGCCATTGCATGATCATGCAGTTGACATCGTATTCGTGGCAAGGCCACCATGCATTATTTTTCATACATGTCACTCTTGATTCATTGCACCATCCTGGTACACCACCGGAGGCATTCATATAGAGTCATATCTTGTTCTAAGTTTCGAGTTGTAATCCTTATGTTGTAATCAATAGAAGTGTGATGATCATCATTATTAGAGCATTGACCAAACAAAAAAAGAGAAAGGCCAAAAGAAAAAAAGGCCCAAAAAAAGGGGGGGCAATGCTACTATCTCTTTTTCCACACTTGTGCTTCAAAGTAGCACCTTGTTCTTCATGTAGTGAGTCTCATATATTGTGCTTCAAACTAGCACCTTGTTCTTCATATAGTGAGTCTCATAAGTTGTCTTTTTATACTAGTGGGAATTTTTCATTATAGAACTTGGCTTGTATATTCCTACTATGAGCTTCCTCAAATTCCCTAGGTCTTCATGAGCAAGCGAGTTGGATGCACACCCACTAGTTTTCTTTTGTTGAGCATTCATAGCTCTAGTGCATCCGTTGCATGGCAATCCCTACTCCTCATGTTGACATCAATTGATGGGCATCTCCATAGCCCATTTATTAGCCTCGTCAATGTAAGACTTTCTCCTTTTTTTGTCTTCTGCACACAATCCCCATCATCATATTCTATTCCACCCATAGTGCTATATCCATGGCTCACACTCATGTATTGTGTGAAGGTTGAAAAAGTTTGAGATTATTTAAGTATGAAACAATTGCTTGGCTTGTCATCGGGGGTATAGAAGTTGGGAACATCTTTGTGTGACGAAAATGAAGCATAGCCTAACTATATGATTTTGTAGGGATGAACTTTCTTTTGCCATGTTATTTTGAGAAGACATGATTGCTTTGATTAGTATGCTTGAAGTATTTTTATTTTTGTGTCAATATGAACTTTTGTCTTGAATCTTTCGGATCTGAATATTCATATCACAATTAAGAAGTTTTACATTGAAATTATGCCAAATTATCACTCCGCAAAAAAAATTCTTTTTTATCATTTACCTACTCGAGGATGAGCAGGAATTAAGCTTTGGGATGCCTGATACGTCTCCAACGTATCTATAATTTTTGATTGCTACATGCTACTTTATCTACTGTTTTGGACTATATTGGGCTTTATTTTCCACTTTTATATTATTTTTGGGACTAACCTATTAACTGGAGGCCCAGCCCAGAATTGCTGTTTTTTGCCTATTTCGGTGTTTCGAAGAAACTGAATATCAAACGGAGTCCAAACGGAATGAACCCTTCGGGAACGTGATTTTGTCACCGAACGTGATCCAGGAGACTTGGACCCTACTCCAAGAAGTGCCAGCGGCGGTCACGAGGGTGGAGGGCGCCCCCCCCCCCTCGGGCGCGCCCCCCTACCTCGTGGGCCCCCTGCTGCTCCATCAACGTACTCCTTCCTCCTATATATACCTACGTATCCCCGAACAATCAGAACAAGAGCCAAAAACCTAATTCCACCGCCGCAACCTTCTGTATCCATGAGATCCCATCTTGGGGCCTGTTCCGAAGCTCCGCCGGAGGGGGCATCCACCACGGAGGGCTTCTACATCAACACCATAGCCCCTCTGATGAAGTGTGAGTAGTTTACTTTAGACCTTCGGGGCCATAGCTAGTAGCTAGATGGCTTCTTCTCTCTTTTTGGGTCTCAATACAAAGTTCTCCCCCTCTCTTGTGGAGATCTATTCGATGTAATCTTATTTTTGCGGTGTGTTTGTTGAGACCGATGAATTGTGGGTTTATGATCCAGTATTATCTATGGAAAATATATGATTCTTCTCTAAATTCTTTTATGTATGATTGAGTTATCTTTGCAAGTCTCTTCGAATTATCCTTTTTGGTTTGGCCAACTAGATTGGTAGTTCTTGCAATGGGAGAAGTGCTTAGCTTTGGGTTCAATCTTGCGGTGTCCTTACCCAGTGACAGAAAGGGTTGCTAGGCACGTATTGTATTGTTGCCATTGAAGATAACAAGATGGGGTTTTTATCATATTGCATGAATTTATCCCTCTACATCATGTCATCTTGCTTAAGGCGTTACTCTGTTTTTAACTTAATACTCTAGATGCATGCTGGATAGCGGTCAATGAGTGGACTAATAGTAGTAGATACAGAATCGTTTCGATCTACTTGTCATGGACGTGATGCCTATATACATGATCATTGCCTAGATATGCTCATAACTATGCTCAATTATGTCAATTGCTCAACAGTAATTTGTTCACCCACCATAGAATATCTATGCTCTTGAGAGAAGCCACTAGTGAAACCTATGGCCCCCGGGTCTATTCTCATCATATCAATCTCTATCGCTTTATTTACTTGCTTTGCTTTTACTTTGCCTTTTACTTTTTACTTTGCATCTATCTATCAAAAATACCAAAAATATTATTTATCATCTCTATCAGATCTCACCCTCGTAAGTGATGGTTAAGGGATTGACAACCCCTAATCGCGTTGGTTGCGAGTAGCTATCGTTTTGTGTAGGTACGAGGGACTTGTGTGTGGTCTCCTACTGGATTGATACCTTGGTTCTCAAAAACTGAGGGAAATACTTACGCTACTTTGCTGCATGATCCTCTCCTCTTCGGGGAAATCCAACGCAGTGCTCAAGAGGTAGCACCAACCGCCTTCGTACAAGTTGCTGTCGTAGCAGTCAGAGAGATAGCAGCACCATCATGGGCTCAACCCATCCTCAAATTCCTGGTAAACAAAGAGCTGCCAGCCGACGAGACCCTGGCCCAACAAGTGCTGTGGCGGGCGGCGGCATACACCATAGTTAACAAAGAGCTGGTTTGGCGCAGTGTCACTGGTGTGTACCAGAGTTGTTTGGAGCCGGACTAGGGCCAAGCAATCCTCAGAGATATTCACCAGGGCGAATGTGGTCACTACGCGGCCTCAAGAGCACTCGTGGCCAAAGCTTTTTGCCATGGTTTCTTTTGGCCGACTGCTCTAGAAGAGGCAAAAGAGTTGGTCCAGAAGTGCCAGGGGTGCCAGAGATTCCGCTCCAAGCCACACTTGCCGGCTTCTGCACTCAAGACTATTCCCATTGCTTGGCCCTTTGCTGTTTGGGGTTTGGATATGGTGGGGCCATTCAAGACAGCCCGTGGCGGCATGACTCATCTGCTTGTCGCTGCGGACAAGTTCACCAAGTGGATAGAGGCCAAGCCAATCAAGAAACTGAATGGGCTGACTGCCGTGACTCTCATCACCGACATCACCACTCGGTATGGCATACCGCATAGCATCATCACTGACAATGGCACAAACTTTGCCAAAGGAGCCTTGGCTCATTTCTATGCGACGCAAGGTATCTGACTGGACTTAGCATCCGTTGCCCACCCGCGGTCAAACAGACAGGTTGAGCGAGCAAACGGCCTCATCTTGTCCGGCATCAAGCCCCGACTGGTCAAACCTCTAGAGCGTTTGGCCGGCTGCTGGCTCGATGAGCTGCCGGCCGTCCTCTGGAGCCTGCGCACAACTCCTAACAAGTCAACCGGCTTCACGCCCTTCTTCCTCGTCTACGGTGCTGAACTCGTCATCCCGACGGACAGAGAGTTCGACTCCCCGCGAGTCACCATGTACACCATGGCGGACGCCAAGGAGGCGCGAGAAGACGGCGTCGACCTGCTGGAGGAGGGCCGGCTGTTGGCACTCAGCCGGTCCGCCATCTACCAGCAGAGTCTATGTCGATACTACAACCACAAGGTGAAGCCAAGATCCTTCCAAGAGGGAGACCTTGTGCTCCGGCTGATCCAGCGAATAGCCGGCCAGCACAAGCTCTCGGCACCTTGGGAAGGCCCTTTCATCATCAGTAAGGTGCTGGGCAACGACTCCTACTATCTGATCGACGCTCAGAAGCCCAGAGCGCACAAAAGAGATGATTCAGGCAAGGAGACGGAGAGGCCGTGGAATGCAAACCTCCTCCGGAGATTTTACAGTTGAAAGCAGTATGTATCACACTACCTTTTGTATTATGTACAAAGACTCCGGGTCCCTCAAGACGAACTCGGGGACTACCCTCCTTTTATCTATATGATAAGTGTTATGCCCATAATTGTACCTTGTTATTATTTCCGCCTGGCACCGGGTCGACCAGTCGGCCCGGAGGTTTGCCGCCTTCTGCTATATGCCACCTCCAGCAGCCGGACAAGTAATGTGTTGGCACCTAAAACTTCCTCTGTCAGAAGCCGCAGCTCGCAGAGCGACTGAATGGCGGGCAAGGGTCACAAGACAGTGCCCACGTAAAAAATGGCTAAGGAAAACGCATATAGTTGAGGCCGGCGCGGCACTTGTTCGGCCGGCTTCTGTTTCCCTTGCCAAACCTCCAAACGGCTAAGTACTTGCCCTCCTGCAACAAAGATAAATACTCGAACCAGCCGCAGTCCGCAGAGCTGCTGTTTGGCTGGCAAGAGGATAGCTAATGGAGGGTGGCAAAGGAAAAAAGCAAGGAGTATAAGCAAGGAAAGATAGAAATCAGCAAAACAAAGCATAAAGTTGCGATAAGATATTTACATAGATAAAGGCACATCGGCCGTCATTCAACAAAGTTTGGTGTACACCCCGCGGGTGGAATTGTGCGAATTTAATCAAGTTCTCCAGACTAGCAAACAGGGAAAGAAAAGTAAAAACATCCTAAGGAGCAGTGGAAGACTCTAGCTGGGCGCTGGGGTCGGCGGTGCCGGTTGGTGCAGCAGGCGGCTCCGGCTGAATGACGGAGTCGGCTGTGCCAGTTGGTGCAGCAGGCAGCTCTGGCTGGATGATGGGGTCAGCTGTGCCAGTTGGCGCAGCAGGCGGCTCCGGCTGAATGCTAGGGTCGGCAGAAGTACCAGTCGGGACGGCGGAGGGCTGGACGACGGAGTCGGTGGCGTCTGTCGGAGGAACGGGCGGCTGGTCGATCACTACCTGGCCGCCTCCAGTAGCGGTCAGCGCTTTGGAGCGTGGATCGTTGCTTGAGGCCCGGTCGGGTTGGGGCTAACCATCCGCCCCAACCTCCGGCATGTCGTCATCACTCTCCTCCTCCTCCTCCTCCTCCTCTCCCTCCTCTCCTTCATCACTGGAGTCGATGACTTCGGCCGAGTCCTCGCTGTCCTCTGGGTTCATCCCGAGCCACTCCTGCAGCGCCTCGGCGCCTTCTTCGACCACCTCCGGAACGAAGATGCTGGTGTTGGTGAAGTCGGTGATCGCCGCCGCCCTATTGATAAGCTCAGCTTCCACCGCCACCAGCTCCTCCTGCGCCTCCAGCCGGAACGTGGCTAACTGGGCTGGATCTAGCCCAGGATACCACGCCTTGACGAACTCAAGGGCCCGGTGCGCTCCTGCCCGGGCTGCAGAGCCCTTCCAGGCCTCTAGGCGGCCGGCCGCCACCTCCAGCCAGTCGGTGGTCCGACTTGGGGTGCGCGGAGCCGACAAGCCTGGCCAGAGGGAGGAATTGTCTGGGCCCCGACGTGCTGAAGACGGCGCAGCACTTGATGGGCGGGCCGAAGACGGGCCTGGATGCTGAGCATCTGCTCGTTGAGGGTCTCGGGGCGTTAGCAGCAATCAGCATGCCTTCCGCCTTCCTCTCCTTGTGCTGGGCCTCGATGATTTGGTTCGCGGCAATGGAGTGACCCGGGAAGAAATCTGCTCGGGCAGAAGCCAAGAAAAAACAAAGTCAGAAACAAGCAGTCGGCTTAGACAAAGGCCGGCAGCTCAAGACAATGAACAAGAAGAATAAAGCTCACCATCAACCAAGTCCTCGATGCTGCTGAAGCAAGCCGTCATCTGCGGCTCCTTGTCGGCCCAGGCGGCGCGCTCAGTTTCAAACTCGGCGAGGAGATCGGTCTCCTTCGCCTTTGCCTCCCGCTGGGCCGTCTTGAGGGCCTCCGTCTGCTCGACGAGCTGAGCGACCAGCCAGTCTCGCTCCTCGCTCAACTTGCTGCACTCCGCCTCCTTGCCGTGCAAAGCTGTGTTGGCTTCGCCCAGCTGCTGCTGAAAGGCGGCGTTGGCCTCTATAAAAGGAAAAGAAGAAAGAGCATCAGTCAAAAAAGACAAAGAGGGATGTAGTTGCCGGGGAGATCCGGCCCCGACTACTCAGCAGTCGGCCCGAATCTCAGGGACTACAGCCCGCGGGTGCGCCATCGTGCCCCCGCAGAGAAGAAGTAGTTAACAAAGGTAGAGCCACTAAGGAGATTCGGCCCGACTGCTCAGCAGTCGTCCCGAACCTCGGGGACTACAGCCCGCGGATGCGCCAGCACGCTCCCGCGAAGAAAGGAAGTCGGAACTTACTCCGGCTCTCGGATAGATGGGCGGTCTGCGTCTCCAGCTCCCGGACCCTGGAGTTGAAGGTGACCGCACAAAGATTGTGGTAGTCCTGCAGAGGGGATATCAGATAAAGTCAGCATTTGACACATACAAGTTATAGTTCCGGACCGCCTGCTCAGCAGTCGGCCCGAAACTTGGGGACTACACCCAGTGGGTGCGCTAGCGCGCCCCCACGAAGAGAGCAAGAAGATCAAGAAAAAAAGAAAAGCGAAGAAAACTTACGCGGATGGCTGCCCGCGACTCCAGGAAGGCTTCGTTGCAACGCTTGAGGGCTTCGGCTTCAGCCCGAAGCTTGGCCTGGACGTCAAGGGACGCCTGGGCTAGGGCGCCCGTTCCTCCCCCGGGTACCCAGCCGGCCGGCGCGGCGCTGGTCGCTTCAGCATCGGGGATCGACTAGCTCGCGGCACCAGCTTCTAGCGGCTGTGGCGCCGAGGCCGCCTTTGCAAAATGACGACGCGGGGGTGTGCGGACCTCAGGAATCAGGTCCGTCACCACCGCGTCCCCGACTGGTGGCACCGGCGGTGCGGCCGGCTGCTCGTCCTGCATCCTTCTAGTCGGTGGCAGTGGCGGCACAATGACGTCCGGCATGGCCACATCGCCGCCCTCCCGCTCCTGGATCGGCTGCTCGTCGTTGCCCCCCCTCCCAGTCGTCGCCTCAAACTCCAGCGGAGGTGGCGCGGTGTTCAAAGGCATCACGAGCAGCGGCTCCTGGCGGCGTGCAGCCTCCGCGAGCCGCTCCCTCTTCGCGGCTTCAGCCTCCGCCTGCGCCAACTTCCTCGCCGCAGACGCTGCGGCCTTGTCCGCCTCCTCCTTCGCTAGACGGTCAGCTTCTTCCTCACGCGCCTCCCGCGTGTTCCGCTCCGTCGCCTCCCAGAGGTCGGTGGCCGGGTCGATTCGCCGGCTGGTGGAGGAGGTCACCGCCGACCTGATGACTGAGGCGGTGCCCGACTTTTCGAGAGTTAGCGGGGCCCTGGGATGAGAAGACAAGTCAGAAAAGTTTTTTAGGACGGATTGGCGGAAAGACGGAAAACACAAAAAGAGTACTTACGCCAACACCATGACTGGCACCTTCGGCTGCCTCTGATACTTGGCCACCTTGGATGCGGCTTCTTTCCACCTAGTCGTCGACGCCGGGTTCTTGGGCTTCTTCGGGGCGCTGCCGAACAGAGCAGCGCCTTGCCTCCACTTGCGTTTGCTGCCACGGGCGGGCGGCCCAGTAGAGGGGCCTGCGCCGGTGTTGGCAGTGCACCGGGCAGGGCGTGGCTCGTCTTCATCGTCGTCGTCGTCGAGCCAAGTCTCCATGCCGCCGCCCTCCTCGGAGCCGCCTACTCTGCCACCGCTGCCTGTTTCATCGTCCACCAGGGCGGCTGCCCCAAAGTCGGGATCGTCCACATCGCTCACCGCCCTGTCCGGCAGGTAGTCACCACCCGGCCCCACGATGGCGGCCGTCGTCTCGGACATATAAATCTGCACTCCAGAAGGGAGTCGCATCACGACAAGAACAGGTCTGAGAAGCAGAGCTGAAGGAAGAAATGAAGGAACTTACGGCAGGCGGCGAGTCGTCGCGAGAGTACGGCCGCTTCCAGTACCGCCACTCTGCCTCCGACACCTTGAGGTCGGAGATCTCGTGCACCATCCGCGCGACCTCGGCAGTCGGCATCTCCTTCGTGCACAGCCGGCTGGGGTCGCGGTGCCCGCTCATCCGGAAGATTGGATGAGGGCGGCCCTGGAGCGGGAGGACCCGGCGCTCGACGAAGGCGATGAGGAGGTCGGAGGCCACGAGGCCCCCCGACTCCTGGAGCACCCGGAGTCGGCCTATGGCGGCCGCTGTGTCCGGTGACACCGGCTTCGGCTTGTAGCCCCAGTTGGGCCAGAGCCTGGTGGGAGGGCCAGCCTCGTAGGCCGGCAGGTTGAGGAAGTCGACAGCCGGGTCGACGTTCTCGACATAGAAGTAGGGTTGCTACCACATCTTTACAGACTGTGACAACTTGATGAGGGGGAAGGCTTTCCGTTTCTCCGGCCGGCGCACGGTGATGAACCCGTCGCACTCAGCCGCCATCTCCTTGACGGAGGTGTCGAGCTTCCCGTAGAAGAACGCTCCCCACAGCTCGAGTCTGGGGAGGATGCCGATGTAGCCCTCGCACGCCGTGACGAAGGCGGAAAGCAAGGTCACGGTGTTGGGCGTAAGGTGATGAGGTTGGAGGTGGTTGAAGTCGAGGAATGAGCGGAGGAAGCCGCTAACCGGAAGGCCGAAGCCGCGGAGGAAGTGCGAGCAGAAGACGACCCGCTCGTTCCCCCTCGGTGCAGGCGATATCTCCTCCTCCGGCGGCACCCGCGCCTTGACGAATGCCGCGTTGGGCATCCGGGCGCGTGTCGCGGAGGAAGGAGATGTGATCCTCGATCACCGTCGACCCGTCCCAGTCGCCGCCCTTCTCGCGTGCCATGGCTTCGAGCGGGCCGCGTGAGGAGGAGGGGTGCGTCGGCGGCGAATGGCGGCAGTGACTCGGCGGCACGCAGCAGCAGAGGCAGCGTTGGACGAGTGAGCAGAGGAGGAAGACAGAGTGGGAGGGGGCGCGTGAGCTTCGCTGCACCCCTCCCTCCCCCTACTTATAGCCCTCGGGCTACGAAGCCGAGGGGGCGGGGCGTGGGTAGTGGGATTAACTGCGCCCACGACCCCATGACCCCCCATTTACTGCGCGCATTCACCATGCCTCGAGCGGTTGTGGGAATCGCAACCGCCCCCCGCGGCATAGCGAATCCACCCGGGTGCTGAGGCGCAGTAGTGGCGGGCCCAGCCCGCTGTCATGTCCCATCAGGAGCGTGGGGTGGCAGGCTGGACGGGCTGGCGCGAGCCGCGTGGCATGTCCGTGGCGGGCGGCGGCCCTGGGAAGCTTAGCAGGCACGCCACCTGTTTTCCCGCCTTGGAGTTCAAAAATGACCAACAGTCCCGCCTGGCCAAGGCCAACTCCAGCAGTCAGCCAACGGCAAGGTGGATCGAACATTTTTCCGGAGCTCGGTAAGGAGGTAAGCCGCTGAGACTTCGCGGCCCCTCGACAACAACGCCTCACCGGCTTCGGGTACTACTGTCGGAGTAATGGGCCACGGGTAGCCTCACCTGAGTCCCTGGATTCATCAAGACTTTGGGCCAGGTTCGCCTTGCTGGGCCCCAAGCTGAAGCTCCACCCTCCAGGGGCCGGCTAGCTCAACAGCCGGCCACTAGAGGGCGGCCAACCACAAACAAACGACACCACGAGCGGCCGGCTCCAGCCAGCCAGCCTCTACAGAGGACCGCATCAAGCAGACGGCCACCTCGCGGCCTCAGAGTTTGTGCCCCCATCAAGAGGATGAGATGGGGGCGTGGCTACAGTGAAGCCCTCACCCCCGAATCTTGGGTTAGGCGTGGCCACAGTGTCCCATACATGCGGACATCTCCGCACGGCATGGCACTGTTGCCACCTTCCCTTGACGTCACTCTTGGCAGGCGGAGCCCTGTTCCCCATGACGGCTTGTCGGTATGGCCCGCAGGCTGCGGGCCCTACCAGGCAGCGACACCCCAGAGGACGGCGCACGCCGAACCAATCAGACCAGGGGAAGGCCGGCCTCCAGCAGGCGGCCGTACCCTCCGTCGAAGCAAGTGCACCATTAACCTGATGAGACCAGGTGTGGCTACAGTGATCTCCCACCAGGCGGCGAGACTGTAGCCACACTGAGCTGACCAAGCCAGCATCATTAGCAGCACGGCTACAGGGAGTAGCCACCAACCAGACCAGCCAGCGGTGGGAACAGCCTGTCGGCTCCGTACCAGACCAGTCGGCGGGGCCCACCAGGCGGCGGGCCCCAGTAGTCGGCGGAGAATCCGGAGGCCGGAGACGCTGACAGCTGGGCTTAGTAGCCGGCCAGATTACCATTGTACCCCTGGGGGGTAGGCCTATATAAACCCCCCAAGGCACCCATGCAAAGGGTTCCCACCCCATTAGACCTAGCCACATTCCTAGGGCAGGAGAGACCTAGCCTTGCCTTCTCCTACCTCTAGCATACAGCTCAAGGAGCAACTTTGTATCACTTGTGTCTTTAGTGATCATGCGGAGACCCCGCAGAGCAGGACTAGGGGTGTTATCTCCTAGGAGAGCTCCGAACCTGGGTAAAGTACGCCAGCATTCGTGTCTACGCCTCATCCCGCTTCCAGGCACCGGGGACGTTCTACTCGCCCCCACCATGATAAGCCATCCTTTGGCATATGTCGCACCCAACCCCCGACACCCCCACCCTTGTGGGCCCCTCGTGGCTCCACTGACCTACTTATTTCTCCTATATATACTCATATACCCCGAAAACATCCAGGAGCACCACGAAACCCTATTTCCACTGCCGCAACCTTCTATACCTGTGAGATCCCATCTTGGGGCCTTTTTCGGCGCTCCGCTGGAGGGGCAATCAATCACGGAGGGCTTCTACATCAACACCATAGCCTCTCCGATGATGTGTGAGTAGTTTACCACAGACCTTCGGGTCCATAGTTATTAGCTAGATGGCTTCTTCTCTCTCTTTGATTCTCAATACAAAGTGCTCCTCGATCTTCTTGGAGATCTATTCGATGTAATACTTTTTACAGTGTGTTTGTCGAGATTCGATGAATTGTGGGTTTATTATCAAGATTATCTATTAATAATATTTGATTCTTCTCTGAATTCTTATATGTATGATTTGATATCTTTGCAAGTCTCTTCGAATTATCAGTTTGGTTTGGCCTACTAGATTGATCTTTCTTGTAATGGGAGAAGTGCTTAACTTTGGGTTCAATCTTGTGGTGTCCTTTCCTAGTGACAATAGGGGCAGCAAGGCACGTATTGTATTGTTGCCATCGAGGATAAAAATATGGAGTTTATATCATATTGCTTGAGTTTATCCCACTACATCATGTCATCTTGCTTAATGCGTTACTCTGTTCTTATGAACTTAATACTCTAGATGCATGCTGGATAGCGGTCGACGTGTGGAGTAATAGTAGTAGATGCAGAATCATTCGGTCTACTTGTCACGGACGTGATGCCTATATACATGATCATGCCTAGATATTCTCATAACTATGCGCTTTTATATCAATTGCTCGACAGTAATTTGTTCACCCACCGTAAGATATGCTATCTTGAGAGAAGCCACTAGTGAAACCTATGGCCCCCGGGTCTCTTTTCCATCGTATTATATCTCTTTTATTTACATTGCATCTCGTTTACTATTTTGCAATCTTTACTTTTCAATCTATACAACAAAATACCAAAAATATTTATCTTATTATCTCTATCAGATCTCACCTTTGCAAGTGGACGTGAAGGGATTGACAAACCCTTTATCGCATTAGTTGCAAGGTTCTTATTTGTTTGTGTAGTTACAAGGTGACTTCCATGTAACGTCCTACTGGATTGATACCTTGGTTCTTAAAAACTGAGGGAAATACTTACGCTACTTTGCTGCACACAATTTCCTCTTCAAGGGAAAACCAACGCATGCTCAAGAGGTAGCAGTTTTCTCGGCCCACTCTGTTGTTACTTGATTCCGACGGAAAAACCCACTATAGAACCACTAATTATCTGCCATCTCTGCTTTATTTGAAGCCACAAATCAAAATTAAGAATTCATTAAATTACTCATATCAATGTTTTATTTTTTAAAGGGTTGACGAGAAACGACATTTAATCCACCTACATCTTTAATAGGTAAAGATGGGTCCTAATCCCACCCGAGAATGTGTAGATTGAGTACGTTCTCCATGCTCTACCCCATTCCGAGACAAATTTTTAGAAGCACCTCCTGATGTCTACTACGCAACTTTATCCTTGTAGACGTTGTTGGGCCTCCAAGTGCGGAGTTTTGTAGGACAGTACCAAATTTCCCTCAAGTGGATGACCTAAGGTTTATCAATCCGTGGGAGGCGTAGGATGAAGATGGTCTCTCTCAAACAACCCTGCAACCAAATAACAAAGAGTCTCTTGTGTCCCCAACACACCCAATACAATGGTAGATTGTATAGGTGCACTAGTTCAGCGAAGAGATGGTGATACAAGTGTAATATGGATGGTAGAAATATATTTTTATAATCTAAATAAATAAAAACAGCGAGGTAACTAGTAACAAAAGTAGGCAAAAACGGTATTGCAATGCTTGAAAACAAGGCCTAGGGTTCATACTTTCACTAGTACAAGTTCTCTCAACAATGATAACATAATTGGATCATATAACAATCCCTCAACATGCAACAAAGAATCACTCCAAACTTTCTATCGGAGAACGTAGGACAAAACGTGCATCAACCCCTATGCATAGATTACCCCAATGTCACCTCGGGAATCTGCAAGTTGAGTGCAAAAACATACATCAAGTGAATCAATAGAGCATCCCATTGTCACCACAGATATCCCATCGCAAGACATACATCAAGTGTTCTCAAATCCAATACTCAATCCAACATAAGGAAAACTCAAAGAGCAAGACTCAATTCATCACAAGAAGGTAGAGTGGGAGAAACACCATATGATTCAACTATAGTAACAAAGCTCACGGTACAACAAGATCGTGCCATATGAAGGACACGAGAGAGAGAGAGAAAGAGATCAAACACATAGCTACTGGTACATACCCTCAGCCCCGAGGGTGAACTACTCTCTCCTTGTCATGGTGGCCGCCGGGATGATGAAGATGGCCTCCGGTGATGGTTGCCCCCTCCGGCAGGGTGCTGGAACGGGCTTAGATTGGTTTTTCATGAACTCAGAGGCTTGCAGCGGCGGAACTCCCGAACTAGGTTTATTTCTGGGGGTTTTGGTATTTATAGGAATTTTTGGCGTCGGTCTCATGTGAAGGGGGTCCACGAAGAGCCCACAAGACCGGAGGGCGCCCCAGGTGGGTAGAGAGCGCCCTCCACCCTTGTGGAGGCCTCGTGGTTCTTCTGGCCCAACTCTTTTACTTCGGGGGCTTCTTCTGGTCCATAAAAATCACCGTAAATTTTCAGCTCATTTGGACTCTGTTTGATATTCCTTTTCTGCATAACTCAAAAACAAGGAAAACAAAGAAATTGGCACTGGGCTCTAGGTTAATAGGTTAGTCCCAAAAATAATATAAAATAGCATATTAATGCATATAAAACATCCAAAACAGATAATATAATAGCATGGAACAATAAAAAATTATAGATACATTGGAGACGTATCACCTCCACGCTATTCTCAAAATACACGTCTCGGTAAAATGCCGGGAGAATGTGCATCCAGAGAACAACGAGGAGGCGCCACCGAAATCCTGTCTCAGAATGGGGTAGAGCATGGACAACGTACCCAATCTACACATCCTGGGGTTGTCCGCGGAAAAAGATGGACAATCCAAAAGGGCGGCGGTGATAAATATGCAATTGAATGCATATTTATCGATTCAACCCTTTCGGACGGAGACGCCTAGGTTACATGACTTGATGTGAAAATCAAATCTAGTAATATGGAAAAAAGTACGATGTGATGAAATTGTTGCTCACCCTTCGATGTAGAGGATGTAGTCGATCAGAGGAGGGACGATCGTGGACCAACACCTCCAACGTCGACGATCACTCCACGAAGATTGAACACCACAAATCCTGTTAATTCCACCGAGTGAAAAACATTTAGGTCATCACCTCACATTAAGCATTGACACTTTAAACTATGAAAAAAATCATATTTCGTCAAGTGTCAAATTTTTTCCTTCAAGTTTTTTAGCAAGATCATCATGATGAAATAACCGCTCATCATATCCCAATTTTGGAGCACATCTCACATAGCTAGTTAACAACATCTCACATAACTATTTTAGAAACTAAATGTCACATAGCAAGGATTTAGACACAGCTCCACCTCCTGTCCATGTCATCTCTAGACTCACAAATACAAACATTTTTTTATTGATTAAACCCATATGCTTGTGCGTGGCAGCACAAAAGAAGATCTGGCTTATGTACATTATATGTCATATTGTCATAATCCATTAATCTCACATGCATTTTTAAATTGTCATAATCCATTATATATCATATTGGTACAAAATCTTAGGCTTATGGACATAGAAATCTAGAAGAGAACAACGCTAAGAATTACATCGTTTGTCTTTGTGAACATAAGTTACACATGTCCATACATAGTAGTTATTTGTAGCAAATTAACATGAAACTATGAATGTAACAGTAGGCAAAAATGAAAAAAAAAGCCTAGCTCACCAGGCAGAGGGGTGATGTCTACTACACAACCTTCTTCTTGTAGACGTTGTTCAGAGGTTTGTAGAACAGTAGCAAATTTCCCTCAAGTGGATGACCTAAGGTTTATCAATCCGTGGGAGGCGTAGGATGAAGATGGTCTCTCTCAAGCAACCCTGCAACCAAATAACAAAGAGTCTCTTGTGTCCCCAACACACCCAATACAATGGTAAATTGTATAGGTGCACTAGTTCGGCGAAGAGATGGTGATACAAGTGCAATATGGATGGTAGATATAGGTTTTTGTAATCTGAAAATACAAAAAACAGCAAGGTAAAAAGTGGTAAAAGTGAGCTTAAACGGTATTGCAATGCTAGGAAACAAGGCCTAAGGTTCATACTTTCACTAGTGCAAGTTCTCTCAACAATAATAACATAATTAGATCACATAACTATCCCTCAACATGCAACAAAGATTCACTCCAAAGTCACTAATAGGAGAGAACAATCGAGGAGATTATTGTAGGGTACGAAACCACCTCAAAGTTATCCTTTCTGATCGATCTATTCAAGATTCCATAGTAAAATAACACGAAGCTATTCTTTCCATTCGATCTATCATAGAGTTCGTACTAGAATAACACCTTAAGACACAAATCAACCAAAACCCTAATGTCACCTAGATACTCCAATGTCACCTCAAGTATCCGTGGGCATGATTATACTATATGCATCACACAATCTCAGATCCATCTATTCAACCAACACAAAGTACTTAAAAGAGTGCCCCAAAGTTTCTACTGGAGAGTCAAGATGAAAATGTGTGCCAACCCTTATGCATAAGTTCACAAGGTCACAGAACCCGCAAGTTGATCACCCAAACATACATCAAGTAGATCACGAGAAATCCCATTGTCACCACAGATAAGCACATGCAAGACATACATCAAGTGTTCTCAAATCCTTAAAGACTCAATCTGATAAGATAACTTCAAAGGGAAAGCTCAATCCATTACAAGAGAGTAGAGGGGAAGAAACATCATAAGATCCAACTATAATAGCAAAGCTCGAGATAGATCAAGATCGTACCACCTCAAGAACACGAGAGAGAGAGAGAGAGAGAGAGAGAGAGAGAAAGAGAGAGATCAAACACATAGCTACTGGTACATACCCTCAGCCCCGAGGGTGAACTACTCCCTCCTCGTCATGGAGAGCACCGGGATGATGAAGATGGCCACCGGTGAGGGATCCCCCCTCCGGCAGGGTGCCGGAATAGGGTCCCGGTTGGTTTTTGGTGGCTACAGAGGCTTGCGACGGCAGAACTCCCGGTCTAGGTTTATTTCTAGGGGTTTCTGTATTTATAGGAAATTTTAGCGTTGGGAACAAGTCAGGGGGGTCTTCGAGTCGTCCAAGAGATAGGGGGGCGCCCAGGGGGGTAGGGCGTGCCCTCCACCCTCGTGGATGGCTCGGGGCTCTTCTGGCCCAACTCTTTCACTTCGAGGGCTTCTTTTGGTCCATAAAAAATATCAAAAATTGGCATGTCAATTGGACTCTGTTTGGTATTCCTTTTCTGTAAAACTCAAAAACAAGGAAAAAACAGAAACTGGCACTGGGTTCTAGGTTAATAGGTTATTTCCAAAAATCATATAAAATAGCATATAAATGCATATAAAACATCCAATATAGAAAATATAATAGCATGGAACAATCAAAAATTATAGATACGTTGGAAACGTATCAAGCATCCCCAAGCTTAATTCCTGCTCGTCCTCGAGTAGGTAAATGATAAAAATAGAATTTTTGATGTGGAATGCTACCTAACATATTTATCAATGTAATCTTCTCTATTGTGGCATGAATGTTCAGATCCATAAGATTCAAAACAAAAGTTTAATATTGACATAAAAATAATAATACTTCAAGCATACTAACAAGGCAATTATATCTTCTCAAAATATCATGGCTAAAGAAAGTTATCCCTACAAAATCATATAGTTTGGCTATGCTCTATCTTCATCACACAAAATATTTGAATCATGCACAACCTCGGCTTTAGCCAAGCAATTGTTTCATACTTTAGTATTCTCAAACTTTTTCAACTTTCACGCAATACATGAGCATGAGCCATGGACATAGCACTATAGGTGGAATAGAATGGTGGTTGTGGAGAAGACAAAAAGGAGAAGATAGTCTCACATCAACTAGGCGTATCAATGGGCTATGGAGATGCTCATCAATAGATATCAATGTGAGTGAGTAGGGATTGCCATGCAACGGATGCACTAGAGCTATAAGTATATGAAAGCTCAAAAAAACTAAGTGGGTGTGCATCCAACTTGCTTGCTCATGAATACCTAGGGAAATTTGAGGAAGCCCATCATTGGAATATACAAGCCAAGTTCTATAATGAAAATTCCCACTAGTATATGAGAGTGACAACATAGGAGACTCTATTATGAAGATCATGGTGCTACTTTGAAGCACAAGTGTGGTAAAAGGGTAGTAGCATTGCCCCTTCTCTCTTTTTCTCTTTTTTTATTTTTTTTTATTTGGGCATTTTCTCCTTTTTATGGCCTCTTTTTTTCTCTTTTTTTTTCTGGAGTCTCATTCCGACTTGTGGGGGAATCGTAGTCTCCATCATCCTTTCCTCACTGGGACAATTCTCTAATAATGGTGATCATCACACTTTTATTTACTTACAACTCAAGAATTACAACTCAATACTTAGAACAAAATATGACTCTATGTGAATGCCTCCGGCGGTGTACCGGGATGTGCAATGAATCAAGAGTGACATGTATGAAATAACTATGAAAGGTGGCTTTGTCACAAATACGATGTCAACTACATGATCATGCAAAGCAATATGACAATGATGAAGCATGTCATAATAAACGGAACGGTGGAAAGTTGCATGGCAATATATCTCGGAATGGCTATGGAAATGCCATAGTAGGTAGGTAAGGTGGCTGTTCTGAGGAAGGTAATGGTGGGTGTATGGCACCGGCAGAAGTTGCGCGGCACAAGAGAGGCTAGCAACGGTGGAAGGGTGAGAGTGTGTATAATCCATGGACTCAACATTAGTCATAAAGAACTCACATACTTATTGCAAAAATCTACATGTCATAAAAACCAAGCACTACACGCATTTTCCTAGGGGAAGGGTTGGTAGGAGTTAACCATCGCGCGATCCCGACCTCCACACATAAGGAAGACAATCAATAAATAAATCATGCTTCAACTTCATCACATAAAGATTCACCATACGTGCATGCTACGGGAATCACAAACTTTAACACAAGTATTCCTCAAATTCACAACTACTCAACTAGAATGACCCTAATATTAACATCCTCATATCTCAAAACAATCATAAAGAATCAAACTTCTCATAGTATTCAATGCACTTTATATGAAAGTTTTTATTATATCCCTCTTGGATGCCAATCATATTAGGAGTAATTTTATAACCAAAGCAAATTACCATTCTGTTCTAAAAGAATATCAAAATAATATAAGTGGAGCATGAGAGTTCATCTATTTCTTCAAAATAAAACCACCATCGTGCTCTAAAAGATATAAGTGAAGCACTAGAGCAAATGACAAACTACTCCAAAAGATATAAGTGAAGATCAATGAGTAGTCGAATAATTTTGCAACTACGTGAAGACTCTCTAACATTCAATAATTTCAGATCTTGGGATATTATTCAAACAGCAATCAAAACAAAATAAAATGACATGACACTCCAAGCAAAACACATATCATGTGGTGAATAAAAATATAGCTCCAAGTAAAGTTACCGATGAACGAAGACGAAAGAGGGGATGCCATCCGGGGCATCCCCAAGCTTAGGATCTTGTTTGTCCTTGAATATTGACTTGGGGTGCCTTGGGAATCCCCAAGCTTAGGCTATTTCCATTCCTTATTCCATAGTCCTTTGAATCTTTACCCAAAACTTGAAAACTTCACAACACAAAACTTAACAGAAAACTCGTAAGCTCCATTAGTATAAGAAAATAAATCACCACTTAGGTACTGTTGTGAACTCATTCTAAATTCATATTGGTGTAATATCTACTGTATTCCAACTTCTCTATGGTTCATACCCTCCAATACTACTCATAGATTCATCAAAATAAGCAAACAACACATAGAAAACAGAATCTGTCAAAAACAGAACAGTCTGTAGTAATCTGTAACTCTAGAATACTTCTGTAACTCCAAAACTCCTACCAAATTAGTAAAACCTGAGAAATTAGTGTACCAATCCATATCAAAAATAATCATATCAAAATTACGTTTCTGTGAATTATTAAAACTAATTTACTGGGCACAAAAGTTTCTGATTTTCAGCAGGATCAACACAACTATCACCGTAAGCTATCCTAAAGGTCTTACTTGGCACTTTATTGAAACAAAAGCTATAAAACATGATTACTACAGTAGAATAATCATTTTAACACATAAAAACAGTAGGGGTAAACATTGGGTTGTCTCCCAACAAGCGCTTTTCTTTAATGCATTTTTAGCTAGGCATGATGATTTCAATGATGCTCGTATAAAAGATAAGAATTGAAACATAATGGGAGCATCATGAAGAATATGACTAGCACATTTAAGTCTAACCCACTTCCTATGCATAGGTATTTTGTGAGCAAACAACTTATGGGAACAATAATCAACTAGCATAGGAAGGCAAAACAAGCATAACTTCAAGATTTTCAACACATAGAGAGGAAACTTGATATTATTGCAATTCCTAAAAGCATATATTCCTCCCTCATAATAATTTTCAGTAGCATCATGAATGAATTCAACAATATAACCATCACATAAAGCATTATTTTCATGATGCACAAGCATAGAAATTTTACTACTCTCCCCATAAGCAAATTTCTTCTCATTAGGAATAGTGGGAGTATCATAAGACACTCGAATACTATAAATTGTTTCCACATTAAAAGAATAATGTTCAGAAAAAGGGTAATCATAATCATGACAAGTTTTATAAATATAATCATCACTACTTTTTATAGCATAAGTATCATCACAATAATCATCATAAGTAGCAACTTTGTTCTCATCATAATCAATTGAAACCTCTTCCAAGATAGTGGAATCATTACTAAATAAAGTCATGACCTCTACGAATCCACTTTTATAATTATCACAATAAAATTCAACACCCTCCAAAATAGTGGGATCGTTACTTCCTAAAGTTGACACTCTTCCAAACCCACTTTCATCAGTATAATCATCATAGGTAGGAGGCATGCTATCATAATAAATTTGCATATCAAAACTTGGGAGATTGAAAATATCATCTTCATTAAACATAGCATCCCCAAGCTTGGTACAAACATTAGTTGCAGCAAATAAATTCTCAAATATGTCATTCTCATCAAACATATCATCCCCAAGCTTAGGCCTTTGCATATCATAAGCATAATCACTCTCATCATAAATAGTATGGATAGCACCAATAGTATAGCAATTATCATCATCACAAAGAGTAATAGGAGCAACATCATTTGGGAGGGATACCTTTTTACCTTTGCTTCTTCGTCTTCTATTTTTCTTCTTCGCATCATGTGTGGGTTTAATCCTCTTTTTGGAGCTCCTTATTAATGAGATTGGTTGAATAGAAGGCTCCTCCTCGTTACCTGATTCATCATAAGAAATAATAGGAGAATATTGGGAAGTCTCTTCCCTTTCATTAGTATTCTCTTCATCTTCTATTTGTTTTCTTGTCTTTATGTAATTGGCAATATAAGGATTTTCAATGCAATTCACCGCACAATACATATGAATTTCCTCTAGATCAAAATCAAGAACTGTCTCAAGGGAAAATTCTAGAATATCCTTAGTTATACATTTCATTTCTTCATAACCCAGAAGCAAACTAAGTTCATTATGATGCGCAAGGGAAATCAAGTCATCACAATTTTTGGACACAATTCGATCACGAAACAATTTGCATTGGATATTTAAATGACCACGTTCATTTCAAAGTTCACAAGGATGGCCAAGAAAATTTAAATTTTCAGCACAAACGCCTAGCCTTTCTTGCAACCATTTAGTTTCTCAATACTTATGCCTCTTGCAAAATCTATCTTCCCTATTTGGTGTGTACTTGCAAACTCTATGTACTCCACAAAAGTTGACATGCTTATAAGAGACATTTTCATCATGACTAGTGCAATCATCATTAGTATTATGGATATTCAAAGAGTTCATACTAACAACATTGCAATCATGCTCATCATTCAAAGATTTAGTGTCAAACATTCTAATGCATTCTTCTTCTAGCACTTGAGCACAATTATCGGAATCCTTATTTTCACGAAAGATATTAAAAAGATGAAGCATATGAGGCATCCTCAATTCCATTTTTTTGTAGTTTTCTTTTATAGACTAAACTAGTGATAAAACAAGAAACAGAAAGATTTGATTGCAAGATCTAAAGATATACCTTCAAGCACTACCTCCCCGGCAACGGCGCCAGAAAAGAGCTTGATGTCTACTACGCAACCTTCTTCTTGTAGACATTGTTGGGCCTCCAAGTGTAGAGGTTTGTAGGACAGTAGCAAATTTCCCTCAAGTGGATGACCTAAGGTTTATCAATCCGTGGGAGGCGTAGGATGAAGATGGTCTCTCTCAAGCAACCCTGCAACCAAATAACAAAGAGTCTCTTGTGTCCCCAACACACCCAATACAATGGTAAATTGTATAGGTGCACTAGTTCGGCGAAGAGATGGTGATACAAGTGCAATATGGATGGTAGATATAGGTTTTTGTAATCTGAAAATATAAAAACAGCAAGGTAACAAGTGGTAAAAGTGAGCGTAAATGGTATTGCAATGCTAGGAAACAAGGCCTAAGCTTCATACTTTCACTAGTGCAAGTTCTCTCAACAATAATAACATAACTGGATCATATAACTATCCCTCAACATGCAACAAAGAGTCACTCCAAAGTCACTAATAGCGGGGAAAAACGAAAAGATTATTGTAGGGTACGAAACCACCTCAAAGTTATCCTTTCTGATCGATCTATTCAAGAGTCCGTAGTAAAATAACACGAAGCTATTCTTTCCTTTCGATCTATCATAGAGTTCGTACTAGAATAACACCTTAAGACACAAATCAACCAAAACCCTAATGTCACCTAGATACTCCAATGTTACCTCAAGTATCCATGGGCATGATTATACGATATGCATCACACAATCTCAGATTCATCTATTAACCCAACACAAAGTACTTCAAAGAGTGCCCCAAAGTTTCTACCAGAGAGTCAAGATGAAAACGTGTGCCAACCCCTATGCATAAGTTCACAAGGTCACAGAACCCGCAAGTTGATCACCAAAACATACATCAAGTAGATCACGTGATATCCCATTGTCACCATAGATAAGCACATGCAAGACATACATCAAGTGTTCTCAAATCCTTAAAGACTCAATCCGATAAGATAACTTCAAAGGGAAAACTCAATCCATTACAAGAGAGTAGAGGGGGAGAAACATCATAAGATCCAACTATAATAGCAAAGCTCGTGATACATCAAGATTGTACCACCTCAAGAACATGAGAGAGAGAGAGAGAGATCAAACACATAGCTACTGGTACATACGCTTAGCCCCGAGGGTGAACTACTCCCTCCTCATCATGGAGAGCGCTGGGATGATGAAGATGGCCACCGGTGATGGGATCCCCCTCCGGCAGGGTGCCGGAATGGGCTCCCGAGAGGTTTTTGGTGGCTACAGAGGCTTGCGGCGGCGGAACTCCCGATCTATCTTTCGTTCTGGAAGTTTTAGGGTACAAGAGTATATATGGGTGCAGGGGGTACGTCGGAGGAGCTATAGGAGCCCCACGAGGCAGGGGGCGCGCCGGGGGGGTGGTTGGGCGCGCCCCCACCCTCGTGGGCAGCCCGTATCTCCCCTAACATGCACTCCAAGTTCCCTGGGTTGCTTTCCTTCCAAAAATAACTTCTCCAGTTGATTTCGCTCCGTTTTGACTCCGTCTGATATTCCTTTTCCTCGAAACACTGAAATAGGCATAAAACATCAAATCTGGGCTGGGCCTCCGGTTAATAGGTTAGTCCCAAAAATAATATAAAAGTGGATAATAAAGCCCAATATTGCCCAAAACAGTAGATAATATAGCATGGAGCAATCAAAAATTATAGATACGTTGGAGATGTTTCAATAAAGCCCAATATTGCCCAACGTATCTATAATTTTTGATTGCTCCATGCTATATTATCTACTGTTTTGGGCAATATTGGGCTTTATTATCCACTTTTATATTATTTTTGGGACTAACCTATTAACCGGAGGCCCAGCCCAGATTTGATGTTTTATGCCTATTTCAGTGTTTCGAGGAAAAGGAATATCAGACGGAGTCAAAACGGAGCGAAATCAACTGGAGAAGTTATTTTTGGAAGGAAAGCAACCCAAGGAACTTGGAGTGCATGTTAGGGGAGATACGGGCTGCCCACGAGGGTGGGGGCGCGCCCAACCACCCCCCCCCCCCCCGGCGCGCCCCCTGCCTCGTGGGGCCCCTATAGCTCCTCCGACGTACCCCCTGCACCCATATATACTCTTGTACCCTAAAACTTCCAGAACGAAAGATAGATCGGGAGTTCCGCCGCCGCAAGCCTCTGTAGCCACCAAAAACCTCTCGGGAGCCCATTCCGGCACCCTGCCGGAGGGGGATCCCATCACCGGTGGCCATCTTCATCATCCCGGCGCTATCCATGATGAGGAGGGAGTAGTTCACCCTCGGGGCTGAGGGTATGTACCAGTAGCTATGTGTTTGATCTCTCTCTCTCATGTTCTCTCTCGTGTTCCTCTATGGAACGATCTTGATGTATCCCGAGCTTTGCTATTGTAGTTGGATCTTATGATGTTTCTCCCCCTCTACTCTCTTGTGATGAATTGAGTTTCCCCTTTGAAGTTATCTTATCGGATTGAGTCTTTTATGAGAACACTTGATGTATGTCTTGTCGTGATTATCTGTGGTGACAATGGGATATCATGTGCCACTTGATGTATGTTTTGGTGATCAACTTGTGGGTTTTGTGACATTGGGAACCTATGCATAGGGGTTGGCACACGTTCTTGACTCTCCGATAGAAACTTTGGGGCACTCTTTGAAGTACTTTGTGTTGGTTGGATGAATCTGAGATTGTGTGATGCATATCATATAATCATGCCCACGGATACTTGAGGTGACAATGGAGTTTCTAGGTGACATTAGGGTTTTGGTTGATTTGTGTCTTAAGGTGTTATTCTAGTACGAACTCTTTTATAGATTGATCCGGAAGAATAACTTTGAGGTGGTTTCGTACCCTACCATAATCTCTACGTTTGTTATCCGCTATTAGTGGCTTCGGAGTGACTCTTTGTTGCATGTTGAGGGCTTGTTATATGATCTATCTATATTATTATTGTTGAGGCAACTTGCACTAGTGAAAGTATGAACCCTATGCCTTGTTTCCTATCATTGCAATACCGTTTACGCTCACTTTTATCATTAGTTACCTTGCTGTTTTTATTATTTCAGATTACAAAAACCTATATCTACCATCCATATTGCACTTGTATCACTATCTCTTCGCCGAACTAGTGCACCTATACAATTTACCATTGTATTGGGTGTGTTGGGGACACAAGAGACTTTTTGTTATTTGGTTGCAGGGTTGTTTGAGGGAGACCATCTTCATCCTACGCCTCCCATGGATTGATAAACCTTAGGTCATCCACTTGAGGGAAAATTGCTACTGTCCTACAAACCTGTGCACTTGCAGGCCCAACAACATCTACAAGAATAAGGTTGTGTAGTAGACATCAATCTCTTTTCTGGTGCCGTTGCCGGGGAGGCAAAGGTAAAGGGCACTCACCCCGTCAACTAAGCTCTTTTCTGGCGCCGTTGCCGGGGAGGTTAGCGCTTGAAGGTATATCTTTAGATCTTGCAATCGAATCTTTTGTTTCTTGTTTTAGCACTAGTTAGTCTATAAAAGAACATTACAAAAAAATGGAATTGAGTTTGTCTCATACGCTTCACCTTTTTAATATCTTTCGTGAGTATGATGGAAAGGAAAATTGTGCCCAAGTACTAGAAGAAGAATTACATAGAATGCTTGGCATGAAATATGTGAATGATGAGCATGATTGCAATGTTGTTAGTATGAATTCCTTGAATATCCATGATGCTAATGATATGCAAAGCCACAAGCTTGGGGAAGCTATGTTTGATGAAGATGATATTTTTTTGTCCCCCAAGCTTTGATGAGCAAATTTACTATGATGAAAGCATGCCTCATATCTATGATGATTATTGTGATGACACGTATGCTTTAAAGAATAATGATAACCATGAAACTTGTCATCTTGATCTTAATTTTCAATCATATGATAGTTATTTTGTTGAGTTTGCTCCACTACTAGTGATGAGAAGAATTTTGCTTATGTAGAGAGTAATAAATTTTCTATGGTTGTAGATCATGAAAAGAATGCTTTAGGTGCTGGTTATATTGTTGAATTCATTCATGATGCTACTGAAAATTATTATGAGGGAGGAACATATGCTTGTAGGAGTTGCAATAATGTCAAGTTTCCTCTCTATGTGCTTAAAATCTTGAAGTTATGCTTGTTTTACCTTCCTATGCAAGTTGATTATTGTTCCCATAAGTTGTTTGCTCACAAAATCCCTATGCATAGGAAGTGGGTTAGACTTAAATGTGCTAGTCATATGCTTCATGATGCTCCCGTTATGTTTCAATTCTTATCTTTTATGTGAGCACCATTGTCATCACCATGCCTAGCTAAAAGGCATTAAAGAAAAGCGCCTGTTGGGAGACAACCCAATATTTACCTTTACTGTTTTTGTGTGTCCACTTGATTATGCTACTGTAGTAATCATGTTTTATATCTTTTGTTTCAATAAAGTGCCAAGTAAGACCTTTAGGATAGCTTACGGTGATAGTTGTGTTGATCCTGCTGAAAATCAGAAACTTTTGCACCCAGTAGATTAGTTTTGTTAATTCACCGAAATGTGCTATTGATCTGATTCTTTTTGCTATGGATTTGTACACGAATTTCTTAGGACTTCCTAATTTTGTAGGATTTTTGTAGTTCCAAAAGTATACGTTTGATACAGATTACTACAGACTGTTCTGTTTTTGACAGATTCTGTTTTCTTTGTGTTCTTTGCTTATTTTGATGAATCTATGGCTAGTAAAATAGTTTATAAACCATATAGAAGTTGGAATACAGTAGATATTACACCAATATGAATTTAGAATGAGTTCATTACAGTACCTAAGTGGTGGTTTTATTTTCTTATACTAACGGAGCTTACGAGTTTTCTGTTGAGTTTTATGTTGTGGAGTTTTCAAGTTTTGGGTAAAGATTCGATGGACTATGGAATAAGGAGTGGCAAGAGCCTAAGATTGGGGATGCCCAAGGCACCCCAAGATAATATTCAAGAATAGCCAAAAGCCTAAGCTTGGGGATGCCCCGGAAGGCATCCCTCTTTCGTCTTCGTCTATCGGTAACTTTACTTGGAGCTATATTTTTATTCACCACATGATATGTGTTTTGCTTGGAGCGTCATCTCCTTTTGTTAGTTTTTGCTTGCTGTTATTTATATTAGTGTTTTTGCATCTTTAGTTTCAATAAATAAGTCAAGGATAGCCTTTGCCATGCTTATTTTGCTAGTATACATGTTGTTTGAAAACAGAAAGTTTACCTATGTTGCAAAAATTCCGTAGAAAAGTCAGAGAGTGGTACAATGTTGAATCTTTTTGCATATTGAGCTCTGATAAATATACTACAGTGGGAATTTTAGTTCATAATTTTTGTATTTAGGGAAGTATGATGACTCTTGCGTTCTTTACAGACTGTACTGTTTTGGCAGATTGCTGTTATGGTTGCATTGTTTGCATATGTTTGCATGTTTAATGATTCTATTTGAATATAGGAGTATTAAATATGCAGAGGCATTTAGTATTAAATTTTGAATAATAATTTTAGTGATTTGTTACAGTAGAAAATGATAAGGTTTTGCATTGGTTTATACTAACCTATCTCACGAGTTCTTGTTGAGTTTGTTGTGAATGAAGCTTTTGATAAAAAGAGAAACCATGGTATGAGAGGAATTAAGGAGACACAAAAGTTCAATATTGGGGATGCCCAAGGCACCCCAAGATAATATTTCAAGAAGTCTCAAGCATCTAAGATTGGGGATGCCCCGGTAGGCATCCCACCTTTCTTCTTCAACAACTATCGGTTAGAATCTGTTGAGCCTAAGTTTTTGCTTCTTCACATGAGTTGTGCTATCCTTGCAATGTAGTTTTATTTAGCTTTGCTTGCTGTTTGAATAAAGTATCAAGATCTGAAATTATTAAATGGGAGAGTCTTCACATAGTTGCATAATTATTCGACTACGCATTGATCTTCACTTATATCTTTCGGAGTAGTTTTTGTTATTGCTCTAGCACTTCACTTATATCTTTTAGAGCACAATGGTAGTTTTATTTTGAAGAAATATATGAACTCTCATGCTTCACTTAGATTATTTTGAGAGTCGTTAATAGCATGGTAATTTGCTTAATATTAATATACTTGGTATTCAAGATATGTGAAACTTTCTTATGAGTGTGTTGAATACTAAGAAAAGTTTGATGCTTGCTAATTGTTTTGAGATATGGAGGTAGTGATATTAAAGTCATGCTAGTTGGGTGATTATGAAATCAAAGAATGCTTGTGTTGAAGTTAGCAAGTTCCGTAGCATGCACGTATGGTTAAAGTTGTGTAACAAATTTGAAACATGAAGTGTACCTGGCTTGTGCATCCTTATGAGTGGCGGTCGGGGACGAGCGATGGTCTTTTCCTACCAATATATCCCCCTAGGAGCATGCGCGTAGTACTTGATTTTTGATGGCCTCTAAATTTTGGCAATAAGTATATGAGTTCTTTTGACTAATGTTGAGTCCATGGATTATACGCACTCTCACCTTTCCGCCTTTGCTAGCCTCTTCGGTACCGTGCATTGCCCTTTCTCACCTTGAGAGTTGGTGCAAACTTCGCCGGTGCATCCAAATCCCGTGATACGATACGCTCTATTACACATAAACCTCCTTATATCTTCCTCAAAACAGCCACCATACCTACCTATTATGGAATTTCCATAGCCATTCCGAGATATATTTCCATGCAACTTCCATCATCATATTCATGACATACATTACTTTTGTCATATTGCCATTGCATGATCATGCAGTTGACATCGTATTTGTGGCAAAGCCACCATGCATTATTTTTCATACATGTCACTCTTGATTCATTGCACCATCCTGGTACACTGCCAGAGGCATTCATATAGAGTCATATCTTGTTCTAAGTTTCGAGTTGTAGTCCTTATGTTGTAATCAATAGAAGTGTGATGATCATCATTGTTAGAGCATTGCCCAAAAAAAGAAAAAAAAAGAGAGAAAGGCCAAAAAAAAGAAAGGCCCAAAAAAGGGGGGGCAATGCTACTATCTCTTTTTCCACACTTGTGCTTCAAAGTAGCACCTTGTCCTTCATGTAGTGAGTCTCATATATTGTGCTTCAAAGTAGCACCTTGTTCTTCCTATAGTGAGTCTCATAAGTTGTCTTTTTATACTAGTGGGAATTTTTCATTATAGAACTTGGCTTGTATATTCCTACGATGGGCTTCCTCAAATGCCCTAGGTCTTCATGGGCAAGCAAGTTGGATGCACACCCACTAGTTTTCTTTTGTTGAGCATTCATAGCTCTAGTGCATCCGTTGCATGGCAATCCCTACTCCTCATGTTGACATCAATTGATGGGCATCTCCATAGCCCGTTGATTAGCCTCGTCAATGTGAGACTTTCTCCTTTTTTGTCTTCTCCACACAATCCCCATCATCATATTCTATTCCACCCATAGTGCTATATCCATGGCTCACGCTCATGTATTGCGTGAAGGTTGAAAAAGTTTGAGATTATTTAAGTATGAAACAATTGCTTGGCTTGTCATCGGGGGTATAGAAGTTGGGAACATCTTTGTGTGACGAAAATGAAGCATAGGCTAACTATATGATTTTGTAGGGATGAACTTTCTTTTGCCATGTTATTTTGAGAAAACATGATTGCTTTATTAGTATGCTTGAAGTATTATTATTTTTATGTCAATATGAACTTTTGTCTTGAATCTTTCAGATCTGAATATTCATATCACAAGTAAGAAGAATTACATTGAAATTATGCCAAGTAGCACTCCGCATCAAAAATTCTTTTTTATCATTTACCTACTCGAGGACGAGCAGGAATTAAGCTTGGGGATGCTTGATACGTCTCCAACGTATCTATAATTTTTGATTGCTCCATGCTATATTATCTACTGTTTTGGGCAATATTGGGCTTTATTATCCACTTTTATATTATTTTTGGGACTAACCTATTAACCGTAGGCCCAGCCCAGATTTGCTGTTTTATGCCTATTTCAATGTTTCGAGGAAAAGGAATATCAGACGGAGTCAAAATGGAACGAAATCAACTGGAGAAGTTATTTTTGGAAGGAAAGCAACCCAGGAAACTTGGAATGCACGTCAGGGGAGATACGGGCTGCCCACGAGGGTGGGGGCGCACCCACCCCCGGGCGTGCCCCCCTGCCTCGTGGGGCCCCCGTAGCTCCTCCGACGTACCCCCTGCACCCATATATACTCTTGTACCCTAAAACTTCTAGAATGAAAGATAGATCGGGAGTTCCGCTGACGCAAGCCTCTGTAGCCACCAAAAACCTCTCGGGAGCCCGTTCTGGCACCCTGCCGGAGGGGGATCCCATCACCGGTGGCCATCTTCATCATCCCGACGCTATCCATGACGAGGAGGGAGTAGTTCACCCTCGGGGCTGAGGGTATGTACCAGTAGCTATGTGTTTGATCTCTCTCTCTCTCTCGTGTTCTCTCTCGTGTTCCTCTATGGAATGATCTTGATGTATCCCGAGCTTTGCTATTGTAGTTGGATCTTATGATGTTTCTCCCCCTCTACTCTCTTGTGATGAATTGAGTTTCCCCTTTGAAGTTATCTTATCGGATTGAGTCTTTTATGAGAACACTTGATGTATGTATGGCCGTGATTATCTGTGGTGACAATGGGATATAATGTGCCACTTGATGTATGTTTTGGTGATCAACTTGCGGGTTTCGTGACATTGGGAACCTATGCATAGGGGTTGGCACACGTTCTTGACTCTCTGATAGAAACTTTGGGGCACTCTTTGAAGTACTTTGTGTTGGTTGGATGAATCTGAGATTGTGTGATGCATATCGTATAATCATGCCCACGGATACTTGAGGTGACAATGGAGTATCTAGGTGACATTAGGGTTTTGGTTGATTTGTGTCTTAAGGTGTTATTCTAGTACGAACTCTTTTATAGATAGATCCGAAAGAATAACTTTGAGGTGGTTTCATACCCTACCATAATCTCTACGTTTGTTCTCCGCTATTAGTGGCTTCGGAGTGACTCTTTGTTGCATGTTGAGGGCTTGTTATATGATCTATCTATGTTATTATTGTTGAGAGAACTTGCACTAGTGAAAGTATGAACCCTAGTCCTTGTTTCCTATCATCGCAATACCGTTTACGCTCACTTTTATCATTAGTTACCTTGCTGTTTTTATTATTTCAGATTACAAAAACCTATATCTACCATCCATATTGCACTTTTATCACTATCTCTTCGCCGAACTAGTGCACCTATACAATTTACCATTGTATTGGGTGTGTTGGGGACACAAGAGACTTTTTGTTATTTGGTTGCAGGGTTGTTTGAGAGAGACCATCTTCATCCTATGCCTCCCACGGATTGATAAACCTTAGGTCATCCACTTGAGGGAAATTTGCTACTGTCCTACAAACCTGTGCACTTGCAGGCCCAACAACGTCTACAAGAAGAAGGTTGTGTAGTAGACATCATTTATCCCTCTAGATAATGTCATCTTTCTTAATGCGTTACTCTATCCTTTATGAACTTAATACTCTAGATGCAGGCAGGAGTAGGTCGATGTGTGGAGTAATAGTAGTAGATGCAGGCAGGAGTCGGTCTACTTGTCACAGACGTGATGCCTATATACATGATCATGCCTAGATAATCTCATAACAATGCGCTTTTCTATCAATTGCTCGACAGTAATTTGTTCACCCATTGTAATACTTATGCTATCTTGAGAGAAGCCACTAGTGAAACCTATGTCCCCCGGGTCTATCTTTTATCATATAAGTTTACCATCTACTTTTATTTGCATCTTTTCCTTTCCAATCTATATCATAAAAATACCAAAAGTATTTATCTTATCATATTATCTCTATCCGATCTCACTTTCGCAAGTGGTAGTGAAGGGATTGACAACCCCTTTATTGCATTGGTTGCGAGGTTCTTGTTTGTTTGTGTAGATGCGTGGGACTTTTGAGCAGCCTCCTACTGGATTGATACCTTGTTTCTGAAAAACTGAGGAAAATACTTACGCTAGTTTGCTGCATCACCCTTTCCTCTTCAAGGAAAACCAACGCAAGCTCAAGACGTAGCAGGGGGAAATAGGAATGAGTGGAGGGGAGGGTAGAGTGAGTGGATACGACATACGTGCTAACGTGGCACGTGTCAAGATATGCCGACGGCTAAGCCGACAGCATACATAATTACTTTTTTCTTCTTCTTTTCATTCGTCAACCATAACATTTTTTTAAATAGTCCCACCTCGCCCAAAGAGAAGCAACATGACTAGTTTAAACAGTTGGCTAAGCCATACGAAGTAAGCTCCGGTATTCATTAGACTACTGTTAAGAAAATAGACAATTGCTGTGAAACTTTCAGTGCCCGGGCACTGAAGGTTTCACAGTGAGAGTCCATTTTCCATGATGGATACCGGTGTTTTTTATAAATTCAATTACTAGAATTTTTTAGCTCGTCGTCTGTATGAGGACCCCCCCCCCCCCCCTCCGTGCGATGGCGGCAGCAACGTCCATGAGGGGGGTCACACTACGGAGCTGCAGGTGCTTGCACCTGCCATCACGCTTACACAAGCGTAGGAGGGCCCACCGCAACACCTGGTGGCATTGCAACCCCTCGAGGGCCCCCGTCCCGCCTAACCCTGGAGCGTTTGACCACGAGATCTAACCCTTTGACTTTCCTCGGACGGGCTTTGACCAATGGACCTCTCCACCCGGTTGTGATAGGTCAGCCCATAGGAACACTTGGGAGCAATGTCCAGGCTAAACCCACAGCAAGATCCCCTCCGTGTAGACCTGACGCGGCTGTTTACCCCCTCCAGGTGCCGGTGGAAGCACTGTCCAGGAGGGGGGCCATACACGGGAGATACATGCTGCCACTTCAGACATGCCACCACACCTTAAGGCATGTATGAGGGACCGGTGCGATGCTCCGTTGGTATTGCTACCCCCCCCCCCCCCCAGGGCCCCGTCCCGCCTAACCCTGGAGTGTTTGACCACGAGATCTAACCCTTTGACTTTCCCCGGACGGGCTTTGACCAGTGGACCTCTCCACCCGGTTGTCGTAGGTCAGCCCATAGGAACACTTCTCATCAATGTCCGGGCCAAACCTACAGCAAGATCCCCTTCGTGTAGACCCAACGTGGTTGTTTACCCCCTCTAGGTGCCGGCAGCGGCATCGTCCGTGAGGGGAGCCACACCCCGGAGACACGTGCTTCCTCTTCAGACATACCACCACACCTTAAGGCATGTACGAGGGCCCGGTGCGATGCTCCAGTGGCATTGCTACCCCCCCGGGGGCCCTTGTCCCGCCTAACCCTGGAGTGTTTGACCATGAGATCTAACCCTTTGACTTTCCCCGGACGGGATTTGACCAGTGGACCTCTCCACCCGGTTGTGGTAGGTCGTCCCATAGGAACACTTGGGAGCAACGTCCGGGCCAAACCCACAGGAAAATCCCCTCCGTGTAGACCCGATGCGGCCGTTTACCCCCTCTAGGTGTTGGCGGCGGCGCCGTTCGTAAGGGGGGCCACACCATGGAGATGTGTGCTGCCTCTTCATACATGCCACCGCACCTTAAGGCATGTATGAGGGCCCAGTGCGATGCTCCGATGGCGTTGCTACCCCCTAGGTCCCCCGTCTCGCCTAACCCTGGAGCGTTTGATCATGAGATCTAACCCTTTGACTTTCCCCGCACGGGCTTTGACCAGTGGACCTCTCCACCCAGTTGTGGTAGGTCATCCCATAGGAACACTTGGGAGCAATGTCTGGGCCAAACCCATAGCAAGATCCCTTCCGTGTAGACCCGACGCGGCCGTTTACCCCCTCCAGGTGTCGGTGGCGGCGCCCTCCGTGAGGGGGGCCACACCCTAGAGACGTGTGTTGCCTCTTGAGACATGCCACCACACCTTAAGGCATGTATGAGGGCCTGGTGCGATGCTCCGGTGGCATTGCTACCCGCGAGGGCCCCCGTCCCGCCTAACCTGGAGCGTTTGACCACGATATATAAACCTTTTACTTTCCCCGCACAGGCTTTGACCAGTAGACCTCTCCACCCGGCCGGTTGTGGTAGGTTAGCCCATAGGAACACTTGGGAGCAATTTCCGGGCCAAACCCACAGCAAGATCCCCTCCGTGTAGACCCGACGCGGCCGTTTCCCCCCTCTAGGTGCCGGCGGCGGCGCCGTGTGTGAGGGCCACACCCCAGAGATGCGTGCTGCCTCTTCAGACATGCCACCACACCGTAAGGATGTATGAGGGCCCGGTGCAACGCTCTGGCGGCATTGCTACCCCCAAGGCCCCAGTCCCACCTAACCCTGGAGAGTTTGACCATGAGATCTAACCCTTTGATTTTCCATGCATAGGCTTTGAACAGTGGACCTCTCCACCAGGTTGTGGTAGGTCAGCCCATAGGAACACTTCGGAGCAATGTCTGGGCCAAACCCACAGCAAGATCCCCTCCGAGTAGACCCGACGCGGCCATTTCCCCCTCTAGGTGTCATTATTCAAAAGAACATGAGGTCACATTATTAACATACTCAAAAAAAATACAAACTACATATATATATTCATAATCTATGGAAAATATTTCACCAAATCGATAAATAATGTATGCATGTTTATATTTACATATGCTACATTTAAGTTAATCAGATAATAATACATAAAAAAACTTCAAAAAATATATACAAAAACTAAAAAATGTACATAACTATGCTGACGGCATAGCTAAGGCCGGGGTAGCTAAGAGGCGCGCCTTGGATCGAGACATGGCAGGTGCCTCAGATCGATGACGTGGACTCGAGATATGCCAACGGCCGCCGTCTCTGCCATTGGCATAGACCTGACGGCGTGAACCGCCCGTCAAACGCCGGGTCGCCGGGCCTCCCTCTATGACGACGGTCCAGATATGCCGACGGCAGTCGTAGGCGTACCCAAAGCTATGCCGGCGGCTTTTTTGTGCCGATGGTGCCCGGCGGCATACCTGGGGATAGCCCGACGGCCTGGGTACGCCGACTGCCTAACCTTGGGTGCGGCATAGGTCAGAGTAGGCCGATGGGGGCCGTCGGCATAGGATTGTCCGTCGGGGTAGAGCCCTGTTCCGGTAGTGATACTGCAAAATTCTTTGACGTGGTAGATCAGACAAAATAGATCCTATAAGTGTTACTGCAACTTTAAATAATTTTTTTGTGCTAAAACATGTTCATCACCATAGGCATAGTGCATACATATGGATACAAAATTCAACATAATAGTTTGGAAGCATGAACTACACCGCCGACATCCGCAGAGACTTGATCTTCGATGGATTCGAGCCCATGACAGGTACGCCGTACAGTCATGATGAGCATGACTTAGATCTGCCATCAGACGATGTTTAGGAGAACGCATCTGCAGCTGCCCCGGCTCTAAATTCGGAGTAGGCTGTGCCGTCCGACGATGGGTGGATAGACCCCGCCACGGAGGTCGCACACTCATCGGCAATAGAGCCGAACACAGACTTCGCCTCCAATGAGGTCAGTGTCACCGGACCCTCGGACTCGTATCTGGCCATAGGCTCCGAACCGCACGCATCCGTGCCTATCGAATCTGATTGGGCACCGATCATGGAGTTTACCTCCGTGGATATCTTTCAGCACTCGCCTTTGGGCGATGTACTAAATTCACTGAAATCTCTCTCCCTGTCAGGGGACTCTTGGCCGAACTATGTCCGGCTTGAGTGGGAAGCGGACGATGAAGAAATTCGTTCCCCACCCACCACCCACTTAATAGCCATTGTCAACGAATCCACCGACATGTTTGATTTCGACGCTGAAAACATCGACGGTATGGACGACGATGCCGGAGAAGAACAGGAACCACCGCCCCTTTGTTTAATTTGTGTGTGTCCACCATGTATATATCATATGATGAGGTGGCTATGAACATGATTTATGCAACCCATATACCAAAGAGGAGGCGCAAACGCGCACTCCGAGACGTATACGCTGTAGAACCAGTTGCCCCAAAATTCAACCCATGGTCGGCCTACCCGATCACTTTCGATCGCAGGGATCATCCGGCTAGTATCCGGCATGGAGGTTCGGCTGCCTTGGTGCTCGACACAATAATTGACGGATACCATCTCACCCGAGTCCTCATGGACGGCGGCAGTAGTCTCAATCTGATATATCAGGACACTGTCCGCAAGATGGGGATAGACCCGTCAAGACTCAGCCAAAGCAATTCTACCTTTAAAGGAGTAATACCAGGCGTAGAAGCCCGCTGCACGGGTTCTCTGATACTAGAGGTTGTATTCGGTTCGCCCGACAACTTCCGAAGCGAAGAACTAATCTTGAACATCGCTCCATTCCGAAGCGGCTACCATGCACTACTCGGAAGAATGGCATTCGCTCATTTCAATGCAGTTCCGCATTACGCTTATCTTAAACTCAAGATGCCCGGTCCACGTGGCGGTATCACAATTAGCGGAAATACAGAGTGTTCCTTGCATGCGGAAGAATATGTGGCGGCTCTAGCAGCCGAACCACTGAACGGCCTCCCCAACCTGAATAAATGACTGGTCGTCAAGACCACAGAAATTGCTAGACATGTCCGGCGCACCACTAGTTGTAGCAGCCCAGATAAAACTGAGCTTGGTCGACGGATATGCCCCCATATGTGGTGCTAGGGGCTACCAGCATGTAAAAGGGTCCATAGTTCGGCTCGACCCTACTAATATACAATAGATTGAATTCTCATGGTTCATTAAGAATAACAAACTTTTCGCACGAGTCTTTCACCTGGGTTTTCTTTTTTACAGATGATCATAGTGCTACACCCTTCCAAGATACGACACAACGGAGATAAAGGCGCAGACGTGCAGCAGGGCCCCGCTCAAAGGTTTCTTTTTAGATTAAGACCCTGTGTAAACCTTTTTTATTGTCTCTTGTTGCTTCACACCCTCCGGGCACTTAAAACAACCGAGAGGGATATTGGCGTTATTGGCATTTCTTCGCGCCAGATTAATGCATGTACCTGGAAATGCAGGGCTCGTTATCGAGGGCAGTACTCAGCCCAGTATATGTTGTAAAGTCCGAATACCTTCGGGAGTGTTCGGCGTCGCGAGTCTGGCCTTATATGCATCAGCTCCGAGTCATGACTTTGGTCAATAGTTGGGTTTGCCCGGCTCCCGTGTTTTGCTACCTTACGTTCCGCTTTATCGGCTAAGGTGGCACCGGGAGAACTACTGCGATTGTGCCCTGGTTCACCTGGATGAGCACCTCAGTAAAGAAAGCCGAAAACTGGCTGTCATGATAAAGTGAGAGACTGGTCAACCAATCGATGACTCAGCGGAATCTTCGCGATTCCTCTGCATTAACAAAGGACTGGTTTCCTGGTCACGTATGTACGTGCACCGTATTCGGATGAACACGGACGTACCAAGTGCTATATAGTAGCCCCACCGTCAAACTCCTATGGCTAAGTGAAAGTGTTAAAGCTATATAGTCTGATTGCCTCGTTCGTCGTGCTATCACCTCCTTAATGGACCAAGACGTTGGATCAAGTGTGATTATGCGCTTTACCAAACACCCCTGCATTATGTGCGTGGGGGCTGAAGCCGGCGACCGCAAACTTTCAGGTTATATACATACCTACATAAACGGCCGCACTGGAGGCACCACAATACTTTACGTGCAAAAGTATAAATATAGCCTCTATTATCAAAAAAGCATTGTTTTTACAATCAAGATACATGTCACTGAAACATGGTACTCTTTGAGCACTGAGCCTCTATTAAACGGGCCCCTTCTAGGATTTCTTCAAAATAGTGCTCGGGTGAGTCCTGGCCTCCGGGCAGACCCCTGATTGCAACAGCGGTGGCCTCCATCTCCGCCCAATATGTCTTAACACGGGCAAGAGCCATCCGCGCACCTGATAACCCACAAGTGTAAGGGATCGCAACAGTTTTTGATAAGTAAGAGTGTCGAACCCAACGAGCAGCTAAAGGTAGAATAAATATTCCCTCAAGTTCTATCGACAACCGATACAACTCTACGCACGCTTGACGTTCGCTTTACCTAGAACAAGTATGAAACTAGAAGTACTTTGTAGGTGTGATAGGACAGGTTTGCAAGATAATAAAGAACGCGTAAATAAAAACTAGGGGCTGTTTACATAAAGATGCAATAAAGTAAATATTAGTAGAGCTTTTTGTTACGAGAAAGTTATTTGTCCAAGGCAATCGATAACTAGACCGGTAATCACTATTGCAATTCTATTTGAGGGAGAGGCATAAGCTAACATACTTTCTCTACTTGGATCATATGCACTTATGATTGGAACTCTAGCAAGCATCCGCAACTACTAAAGATTCATTAAGGTAAAACCCAACCATAATATTAAAGTATCAAGTCCCCTTTATCCCATACGCAAACAACCTACTTACTCGGGTCTGTGCTTTTGTTCACTCACGCCACCCACCATAAGCAAATCATAAACATATTGCAAACCCTACATTGGGGATCCCTCACACTTGCGCGACACGGAGGGCACAATAGGACAGCACCAATAATAAAACATGCAACTCAAACCAATCACGATCATCAATTAACCCATAGGACAAAACAGATCTACTCAAACATCATAAGATAGCCATACATCATTGGGAAATAATATATAGCGTTGAGCACCATGTTTAAGTAGAGATTACAGCGGGTAAGAGAGAGGTTACACCGCTGCATAGAGGGGGAAGAGTTGGTGATGAAGGTGGTGAAGTTGTTGGTGAAGATTGCGGTGATGATGATGGCCTCCGGCAGCGGTCCGGCGCCACCGAAAGCAAGGGGAGAGGGCCCCCCTTCTTCTTCTTCTTCCTTGACCTCCTCCCTAGATGGAAGAAGGGTTTCCCCTCTGTTCCTTGGCTCCCATGGCGTGGGAGGGGCGAGAGCCCCTCCGAGACTGGATCTATCTCTCTGTTTCTGCATTCTCAGATTCTGCCCCTTCACTGTTTCTTTTATATCCGGAGATCCGTAAATCCGATTGGGGTGAATCTTTCGCCCAGATCTTTCTCATAAAATTAGCTTTCTTGCTGCAAAAGAAGAGCTTCAAGTGCCTTACGGGGGCCCCAGGAGAGTCCAGTGCGCGCCTGCCTCCCTGGGGCGCGCCCCCTATCTCCTGGCCCCCTCGGGCATCGTCTCGCGTTGATTTTACTTCCCAAAAATCACAAATATTCCAAAATAATTCTCCGTCCGTTTTTATCCCGTTTGGACTCCGTTTGATATGGGTTTTCTACAAAACATAAAACATGCAACAGACAGGAACTGGCATTGGGCACTGGATCAATATGTTAGTCCCAAAAATAGTATAAAAAGTTGTCAAAAGTATATGAAAGTTGAATAATATTGGCATGGAATAATCAAAAATTATAGATACGACGGAGACATATCGGCATCCCCAAGCTTAATTCCTGCTCGTCCTCGAGTAGGTAAATGATAAAAAAGATAATTTTTGATGTGAAATGCTACCTAGCATAATCTTAATCATGTGTCTAATCATGGCATGAATATTAAGATATGAGTGATTCAAAGCAATAGTCTATCATTTGACATAAAAACAGTAATACTTCAAGCATACCAACCAAGCAATTATGTCTTATCGAAATAACATAGCCAAAGAAAGCTCATCCCTACAAAATCATATAGTCTGGCTATGCTCCATCTTCATCACACAAAGCATTCAAATAATGCACAACCCCGATGACGAGCCAAGCAATTGGTTCATACTTTTTAACGCGCTTCAGCTTTTTCAACTCTTACGCAATACATGAGCGCAAGCCATGGACATAGCACTATGGTGGTATATGGTGGTGGTTGTGAGGAAAAAATGGGAGAAGATAGTCTCACATCAACTAGGCGTATCAACGGGCTATGAAGATGCCCATCAATAGATATCAATGTGAGTGAGTAGGGTTTGCCATGCAACGGATGCACTAAGAGCTATAAGTGTATGAAAGCTCAAACTGGAAACTAAGTGGGTGTGCATCCAACTTGCTTGCTCATGAAGACCTCGGGCGTTTCAGGAAGCCCATCATCAGAATATACAAGCCAAGTTCTATAATGAAAATTCCCACTAGTATATGAAAGTGATAACTCAAGAAACTCTCTATATGAAGAACATGGTGCTACTCTGAAGCACAAGTGTGGTAAAAGGATATTAACATTGCCCCTTCTCTCTTTTTCTCTCATTTTTTTCTTTTTATTTTTTCTTTTTTATTTTTTTTTCTTTTTGGTGGGCTTCTTTGGCTTCTTTTTTTTATTTGGGCTTCTTTGGCCTCTTTTATTTTTCATAAAGTCCGTAGTCTCATCCCAACTTGTGGGGGAATCATAGTCTCCTTCATCCTTTCCTCACTGGGGCAATGCTCTAATAATGATGATCATAACACTTTTATTTACTTACAACTCAATGTTACAACTCGATATCTCGAACAAAGATATGACTATATGAATGCTTCTAGCGGTGTGCCGGGATGTGCAATGATCTAGCATAGCAATGACATCAAAAAATGGACAAGCCATGAAAACATCATGCTAGCTATCTTACGATCATGCAAAGCAATATGACAATGAATGCTCAAGTCATGTATATGATGATGATGGAAGTTGCATGGCAATATATCTTGGAATGGCTATGGAAATGCCATGATAGGTAGGTATGGTGGTTGTTTTGAGGAAGATATAATGAGGCTTATGTGTGATAGAGCGTATCGTATCACGGGGTTTGGATGCACCGGCCAAGTTTGTACCAACTCTCGAGGTGAGAAAGGGCAATGCACGGTACCGAAGAGTCTAGCAATGATGGAAGGGTGAGAGTGCGTGTAATCCATGGACTCACATTAGTCATAAAGAACTCATATACTTATTGCAAAAGTTTATTAGCCCTCAAAGCAAAGTACTACTATGCATGCCCCTAGGGGGATAGATTGGTAGGAAAAGACCATCGCTCGTCCCTGACCGCCACTCATAAGGAAGACAATCAAAGAAACACCCCATGCTTCAAATTTGTCACACAACAGTTACCATACGTGCATGCTACGGGACTTGCAAACCTCAACACAAGTGTCTCTACACTCCACAACCACCCACTAGCATGACTCTAATATCACCATCTTTATATCGCAAAACTATTGCAAGGAATCAAACATATCATATTCAGCGATCTACAAGTTTATGTAGGATTTTATGACTAACCATGTGATTGACCAATTCCTGTCATCTCTCTAAATTGATATAAGTGAAGCGAGAGAGTTTAATTCTTTCTACAAAAGGTATGCCCACGCTCTAACAAATATAAGTGAAGCAAAAGAGCATTCTGCAAATGGCGGTTTTCTATGTGAAGAGAAACAGGCAATCCAGACTTCAAATGATATAAGTGAAGCACATGAAGCATTCTATAAAGCCATACTCAAAAGATTTAAGTGAAGTGCAATGAGCATTCTATAAATCAACCAAGGACTATCTCATACCAGCATGGTGCGTAAAATAAAAGTGAAAACTAAATGCAAAAGACGCTCCAAGACTTGCACATAATGCATGAACGAAACGAATTCGAAAACATACCGATACTTGTTGAAGAAAGAGGGGATGCCTTCCGGGGCATCCCCAAGCTTAGACGCTTGAGTCTCCTTGAATATTTACTTGGGGTGCCTCAGGCATCCCCAAGCTTGAGCTCTTGCCTCTCTTCCTTTTCCTCATATTGAGTCATCCTCGATTAGACACTTCATCCACACAAAACTTCAACAGAAAACTCGGTAAGATCCGTTAGTATAATAAAGCAAATCACCACTCTAAGTGCTGTTGCAAACCAATTAATATTTTGTTTTCGCATTGTGTCTACTGTAATATAACTTTTCCATGGCTTAATCCACTGATATATATTGATAGATTCATCAAAACAAGCAAACTATGCATCAAAAACAGAATCTATCAAAAACAGAACAGTCTGTAGAAATCTGAACATCCACCATACTTATGGTACCCCACAAATTCTACAAAATTAGGAAAAATAAAAAAGTTGTATAGAAAGACACTGCAAAAGGAATCAGAACCAATTGAATTTCCAGTTAAAAATGTAAAATCACTCACTACAGCCAAAGTTTCTGTCCTGCACCGTACAAACCAACAAGCATTGTAAACATCCAAAAGGCAAACCTTGGCACATTATTTTTATAATACAATGGAATTGTACAAGGGGATAAATATTTTTGATGAAAAGTTTCTGTAATTAAGATTCACAAAGTTTCCGTGAGCATGAACAAAGTTCAAGGAGCTCTCCCACTTCAACAATGCTTGTCTTTCTCACTTCACTTTCATTTTTGAAAAGTTTTTAGGTTCCCCTCTTTATTTATTTTTTATGTTTTTAAACTATATAAAAGCACTCAACAGAAATAAATGACTCTCTAAAACTTCCGGGTTGTCTCACTGGCAGCGCTTTCTTTAAATGCATTAAGCTAGGCATATAGTGCTCAAGTAATGAATCCACCTGGATCCCAAGGTATATCAAAGCTAATTTTAATTAAGAATGATTTGTAATTTAGTAGTGAGCACAAAGTAACATATATCAAGCAACAACGAAGTCTAACTCTCTTCCTATGCATCGGCATGTCATAAAAGAACAATTCATGCACACCAAGTAAAGGCTAATGCATAGTATAAGTAGTTTCTTGCAATTCTATCGTGTTGGAAACATAAAGAGGTGGATATGTAGTTCCTCTCTCATAATAATTGCAAGTAGGAGCAGAAAGCACATGCATATTATATCTATCTAAATCATCATGTGCAATGGTAAAAGGCAACCCATAAATATAATCCTTACTAAGCGCAAACTTCTCTGATATAGTGTAGTCGGGAGAATTCAAAAAGATAATAGGACTATCATGCGTGGGTGCAATAGCAACAATTTCATGTTTAACATAAGGAACTATAGCAAGTTCATATCCATAAGAATAATTCATATTGGCATCTTGGCCACAAGCATAGCAAGCATCATCAAAAAGGGATATTTCAAACAAATTCAAGGGATCATAGCAATCATAATAGCAATCATCCTTCAATAAGCACGAAGGGGAATTAAATAATGTATGAGTTGAAGAGTTACTCTCATTAGAAGGTGGGCATGGGTGATCAATCCGCTCTTCCTCCTTTTGTTCTTCGCTCTCCTCATCATCTTTTTCATCCAATGAGCTCACAGTTTCATCAATTTCTTCTTCCGTAGCTTCCTGCAAAATATTAGTCTCTTCTTGGACAGCGGAAACTTTCTCAATAAATGCACTAATATAGTAATTGTATTCATAATTTTCATAGCAATATCTAAGTATAGCAAGATTTTCTGGTCTATAAACTAAATCATCAAAATCATCAAACGCTTTAAACATAGATTCAACCTCATAAGCACCCATAAAAGCAATAAATTCTTCTATTTGTTCCACATCATAGTAATCAAAGATACCATTAGCATAAGAAGCTAAGGTTTTATTATCATTGAATTTGCATGAAAAGGGAAGGTGTGGAGCCTTCATCCTAGAGCAACAAGTATAATCATGTACCACGCATAGTTGACGAGCATACCAACGCAATGTAGAAATTTGATCCCATAATAGTTTCCCTTTTTGTGTCAAGCGATAATCCCTAAAGTATTCACCTTGATCCAACGTGTCTCCCATAACATAACGGAATGGGGTTTTCTCAGGATTATTAAAGTAGTACACAATTTCTTTCACATAATGAGCATCGAGGGTTTTAGGAGGTTCCCCATCTCCATGAGTAGCATCTACACCTAATTTTCTTGGTATTTCGTGTTCCATATCCATAACTAAAGATAGAGAACAACTTAGAATAGCAAATAAAAATTACTTGGTGATAAAGCAAACAAGCACACACGAGAATATTCACCCCACGCTATGACTCCCCGGCAACGGCGCTAGAAAAAGGTCTTGATAACCCACAAGTATAGGGGATTGCAACAGTTTTCGATAAGTAAGAGTGTCGAACCCAACGAGGAGCTAAAGGTAGAATAAATATTCCCTCAAGTTCTATCGACCACCGATACAACTCTACGCACGCTTGACGTTCGCTTTACCTACAACAAGTATGAAACTAGAAGTACTTTGTAGGTGTGATAGGACAGGTTTGCAAGATAATAAAGAACGCGTAAATAAAAACTAGGGGTTGTTTAGATAAAGATGCAATAAAGTAAATATTAGTAGAGCTTTTTGTTACGAGAAAGTTATTTGTCCAAGGCAAACGATAACTAGACCGGTAATCACTGTTGCAATTCTATTTGAGGGAGAGGCATAAGCTAACATACTTTCTCTACTTGGATCATATGCACTTATGATTGGAACTCTAGCAAGCATCCGCAACTACTAAAGATTCATTAAGGTAAAACCCAACCATAGCATTAAAGTATCAAGTCCCCTTTATCCCATACGCAAACAACCTACTTACTCGGGTCTGTGCTTCTGTTCACTCACGCCACCCACCATAAGCAAATCATAAACATATTGCAAACCCTACAGCGGGGATCCCTCATGCTTGCGCGACACGGAGGGCACAATATGACAGCACCAATAATAAAACATGCAACTCAAACCAATCACGATCATCAATTAACCCATAGGACAAAACAGATCTACTCAAACATCATAAGATAGCCATACATCATTGGGAAATAATATATAGCGTTGAGCACCATGTTTAAGTAGAGATTACAGCGGGTAAGAGAGAGGTTACACCGCTGCATAGAGGGGGGGAAGAGTTGGTGATGAAGGCGGTGAAGTTGTTGGTGAAGATTGCGGTGATGATGATGGCCTTCGGCAGCGTTCCGGTGCCACCGGAAGCAAGGTGGAGAGGGCCCCCCTTCTTCTTATTCTTCCTTGACCTCCTCCCTAGATGGGAGAAGGGTTTCCCCTCTGGTCCTTGGCTCCCATGGCATGGGAGGGGCGAGAGCCCCTCCGAGATTGGATCTATCTCTCTGCTTCTGCATTCTCAGATTCTGCCCCTTCACCGTTTCTTTTATATCCGGAGATCCATAACTCCGATTGGGGTGAATCTTTCGCCCAGATCTTTCTCATAAAATTAGCTTTCCTGCGGCAAAAGAAGAGCGTCAACCGCCTTACGGGGGCCCCAGGAGAGTCCAGGGCGCGCCTGCCTCCCTGGGTCGCGCCCCCTATCTCCTGGCCCCCTCGGGTACCGTCTCGCGTTGATTTTACTTCCCAAAAATCACAAATATTCCAAAATAATTCTCCGTCCGTTTTTATCCCATTTGGACTCCGTTTGATATGGGTTTTCTGCAAAACATAAAACATGCAACAGACAGGAACTGGCACTGGGCACTGGATCAATATGTTAGTCCCAAAAATAGCATAAAAAGTTGCCAAAAGTATATGAAAGTTGAATAATATTGGCATGGAACAATCAAAAATTATAGATACGACAGAGACGTATCAGCACCCTCTATGCACGCCGACCTCTTGGCAGCATTGATATGCGGCACGGCACGAAGAAATCGTTGCACCAAACTATAATAACTATCCGGACTTGGTTCCTTCAGCCACAGACGATTCACGACAGACTTCATGGCAAGCCCGGACAACCTATGGAGCTCGGTCCACTCGACCATTTGCTCATTCAACAGCAGCGGACGCCTTGGATTACTGAACTGCGACCAGAACAGTCTTTCCACCTCATGATCTTTCTGATCTATGAAATACTCTGTCACATCAGTAGCACTCTTTGCTAAATCCAAGTATGCGTCTGCCGAACTCCACAATTGATCAAGAGGGGCATACTTCGGATCGTCGAACTTCATCCGCAATAAGAAGGCTTCCCAGCCGCGATATCTCCGGCTTGACGAAGCTCCTTCCACGCCACTCTGATTTCAGAGCGCGTCTCCTTGGCTGCTTCCAAGGCCTTCTTTAGGTCAGCCGTTTCACTTGGCTTTCCCTTTCGAGGAGCTCATATCGGCTGGCGGCATTTTGCAGCTCAAGAGCCATGTTGGCTATTTTATCTTTGCTCTGGCGATGAGCAGCCTGTTCGTCTTTTAACTCTTCGGTTGCCTTCAGGGCGGCCGCATCGCTTCTCCTGGCTTGTTCCCTGGCTCGGGCAAGTTCTGCCCAAAGGGTCTCCACGGCGGCAGCTCCATCTGCAGTCAAAGCATATTATAGATAATAGCATCATGCTCCTCTTAATATTTGCTGACCACCCAAATATACATACCCTGTGCCTCGTCAAGCCGCTTGTTCACAAGCATGATGTCTGCATCCGCCACGTCAAGCTGCCGCCTTAATTCGGCAAAATCAGTAGTCCGGTTAGCCGCCAGACTCTCAGCAGCCTGCGCATAAAAGCAGCGCTATCATTACATGATACTATGGTCCTCCGTTTGCCGCCTCTAGACGGCAACCAGAGACTCAGGGGCTACTATCTATACAGAGCACATCTAGCATGTGCGGTGCGGTAAAAAAATATATTACTTTGCGTACCGCAAAGCCTCTAAAGAGGCTCGTAGAAGCTTCATTCAACCCGCTTTTCACGGATGAGATCCTCTCAACCACCGTACCCATTAAGGTACGATGTGCCTCTAATATGGCCGCTTGCTCCAGAAGATCCATCAATGTGTCTGGTTGTACACCGGACAGTCCCGGGTTTCTTTTGTTGGTCTCCTTAGGAGTCGAGAACTCTGTACTTCGGGCGGCCGAAGAGTTACCCTCTGGCCTTTTCGGATCAGGAGAAATCCTCCGCGACGACACCTCGGGGTCGTCCGTCTCACGAGGCGGGGAAGCAGGAGGAGGCGTTTCGCTCTCCATCATCTCCAGAAGAAGATCCCCCGAAGACGAACTTTGTCGAGAAGGGCTATGAGCCGGATTGCAAAACATATGTCTCGATTGTTATTCTCAGAGAAAAAGCAGGATATATTTACCAAAGTGCCTTTGTTCACTTACGGCTCGGTTGATGGTTGGCCCCCTTGCGGGCGCTGTGCGGTATGTGGATGTCGTGGTGGCCATGGTCATGGAGGATTACATAAACCAAATGACATACGTTATAAGCAAAAGTAGCAGATACATTACATAAGCAAAAGTTCCAAAATGACAGGTAACAAGTAAAATTAGTTTTCTATTGATCTGGAGAGATTGGTATTTGAGAAAACCAGAATAATCATCTAGAAAGCAAAAATGTATACCCTTAGACAATCTTTCTGACATTTGATCTATAGAAAACAAAGAATAATGATCTTTTCTAGTATGCTTGTTTAATTTTCTAAAATCTATAAGCATCCTATAACCAGCTACACCTCTTTCTAGGATAAACTCATTTTTACTATTGTGAACTGTTGGGAAACGTACTAGAAAATTAAAAAAATCGCCCTACAAACACCCAGGAACAATATGAAGATGCATAAATGGTTTGGATCACGGTCATTACCGACTCTAGAGTGCATCGGAAGTAGACGAGTCGGTGTAGATCGTACTTCGAGTCCCTCGAACCATTGATGAAGATCCCGCGAAACGCCCTCGAACGGAACACCGAAAGGACTGCCTCTCTACTTGGTTGCAAGCATAATGTTTTCATAATCCGATAGCGTTTTGTCGTCTAGAGATAATCGTCGACATAGAATTAGAGGGAGAAGATTAGAACCACACATGACTTCTAATTATGAGGATTAGAGGAACTAGGTCAAGATCTAGTTGATCAACCAGGACCAACTAGAACTAGAACTAGATGAACTAGAGGAGGCTCCAAAACTTGTATATCAAAAGGGCCTAATACCTCAAGTATATATAAGTTAGATGGGAGGGAGGGGTTACCACAAAGGAGGGAAAGACCCTCCTTGGGGTGCCGGCCAAGGGGGAGGAATTGGACTCCTCCCCTAGACCAATTAATTCGACCTTTCCTTATAGGAAAGGCGGGCGCCACTTCCTATTGGGCCTTGGTGGCCCAATACTCTTTTCACCACTAGGCCTTTTAATGCCATTTGACATTAAATTAAATATAAAACCCCTCCAAAAATTACTAGAGGCTTTTATTGTTAATTTAATACCTCTGGAAACATTTTCCACCTATATATTATTTACTGAGAATATCCGGTATTGCCCAACAATCTCCGGAACCCTTTCGATGACCCCGAAACGCTTCTGGTTCTTCTAGAAACTATTTCGAATATTAATGGAAAATTTTCACAAATAAACCCTCGTCCTACTAACACTCGGCGTATCGTGATTACCTTAAACTTATGACCTCGTAGGTTTGGTAAGTCATAGACATGAGCGAAACCCCTTTGTTCAATGACTAATAGCGGAACCGTGGATGTCCATATCAATCCCTATGATTACAGGAATGGCATTCCTATGAACCTTTGGTTATCATGTGATGTTCCCTTTGCTTCACGATACTTTAAAAAACTCGAGACAATCGGTATCCTCTTGAGTCATGCACATGCTCACTATACCGTTCTTCTCGTTACCAGTTTTGTTCTTCTTTCTCGTTGAAGTGTTTCGCCATCCCCGTGACATAGTCACCTGTGTCTGGCTAGACGATGATGGATGTCTTCACACCGAGCGGGCCCTAAGAATATCTCTCCATCGTTGGAGGAGCAAATTCCACTCTCGAGCTATCTAGTACCTTGTCCAACTTTCTGATGTACCTGTAAGTTGTCGTCATGATCACCTAGTTACAGATGACATTTGAGCAACCCCAAAGTCTATCGTACAGTAGGAAGTGACTACAATACTCTCATGGCCTGAAAAACTAATACACATGCTAACACTCGGTGTTATAAAAATTGATTTCAGATGATATTATCTCAAAGTATAACAAACAAGTTTGGGTCGATCCAATATGATTGTTTTTCTAACGTCATACTCTCAATGTTGTTTTAGGACTATCGTTACACTTAACGATATCCTATGATCCAGAAAACATGATCACCAACAACACTTGATCCAGTCTTAGAGGCAAGACTGAGAACCTATTCTTTACCGTTTATCATTCCACACATGCATATGAGTTTTTGACTCAATTGCATATCCCAGGATCATAGTAGTTATAGCATGAAATATAAACTCTTAATTGTGAACACAAAAATATAATAATACAATAATGTCACCTTTTCTTAGGGGAACAATGAACATGACTTACCCATCTACTATCAACTATTGGATAAATTATAACTGCCTCCAGAAGCTTTAATACTTCATTTTGTACCATTTCCATCATCTTAGGATTTAAGCAGCTTTGATGGTTAACAACAGGTTTAGCATCTGACTCCATATAATTTTTCTTGTTGACACATACTTGAGCTAATTCCCTTGAGATCGTCCACATTATATTCAATTGCAGTACGATGTTTCGTTAGAGTATTCAACAGCCTCTTTTTTTGGTGCACGGAAAGGTTAGAATTGATAAATGCAATATATATATTCTTTTCATCAAGATAAGCATATTCCAGTATACCTGGGAGTTTCTCCAGTTCAAACACATGATCGCCCTTAGGGGTGGAGGATCTCCCAAAATCTGAACATGTAAGTTATGTTTAAGAATATGCTCTTGCCTAAAGAATATTTTATATATTTTATTTTCTTTCATTCATATGCATATCATTCTTATGATCTAACAAAATATTGCTATAAAGGATCAGTAGGAGGCATAACAATAGAAGCAAGACCAACAATTACATTTTCATTAGGTAAATCTCTAACATGATGTTGTTTGGTGAACTTAGAAAATTTAAATTCATGAGATTCATCACCAAACTTAACTTTAACCTTTTGTTTAGAACAATCAATTTCAGCTTCAACAGTGTTCCAGAAAGGTTTACCAAATGTAATAGGACCGAAATTATTTTGTTCAGGTCCAAGTACTAAGAAACCAGTAGGATATTAGATTTTACTACACAAGACTTCAACATCTCTAATAATCCCAAGAGATGAGATGGTATCCCAATTTGCAAGCTTAATAGTAGCATCAATTTTTTTATCTCAACAGGTGAAATATCGTGCATAACTTCTCAATAAAGAGAAAAAAGAATTTCACTTATACTTACACTAATATCACATAAATCATGATAGCAATGATCACCAATTTTAAAACAGACAACAGGTAATCTAACTACTCTTTTATTTTATCTTTCTTATCCTATTCATTTCTAACGGGTTTAGCAATTCTAGCAGCATCTTCGTAGAAATAGATAACATGCCCACCAAGATTTTCAACCAAAAGATCATTAACCATGACAATTAAAGGTTATACTTTATTTTGTTAAGACGAAAAAAAGACGGACAAACTCCGTGTACGTTTTGCGTCAGTACGTTGGAGTTGCCCTTATATCGGCGCTCATTTAAAAAAATTGCAATCGGTGCTAGCACCTTATGGCCGGTGCATCTATTGAAAAAATCAAACCACACCAAAAATCCTCATCGAGAATGCTCTCCATTGCGTGGACCTTATCGCGTGGTAAGCTCCTCCCTCCCCGCCACTGATCCCCTCCTTTGGCGTTCGTTCCATGGCGGCTGTTTGATGGGGCCGTGTGGATCTGTGTCGGGGCTCCGGATCGACGTGATCATGTCCAGCCCACCCTCCGCTTCGAGGCTTCGTGCCTAGATCCTTTTTCCACTGCAAGCTGGCCAACTGGGCTCCCACTCCTGCTTTTTTTCGATTCATGCTTGACCTTTCTCTCGGGCTGGCTCTTTCCATTGGCTTTTTGTTGGATTATTGATTCTCACAACTCTGAACGTATATAAGTTGCTAAGTTTTGATGTAAGGAGGCAAGGTGGGACTAATAAGTAGAATCTGGAAATTTTTAGCGCGGCGGTAAGAAAACTCCGTTTGTGTAGGGACAAGACGGGCGTGAAGCGGCTGCGGAGGAGGGCGATGGGAGGGACATGGAGGCTGGAGTAGCGGGGGCCAGTTTTTTTCTTTGAAAACAAAACGTTTCAGATCGACTAAAATTGGGACTGGGGTTCAATAAAGAACAAATATAAGGACTTATTCGCAAAAAATACGTGATGGTAAACCCGGCAGAATCAATGCGTGCTTTATTCTTTAATTTAAAATATAGCAAAAGGGCCCGTGCGTTGCAATGGAACAAAAAAATCACAATATTCAATGGCCATGATCACATTTTGCTGCATCACCAAGATACAACTAACACTCTCAATTTCGTGAAATCATGATCAATTTTTTAAACTCGTGAACATTTTTAAAATTCTTGAACACTTTTACAATTTTCGAACATTTTCTAAAATCAACAACATTTTTTGAATTCATGAACATTTATACTGTTTGCAAACTTCTTTTTAGAAAAATGTGAACGTTTTTTAAGCAATATTCTTGAATCAACGGACATTTCTAGAATGAACGAACATTGTTGTGAAAACTGGTGGAACAATATTTTTTTTAAATTCACATTTTTTCTTCAACGAACATTTTTTGAAATGCATGATCATTTTTTGAATCAACGAACATTTTTATGAATGAATATACTATTTTGTAAGTCACAAACAGTTTTTAGGATATTTTCCCATTCATGAACATATTCTGAATTGATGAAATTTTATTTAATGTCATTAACATTTTTAATACACGAACTTTTTATAAATCATGGACTTTTTTTATTTCCCAAACATTCGTTTTCAAAAATTCTAACATTTTTTGAATAAGCAAACATATTTATATAAAATCACAAACATTTTCTAATCCACAATCATTTTATGATTTATTAAAAAAACAAAATTCTCATTCTTTTAATTTTTGAAACTTTTTTGAAGTCTTAAATTATTTAAAGTAGAAAAAATGAAATTTGAAAAACAGGCGGCTCAGACATGGGCCGGCCTGCGTCTTCTCCTAGCGCGTGGAGCACAGAATAGGAGGTCCCTACTGCATGGGCCGGCCTAAACATTTTTTATGACTTATAGATGGCATTGATGGGTAATATTTTATAACTTCTGAGGCAAAAGAGTCGCGTTGCAACGGGTTCGAGAAACTGCCAAAATTGAGTGGGTAAAAGAAATGCATTGGCAATTTTAAAATGACCAAAAGCCCAAAGAATACACTAGCTTAGTAAGTATATATTCGCTACCCGGCCCTTCTGATTTAGGCAACTAACACTAACTAATAGGCTGAGGGAAGAACATAATAATTAGTAACAATAACTATTTAGACTGAGGGAAGAACATAATGCTGAGAAGTACAACATATCTTACTGTAATGCTGACTATGAAGTGAGTAAAAAAAAGGTCAGTCCATTACTCCACCTCTTTAGTACAAACGAAAGGTGAAATATAACAGTATAAAACTTCAACGTGAGTAATGGGATACTAAACGACATGTTTAGATTAACCTGCATATGAATAGATATTCCATAGAAATGCAAGAATTAGTTCCTTGTCGCCATGAAAACTAATTTTGCTGAAACTGTGACTGCATCTGCATTAGATATCAGAACCAGAGCATCCTTCATATAGTGGACAGCCATGGTACAGTTGTGCAATTTCTTTTTATGTTAATCTAACGGAGCAATCACTTTTCTGAAATAAAGAATGATGTAATGTAAATCCAATGGCAGCCAGCATCTGGCTAATGAGGGGGAAATAAATGCATACCAAAATATTTGATGGGTCAGAAAGCAGGAGCTGAACAACTGTACCTAGAATTCAAAAAAAAAAATCATTTAGATCTTCAATCAAATTTCCTATATAGTTGTCGGAAAGCAGGAGCTGAACAACTATACATATGTAAAGAATTGCCAGCATTGAGATCTTCAATCAAATTTTCTATAGTTTTTTTTCGAAAAGGGGGTTTGCCCCGGCCTCTACATCAGAAAGATGCATACGGCCATATTATTGATAATCAAAAGGTCCAACATAGGTCTCGAAGTCTTAAACAAAAATGAACAAATGCTCAAAAAGAGCACGAAAGCAAGAAATAGGACAGCCACAACCGGCAGGCAAAACAACAGATAGGAAACTAAGCACCTATCCTATTACATGACCGCCATCCAAACCGGTTGAAGATAGCCCGTGCTGCCGTCTCCCATTGAATAGATCCAGTAACCAAATGCTCCTTGGCCTCCGTCGGAGTGAGTATCAACCACATACGGATGAGTTTAGTGGCCCTGAAAACAACCTCCAGGAAATGAATATTTGTTGTTCTGTTAAAAACCAAGTCGTTTCTGCAGTTCCAAACTGCCCATAATAAAGCACATACTCCTACATGTATATGCCTCGTTGTTTCTGCGTCAATCCCATCTAGCCACGTCCCAAATAACGTGTTGATGGAATTCAGAGAAGTTATACTAAAAGCTACGTGGACTGACCTCCACAAAATCTTTGCCAAAGGGCAGGCGAGAAAGAGGTGTTTGATTGATTCATCACTATCACAAAAACTACATCTTTTAGATCCAGTCCAGTTGCGCTTCGCCAAATTGTCCTTAGTTAGGATGACCTATTTGTGGACAAACCACATAAACACTTTGATTTTTAAAGGCACTTTGACTTCCACACATGTTTCGAACTAGGAATAACGCCAGCGTTGATAATATCCAAATACATGGATTTAACCGAAAACTCTCCATTCTTAGCTAGTTTCCAGCGTAACTGATCTGGCTGTTGAGAAAGTTGAATATCCATCAATCTTCTTACAAGATGGATCCAAGCTTCCCAACATTTTCCGACTAGCGTCCTCCTAAATTGAATATTAAGAGGATTGGACTGTAGTACTGTTGAACGTAAGTGTCTCTTCGCTGAACAATATTATAGATAGAAGGATATTGGATTGCAAGGGGCGTCTCCCCTAGCCAGATATCCTCCCAGAATCTTGTGGAAGTATCATTTCCAACTACAAATTTTGTCTTGTTAAAAAAGACTGATTTCACTTGCATCAGTCCCTTCCAAAAAGGTGAATCAGTCGGTCTTACCGTCACCTGGGACAAGGTTTTGAACTAAAGGTACCTATTACGAAGAATCTAAGCCCGTGGCACCGTCTCTACAGATAACTTATACAACCACTTGCTGAGAAGACATCTGTTCTTCACCTCTAAATTTTCAATGCCTAGACCCCCTTGGTCTTTCGGCCTACAAATGATATCCCACTTAGCGAGTCTATATTTTCTTTTTACTTCATCGCTCTGCCAGAAGAAGCATGATCGGTACAAATCTAGCCTTTTTCGTACTCCAACTGGTACTTCGAAAAAGGACAATAGAAACATAGGCATACTTGTGAGAACCGAATTAATCAGAATCAATCGTCCTCCGTATGACATAAGCTTGCCATTCCAGCAGCTTAGTTTTTTTCAAATCAATCTTCAGTGCTCTTCCACTCCTTGTTTGAAAGCTTGCGATGGTGGATTGGTATACCCGAATACGTGAAGGGTAAAGACCCTCGCATCCAAACAATTCCTTGTAAGCTTGTTGTTCTTCTTTGGCTCTTCCAAAGCAGACCAATTCACTTTTGTGGAAGTTAATCTTTAACCCCGATAATTGTTCGAACAAGCACAATACCAGCTTCATGTTTCTTGCTTTAGCAAAATCATGCTCCATAAAAATGATAGTATCATCAGCGTACTGTGGGATAGACACTCCCCCGTCAACTAAATGCGGAACGAGGCCACCTACCTGGCCATCATCCTTAGCACTTCCTATTAGGATTGTCAACATGTCAACGACTATGTTGAACAGAATCGATGACATCGGATCTCCTTGTCTCATACCCTTGTGTGTCTGGAAATAATGACCTATGTCATCATTTGCCCTGATTCCAACACTCCCTTTTTGCATGAAAGAATCTACCTGGTCTCTCTAGGTCTGATCGAATCCTTTCATATGCAAAGCCTGCTGAAAAAATGGCCATTTTACCTTGTCGTACGCTTTCTCAAAATGCACTTTGAAAACCACCCCATCTATTTTTTCGTGTGGATTTCATGAAGCGTTTCATGCAAAACCACAACCCCTTCTAGGATGTTTCTGTCTGGCATGAAAGCAGTTTGAGACGACTGCACCACAGAATGCGCAATCTGCGTAAGCCTATTAGTCCCTACTTTGGTGAAGATTTTAAAGCTAACATTAAAAAGACAGATTGGCCTAAATTGCTCAATCCTCACAGCCTCTGTTTTCTTAGGAAGCAAAGTAATTGTCCCAAAGTTCAAGTGAAACAGTTGTAATTGTCCCAAGAAAAGATCCTGGAACATCGGGAGCAAGTCCCCCTTAATGATGTGCCAGCACTTTTTATAAAACTCCGCCGGAAAACCATCCGGTCTTGTAGCTTTATTATTTTTCATTTGGGAAATTGCTTCAAACACCTATTTCTCCGAAAATGGGGTTGTCACAATATCGTTCTCATCTGCTGTGAGCTGAGGAACATCCTCAACCCTCAACTCATCCAAGGATACAAAATTATCCTCGGGAGGCCCAAACAGTTGCTTATAGTAATTGGTGATATATACCTTTAGGTTCTCCTGCCCTAAATCATCCCCTCATCTTGCTCAAGCTGAAAGAAGATTCTCTTCTTTTGATGCTTGCCATTCGCAATCATGTGGAAGAATTGTGTGTTATCATACCCTTGGACGATTTTGTGAACTTTAGCTCGCAGTGCCCACTTCAATTCCTCCTCGCAAAGCAGTTCTTTCAGTCGTAATTCCGCCTCCACTTTAGTTTCCAGCTCTCTGGTATCTAAAATGGAGGTGAATCATACTCTCACAGTGCTGGTAAGGAATGATTAATTAGAAAATTAACAAAATATTCAAAGGAAAGTCATAACAAAAACACAAAATGCCAAAGTCAACCACTATGGTGGATATAATTTATGGTTCTTTGAGATCATTATTGCATAGTTTTAGAGCACGGTAACACTGGCTAACACCATACTTGTTGATAATTCAGTCTATAACCCATGTTGATACATCAGGACAACAGCTTCATGATGCACGGCAATTAGCCAATGAATACAATTGAGGAACAGAAGTAAAAGAAGACCCGTTCAGCTGAACAAAGTACTTGTATGTTAACAAATGAAATTAACCAGGTAGATGTATTCAACTATCTTACCCTGAATAATTTGATAGATTTTATGTAGGCTTGGTGAAAACAACGGAGGGAACAGATGCACGCACTGTAGCTGCTCTGGACCCCGTCCTCTTCACCTCACCACCCTATCCCAGCGCCTCCATTTGTGGCACCCGGCCGCCTTCGCCCTCGGCCTGTTTGTCTGTGCAGCCTGGCTTCGCTTCGCACAACCTTGCACTGACCAACTCCGTCTCCATGGCACCACACTTCCACGGTACCACGAATGTCACTCCAGCTTCTGCCTCCTGCCTGATGAAGCACCAACCATCCCAAGGCACTTCAGAAATAGATATAGAATTCTAAATCTCCCTTATTCCTGCAGAAAAGGGGGCATGAAAGTAACAGTGACAAATTGCATTGGCTAAATAATAAATTAATAGACTGAAACATGGCGTAATTAGATTATTGTATGCTTTTCAAATTGGAACACTGGCAATTTGGTAGTAGCCTCCATCAATTTTATGCCCTAGAAACTAAGACTATATTTTCTTCAAGATGTAATCTAAGAGCTTGTAAACATGGTCAAATTCATCCCTGCTGACCTCTGCTCCCCTCCCTGTAGTGTTTATATTGCTTAGAAGAGAATAAGAAAACCACGATCTTTCCAGGCTCTGTATCTAATAAGAAGATCAAGCTTGTTGAACCCTATATTTAAATTTTACATCATCATCATATTGTTGTTTGGATGCTTCATACTTCATAAAAAAACCAGGAGGAATAACAAAATTGAAAATGTTCATTTGTTTGCTGAATCAGAAACTTTCATACATGCAAAATAAGCACTTCCTTCGACGGATGGGTGCATATATGATATATATGAGGCTGATTATACGCCATACCTCAGGTGGAGCAGTGGGGGTCATCGTGTTGGGGAACGTTGCAGAAAATAAAATTTCTCCTACGGTTTCACCAAGATCCATCTATGAGTTCATCTAAGCAACGAGTGATAGGAGTGCATCTACATACCTTTGTAGATCACGAGCAGAAGCGTTCAAGAGAACGGGGATGATGGAGTCGTACTCGCCGTGATCCAAATCACCGATGACCAAGTGCCGAACGGACAGCACCTCTGCGTTCAACACACGTATGGTCAGCGTGACGTCTCCTCCATCTTGATCCAGCAAGGGGGAAGGAGAGGTTGATGAAGATCCAGCAGCACGACAGCGTGGTGGTGGATGCAGCAGGACTCCGACAGGGCTTCACCAAGCAACTGCGGGAGGAGGAAGAGGTGTAGCAGGGGGAGGGAGGCGCCAAGACTCAGGGTGCGGCTGTCCTCCCTCCCTCCTTTATATAGGCCCCCAGGGGGGCGCCGGCCCTGGAGATGGGAACCTCCCAAGGGGGCGGCGGCCAGGGGGGTGGAGTGCCCCCCAAGGCAAGTGGTGCGCCCCCCCCCCCCCCACCCTAGGGTTTCCAACCCTAGGCGCAGGGGGGGCCCAAGGGGGGGCGCACCAGCCCACTAGGGGCTGGTTCCCCATCCCACTTCAGCCCACGGGCCCCTCCGGGATAGGTGGCCCCACCCGGTGGACCCCCGGGACCCTTCCGGTGGTCCCGGTACAATACCGGGTGACCCCGAAACTTTCCCGATGGCCGAAACAGCACTTCCTATATATAATTCCTTACCTCCGGACCATTCCAGAACTCCTCGTGACATCCGGGATCTCATCCGGGACTCCGAACAACTTTCGGTTTGCTGCATACTTATATTCATACAACCCTAGTGTCACCGAACCTTAAGTGTGTAGACCCTACGGGTTCGGGAGACACGCAGACATGACCGAGACGGCTCTCCGGTCAATAACCAACAACGGGATCTGGATACCCATGTTGGCTCCCACATGCTCCTCGATGATCTCATCGTATGAACCACGATGTCGAGGATTCAATCAACCCCGTATACAATTCCCTTTGTCAGACGGTATGTTACTTGCCCGAGATTCGGTCATCGGTATCCCAATACCTCATTCAATCTCGTTGTCGGCAAGTGACATTACTCGTACCGTAATGCATGATCCCGTGACCAGACACTTGGTCACTTTGAGCTCATTATGATGATGTACTATCGAGTGGGCCCAGTGATACCTCTCCGTAATACGGAGTGACAAATCCCAGTCTCGATCCGTGTCAACCCAACAGACACTTTCGGAGATACCTGCAGTGCACCTTTATAGTCACCCAGTTACGTTGTGACGTTTGGTACACCCAAAGCACTCTTACGGTATCTGGGAGTTACACGGTCTCATGGTCTAAGGAAAAGATACTTGACATTGGAAAAGCTCTAGCAAAATGAACTACACGATCTTTTGCTATGCTTAGGATTGGGTCTTGTCCATCACATCATTCTCCTAATGATGTGATCCCATTATCAACGACATCTAATGTCCATAGTCAGGAAACCATGACTATCTGTTGATCAACGAGCTAGTCAACTAGAGGCTTACTAGGGACATATTATGGTCTATGTATTCACATGTGTATTACGATTTCCGGATAATACAATTATAGCATGAATAAAGACAATTATCATGAACAAGGAAATATAATAATAATCCTTTTATTATTGCCTCTAGGGCATATTTCCAACAGTCTCCCACTTGCACTAGAGTCAATAATCTAGTTACATTGTGATGAATCGAACACTCATAGAGTTCTGGTGTTGATCATGTTTTGCTCGCGAAAGAGGTTTAGTCAACGGATCTGCGACATTCAGATCTGTATGTACTTTGCAAATATTTATGTCTCCATCTTGAACATTTTCACTGATGGAATTGAAACGACGCTTGATGTGTCTGGTCTTCTTGTGAAACCTGGGCTCCTTGGCAAGGGCAATAGTTCCAGTGTTGTCACAGAAGAGTTTGATCAGCCCCGACGAATTGGGTATGACTCCTAGGTCGGTGATGAACTCCTTCACCCAAATTGCTTCATGCGCTGCCTCCGAGGCTGCCATGTACTCCGCTTCACATGTAGATCCCTCCACGACGCTCTGCTTGCAGCTGCACCAGCTTACTGCTCCACCATTCAACATATGCACGTATCCAGTTTGTGACTTAGAGTCATCCAGATCTGTGTCAAAGCTAGCATCGACGTAACCCTTTACGACGAGCTCTTCGTCACCTCCATAAACGAGAAACATGTCCTTTGTCCTTTTCAGGTACTTCAGGATATTCTTGACTGCTATCCAGTGTTCCTTGCCGGGATTACTTTGGTACCTTCCTACCAAACTTACGGCAAGGTTTACATCAGGTCTGGTACACAGCATGGCATACATAATAGATCCTATGGCTGAAGCATAGGGGATGACACTCATCTCTTCTTTATCTTTTGCCGTGGTCGGGCATTGAGCCGAGCTCAATCTCACACCTTGCAATACAGGCAAGAACCCTTTCTTGGACTGATCCATTTTGAACTTCTTCAAAATCTTATCAAGGTATGTGCTTTGTGAAAGACCTATGAGGCGTCTTGATCTATCCCTATAGATCTTGATGCCTAATATGTAAGCAGCTTCTCCAAGGTCCTTCATTGAAAAATACTTATTCAAGTAGGCCTTAATGCTATCCAAAAGTTCTATATCATTTCCCATCAAAAGTATGTCATCTACATATAATATGAGAAATGCTACAGAGCTCCCACTCACTTTCTTGTAAACGCAGGCTTCTCCATAAGTCTGCATAAACCCAAACGCTTTGATCATCTCATCAAAGCGAATGTTCCAACTCCGAGATGCTTGCACCAGCCCATAAATGGATCGCTGGAGCTTGCATACTTTGTTAGCGTTCTTAGGATCGACAAAACCCTCCGGCTGCATCATATACAGTTCTTCCTTAAGATGTCCGTTAAGGAATGCCGTTTTGACGTCCATCTGCCATATCTCATAATCATAGTATGCGGCAATTGCTAACATGATCCGGACGGACTTCAGCTTCGCTACGGGAGAGAATGTCTCATCGTAGTCAACCCCTTGAACTTGTCGATAACCCTTAGCGACAAGTCGAGCTTTATAGATGGTAATATTACCATCCGTGTCCGTCTTCTTCTTAAAGATCCATTTGTTTTCTATCACTCGTCGATCATCGGGCAAGTCTGTCAAAGTCCATACTTTGTTTTCATACATGGATTCTATCTCGGATTGCATGGCTTCAAGCCATTTGTTGGAATCTGGGCCCGCCATCGCTTCTTCATAGTTTGAAGGTTCACCGTTGTCTAACAACATGATTTCCAGGACAGGGTTGCCATACCACTCTGGTGTGGAACGTGTTCTTGTGGACCTACGAGGTTCAGTAGCAACTTGATCCGAAGTACCTTGATCATCATCATTAATTTCCTCTCCAGTTGGTGTAGGCACCACAGGAACATTTTCCTGAGCTGCACTACTTTCCGGTTCAAGAGGTAGTACTTCATCGAGTTCTACTTTCCTCCCACTTACTTCTTTCGAGAGAAACTCTTTTTCCAGAAAGGATCCGTTCTTGGAAACAAAGATCTTTCCCTCGGATCTTAAGTAGAAGGTATACCCAATGGTTTCCTTAGGGTATCCTATGAAGACGCATTTTTCCGACTTGGGTTCGAGCTTTTCAGGTTGAAGTTTCTTGACATAAGCATCGCATGCCCAGACTTTTAGAAACGACAGCTTAGGTTTCTTCCCAAACCATAATTCATACGGTGTCATCTCAACGGATTTAGACGGAGCCCTATTTAAGGTGAATGTAACTGTCTCTAGAGCGTATCCCCAAAATGATAGCGGTAAATCGGTAAGAGACATCATAGATCGCACCATATCCAATAGAGTGCAATTACGACGTTCGGACACACCATTACGCTGAGGTGTTCCAGGCGGCGTGAGTTGTGAAAAGATTCCACATTTCCTTAAGTGTGTACCAAATTCGCGACTTAAGTATTCTCCTCCACGATCTGATCGTAGGATCTTTATCTTTCGGTCACGTTGATTCTCTACCTCATTCTGAAATTCCTTGAGCTTTTCAAAGGTCTCAGACTTGTGTTTCATCAAGTAGACATACCCATATCTGCTCAAGTCATCAGTGAGAGTGAGAACATAACGATATCCTCCGCGAGCCTCAACGCTCATTGGACCGCACACATCGGTATGCATGATTTCCAATAAGTTGGTTGCTCGCTCCATTGTTCCGGAGAATGGAGTCTTGGTCATTTTGCTCATGAGGCATGGTTCGCATGTGTCAAATGATTCATAATCTAAAGACTCTAAAAGTCCATCAGCATGGAGCTTCTTCATGCGCTTGACACCAATGTGACCAAGGTGGCAGTGCCACAAGTATGTGGGACTATCGTTATCAACTTTACATCTTTTGGTATTCACACTATGAATATGTGTAACATTACGTTCGAGATTCATTAATAATAAACCATTGACAATCGGGGCATGACCATAAAACATATCTCTCATATAAATAGAACAACCATTATTCTCGGATTTAAATGAGTAGCCATCTCGTATCAAACGAGATCCAGATACGATGTTCATACTCAAACTTGGCACTAAATAACAATTATTGAGGTTTAGAACTAATCCCGTAGGTAAATGTAGAGGTAGCGTGCCGACGGCGATCACATCAACCTTGGAACCATTCCTGATGCACATCGTCACCTCGTCCTTCGCCAGTCTCCGCTTATTCCGCAGCTCCTGCTGTGAGTTACAAATATGAGCAACGGCACCGGTATCAAATACCCAGGAGTTACTATGAGTACTGGTAAGGTACACATCAATTACATGTATATCAAATATACCTTTAGTGTTGTCGGCCTTCTTGTACGCTAAGTATTTGGGGCAGTTCCGCTTCCAGTGACCCTTCCCTTTACAATAAAAGCACTCAGTCTCAGGCTTGGGTCCATTCTTTGACTTCTTCCCGGCAACTAGCTTACCGGGCGCGGCAACATCTTTGCCGTCCTTCTTGAAGTTCTTCTTACCCTTGCCCTTCTTGAACTTAGTGGTCTTATTGACCATCAACACTTGATGTTCTTTCTCGATTTCAACCTTTGCTGACTTCAGCATTGAAAATACTTCAGGAATGGTCTTCACCATTGTCGGTGTCAAAACCGGCGGATCTCGGGTAGGGGGTCCCGAACTGTGCGTCTAGGCGGATGGTAACAGGAGACAAGGGACACGATGTTTTACCCAGGTTCGGGCCCTCTCGATGGAGGTAAAACCCTACGTCCTACTTGATTAATATTGATGATATGGGTAGTACAAGAGTAGATCTACCACAAGATCAAGGAGGCTAAACCCTAGAAGCTAGCCTATGGTATGATTGTTGTTCGTCCTACGGACTAAAACCCTCCAGTTTATATAGACACCGGAGGGGGATAGGGTTACACAGAGTCGGTTACAATGGTAGGAGATCTACATATCCGTATCGCCAAGCTTGCCTTCCACGCCAAGGAAAGTTCCATCCGGACACGGGACGAAGTCTTCAGTCTTGTATCTTCATAGTCTTGGAGTCCGACCGATGATGATAGTTCGGTTATCCGGACACCCCCTAGTCCAGGACTCCCTCAGTAGCCCCTGAACCAGGCTTCAATGACGACGAGTCCGGCGCGCATATTGTCTTCGGCATTGCAAGGCGGGTTCCTCCTCCGAATTCTTCATAGAAGATTGTGAACACCAGGATAGTGTCCGGCTCTGCAAAATAAATTCCACATACCACCATAGAGAGAATAATATTCACCCAAGTTCAATCTGCTGATGTATCTCGTGGCATGACGTCACACCACGGCCAAGCCTTTACTCGAATCGTTTTTATTGTTCCACCTTAGCGCGTTTAGCGAAGCGGTTTCCTTGGCACGTCTTGTCAAAGCAGAGATCGTGTCCCCTTATTCCGGGATTCTCATCAATACGGGCGTGGGTAACCCCACCGCGCCTGCTGGCTCGCCCCCTCCATCGAAGGCGAGTCCCAAACGGTTACGGGGATGGCTCTTGGTATTTAACCTCTTTATAATGAGACCAAGGCCTGTTCCTTTTCTTCAATCTTCAATCGAATCCGCCCCTCGCCCCGAGTTCCAACACCCAAGGTTCCAGATTCAGGCGCTTCGGACCTTCGACAATGTCCGGCTCCGACCTACAGGGCCGGTGGATGCCCTCTTCCATCACGGAAGAAGATGTGCTAAAGCTAAGAGACGCCAGGTATCTAACCGGCGAAGTTTCGCATAGGCTGGTCGTACAAGGGAAAGTTATTCCCACTCCTGAGCCTGGTGAGAGCGTGGTGTTCGTGTCTCACTTCCGTCAGGGTTTAGGCTTCCCGATGGATCCCTTCGTGAGGGGGCTCATGTTTTATTATGGGCTGGAATTCCATGACTTGGATCCGGAGTCCATCCTCCACATCTCATCGTTCATTGTCGTATGTGAAGCCTTCCTCCACACCACTCCTCACTTCGGATTGTGGCTCAAGACCTTCGACGTGGAGCCGAAGATGATCGGCGAGCGGCAGGAAGAGTGCGGAGGGGCAGTTATAAGCAAGAGAGCTAACGCTCCGTGGCCCGAGGGCTTTTTTCAAAAGGAGCTCGGTTTGTGGCAACAGGAGTGGTTCTACATCACCGCTCCCAGGGGAACCAGATGGGTGGCGCCGCCTGCCTTTCGCTTGGGCCCTCCATAATGGCTGGCATCATGGGTCAACAAAGGGCTTGACTGGGGGCCGTCCAAGGACGTGCCATTATTGCAGGGTTGTATTCGAGACCTCCAAGAGAGGAAGATCAATCTGGTTGTGTGGCGCAGGTCATGCTGATTCGGCGCCTTCTGCCCTGCAAACGCCGCCCCCTCCGCCTGTGGGGATTCAATCCGGAGGGACCGCGAGCTCTCCAACACTTCATGGGTGCGACGCCCGTGGAGATGTATAAACTGTTCTTCGGATCACAAGAGATGTGTCCGGAACTAACCGAGGACGCAGGCCTGAGCTGCAATCGCCCGGATACTCAAGTAAGTAGTCCTGTGTCCGGACATGCTGTCCATACATTTATCATAAGCTTGCCCTTTAACCAGCTATCCCTTGAACATGAGTGGATAGCAAAAGCAAAGCTGATACGGTGTCCGGCCCCCCTCCCTGAGATCACGCCGGATCCGGTGTTAATCAAGATGCTGGAGGTTGCGCCTTCAGAAGAGGGCGAGGGGGAAAACAGGAAAACTACCGCCTCCGCTAGGGAGGCTCTTAAGAAAGGGGGGATCGAGAATCCCTCCTTTCAGGGGGAGAAGAGGACCACTTCTGAAGATCCGGAGGCCAAGGCCTCAAAGCAGGGGAAGAAATCTTCAGCAGAGGGCCCTGCGCTAGGAGAAGCCCCGGCCACATTGTTTCCCCAAGGGAATCAGCCCTCCAGCGAGCCGTAAGTAGAAAGGGGAGTTTTGTAATAAGGGACATCCCTGTTTTTATTTCTGAAGATAACCGAAGTTTTACCTTGTAGTTCAGATCTCAGCCCTTCTCAGCAGAGCTCATCTTTAGGGGATCTTCGTCCGGAGATGATGGAGAGCGAAACGCCTCCATCTACCGCACCGTCAGGCGGGGCGGACGACCCTGAGGTATCATCGCGGAGGGTTTCCCCGAGTCTAGCGAGGCCGCGGAGTTCGGCACCAACTGGTGTATGGCCGGAGGAGCTGAAGGATCTGCTCGGGCAGGCGTCTATCTCAGAAGATCACCGTACGTTGATGAGTATGATGATTGAAAGGATTTCATCCGCTGAGAGCGGGTTGCATGAGGCCGTCAGAAGTTTACTGACGGGGTTTGAGGTACGCGAAAAATGATATAACTTTTGACAGTTTTGCGCATAGAATGTGCCCTGTATAGATAGTAGCCCCTGAGACTCGGTACGTTGTCAAAGGTGACAGCGTGCCGAGGATCTTAATCTCAGTTGTAAGATGTCGCCTTTCCTATATAGGTGGCGGAGCATTCGGTGGCCAGCCGGACTGATGGATTTGCCGAACTGAAGCGGCAACTTGACGTTGCGGATGCGGACATCGCGCTGGTCAATAAGCGACTTGACGAGTCACAAGGTATGTGGCTTCTCCGCGGACGCCTGGTAAGGGAGCTGATGCCCACGCCTGACAATATGTATGCTTGATGCAGATGGCGCCGCTGCTATGGAGGAGCTTCGGGCGGAGCTTGCCCGAGTCAAGGAGCAAGCCAGAAAGAGTGATGCGGCTTCCTCGAAGGCGGCCGAAGAGCTAAAAGCCGAAAAGGCTGCTCATTGCCGAAGTAGGGAGGAGATGGCCGAAATGGCCGTGAAGCTGAAGGATGCTATCAACCGGTATGAGCTTCTTGAAAGAGAACGCTGAGCGGAGCAAGAGGACCTGAAGAAGGCCACTGCCGAAGCCAAAGATGCCCGCTCCGCGATGAGGGCTATAAAGGAGGAGCTGCGTCAGGCCGGGGATATTGCAGCTGGAAAGCCCTTTCTGCTGTGTAGGAAGTTTACGGACCCAAAGTATGCTCAGTTGGGCCAGTTGTGGGGTGCGGAGGATACTTATCTGAATTTGGCGGCGAGTGCGGCAGATGCGGTCGTGCACTTCCGAAGCCGAAAGGATCACGAGATGGAAGAGATTTTTTGGTCTCAATTCCATAGTCCGGAGCATCCCCTTCCGTTAACTGATCAATTGGCTGAGTGGGCTGAGCTGAACAGGTTGTCTGGACTCGCCATGAAGGATGTCGTGGCTCATCTGTGGCCGGACAGGCCCGAGCCGAAGAGTTATTTTGGCTTGGTGCAGCAGTTCCTTGATGCGGTGCTGCATATCAAGACGATGAAGCGGTCGGCATGCATAGAGGATGCACGGATGGCTCTCGCCCGTGTCAAAACATACTGGGCAGAGATGGAGGCCACCGACGTTGCATCCCAGGACTCGGACAGAAGCCGATTACCAGCCGAGCACTATTTTGAGGAAGTCCTGCAGGGCGCTCGTTTAATAGAGTCGCAGTGCTCGAAAAAATTTATGTTCAAATGACATGTATGATTTGTGAAACCATGTTTCAAATATAATATAAGGCCTTTTATACTTGGGCGTTCAAGTGTTGAAATACCTCCTGTGCGGCCATTAACGTATATGTGTATATAACCTGAAAGATGGCAATCTTCGGCTTCAGCCCCCACGCACATAGTGCGGGGGTGTTTGCAAAAAAAAGCGCATTTTCACACTTAATCCAACGTCTTGGTCCTGTGAAGGAGGTGATAGCGTAGCAAACTAGGCAACCAAACTATAATGCTTTATCACTTTCACTTAGCCATAGGAGTTCGATGGTGGAGCTACTATATAGCCCCCAGGTGCACTGCGCTCTCTGAATTTCGGGGCGCGTATGTGCCTGACCGGGAAACGGTCCTTCGTTAAAGCGAAGGAATTCTAAACATTCTGGTGGTCGATCGAGTGGTTGACCAGTCTCTCGCTATATCATGACAGTCAGTTTTCGGCTTTCTCTACTGAGGTGCTCACCTGGACGAACCGGGGCACAATCGCAGTAGTTCTCCTGGTGCTGCTTTAGCCGATAGAGCGGAACGTAAGGCAGCAAAACACAGGAGCCGGGCAAACCCAACATTTGACCAAAGACATGATTCGGAGCTGATGCATATAAGGCCTAACTCGAGACGCCGAACACTCCCTAATGTATTCGGTCTTTATGAAAACGGGCAGAACAATGCCCTAAGCCCCTAGTGTCCAGGTACGCGCAAAAATTTCTGACGCGGCCGATGCCAAAACGCCAGATTCCTCCTCGGTTATAGCAAAAAACCGGGGGATGTGTATCAACAAGAGACAGTAAAAAAGGTTTACGCAGGGTCTTAATCTGAAAAGAATCCTTGCAATGGGTCCCTACTGCACGTCTGCGCCTGTGTCTCCGTTGTGCCGTATCCTGGACGGGTATCGCATGGTGTTCATCTGTAAAAGAGGAGAACTTAGTTGAAAAAGAGTCCGTGTGAAAGATGTATTTTGAAATAAATAGAGTATGATTCAAAGAATGAATGGAATTGAGATTTATTGTCTCTTTTTGTGCATGCGTGGAGCCCCTTGTAAAGGGGTACGCGGCTAGTAAGCCCCTTGTTTATTTATACCGGACTCGCCTAACCGTGTCCGGGGTCTTGAATGACCTGTTTAGGGGCTTTGATCAACAAAGCCGGATTAGTGTGTGGCTGTCGAGGCAGTCTCACGTTCTTCCGTAGTCGAGGAACACTCGAAGTTACCCTTTAATGAGATGATGCCGCGTGGACTGGGCATTTTGAGTGTAAGAGACGCGTAATGCGGTATTGCGTTAAAGCGGGCGAAAGCTTCGCGTCCCAATAGTGCTTGATGGCTACTTTTAAATGGGGCGATATGGAAGATTAGCTTTTCGCGACGGAAGTTGTCGGATGAACCGAACACAACTTCCAGTAATAAGGAGCCCGTACAATTGGCATAAGGGCCTGGCGTTACTCCTTTAAAGGAAGTGTTGCTATGGCGAATTTTGGTAGGGTCTATCCCCATTCTGCGGATTGAGTCCTGGTATAGCAGGTTTATATCGCTGCCACCATCCATTAGGACTTGTGTAAACTGTAGCCCGTCGATTATAGGATCCAATATCAAAGCAGTCCATCCTGCGTTTCGAATACCTCTGGAGTAATCCTGATGGTCGAAAGTAATTGGTTGTGACATCCAGTTTCGGGACTCCGCTGGGGTGGACCGTGCGGCGCGTAGTTTAGTAGGTGCCGCCCTATTTTTCCTTGTTATCACTTGAAGTGAATTCACTGTTTTGACTTCTTATGGGAAAGTCTTTTGTTTCCCGACGCTCTGCTTGTGGGGTTCATCGTCGTCCGCACTTGGTGCGTCGAGCCCCTTGTGTTCGGCGTTAAGTCGGCCGGACTGCTTGAAGACCCAACAATCTCTGTGGGTATGGTTTGCAGGCCTCCCGGGGGTACTGTGGATTTGGCATATCTTGTCCAAGATTTTGTTTAGGTTGGATAGCTCGTCGTTGTTCTCCTTGAGAGGCAGTTTTTTGTTGTTCTGCCGAGAGCTTTTGAATCCGGCGTTGACTGCCGTGCTCTTTGGACCATTTCCTTTAATCCGGCACTGGTCCTTGTTGCGCCGTGGTTTCCCGTTTCCATCTCTGACCTTAGATGTACTTGGGTCGCTGGTGCTGCATCTTGCCAGCCAGCTATCCTCTCCCGCGCAAAAGCGGGTCATGAGGCTTGTTAGTGCGGCCATTGTTCTTGGCTTTTCCTGGCCGAGGTGTCTGGCGAGCCATTCGTCTCGGACGTTGTGCTTGAAAGCTGCTAAGGCTTCGGCGTTCGGACAGTCGACTATCTGGTTCTTTTTGGTGAGGAACCTGTTCCAGAATTTGCGGGCTGACTCTCCGAGCTGTTGAGTTATGTGACTTAAATCGTCTACATCCGGAGGGCGGATGTAAGTCCCCTGAAAATTTGCCCGAAATGCGTCCTTGAGCTCTTCCCAACTTCCAATGGTATTTTCTGCGAGGCTTTTGAGCTAGTGCCGTGCTGGCCCTTTGAGCTTGAGGGGTAGGTATTTTATGGCGTGGAGATCGTCTCCTCTAGCCATATGTATGTGTAGGATGTAATCCTCAATCCAGACTCCGGGATCTATTGTTCCGTCGTATGCCTCTATGTTTACGGGCTTGAATCCCGCTGGAAATTCATGATCCAGTACCTCATCGGTGAAACATAGGGGGTGTGCGGCGCCCCTGTATTTAGGTGTGCCATTATTTTCGAACACTCGTCGTGTTGTTTTGCTCCCAGGAGCCTTCCTTCTTGGCCTGTAGATGGACCTGACCGGGCTATCCTTTTTGTGAGGATCCTTATGTGGATCGCGTGCCGATTTGTGTGCGGCGCCGCTTGCCGCTCTTTGTTTGTCATGTGGTCATTTATCCAACCGGGCGACCTCTTTGTTCTTTGATTTTTGGGGCTCTACGGCCTCCTCGTCAAATTCGGGCAACAGTTTGCGCTTCGGGTAGCTCTTTGCTTGGCGACTATCGCCGTATTTGTCTGCGGTCTTGAGTACTTTGCTCCATCTCATTCTGAGTACATCTTCCGCTATTTTGAGCTTCCGCTTCTGCTTCTTCAGGCTTCGTGCAGTGGCGACGAGCCTTTTGTGGAGGTTCTTCTGCTCCATCGATGTGTCCGGGGTGAGATCATCCGGACTGTTGTTTTCGTCGGAGATGGGTTGCCTCTCCAATTCATCCTGTTCGGATGGTTGCTTGGGGTCATGTTCGTTGTCCACTAGTTCGCCCTGCTCTATGGCTGGGTCTTCATGGGTGCTGCCGCTATCGTGGCGGGACTTTTGGCGGCGCTTGCATCGCCGTTTTGGCTGTTTTTTGGGGGAATTTTCCTTCGCAGCATCCCGTTGTTTCTCGTTATCGCTTCCTTTGGGTGTATCCACCATATATATATCGTGAGTTGAGGTGGCTTTCCCGTGCCCTGTGGGTGCTGGTTCTTGGTCGTCTCTGGCATCGTCGTCCATACCGTCGATGTCTTCGGAGTCGAAATCTAGCATGTCAGTTAAGTCATCGACAGTGGCTACGAAGTGGGTGGTGGGTGGGCTTTGAGTTTCTTCGCCGTCCGCATCCCAACCGTCCTGGCCATAATCCGGCCAAGGCTCTCCTGATAAAGAGAGGCATTTTAGCGAATTCAGGATGTCACCGAAAGGCGAGTGCTGAAAGATGTCCGCAGTGGTGAACTCCATGGTCAGCGCCTAATCGGGTTCGATTGGCAGGAGCGCGGAGGGTTCGGGTCCGGAGAAGAGTCCGGCACCTTGGAGTCACGAGCTTCGCAAGGGACAGGGTCAATATTCGGCTCCATCACCGTAGAGGTAGCAGCCCCCGAGGCGGTGTCTAGCCACCCATCCTCGATCGGTGCAGTCGGCTCCGAGTTTAGGGTCAGAGCGGATTCTTGTGCGGCCTCCAGGGCACTGTCCGGCGGCAGAGCTAAATCATGCTCATCGTTACAGTGCGGCGCGCTCGGCTGTGGCTTGAATCCGTCGAAGATCAAGTCTCCGCGGATGTCGGCCATATAGTTTAAACTTCCAAATCTGACCTGATGGCCAGGGGCGTAGCTTTCGATCTGCTCCAGATGGCCAAGTGAATTGGCCCGCAGTGCGAAGCCGCCGGATACGAAGATCTGTCCGGGGAGAAAAGTTTCACCCTGGACCGTGTTGTTGTTGATGATCGAAGGAGCCGTCGGGCCTATGAGCGATGACACAGAGGAACTCTCAATGAAAGCACCAATGTCGGTGTCAAAACCGGTGGATCTCGGGTAGGGGGTCCCGAACTGTGCGTCTAGGCGGATGGTAACAGGAGACAAGGGACACAATGTTTTACCCAGGTTCGGGCCCTCTCGATGGAGGTAAAACCCTACGTCCTGCTTGATTAATATTGATGATATGGGTAGTACAAGAGTAGATCTACCACGAGATCAAGGAGGCTAAACCCTAGAATCTAGCCTATGGTATGATCGTTGTTCGTCCTACGGACTAAAACCCTCCGGTTTATATAGACACCGGAGGGGGCTAGGGTTACACAGAGTCGGTTACAATGGTAGGAGATCTACATATCCGTATCGCCAAGCTTACCTTCCACGCCAAGGAAAGTTCCATCCGGACACGGGACGAAGTCTTCAATCTTGTATCTTCATAGTCTTGGAGTCCAACCGATGATGATAGTTCGGCTATCCGGACACCCCCTAGTCCAGGACTCCCTCAACCATCCCCTGCATATTGTAGTTCATCACAAAGCTCTTGTAGCTCGATGGGAGCGACTGAAGGATTCTGTCAATGACCGCCTTGACCAGGAGGTTGATCTCTAGCTGGGACAGGCGGTTGTGCAACCCAGACATTTTGAGTATGTGCTCACTGACAGAACTGTTTTCCTCCATCTTACAACTATAGAACTTGTCGGAGACTTCATATCTCTCGACTCGGGCATGAGCTTGAAAAACCATTTTCAGCTCCTCAAACATCTCATATGCTCCGTGTTGCTCAAAACGCTTTTGGAGCCCCGGTTCTAAGCTGTAAAGCATGCCGCACTGAACGAGGGAGTAATCATCAGCACGTGACTGCCAAGCGTTCATAACGTCTTGGTTCTCTGGGATGGGTGCTTCACCTAGCGGTCCTTCTAGGACATATGCTTTCTTGGCTGCTATGAGGATGATCCTCAAGTTCCGGACCCAGTCCGAATAGTTGCTGCCATCATCTTTCAGCTTGGTTTTCTCTAGGAATGCGTTGAAGTTCATGTTGACATGAGCGTTGGCCATTTGATCTACAAGACATATTTTGCAAAGATTTTAGACTAAGTTCATGATAATTAAGTTCATCTAATCAAATTATTTAATGAACTCCCACTCAGATTGACATCCCTCTAGTCATCTAAGTGTTACACGATCCGAGTCCACTAGGCCGTGTCCGATCATCACGTGAGACGGACTAGTCATTATCGGTGAACATCTCCATGTTGATCGTATCTTCCATACGACTCATGTTCGACCTTTCGGTCTCTTGTGTTCCGAGGCCATGTCTGTACATGCTAGGCTCGTCAAGTTAACCCTAAGTGTTTTGCATGTGTAAAACTGTCTTACACCCGTTGTATGTGAACGTAAGGATCTATCACACCCGATCATCACGTGGTGCTTCGAAACGACGAACTTTAGCAACGGTGCACAGTTAGGGGGAACACTTTCTTGAAATTATTATAAGGGATCATCTTATTTACTACCGCCATTCTAAGTAAACAAGATGCATAAAACATAATAAACATCACATGCAATTATATAAAGTAGTGGCATGATATGGCCAATATCATATAGCTCCTTCGATCTCCATCTTCGGGGCTCCATGATCATCTTCGTCACCGGCATGACACCATGATCTCCATCATCATGATCTCCATCATCGTGCCTCCATGAAGTTGCTCGCCAACTATTACTTCTACTACTATAGATAACGGTTTAGCAATAAAGTAAAGTAATTACATGGCATTAAATCATTGACACGCAGGTCATACAATAATTAAGACAACTCCTATGGCTCCTGCCGGTTGTCATACTCATCGACAAGCAAGTCGTGATTCCTATTACAAGAACATGATCTCATACATCACAATATATCATTCATCATTCATCACAACTTCTGGCCATATCACATCACATGACAATTGCTGCAAAAACAAGTTAGACGTCCTCTAATTATTGTTGCATCTTTTACGTGGCTGCAATTGGGTTCTAGCAAGAACGTTTTGTTACCTACGAATAACCACAACGTGATTTTTTCAACTTCTATTTACCCTTCATAAGGACCCTTTTCATCGAATCCGCTCCAACTAAAGTAGGAGAGACAGACACCTGCTAGCCACCTTATGCAACTAGTGCATGTCAGTCGGTGGACCCTGTCTCACGTAAGCGTACGTGTAAGGTCGGTCCGGGCCGCTTCATCCCACAATACCGCTGAAGCAAGAAAAGACTAGTAGTGGCAAGCAAGTTGACAAGATCTACACCCACAACAGATTTGTGTTCTACTCGTGCAATGGAGAACTACGCATAGACCTAGCTCATGATGCCACTGTTGGGGAACGTTGCAGAAAATAAAATTTCTCCTACGATTTCACCAAGATCCATCTATGAGTTCATCTAAGCAACGAGTGATAGGAGTGCATCTACATACCTTTGTAGATCGCGAGCGGAAGCGTTCAAGAGAACGGGGATGATGGAGTCGTACTCGCCGTGATCCAAATCACCGATGACCAAGTGCCGAACGGACAGCACCTCCGCGTCCAACACACGTACGGTCAGCGTGACGTCTCCTCCGTCTTGATCCAGCAAGGGGGAAGGAGAGGTTGATGAAAATCCAGCAGCACGACAGCGTGGTGGTGGATGCAGCAGGACTCCGGCAGGGCTTCGCCAAGCAACTGCGGGAGGAGGAAGAGGTGTAGCAGGGGGAGGGAGGCGCCAAGACTCAGGGTGCGGCTGCCCTCCCTCCCTCCTTTATATAGGCCCCCAGGGGGGGCGCCGGCCCTGGAGATGGGAATCTCCCAAGGGGGCGGCGGCCAGGGGGGTGGAGTGCCCCCCAAGGCAAGTGGTGCGCCCCCCCACCCTAGGGTTTCCAACCCTAGGCGTAGGGGGGCCCAAGGGGGGCGCACCAGCCCACTAGGGGCTGGTTCCCCATCCCACTTCAGCCCACGGGCCCCTCCGGGATAGGTGGCCCCATCCGGTGGACCCCCGGGACCCTTCTGGTGGTCCCGGTACAATACCGGGTGACCCCGAAACTTTCCCGATGGCCGAAACAGCACTTCCTATATATAATTCCTTACCTCCGGACCATTCCAGAACTCCTCGTGACGTCCGGGATCTCATCCGGGACTCCGAACAACTTTCGGTTTGCTGCATACTTATATTCATACAACCCTAGCGTCACCAAACCTTAAGTGTGTAGACCCTACGGGTTCGGGAGACACGCATACATGACCGAGACGGCTCTCCGGTCAATAACCAACAGTGGGATCTGGATACCCATGTTGGCTCCCACATGCTCCTCGATGATCTCATCGGATGAACCACGATGTCGAGGATTCAATCAACCCCGTATACAATTCCCTTTGTCAGACGGTATGTTACTTGCCCGAGATTTGATCGTCGGTATCCCAATACCTCGTTCAATCTCGTTGCCGGCAAGTCACTTTACTCGTACCGTAATGCATGATCCCATGACCAGACACTTGGTCACTTTGAGCTCATTATGATGATGCACTACCGAGTGGCCCAGTGATACCTCTCCGTAATATGGAGTGACAAATCCCAGTCTCGATCCGTGTCAACCCAACAGACACTTTCGGAGATACCTGTAGTGCACCTTTATAGTCACCCAGTTACGTTGTGACGTTTGGTACACCCAAAGCACTCTTACGGTATCCGGGAGTTACACGATCTCATGGTCTAAGGAAAAGATACTTGACATTGGAAAAGCTCTAGCAAAACGAACTACACGATCTTGTGCTATGCTTAGGATTGGGTCTTGTCCATCACATCATTCTCCTAATGATGTGATCCCGTTATCAACGACATCTAATGTACATAGTCAGGAAACCATGACTATCTGTTGATCAACGAGCTAGTCAACTAGAGGCTTACTAGGGACATATTATGGTCTATGTATTCACACGTGTATTACGATTTCCGGATAATACAATTATAGCATGAATAAAGACAATTATCATGAACAAGGAAATATAATAATAATCCTTTTATTATTGCCTCTAGGGCATATTTCCAACACATCGTTCAAGTTGGTACAACAGCGAGATTGGGCGGTCGGCTTTCCGATGAAGTTTGTAGAACGTCGATATTGTACGATGTCCAGATTAGATGCTTCCATAGAGGTGCGAGGCCTTTGTATGCAGCAAAGCAAGGCGGTTCATATAGGGCGTGTTTGGTTGCAGTATTGAATAGTGCCCGTGTTGTATACACATCTCAACCCAGCCTGGTTCTGAAAAAACAGCCTCATATGCGACATCTGTGAGTTGTTTGGTTGCCTGCATATGGACTTCCTGCATTAGGGGATCAACTTTGGCATGTTGTTTGGTTACCTGCTTTGTCTCGGCGCATACAACTATACGCTGTTTGGTTGCCCGCATGAGGTATGATTAAGAGCTAGCACTTGCACTTAGCACACAGGGTTAAGAGCTAGCAGAGGAAGGGGGAGTATGCAGTGTGCGTCGGACCATGGCGACTGCGGTGGATAGTGGTCGTGGCGCCGTGTCCGACATGACGAGCATGGAGTCGTGGACGAGCGACCCCGTCGGCGGCACCGCGAGCGACACCGTCGATGAACTAGTTGCGGTGTTCGCGCAAAGACAATGGACAGAGGAGGAGAATGCAGTGCTCGCGCCATGGTATCATCAGTGCAATGGGCGAGAGAGGAGGCCGAGATGATCGATGTCGGGAATGACTCCAGTGTAGTAGGGCGAGAGAGAGGAGGCCAAGATGATCGACCCCATCGGCAGCGCGGCGAACTGCAGTGTGAACGAAGGCAGAGGACACAAGAAAACAGTGTGCATGCCATTGCAGCGTCAGTGCATTAGGAGGACGATAGAGAGTAGGCCGAGATGAGCGACGCTGGAAACGACTCTAGTGTAGTAGGACGTGGGCAAGGAGATCAAGGGGAAGAGCTTCAGCGTCGAGAAGAACGAATAGGAGAGCTCTGAGTAGAGGATAGAGGAGCTCGACATGGCAGCGTCAGTGCAGTAGGCTGCTGTTCATAGAGAGATGAAGCTACGATCGTCGAATCCAAAAACTTACAACACGAATGTTGTGAGGGACTGAAAGATTAGGCTGCTGCTTAAAGAAAATTTCAAATGATCGATCGTGCGCGACGAATCTGACAAAATTCGTCCAGAATAGCTCCAAACGGGAAAACGAGATTAAGAACTTACGGCCGACGAAACTACGAACCGATCGCCTGAATGGAACCGTAGCACCGAGGTGCATCTTTTTCGTGTAGAGCTTACCTCAAATCGAAGCATCGTTGTGTAGATCGGAAGGGGCTAGGAAGAACATCATTAGAGAGAAGGTTACTGGAGGTAGGAGAAGATAAGCACGCACAGGATGCATACCAGCTCGTATCCCTTCCATCTCCCCTCGTGCAAGTGGCCCACCATGTGCGCTCGCCTCAGCCAGGCTCGCTAGAAACTGCCGATCTGAGCGTTTCCAGCGAGCCAGGCCCAGGTGTGCTTTAAGTTCCGTGCTGTGCAGGCGCAATAGTAAATGCAACCAACCAAACGGGCTCAATCTTTTCCGCATGGGCCAAGCTGGGCCTAATGCGGGCAACCAAACATGCCCATAGAGTCCGTGTCCAGCACCCCTTGGTAGCGTGCTCCAGCAGGACACAACAGAGACTTTCTGACCCGACTTGACTTCTGCTCCGAGTTTCGGGAGGAGAACGGAGGCAGAAGGGGAAGGAGAGAAGCAGTAGTTTGGGCTCCATTTTCGCAGCGCCGCCGAACGTCGGGGCGGGAGGAGTGCCGCCAAAGGTCGGGGCGGTAGGTGGGAACGCCTCGCTGGCGTGGCCTCCACTCCCCACGACCTCTTCCCAAAAACTGCACACATCGGCCACAACCATGCTAAACGGGGTACGCCTCCGACCTTGCGCTGCTCTGCTCATGAGGTGGATGAACGCAACCGCGACCGAGCTCGCGCACCCACCATCGGAACCTCGGCTGTTCCCCTCACTGTCTGTTTGCGCTCTCCTGCGTGCCGATGGAAGAGACCGGTGATGGGGGCGTGATGGGCGACGCGGCGGAGGTCGGAGTGGGAGGTGCTCACGGAGGACACATGCCAGGACAGGGGCTTGAACGCAGTGCAGACCTGCGGCTGGTGTTTTTTCCAATGAATCGTTATTTTAATTAGATGTGGATTACGGGTTTATAATACCTAAAAGTTGCAAAAACACCGCTACTGTCGACTCAATGCGTGCTTTATTACTCCTTCTGTTCATTTTTATAAGACCTTGAAGACATTTCAGACAATGTGTAAAATAACCTATTTTGAGTTGTGTGAAACGACTTACAAAAGTGAACGGAGGGAGTATTATATAAGGAAAAGATTTGATCGACATCTCGGTCCCACACCCCATCCTCTTCGTGCTCGGCCACGGCGGCGTCCCGCCCTCTGCCTTTGCCCCTCCTCTTCGCGCTCGCCACACCCAACCAGCTGGTCGCCGCCCTTCGTCGTCGTCCTCGGTCACGGCGGCACCGCCCTTCGTCGTCGTCCTCGGTCACGGCGGCACCCCTCTGTCTTATCCTTGCTCCGGTACAGCCGTACAGGTACCACCATCAAATGGCCCGATTCACCCCCGTCCACCCTCTCCCCCTGGCGGCGACCTCCACTGCGGACGCAGTTAGGGACTGCAGAGGCTTCCCAACGAGCGCTGCCCCCCCCCCCCCCCGTCCCCCCTCGCTCTCTCTCTCTCTGACCGCCCCACTTTGACTTTGGATGACATTCATATGATCCCGTCTTCCTTTGCTCAGCTATTGTACAGATGGACTTCACTATGTATCTTTTGTGTCTCAGGCAACAGGAACTATGGTGATGGTGTGGAGTGTGCACCAACATTTTCAAAATTGTAAGCCAGATCTGCAACAACAAAGGCTTGTTTTCCTGTGTTTCATCGCATTGCAAAATACGCCATTTATTATAGCAAGTTCTTAATGCATTATATCATCATCATTGCGAATGAATTATGTGTTACACGAGCATAGTGATAGAATGCCCCAAAGAAACGGGTTTAATCCGCAGCACACTGTTTCAATCTCTGCCCCATTTTCATTTTTCAGTCGCTAAGTAGAAGCCAATAATGCTAAAATTTAATCCTGAACAGAGTATCTGAGGTTCTGCTGACGGACTGTATATGTTACCTTTATTCAATAGACAAAGTTTGAGCGTAGTAGTGAATGTGTGTTTGTCTTGGGTCTTCCTACAGATTTGGGTTGTAATACATCATGCTTGCAAACTTGTTTTCTCTGTGACTTTCTCCCACATTAATCATTGTGATGTGTTACCAGCTCTTCCCTTGGATCTTCACGTGGACTTCGTGTGAACTCTAATTTTCTAAGACTAAGAAGAAAAATGAGTAGAAACTGCAACGGCGTAGCTAGTAGTGTCAGTTGCGCTTCCAATGGAAGTGAGCATGCAGTTGGTGCTAAAGGTGATGATCTTTAAGCTGATGTTGACTCTGCAACATGCCATCACTCTGATCTGTCATTGAACATTGACATTGGTAGCAAGATGGTACTAAGTTGAATTCCATCTTATTGCAATATTTGTGCTTTATTGAACTGTTTTTTATACTTGAGACTTTCAATTTATTCCTGTGCTTTGTTAGTTAAACACTTATTTTTTATCTTCTCAGTAGTTAACTTGTATTGTTAGTACCATACCATGCTTTACTACATGCCTACATCATTCTTGTGACCAGTAGAAAACTCTTATGCCACTATTGACATGCAGTTTTTTTAATGGCTCATCTCTAATTAGCTACACACGTGAAATATGGGATATGGCCTACTCATTTCGTGTAATTGGGTGATGCTATAAGCAAAACAATGGCCAACTATGAGTAGTAACTGCATCCTTATTCCCACAGAAAACTAATTATTATACTGGTGCACAAAAATATTCTATCATCTTCAGTGAGACTTAAATGGGAAACAGAGGCTAGGGGAATATGATTTGTTCAGTAAACATGTGCACAGTCTCTTCTTGGAAATGCATTGCACTATATGCAGCAAATAATCTAAATATTGATGGTAAATAAAATGGAACAAAAATTTGGATAGAAACAAATGATTGAATGGTGGCAGAAATTTCAGTACTGGTAGAAGATGTGCTATACAGTTCATACCTTGTGCATAAAAGTATTTACGTAATTGTGCTTAATTTATGAGCCAATACCAGTGTTTTTATGTTGAAACATCAAACACCACAACACCGAAAGTTTCTGGCCTCATTTATCTGTACATGAAGTTCTGTTCTGGTAATAATGTCCATTATACAGGGTATGCTGTTCGTTTTCTTAACATATTTTCCAATATTAATTCTTGAAAGTGATACTAGGGAACCATACTATTATTATGCTGTGCTACTTGAACATTGTGCCAAAGAAGTTATGATACTTCGTATTTGCTCAATCAGGTATCCAAGCGGCCTTCTCGTGCTGGTAAATAAGTTAAGGAAAACATGCAGGGAACAAACTGTCAGGGATGAATTCTTGAGGGGATGAAGAGAGGGTTATGATGGACATCAGTATACTTCCCTCGGGGTTTGCAGATTTTAGTGACTTCTTAAGGGGGATGAGTTAGATTTTGGTGAGGTATGCACCCTATGATCCTCTTCTATTAGTTATTTATAGATGAAACAAGGAATAAAATATTTTAGTTAGTGGCTATGCTTGGTCTGTGATTAAGTAATGTGTGAGGATCTTCGTGATAATGACGAGCTCATCGTGCATCAATGATAATATTACTATGTTAGGAATCTATACTACTTTTGAAATATTGAATTATGTTAAAGATGTCATTAGTTCTATTCTTTAACTGTACTATATTGTATTGACTCATGTTGCATTTTGTGCTGCTGCAACCTGCAGTTATGTGTTCCTTTCTTTTCCAAAAGATTGCTACCGTCGCCGCTGCTTGTTTAAGTTTCTAGATCATGACCAATGACTTTATTGCTGCTTTGTTGAGTTTCTAGATTTTAATTTAAGACCATATATTGAATTTCTCACATTTCATGCCTTGAAACATGCTGCTCATGATATCACCAGAAGTTTGGGAAAAGAATTTCCTCTACTGTGCAATGCCCTACTTTTGCCCTGTACTCTATATAGTAGACATGAAATGATTCTGGGAATTCTCTGCTTATAGGATATAAACAATGAGCACAACGTCGAACCTTTGTTTAGAGGGAAATAGTATGTTACATTTCTTTACGGGCAAATAGAGAACTGTATGCCAATAATATCATTGTGTTTTTTCTGTAACATTTGCATTTCTCATCTGGTTGTGACTTATGACCCAGTGCTGAGAATATATATACAATATAATTGAGGAAGTATAGAGAAAATGCAAAATTAAGGCTAGAAGTTAACCAGCTGCTGTGGGTAAAATGGAGGGGAGCACCCAAAACTGAACTGTTGACCTAGTGGGATTTCAGAGCTCTCAACTCGTCATCCAGGCCAAATTGAGTATTGAGCCCAAATGTGGCTCAGGAGAGACACATACGTATACAAATATGCATGGATTGTCCAACATAGCCATAGTCCTAGATTGCCTGTTTAGGAATGACAGCTCAACCTTTTGGGTCTACATGCTAAGACCCAATGAATTGTCTGATACATGTTTAGAAGTGTAATTTAACATTTTGAGACCCCAATTTAACAAGACCAAGAGCACTCATGACCAGAGGGACTCCAACTCTGTGGCTCTAGCGGACCACCAAAGAACAGCCTCCTATCGAATTCCTTGAACAAGAAGAGAGACAGTAGGAGTTCTCCCCTTGTAAACGCACTCATTGCGATGTTTGCAAATGAGCCATGCAACCAGCATGAGCAAGGAGTGGAACCCCTTGTGCCGCCGAAAATCAATCAATAGTGATGCTTCAGACCACCAAATTTGGAAGGATAGATGGTGTTGACTCACTAGAACTGATTGCATTAGGCCAACAGATCGAAGGGTCTCCAACCAAACCTGTTTGGTGAAGACACAGTCAAGCAACAGATGAGTAATAGTTTTCTCCACCTGATCAGAGGGGACATTTTGAGGGGTGAGGCAGGCCTCGGTGTGCAAGGCAATCAGCAGTCCAGCAGCGGTTGTGGCAAACCAACCAAACGAAGTGCTTCCTTCACTAGTAGGAGCCCAAGATTTCCGGTATCGGCTTGGGTCAAACTTGGTGCTGCCCTCAAAGAAGGCTTTGCAAGCAGATCTGGAAAAGAAAGTACCCGAAGCAGTAGCAGTCCAATTTGCATGTCCTCGACGTTCTCTTGCAGCTCCACTACAGCTAAAAGTTCCATAATCTGAAAAACAAATCCTTCTAAGACTTGAATAATTGCCAGTTATTGCTAATGACTAACCCAGCAATTATCTTTTTTCTGACAAACGTAAGCCCCCCAAAGGAGGCCCCCCCTGCATATATTAAAACAGATCATAGTACAGGAAAGGGACATAGAAGTCCCAAATTTCAGAAGCAACCTGGAAATAAATATTACAATTCGGCCCAGAAGGGACACGTACACCACCCACCGCCCATGGACAGTCCGTGTGTCGGTCTGAAGCACAGGAGTCGCTTCGAGCTTCGGAGTGGCTTCCATGTCACCGCTGCTGAGCGGAGCAGGCCTGGCCACAACAGGTCGGCGCTCCGGTTGCTACTAGCAAGGCGGCAACACCGCAAGTGGCCTGCGACGCACTCTAACGGCCCCTCTTGGCTTGCGGGCTATGCAGCTACCACCGTGGCGAGGATGAAGCCAAGGGATATGCCGACGGCATGAAATAGGATGAAGCACATGCGCCAGAAACCAACAGATAGCCCCTGGATAGAGCAGAAGGGACCGCAAATGGTTCCAGTAAAGAACAGCCTTGGTTTGGTGCATGGAGATGTAAAGGAAAACATCACCAAATCGGAAGAACTGGTGCCAGAGCATGCCGAGAAAACATGCACCGATTCTCAACTTTCCTGCTCGAACCAGATGGAACCTTAATGTACAAGCACTAGATTTCAAGCACAAGAAGAAAGCTGGCCATGGAGATCTTGTGGGGAGCAAAACCGGCAAAGTAAGAATGGATCTGAAGCAGGGGATTTTATTGGAAGGAAAGGAACAAGCCTGATCTGCTGACATAAAACCCATCTTCACCCCTTGCTAAGAAGCGAAGGATACAGAAGGATCTGGTTCAGCAAGATCTAGAAGGGGAAGGTTATTGGAGCTGGGACAACCTGGCTTTACCATGGTAGGGCCATCGCCAAGAACCAGAGAGACAGCAACCATGAGCACGGAGAAAATCAGATCTCGCTGATGCCCCTCACCGGCAAGAAAAACCCAGAAACAGCCATAAAGGACTCAAGAACAGCTACTACTACACCTAGACTACACAAGGGAAGGGCCCCTCGCCCTACTCGCCACCGGCTAGGCCGGGGAGGAGAGGGGAGGAGCCGGCGGAAGGAAACAGGGAAGCTAGAGATGAGCGAGCGGAAAGAACAAGGCTGGTGGGAGGAGTGTGTTACTACGTACGCTGGTCGTTCCGCTGCTAGATTGGTTGTGTTGTGCCAAGCTATAACCCACCAATTATCAATAAGCACTAATAAGGCAGTAACAAGGGTCAATCAACTGAACATTCACGAGCTGAATCGGCATGCAAATCTGAATAGTGAATACTGCCATTAATAATTGAAAGAGATATTCCGACACCACTCATCGTGCATGGATCTGTACATTTCCTATGTAAACACAGGGATCACTCTCCACCTTTCACCAACTAAAATATAGTGGTTCCAAAACCAGCGTCAGATGAACTTTGAGGCTTATGGTTCATTATTCTATTGATAGGCAGCATTAATGTGTTGGTTGTAAGTTTATAATCCTCCTTACTTGGTTAAGTTCGGGCTGTAGTTGATAACTTAAATCTTGGTAGCTATTGATAACTCTATGTAGATTTCTTCTTCTTAATGCAATGATACGCAGATCTCCTGCGTATTTGAATAAAAAAAATGGCACCACTGCTGTACATTTCTTGGACACATATATTAATCCAACTAGAAGAACGCCCGTGCGTTGCAACGGGGCCGCATTAACTTTAAGAGTTCAATATTAATATTCTCATACATATCAAGTGACATTGGCGACCTATTTTACCATCAAATCCTCACACACACAGTCTCTTCCTCCCTCTTTCTCACTCTCTCTCCCCCTCTCCCTCTCTCTCTCTCTAACACACACATTTCAATCTTATTGGGTACGGGACCATAATCCATTTATTTCACACACACACGCTAGTGCATAACAATATGGATTATGTGTATTATATTTGCCACCACAACTGAGGGAATTAATTTCATGTAAATCGGCCAGCCACAGCTCCAACAATACGTGGACGAGGTGGCCCGGGCCCGCTTCCAAGTGCGTCTGCGTGCCGGCCACCCATGCCGGGTCCTTCAAGTGCCACTTCCACCGCACCAACTCCCAGGGCCACGTCCACGGCCACGGCCAGGGAAGCCGCCCTTCTTCGCCCCCTTCACCGGTCGCGGCCAACGCGGTGCCGCGGCACCCGGCCTCGCTATCCTCGTCCTCCGGCACTATCACGACCCAGTGACGCAGCCCAAGCATCGGCCTCGACAACGGAAAGGGAAGGGAAGATCATATACATGTCATAAGAAAGGGAGTTTATTTACTGCTCCCTCGATGTATTGTTTCCTTTGTTTGAAGATTGATTACCATCCATGAGTTAAGGTAAGGTTAATGTGATTGAGCGAATTTTCTGAAAATCAATTATTTGTTTTCTAATTAATGTGATTGAGTGATTTAAGGTAAGGTTAATTAATTTAGATTTGATTTTTAGAGATTGTTCGTGATTGATTCTACATTACTAAATAACTTCGCCAGTATGGAAAGTTCTGATCTGTTCAGATTTCTTTTGTTGTGTGAGAAGGTGACGCGAAAATAAACCGATGAAGTGGGGGGAGGGGACGAAAAAAACCCAGCAAAAGTGGGAGGAGGTACCAAAAAAAACCATGAAAGGTGGGACGAAAAAAAAGCTGGAAGCGAGACTACCAACTGCTCCATTAGAAGTAGAGATTATTAAGATTTTTTTGGAGAATAATAATGAGTCTATTATTCATTTCTAGTCACCTGTATTCATTTACTATTAATGTTGCCATTTCTTCTTCAGGGGCTCTGTTTTTAAGGCGTCTCTAAGGCGTCGCTTAGGCGACGCCTAGGCGTCAGGGCGCCCCCTGGAGCCAAGGCGTCGGCCTTACCTTACATGTGTGCCTAAGGCGTCCGCCTTAGTCCTTAAGGCGTCCAAGGCGTCCGCCTAGGCGCCACTCTGCCTGCCTTAGGCAAATAAGGACGCCTTAGACAGAGCTGGGTGGTTTAGGCGGGAAACAGATAACTGGGAGGGAAGGGAAGGGCGGGAAAGTCTGTTTTGGCGCCAACATGTACTAGAGGGAGAGAGAGAGAGACCTGTAACCATTTTCAGTTTCCCCCCACCCCCAGGCTGGATCTGAGCTTCTCCCCCTCCTCTACAACAGCTTCTCCACCTCCTCTCTGGAAGCTTCCCCCTCCTCTCTGACAGATCCCCCTCCCCCTCCTCTCCTGCAGTTCCTCCTCCCCCTCTCCTGCAGATTCTCCATCCTCTCCAGAACAACAAGCAAGCAGCACCTCTCCGGCGGTGTATGCTGTATGCCTAGTTGCCTAATACCTACCAAACTCTACTTAATTCTGTTGCTTACAAGTCTCTAAGGCGTCGCCTCGCCTTATGCCTTAGCGCTTAGGCAGTGAGGCGCCCCCCCAGCGCCTCGCCTCGCCTCACCGCCTTAAAAACATAGTTCAGGGGATTGGTCAAAAGAGAGGATAGTATATTCTTGAGCTCCTGGAGGATCAAACCATTCAAATCTGGAAGATTTCTGTGGTATGAAATACTTAATCCTGACGGTGAAGATCACTCATATTTGTGAGCTTCTAACATAATGTGATTTGGCAGCTTTCAGACTTGGGAAATATACTCCCGTTGAAACAAGCTAGATCTTGACATATTCAGACTTATGAAATATAATGTATGTGCTTACATATTTCGCGAAATAGATTCAGGATATCATACATAAATAGGCACTGGGATCTTCAAATGATCACTAGAATGGACCGTTCCCTCGCAATCACTAGAATGTTGTTGAGCATTTGTAGCACAACGGGTGTAGTTCCACTGTAAATTGTCAGCGTGTTGTTCATGTAGTTGCAGTTGTACTCATAGTAGTCGGCTTGTTGCAGATGCTATTGCTACTAAACGTAGAGCAATAGCCCTATCTCCTAACACTAGTTTTTATCTGATGGACCACAATGTGTTTTCATATATGTATTTGTAATTTCTTTATATTGTTTATGCAGAATGGCAAAAAGCAATATACTCTGTTGGTTTTAATGAGGTCAAGAAGTGTCTTGCATTAAAGGAATCAATAATAGCCGTATCTCCTAATGTCCTTTTCCCTACTCTCCTACAGGTGAATAGAGCGAGGGCAGCAAAGATGCGAAAACCAATCTTGACATCTCCTCACGACGGTATTCGGCAACGGCGTTGGCCTCGGCTCTTCCAAAGATGTAGCCATTAGCAGCGGCGGTGGCCTCCCCTCACTGAATCGTGGCTGGAGCACTCTGCCCGCCGTGATCTCTGTGGACTGGGGCAGCGGCATGCGCTCTGAAGACGTGCTGGTGATGTCACCAACTCACGATCATGATTTCAACAGGCGCCGTCGCATTCCAGAGCAGGGCGAGAACAAGGTGCGAGGAGATCTCATTCTAGGTTGGGCGCCCTCGCCCGAAGTGTATGCGCGTGTGCTGAATTCTTTCACGTGCGAATCAATAAAGATTGAGTAGTCATCTTGTTTGGGTGGGAAAGTTTCCGTTTGTTTGTTGGTGCTCTCCATTGTCAATCAATTACAACACAGTATTATGGATGGTTCAGCCCCAGACTTGAATTACATTTTGCTGGGCCTTGTTTTGTTCATCAGTTCTCTTTCTAGTACAGTACGTATGTTTGATTGGTTGCACAGTTTTAGACCATATGAAGATACGTAGCCTCTGGACAGCAAGGCCGGTCCGTTGAGTGAGTAGAAAAAAGAATCGTTGTCTAGTTGATATATACTAGTACGTACAGTATGTTGCAGGAAAAGGAAGCCACAGGTGTTAGGCTTGAGTAACACAGCGAGCGACCATAACGTATCACATGTAGACAGTGATATGGTGCGTGGCACGAGTCAACCACCATATATACTGTACATCCTACGCATGCAGCAGGCTATATCTACGCTACACACCACTCCAAAGCTTGCCAAGTTGACGGCGCCAGTGCCACCAGGGCGTCCTCTCCCTCCAAACCTTGCGCAGAAGGCGGTGCCACCAGCTCGCCCTCGGCTCCATCCTGAGAGCGCCGACCTCCAGCGGCTGGATCTCGACGAGCGTGAAGCTCAGAAACACCTTCTTGAGGATCCAGCGGACAGGACCCCAGTTGAGGTGGTTGTCAACCACCTCAATGTGCATCTCGCCGGCCTGGAACCGGAAGGAGCTGCAGACCACAATGTGGAAGACGGCCTTCTTCCCCACCCATCCCCTGTAGACCCTCCTCTCCCAGCCGTCGTCGTAATAGTCTGGCCCCGCCATGAAAGAGCCAAGCATGGGCCCTCTCAGGTGAATCATGCGCGCGAGGCTGGACGCCGCGGGCACGCACTCGGAGTTGAGCAGCTTCTCCCACGACTTCACCTGGAGCCTGCACGGCTCCCAGCCGGCCAGGTGTGGCGTCGCGTCAACGCCGCCGATCACCTGTATCACTCCGAGGACCTCCACATGCTTGGCGCCCCATTTGGTGCTCCAGACGCCGCCCGACTTGCAAAACTCCAGCAGCTCCTTGCCCGTCTCCATAGGTATGCTATATGGGAAGGTCTCTACGCCGTACTTCCGCTCGAACACTAGCCTGTGCTGGGCCTCCAGGCACATCAAGCATGCTGACACACTGCAACTGCCTGAAATATATATATATATATATATATATAGATATATATATATATATATATATATATATATATATATATATATATATATGAACGTTGAACGTGCATGCATGGAACGACGCACGGCCGACCGAGCTCAAAAGTGAAGCAAAGAATCACTCACCGTTTTCCTGTGGGATTGGACAGCCGATGACGTCGATCCAGCTCCATGATTCTCTTGGCCGGTAGTCCCGCGGCGAACCCATCAACTCATGCACCCGATCCTTCAACTCCTCCAACCAGAAATTGAGCCCCAACTCAATGATCACCCTCAGGCTCGCCGCCACCCCGCGGTACCTCCCGCGTGCCAAGAAAACCTCCTTCGCCGCCTTCGTTCCGCCGACGACCAATGACTCATCCTGGGCTGCGAGCGGCACAACATGGGACGCCGTGCCCGTGGTGGCGACGTCCGAGTCGCGGGCATGCATACCATCGCATTCGTCCAAGTGCACCGCCAAAACCACGTGGCCCCGGCGCCGGCGGAGGGTGCCATCCTCTCCTCCCTCGTCGGAGGCCATGCCGGTAGCGGCAAGGCAACGGCCGCAGGAGGCGCCACTGCACTGATCGTCCAGCAACGCGCGGAGGGAGGCGCCCTCCCCGTACTCCTTCGAATCGGAGTAGACGCACGCGCCGTGCGCGAGGCTCCGCCGCCGCACGTGGCGCCGGTCGTGGAACTGGTGGAGGGTGCCGACCTCCCGCTCCCGGTCCTCGGGCGCGTGGCCATGGACCAATGCCGCGGCGCCCGTGGCGCCGAGGTACGAAAGCCCCCAATCCAGGCCCCCGGCGGCACGGAAGACCCCGCCGCCGCCGGAGTCGCCGGGGCGACGCCGTCGAACAACGTACTCGGGTCTCGGGCCCCTGGAGAAAAAGAAACCAAGAAACAGAGCGAAATCAAGAAAGCTTCGTAGCAGAAATCAAGAAACACAATCGAAATCAAGAAACTCGAGATAGTGGAGCGGTCCTTGCGATGCGAACTCACCGTGGTAGACTGAGAAAAGCGGCCGGCGTGCTGACGGCGCATGGACTCCGCCGCCGCCTGCTCTTGGAAGGGGCCCCGCGCCTTCGCCACGGCGTGCTGCGAGCCCCGGAGCCGGCGGAGGGTGTCACCCTCCTCCCCGTCCACGCCCGGGAGGGGGTGAGTACCGACCAGCGCGGAGGTGCCTGTGGCGCCGAGGTAGCGGCCGTAAGCGGCGCCGTGAAGTGGGTTCGGTGACGCACGGCTCCGGCGAAGGGAGCCACCCTCCCCGTGCTCCCTGGCCCCGTGGCTCCCGTCGTCGAACGGGCGGAGGGGGTTGACCATTGCCGTTCCTTGGCCTCGGAGTCGAAGGGAAGTGAGGTGCGTGTCGGGGAGGTGGCAGGGGGAAGATTGGTTTGTGAGCTCCGGCGAGGTACGGCGAGAGGGTTGATGACCTTTACGGGTGCGAGGCCGAGGAGTATTTAAGGTAGGATACCCGGCCCAGTTCTCTTCTTTTGATCATCTTGAGCGATACGAGCGATTGAATTGGCTCTAGATCAGTCAGAACCTACGCCGCGGCCGGTGGCGTGGTGGCCTGTTCGTGAAGCTAGCTCGATGTCCTGACGAGGGCTCCTTGAGAGTTGAGACATGTCGTCCCCTTGAAAGAAAAGCTGTCCTCCAACGGCTACTGCCCAAGGAGAGTTTTTCCTTCACCCTTCCTCGTCCTCCCTCATCTCGAGTATTTAACCAACAACTACCACAATTCATGAAAACGTGCCCAGAAACTACCACTTTGTAAATTTGTGCCGAAAACTATCACTTTTTGACTAATTTTTGACTAAAAATTACCATGTCGCGAAAGTGCCCGATTTGCCTCTTCTAAATGCCTTTTTGACAGGATGGGCCCACAAGTCAGGGATGACGTGGCGGCAAAGTCAACTCTATTTATTTTGACCGTTCAGTTAACCGTTATGACAGGTGGGACCCACACATCATCATCAACCTTCTTCTTCCTCCCCGCCTCTCTTTCTTTGGCATTTCAACAAACACTCTTGTGCATGGGACAGAAGCAGGGGAGCTCCGGCAGCCTGCTCGCTTTACACCACGTTGAACCCCAGCATGAGCGCCGGGTGAACCAGCTCCATCAGCAACCCCAACCAGGCCCGCACGACGCCCTTTCCACTGCTTTCTTCTCCCTCCCCTGCTCTAATCTCTCCCCCTTTTTTGTTTTCTTCTTTGCTAGGAGATGAACGAAGACCCGACGCCCGAACCGCCCTGGATTGGGCCTCCTCCTGCTCGCCCCCAGACCACCTCGCCTCAGGTGACCAAGCAGAGGAGCCCCGCCGGCCTGCTCTTCCTTTATGCCTTCCATCCCATCTGCTTCTTTCTCGCTCGCGTGGCCCCTTCTCCTCACCTCTCTCATCCTCTGCTGCTACAGGAAAACGCCATGGATGGTCCGAAACTTTGACCACGCCGCTCCAGCGCCCCGCCCGCGATGACCTCGACCCCAGGCCTCTCCAACCTCGCCGGATCCGCCGTCCTTGCCGCCTGGATCCGCGCGTTCGCCATCGCCGGCTACCTCGAGGAGCGCATGCGCCCTGCTGCCATGTTCCGCCGCTGCCGCTGCAAGTCCCACGCCCCCGCAGCCCTGCTTCTCGCGTGTGTGCAAGCGAACGCACAACCACGTGTGTTGACCCTCGATGTGTCCAGCTTGCGAGCGGCGGGCGCGGCGAGCAGTGGCGCGGCGCGCGGCAGAACGGGCGAGCAGCAGCGGGTACAAACGGCGTTGACTTACCAAACGACATTGACTAACGATGCCAACACTTACATGCGGGCCATGCCTGTCATAGGTGCGTTTAAAATGGACGGATGGGTCGATTTACAGACATGGTAGTTTTTAGTTCAAGATTAGAGAAAAAGTGGTAGTTTTTGGCATAAATTTGTAAAGTGATAGTTTCTGGGCACGTTGCCATGAATTGTGGTAGTTTTTTTGTTAAATACTCCTCATCTCCCCTGAACAATCCTCTTGGCTACAAGAGCATCTCCAACAGCCGCCCAACACGCGACACACTAAAAACTAGTTTGTGGCGCGCCCATCACCTGGTTTGGCGCGACGCGCAGCGCTGGCTCCAGCAGCCGCGGTAAAATGCAGCGCGCGCGTGTAGCTTCAGCAGCGCGCGCGAGCAGCCGGAGCATGCCATTTGTTGCATTTTGAACAAAAAATAAACTTCACACATCACAAAACAAAGACATGGCATATAATTTAAATCACACAAACAAGTTGATGACTAAACGTTCATGCCCACAACATCATCCAACCAAGTTCAAAATGCAAAACAAGTTCATGACACAAACGAAAGGCACAACAATTAAGCCTCGTCCTTGTCTTCATCCTCATCTTCCTCCGATTCATCCGACTCCTCTGAAGACGATTCTTCCTCCTCTTCATTGTCATGCGCCTCATCCTCATCACGTGAAGCTCGAAAGGTGTTGGCAAGATCTTCAACGGTATCTTCATGCGAAGGTGTGTGAGGCACACCGGCGCCCGGAGGTGCACCCATGCCTCCAATGAGAGACGCAAAACTCATGCCACCCATGCCGTCCATGCCGCCCGGAGGTGCTCCGAAGCCACCCATGCCTCCCATGGTCTCCATGGTAGCTTCTTCCTCGACTGCTTGGAGAAGTCGGAGCCGTCAGCCGCCTTGTTCTTGTTCGCGGAAACCTTGCCCTTCTTCGGCCGCGCCGCATTTGGGAGCTTCGAGAGGGGGGCATGTTGTACGGCGGGCACCGACGCGACGCCACCCCCGCCGATGTCATCCGCGGCGGCATGAAAAGGCCGCGCAGGATGCCGGTGCTCGGAGGAACTCCGGCGGGGGCGAAGCCAAAGCTCCCCGCACTAGGGTTTGCGCCGGCGGCAGCGGCGGTGGAGTGGTCGCGGTTGTAGGAAGGGGTGGGGGGGCTGCCGGCGCGGGCGTCCATCAGGCCAGTTCGCCGGCGGCAGCGCGTGCGGGGTGAAGGTGGCACGACGGAGAAAGTGTGGCGCGAGCGCTTGAGTGTGCCGCGCGCGAAAGCGGGCGCACCAAATACACAACACGCGATGACGATTCGGACAACGCTCCCAACTCTATATGTCGCGCGCGCTTATTGCGCGACCGCTGGAGCCCCTTGATACGTCTCCAACGTATCTATAATTTTTGATTGCTCCATGCTACTTTATCTACTATTTTGGACTATATTGGGCTTTATTGTCCACTTTTATATTATTTTTGGGACTAACCTATTAACCGGAGGCCCAGCCCAGAATTGCTGTTTTTTTGCCTATTTCAGTGTTTTGAAGAAACAGAATATCAAACGGAGTCCAAACGGAATGAAACCTTCGGAAACGTGATTTTCTCACCGAACGTGATCCAGGAGACTTGGACCCTACTCCAAGAAGTAACAGAGGCGGTCACGAGGGTGGGGGGCGCCCCCCCTAGGGCGCGCCCCCTGCCTCGTGGGCCCCCTGTTGCTCCATCGACATACTCCTTCCTACTATATATAACTACGTACCCCCAAACGATCAGAGGAGAGCCAAAAACCTAATTCCACCACCGCAACTTCCTGTATCCACGAGATCCCATCTTGGGGCCTGTTCCGGAGCTCCGCCGGAGGGGGCATCAACCACGGAGGGCTTCTACATCAACACCATAGCCCCTCCGATGAAGTGTGAGTAGTTTACTTCAGACCTTCGGGTCCATAGCTAGTAGCTAGATGGCTTCTTCTCTCTTTTTGGATCTCAATACATTGTTCTCCCCCTCTCTTGTGGAGATCTATTCGATGTAATCTTCTTTTTGCGGTGTGTTTGTTGAGACCGATGAATTGTGGGTTTATGATCCAGCTTTTCTTTACCTACTAAGAAACCAGGTATGGCTTCTGGTCGTCTGTCATGGTAGTTTTGCAAAAAAGTCCCCGCATTTCTTCAAAATCAACCCGCAGTCCTATTATTACAGTCGAGCCGAATCGGTGCGGGTGAGAAAAAAAAACGACCCGAGACCCACGACCTTACTTTTCGTCTCCACCAACAGTGCGCCGCCGCCCCCTGCTACGCCGCCGCGCGCCGCCACCACGGGGCCCCGCCCCTCCGCCTTGCGCCACCGTCCCCTGCCACGCCGCCACCACCGCCCCCGCCCCTCCGGCGCGCGCTGCCGCTGCCGGCCAATGCTGCCACGCGCCGCCACCACCGTCCCCTGCCCCTCCGTCGTGCGTCGCCACTGCCGGCCAACGCCGCCGCGCCCACCCCTACCCGAGGTGCCTCCACCCCTGTGGCTTTCCACTGCCGGCGACAATCAACGTCGGCACCGCACCTTCCCCAACTCATCTTTCCCCTCCTCTACCGCTGCCGCTCTCCATCGACCGACCAACTCCCTCGAGGTAGCGCCTCCCGATCCTCCTCTGTTTGTGTGTGTGTGCTCGATCTGGATCCACCCCTTTCATGGGTGCAGCATAGAGGAGAGCTCCCCTTTCCAGTAATTAGGTTAATTTTTCAATTAGCTCATAAACATGATGTCTGTACAATTTTGAGGATGATGCACACTGTTGCTTCTCATACTACTAGGAATCGAATGACTCCATCAACAGTTGCTGCTTGTATGTCTCCTCTCTTGCTGCGTCCACTTCTAGCGGGTGAATGTGAGATGGAAGATGACATAGCCATGATTGATGACAATTCTGCTGAGCTTATAGCTACTGCAAATGCTAATATTGGTGGCACGAGGCTGGCGGGTGCGACATGGCCGACACCGGTGAGAGAATAGAGAGATGAGCGGCGGAGAAAAGAGAGGACGGGAAGAAGATGGGAGGCTAGAGGGAGAGAGAAGGGAGTGGTGGTCCTGATGCTGCTCGCCGGTGGCTAGCCGGAGTTGCAGCCCCTCGCATCATGTGGTCACGCCAAGCCCCAGGTCATCTTGCGATTGCTGACCCACGACCTCTTTCTTTCCCTTGTAGAACCTTATTTTTCGTCCTGTCTTACAAATGCATTCAGGTGTAGCTTTTCAATCTTGCAAATTAGAGTTTTTGGTTGAAACATACATATTGGAATTTCCTTGCTATGCCATGAACCTATGTAGCTACTAGCTTTCTGGGTACTACCTGTAGTTGGCGGCATTTTTTTTCTGAATTGTATTCAGTAAATATTACTTTATCCATACATAGCTGGCATAAAACTGATGCACAGTCTTGTGTTAGACTTCCTGCAATAGAAAACACTGCCCCAAAAAAATCTTCTGGAGTTGGAGCAAACCCATACATCAAAGTCTTAGGTATTTTATTTTCTGACCAAGTTATGATTCTTATTGCAAAATCAAATTATGAATGCTTAATCTGAGCTATTTCTTACTCAGTTTCATCTAGGTTTCTATCAATTATTATATTTCTTTTGAATTTCCCTTTGCGCGGATTTGTTTTCTGAGTTAAGTTGAGGTGAATGCAGCTGTTGGTCATACTTTAAACACATCTCAATTTCGTCCATGCTCAACATTGGTGTCTTGCCGTTCTGCCGAAGTCATGGAAATCTCGTTGTTCTGCCAACTTGGCCGGAATTTCTCCGTACAGCCGACTTCATCAGAATTACATCCGCCCATGTAGGCAAGGTACATCATTTAAACTGCTCGAGTAATACTTCATCAGACAAACTAATCTGGCTGCATATTTACAGTATGGTGATGGTGGATTTACACTGTCCTATAGATTTTGGATTTACAATATGGTGATGGTGGATTTACACTGCCCTACAGATTTTCCAATTTATTGTAGTAGCTCCATATAGTGTGTCATTGTTGTTCGTACAGTGAATTCATATAGAATGCTTGATCACATGAATTTGTCTGAATGTATATTAGAGTTTCCTGGTGTTTAATTTATAATACATTGATGATGGATTTATGGTCCTATAGCTTCTGTAAATTTTAGTAGTTCTTTTGTGACTGTTGTTTTTACAGTGAGCTGATAGTGAATTTTCCAGTGGCCACCTCTTTCTAAGATCACCATCACTATCTAGCACTCTGATTTTGCTATAACTGTTATCCTTCTAATAGGTACTATACTTTCTCTTTCTACTTCTTTTGTTTTGCCATGTTTGTTACAGTTCATTGTGATTCTTTAATATTCATGGTTCCTCTTCTTGTTTGCTGCTCTCGATGCTCAAATATAAGTCAAAGAATTCTTGTCCTTCTCTTGTGTTGAACTCCATTTCCAGGTGCGGCATTATAATGCTCTCAGTGTTCATGACATTTCCTTCGCGGGCTACAGTATTTCCATTTTCCAATAAATTCTCAATACCCTCTTCATTTAAATACTCATCTTCCTTTTTAGTCTGCCGTAACTGATGGTTATCCATGCTTTTCTCAGCTTCATTATTACTCTCTTTATGTCCCACACATGTGGCACATTGTCTGAAGTGTATGAATTTCCTCGTAACATGATGGATCCTTCGTCTTTAGCTAACCTGCTACAAGTGTATGCTTTTTTTCCCTTTTCAGGAATTTTGTTGCTGGTGCAACCTGAATATGTGTTTGCATTTCAGTTTCTACTTGATGTTTCTTAATTACCTTGTCTAAACTTAGATTGTCGAGAAGTCCTACTTTCCAGGGATTTGAAGAAGCTGGATCAATACTGGCTTCATCTCCTTATGTTTGTTGCGGGACCTGGAAACATGGTACAAGGTTAGTTCTTTAAAATAAATTAAAAGAAGCTTTCTGTAGCTTGCTGCCTTGCTGTACATTTCTGTAACTTACAGTTTCAGGGTTATACAGTCCTGTATCATCAAATTGGTTTTATGTAGCATCTTGTCCGTCCTGGTAGTTGAGTCAGTTATTTTCTATGAATTGTTCCTGTTTCAAGCAACTTCATATCCTTGATAATGTCATGAGAATTTCAAGTTTTCTTCCAAAAGTGTTGTGAAGAAAACAAAACTGACAATAACCTGGAGAAGGTTGTGAGAGTACTGACGTGGCGGTGTTGCTTTTTGGGCCCTTCCAATGTTTGCTCATGGATCATAGAGCGCATAGGTCATACATACACGTGCCATGTTTGTAGTGCCTGTATTTCCAGTCAAGTTATTATTTTCCGTTTGTGTCTGATTGTTAGTGGTTGGCATATTTGATTGAAGGCCAATTCAATTTCAGTCGATTGTAATATAGGCACTCCCTTTTCTAATACCAAAGTGTTCTCTATGTACGTGAAGTGTCTATGTAAGTGCTTTGTTTGGGCCAAGCCCAAATAATGAAAAATACAAGAATAACGATTCCCAACCAAACAACAAACTTATATATCTAAAAAAACTCAATTTAGTAAAAATAGTTTTATAATAAGTACACAGTTATATATATTCACACTTCTTAAAAACCGATCAAAATTCCCAAAAGTTGTTCCATTTTAAAAAATGCATTTAGAAATGCTAAAACAAAACTCACTATTTTCTATTTTTTAATAAAGTATTTGTTTTTATCAAGAAAAACCTTGTTTTCTCAAAGGAAAAAAGAAAACTGATTCGGAGACTATTCCATGAACTACTATTCAATCAGAAGAATGCCAAATTGGCTTCTTAACGAAAAAATTCAACCGAGAAGCAATACTCAGTGCAACATTAATATAGACATTTATTAGAACTGAATATAAATAATGGTGTGTAATGACAAAGAACTTCTTTAGGACTTTGCGGAGTCTAAGGTTTGCTGGGTGCATTGTTTGGTAAACAAAGTTGTCCATATTTAACTAAGGAAGGTTGTACGAATAAGCTTTGTAAAACATGGTTCCATGTCCCACCGGCGTGAGTTATCATGTTGATTAATAAATCACAACTCAAGCATGTTGCAACGCATGGGCATTTGTACTAGTCTATGAATAATATTTGAATCTTCTCTGAATTCTTTTATGTATGATTGGTTATCTTTGCAAGTCTCTTCGAATTATCCGTTTGGTTTGGCCAACTAGATTGGTAGTTCTTGCAATGGGAGAAGTGTTTAGCTTTGGGTTCAATTTTGCGGTGTCCTTTCCCAGTGACAGAAGGGGCAGCAAGGCACGTATTGTATTGTTGCCATCGAGGATAACAAGATGTTTTTTTTATCATATTGCATGAATTTATCCCTCTACATCATGTCATCTTGCTTAAGGCGTTACTCTGTTTTTAACTTAATACTCTAGATGCATGCTGGATAGTGGTCGATGAGTGGAGTAATAGTAGTAGATGCAGAATCATTTCGGTCTACTTGTCTTGGACGTGATGCCTATATACATGATCATACCTAGATATACTCATAACTATGCTCAATTCTGTCAATTGCTCAACAATAATTTGTTCAACCACCGCAGAATATCTATGCTCTTGAGAGAAGCCACTAGTGAAACCTATGGCCCCCGGGTCTATTCTCATCATATCAATCTCCATTACTTTAATACTTGCTTTGTTTTCACTTTGCCATTTACTTTTCACTTTGCATCTATATACCAAAAATACCAAAAATATTATTTATCATCTCTATCAGATATCACTCTCGTAAGTGACCGTGAAGGGATTGACAACCCCTAATCGCGTTGGTTGCGAGGAGCTATCGTTTTGTGTAGGTACGAGGGACTTGTGCGTGGCCTCCTACTGGATTGATACCTTGGTTCTCAAAAACTGAGGGAAACACTTACGCTACTTTGCTGCATCATCCTCTCCTCTTCGGGGAAATCCAACGCAGTGCTCAAGAGGTAGCAAGAAGAATTTCTGGCGCCGTTGCCGGGGAGGCTCACGCAAGAGCAAGTCAACCATACCAAGTACCCATCACAATCCCTATCTCTCGCATTACATTATTTGTCATTTGCCTCTCATTTTCCTCTCCCCCACTTCACCCTTGCCGTTTTATTCGCCCTCTCTTTTCCAATCTCCTCCTCTTTTTCCCGTTGCCTTTTTCCTCATCTGTTTGTTTGCTCGTGTGTTGGATTGCTTGTTTATCGCGATGGCTCAAGATGCTACCAAATTGTGTGACTTCACCAATACTAATAATAATGATTTCCTTAGCATTCTGATTGCTCCTCTTGCCAATACTGAATCTTGTGAAATCAATACTGCTTTGTTGAATCTTGTTATGAAAGATCAATTCGCCGGCCTTCCTAGTGAAGATGCCGCTACTCATCTGAATAGCTTCGTTGATTTATGTGATATGCAAAAGAAAAAAGATGTCGATAATGATGTCGTTAAATTGAAGCTATTTCCTTTTTCGCTTAGAGATCGTGCTAAAGCGTGGTTTTCATCTTTGCCTAAAAATAGTATTGATTCTTGGAACAAGTGCAAAGATGCTTTTATCTCTAAGTATTTTCCTCCCGCTAAGATTATCTCTCTTAGGAATGATATTATGAATTTTAAGCAACTTGATCATGAACATGTTGCACAAGCTTGGGAGAGAATGAAATTAATGATACGTAATTTTCCTACTCATGGTTTGAACTTGTGGATGATTATACAAAAAAATTATGCCGGATTGAATTTTGCTTCTAGAAATCTTTTAGATTCGGCCGCGGGAGGCACTTTTACGGAAATCACTCTAGGAGATGCTACTAAACTTCTAGATAATATTATGGTTAATTATTCTCAATGGCATACTGAAAGATCTACTAATAAAAAAGTGCATGCGATAGAAGAAATTAATGTTTTGAGTGGAAAGATGGATGAACTTATGAAATTATTTGCCACTAAGAGTGTTTCTTTTGATCCTAATGATATGCCGTTGTCTACTTTGATTGAGAATAATAATGAATCTATTGATGTGAATTTTGTTGGTAGGAATAATTTTGGTAACAACGCGTATAGAGAAAATTTTAATCCTAGGCCTTATCCTAGTAATCCTTCTAATGATTATGGAAATTCCTACAACATCTCTTATGGAAATTTTAATAAGATGCCCTCTGAATTTGAGAATAGTGTTAAAGAATTTATGAATTCACAAAAGAATTTTAATGCTTTGCTTGAAGAGAAATTGCTTAAAGTTGATGATTTGGCTAGGAACATTGAGAGAATTTCTCTTGAGGTTGATTCTTTAAAGCTTAGATATATTCCTCCTAAGCATGATATCAATGAGTCTCTCAAAACTATGAGAATCTCCATTGATGAGTGCAAAGAAAGAACCGCTAGCATGAGTGCTTCCAAAGATGCCTTTATTAAAGCGTGTTCTTCCAATTCCTATGAAAATCAAGATGAAGATCTAAAAGTTATTGATGTGTCCCCCATTAAATCTTTGTTTTGCAATATGAATCTTGATGAAACTGAATATGATCTTCCTTTACCTCGAAGGCATTCTAAGAATTCGGAGTTTCTAGATCTTGATGATGAAATTGATAAATGTGGGATTGAAAGAAATAAAAATGTAGATGTTGCTAAACCCACTATTTTGGATCTCAAGGAATTTAATTATGAAAATTGCTCTTTAATTGATTGTATTTCCTTGTTGCAATCCGTGCTAAATTCTCCTCATGCTTATAGTCAAAATAAGGCCTTTACCGAACACATTGTTGATGCCTTGATGCAATCTTATGAAGAAAAACTTGAGTTGAAAGTTTCTATCCCTAGAAAACTCTATGATGAGTGGGAACCTACTATTAAAATTAAAATTAAAGATTATGAGTTTCATGCTTTGTGTGATTTGGGTGCTAGTGTCTCTACTATTCCCAAAACTTTGTGTGATTTTCTAGATTTCCGTGACTTTGATGATTGCTCTCTAAACTTGCATCTTGCGAATTCCACTATTAAAAATCCTATGGGAAGAATTAATGATGTTCTTATTGTTGCAAATAGGAACTTTGTGCCCGTAGATTTTATCATTCTTGATATACATTGCAATCCTTCATGTCCTATTATTCTTGGTAGACCTTTCCTTAGAACGATTGGTGCAATTATTGATATGAAGGAAGGGAATATTAGATTCCAATTTCCCTTAAAGAAGGGCATGGAACACTTACCTAGAAATAAAAATAAAATTACCATACGAATCTATCATGAGAGCCACTTATGGATTGCCTACCAAAGATGGCAATACCTAGATCTATCCTTGCTTTTATGCCTAGCTAGGGGCGTTAAACGATAGCGCTTGTTGGGAGGCAACCCAATTTTATTTTTTATTTTTTGTTTTTGCTTCTGTTTAGGAATAAATAATCCATATAGCCTCTGTTTAGATATGGTTTTATCTTTTAATTAGTGTTTGTGCCAAGTAGAACCTATAGGATAACCTACGATGATAGTTGATTTGATTCTGCTGAAAAACAGAAACTTTGCACGCACGAATATAATTTTGTTAAATCACAGGAAAGTGATTTTGCGTTAATTCTTTTTGCTGCTGTTCAATAGACAAATTTTCCAGGACTTCCTATTTTGGTAGGATTTTTAGAGTTCCAGAAGTTTGTGTTAATTACAGATTGCTACAGACTGTTCTGTTTTTGACAGATTCTGTTTTGCGTGTGTTGTTTGCTTATTTTGATGAATCTATGGCTAGTAAAATAGTTTATGAACCATAGAGAAGTTGGAGTACAGTAGGTTTAACACCAATATAAATAAAGAATGAGTTCATTACAGTACCTTAAAGTAGTCTTTTGTTTTCTTTCTCTAACGGAGCTCACGAGATTTCTATTGAATTTTGTGTTGTGAAGTTTTCAAGTTTTGGGTGAATTCTTTTGATGGATTATAGAACAAGGAGTGGCAAGAGCCTAAGCTTGGGGATGCCCATGGCACCCCCAAGATAATCCAAGGACACCAAAAAGTCAAAGCTTGGGGATGCCCCGTAAGGCATCCCCTCTTTTGTCTACTTCCATCGGTAATTTACTTGGAGCTATATTTTTATTCACCACATGATATGTGTTTTGCTTGGAGCGTCTTGTATTATTTGTGTGTTTGCTTTTTAGTTTATCATAATCAACCTTGATGTACACACCTTTTGAGATAGCCATACACAAATTGGAATTTGCTAGAATAATCTTTGTGCTTCACTTATATCTTTTGAGCTTGATAGTTTTGCTCATAGTGCTTCACTTATATCTTTTGAGCGTAATAATTTTTGCTCTAGTGCTTCACTTAGATCTTTTAGAGCACGGTGATGGATTTGTTTTAAAGAAACTATTGATCTCTCATGCTTCACTTATATTATTCTGAGAGTCATTAATAGCATGGTAATTTGCTTAATATTAATATACTTGGTATTCAAGATATGTGAAACTTTCTTTTGAGTGCGTTGAATACTAAGATAAGTTTGATGCTTGATAATTGTTTTGAGATATGGAGGTGATGATATCAAAGTCGTGCTAGTTGAGTAGTTGTGAATTTGAAAAATACTTGTGTTGAAGTTTGCAAGTCTCGTAGCATGGACGTATGGTTAAAGTTGTGTAACAAGTTTGAAACATGAAGTGTACCTGGCTTGTGCATCCTTATGAGTGGCGGTCGGGGACGAGCGATGATCTTTTCCTACCAATCTATCCCCCTAGGAGCATGCGCGTAGTACTTGATTTTTGATGACTTCTAAATTTTTGCAATAAGTATATGAGTTCTTTTGACTAATGTTGAGTCCATGGATTATACGCACTTTTACCTTTCCGCCTTTGCTAGCCTCTTCGGTACCGTGCATTGCCCTTTCTCACCTTGAGAGTTGGTGCAAACTTCGTCGGTGCATCCAAACCCGGTGATATGATACGCTCTATCACACATAAACCTCCTTATATCTTCCTCAAAACAGCCGCCATACCTACATATTATGGCATTTCCATAGCCATTCTGAGATATATTGCCATGCAACTTTCCACCGTTCCATTCATCATCATCATGACATACATTACTTTTGTCATATTGCCATTGCATGATCATGTAGTTGACATCGTATTTGTGGCAAAGCCACCATGCATTATTTTTCATACATGTCACTCTTGATTCATTGCACCATCCCGGTACACCGCCGGAGGCATTCATATAGAGTCATATCTTATTCTAGTTTCGAGTTGTAATTCATAAGTTGTAATCAATAGAAGTGTGATGATCATCATTATTAGAGCATTGCCAAAAAGAAAAGAAAAAGAAAAAAAGGAAGAAAGGCCAAAAGAAAAAAAAAGAAAGGCCCAAAAAAAAGAAAAGAAAGAAAAGAAAAATAAATAAAAAAGGGCAATGCTACTATCTCTTTTTCCACACTTGTGCTTCAAAGTAGCACCTTGTTCTTCATATAGTGAGTCTCATATATTGTGCTTCAAAGTAGCACCTTGTTCTTTATGTAGTGAGTCTCATAAGTTGTCTTTTTATACTAGTGGGAATTTTTCATTATATAACTTGGCTTGTATATTCCTACGATGGCTTCCTCAAATGCCATAGGTCTTCATGAGCAAGCGAGTTGGATGCACACCCACTAGTTTTCTTTTGTTGAACATTCATAGCTCTAGTGCATCCGTTGCATGGCAATCCTTACTCCTCATGTTGACATCAATTAATGGGCATCTCCATACCCGTTGATTATCCTCGTCAATGTGAGACTTTCTCCTTTTTTGTCTTCTCCACACAATCCCCATCATCATATTCTATTCCACCCATAGTGCTATATCCATGGCTCACGCTCATGTATTGCGTGAAGGTTGAAAAAGTTTGAGATTATTTAAGTATGAAACAATTGCTTGGCTTGTCATCGGGGGTGTAGAAGTTGGGAACATCTTTGTGTGACGAAAATGAAGCATAGCCTAACTATATGATTTTGTAGGGATAAACTCTCTTTTGCCATGCTATTTTGAGAAGACATGATTGCTTTGATTAGTATGCTTGAAGTATTATTATTTTTATGTCAATATGAACTTTTTGTCTTGAATCTTTCGGATCTGAATATTCATACCACAATTTAGAAGATTTACATTGAAATTACGCCAAAGTATCGCTCCGCATCAAAAATTCTCTTTTTATCATTTACCTACTCAAGGACGAGCAGGAATTAAGCTTGGGGATGCCTGATAAGTCTCCAACGTATCTATAATTTTTTATTGCTCCATGCAACTTTATCTACTGTTTTGGACTATATTGGGCTTTATTTTCCACTTTTATATTATTTTTGGGACTAACCTATTAACCGGAGGCCCAGCCCAGAATTGTTGTTTTTTGCCTATTTCAGTGTTTCGAAGAAACAGAATATCAAACGGAGTCCAAACGGAATGAAACCTTCGGAAACGTGATTTTCTCACCGAACGTGATCCAGGAGACTTGGACCCTACTCCAAGAAGTAACAGAGACGGTCACGAGGGTGGGGGCGCCCCCCCTAGGGCGTGCCCCCTGCCTCGTGGGCCCCCTGTTGCTCCACCGACGTACTCCTTCCTCCTATATATACCTACGTACCCCCAAACGATCAGAGGAGAGCCAAAAACCTAATTCCACCGCCGCAACTTCCTGTATCCATGAGATCCCATCTTGGGGCCTGTTCTGGAGCTCCGCCGGAGGGGGCATCAACCACGGAGGGATTCTACATCAACACCATAGCCCCTCCGATGAAGTATGAGTAGTTTACTTCAGACCTTCGGGTCCATAGCTAGTAGCTAGATGACTTCTTCTCTCTTTTTGGATCTCAATATAATGTTCTCCCCCTCTCTCGTGGAGATCTATTCGATGTAATCTTCTTTTTGCGGTGTGTTTGTTGAGACCGATGAATTGTGGGTTTATGATCCAGCTTATCTATGAATAATATTTGAATCTTCTCTGAATTCTTTTATGTATGATTGGTTATCTTTGCAAGTCTCTTCGAATTATCCGTTTGGTTTGGCCAACTAGATTGGTAGTTCTTCCAATGGGAGAAGTGTTTAGCTTTGGGTTCAATTTTGCGGTGTCCTTTCCCAGTGACAGAAGGGGCAGCAAGGCACGTATTGTATTGTTGCCATCGAGGATAACAAGATGGGGTTTTTATCATATTGCATGAATTTATCCCTCTACATCATGTCATCTTGCTTAAGGCGTTACTCTGTTTTTAACTTAATACTCTAGATGCATGCTGGATAGCGGTCGATGAGTGGAGTAATAGTAGTAGATGCAGAATCATTTCGGTCTACTTGTCTTGGACGTGATGCCTATATACATGATCATACCTAGATATACTCATAACTATTCTCAATTCTGTCAATTGCTCAATAGTAATTTGTTCACCCACCGTAGAATATCTATGCTCTTGAGAGAAGCCACTAGTGAAACCTATGGCCCCCGGGTCTATTCTCATCATATCAATCTCCATTACTTTAATACTTGCTTTGTTTTTACTTTGCCTTTTACTTTTCACTTTGCATATATATACCACAAATACCAAAAATATTATTTATCATCTCTATCGGATCTCACTCTCGTCAGTGACCGTGAAGGGATTGACAACCCTAATCGCGTTGGTTGCGAGGAGCTATCGTTTTGTGTAGGTACGAGGGACTTGTGCGTGGCCTCCTACTGGATTGATACCTTGGTTCTCAAAAACTGAGGGAAACACTTACGCTACTTTGCTGCATCATCCTCTCCTGTTCGGGGAAATCCAATGCAGTGCTCAAGAGGTAGCACCCCTCTACCGATTGCGCGCGCTAAAAAAGGGCAAATTTGCGGCGCGGCGCTCATTTTGCGCGACTGTTGGAGATGCTCTAAGGGGTGTCCTTTCTCCTTTGCACACCTTTTTTAGATGAACAGGGAGGCCTCTTCCCGGTTCCATTACATGAACACGAATGAAACCACACACATTGTGTCTTACATCAGCTCACTAAGAAGAGTAGGGAAAGGAAAGGTAGTGAAATGAAGCAAAGACTTAGGCACGCATGCCTGTCCAAGAGAAACTAGACCACAATCAGAGGTTGCTGGAATCGGCATCACACCATGGCCATCTCACTGGACCTCCTGAACCTGAACGGTGTCGCTGTAGTCGCTTGAGGTGACCATCAGACAGTCAGGGTCGACACTGGTCTGTTTGTCGCATTCTTGTTACCTGGACTGTTCTTCTTCATCAGGGATTGGAAGTTCCTATCATCCTCTGAGATTCCGGGCTTGCTCCAATGGTCTGCCGCTCCACCTTTGATGATATTCCTCGACGTCAGCCACTCATAATCCGCAGTGGTCGCCGGGAGAAGGCTGCCAGCACAGTGAGGAATTCCTCCAATCTTGCCTTTCCACTCTCCGGAGAGACTACCGCCCAGAACTTGAGAGTTCTGAGGATCAACCTCCACACCTAGGTAATAGAAGTCCAAATGGTGTTGTTAAAAATCATAGAGTTCCTATAGTTCCAGAAACACCACAGGACAACAGAACTAATGGTATTTAAAGCAATTTTTTTCTTATTTGAGATCCAAAATCTAGCAATAGATTCAAAGTCTGTTTCTATAGGTATTTTGACGTGGTCATGGACAAAGGACTAGATGTTTTTTGCTACTGTACAGCCAAAAAACAAATGGGAGTTTGATTCTTCATCGGAGCAAAAGACACAACCAAGGGATCAACACATCCAGGAACAAACCTCATGACTATAAGAGCATGTCCAATAGACGCACTAAATAAGCCACACGTCTGAAAAAAGGCTTTTTAGCGCGCGCACAACCGAATTGGCAGCTCCAGCAGACGCGCAAAAATCACGCGCACGCCGAATAGAGCGGCCTCACACGATGGTTTCTTTGGGCGTTCGCTACCGCACGTTGTACAGCGACTTGCCCGCGCGAATGTCCACCAACCGCCGGATCTGAAATATTCACTCCCGCGCGCGACTTCTCCATCCTCTCCGGTGACCCATTGGCGCTCCCCCTCGTCGTTCCCCACCGCGCGCGCCGCTTCCCCCTCTTCCCTGGCGGCCACCGGTGCCTCCTCCGCCACGTCCGCCCCTCGAGCGCCCCGTTTCGCCGACAAACAGCGCCAAACAGGGGTTTGTAACTCGGCACCCACAAGGTGTTTAACAAAATGCTTGCAAGGTATATATTGGTACTAAACTTTATTTTTGTAGATGAATTTGGAGCATGTTGTTTGTAGTGTTAAATATTAGTTTGAATTCAAATTTGTAGATGAGTTCATCCCACGATTATTCCGATGAAGAATTTGATCTTCAAGAGGAGAAGGACCTTGCAATGGTCCTAGCTATGCACATCAACAAAAAGCCGAAGCACGGTGGCTCGGTTTTTGGCCGTCAGAAATTGCGGAGGGAAAGGATCGATGCTGACAACAGATTGACGAGGAACTATTTTGCGCAGATTCCCATATACCCCGAGTCCTACTTTCGACGCCGTTTTAGGATGAGCATCGAGTTGTTCAAACACATTGCAGAGAAACTGGCGAGCCATAATCGATTTTTTCAGCAAATGAGGAATGCTTCCGAAGAACTCAGGCATAGCACCTTTCAAAAGGTGATCGCTGCTTCGCGTATGTTGGCATACGGAATCCGGCGGATCTAGTTGGTGATCACTTGGCCATGGGTGAGAGCCAAGCCATCATGTGTGTCAACCGCTTCGTGGTTGGAATCGTGCAAGTGTTTGGTCCGGAATATTTGAGAGCTCCCAATGTTGAAGACGTCGCAAGGCTTTTGGAGATGAATAAAGCTCGCGGGTTCCCAGGTATGCTTGACTCAATAGATTGTATGCATTGGAGTTGGAAGAACTCTCCTAAGTCATGGCATGGACAATTCCACGGGAAAAAAAAGGTTAAACTATAATCCTTGAAGCGGTGGCCGATCAGGAGACTTGGATTTGGCATGCTTTTTTCGGAATGCGAGGATCTTTGAACGACATCAATGTTGTTTAACGGTCACCACTCATGAATAGTATTGCAAATGGTGAACTGCCACCGGTGCAGTTTGTAGAAAATGACCATACATACAACTATGGCTATTATCTTGCGGATGACATCTACCCAAGGTGGCAAACATTTGTGAAGCCGTTGAAAAAACCAGAAGTTAAGAAAAATGTTGATTTCCACAATGCTCAGGCGGCGGCTAGGAAAGATGTGGAGAGAGCTTTTGGGATTTTGCAAGCCCAATTTGCTATTGTGAGAGGATCGGCTAGATTTTGGGATCAAAATGTCCTTTGGTACATCATGAACGCTTGTGTAATCATGCATAGCATGATCATCGAGAACGAGCGTGGGCAAGATTTGGACTATTCTCAGTATGAGTTGTTGAGACATCCATACGAGTGGGGAGGAGGGTTGAGAGGGTGGCCCGCTTTGTTGCCTCCTACCATCCCATTCGACGTGCCGAAACGCATGATGAACTTCGGAAGGATCTAGTCGAGGAGTGGTGGGCATGGAATGGGCGACAAAACGCATGATGTTGTATGTTTGTCGTACTGTTATTTGTTGTATTGTTCATGAACTATTTGTTGTATTGAACTTTAGTTATTTGTTTGAGTTGTAATAATAATTGAACTATTTTTTGTCGATTTATTTTGTGTGTGTTTGATCTTCTTTGTTTTACATTGAATGCAAAATGTTGTTTGTGCTGAGCACGCACGCTCTATTTTATAGCACCTGCTGAAGTAGCACTCTCTCGTGCTAAAAATTTTGGTCACCTGGTGAAGCAACTGACTAGTTCGGCACGCAAAAGGGCTATTTCAACGCTGTAAAAAACTTTTAGCGCGTCGCGCCTTCGCGTGTCTCTTGGAGATGCTATCACGGGGTGTCCTTTGAACACTTTTTTTAGATGAATATAGGGAGGCCTCTCTTCGGTTCCATTACATGAATCAAACCTCACACATTGTCGTCTTACATAATCTCACTAAGAGGAGCAATTGAGGAAAAGAAATCTAGTGAAAATGAAGCAAAGACTTAGGCACGCATGCCTATCCAAGAGAAACTAGACCACAATCATAGGTTGCTGGAATCAGCATCACACCATGGCCATCTCACTGGACCTCCTGAACTTGAACGACGGCGTTGTAGTCTCTTGAGGTGACCAGCAGACAGTCAGGGTCGACACTGGGCTATTTGCCGCATTCTTGTTTCCTAGATCGTTCTTCTTCATCGGGGATTTGAAGTTCCTATCATCCTCCGAGATTCTGAGCTTGCTTCGGTGGTCTGCCACTCCATCTTGGTGATATTCCTAAATGTTAGCCACTCATAATCCGCAGTGGTCGCAGGGAGATGGCTGCCAGCGCGGTCAGGAATTCCTCCAATCTTTCCTTGCCACTCTCCGGGGACAGTATCGCCCAGAACTTGAGATTTCTGAGGATCAGCCTCCACACCTGGGTAATAGAAGTCCAAATGGTGTTGCTAAAATCATAGAGTTCCTATATTTCTAGAAACGCCACAGGACAACAAAACTAATGGTATGTAAAGCAAAATAATTCTTAATTGAGATCCAAATTCTAGCAACAGATTCAAAGTCCGTTCCTATAGGGATTTGGAAGTGGTCACAAACAAAGGACCAAATGTTTTTTGCTACTGTACAGCCAAAAAACTAATGGGAGTTTGATTCTTCATCAGAGCAAAAGTCATAGTCAAAGGGTTTTCTAATGTGTCTTTTCCTCAAATTGTCTCTGGTCATCAACTTGTTAGTAGAAAATAACCAGAGAAGGACATGAATTTTTGGGGGTACAAAGAGTTTCCACACAACAGGGAGGAAAACTGGTTGCACCCCTCTAAAGTTAATCACATGGTATACGGAGCTGGAAGAGTAGACCCCTTTGTTCTCTAGTCGCCGGACCAAAGAGTTTGTGTCATTACTGAGAGCAATGCTCCCAGCAATCTCTGCCAGCTGGTACCATTGCTCCATGAGTTTGCTATCAAAATTTCTCCTAAATGTTCGTTTGAGATTTTCTCCATCCCACACATACCTGAAGCTTTTAGTTTGCTCATTGCAAATAGTATAGATCGACCAGAATTGAACAGCTAGTGGGGAGGTACCAAACTAGGTGTCTTTCCAGATCTTGTCTCCACTACCAACTTTCCACCAATACCCAAACTTGAGAGTTTGGATGATAGATTGGAATCCTTTCCAAAACCTGGAGGAATTTGGGTTGGGATTGGTGGCAAATAGGTTGGGTCTCCCCATCATATATTTATAATCTACTATAGATCTCCAAGGCTTTGCTACCCCCTCATAGTATCCCTTGACACAGGATCCTAGTAAGCACAGATTTACATCTTGGAGGTTTGGTATTCCCAGGACTCCAAATACTTTCTTCATACAAACTAATTTCCAGTTAGCTAGATGAAGTTTCCTATGCCCTTCAAAGTCATTCCACTGACAGTTAGCCATTTGGGAATTGATTAGATCAATGGCCCACTTAGGAAATTTAAAGAAGGAGAACAAATAAACAGGGATGCTAGCTAAGCATGCTTGAATAAGAAATTAATCCGCCTTTGTAGGAGAGTAGTTTCCCTCTCCAGCCATTAATCCTCTTCATTATTTTGTCAATAAGGGCTTGGATGTCCACCCTTCTAAGTTTATCATAGTGGAGGGGAATTCCTAGATATTTAATGGGGAAGGCACCTTTAGTACAGCCCAACACATCCAGCAAACTAGCAACCTCCCCCCTATACATGTTAATGGGGATCAACTCACTTTGTTATAGTTAATCATCATCCCAGACACCTGTTCAAAGCAGTTTAAAACATTTTAAGGTTTGTAGCATGATCTATGTTCTTATTAAGAAATAATATAGTATCATCAACATATTGTAGGCCAATGATTCCCATAGGGAAAACCTCAGGGCAGAGCCCCTAAATCATTTTATAGGTTGCAACTTTGATTAACACTCTAGTAAGGGCATCAACTACTAGGTTAAATAGCAATGGGGACATGGGGTCTCCTTGCCTAAGCCCTTTACCAATGAGGAAGAAGTCACTCTCACTGTTGTACAACTTCACACCAACTGATCCCCCATGAGTAATTTGTTGGATCCAGTGGATCCATTTACCCCCAAAACTTCTGAATCTAAAGAGTTCATCAAGGAACTCAAGGTTAACCTTGTCAAAGGCTTTCCCATAATCTAATTTAAGGACCAGGCCTTGTCTGTTGCTAGAGTAAATAGAGTGCAGCATCTCATGAGTAGTGACTACACATACCTGCCTTTCAGGAAGGCAGATTGGTTACTGGCTACAAGCCTTTGCAAGACTTTGAATAATCTATTAGTGAGTACCTTAGTAAAAATCTTAAACTACACTTCAGTTGGTAGATTGGTCTAAAAAATTTCATGGAAGACGCATCTGCCTCTTATGGGATTAAAGTCAACATGGCAAAGTTTAACCTATGAATGGCAAAATCTCCCTTATGGAAGTCTGCAAACATGTCCATCAGGTCCTTCCTAATCAACTCCCAAAATTCCTGATAGAAAAACAAAGGAATTCCATCAGTTCTTGGGGCTCCATCAGAATAGGAGTCAAAGACAACTTTCTTAATCTCTTCTTCAGAGAAAGGGGCTTCTAACAACCCATTCTCTTCAGATGTTACCTTTTCCTCAGAGAAAAAGTCAAGGTCTAACTTGAAACCATCTCTCTCCTCTTTTTTGAACATGTCCTTATAAAAATCACTAGCTATATCTAGCATCCCCTTATTATCAGTGAGAGGACCACTTGAGCCATCTAGAGAATGGATAACAGTTTTCCTCCTTCTTTGGTTAGCCATTGCATTAAAATAAGCAGTGTCCCTGTCCCCTTCTTTAATATCTTTATCTTTAGACTTTTGTTTTGCCTTAACTACCTCTTGCAACCAAATTTTCTGAAGTTTAGCATGGCCAAATCTGAGCCTAGAGAATTCAACTTCAGAGAGGGTCAAGGTTTCTGATTTAATGTCTAACCAAATTTTCTAGAATCTTTTTTTGTCAAAATGGATGAACAAGTTTTGAATTCGATGAACAAATTTTTAATTTGATGAACATTTTTTGAAAGCCGATGAAGAAATTTCGAATTTGCTGCATATTTTTTAATCCAATAAACAAATTTTGAAGTTGATGAACATTTTTCAATTCGATGAACAAAAATTAAATTCAATGAACATTTTTTCAATCCGAAGAAAAAAATATTCCCAGATTTGAAAAGAAAATTCGGAAAAGGGTAAAAAGTAAAGGAGAAAAGAAAAAAAGCAAACAGAAAAGAAAAAGGAAACAAAAGGAAAAGAAGAAAAAAATGAAAGTAAAAAATACAAGAAAATGGGCCGGTCCATACAACACCCGCGTTCCCGGGGTGTTCACGCTACGTGGATCTATAGCGACCTACGCGTCGTATAGGAGCTACCTTCCAAAAACAGAGTGCTCTTTGCATAGGCCACTCCCACCTTCTGAGGTTGTGACAAGTGGCGGACTGCATGTGCGCCACTTGATATAACCTGTGAGTTTTCTCTTTTTTCGTAGATCTGTTTATTCAAAACGTTTTATCTCTTCAACCGTGCGTTCACATCTCAAATTGTTTTCACCATTGGATTCCTCGCATCAAGATCTTCAAAACTAGATCCCATGTTGATAGGTTTTGATTAGCTTTTTTTATAAAAAACAAAGCGGGAGTACACTTTTTTCCTTTCCGAAAGAGGCACGACTGTGCCTCTTGCGGAAGCAAATCTGTACCTCCACGTGAAGTAAACTCGAGCCTCTCATGAAATGAAAAAATCAAAACAATTTTTTAGTTTAAATTTGGGGAAAATAAGGAACATATTAAAGATGGATGAATACATGGATGTTGATTGCTTTCATATGTTGTTTCGGATACTAGTGTGCCACGACATACAAATTGTCAGAGACATTCTAGTTCACCACATGGATCTAAATTTTTGTGTAAGTTATTATAATCACATATTACATTTTGCCTCATACTATTAGTGTCTTTCTTCTTCTTATTATTTTTTTAATTGATGTCCCAATATGGATGTTGTTAGGTTGGCACAATTATTCGATAGTTGTCCTGATAACAATGAGTACCATATTTCTAAATGTGATATGATAATATTTTAATTTTTCATTATTAAGAGTGTTCTATTTGATCTTAATGATTGACGTATTTCTAAATGTATGCATCGTTGCAGATTTTAGCATTTTTTTCGTTCTCGAGAGGCATGACCGTGCCTGTTGCGGAAGCAATGTGTGCCTCCACGAGAAGTGGATACATGCCTCTTGCGGAAGGTAAAAAAGGAAACTTGTTTTATTTTTATTTTTCGAGAGCACGACCGTGCCTCTCGCGGAAGCAAATCCGTGCCACTCGCGGAAGGAACAAAAAAAATGCATATTTTTTTGTTTCTGAGAGCATGGTCGTGCCTCTCACGGAAGCAAATTCGTGCCCTCGTGGAAGGAAAAAAGAAAATAAAATGAGAGGCACGACCATGTCTCTCGTGGAAGCGAATCCATACCTCTCGCAGAAATTAAAAAAAACATGTTTTTTCGTGTACGAAAGGCACGGGCGTGTCTCTCGTGGAAGCAAATCCGTGAAAAAACGCATTTTTTCGCACAATTTTTTGTTTTGTCCAAAAGCTAAGAAAGACCGGCAAAACCAGAAAAACACACACCTATGAAGCCGAAAATGCATGCGGAGAAAAAAAAAGCACCCAGAGTACAACACTTGGTGGCGGCTGAGAGCGCGCCAAATAACGCACTGTCAGCCCACACTAGGTGACCCTTACGGGGGCTTCCGAAGCAGTACTCCTTCGTTAGATGCTCCCGCCACCTTTGCCGCCCGTGGGTGGCAAACAGAAATCGTTACGCTCACAGTGCCCGCGGGTTGGCCAGCCCACTTAGCGGCAGCACGTGCTGCCTGTTCGTTGCTTCCCTTTTTCGTTTGTTTTTTCTGGGTTTTTTTTCGTTCAGTTTTTTCCTGTTTCTTTCATGTTTTTTCTGTTCTTTTTGTTTTTTATATTTTCCCTCACTTTTTGTTTCATTAAGACATGGCGAACAATTTTTTAATACATGATGAACAATTCGTTAATGATCGATGAACATTGTTAACTGATTTACACAAGGAAAAATTTATTAATGATCATCATATAAGAAAATGTGCACCGCATATTTAAAAAATGTTTGCAAAAAAAAGGATATATTACAGAAAATGTTGATCTGTGTTTTTCAAAAAAAGTTCAGTGCATATTTAAAAGAAGTTCACTTTATATTATAAAAGGTTCACTGTTTATTATACAAATGTTCAACTTATATTAAGAACTGTTCACTGCATATGACAATTACTTCATCGTGCATTATAAATTTTTATGATCATTTATTAATAAAATGTTCAATTAATATTACAAAAATGTTCAATGGATATTACAAAAATGTGCACCATATAATAAAGAAATGTTTAGTGTGTATGTGAAACTATGTTTGCCGTATATTATAAAAAATTTAAAGTGATAAAAATATAAATGAAAAGTTCTAAAGCAAAAACCAGGAAGAAAACTCAAAAAAACCAAAAAAACAGCCGCTACGGTGAACCGACTGGCACCGTGCACTGTTCTCTACAGTACCATGCTATTCAGAGCGCCGCCGCTATACTAACACTTACACAGCCGGCGTAATGCACTGGGACCTCCTATTCAACGCGTTCAGCCCCACAGAACCAAACTGGCGCTTGCTGCGGCACCTTAGTGGGCCGGCCCACGAACACGCGGCAGCAGCAAAGGAATCGAACTCACGTCGCTGCACTGCTGTAGGCACTTCGCTAACCAGTAGAGCCACATCACTATACTGATTAATAATACCGCGAAGTATTTAAGGACGTTACAGCCTTCCAAAATTTACAAGTTCACAGATTAAAAAAAGGTTCACGAATTTGTTTAAAAAAGAAAAGGTTCACTTATTCAAAAAAGCTAACGAAAATTGAAAAAAGTTCACAAATTCGAGAAAAAAGTTCATAAATTTGAAAAGTCCACAAAGTTTGAAAAAGTTCGCTAATTTCAGAAAAGTTAACGAATTAAAAAAATTCACGAGTTTGAAAAATGTTCATGAAAATTTTGAAAAACTTCATGAAATACAAAATAGATCAAGAAAATTGAAAAAAGTTCATCGATTTTCAAAAAGAGTTCATACATTTGAAAAAGTTCATCGATTTTCATGGAAGTTCACGAGTTTTGAAAAAAAAGTTCGGTTATTTTGATAATAGTTCATCAACATAGAAAAAAGTTCGTTGAATTTCAAAAAGTAGTTCATTGATTTGAATAGAAGTTCATCAAATTCAAAAAAGGTTCACGAATTGAAAAAGAGTTCATAGATTTTACCAAAAGAATAGCGAAAATGACAAAAGTTCGCGCATTTTATCAAAAAATGTAAGAATAAAGAAAGAAAAAAATATAAAAAGAAAAAACCAAACAAAATCGTTCAAAAAATATAGAAGTAAATTATCTTAAAAGAAGGTAATTAGTCACGTCTGAAGAAAGTGGCTTGGTGGTTTTGGCGGCGTTCTCGCAACCATTAGCTCGCCAGTTTGAATCCTGCCTAGTTCACAGTTTTTTTGCGATTTATCAAAATGAGAACACAATTAATTGGGCTGGCCCAGGTCGCGGTAGGTGGTGTGTGCTGCAGGCGCCCGTTAACAAAAAATTAACCGGCGCCTGCAGCGCCAAAAAGAATTTGCCTAATGCACTTGCCCTTGTGCGTCGCCTCGGCTGCTTGACGCCTACGTGCATCGAACAGGAGGTCTCCCCCTCCAGACCAGCACAACAACCCCCACCGACACCCACCAATTGGGCCTGGGCCTTTTGATTTGTTGTTGTTTATACTGCCTAGGCCTTTGAACACAGCCGAAAAAGGGAGCATGCCCTTGCCACATCAGCTTCTTCTCTTTCTCCCAGGCGCCACGTGTGTATTTTTGCCTCGCCTGATATTATCAGTATCCCCATGAACACTAACTTTTGGTAAAGGATGCAATTTCTGAAGAAAAAAAAGAGTCAAAAAGGATGTGTTAGGTAGATGTCGCTCGTAGCAAGGAACACGCGCTAGCGTCAATCATGCTCGCTCGGTTGCGTCCCTCCTGCTCACTCGCCCACATCGCTTGGATCAGCAGAGGCTCATTACTGACGGTCGAAGAAGGAGAATTTATTACGTACAATCTTTTTTTTGTCTCAAAAAAATGTACAGATCTTTTTTTTCTTCTTTGTTTTTTTTCTTTCTTGCACATGGCCTATGTGCTTTCTTCTCCACGATTTTCTTCATTATAGACCTACAAGGTATGTACATGGTCCTTTAGCCGTGAGTATTTGTTGTAAAAAAGGCAGCATGTACATGGGCATGTAAAATGATTTTCTTTCCTTTTCAAACAAATTCTTGTCTTTGGGATAAAAATGTTCATAAATTATGGAAATCTTAACAAATTTGAAAATAGGTTCACGAATTTCAAAAATGTTCGGAATATAAAAAATGTTCGTCCAATTTATATAAGAATGAAAATTTCCAAAAATGTTCAAGAAATGGAAAACTATATCATGAATTAAAAAAATGTTCATCAATTCAAATGAAATCAAAAAACAGTGTTCATGAATTTGAAAAATATTTTAGTAATTAAGAAATGTTAACAAGACAAAAAATCTTTGGGAATTTAGAATTTGTTTTCTTGAATTTGAAAAATGTTGATGAATTTTAAAAAATGTTTGTAAATCTAATAAAATATGCATAAAGTTGAAAGAAGTTTTTTTAATTTTAAAAAACACAAATTAAAAAATGTTCATGAACACGAAATATAATGCTTTTTAATATATATTTTTAAATTAAAATGCCTTAGCAGGTGTGCCTAGAACTATGTCCCAAAATTCCGTGTCCTCGCAAGTGCTAAGTGAGGTCGTTGGTATTTTCTATTTTTGACGGATGCTAAAGTCGTTGTTGGTTTTCTTTTTCTTGCAAAAAGAAAACGAGATTGCTAAAGCTCAGTCGACTAAGACTTGGTATATTCATGGGCTCATACATGGAGAGCTGTGCAAAATTTCCTTTTTTCTTTCTATGTCACTTGATATAGAAGTGGTTAAGTCTCAGTCGACTGAGACCTAGTCACACCCAAAAGAAATATGCTTTGGCTGCATGCGTATGAATTGGTGGTAGGCTTGAGTACGTAGCTTTGACCAATTCCATCCTTCCATACCGTATCAAATCTATTTTTTATTTCTTTTAGGGTATCAAATCTATTTATTTAGGTACTTGAAGTTAAGGGCATGGGCAAGAGAACAACCGGCCGATTGCGTTGGATTTCCCTTCTCGCATGCAATATCTATCCATTTAATTGCTTGCCAACATTCATATTGTAGAAACATGAGGATATAGATTTGGAAGTGTAGAAACAACTTTTGGAAGAAGTGGACAGTTTCAACGGATCAAATAAACGGTAAAAATCGAGTCTTATTTACTGCACGATGAACTGCTTGACGAGGCGGAAGGAGACCAAGCAGCCCAATCTCCCGCGTCCTAACTTGGCGGCGGAAGACACCTATGGCGGAGGCGGGGAGGACGATGTCCGCGGCCGGTGTGAAGACGGCATCGGAGAGGTCGCAACAGCAAAGCGCTTCGTCTCCGACATCGACGGAAGGCTAGCAGTGGCGCTAGGGTTTGAGCGAGATGGCGAGGTGGGAGAAGAGATAATGACCGCGTGGGGGAGATGTATTTATAAGGAGGAGGGCGGCGCAGTGCAATTACGCAGGTGCCCCTGACGATTCACATCTGAAGGACACGTGACAAGCATGCAACTTATCGAGGGTTGAGCCACGATCCCACGCGCGCGTGGTTTGTTGGGTGGTCGTTCCGGCTTCTCCGGTTTTCAGGCAAAAGAGATAAGAGTATTAAAACAGTTTTAAATGTGTGTCTCTATATCTTCAGCTGACAAGGACACAGTGAAGACATTCGACACGTGTCAACAGAATGCATATGAAGGGACAGGGAAAATTTGAGGGATAAGCCTAGATGGGGTTATATATATATTCTGCTAACACCCTTAAGAGTCTTATTCTGCTAACAGCTCGCCTTATTCTTCTAACACTAACGATCCCTCGACCCACCTCACCTTCTTCCTCCGTGTCACACCCCGACCCCCTTCCACCTTCTTCCCCGCATCACTCCCCCAACCCCCTTCCACCTTCTTCCCCCAATCCCACCCCCCATCCCCTACCCCATTCACCCCTCCAACCCTCTCCCATCTCCCCAACGGCGTCATCCTCACCAGCCTCCTCCCCCCGGTCCCACACTCTCCTCCCAGGACTGGAGCCTCCGTTCGGCCTCCTCCCCAGCCGGCCTGGTGGATGGCCGCCGTGGTGACAACTCGAATAGTGTGCCTCCCCTCTGGCACCCACGGCGTCATAAGAGGGCGGCGGTGCCACCATTTCTTCCCTGAGCCACCTCTCGATGGATCTGGTCCGCCCGCCGCCGGATTTGTGATGCAAGCCGTTGATACGTCTCCAATGTATCTATAATTTTTTATTGTTCCATGCTATTATATTACCCCTTTTGGATGTTTATGGGCTTTATTTTACACATTTATATCATTTTTGGGACTAACCTACTAACCGGTGGCCCAACCCGTATTGCTATTTTTTTTGCCTATTTCAGTATTTCGAAGAAAAGGAATATCAAACGGAGTCCAAATGGAATGAAACTTTTGGGAACGTGATTTTTGGAACGAACGTGATCCAGAAGACTTGGAGTGCAAGTCAAGAAGCAGCCGAGGCGGCCACGAGAGGGTAGGCCACCTATCTCGTGGGCCCCTCGAGTGGCCACCGACGTACTTCTTCCTCCTATATAAGCCTACGTACCCCGAAAACATCCAAGGAGCCAACGAAACACAATTTCCACCGCCGTAACCTTCTGTATCCGCGAGATCCCATCCTGGAGCCTTCGCCGGCACTCCGTCAGAGGGGGAATCGACCACGGAGGGCTTCTACAACAACACCATAGCCCCTCCGATGAGTTGTGAGTAGTTTACCACAGACCTTCGGGTCCATAGTTATTAGCTAGATGACTTCTTCTCTCTTTTTGGATCTCAATACAATGTTCTCCCCCTCTCTTGTGGAGATCTATTCGATGTAAACTCTTTTTGCGGTGTGTTTGTCGAGATCCGATGAATTGTGGGTTTATGATCAAGGTTATCTATGAGAAATATTTGAATCTCCTCTGAATTCTTTTATGTATGATTGAGTTATCTTTGCAAGTCTCTTCGAATTATCAGTTTGGTTTGGCCTACTAGATTGATCTTTCTTGCCATGGAGAAGTGCTTAGCTTTGGGTTCAATCTTGCGGTGTCCTTACCCAGTGACAGAAAGGCTTGCAAGGCACGTATTGTATTGTTGCCATCGAGGATAAAAAGATGGGATTTCTATCATATTGCATGAGTTTATCCCTCTACATCATGTCATCTTGCTTAAGGCGTTACTCTGTTCTTATGAATTTAATACTCTAGATGCAGGCAGGAGTCGGTCGATGTGTGGAGTAATAGTAGTAGATGCAGGCAGGAGTCGGTCTACTTGTCACGGACGTGATGCCTATATACATGATCATGCCTAGATAATCTCATAATTATCCGCTTTTCTATCAATTGATCGATAGTAATTGCTCTTGAGAGAAGCCTCTAGTGAAACCTATGGCCCCCGGGTCTATCTTTTATCATATTTGCTTTCAATCTACTTTTATTTGCATCTTTACTTTTTGCATCTATATTATAAAATACCAAAAATATATTTATCTTATCATACTATCTCTATCAGATCTCACTTTTGCAACTGGCCGTGAAGGGATTGACAACCACTTTATTGTGTTGGTTGCGAGTTCTTTGTTTGTTTGTGTAGGTGTGTGGGACTTTTGAGGAGCCTCCTACTGGATTGATACCTTGGTTCTCAAAAACTAAGGGAAATACTTACGCTACTATTGCTGCATCACCCTTTCCCCTTCAAGGAAAACCAACGCAAGCTCAAGATGTAGCAAGAAGGATTTCTGGCGCCGTTGCCGGGGAGGTCTTCGCTCAAGTCAAGACATACCAAGTACCCATGACAAACCCATCTCCCTCGCATTTACATTATTTGCCATTTGCCTCTCGTTTTCCTCTCCCCCACTTCACCCTTGCCGTTTTATTCGCCCTCTCTTTCCCAATCTTCTCCTCCTCTCTTTCGCTTGCCTTTTCCGTTGCTCATGTGTTAGCCGTTTACCTTGCCGTTATGGCTAGTCCTCCTATCCTTATTATTACTCCCGAACATGAAATTCTCAATTTTAAGCAAAGGGAGGGAGAAAATTTAAAACATGCTTGGCATAGAATTTGCAATGCTCAAAACAAATCTACTAGGAAGCTTTCTATTTCCGTACTTGTTCGCAATTTTTATGTAGGCATTACTCCTTGGAATAGATGTGTTCTTGATACCGTTACCGGAGGGGATTTCTTGAGTAGCCATACTTTTGATGCTTATAATGCTATGTTAGATTTGTTCAGCCCACCACCTCTTTTGGTCAATGGAACTGTTTTAACTTTAGAAAACGTTATGCAACGGCTTGATATTATTGAAAATAAAATTGCCACTGTTGAGTTGATTGAAAATTTGGATAAAAAAAATTCATAATCACATTACCCAATATGGATCTAGGGTTGGAGTTATTTTGAAAAATCTTAAAGAGAAGGAACCTATAGTTAACGAAAAAATAGATCTAGACTCTGCTAGAATTAGTAAACTTGAGGATATCATTACCAACTTAGGTTCCGTGTTTTCCTCCATGAAAAACACTCCAAAACCCCCTACTAAAATTGCCAAGTTTATTTATGTTCCTAAAAATAAGGGTGAATCTTCTAGTAAGGGAGACGCGGATCTCAAATCCATAAGTGTTCATCCCAGTTGTCTCTCTATCATTAAGGAACCTTTTGCTACCAACGAATTTCTTGAATTTTTGCCTAAAGGTTTGGTCACTGCTAAAAAGAGAGAAACTCCTAGATATCATAAGTGCTCTATTGAGGAATTTAGTGCCAAAGATGGCACTACTTAGATCTATCTTCGCTTTTATGCCTAGCTAGGGGCGTTAAACGATAGCGCTAATTGGGAGGCAACCCAATTTTCTTTGTGTTTTTTTGTATTTGTTCCTGTTTAGTAATAAATCTTGCATCTAAATTCTGCTTAGATGTGTTTTTATCTTTTAATTAGTGTTTATGCCAAGTAGAACTTATAGGATAATCTATGATGATAGTTGATTTGATTCTGCTGAAAAACAGAAACTTTGCACGCACGGATTTAGTTTTGTTAAATCACAAAAACGTGCTTTTGTGTTGATTCTTTTTGCTGCTGATCAATAGAAAAATTGTCCAGGACTTCCTATTTTGGTAGGATTTTTAGAGTTCTAGAAGTTTGCGTTAGTTACAGATTTCTACAGACTGTTCTGTTTTTGACAGATTCTGTTTTTCGTGTGTTGTTTGCTTATTTTGATGCATCTATGGCTAGTAAAATAGTTTATAAACTATAGAGAAGTTGGAATACAGTAGGTTTAACACCAAAATAAATAAAGAATGAGTTTATTACAGTACCTTATGTGGTGGTTTAGTTTTCTTTCACTAACGGAGCTTATAAGATTTCCTGTTGAGTTTTGTGTTGTGAAGTATTCAAGTTTTGGGTAGAGCTTTTATGGACTATGGAATAAGGAGTGGCAAGAGCCTAAGCTTGGGGATGCCCATGGCACCCCAATATATTCAAGTATAGCCAAAAGCCTAAGCTTGGGGATGCCCCGGGAAGGCATCCCCTCTTTCGTCTTCATTCATTGGTAACTTTACTTGGAGCTATATTTTTATTCGCCACATGATATGTGTTTCGCTTGGAGTGTCGTGTATTATATTAGTCTTTGATTTTTAGTTTACCACAATCATCCTTGCTGTGCACACCTTTTGGGAGAAGCCCACTTGATTAGAATTTGCTAGAATACTCTATGTGCTTCACTTATATCTTTTGAGCTTGATAGTTTTTGCTCTAGTGCTTCACTTATATCTTTTTGAGCACGGCGGTGGCTTAATTTTGAAGAAATTGCTAGTATCTCATGCTTCACTTATATTATTTTGAGAGTCTTGTAGAACAGCATGGTATTTGCTATGGTTACAAATTTGGTCCTAGAATGATGAGCATCCAAGTTGGGTATAATAAAAACTATCATAGAAAGTGAATTGGATGCTATGATCAATTTGATACTTGATAATTGTTTTGAGATATGGAGGTAGTGATATTAGAGTCATGCTAGTTGAGGTGATTATGAAAAATTCTTGTGTTGAGGTTTGTGATTCCCGTAGCATGCACGTATGGTGAACCGCTTTGTGATGAAGTTGGAGAACAATTCTATTTATTGATTGTCTTCCTTATGAGTGGCGATCGGGGACGATCGATGGTCTTTTCCTACCAATCTATCCCCCTAGGAGCATGCATGTAATACTTTGTTTTTGATGAATTGTAGATTTTTGCAATAAGTATATGAGTTCTTTTGACTAATGTTGAGTCCATGGATTATACGCACCCTCACCCTTCCACCATTGCTAGCCTCTCTTGTGCCGCGCAACTTTCGCCGGTACGATACACCCACCATATACCTTCCTCAAGACAGCCACCATACCTACCTATTATGGCATTTCCATAGCCATTCCGAGATATATTGCCATGCAACTTTCCACCGTTCCGTTCATATGACACACATTACTTTTGTCATATTGCTCTTTGCATGATCATGTAGTTGACATTGTATTTGTGGCAAGGCCACCTTCATAATTTTCATACATGTCGCTCTTGATTCATTGCATATCCCGGTACACCGCCAGAGGCATTCGTATAGAGTCATATCTTGTTATAAGTTGTAATTCTTGAGTTGTAAATCCATAAAAGTGTGATGATCTTCATTATTAGAGCACTGTCCCGGTGAGGAAAGGATGATGGAGACTATGATTCCCCCACAAGTCGGGATGAGACTTTAGACTTTACAAAAAAAGGCCAAAAAAAAAAAAAAGAAAGGCCAAAAGAAAAAAAGAAAAAAAGAAAAAAGAAAAAAAAATAAAAAAAATAAAAAGAGAGACAAAGAGAGAAGGGACAATGCTACTATCTCTTTTTCCACACTTGTGCTTCAAAGTAGCACCATGATCTTCATGATAGAGAGTCTCCTATGTTGTCACTTTCATACTAGTGGGAATTTTTCATTATAGAACTTGGCTTGTATATTCCAATGATGGGCTTCCTCAAAATGCCCTAGGTCTTCGTGAGTGTCGGTGTCAAAACCGGCGGATCTCGGGTAGGGGGTCCTGAACTGTGCGTCTAGGCGGATGGTAACAGGAGACAAGGGACACGATGTTTTACCCAGGTTCGGGCCCTCTTGATGGAGGTAAAACCCTACGTCCTGCTTGATTGATATTGATGATATGGGTATTACAAGAGTAGATCTACCACGAGATCAAGGAGGCTAAACCCTAGAAGCTAGCCTATGGTATGATTGTTGTAATTGTTGTTGTGTCCTACGGACTAAAGCCATCCGGTTTATATAGACACCGGAGAGGGCTAGGGTTACGAAGAGTCGGTTACAATGGTAGGAGATCTACATATCCGTATCGCCAAGCTTGCCTTCCACGCCAAGGAAAGTCCCATCCGGACACGGGACGGAGTCTTCAATCTTGTATCTTCATAGTCTTGGAGTCCGTCCGATGATGATAGTTCGGCTATCCGGACACCCCCTAGTCCAGGACTCCCTCAGTAGCCCCTGAACCAGGCTTCAATGATGACGAGTCCGGCGCGCTTATTGTCTTCGGCATTGCAAGGCGGGTTCCTTCTCCGAATAGTTTGTAGAAGATTGTGAACACCAGGATAGTGTCCGGCTCTGTAAAATAAGTTCCACATACCACCATAGAGAGAATAATATTTACACAAGTTCAATCTGCTGACGTATTTGGTGGCGTGACGTCACACCACTGCCAAGCCTTTACTTAAATCTTTTTTATTATACCTCCTTAGCGCGTTTAGCGAAGCGGTTTCCTTGGCACGTCTTGTCGAAGTAGAGATCGTGTCCCCCTTATTCCGGGATTCTCATCAATACGGACGTGGGTAACCCCACCGCGCCCGTTGCTACGCCTCCTCCATCGAAGGCGAGTTCCAAACGGTTACGGGGACGGCTCTTGGTATTCTCCCTCTTTATAATGAGACCAAGGCTCGTTTCCTTTCTTCAATCCTCAATCAAATCCGCCCCTTGCCCCGAGCTCCAACACTCAGGGCTCCAGATTCGAGCGCTTCGGAACTTCGACAATGTCCGGCTCCGACTTGCAGGGCCGGTGGATGCCCTCCTCCGTCACGGAGGAGGACGTGCTAAAGCTAAGAGAAGCCAGGTACTTAACCTACGAGATTTCGCATAGGCTGCCTGCCCAAGGGCAAGTCATCCCTACTCCCGAGCTTGGCGAGAGTGACGTGTTTGTATCTCACCTCCCTCGGGGTTTAGGCTTCCCGATGGATCCCTTCGTGAGGGGGCTCATGTTTTACTATGGGTTGGAATTCCACGATTTGGCTCCGGAGTCCATCCTCCACATCTCATCATTCATTGTCGTCTGCGAAGCCTTCCTCCGCACTACCCCTCACTTTGGTTTGTGGCTCAAAACCTTCAACGTGGAGCCGAAGATGATCGGGGGGTGTCAGGCAGAGTGCGGCGGGCGGTTATAAGCAAGAGGGCCGATGCTCCATGGCCTGAAGGCTCTTTCCAGGAGGAACTCGGTTTGTGGCAACAGGAGTGGTTCTATATTACCGCTCCCAGGGGCAGCAGGCAGAGGTCGCCGCCCATCTTTCGCTCGGGACCTCCACATCGGCTGATGTCATGGGTCAACAAAGGGCTTAACTGGGGGCCGTCCAAGGACGTACCCCTATTGCAGGGCCGGATTCGAGACCTCCAAGAGAGGGAGATCAATCTGGTCGTAGTGATGCAGGTTATGCTGGTTCGGCGTCTTCTGCCCTGCAAACGCCGCCCCCTCCGCCTGTGGGAATTCAATCCAGAGGGGCCACGAGCTCTCCAACACTTCATGGGTACGACACCCGTGGAGATGTACAAATTGTTCTTCGGATCACAAGAAGTGTGTCCGGAATTGACCGAGGATGCCGGCCTAAGCTGCAATCGCCCGGATGCTCAGGTAAGTAGCCCTGTGTCCGGACATACCGTTTGTCTGCATATTCTTGGACTTGCCTTTTAACCAGTCGTCCTTTGAACAGGAGTGGACAGCGCAAGCAAAACTGATATGGTGTCCGGCCCCCCTCCCGGAGACCGCGCCAGATTCGGTGCTGTTCAAGATGCTGGAGGTTGCACCTCCAGAGGAGGGCGAAGGGGAAAACAGAGAAACTACCGCCTCTATTAAGGAGGCTTTCGAGAAAGGGGGGATCGAGAATCCCTCCTTCCAGGGGGAGAAGAGGACCGCTTCCGAAGATCCGGAGGCTAAGGCCTCAAAGCGGGGGAAGAAATCTTCACCCGAGGGTCCTACACCAGGGGGAACCCTGGCCGCACTATTTCCCCTAAGGAATCAGCCCTCCAGCGAGCCGTAAGTAGAAAAAAAGGGAGTTTTGTAATAAGAGACATCCCTATTTTTGCTTCTGAGGATAACGAAGTTTTCATCTTGTAGTTCGGATCTCCGTCCTTCTCAGCAGAGCTCATCTTCGGGGGACCTTCGTCCGGAGATGATGGAGAGCGAGACGCCTCCATCCGCCGCGCCATCAGGCGGGGCGGGCGACCCTGAAGTATCGTCGCGGAGGGTCTCCCCAAGTCTGGCGGGACTGGAGAGTTCGGCACCAACTGGTGTACGGCCGGGGGAGCTGAAGGATTTGCTCGAGAGGGCGCCTATCTCAGAAGGTCACCGTACATTGATGAGTACGGTGATTGAAAGAATTTCATCTGCCGAGGTCGGGTTGCATGATGCCGTCAGAAGTTTGCTGGCGGGGTTTGAGGTACGTAAAAATGACGTACCCTTTGACAGTTTTTACACATAAAGTGTGCCCTGTGTAGATAGTAGCCCCTAAGACTCGGTATGTTGTCGAAAGCGACAGCGTGCCGAGGATCATAATCTCAGGTATTAATTCTCGCCTTCCCTATGCAGGTGGCTGATAGTCCGGTGGCCAGCCGGACTGATGGAGTTGCCGAACTAAAGCGGCAACTCGACGTTGCGGATGCGGACATCGCGCTGGTCAATAAACGACTTAACGAGTCACAAGGTAGGTTGCTTCTCCGTGGTCACCTGGTAAGGGAGCTGATGCCCACTCCTTACAACATGTATGCTTGATGCAGATGGCGCCGCTGCTGTGGAAGACCTTCGGGCGGAGCTTTCTCGGGCCAAGGACCAAGCCAAAAAGAGTGACGCGGCTGCCTTGAAGGCAGCGGAGGAGCTAAAAGCCGAGAAGGCTGCTCACTGCCGAAGCAGGGAGGAAATGGCCATGATGGCCGTGAAATTAAAAGATGCTACCGACCGCTACAAGGTTCTTGAGAGAGAACGCCAAGCGGAGCAAGAGGGCCTGAAGAAGGCCACCGCCGAAGCCAAGGATGCCCGTTCTGCAATGCGGGCTATAAAGGAGGAACTGCGTCAGGCCAGAGATGTTGTGGCTGGAAAGCCCTTTCTGTTGCGTAGGAAATTCACGGATCCGAAGTATGCTCAATTGGGCCAGCTGTGGAGTGCGGAGAATCCTTATCTGGATTTGGCGGCGAGTGTGGCGGACGCGGTTCGGCACTTCCAAAGTCAGAAGGATCATGAAATGGAAGAGCTGTTTCCGGAGCGTCCACTGCCGTTGACCGATCAGTTAGCTGAGTGGGCTGAGCTGAATAGATTGTCCGGACTAGCCATGACGGATGTGGTCGCTCATCTGTGGCCGGAAAGGCCCAAGCCGAAGAGTTACTTTGGTTTATTGCAGCAATTCCTTGGGGCAGTACCGCACATCAAGGCGATGAAACGGTCGGCCTGCATAGAGGGTGCACGGATGGCTCTTGCCCGTGTTAAGACATACTGGGCGGAGATGAATGCCACCGACGTTGCATCCCGGGATTTGGACGAGAGCCGATTACCCACCGAGCACTATTTTGAGGAAGTCCTGCAGGGCGCTCGTGTAATAGAGTCGCAATGCTCGAAAAATGTCATGTTCAAATGACGTGTATGATTTGTGAGATCATATGTATAATGCATCGACTTTTTATACTTGTGCGTTCAAGTATTGAAATATCCCCTGTGCGGCCGTTTATGTACATATATTTGTAACCTGAAAGATGGCAGTCTTTGGCTTCAGCCCCCACGCGCATAGTGCGGGGGTGTTTGCAAAAAAAGGCGCATTTTCACACTTAATCCAACGTCTTGGTCCTTTGAAGGAGGTGATAGCATAGCAAACTAGGCAATCGGACTATAATGCTTTATCACTTTCACTTAGCCATAGGAGCTCGATGGTGGGGCTACGATATAGCCCCTAGAGGCACCGCGATCTCCGAACTCGGGGCGCGTGTGTGCCTGACCGGGAAGCGGCCCTTCGTCAAAGCGGAGGAATTCTAAACATTCTGATAGTCGATCGAGTGGTTGACCAGTCTCTCGCTATATCATGACAGTCAGTTTTCGGCTTTCTCTACTGAGGTGCTCGCTCGGCCGAACCGGGGCACAATCGCAGTAGTTCTCCTGGTGCCGCGTTAGCCGACGATGCGGAACGTAAGGCAGCAAAACACAGGAGCCGGGCAAACCCAACATTTGACCAAAGACATGATTCGGAGCTGATGCATACAAGGCCTAACTCGAGACGCCGAACACTCCCTAAGGTATTCGGACTTTATGATAATGGGCAGAACAATGCCCTAAGCCCCTATTGTCTAGGTGCAAGCGGGAACTTCTGACGCGGCCGATGCCAAAACGCCAGCCTCCTCCTCGGTTATTGTGGGGAACCGGGGGATGAGTATCAACAAGAGACAGTAAGAAAGGTTTACGCAGGGTCTTAATCTGAAAAGAATCCTTGCAACGGGTCCCTGCTGCACGTCTGCGCCTGTGTCTCCGTTGTGCTATATCCTGGATGGGTGTAGCACGTGGTTCATCTGTAAAAGAGAAGAACTTAGTTTGGGAAAAACATCGTGCAAAAAATGTATTTAAAACAGAGTATAATTTGGGAGATGGATAAAACTGAGTTTTATTGGTTCTCATTGTTTATACGTGCAGCCCCTTGTATGCGGCTGGGAAGCCCCTTGTTTATCTAAGCCGGACTCGTTTAACCGTGTCCGAGGTCTAAATGACCTGTTTTTTAGGGGCTTTGATCAAAAAGATTGATGTGTGGCTGTTAAGGCAGTCTCACGTTTTTCGTGGTCAAGGGACACTTGGAGTTTCCTTTTGATAAGATTATGCCTCGTGGACCAGGCATTTTGAGTGTAAGATATGCGTAATGCGGTTTTGTGTTAAAGCGGGTGAAAGCTTCGTGTCCCAGTAGTGCTTGATGGCCACTTTTGAATGGGGCGATATGGAAGGTTAGCTTTTCGCGACGGAAGTTGTCGGGTGAACCGAACGCAACTTTTGATATTGCAGAGCCTGTACACTTGGCATATGGGCCTGGCGTTACTTCCTTGAAGGAAGTGTTGCTGTGGCGGATTTTGGTAGGGTCTATCCCCATTCTGCGGATGGTATCCTGGTATAACAGGTTTATACCGCTTCCGCACAATTTATCACATGAAGTGAGTTCACTGTTTTGACCTCTAGTGGGAAGGTCTTCTGTACTCCGGTCTGCTGCTTGTGGGATTCGTCATTGTCTCCGCTTGGTGTGTCGAGCCCCTTGTGTTCGGCGTTGAGTCGGCCGGACTGCCTGAAGACCCAACAATCTCGGTGGGTGTGGTTTGCAGGTTTCCCGGGGGTACTGTGGATTTGACATGTCTGATCCAAAATTTTGTTTAGGTTGGATAGCTCGTCACTGTTGTCCTTAGGAGGCAGTGTTTTTTTGTTCGGCCGAGAGCTTTTGAATCCGGCGTTGACCGCCGTGTTCTTTGGGCCATTTTCTTTATTCTGGCGCTGATCTTTTCTGTGTTGTGATTTCCCATTTCCATCTCTGACCTCGGATGTACTTGGGTCGCTGGTGCTCCATCTTGCCAGCCAGCTATCTTCTCCCGCACAAAAGCGGGTCATGAGGCTCGTTAGCGCGGCCATTGTTCTTGGCTTTTCCTGGCTGAGGTGTCTAGCGAGCCATTCGTCTCGGACATTATGTTTAAAAGCTGCTAAGGCTTCGGCATCCGGACAGTCGACTATTTGGTTCTTTTTAGTGAGGAACCTGTTCCAGAATTTGTGCGCTGACTCTCCGGGCTATTGAGTTATGTGACTTCAATCATCTACATCCGGAGGGCGGACATAAGTCCCCTGAAAATTTGCTCTAAACGCGTCCTCGAGCTCTTCCCAACTTCCAATGGTATTTTCTGGGAGGCTTTTAAGCCAATGACGAGCTGGCCCTTTGAGCTTGAGGGGTAGATATTTTATGGCGTGGAGATCGTCTCCTCTAGCCATATGTATGTGTAGGATGTAATCCTCAATCCAGACTCCAGGGTCTGTGGTTCCGTTGTATGCTTCTATATTTACGGGCTTGAATCCCGCTGGAAATTCATGATCCAGCACCTCACCGGTGAAACATAGTGGGTGTGCGGCGCCCCTGTATTTGGGTGTGCCGTTACCTGCGAGCACTCGGCGTGTTGTGTTGCTTCCTGGGGCCCTCTTTTTTGGCCCGTAAATGGACCTGACCGGGCCATCCTTTTGGCGAGCATCTTTATGTGCGTCATGTGCTGGCTTGTGTGTGGCGCCGCTTGCCGCTCTTGGCCTGTCATCTGGTCGTCTATCCGGCCAGGCGGCCTCTTTGTTTTTTTATTGTGGTGGCTCTACAGCCTCCTCGTCGAATTCGGGTAGCAGCTTGCGCTTCGGGTAGCTCTTTGCTTGGTAACTATTGCCGTATTTGTCTGCGGTTTTGAGTACTTTGCTCCACCTCATTCTGAGTACATCTTCCGCTGTATTGAGCTTCCGTTTCTGCTTCTTCAAACTTCTTGCGGTGGCGACGAGCCTTTTGTGAAGGTTCTTATGCTCCGGTGATGTGTCCGGCGTGAGATCGTCTGGACTGTTGTTTTCGCCGAGGATGGGTTGATTGTCCGATTCATCTTGTTCGGATGGTTGCTTCGTTGCATGTTTGTCATCCACTGGTTTGCCCTGCTCTACGGCTGGGTCATTATGGGCGCTGTTGTTATCGAGGCGGGACTTCGGGCGGCGCTTGCGTCACCGTTTTGGTTGTTTTTCGGGGGAATTGCCCTTCACCGCGTCTCGTTGTTCCTCGTTATCGCTTCCTTTTGGTGTGTCCACCATGTATATGTCATGAGTTGAGGTGGCTTTCCAGTGCCTAGTAGGTGCTGGTTCTTGGTCGTCTCCGGCATCGTTGTCCATACCGTCGATGTCTTCGGAGGCGTAGTCTAGCATGTCGGTTAGATCGTCGACAGTGGCTACAAAGTGGGTGGTTGGTGGGCTTTGAATTTCTTCGTCATCCGCATCCCAACCGTCCTGACCGCAGTCCGGCCAGGGCTCTCCTGATAACGAGAGATATTTTAGCGAACTCAGAATGTCGCCAAAAGGTGAGTGTTGAAAGATGTCTGCGGCCGTGAACTCCATGATCGCCGCTCGATCGGATTCGATTGGAGGGGGCGCGAGAGGTTCGGAGTCCGACAAGGAGTCCGGCACCTTGGAGTCACGAGCTTCAGAAGGGACGAAGTCAGTATCCGGCTCTATCGTCGCAGAGGTTGTAGCCCCTGAGGCGGTGTCTAACCATCCGTCCTCGATCTACGCAGCCGGCTCCGAATCGAGGGTCGGAGCGGGTTCTTGTGCGGCCTCCAGGGCACTGTCCGGCAGCAGAGCTAAATCATGCCCATCGTGATAGTGCGGCGCACTCGGCTGTGGCTTGAATCCGTCGAAGATCAAGTCTCCGCGGATGTCAGCCGTGAAGTTAAGACTTCCAAATCTGACCTAACGGCCAGGGGCGTAGCTTTCGATCTGCTCCAAACGGCCAACCGAATTGGCCCGCAGTGCAAAGCCACCGAATACGAAGATTTGTCCGGGGAGAAAAGTCTCACCCTGGACCGCGTTGTTGTTGACGATCGAAGGAGCCATTGTGCCTACTGTCGACGGCACAGAGGAACTCTCAATGAAAGCACCAATGTCGGTGTCAAAACCGGCGGATCTCGGGTAGGGGGTCCCGAACTGTACGTCTAGGCGGATGGTAACATGAGACAAGGGACACGATGTTTTACCCAGGTTCAGGCCCTCTTGATGGAGGTAAAACCCTATGTCCTGCGTGATTGATATTGATGATATGGGTATTACGAGAGTAGATCTACCACGAGATCAAGGAGGCTAAACCCTAGAAGCTAGCCTATGGTATGATTGTTGTAATTGTTGTTGTGTCCTACGGACTAAAGCCATCCGGTTTATATAGACACCGGAGAGGGCTAGGGTTACAAAGAGTCGGTTACAATGGTAGGAGATCTACATATCCGTATCGCCAAGCTTGCCTTCCACGCTAAGGAAAGTCCCATCCGGACACGGGACGGAGTCTTCAATCTTGTATCTTCATAGTCTTGGAGTCCGTCCGATGATGATAGTTCGGCTATCCGGACACCCCCTAGTCCAGGACTCCCTCAGTGAGCAAGAAAGTTGGATGCACACCCACTTAGTTTCTTTTGTTGAGCTTTCATATATTTATAGCTCTAGTGCATCCGTTGCATGGCAATCCCTACTCACTAACATTGATATCTATTAATGGGCATCTCCGTAGCCCGTTGATACGCCTAGTTGATGTGAGACTATCTTCTCCTTTTTGTCTTCTCCACAACCACCATTCTATTCCACATATAGTGCTATGTCCATGGCTCACACTCATGTATTGCGTGAAAGTTGAAAAAGTTTGAGATTACTAAAGTGTGAAACAATTGCTTGGCTTGTCATCGGGGTTGTGCATGATTAAATACTTTGTGTGATGAAGATAGAGCAACAGCCAGACTATATGATTTTGTAGGGATAACTTTCTTTGGCCATGTTATTTTGAGAAGACATGATTACTTTGATTAATATGCTTGAAGTATCACTATTTCTTATGTCAATATGAACTTTTATTTTGAATCATTTGGATCTGAACATTCATGCCCCAGTAAATAAAATTACATTGAGAATTATGCTAGGTAGCATTCCAAACCAAAAATTCTGTTTTTATCATTTACCTACTCGAGGACGAGTAGGAATTAAGCTTGGGGATGCTTGATACGTCTCCAATGTATCTATAATTTTTTATTGTTCCATGCTACTATATTACCCCTTTTGGATGTTTATGGGCTTTATTTTACACATTTATATCATTTTTGGGACTAACCTACTAATCGGAGGCCCAGCCCATATTGCTGTTTTTTTTGCCTATTTTAGTATTTCGAAAAAAAGGAATATCAAACGGAGTCCAAACGGAATGAAACCTTCGGGAGTGTGATTTTTGGAACGAACGTGATCCAGAGGACTTGGAGTGCAAGTCAATAAGCATCTGAGGCGGCCACGAGAGGGTCGGGCACGCCCACCCCTATAGGGCGCGCCCCTGTCTCATGGGCCCCTCTGGCGGCCACCGACGTACTTCTTCCTCCTATATAAGCCTACGTACCCCGAAAACATCCAGGGAGCCAACAAAACACAATATCCACCGCCGTAACCTTCTGTATCCGCAAGATCCCATCTTGGAGCCTTTTCATCGATGCTCCGCCGGAGGGAGAATCGACCACGGAGGGCTTCTACATCAACACCATGGACCCTCCGATGAGTTGTGAGTAGTTTACCATAGACCTTTGGGTCCATAGTTATTAGCTAGATGACTTCTTCTCTCTTTTTGGATCTCAATACAATGTTCTCCCCCTCTCTTGTGGAGATCTGTTTGATGTAAACTCTTTTTGCGGTGTGTTTGTCGAGATCCGATGAAGTGTGGGTTTATGATCAAGTTTATCTATGAGAAATATTTGAATCTCCTCTGAATTCTTTTATGTATGATTGAGTTATCTTTGCAAGTCTCTTCGAATTATCAGTTTGGTTTGGCCTACTAGATTGATCTTTCTTGCCATGGGAGAAGTGCTTAGCTTTGGGTTCAATCTTGCGGTGTCCTTACCTAGTGACAGAAAGGGTTGCAAGGCACGTATTGTATTGTTGCCATCGAGGATAAAAAGATGGGATTTATATCATATTGCATGAGTTTATCCCTCTACATCATGTCATCTTGCTTAAGGTGTTACTCTGTTCTTATGAACTTAATACTCTAGATGCAGGCACGAGTCGGTCGATGCGTGGAGTAATAGTAGTAGATGCAGGCAGGAGTCGGTCTACTAGTCACGGACGTGATGCCTATATACATGATCATGCCTAGATAATCTCATAATTATTCGATTTTCTATCAATTGCTCGACAGTAATTTGTTCACCCACCGTAATACTTATGCTATCTTGAGAGAAGCCTCTAGTGAAAAAATATATTATAAAATACAAAAATATATTTATCTTATCATACTATCTCTATCAGATCTCACTTTCGCAAGTGGACGTGAAGGGATTGACAACCCCTTTATTGCGTTGCTTGCGAGTTCTTTGTTTGTTTGTGTAGGTGCGTGGGACTTTTGAGGAGCCTCCTACTGGATTGATACCTTGGTTCTCAAAAACTGAGGGAAATACGTACGCTTCTATTGCTGCATCACCCTTTCCTCTTCAAGGAAAACCAACGCAAGCTCAAGACGTAGCAGCCATCAACCTCGCCAGATTTGTGATGGATCCCTTCCCTCCTACCTGCCAATCTCCGGCCACGGTGCCCTTCTCGCGCCAGATTTGGCCGCCCGCGGCCATGGATCTCGGCCGCAACACTAACCTGTGGTGGCGTTGATCTCCTGGAGATGTGGCGCACATTCCACCACTCCGCCTCGCGTTGCCGCATCCATCCCCGCCTAAAATCACTCCAGCCTCGCGCTGCCACGTCCGTCCTCGCCTTCCAACACTCGAGCATCACGCCGCCACGGGGCCGTCCCCACCTTCCACCACTCAAGACCTCGCGCCGCCTCGTAAATCCCCCAGCAACCTTCCTCCCCCGAGTGCCTTCCTCTTCCCCAACACGGTAGATCAGTGGCCTCTCTGCAATGGAACCGTGGAGTGCTACGTCTTGAGCTTGCGTTGGTTTTCCTTGAAGAGGAAAGGGTGATGCAGCAAAGTAGCATAAGTATTTCCCTCAGTTTTTGAGAACCAAGGTATCAATCCAGTAGGAGGCCCCTCAAAAGTCCCACGCACCTACACAAACAAACAAGAACCTCGCAACCAACGCAATAAAGGGGTTGTCAATCCCTTCACGGCCACTTGCGAAAGTGAGATCTGATAGAGATAATATGATAAGATAAATATTTTTGGTATTTTTATGATATAGATTGGAAAAGTAAAGATGCAAATAAAAGTAGATGGTAAACTTATATGATAAAAGATAGACCCGGGGTCCATAGGTTTCACTAGTGGCTTCTCTCAAGATAGCATAAGTATTACGGTGGGTGAACAAATTACTGTTGAGCAATTGATAGAAAAGCGCATAGTTATGAGATTATCTAGGCATGATCATGTATATAGGCATCACGTCCATGACAAGTAGACCGACTCCTGCCTGCATCTACTACTATTACTCCACACATCGACCGACTCCTGCCTGCATCTAGAGTATTAAGTTCATGAAGAATAGAGTAACACATTAAGAAAGATGACATGATGTAGAGGGATAAACTCATGCAATATGATATAAACCCCATCTTTTTATCCTCGATGGCAACAATACAATACTTGTCTTGCTACCCCTGCTGTCACTAGGAAAGGACACCGCAAGATTGAACCCAAACCTAAGCACTTCTCCCATTGCAAGAAAGATCAATCTAGTAGGCCAAACCAAACTGATAATTCGAAGAGACTTGCAAAGATAACTTAATCACACATAAAAGAATTCAAAGGAGATTCAAATATTTCTCATAGATAAACTTGATCATAAACCCACAATTCATCAGATCTTGACAAACACACTGCAAAAAGAGTTACATCGAATAGATCTCTAAGAAGATCGAGGAGAACTTTGTATTGAGAATCACAGAGAGAGAAGAAGCCATCTAGCTAATAACTATGGACTCGAAGGTCTGCGGTAAACTACTCACAACTCATCGGAGAGGCCTTGGAGATGATGTAGAGGCCCTCCATGGTCGATTCCCCCTCCGGCGGAGCGTCGACAAAGGCTCCAAGATGGGATCTCACGGATACAGAAGGTTGCAGCGGTGGAATTAGGTTTTCGTGGTGCTCCTAGATGTTTTTGGGGTACATGGGTATATATAGGAGGAAGAAGTAGGTCGGTGGACGCTCAAGGGGCCCACGAGGGTGGGGGCGCGCCGGGAACCCTCGTGTCCGCCTCCTGTGTTGCTTGACGTCCACTCCAAGTCCCCTGGATCACGTTTGTTCCAAAAAGATCGCTCCCAAAGGTTTCATTCTGTTTGGACTCCGTTCGATATTCCTTTCCTTCGAAACACTAAAATAGGCAAAAAACAGCAATTCGGGCTGGGCCTCCGGTTAGTAGGTTAGTCCCAAAAATGATATAAAAGTGTAAAGTAAAGCCCATAAACATCCAAAACGGGTAATATAATAGCATGGAACAATCAAAAAGTATAGATACATTGGAGACGTATCATGGAGGCGTAGCACTACCCTGCACTTCGGCATGCGCACCCGTGCAGTACGGTTGTGTTGGCATCACAGCTCTGCCTTGGATCCACGGTTGGGCAGCGCGGACATGCAGTCCGGCATCTGCGCACGAGCAGTACGTTTATGGCGGCGAGGCAACTCGTGTAAGCTAGTTCGCTTGCAGCTCGGGCATCCTCGGCTTCCTCCACTCTGATGCGGGCTACTGCAAGCAACACAAAACGTACATGGATGGCTCGTCCATCGTGCATTCCACACACAAAAAATCTAATACAGGGCACCCATTCACATGGTTGGCGAGTGCCTTATGCCGCATCGCTGCAAGGCGCAGTTCACTTTGGTGTTGCAAGGATCTCCTCGAGCAAGTTGAGCTCCTTGATGGGAGCGCCACCATCCTCCATCCACATGGCCAACAGGTCAACCTTTCGACGGATCCGAGCTGGGATGCCAGTGGCCAATTCCTGCATGCATGTCAGTAAGATGAAGGCACTGTGTGCAATTTGCCATCTCCCCTGCAATTTGAAGCTTGGAGTACCTCATGTCCCATGGTGTGGTTCGGCGCTGTGTGTGTTCAGTTTTGTAGTGCATCTCTCCTCTCTGTCCATCTGTTTTTGAACATTACAGTGGGCTAGCAACGCCCCCTCCAGGTTGCAGTTTGTTTTTGGCCACCGTCGATGTTATCCACAACACAACGCTGGGGTCATTGCAGTTCGTCCCCAGTTCTTTGTTTTTAAATTTTTAGGGGAGTTTGTCATGAACTAGTGGTTCCAACGAGTGTGGTGCAGTGCGGTACGCGCATGCGTGCAGTCCGGTGACGCGTACTGTGCTAGCATGCTGTGCGGTGAGCTGCTCCACCCCTCTCTGTACCTCACCTCCTCCTACCGACGGGAAGAGCCACTGGCAAGAGAACAATGCGGAGCCGGTGTGTGCGTTTTTTTGTTCCACTGTTGTTTCATATATTCTGTTTGCTGTAAACCTCTGTGAGGTTCACTTCTAAAAAAATGTACAAAGGAGTTCAATTTTAATTATTTATGGGAGTTGTGCAGTTTAGTTGCCCGCTAGTCTCCCATTTGCAGTACCGATGTCTTCAATAAATTTGTTTGAAGAAGAAAAAATGTACTAGTTCACATCATTCGTGTAGCAACTCATTACCCCTCTGTATGAAGTGCAATTTGTTTCGTGTGTCTCAAAATCCAGTCGACTACATCAATGCTTGCGTGTGTTTGGTCCTCGGATGTGGTTCATTTTTAAGAGTGATGTTGTTCACTTGTGCCAAACATGAAAAGTGCAAAAAATTTAGCCAAACAACAAGATAGTAATGTGGTTCACTTCGATATATGTCGCGGTTCACTTGCCCTCGTCTCTGCGGTCCACTCTTGTTCATAAAAGAAGATGAAAAAAAACTCACAAAAACTCGTGTGAGAAAGTTTACACCCGACAAAAGAAATCATGAAGTTCACTTACCCGTCTGATGCAGTGCAGTTTTCAGTCAGAAGGAGTGCATTCTTTTGTCTGATGAAGAACACACTTGATTTGTCTGTTGCGAAAAAACAGAGTGTCTGCATTTGGTAAAATCAAAACTGCTCTTAAACCATAAGGATTAGTGATAGTGTTCTACATGATAAAGTTGCTTCTCGTCGATATCGTTCCAATGGCGTATCATTTGGATCATTTCGACCAACGGTTTGTAAAAATTTCATGAAAAATGACCGCTGCCTATCGTCGTCAGCCACGCGATTTTCAAAATTAACTAAAAACCGCAAGGAATCTTAAAAATATTTCATCATATGAAAGTTGCACCTCGTCCGTAGCTTTCCAACGGCGTATCACACTCCTTGTTTCGACAAACGGTTAGAAAACTAGAGCAAAAACAGTACCGAAAATTTGAAAAAAATTGAAAAACATAATTCCGTGAATTAGTAAATTTGAAAATGCTCTTAAACCGTGACGAATTAGAAAAAATAATAGATATGACAAAGACGTGGCTTGACGATATCTTTTCAATACCATATCGTTTGCTTCATTCCGATGTGTGGTTCAGAAAAAATCACAAAAATACGCTCGCTGCATCCCGTCATGCGCGCACTGTTTTTGAAACTGCTCTTAAACCACGATGAATCTTGAAAAGTGTTCAACATGACGAGGCTGCCCATTTTCCATAGCTATCCAAAAATATATTATACACCTCGTTCCGACAAACGGTTTAGAAACTGGAGGGAAAACAATGCCGCAAAAATGCATGCAGTTTTTTCTTGTGACATTACAGTGCTCGTTTGATAGGGATGTAGTGCCCTCGCGTTGAGCGTGTAGTGCAGAAGTGTTATCAGAATAACTATTCTGCTAATATCAGTGAAGACCAAGACAACATTGTGAAGATAAACCTTGATGATAAACTAATGTTGAAGACAAACCAAATATGAAGATAATGCAGTCATGACGCCAAATGAAAATCTTTAAGAAAATGTGGAGATGGTGGTTGTAGGCGGCGTTGGCCTGCGCCTCCTGAAACTGCTCCTCACGCTTCTGCCTCACTGTGTCCATGTATTGGGCACGGGCCTCGCTGATGGTCATGGTGCAATGCACCGGCGAGGATGGCGCGGAGGAGGGGTTGGCGCCAGATCGTCGACTACCATGTTCTCCATTGGGACGTCGTCGTCCTCCGGCTACCTGCCGGCCAGCCAGTCGACAGCAATGGCTGCCATCTCCTTGTGGTCCGTCGTCCGCCTGTTCCGAAGAGCGTTGGGCGCGTGGAAGCCATGGTGGGCAGTAGTGGTGTGGACAGGAGAAAGGGAACGGAGGCGGACGACTACGGCTATGGCCGGCGCAGCAGTTTATATAACAGTGGTGGGCGGCGGAGGGACGGACGTGTGGTGCCGGAGTAGCGGCCTCGGCAACCATGTATCATTAATGTGGGCGGCAGACGGACGGACCGACGCCACTTGTGTTGTTTGAAGGCGGAGCAATCGCCTGCACCAGGAAGTGGGGCGAGCAGCGCTGACCGTTTCGAACGGAAAGCGCGCGTGGGCAAGGGAGGCGGTATGGGTGGGCCAGGGCAGTCAGACTCGTGCTTGGCAGCAGGTCAGTCCAGCAGCCAGACATGCTGGCTCACCAGCGAGCTCGCCGAGCTGAGTGACGACAATCAGACAATGGACGTAGCTTCCGACCAGGAGCCGACACCACTCTCCAAGCCGGTTCATGCCGTGTTATAGAGCAGGTGCGACCGCACTTCTATGGCCTAATGGCGAAAGAGCTACCAGCACAGGAGGACCTGTGCTGCAACCTCCGTCTCCTCAACGAGCACCGATGAACAAGCGAACGACAATGCCATCGCGGACATGTGGCCCTCTAATCTTGGCTTCCAGAATGAGCAGCGGTCGCTGTATCAGACCATCCATAGGGACCATGAGGCCCTCTTCGTCGCCCTTCGAGTTGTTGCGCTCACCGTGGCGCCACCGTCTCGCATTGTCAACATGGTCAACAGACATGAGGAATGAGGAGATGACTTTACTTGGAGAGGATGACAATGGGGACCCACCAGGGCCATAGCCGCACGTACGCAAGTGCCTCCTTATTATATACAATTGTATTTTTTTTGCTTCCTCCTGGTTTCCTGACATCACGGTCCCACACCATTGTCAACCTATGTAGTTAATAAACGAGAGAATTGCATAAGGAGCGGTCGATAGCTGGGACCAAGCAGGTTGAGCAGTATTTGTGTTTTTGAGGTGTGAGCACTGCAGAGTTTTTCTTTAGCGATGTTTTCGTTGTTGTTCAGATGAGAGTAGGGTATTAACTGGGCGGGCTGTGGCCCTTCTAGCCCAGGCCAGATATCCAGCCCAGATATTAATTTTTTCAATCTGAAAATGGCTAGCCCAGCTATACTTTGAGGAATACCTAGGCAAGGTCAACTTGTTATTCTCTGTCCCGCTGGGCTGCAAATCTTTCCTAGGAGGGATGCATTAGGCTTAACAAGAAAATGGGCTTTAAAAAATAATAAATAAGATGTAATTATAAAAACTAGGCAGTAACTATAAAAATGCACCAAACACGTAATTATTTTATAAAATATTATTTTTGCATTTTGAAAATTTTAATTTCATTAATTGTTGCGCGCGCAATGTTTCGTTGGATTTTTATGTAATACATATTTATATTGAAATTGTATTTAACCTGACTAGAAATTTTGGGATAAAAATATTTCGGATCCGATCAAAATGTGGGAAATTTTATTGAATTCTGTTTTGAACGGTTGGTTGAAATTATTAATTGTTGTTCTAGCTAGAAAATGGGATGTACTTTTAACAAACTGTAAATGGGCTGTAGTAAATTCCATTAGAATTCAAAAATGGGCTGCACATTCTTACAAATCTCAAATGGGCTATAAGTTCTCTGCCACACACTTGTGGGTTTACTAAGTTGACGCGTCCCCTTAAAAAAAGTTGACGCGTATGCAAGGCTTTGTCAACTTATAGTCAACACATGGTTCTAGCAGCAGTGGCCGTTGGATGTCCATCCAACGGATGTCGGGCTTCTTCTTCAATCTCGGATATTCTAGCTTCACCCGCCCAAAAAATGATTCCTCCCCCATACATCTAGGGTGCACCGTTTCGGAAGCTAACCTGTGGGCCTACTAAGTTGACACATATCAAGGGCTTTGTAAACTTAGTCAATATAAACGATTCTAGCTGCAGTGATCGTACAATGTTCATCCAACGTCCATCATGCTTCTTCAACCTCTGGTCTTCTTGCTCCAGCCGCCCAAAGCAGCACCGGTCGTGTCGCCTACTCCTGCCTCCCATGGCTAGCTGTGCTGCCGTGGATGCCTCGCCGCCCCCTACTACCCCCACCGCTAGCCAGGCCATCCCTCCAATCACCCAAAACCCTGTTATTCTGCGATGATGGTAGCCTCACACCGCAACCGAACCAGTGAACCCTCGTACTCCTCTCCGCGTGGGCATCCACTGCCGCGTCTTCCCTGGCTCCGCGTCATCCCCTTCCTAGGCCTCGCCGTTGTCCACCGTCTTGGTGCTCTCGGCGCGGCGTGGTCAATGTGGTCAACGACCGACTTCCATCGGAAGAGTACTGTACGTGGAGAGGCTGACAGCTGGGTCCACGACCGCAGCAAGGAAGTGCCTCCTTATTATGCGGAAAATAATGATTCCTCCACCTGACAGCATCTACCTACCAGACGGGCCACCGTGTTTTGCGAAAAAAATGTTTCTTCCCTGACTGCTGGGACCTACCAGCTACATCTTCACACGCAAGGAAGTGCGTCCATATTACGGGCAAAAAACAATGATTCGCCCCCTGACTGCTGGGACCCACTAGCTACATCTTCGCATGCAAGGAAGTGCCTGACAGCCGGGACCCACCTGGTCGAAGTGTACGTAGTGTTGTAATTCTGGTCGCAAACGTGTACGTACATACGATCGGTCTGTCTGCAGGCTGCAGCGGTGAACCGTGGCCGTGTAAGGAAGGGCACATGTCGTAGTAGAGGCGCACACGTAGCATGTACACGTACGTACAATGGCCAGGGTGCAAGAAAGAAAATACGGCCACGTACGTACATACGGGCAGGGTCTCGAGCGCGTACTCGCGCAAATATATACGGATGGCTAGCGCTTGTGTACATGGAGAGGCAACGGACGACAGCAACAGCGTCCTGTTCATCGGGCAGCGAACCTACTGGGTCGGAACGGAGAAACAATGTCATGTTCATCGGGAGGCAACCGACTGGGTCGGAATACATTGTGTTCATCGGGAGGGCTTGGACGGAACAACCGATGGAAACGAGGCCTGGCGTACCGCAGACGGAGGAAACAACCTTGTGTTCGACCTGCCACGGTCAAAACGGGATCCTATTCATCGAGAGGGGTCTGGCGTACCGCAAAATGGAGAAAACGGACTTCTGTTGGACCTGCTACGGTTGAAATGGGGCCCTGTTGATCGGGAGGGGTGTGGCGTACCGCAAAACGGAGGAAACGGACTTGTGTTGGAGCGCTACGGTCGAAACAGGGGTCCTGTTCATCAGGAGGGGTGTGGCGTGCCGCAAAACGGGACTCCACGAGATACTATTCATTTCCACCGTCGACCTCCTCCAGCCTCCACGGGCTACTATTCATCCACCATCGATCTCCTCCAGCCTCCACTACGACTGTTCATCCATGGGCTCCTATTCATCCAGCCTCCACCGCGCGCTCCCCCTGGCTACTGTTCAACCACCTCTCTCCATGGGGTCCTGTTCAACCACCCCTCCACGGGCTACTGTTCATCCAGCGCTCCACCGGCTACTGTTCAATCAGCCCTCCACGGGGTCGTCCTGTTCATCCAGCCCTCCACAGGGTCCTGTTCATCCACCCCCAACCGGCTCAATCGGGGTCTTGTTCATCCAGAGGCAACATCATGGGGTCCTGTTCATCCACCCCCACTGGGAACTATTCATCCAAACCTCCCAACAACGCTCACTGTTCCTCAAGGGAAGGAGGCAGCAGGGTTCGATCGGCTTCAGTTAGCAGCAGTAGCAAAGGAATCACCCGGGTTCAGTTAACAGCAAGGGATCGATCGCTCGGGTTCAGTAACGTAGCTAGTGCAATCGCTTGGGTTCAATTAGAGCCCAACGCCTCTCGCACCCACGCGCGTACGTGTACGAGAGAAACGCGCATCACTCGGCCCCCAACCACCCACCGTAACCGGGAACTCCCTGATATTTTCCTCGCCCTCGCTTCTACCACGGTTTTTTTCGTCATGCACGGCCCAAAGAATTTCATGCAGCTGCGTCTTCGGCCCGCCCAGGACGAAAAGCCCATTTTCTATCATGATTTTTTGTCATAGAAGTAGGAGCCCACCACATCTATGATGATACTGGATTTTGTCACAATTATCGTCATAGAAGTGTCATAAGTATGACAGGAAAAAATTCGTTCGGCCCAAAATGTCATGGATGTGTCTTTTTTTGTAGTGCTGGGAGCGGGAGCTTCTGTCTTCAAATGCTTCCCTTGAGCGAGAAGTTGAGGAGCGGCGCGCCCTCCTGGCCTCTTCACTAGGCGAAGCGACCTTTGCCGAGGCGGAGCTCCTGAGGCGCCATGATGATCTGGCGTTGGAGGCCGTGAAACACAGCATGGCATTGGAGAGGTTGGAGGTGAGGGAGTGCCAGGCTGCTGCGACTGAGGATGTCATCACTGCCCGAGAAACCCAGGTCCAGCTGGAGGTGGAGGAGAGGGTGGTGAAGGCGTGTGCTGAACTAGCTCAGGGGCACCACCTGGATCTGGAGCTGCTCAAGGCCGAGCTTGAGGGCAGGACCACCGCCATGAAGGCGAAGCTGAAATCCGCAGAGCAGTGTGAGAAGGCCGCCCAGGAAGCTCTGACCTCTTCCAAATCTTCCTTGAATTCTGCCCGCGCCGAGATATCCTCCCTCCAGCAATAAGTCAAGGACACTGCCTCCCTCCCGGAGAGGGCTTCGAATGAAAAGAGCCGTTGCCTGACACTAGAACGTGAGCACAACTCTATGCTCCAGGGTGTGCGCGTTAGGGCTAACCGTACCTTGGGCACCATTTGCGACGAGAGCGCTCCTCACCTGCACGAGAGTGACTATGCCATCCATATTAACTTCTTCACTGATGTTGTGACCTGCCTGGAGGACCAGGCAGCGAACGCTCACCAGCTTGTTGAGGGGAGGAGCCGGGGCCTCCTTGGGTGTGCGCGCTCGTGTACTTCAGCAATCTCCTGAACCGCGATTCCCATTTTGACTTGAATGTTGTGCTAGCCCCCGTGCCTGCGGCTACCCAGGACATGCTCGCCAGGTGGGTGGATGACCATGTGAATGCCTTGGTGGAGGAGCTGGCTTCTGAAGGTGACACGACCGTGATCATGGCCGGAGCGAGTGGCACGGGTAGTGGTGATGAGGAGGGTAGTCGCCACGGCTCGGGCAGCGCGAGCAGCGCGGACGAAGGCGACGAAGAGGGCACGCACAGCTAGACCTGTACTCGTGTTTGCTTTAACCTGCATGACCAAACTTGAAAGTTCCCTTGTGAGAGCATTTTGAAAACGGGGGCCCCTTGTGATGTATATATAATTGTGAAATGCCTTGACCTGATGCCACAGAGCGACCCCTCAGGTCCGCAGCCTTAGGCGGGATGGTGGTCATGACTTATGTTTGGTTCCGCGGGTCTCGAGCGAGCCCTGATGTTGCAGAAACATTTGTCCTCCCGAGGCGTGCCCGCTATGGGCTTGTGAGGGTCTGGCTCTTGCGAGGAGTCTGTTGACCTGTCCTGAAGTACTTCGCGAGGAGCCAACTGCCGGATCGCGGTGAGGTGGGCGCGCACAGCGGCCGCACCCTTGAGCCCCCGAGGGGGAAACGATCAATCCTGATGCGCGCACACTGCACAATGGCCGCGTCCGGCGCCTAGATAGTCTTCAAGTCATCTCACCAGTGCAGAGCTAAGTGCTTCCACTGGCTGGGCATAGTCATTGGGGGACAGTGTCGATGGCTAGCACGGAGCATGGTGCTTCCATTAGGACGTGGCTGGGAGCCCCCGTGAGGCCCCAGGGCGGTGCTCAGGAGACTCCGGGGCATGTATAGCCCCACCCATTATTACCTGAGAGTGTCACGAGCGGAGACCTTCACAGGAGAGAGCCTTGCTTCATGTCGCCCGATGAGGACCCTGCCCTGCGCCGCCTCCAACCACCATTGGGGAAACCGGAAACCAGGACAAGACCAAGGGGCAAGGGGGACGTTGGCGGCGTCCTCGGTGACCGTAGGCTAATAACCTACAAGTGTAGGGGATCGCAACAGCTTTCGAGGGTAAAGTATTCAACCCAAATTTATTGATTCGACACAAGGGGAGCCAAAGAATATTATTGAGTATTAGTAGTTGAGTTGTCAATTCAACCACACCTGGATAACTTAGTATCTGCAGCAAAGTATTTAGTAGCAAATTAGTATGATAATAAAGGTAACGGTAGCAAAAGTAATATTTTTGGGTTTTGTAGTGATTGTAACAATAGCAACGGAAAAGTAAATAAGCGAAACACAAGATGTGAAAAGCTCATAGGCAATGGATCAGTGATGGATAATTATGTCGGATGTGATTCCTCATGTGATAGCTATAACATAGGGTGACACAGAACTAGCTCCAGTTCATCAATGTAATGTAGGCATGTATTCCGAATATAGTCATACGTTCTTATGGAAAAGAACTTGCATGACATCTTTTGTCCTACCCTCCCGTGGTAGCGGGGTCCTAGCAAACACTAAGGGATATTAGGGCCTCCTTTTAATAGAGAACTGGACCAAAGCATTAACACATAGTGAATACATGAACTCCTCAATCTACGGTCATCACCGAGAAATATCCCGATTACTGTTATTTCGGGGTTGTCAGATCATAACACATAATAGGTGACTATAGACTTGCAAGATAGGATCAAGAACACACATATATTCATGAAAACATAATAGGTTCAGATCTGAAATCATGGCACTCGGGCCCTAGTGACAAGCATTAAGCATAGCAAAGTCATAGCAACATCAATCTCAGAACATAGTGGATACTAGGGATCAAACCCTAACAAAACTAACTTGATTACATGGTAAATACCATACAACCCATCACCGTCCAGCAAGCCTACGATGGAATTACTCACGCACGGCGGTGAGCATCATGAAAGTGGTGATGGAGGATGGTTGATGATGACGACGGCGATGAATCCCCCTCTCCGGAGCCCCAAACGGACTCCAGATCAGCCCTCCCGAGAGAGATTAGGGCTTGGCGGCGGCTCCGTATTGTAAAACGTGATGAAACTTTCTCTCTGATTTTTTTCTCCGCGAGACAGAATATATGGAGTTGGAGTTGAGGTCGGTCGAGCCTAAGGGGGCCCACGAGACAGGGGGCGCGCCCAGGGGGGTGGGCATGCTCCCCACCCTCGTGGATAGGATGTGGGCCCCCTGGTCTTGATTCTTTCGCCAGTATTTTTTATATTTTCCAAAAAGTGCCTCCGTGGATTTTCAGTTCACTCTGAGAACTTTTGTTTTCTACACATAAAACAACATCATGGCAGTTCTGCTGAAAACAGCGTCAGTCCGGGTTAGTTTCATTCAAATCATGCAAGTCAGAGTCCAAAACAAGGGCAAAAGTGTTTGGAAAAGTAGATACGTTGGAGACGTATCAACTCCCCCAAGCTTAAACCTTTGCTTGTCCTCAAGCAATTCAGTTGATAAACTGAAAGGGATAAAGAAAAACTTTTACAAACTCTATTTGCTCTTGTTGTTGTAAACATGCAAAGCCAGCACTCAGGTTTCAGCAAATATTATGAACTAACCATACTCACAATAACACCTAGGTCTCACAATTACTCATATCAATGGCATAATCAGCTAGCGAGCCATAATAATAAAACTCGGATGACAACACTTTCTCAAAACAATCATAACATGATATAACAAAATGGTATCTCGCTAGCCCTTTCTGAGACCGCAAAACATAAATGCAGAGCACCTTTAAAGATCAAGGACTGACTAAACATTGTAATTCATGGTAAAAGAGATCCAGTCAAGTCATACCCAATATAAACCAATAATAATGAACGCAAATGACAGTGTGCTCTCCAGCGGGTGCTTTTTAATAAGAAGGTGATGACTCAACATAAAAGTAAATAGATAGGCCCTTCGCAGAGGGAAGCAAGGATTTGTAGAGGTGCCAGAGCTCGATTTTAAAATAGAGATTGAATGGTAACAACTATGAGATGGTTGTATCCTCCATACTACATGCATTATAGGCAGTTCCCAAACAGAATGGTAAAGGTTTATACTCCCCCAACCACCAACAAGCATCAATCCATGGCTTGCTCAAAACAACGAGTGCCTCCAACTAACAACAACCCTGGGGGAGTTTTGTTTAATTATTTTGATTTGATTTGATCTTTTTGGATCATGGGACCGGTCATCCCGGTTACCGGCCCCTTTCTCGTGAATGAGGAGCGGAGTCCACTCCTCTTGAGAATAACCCACCTAGCATGGAAGATATAGGCAGCCCTAGTTGAAACATGAGCTGCTCGAGCATACAAAACAGAATTTCATTTGAAGGTTTGGAGTTTGGCACATACAAATTTACTTGGGACGGCAGGTAAATACCGCATATAGGAAGGTATGGTGGACTCATTGGAATAACTCTGGGGTTTAAGGAGTTTGGATGCACAAGCAGTATTCCCGCTTAGTACAGGTGAAGGCTAGCAGAAGACTGGTAAGCGACCAACTGAGGGAGCAACAAAAGTCATAAACATGCATTAAAATTAATTCACACCGAGTACAAGCATGAGTAGGATATAATCTACCATGAACATAAATATCATGAAGGCTATGTTGATTTGTTTCAACTACATGCGTGAACATGTGCCAAGTCGAGTCACTCAATTCATTTAAAGGAGGTACCATCCCATCATACCACATCATAATCATTCTAGCTAATAGAATGTTGGCACGCAAGGTAAACCATTATAACTCATAGCTAATCAAGCATGGCACAAGCAACTATAATCTCTAAATGTCATTGCAAATATGTTTACTTCATAATAAGCTGAATCAGGAACGATGAACTCATCATATTTACAAAAACAAGAGAGGTCGAGTTCATACCAGTTTCTCCCATCTCAATCAGTCCATCATATATCGTCATTATTGCCTTTCACTTGCACGACCGAACGATGTGTATAATAATAATATTCCACGTGCATTGGACTAAGCTGGAATCTGCAAGCATTCAACTCAGGAAAGAAGACAAGGTAATATGGGCTCTAAGTTAAATAAACAATCATGCATATGAGAGCCACTAAACATTTTCAATATGGTCTTCTACTCTCGACCCCCAAGGGAAAGAAAAGAAAATAAAACTATTTACACGGGAAAGCTCCCAACAAGTAAGAAGAAGAACGAGAAATGTTTTTGGGTTTTCATTTTAATTTCTACTACAAGCATGGAAATTAAACTAACTAATTTTTTTTGGTTTTTCTTAAGGTTTATCAAACACACAAGAATAAAACTAGAAAAAGAAATTTAAACTAGCATGGATAATACAATGGAAGAGTATGAGCACCGACGACTAGAATAGTGTGTGAACATGAATGTAAAGTCGGTGAGAAATACATACTCCCCCAAGCTTAGGCTTTTGGCCTAAGTTGGTCTATTGCCAAGGACCGCTGCTACTCTCCCCAATGTACTGGGAGGTGTAATTAGGATACCACTGGCTGGCCATCTCCGGGTCCCACTGGTAAGATGATGCACGATAAGGGTCCAGTGCAGGTTCCGGCTCAGGCTCAGGTTCTGGAGTGGATGCTTGGCCTCGATGAGCGTACACCGCTTCCGGCGTGACAAGAAAATTATCTGCAATCAAATCAAAAAAAAGAGGTGCAAGCAAAATAATAGTCTCATTGTGTTTCTTATTAAATCTCAAGTTATACAAGCGCATCTTATCTTTGTTGTCAACAATGAACTCATGTGCTACCATGCTCTTGTAGTCTAAAATTTAAGGAGGCAATTTTGTCTCCTCTTTCTCATGGTGCCTAATAGGTATCTCAAAATGTCTAGCAAGACGTGAAGCATAGATACCTCCAAAGATGGGGCCTTTTGTACAATTCAGGCTTAGTCGTTTAGCAATGACGGCACCCATACTAAAACTATTATCTCCAAACAAGGCATGGTGAAGAATGATAATATCAGGAACATTGAAGTTTCACTATTTCCATGACCAATCAAGCATCTACTAACAAATATGGCAAAGTAGCGTAAAACAGAAAAGTGTATGCTAGAGATTCTCGCATCGGAACCCTTCTTTGGATCCCCTACAGTGATAGTGTTAACAATGCCATCCACATCTTTACAATGGGGTTCCTCTAATTTTCCCACAAAGGGTATCCTACATACTGCGCAAAAATTATGTAAAGACATTTCCCTGAATTCACCATATAAATGAAATGATACTGAAGGCGGTGACTTCTTAGGATAATAATAAAAGTTTTGCACAAAAGTATTGGTGAGTAAGAGATACTGATCGATCCGGTCGTGGAGGAAATCGGTGAGGCCTGCATTCTCGATCAAAGAATAAAAATCTTCATGAATTCGAGCTTCTTTCAAGAAATTATCGCATGGCCATTCACACGGCCGTACTTCCGCTATGCGAGGAAGATTATACTTGGCTTTTTCCTTCTCTTTAGCTTGTTTTTCCTGGGAGCCTCGGCTAGAAGAGCCCCTCAAAAGTCTCCTTAACATTTTCTGAAAATTTCTGAAATTTTAGTAACTTCAAAATAAAAGTGAATAAAACTAAACAAGATTGGTAGCAACTACTCCTTCAAGTGCCTAGAGCCTATATCATGCATTAGAATTACTTGGGACCTCATAAATTTAACATGCAAGCTCAAGAACATGGTCACCTATGCAGCAAAAATTTGCAATGAATAAAGAACTAGAACAAAAACTAATTGGGCCAATGGAGGAGTCACATACCAAGCAACAATCTCCCAAAGCAGTTTTGTGAATGGAGCTTTGAGCAAGGAGATCGAAAATCGCAGCAAAATGAGCTAGAACTCGTGCTTGAGCTGGATGGGGATTTTTTTGGGAAGAAGATGGAGTGTGTGGGTGATGGCATAAGTGGAGGGGGGCCACCAGGGGCCCACGAGACAGGGGGGCATGCCCAGGGAAGGTGGGCGCGCCCTCCACTCTCGTGGTCTGGTGCTTGCCCCTCCTGCAGTGATTCTAGTGCCTAAAATCCTCAAATATTCCATAAAAAATCATACTAAATTTGCAGGGCATTTGGAGCACTTTTATTTTCGGGATATTTTTTATTGCATGGATAATTCAGAAAACAGACAGATAATACTAATTTTGCTTTATTTATTCTAAATAACATAAAGTAAAAAGAGGGTACATAAGGTTGTGCCTTCTAGTTTCATCCATCTTGTGATCATCAAAATGAATCCACTAACAAGGTTGATCAAGTCTTGTTAACAAACTCATTCCGAATAACACGGAGCCGGAGAAATTTCGAATAACACTAAGTTACCTCAACGGGGATATGAACATCCCTAATAATAAGAATGTCATACTTTTTCTTGACAGTAGGAAGAGGAAATTCAAAACCTCCAATAATAATAGTTGGAACTTTTCCAATAGAATTGATGCTATGAACTTGAGATTGTTTCCTTGGAAAGTGTACCGTATGCTCATTACCATTAACATGAAAAGTGACATTGCCTTTGTTGCAATAAATAACAGCCCCTACAGTATTCAAAAAGGGTCTACCAAGGATAATCGACATACTATCGTCCTCGGGAATATCAAGAATAACAAAGTCCATTGAGATAGTGACATTTGCAACCACAACAGGCACATCCTCACAAATACCGACAGGTATAGCAGTTGATTTATCAGCCATTTGCAAAGATATTTCAGTAGGTGTCAACTTATTCAATTCAAGTCTACGATATAGAGAGAGAGGCATAACACTAACACCGGCTCCAAGATCACATAAAGCAGTTCTAACATAATTTCATTTAATGGAGCATGGTATAGTTGGTACCCCCGGATCTCCAAGTTTCTTTGGTATTCCACCCTTAAAAGTGTAATTAGCAAGCATGGTGGAAATTTCAGCTTCCAGTATCTTTCTTTTGTTTGTAATGACATCCTTCATATATTTAGCATAAGGATTTACTTTAAGCATATCAGTTAAGCGCATACGTAAGAAGATAGATCTAATCATTTCAGCAAAGCGCTCAAAATCCTCATCATCCTTTGTCTTGGATGGTTTAGGAGAGAAGGGCATGGGTTTCTGAACCCATGGTTCTCTTTCTCTACCATGCTTCCTAGCAACAAAATCTCTCTTATCATAATTTTGATTCTTTGATTGTGGGTTATCAAGATCAACAGCAGGTTCAATCTCTACTTCATTGTTTTTGCTAGGTTGAGCATCAACATGAACATTATCATTAACATTATCACTGGGTTCATGTTCATCAACTGATTGTGTTTCAGCATTAGAAACAGAGATATCATTGGGATTCTCAGGTGTGTCTACAACAGGTTCACTAGAAGCATGCAAAGTCCTATCGTTTTTCTTTTTCTTCTTTTTAGAAGAACTAGGTGCCTCTAAATTGTTTCTCTGAGAATCTTGCTCGATCCTCTTAGGGTGTCCTTCGGGATACAAAGGTTCCTGAGTCATTCTACTAGTTCTAGTAGCCACTCTAATAACAAAGTCATGTTTATTATTTAATTTATCAAGAAAATCATTTTGAGCTTTAAGTACTTGCTCAGCTTGAGTAGCAACCATAGAAGCATATTTGCTAATGAGTTTAAGTTCACCTTTAACTCTAGCCATATAATCACTCAAGCATCCTATCTCGAAAGCATTATTCTTTAATTCTCTACCAACATAAGCATTAAGACTTTCTTGTCTAGCCACAAAGTCATCAAATTCATCTAAGCATCGGCTATGAAATTTAGTAGAGGGAATTTCAACTTTATCATATCTATAGAGAGAATTTACCTTTACTACCTGTGTCGGGTTATCAAGACAATGTGGTTCTTCAACAGACGGTATATTAAGACCATGTATTTCTTCAATAGGTGGTAAATTCTTAACATCTTCAGCTTTTATACCTTTTTCTTTCATTGATTTCTTTGCGTCTTGCATATCTTCAGGACAGAGAAATAAAACACCTCTCTTCTTCGGAGTGGGTTTAGGAATAGGCTCAGGAGTTGGCTCAATTGGTTCAGCAATTGCCTTAGGAATTGGCTCGGGAAGAGTCCAATTATTTTCATTAGTCAACATATTATTCAATAGTAATTTAGCTTCGTCGACTGTTCTTTCCGTGAAAACACAACCATCACAACTATCCAAGTAGTCCTTGGAAGCATTGGTTAGTCCATTATAAAATATATCAAGTATTTAATTTTTCTTAAGAGGATGATCAGGCAAAGCATTAAGTAATCAGAGAAGCCTCCCCCAAGCTTGTGGGAGACTCTCTTCTTTGATTTGCACAAAATTATATATTTCCCACAAGGCAGCTTGTTTCTTATTAGCGGGGAAAATATTTAGCAGAGAAGTAACAAATCATATCCTGGGGACTACACACACAACCAGGAGCAAGAGAATTAAACCAAGTCTTAGCATCACCCTTTAATGAGAACGGAAATATCTTAAGGATATAATAATAGCGAGACTTCTCATCATTAGTAAACAGGGTGGCTATATCATTTAACTTGGTAAGATGTGCCACAACAGTGTCAGATTCAATGCCATAAAAAGGATCAGATTCAACCAAAGTAATAATCTCAGGATCAACAAAGAATTCATAATCCTTATCAGTAACACAGATATGTGAAGTAGCAAAACCAGGCTCAGGTTTAATTCTATCATTAAGAGATTGCGGCTTCCATTTAGCTAATAACTTTTTAACATCATATCTATCTTTACAAGCAAAGATAGCTCTAGTAGCTTCCTCTTCCATAACATAACCCTTAGGAACAACAGGTAATTCATAATCAGGGGGAGAACTTTCATCAGCACTATCATCAATAATAGCATCTTCAATAATTTCATTCTCTCTAGCCCTAGCAAGTTGTTCATTAAGAAATTCACCTAATGGCAAAGTAGTATCATGCATAGAAGTAGTTTCATCATAAGTATCATGCATAGCAGAAGTGGCATCATCAATAACATGCGACATATCAAAATTCATAGCAGTAGCAGGTTTAGGTGTCGCAAGCTTACTAATAACAGAAGGAGAATCTAGTGCAGAGCTAGATGGCAGTTCCTTACCTCCCCTCGTAGTTGAGGGCAAAATCTTGGTTCTTTCGTATTTCAAGTTCCTCATAGTGATCAATAGATATAAATCCCAAGTGACTCAGAGAATAGAGCTATGCTCCCCATCAACGGCGCCAGAAATTAGTCTTGATAACCCACAAGTGTAGGGGATCACAACAGCTTTTGAGGGTAAAGTATTCAACCCAAATTTATTGATTCGACACAAGGGGAGCCAAAGAATATTATAGAGTATTAGCAGTTGAGTTGTCAATTCAACCACACCTGGATAACTTAGTATCTGCAGCAAAAGTATTTAGTAGCAAAGTAGTATGATAATAAAGGTAATGGTAGTAAAACTAGGGTTTTGTAGTGATTGTAACAATAGCAACGGAAAAATAAATAAGTGAAGCACAAGATGTGAAAAGCTCATAGGCAATTAATCAGTGATGGATAATTATATCGGATGCGATTCCTCATGTAATAGCTATAACATAGGGTGACACAGAACTAGCTCCAGTTCATCAATATAATGTAGGCATGTATTCCGAATATAGTCATACGTGCTTATGGAAAATAACTTGCATGGCATCTTTTGTCCTACCCTCCCGTGGCAGCGGGGTCCTAGCGGAAACTAAGGGATATTAAGGCCTCCTTTTAATAGAGAACCGGACCAAAGCATTAACACATAGTGAATACATGAACTCCTCAAACTACGATCATCACCAAGAAGTATCCCGATTATTGTCACTTCGGGGTTGTCGGATCATAACACATAATAGGTGACTATAGACTTGCAAGATAGGATCAAGAACACACATATATTCATGAAAACATAATAGGTTCAGATCTGAAATCATGGCACTCGGGCCCTAGTGACAAGCATTAAGCATAGCAAAGTCATAGCAACATCAATCTCAGAACATAGTGGATACTAGGGATCAGACCCTAACAAAACTAACTTGATTACATGGTAAATCTCATCCAACCCATCACCGTCCAGCAAGCCTATGATGGAATTACTCACGCACGGCGGTGAGCATCATGAAATTGTTGATGGAGGATGGTTGATGATGATGACGGCGATGAATCCCCCTCTCCGGAGCCCCGAACGGACTCCAGATCAGCCCTCCCGAGAGAGATTAGGGCTTGGCGGTGGCTCCATATCGTAAAACGCGATGAAACTTTCTCTCTGATTCTTTTCTCCGCAAGACGGAATATATGGAGTTGGAGTTGTGGTCGGTGGAGCCTCAGGAGGCCCATGAGACAGGGGGCGCGCCCAGGGGGGTGGGCACGCCCCCCACCCTCGTGGACAGGGTGTGGGCACGCCCCCCACCCTCGTGGAAAGGGTGTGGGCCCCCTGGTCTTGATTCTTTTGCCAGTATTTTTTATATTTTCCAAAAAGTGCCTCCGTGGATTTTCAGGTCATTCCGAGAACTTTTGTTTTCTACACATAAAACAACATCATGGCAGTTCTGCTGAAAATAACGTCATTCCGGGTTAATTTCATTCAAATCATGCAAGTTAGAGTCCAAAACAAGGGCAAAAGTGTTTGGAAAAGTAGATATGTTGGAGATGTATCATAGGCCCCCCGCTGGGAGGAAGGGCTCGCCGACACCTTCCTTGGCGGGGAACCTACCTCCAAGCAGGGTCTTGCTCCGCGCAACACGGGGAAGTCCCTGCCCCCGGGCTCCCCCCGCTGCTCCCAACACCCTTCGCGCTCCTGCAGCGGATCCGCCGTCCTGAGGGTCTTGATGGTAGCTGCGCCCTGGTTCACCTGCGATCCATGGTCAACGTAAGTGTGCCCCTGTGGCATTAGCTGTACACAGAGGTTGTTGCCTTTGGAGACGTTGGCGGGGCTCGGCGGCGGCTCGTAAAGTGTCTCGGCTTCATGTACATCTAGCGCCCAGCCTGGCGTGGGGGATTGGCTGGGGCCCTCTCCCTGCGCGTGCCTCAGGTCCACCATGACGGGCACGTAGGCTTCCGGGCCGGCTGTGCCAGAATTGCTGTCCAGCTGCCTCATGTTCCTGCCTTCTTCGGTTGCCCTATGGTCCTGACGACCAGGGGCCGGTGCCGCAGTGCGGCCCCTGGGGATAATGCTCGGAGCAGCCCCACCCTAAGGTGGCATGTTCGAAGGAGTGCGGGCTGCACTGTGAGGCTGGCCAACATCGAGAGGCTCTTCAAGGGCCCCGGGAGGGGGCGCGCGGTTGTGGTGAGGACAAGCGCGCGCCCCTACCATAGCCTGCGATGTGGGCAGGGTGCATAATGGTGTTGCGCCCCTGCACGCCGCGTCCAGCAGCTCGACAACCCGCTCTAGCAGGGCGTCGCATGCTCCCTGCGCATTTGCGGTGCGGTTGCCGTGGCGTACCTTGCAGATCGTGCGGCGGCGCAGTTGTGGCACTGCGCCCCGCGCCCTCCATGGCCAGCCGCCCCAGGCGGAGCGCGGACCGCGAGCAAAGCGGAGTGGAGGTCCTCCTCATCGGCGGGCGCTGCCGAGGAGGCCTGGACAACCCAATGCTCGACATGGGCCCTCGGGGCGTCGACCATGGCATTGGTGGAGCGGCAGAAGACCGATCGACGGAAGAGGAGATCCGACGCACCCCTACCTGGCGCGTAGGGATGGCAATGGGTAGGGTATGGGCGGGTACAACCTCCTTCTGCCCAAACCCATAACCATAGAAACCTTCTATACCCACCCACTACAATACCCATGGGTATAAATCGATAAACATGCCCATACCCATCGGGTATCCTATACCCAATGGGTATCCAATGGGTACAATCTATGGTATTTAAATTTATAAAAAATAAACAAATGGGTCTAAAATTCAAGTGATGATAAGCGAGTAGTATAGCACCGACGCAGCCTCCTCCGGTGGGTGGCCTCTTGGAGGAATCAAGCAAGTATGAGCAACGATTGGTGGAATATCGACATGGTGGGAGACAGTTGTGGGAATTGGGGATCGCTGGATCAAGAGATGGACAGGAGTTTTCAACGGCGAGAATTCAAGATTTCATCTTTTCGAGGAGACGTATATGATGTAGGGGGAGTGACGAGAAAGCGCGTGTGAGCATATGAGCTATGACCGGTTTAGGGAATACAAGATTTAGGGATGGGCCATGGGAGTTGGATATTGACACCTGATACGTCTCCAACGTATCTATAATTTTTTATTGCTCCATGCTACTTTATCTACTGTTTTGGACTATATTGGGCTTTATTTTCCACTTTTATATTATTTTTGGACTAACCTATTAACCGAAGGCCCAGCCCAGAATTGTTGTTTTTTGCCTATTTCAGTGTTTCGAAGAAACGGAATATCAAATGGAGTCCAAACGGAATGAAACCTTCGGGAACGTGATTTTCTCACCGAACGTGATCCAGGAGACTTGGACCCTACTCCAAGAAGTGCCAGAGGCGGTCACGAGGGTGGAGGGCGCGCCCCCCTACCTCGTGGGCCCCAAGTTGCTCCACCGATGTACTCCTTCCTCCTATATATACCTACGTATCCCCAAACGAACAGACGAGGAGCCAAAAACCTAATTCCACCACCGCAACCTTCTGTATCCACGAGATCCCATCTTGGGGCCTGTTCCGGAGCTCCACCGGAGGGGGCATCCACCATGGAGGGCTTCTACATCAACACCATAGCCCCTCCGATGAAGTGTGAGTAGTTTACTTCAGACCTCCGGGTCCATAGCTAGTAGCTAGATGGCTTCTTCTCTCTTTTTGGATCTCAATACAATGTTCTCCTCCCCTCTTGTGGAGATCTATTCGATGTAATCTTCTTTTTGCGGTGTGTTTATGATCCAGTATTATCTATGGAAAATATTTGATTCTTCTCTGAATTCTTTTATGTATGATTGAGTTATCTTTGCAAGTCTCTTTGAATTATACTTTTTGGTTTGGCCAACTAGATTGGTAGTTCTTGCAATGGAGAAGTGCTTAGCTTTGGGTTCAATCTTGCAGTGTCCTTACCCAGTGACAGAAAGGTATGCAAGGCATGTATTGTATTGTTGCCATCGAGGATAATAAGATGGGGTTTTTATCTTGCTTAAGGCGTTACTCTTTTTTTAACTTAATACTCTAGATGCATGCTGGATAGCGGTCGATGAGTAGAGTAATAGTAGTAGATGCAGAATCGTTTCGATCTACTTGTCTTGGACGTGATGCCTATATACATGATCATTACCTAGATATGCCCATAACTATGCTCAATTCTGTCAATTGCTCAACAGTAATTTGTTCACCCACCATAGAATATCTATGCTTTTGAGAGAAGCCACTAGTGAAACCTATGGCCCCCGGGTCTATTCTCATCATATCAATCTCTATCACTTTATTTACTTGCTTTGTTTTTACTTTGCCTTTTACTTTTTACTTTGCATCTATATACCAAAAATACCAAAAATATTATTTATCATCTCTATCAGATCTCACTCTCGTAAGTGACCGTGAAGGGATTTACAACCCCTAATCGCGTTGGTTGCGAGTAGCTATCGTTTTGTGTAGGTACGATGGACTTGTGCATGGTCTCCTACTGGATTGATACCTTGGTTCTCAAAAACTGAGGGAAATACTTACGCTACTTTGTTGCATCATCCTCTCCTCTTCGGGGAAATCCAACACAGTACTCAAGAGGTAGCAAGAAGAATTTCTGGCGCCATTGCCGGGGAGGCTCACGCAAGCAAGTCAACTATACCAAGTACCCATCACAATCTCTATCTCTCGCATTACATTATTTGCCATTTGCCTCTCGTTTTCCTCTCCTCCACTTCACCCTTGTCGTTTTATTTGCCCTCTCTTTCCCAATCCCCTCCTCTCTTTCCCATTTGCCTTTTCTTGTTGCCTTTCTGTTTGCTCGTGTGTTAGTTTGCTTGCTTGTCGTTATGTCTAATCCATTATCCACTCTTATGTCTCCTGAGTTTGAAGTTCTTCACTTCAAGCAAAGGCAAGGAGAAAACTTAAAAGATGCTTGGTATAGGATGATGGAATCTTATCGTAAGTGCACCCTAGAGGTGAACTATAGAATTCTTCTTCGTAATTTTTATGTTGGGTTAAATATGACGTATAGATAACTCTTGGATTGCATAGCCAAGGGAAACTTCATTGAGATTGATGCCAGTATTGCACATGAAATTATAGAGGGAATAGTGGGAACACTACCCCAAAAGGAAGGATCTCATCCTACCCAGGAAGAAACCCAAGTGTTTGAGAAGATTTGCGAAGTAACAAATTTTTTACAAAAGTCTCTTGAGCCTCTTAAAAGTGTTAGCGGAAATCTTCACCGTATGAATATGTTGATTACTCTTTGTAATAAGCAGTTGGATTCTTTAGATCTAAAAATTTACGAGTATGAAGGGAAGCGGGAAGAACCCCCCGGATTAGAGCATGACTCCGCTAAAAAACTGAAAATTAAAGATGGCAATACCTAGATCTATCCTTGCTTTATGCCTAGCTAGGGGCGTTAAACGATAGCGCTTGTTGGGAGGCAACCCAATTTTATTTTGTGTTTTTTGTTTTTGCTTCTGTTTAGGAATAAATAATCCATCTAGCTTCTGTTTGGATGTGGTTTATCTTTTAATTAGTGTTTTTGCCAAGTAGAACCTATAGGATAACCTACGATGATAGTTGATTTGATTCTGCTGAAAAATAGAAACTTTGCACGCACGAATATAATTTTGTTAAATCACAGGAACGTTCTTTTGCGTTGATTCTTTTTGCTGATGTTCACTAAATAAATTTTCCAGGACTTCCTATTTTGGTAGAATTTTTAGAGTTTCAGAAGTTTGCATTAGTTACAGATTGCTACAGACTGTTCTGTTTTTGACAGATTCTGTTTTTCGTGTGTTGTTTGCTTATTTTGATGAATCTATGTCTAGTAAAATAGTTTATAATCCATAGAGAAGTTGGAATACAGTAGGTTTAACACCAAAATAAATAAAGAATGAGTTCATTACAGTAAATTGAAGTAGTTCTTTGTTTTCTTTCTCTAACGGAGCTCACGAGATTTCTGTTGAGTTTTGTGTTGTGAAGTTTTCAAGTTTTGGGTGAATTCTTTTGATGGATTATGGAACAAGGGGTGGCAAGAGCCTAAGCTTGGGGATGCCCATGTCACCCCCAAGATAATCCAAGGACACCAAAAAGTCAAAGCTTGGGGATGCCCCGGAAGGCATCCCCTCTTTTGTCCACTTCCATCGATAATTTACTTGGAGCTATATTTTTATTCACCACATGATATGTGTTTTTCTTGGAGCGTCTTGTATTATTTGTGTCTTTGCTTGTTAGTCTACCACAATCATCCTTGCTGTACACACCTTTTGAGAGAGCCATGCATGAATTGGAATTTGTTAGAATACTCTATGTGCTTCCCTTATATCTTTTGAGCTTGATAGTTTTGCTCATAGTGCTTCACTTATATCTTTTGAGCGTGATAATTTTTGCTCTAGTGCTTCACTTATATCTTTTAGAGCATGGTGGTGGATTTGTTTTAAAGAAACTATTGATCTCTCATGCTTCACTTAGATTATTTTGAGAGTCGTTAATAGCATGGTAATTTGCTTAATGTTAATATACTTGGTATTCAAGATATGTGAAACTTTCTTTTGAGTGAATTGAATACTAAGATAAGTTTGATGCTTGATAATTGTTTTGAGATATGGAGGTGATAATATCAAAGTCGTGCTAGTTGGGTGATTGTGAATTTGAGAAATACTTTTGTTGAAGTTTGCAAGTCCCGTAGCATGCACGTATGGTTAAAGTTGTGTAACAAATTTGAAACATGAAGTGTACCTGGCTTCTGCATCCTTATGAGTGGCGGTCGGGGACGAGCGATGGTCTTTTCCTACCAATCTATCTCCCTAGGAGCATGCGCATAGTACTTGATTTTGGATGACTTCTAAATTTTTGCAATAAGTATATGAGTTCTTTTGACTAATGTTGAGTCCATGGATTATACACACTCTCACCTTTCTGCCTTTGCTAGCCTCTTCGGTACTGTGCATTGCCCTTTCTCACTTTGAGAGTTGGCGCAAACTTCGCCGGTGCATCCAAACCCCGTGATACGATACGCTCTATCACACATAAACCTCCTTATATCTTCCTCAAAACAGCCACCATACCTACCTATTATGGCATTTCCATAGCCATTCCGAGATATATTTCCATGCAACTTCCACCATCATCATCATGACATACATTACTTTTATCATATTGCCATTGCATGATCATGTAGTTGACATCGTATTTGTGGAAAGGACACCATGCATTATTTTTCATACATGTCACTCTTGATTCATTGCACCATCCCGGTACACCGCCGGAGGCATTCATATAGAGTCATATCTTGTTCTAAGTTTTGAGTTGTAATCCTTGTGTTGTAATCAATAGAAGTGTGATGATCATCATTATTAGAGCATTGCCCAAAAAGAAAAAAAGGAAAAAAAAGAGAAGAAAGGCCAAAAAAAGGAAAGGCCCAAAAAAAGAAAAAAAGAGAAGAAAAAAAAGAAAAGAAAAAAAGGGGCAATGCCACTATCTCTTTTTCCACACTTGTGCTTCAAAGTAGCACCTTGTTCTTCATGTAGAGAGTCTCATATATTGTGCTTCAAAGTAGCACCTTGTTCTTCATGTAGTGAGTCTCATAAGTTGTCTTTTTATACTAGTGGGAATTTTTCATTATAGAACTTGGCTTGTATATTCCTACGATGGGCTTCCTCAAATGCCCTAGGTCTTCATGAGCAAGCGAGTTGGATACACACCCACTAGTTTTCTTTTTTTTGAGCATTCATAGCTCTAGTGCATACGTTGCATGGCAATCCCTACTCCTCATGTTGACATCAATTGATGGGCATCTCCATAGCCCGTTGATTAGCCTCGTCAATGTGAGACTTTCTCCTTTTTTTTTCTTCTCCACACAATCCCCATCATCATATTCTATTCCACCCATAGTGCTATATCCATGGCTCACGCTCATGTATTGCATGAAGGTTGAAAAAGTTTGAGATTATTTAAGTATGAAACAATTGCTTGGCTTGTCATCGGGGGTATAGAAGTTGGGAACATCTTTGTGTGACGAAAATGAAGCATAGCCTAACTATATGATTTTGTAGGGATGAACTTTCTTTTGCCATGTTATTTTGAGAAGACATGATTGCTTTGATTAGTATGCTTGAAGTATTATTATTTTTGTGTCAATATGAACTTTTGTCTAGAATCTTTCGGATCTGAATATTCATATCACAATTAAGAAGTTTTACATTGAAATTATGCCAAAGTATCACTCTGCATCAAAATTTCTTTTTTATCATTTACCTACTCGAGGATGAGCAGGAATTAAGCTTGGGGATGCCTGATACGTCTCCAGCGTATCTATAATTTTTTATTGCTCCATGCTACTTTATCTACTGTTTTGGACTATATTGGGCTTTATTTTCCACTTTTATATTATTTTTGGGACTAACCTATTAACCGGAGGCCCAGCCCAGAATTGTTGTTTTTTGCCTATTTCAGTGTTTCAAAGAAATGAAATATCAAACGGAGTCCAAACAGAATGAAACCTTCGGGAACGTGATTTTCTCACCAAACGTGATCCAGGAGACTTGGACCCTACTCCAAGAAGTGCCAGAGGCGGTCACGAGGGTGGAGGGCGCGCCCCCCTGGGCGCGCCCCCTACCTCGTGGCCCCCCTGTTGCTCCACCGACGTACTCCTTCCTCCTATATATACCTACGTATTCCCAAACGAACAAACAAGGAGCCAAAAACCTAATTCCACCGCGCAACCTTCTGTATCCACGAGATCCCATCTTGGGGCCTGTTCCGGAGCTCCACCGGAGGGGGCATCCACCACGGAGGGCTTCTACATCAACACCATAGCCCCTCCGATGAAGTGTGAGTAGTTTACTTCAGACCTTCGGGTCCATAGCTAGTAGCTAGATGGCTTCTTCTCTCTTTTTGGATCTCAATACAATGTTATCCCCCTCTCTTGTGGAGATCTATTCGATGTAATCTTCTTTTTGCGGTGTGTTTGTTGAGACCGATGAATTGTGGGTTTATGATCCAGTATTATCTATGGAAAATATTTGATTCTTCTTTGAATTCTTTTATGTATGATTGAGTTATCTTTGCAAGTCTCTTCGAATTATCCTTTTAGGTTTGGCCAACTAGATTGGTAGTTCTTGCAATGGGAGAAGTGCTTAGCTTCGGGTTCAATCTTGCGGTGTCCTTACCCAGTGACAGAAAGGGTTGCAAGGCACGTATTGTATTGTTGCCATCGAGGATAACAAGATGGGGTTTTTATCATATTGCATGAATTTATCCCTCTAAATCATGTCATCTTGCTTAAGGCGTTACTCTGTTTTTAACTTAATACTCTAGATGCATGCTGGATAGCGGTCGATGAGTGGAGTAATAGTAGTAGATGCAGAATCGTTTCGATCTACTTGTCTTGGACGTGATGCCTATATACATGATCATTTCCTAGATATGCTCATAACTATGCTCAATTCTGTCAATTGCTCAACATTAATTTGTTCACCCACCGTAGAATATCTATGCTTTTGAGAGAAGCCACTAGTGAAACCTATGGCCCCCGGGTCTATTCTCATCATATCAATCTCTATCACTTTATTTACTTGCTTTGTTTTTTACTTTGCCTTTTACTTTTTACTTTGCATCTATATACCAAAAATACCAAAAATATTATTTATCATCTCTATCAGATCTCACTCTCGTAAGTGACCGTGAAGGGATTGACAACCCCTAATCGCATTGGTTGCGAGTAGCTATCATTTTGTGTATGTACGAGGGACTTGTGCGTGGTATCCTACTGGATTGATACCTTGGTTCTCAAAAACTGAGGGAAATACTTACGCTACTTTGCTGCATCATCCTCTCCTCTTCGGGGAAATCCAACGCAGTTCTCAAGAGGTAGCAACACCACATGTCATAGGACTTATTTTCATTTTTTTTTTGTGGGTATCCATTGGGTTATCCATGGGCGCAATTTCATACCCATGCCCTACCCATATATTTTGCGGGTATGGATACCCATTACCCATGGGTACAAAACCTCCTCAAGTCTTGCCAATTCCCATTTTATTCGGGTAGGGTACCCGCGGGTACCCATACCCATGGGCAGAACTGCCATCTGGCGCGCCAAATGTCGGATTACGGGTGCCGCAAACCCTTGAAAGGTTCGAACTTTGGGGTGCGTGCGGAGATCTCAACCTACCCAGCCTGCCTACTCGCAATCCTCCTAAGCCTAGCACGTCGGGCTCAAAGAGACAAAGAGACACAACAGTTTATCCTGGCTTGGGCCACCTTGCGGTGTAATACCCTACTCCAGCGTTTTGGTGGATTGCCTCGAAGGGCTAAAGATGAGCTAGTACAATGGATGAACTGGCCTCAGGAGGTGAGGTGTTCTTGAGCTCAAGAGAGCTGGTGAGGTGGTTGGGTGAGAATGGATACCATCCGTACTAGCTTCGATGTGAACTAGATGCCCCTCTATGGTGGTGGCTAAGTCCTATTTATAGTAGCCTTGGTCCTGTTCCCAAATGTTGGCGGAAAGGGATACCACAATGGCCAGATTTGAAAGGGGACAAGTAGTACATCCTATCCTGACTAAAGAGGTCTTCGCCTGCGAAAAGCCTCTGGTCATGACGCTGCGGTGGGCTCGGTGATGACCTCCGTCTTGCCGTCCTGGCGGTCTTGGTCTTGTTGCACCAGAATGGAAACCTGATGTCTACTACACAACCTTCTTCTTGTAGACGTTGTTGGGCCTGCAAGTGCACAGGTTTGTAGGACAGTAGCAAATTTCCCTCAAGTGGATGACCTAAGGTTTATCAATCCGTAGGAGGCGTAGGATGAAGATGGTCTCTCTCAAGCAACCCTTCAACCAAATAACAAAGAGTCTCTTGTGTCCCCAACACACCCAATACAATGGTAAATTGTATAGGTGCACTAGTTCGGCGAAGAGATGGTGATACAAGTGCAATATGGATGATAGATATGGGTATTTGTAATCTGAAAATATAAAAACGGCAAGGTAACTAAAGATAAAAGTGAGCGTAAATGGTATTGCAATGATAGGAAACAAGGCCTAGGGTTCATACTATCACTAGTGCAAGTTCTCTCAACAATAATAACATTGATAGATCATATAACAATCCCTCAACATGCAACAAAGAGTCACTCCAAAGCCACTAATAGCGGAGAACAAACGAAGAGATTATGGTAGGGTACGAAACCACCTCAAAGTTTTTCTTTCGGATCAATCTATTCAAGAGTTTGTACTAGAATAACACCTTAAGACAGAAATCAACAAAAACCCTAATGTCACCTAGATACTCCATTGTCACCTCAAGTATCCGTGGGCATGATTATAAGATATGCATCACACAGTCTCAGATTCATCTATTCAACCAACACAAAGTACTTCAAAGAGTGCCCCAAAGTTTCTACCGGAGAGTCAAGATGAAAACGTGTGCCAACCCCTATGCATAGGTTCATGGGCGGAACCCGCAAGTTGATCACCGAAGCATACATCAAGTGGCACGTGATATACCATTGTCACCACAGATAAACATGGCAAGACATACATCAAGTGTTCTCAAATCGTTAAAGACTCAATCCCGATAAGATAACTTCAAGAGGAAAACTTAATCCATCACAAGAGAGTAGAGGGGGAGAAACATCATAAGATCCCACTATAATGGCAAAGCTCGCGATACGTCAAGATCGTGCCATAGAGAGAACACGAGAGAAAGAGATCAAACACATAGCTACTGGTACATACCCTCAGCCCCGAGGGTGAACTACTCCCTCCTCGTCATGGATAGCGCCGGGATGATGAAGATGGCCACCGGTGATGGGTTCCCCCTCCGGCAGGGTGCCGGAACAGGCTCTCGAGAGGTTTTAGGTGGCTACAGAGGCTTGCGACGGCGGAACTCCCGATCTATCTTCGTCTTTGATGTTTTTAGTGTACATGGACTTATATAGGCGAAAGAAGTCGGTCGGGGGAGCCTCAAGGGGCCCAGGAAACAGGGGCGCGCCCAGGGGGTGGGCGCCCTCCTATCTCCTGGCTTCCTCGAGCCTTCCCTGGCTTGAACTCCAAGTCTCCCGGATCATATCCTTTCCAAAAATCACGCTCCCAAAGGTTTCATTCCGTTTGGACTCCGTTTGATATTCCTTTTCTTCAAAATACTGAAACAGGCAATAAAACAACAAAATGGGTTGGGCCTCCGGTTAGTAGGTTAGTCCCAAAAGTAATATAAAAGTGTATAATAAAGCCCGTAATCATTCAAAATAGATAATAAAATAGCATGAATGCTTCATAAATTATAGATACGTTGGAGACGTATCAGCATCCCCAAGCTTAATTCCTACTCGTCCTTGAGTAGGTAAATGATAAAGAAAGAATTTATGAAGTGTGAATGCTAGAAGGTGCACAAGTTTGATTAATGATAATTTCAATCACCTTTTCTAGCATGTTTATATGTCATAACAGTGGTTCATCTCATAAAAATTCTCACGAACAAGTAACAAGCAATTCACAAGTTAAAGCATAGACCATAAACTTTCTTGAAGAACTAGCAAACTTCATTCTTAGTCATCAAACAATTGCAATTCAACTTATTTTCAGGAAAGGTCTATGTCAGAGCTTTGATTTAGCAAACTCCACATACTCAACTATCATATAGTCTTCTACAATTGCTAACACTCACACAATACTAATGGTTACGGAGTTTCAATCAGACACTGAGAAAGATAGGGGCTTATAGTGTTGCCTCCCAACGTATTCACCTTTGGGTGATGTCAATAATAATAGTTCATGCTAACTTACATCCAATTGGATATATATATATCAGGATCTTCCCAACATGAGGTGCTTGCCATAGGATAAAATGAAAAAGGGAAAGGTGAAGATCACCTTGACTCTTGCATAAAGTAAAAGACATAAAGTAAAAGATAGGCCCTTCACAGAGGGAAGCAGAGGTTGTCATGCGCTTTTAGGGTTGGATGCACAAAATCTTAATGCAAAAGAACATCACTTTACATTGCCACTTGTATATGGACCTTTATTATGCAGTCTGTCGCTTTTATTGCTTCCATAACAAGTTCGTATAAAGCTTATTTTCTCCACACTAATAAATCATACATATTTAGAGAGCAATTTTTATTGCTTGCATCGATGACAACTTACTTGAAGGATCTTACTCAATACATAGGTAGGTATGGTGGACTCTCATGGCAAAACTGGGTGAGGGAGTTCCGGACTAGGGGGTGTCCAGACAGCCGAACTATCATGATCGGCCGGACTCCAAGACTATGAAGATGCAAGATTGAAGACTTCGTCCCGTGTCCGGATGGGACTTTCCTTGGCGTGGAAGGCAAGCTTGGCGATAGGATATGTAGATTTCCTACCATTGTAACCGACTCTGTGTAACCCTAGCCCTCTCCGGTGTCTATATAAACCGGATGGCTTTAGTCCATAGGACGAACAACAATCATACCATAGGCTAGCTTCTAGGGTTTAGCCTCCTTGATCTCGTGGTAGATCCACTCTTGTAACACACATCATCAATATTAATCAAGCAGGACGTAGGGTTTTACCTCCATCAAGAGGGCCCGAACCTGGGTAAAACATCATCTCCCTTATATCCTGTTACCATCCGCCTAGACGCACAGTTCGGGACCCCCTACCCGAGATCCGCCGGTTTTGACACCGACATTGGTGCTTTCATTGAGAGTTCCTCTGAGCCGTCACCGATAGGCTCGATGGCTTCTTCGATCATCATCAATGACGCAGTCCAGGGTGAGGCCTTCCTCCCCGGATAGATCTTCGTACTCGGCGGCTTCGCACTGCGGGCCAATTCGCTTGGCCAACTGGAGCAGATCGAAAGCTACGCCCCTGGCCGTCAGGTCAGATTTGGAAGTTTGAACTTCACGGCTGACATCCGCGGGGACTTGATCCTCGATGGATTCGAGCCACAGCCGAGCGTGCCGCACTGTCACGGCGAGCATGATTTAGCTTTGCAGCCGGACAGTACCCTGGAGGCCGCACTCGAACCCGCTCCGATCTTCAATTCAGAGCTGGCTGCACAGATCGAGGACGGATGGCTAGACACCGCCTCGGGGGCTGCAACCTCTACAGCGATAGAGCCGAACACTAACCTTGTCCCGCATAAAGCTCGTGACTTCGAGGTGCCGGACTCCTCGCCGGACTCCAAACCTCCCGCGCCCCCTCCGATCGAATCCAATTGGGCGCCGATCATGGATTTCACCGCGGCGGACATCTTCCAACACTCACCTTTTGGTGACATCTTGAGTTCGCTAAAGTATCTCTCATTATCAGGAGAGCCCTGGCCGGACTGCGGCCAGGACAGTTGGGATGCGGACGACGAAGAAATTCAAAGCCCACCCACCACCCACTTGGTAGCCACTATCGACGATCTAACCGACATGCTAGACTACGACTCCGAAGACATCGACGGTATGGACGACGATGCTGGAGACGACCAAGAACCAGCGCCTACCGGGCACTGGACAACCACCTCATCATATGACATATACATGGTGGATATCCCAAAGGATGGGAATGGCGAAGGAGCAACAGAGGATGACCCCTCCAAAAAACAGCCCAAGCGCCGACGTCAGTGGCGCTGTTCTAAATCCCGCCACAGCAAGAATGGTGATTCCGGCACCGGAGATAATAATACCCCGGACAGTGCCGAAGACAACCCCCTCCAGCAAGATTCAGCGCAGGAGGACGGAGACGCCAGCCCTCATGAGAGAGCGGCAGAAGAAGAGGTAGAGGATTATATGCCTCCCTCCGGAGACGAGGCGAGCCTCGACGACGACGAATTCGTCGTGCCTGAGGATCCCGTCGAACAAAAGTGTTTTAAACGCAGGCTTATGGCCACGGCAAACAGCCTCAAGAAAAAGCAGCAACAGCTTAGAGCTGATCAAGATCTGCTAGCCGACAGATGGACTGAAGTCCTCGCGGCCAAAGAGCATGAGCTCGAACGCCCCTCCAAAAGCTACCCTAAACGCAAGCTGCTCCCCCGATTAGAGGAGGAGGCATATGAACCTACGTCACCAGCAGACAATACGGCTGACCGACCACCCCGTGGTCGCGATAGAGAGGCCTCTAGGCCCTTCACTAGAACCGTACCCCGGCATCGCTCGAAAAGCACAAGGCCATAGGGGAACGCTCCGGACTTGCGAGATATATTGGAGGATAAGGCAAGACAATCAAGATCGATCTATGGATCGCGTGGGCACCCCACGATACGTGACGACAACCGTCGCGCCGGACACAGTAAGTCCGGCCGGGCCGAACAAAATAGACAAAGCTCTCTTGAGCTCCGTCGTGACATCGCCCAGTACAGAGGTGCCGCACACCCACTATGCTTCACAGATGAAGTAATGGATCATCAAATCCCCGAAGGGTTTAAACCCGTCAATATCGAATCTTATGATGGCACAACAGACCCCGCGGTTTGGATCGAAGACTATCTCCTTCACATCCACATGGCCCGCGGTGATGATCTTCACGCCATCAAATATCTCCCCCTCAAGCTTAAGGGACCAGCCCGACATTGGCTTAATAGCTTGCCAGCAGAGTCAATTGGGAGTTGGGAAGACCTGGAATCCGCATTCCTTGATAACTTCCAAGGCACGTATGTGCGACCACCAGACGCTGATGACCTAAGCCACATAATTCAGCAGCCAGACAAATCGGCCAGACAATTCTGGACACGGTTCTTAACCAAGAAAAACCAAATCGTCGACTGTCCGGATGCGGAGGCCCTCGCGGCCTTCAAGCATAACATCCGCGACGAGTGGCTCGCCCGGCACCTGGGACAGGAAAAGCCGAAATCAATGGCAGCCCTCACATCACTCATGACCCGCTTCTGCGCGGGTGAGGACAGCTGGCTAGCACACAGCAACAACCTCAGCAAAAATTCTGGCAGTCCAGATTTTAAGGACCGAAATGGCAGGTCGCGTCATAACAAAAACAAACGCCGCATTAACGACGACAATAGTGAGGATACGACAGTCAATGCCGGATTCAGAGGCTCTAAACCCGGTCAACAGAAAAAGCCATTCAAAAGAACTACTCCAGGTCCGTCCAATTTGGACAGAATACTCGACCGCTCGTGCCAGATACACGGCACCCCCGAAAAACCAGCCAACCACACCAACAGGAACTGTTGGGTATTCAAGCAGGCTCGCAAGTTAATTGCCGAAAACGAGGACAAGGGGTTGCATAGCGATGACGAGGAAGAGACCCGACCGCCGAACAATAGAGGACAGAAGGGTTTCCCCCCACAGGTGCGGACGGTGAACATGATATATGCAACGCACATACCGAAAAGGGAGCGGAAGCGTGCACTCAGGGATGTATACGCGATGGAGCCAGTTGCCCCGAAGTTCAATCCATGGTCCTCCTGCCCGATCACTTTTGACCGAAGGGACCACCCCACCAGCATCCGCCATGGCGGATTCGCAGCATTGGTTTTAGACCCAATCGTCGACGGATTTCACCTTACCAGAGTCCTGATGGACGGCGACAGCAGCCTGAACCTGCTTTACCAGGATACAGTGCGCAAAATGGGCATAGACCCCTCAAGGATAAAACCTACCAAGACGAACTTTAAAGGTGTCATACCAGGCGTAGAAGCCAATTGCACAGGCTCAGTTACACTGGAAGTGGTCTTCGGATCCCCGGATAACTTCCGAAGCGAGGAGTTAATCTTCGACATAGTTCCGTTCCGCAGCGGCTATCATGCCCTGCTCGGATGTACCGCATTTGCAAAGTTCAACGCGGTGCCGCACTACGCATACCTCAAGCTCAAGATGCCAGGCCCTCGAGGAGTCGTCACGGTCAACGGAAACACTGAACGTTCTCTCCGCACGGAGGAACATACAGCAGCTCTCGCGACAGAAGTACAATGCAGCCTCTTAAGGCAATTCTCGAGTCCGGCCGTTAAGCGGCCGGACACAGCTAAGCGCGCCCGGAGTAACCTACAACACGGCCACCTGGCACATTCCGAGCACGCGTAGCAGTGCGGCCCCAACCCCAGCCCTCGCAAAACATCAAGACAGGTCCTTCGCGTACATCACTATGCTCTGAAGATACCATGGGCATGGGGAGAGGGGCACGACCACGATAGGCCCAAACTGCGGCTCAACCACACCAGGGGCTCTCAAGTGTGTTGTTCTTTTCTTTCTTTTCTCTTATTTATTTATTTTTTACCCACAGGACTCCGTTCGTCAGAGGCCCTGTCCGGCAGCAGACCTGCCGAACTCACGATGCAACAGCCAGGGAAGGATAAAGGCTACAACGAATATCCAGGTGGTCTCCATTACGAGCATTAAATCTATTTTATACACCACTCCGCAGCCTACCCCTGGAGGGGGACATGCTTAAACAGTCCCGTCCCTTGCTTATCGCACTATTTGTATCATTCTGCATTCATAGCAGCACTTCTTGAATAAAACAATGCAGCACCTTTTTGCTTATAATTGCATTTCCTTTTTATACATATGTTCATTTACGGCATGTTGCAACCATACACTTTGGTACGGTTCAAATACACCAGGGGCTTATGTTTCCCGCATCATGGTGTGATAAGTCCGAACACTTTCACAAGTGCGGCACCCCGAACTTATAGCATTATATGCATCGGCTCCGAATCATGTCTTGGGTCAATAGTTGGGTTTGCCCGGCTCCCATGTTTTGGTACCTTACGTTCCGTTGTATCAGCTAAGGTAGCACTGGGAGAACCACTGCGATTGCGCCCCCGTTGAGTTGGGTTAACGCCTCAGTGGAGAAAGCTAAAACTGACCGTCATGATGAGGCGAGAGCCGGTCGTTGTTCGAGAGGTTTTTTGCGAGTCCTTAAAGACTTACGCCGCTTAGAGCGAGGAGCCGGTTTTTGTCCGGCCCAGGCGTGGATAGCGCCCCAAATTCGGCCTTCTGAAGACTAGGGGCTTCGCCGAAATTTAAAATTATAGAATTCTATGGCTAAGTGAGAGTGTTCAAGCATTATAAGTCCGGTTGCCTTGTTCGTCGTGTTGAGCGCCTCCCTAGATGGACCCAAAAATGGGAACAAGAGTGCTCAAGTTTATCCCAAACACCCTAGCACTCGCGGCATGGGGGCTGAAGCCGACGACTTGCCATCTCTCAGATTTGATAAACAGCCACACAGAAGGTAATATTTTAAATTAACAAGCGTTGCTTAGTGCATATGAACTAAGTTTTCAGCGCACAGGATAACAAAATGCGAGTCTACTCAAATATTACATCTTTGGAGCACTCACCCGCAATAGTGCGGGCACCCTTCAGGACACTCTTATAATACATCTCGGGCGTGTGGTACTCCTTGCCCTGCGGTGGCGGGTCCGTCACAAGCTTCTGGGCATCCATCTTGCCCCAGTGCACCTTTGCGCGGGCAAGGGCCCGACGGGTACCCTCAATGCAAGCGGAGTGCTTGATGACTTCAACCCACGGGCACGCATCCACCAGCCGCCGCACCAGGCCGAAGTAGCTCCCAGGCATGGCCTCCTTAGGCCACAGTCGAACTATGAGGCCCTTCATGGCCTGTTCGGCCACCTTGTGGAGCTCGACCAGCTGCTTTAGCTGGTCGCTAAGGGGCACCGGATGTCCGGCCTCAACATACTGAGACCAGAAGACCTTCTCCGTCGAGCTCCCCTCCTCGGCCCGGTAGAATGCGGCAGCATCGGATATGCTGCGAGGAAGATCTGCAAACGCTCCTGGAGAGCTCCGAATTCGGGTAAGTGATAGGTAATTCACACTCACATGCTTACTTTGCATGAAAAATGCCTTACCCGCCGCTATTTTCTTCAACGCCTCGATTTCCTAGAGGTCCTTATAGGCTTCTGCCTTAGCGGCCTTGGCACTCTCAAGAGCCGTCGCAAGCTCGGACTCTCGAGTCTTCGAGTCACGCTCCAAACTCTCATGTTTTTCCATGAGAGCCTGGAGCTCTTGCTGTACCTCTGCCACCCGCGCCTCATGCTTCTCTCGCTCGGTGCGTTCCGCGGCCGCACTACGTTCGGCCGCGGACACCGCTTCCTTCAGGGTCGCCACCTCGTTTGTGGCCCCTGTTACATCCATGTTATCCTTGTCATTTTTCTTGCAACCAAAATCCTTTTCTATAAGGTACAATTTTAATAATGTGTTACTCACCTTCCTGGTCCTCGAGCTGCTTTTTGGCATGGATGAGCTCGTTCTCGGACCGCTCGAGGTTTTCCTTCAAAGTATTGACCTTCGCAGACAGTGCGGCGGAGGTCAGCAACACAACCTGCAATCCCATATTGACATATTTTTTATGACTCCTGCGTATATCTTTTTAGATCCTCAGTCCGGCTTTTCTTTCCGAACACCGAACCGAGCATCAGGGGCTATTGTCTATGCGGTACCAATTTATATATATCGAAATTCTTACCTCAAAGCCTGTTAGAAGGCAGCTGCAGGCTTCGGTCAGCCCGCTCTTGGCGAGCTGAACCTTCTGAATCACCGCACTCATAACAGTGCGGTGTCCCTCTTCAATGGAGGCGCTATTGAGTGCCTCCAGCAAGTTATCCGGCGCCTCCGGTTGGACGGAGGCTGACAGCGTCACGGTCTTGCCCTTCTTACGAAGGGGTCGCCCACCGGACTCCGGAGCCACTGTAGGCTCCGGGGCCGAGTCCGATGCAAAGTCCGGGAGGTTGTCCTGCGACACCTCCGGGGCCTCCTGCTCCTGGTGGGTCCCTTCCTGGGATCCCACCTTGGCATCGTCCACATCACGGGGGGTGGAGGAAGTCGGAAGGGAATCCATGTCCGACGCACCTAAGGACCCGCTCGATGAAGCAGGAAGATCATCCTTGGGCGGACTGCAGGGTTGTATGCGGCATTAGAAAGACATTATGTGGCGAAAAGAAAAACCATGAAGTTATTCGGGAGTTCGGATATTTACGATCTCGCCAGGGGCTTGGCCCTTGGAGGCCAGTCCTCGTCGTCGTCACTAGCGTTGGCAGAGCAGTCCGGGGATAGAGTTTTTCCCTTCTTGGACCCTTCGGCCTCCCTTGTTGGAGAGGCCTTCCTTTTCTTCCCTCCCCCCGCTGGGGGAGAGGCTTTCTTCTTCTCCTCCTTGCCTTTGTGGGAGGAGTCGGCCTCGGATTCATCATCCGATAACACTTGAAAACGGGAACTCTTTCGAGTACCCGTGGCCTTCTTCTTGGCCTTCTTCTCCGGCACCACGTGGGGTGCCGGAGCCAGCAGCCCCATTAGGCGGGCGTCCGCTGGATCCTCTGGCAATGGGGCCGGACAGATAGTCTGTTCGGCCTTCGCCAGCCAGTCCTGTCAAAGGTAAAGGGAGTTTAGATCCCGCATAGAGTCAAACTATGGAAAACAAGCGACAAAATCACTTACCTCGTCAGCTGGACGCTGCGAGTTGAATCCGCGATCTTCAGTAGCGGATGCGGGAGCCTCGGTGCCCTTGAACAGCACCTTCCAGACATCTTCGTACGTAGTGTCGAAGAGCCCTTTCAGAGTCTGGTGCTGCGCCGGATCGAACTCCCACATGTTGAAGCCCCGTCATTGGCACGGGAGAATCCGGCGGATGAGCATGACCTAGACTACGTTGACAAGCTTGAGCTTCTTGTCCACCAGCTTTTGGATGCAGGCTTGGAGTCCTGTCAGCTCCTCCGAATCACCCCAGATCCGGCTGCTCTCTTTCCAGGAGGTGAGCTGTGTAGGGATGCCAGATCTAAATTCGGGGGCTGCTGCCCAATCAGGGTCACGCGGCTCGGTGATGTAGAACCACCCCGATTGCCACCCCTTAATGGTTTCCACAAAGGTGCCCTCCAGCCAAGTAACATGGGACATCCTGCCCACCATGGCGCCTCCGCACTCCGCTTGGCTGCCCTTCACAACCTTCGGCTTGACACTGAAGGTCTTGAGCCACAAGCCGAAATGGGGTTGGATGCAGAGGAAGGCCTCGCACATGACGATAAACGCCGAGATGTTGAGGATGAAATTCGGGGCCAGATCATGGAAATCCAGACCGTAGTAGAACATGAGCCCCCGGACAAAGGGATGAAGTGGGAAGCCCAGTCCACGGAGGAAATGGCGAAGAAATACTACCCTCTCATGGGGCCTGGGGGTGGGGATGAGCTCCCCCTCGTCGGGGAGCCGGAGCGCGATGTTGCTGGACAAATATCCGGCGTTGCGTAGCTTCTGGATCTGCCCCTTCGTGACAGAGGAGGCCATCCACTTGCCTCCCGCTCCGGACATAGTTGGAGAAGGTTGAGGTGAGAAGTGCGGACTTGGGCGCTGGAGCTTGAGTTCGCGGAGATGGATAAGCCAAGGAGGAAGAAGGCGCAGGTAAAAGGGTTGGATCTTTATCCCCTTATATGGGCGGACAAAAACATGTGTCCCCACCGGCCTGGTAAAACTCGCTTATCCCCCAAGCGCCGCAATCAATGGCGCGGTTGGGTTACCCATGTCCGTATTGATGAGAATCCCGGAATAAGGGGAACACGATCTCTGCTTCGACAAGACGTGCCAAGGAAACTACTTCACTAAACGCGCTGAGGTGGTATAGTAAAAACAATTCGAGTAAAGGCTTGGTAGTGGTGTGACGTCACGCCACAGAATACATCAGCAGATTGAACTTGTGTAATATTATTCTCTCTACGGTGGTACATGGAATTTATTTTTTGTAGAGCCGGACACTATCTTGGTGTTCACAATCTTCTATAAACTATTTGGAGGAAGAACCCGCCTTACAATGCCGAAGACAACATGCGCGCCGGACTCGTCGTCATTGAAGCCTGGTTCAGGGGCTACTAAGGGAGTTCCGGACTAGGGGGTGTCAAGACAGCCGAACTATCATGATCGGCCGGACTCCAAGACTATGAAGATGCAAGATTGAAGACTTCGTCCCGTGTCCGGATGGGACTTTCCTTGGCGTGGAAGGCAAGCTTGGCGATACGGATATGTAGATTTCCTACCATTGTAACCGACTCTGTGTAACCCTAGCCCTCTCCGGTGTCTATATAAACCGGATGGCTTTAGTCCATAGGACGAACAGCAATCATACCATAGGCTAGCTTCTAGGATTTAGCCTCCTTGATCTCGTGGTAGATCCACTCTTGTAACACACATCATCAATATTAATCAAGCAGGACGTAGGGTTTTACCTCCATCAAGAGGGCCCGAACCTGGGTAAAACATTGTGTCCCTTATCTCCTGTTACCATCCGCCTAGACGCACAGTTCGGGACCCCCTACCCGAGATCCGCCGGTTTTGACACCGACACTGGGTTTAAGGATATTTGGAAGCACAAGTAGTATCTCTACTTGGTGCAAGGAATTTGGCTAGCATGAGGGGGGAAGGCAAGCTCAACATGTTTGAATGATCCATGACAATATACTTTAACTGAGATGTGAGAAAACATAACCCATTATGTTGTCTTCCTTGTCCAACATCAACTCTTTAGCATGGCATACTTAATGAGTGCTCACAATCATAAAAGATGTCTAGGATAGTATATTTATATGTGAAATCTCTCTTCCTTAAATATTCTTTCATGAATTGTTCAAATGACCAATACAATGCTTGCTAACCTTCAATAATTTACAGCCTCTACTTCTTAGATGTGAAGTCATTACTCCCCATGGGATAAGAAAATGAGGCATATATAATTTCATATTTATGACAATCAACTCATTCAATAATTTACTCATAGGATATAAGTGAGGCACACGAGTAAATGACAAACTACTCCAACAAGATATAAGTGAAGATCAATGAGTAGCTAAATAATTATGTAACTATGCAAAGACTCTCTCCCATTTAAGAATTTCAGATCTTAAGTACTTTATTCAAACAGCAAGCAAAGCAAAATAAAATGACATTGCAAGGATAGCACAACTCATGTGAAGAAGCAAAAACTTAGGTTCAACCGATACTAACCGATAGTTGTTGAAGAAGAAAGGTGGGATGCCTACCGGGGCATCCCCAAGCTTAGATGCTTGAGACTTCTTGAAATATTATCTTGGGTTTCCTTGGGCATCCCCAAGCTTGAACTTTTGTGTCTCCTTAATTCCTCTCATATCATGGTTTCTCTTTTTATCAAAAGCTTCATCCACACCAAACTCAACAAGAACTCGTGAGATAGGCTAGTATAAACCAATGCAAAACCTTATCATTTTATACTATAACAAATCACTAAAATTATTATTCAACATTGCATACTAAATGTCTCTGCATATTTAATACTCCTATCCTCATCATTAAACAAGCAAACATATGCAAACAATGCAACCATAACAGCAATCTGCCAAAACAGTATAGTATGTAAAGAATGCAAGATTCATCATACTTCCCTAACTCCAAAAATTATGAGAAAAATATTACGCTGTAAAAGATTTATCAAAGCTCATTATGCAAAAAGTTTCAACATTATACCATTCTCTGAATTTTCTAGGGAATTTTTGCAACAGAGATAAACTTTCTGTTTTCAAACAGCAACAACTATACTAGCAAAATAAGCATGGCAAAGGCTATCCTTGACTTTTTTATTGAAACTAAAGGTGCAAAACATTATTCTAAATAACAGCAATCAAATACTAACAAAAGAAAATGACACTCCAAGCAAAACACAAATCATGTGGTGAATAAAAATATAGCTCCAAGTAAAGTTACCGATGAACAAAGACGAAAGAGGGGATGCCTTCCGGGGCATCCCCAAGCTTAGGCGCTTGGTCGCCCTTGAATATTACCTTGGGGTGCCTTGGAAATCCCCAAGCTTAGGCTCTTTATGATCTTTATTCCATAATCCATCGAATCTTTACCCAAAACTTGAAAACTTCACAACACAAAACTCAACAGAAAACTCGTAAGCTCCGTTAGTATAAGAAAATAAAACCACCACTTAGGTACTGTAATGAACTCATTCTAAATTCATATTGGTGTAATATCTACTGTATTCCAACTTATCTATGGTTCATACCCTCCGATACTACTCATAGATTCATCAAAATAAGCAAACAACACATAAAAACAGAATCTATCAAAAACAGAATAGGCTGTAGTAATCTGTATCAAACATATACTTATGGAACTCCAAAAATCCTACCAAATTAGGAAGTCCTAATAAATTTGTGTACCAATCCATAGTAAAAAGAATCAGATAAGAATCACGTTCCTGTTAATTAACAAAACTAATTTACTAGGTGCAAAAGTTTCTGATTTACAGCAGGATCAACATAACTATCACTGTAAACTATCCTAAAGGTCTTACGTAGCACTTTATTGAAACAAAAGCTATAAAACATGATTACTACAGTAGCATAATCATGTGGACACAAAAAAAAAGTAATGATAGATATTGGGTTGTCTCCCAACAAGCGCTTTTCTTTAATGCCTTTCTAGCTAGGAATGATGATGACAATGATGCTCTCCTAAAAGATAAGAACTGAAACATAATGGGAGCATCATGAAGCATATGACTAGCACATTTAAGTCTAACCCACTTCCTATGCATAGGGATTTTGTGAGCAGACAACTTATGGGAACAATAATCAACTAGCATAGGAAGGTAAAACAAGCATAGCTTCAAGATTTTCAACACACAGAGAGGAAACTTGACATTATTGCAATTCCTACAAGCATATATTCCTCCCTCATAATAATTTTCAGTAGCATCATGAATGAATTCAACAATATAACCAGAACCTAAAGCATTCTTTTCATGATCTATAAGCATAGAAAATTTACTACTCTCCACATAAGCAAAATTCTTCTCATTCGGAATAGTGGGAGTATCATAAGAGACTTGAACACTAAAAATTGTTTCCACATTAAAAGAGTAATGTTCAGAAAAAGGGTAATCATAATCATGACAAGTTTTATAAATATAATCATCACTACTTTTTATAGCATAAGTTTCATCACAATAATCATCATAAGTAGCAACTTCGTTCTCATCATAATCGATTGAAACCTCTTCCAAGGTAGTGGAATCATCGCTAAATAAAGTTGACACTCTTCCAAATCCACTTTCATATTCATCACAATAAGATTCAACATCCTACAAAATAGTGGGATCACTACTTCCTAAAGTTTACACTCTTCCAAACCCACTTTCATCAATATAATCATCATAGGTAAGAGGCATGCTATCATCATAACAACTTTGCATATCAAAACTTGGGAGGCAAAAAATATGATCTTCATTAAACATAGCATCCCCAAGCTTGGGACAAACATTAATTTTAGCAAATATATTCTCAAATATTTCATCCTCATCAAACATAGCTTCCCCAAGCTTGGGCCCTTTCATATCATAAGCATAATCACTCTCATCATTAAAAATATGGATAGCACCAATAGTATAGCAATTATCATCATCATAATGAGTAGTAGGAGCAACATCATTTGGGAGGGATACCTTTCTACCTTTGTTGCTCCTTATTTTATTTTTCTTCTTCACATTATGTGTGGGTTCAACCTTCCTCTTTGAGCTCCTTATTGACGAGATTGGTTGAATAGAAAGCTACTCCCCGTTACCTGATTCATCATAAGAAATAATAGGAGGATATTGGGAAGTCTCTTCCCTTTCATTAGTATTCTCATCATCTTCTATTTGCTTTCTTTTCTTTAGGTGATTGGCAATATAAGGATTTTCCATGTAATTCACCGCACAAAACAAATAAATCTCCTCTAAATAAATATCAAGGAAATGCGCAAGATTAAATTTTGGAATATTCTTAATTGCACGTTTCAATTCTTCATAACCCAAAAGCAAACTAAGTACATTATAATGAGCAAGGGAGATCAAATCATCACAGTTTTTGCACACAATTCGATCGTGAAACAATTTGCATTGGAGATGTAAATGACCACGTTCATTGCAAAGTTCACAACGGTAAAGATATCTTAAATTTTCAGCACTCTTATCTAGCCTTTCTTGCAACCCTTTAGTTTCTAAATACTTATGCCTCTTGCAATATCTATTTTCCCTATTTGGGGTGTACTTGCAAACCCAATCTACTCCATAAAAATCGACATGCTTATAAGAGGTATTTTCATCATAACTAGTGCAATCATCATTAGTACTATGGATATTCAAAGAGTTCATACTAACAACATTGCAATCATGCTCATCATTCAAAGATTTAGTATCAAACATTCTATAGATTTCTTCTTCTAACACTTGAGCACAATTTTCCTTTTCATCAAACTCACGAAAGATATTAAAAAGATGAAGCGTATGAGACACACTCAATTCCATTTTTTGTAGTTTTCTTTTATAAACTAAACTAGTGATAAAACAAGAAACAAAAAAGATTCGATTGCAAGATCTAAAGATATACCTTCAAGCACTCACCTCCCCGGCAACGGCGCCAGAAAAGAGCTTGATGTCTACTACACAACCTTCTTCTTGTAGACGTTGTTGGGCCTGCAAGTGCATAGGTTTGTAGGACAGTAGAAAATTTCCCTCAAGTGGATGACCTAAGGTTTATCAATCCGTAGGAGGCGTAGGATGAAGATGGTCTCTCTCAAGCAACCCTGCAACCAAATAACAAAGAGTTTCTTGTGTCCCCAACACACCCAATACAATGGTAAATTGTATAGGTGCACTAGTTCGGCGAAGAGATGGTGATACAAGTGCAATATGGATGATAGATATGGGTATTTGTAATCTGAAAATATAAAAAGAGCGAGGTAACTAAATATAAAAGTGAGTGTAAATGGTATTGCAATGATAGGAAACAAGGCCTAGGGTTCATACTTTCACTAGTGCAAGTTCTCTCAACAATAATAACATAGATAGATCATATAACAATCCCTCAACATGCAACAAAGAGTCACTCCATAGCCATTAATAGCGGAGAACAAACGAAGAGATTATGGTAGGGTATGAAACCACATCAAAATTATTCTTTCGATCAATCTATTCAAGAGTTCGTACTAGAATAACACCTTAAGACACAAATCAACCAAAACCCTAATGTCACCTAGATACTCCATTGTCACCTCAAGTATCCGTGGGCATGATTATAAGATATGCATCACACAATCTCAGATTCATCTATTCAACCAACACAAAGTACTTCAAAGAGTTCCCCAAAGTTTATACCAGAGAGTCAAGACGAAAACGTGTGCCAACCCCTATGCATAGGTTCATGGGCGGAACCTACAAGTTGATCACCAAAACATACATCAAGTGGCACGTGATATCCCATTGTCACCACAGATAAACACGGCAAGACATACATCAAGTGTTCTCAAATCATTAAATACTCGATCCGATAAGATAACTTCAAGAGGAAAACTCCATCCATCACAAGAGAGTAGAGGGGGAGAAACATCATAAGATCCAACTATAATAGCAAAGCTCGCGATACATCAAGATCATGCCATAGAGAGAACACGAGAGAGAGAGATCAAACACATAGCTACTGGTACATACCCTCAGCCCCGAGGGTGAACTACTCCCTCCTCGTCATGGATAGCGTTGGGATGATGAAGATGGCCACCGGTGATGGGTTCCCCCTCCGGCAGGGTGCCCGAACGGGCTCCCGAGAGGTTTTAGGTGGCTACAGAGGTTTGCGGCGGCGGAACTCCCGATCTATCTTCGTCTGTGATGTTTTTAGGGTACGTGGACTTATATAAGCGAAAGAAGTCGGTTGGGGGAGCCTTGAGGGGCCCAGGAGACAGGGGGCGCGCCTAGGGGGTGGGCGCGCCCTCCTATCTCTTGGCTTCCTCGAGCCTTCCCTGGCTTGAACTCCAAGTCTCCCGGATCATATCCTTTCCAAAAATCACGCTCTCGAAGGTTTCATTCTGTTTGGACTCCGTTTGATATTCCTTTTCTTCGAAATACTGAAACAGGCAATAAAACAACAATATGGGTTGGGCCTCCAGTTAGTAGGTTAGTCCCAAAAGTAATATAAAAGTGTATAATAAAGCCCGTAATCATTCAAAACAGCATGAATGCTTCATAAATTATAGATACGTTGGAGAAGTATCAAAACCTTTGGCTGATTCCTCGGGACTCTGCGCCTGTGGCTTACCTCCCTTGCACCGAAGAGGAAACTGGCGCTCCGTGCCCACTGGCGCCCGCCTGGCCTTGGTCGTCATGGCTCACGTCAGCTGAGACTCGTGAGGTGCACCTTGCATAGAACTCTCGGCCCCTCGGGAGCCAGCCTGAGGAGGCCGATTCCCTCGGGGGTCTTGGTGTCGTCCACCTCGCGAGGCTTGGCCCCTCGCGAGGGTCTTGGGTCGTTGATGCAGAAGCTAGGACGTACCAGGCCATTGATGGAGCCACGTGGTGGGCCATAGGTAGGCAAGTCTGGATACCCCCATATCCAGAACGCCGACACAACTCAGTGAGACTGAAAAGTTCTAATCGGTTGCATCGAGATTGAAAACTTGATCAAGACCATGAACTCAGTGTGACCGAAATGGATGAATTGTTCAGACCGAAATACATAGAGAGGTTTTGGAGGTTTTAAGTCTGACAAATTGGGACTCCGAGTGCTCCTCACCTAGGGGGTTTGAATTTGACTTAGATCAAACTTTGTGATGTAGCGTGAAAAGAGTTTGAGAAAAGAAAAGCATAGATAGCTAGAGGAAGTTCTTAGGCATTCTTGTCCATACATTTGGCAAAAGAAGAAAATCCAAACAATCAAAGCAACAAATGGATGTCCTCGAATGAGAAAAGTATGCAACCAACATGCTCACACAATAAAATGGCAAATGAAATATGTGGCAAAGCATGCACAATCACTCTAGCATCTATCAAGCAATTGGCGATGACTGAGTATATTGACTTAGGAGTCAAATGAGAACATTTGATCATAGGTCATACTCATCGTTTAAGTACAAGTGGGGTTACCACTTTTACATAAAGCATTGTTGTGTTCACACCATTAGAGTTGCTTTAGCTCAATTCTTAGAGTAAAGCTCCCCCTAGATGTGATATCCCCCCTAATAGGGATGAACTAACCTTGGGTTTTTTCGATGATGACTTCATGTAGATGTTGAAGATGTGGATGCTCATTGTTGATGTAGATCATTTGAAGCAATCCATTGGAGTGAGTTGCACTTTCAATACCTACATGGATTAGTCCCACAATGAACAAACAAGGATATCCATAGACATAGAGTGAAGCATACACATGATGATGTCCATGAAAGCATTAGATTACCTTGTCCCTTGTCTTACCAACAAGAGGGTTTGTGACTCCTTGAACTAGTGCAAGATGTGGAAGTTGTTTGCACTTGTCCTTGCCAATATGAATATGAGTGAAGTATGTTGGCGGAGTCACCCTTAAGAACTCTCTAGTTCTTCTTCTTTGGGATCCACATCATCTTGATGGGAACCCTTGGAGTTGTAGATGTACTTGATGAAGTAGAACTTGATGTAGTCTTGGGAACCCACTTGACCAAGGCCTTTGGAGCATCTTCAAATGCATCAATCTTGTCTTGAAGCTTGTTCTTGCCTTTTAGCTTGTGGTCTTGTGGTGGAAGATCGTCTTGAGCTTGTGTCCCCTTGAAGGAAGTAGGATCATACTTCTCTTGTTGAGGAACAAACTTCGTCTTGGGATATTGATCTTCTTCCCACTCAACTCCATTGGCATTGAACTTTCGTTCAAAACCAACACCTTGATTCTTCCGGTGCCTTCCTTACTTGCGTACAATTTCCTCCAATTGCTTACTTCCAGCAAGGCTCTTGTAAACACATTTCTCTATAATTCCCTTCAATAAGCTATTTTCTTGCTCAAGTGTAACTTGGCTAAGAGAATCATTAGTGGAATCAAGAGAACTACTAGAAGCAACAACATTGGATTTAGCATGATTGTTGTTACTGCTAGAAGAACAATCTTTCTTGTTCTTGTTGCTAGATTTTACTTGTGGCATGTAAGTAGACAAGAGTAAATGCTTGGCAATGTAAGAAGAACTTTTCTTCCAAAGATCATCATTGATGGCTTTTAAGAACCCATCTTCTTGCTCAAGATTGAGCTTTTCGAAGCATAACTTCTCATGAGTTTTTAAAAGTTCTCGATGATCTTCTAAAGTAGTTTCATGAGCCAATTTAAGAGTGTTTAATTCTTTAGTTAGACGCTGAATCTCCTTCTTATCATTGTCATTTGTTTCATCTTGATTAGCATGATTAATAGCATTTTCATCATAGTATTCATCACTAGAGTTGTCAACAAGTAAATTATCATCACCTAGCAAGTCATCTTCATCACTATTGAAATCAACATACTCGGGGTGTGTTACCTTGGGGCCTTTAGCCATAAAGAATCTCCCAATCCCTTCATTTGGGGCCTTTAGCCATGAAGCCAGGCAAACATACTCGGGGTGTGTTACCTTGGGGCCTTTAGCCTAGCTTGTATATTGTTTCTTTTCTGTTTTGTTCCTTTCCTTAAGGAACCTTTTGTTTTCTCTTCTGCAAGTTCCAATAAAATGTTGTGGGGTGTAAGCCCTGTAGTCTTCGAGGTCAAAAAAATGTCATAGGAGTTGGTTGACACAAGTGCTAGACCGGCAACACCTTCATCTTGAGTTTATTCGGAGTCGGAGTGATAACTTCTCTCGGAGTGGTGGTCGGAGTTGGAGCCGGATACCCATTCACCAACATGAGCTTGATGTCTTCGTTTTGTGTAGCTCTTTGATGACTTGTCCTTCCTTTCCAAATCCTTTCTTCTTCGAGAGGTTCTTCGTTCGTAGCGATCATCTCTACTCCTTCTCTCTCTTGGAGGTGATTCTTCCCTTTTGCTTCTCCTTTTAGGTGAGTCTTCTCTTCTTTTATAGGGATTCGTACACTCATTGGAGTAGTGTCCGGGTCTTCCACAATTGTAGCAATTTCGCTCATGACTAGAAGATCTTTTGTCATTGTAGGACCTTGACTTGGAACTTCTTTCCTTGCTTCTACTCTTGTAGAATTTGTTGAAGTTCTTCACCATTAAGCTCAATTCTTCATTGAAGTCTTGTTCCTCATTTGATGATGTAGGAGCATCACATGAGGCTTTGTAAGCGCCACTAGACTTGTTATGAAGCTCTTCCTTATCCTTGAGTGACATCTCATGAGCAACAATTCTTCCAATGACTTCGGTTCGCTTGAGATCTTTGTAATTTGGCATCATTTGGATCAAAGTGCACACGGTATCATATTTTCCATCCAAGGCTCTCAAGATCTTCTTTATGATGAATTTGTCGGTCATCTCTTCACTTCCTAAGTCGGCAATCTCATTTGTGATGAGAGCAAGCCTAGAGTACATTTCAGCGACACCTTCACCATCCTTCATTTTGAACTTGTCAAGTTGACTTTGAAGCACATCCAACTTGGATTCCTTGACGGAGTCGGTACCTTTGTGCATATCAATCAAAGTATCCCAAATTTCCTTTGCATTCTCAAGACGGCTGATTTTGTTAAATTCTTCGGGGCACAATCCGTTGAAGAGGATATCGCAAGCTTGAGCATTGTATTGCAACATCTTCAATTCTTCCGTGGTAGCTTCACGATTTGGTTCTCTCCCATCAAAGAATTCACCTTGCAAACCAATAAACACAATAGCCCAAACGGCGGGGTTATATCCAAGAATATGCTTTTTCATCTTATGTTTCCAACTAGCAAAATTAGTACCATCAAAGTAAGGACCTCTACGGTGGTAATTTCCCTCGGTAGACGCCATACTCTCCTAGGTTGTGAAACCAAGTCTATGATCACCAAAGCTATGGAAATTAAGGCAAATGGAGACCAAAGCTCTGATACCACTTGTAGGATTGTAAGTATGTTTAGAGGGGGGTGATTAGACTACTTTACCAAATAAAAACTTAACCTTTTCCCAATTTTAGTTCTTGGCATTTTAGCAACTTAGCACAAGTCAAGCAATCTCAACACAATTCAAGCAATCGTGCAAAGAGTATATGAGCAGCGGAAAGTAAAGCATTCAACTTGCAAGAATGTAACGGGGAGGAGTTTGGAGGGAGCAAACGCAATGTTGACACGGAGATTTTTGGCGTGGTTCCGATAGGTGGTGCTATCATACATCCACGTTGATGGAGACTCCAACCCACGAAGGGTAACGGTTGCGCGAGTCCACAGTGGGCTCCACCCACGAAGGGTCCACGAAGAAGCAACCTTGTCTATCCCACCATAGCCATCGCCCACGAAGGACTTGCCTCACTAGGGTAGATCTTCATGAAGTAGGCGATCTCCTTGCCCTTACAAACTCCTTGGTACAACTGCACAATCTTGACGGAGGATCCCAAGTGACACCTAACCAATCTAGGAGATACCACTCTCCAAAAGGTAATAGATGGCATGTTGATGATGAACTCCTTGCTCTTGTGCTTCAAATGATAGTCTCCCCAACACTCAACTCTCTCACAGATTTGGCTATGGTGGAAAGATGATTTGAGTGGAAAGCAACTTAGGGAAGGCTAGAGATCAAGATTCTTGTGGTTGGATTGGAATATCTTGGTCTCAACACATGAGTAGGTGGTTCTCTCTCAGAAAATGAATGCTAGAAGTGTAGGCACGTTCTGATGGCTCTCCTCACGAATGAAGAATGTGTGGAGGGGTATATATAGCCTCCACACAAAATCTAACCATTACACACAGATTCCCAAACTCGGTGGGACCAAATGGTAAAACTCGGTCAGACCGATTCAGGTCAAAATATGAACGTTAGGCTTTTCAGTGGGACCGACACAGTCATCTTGGTGGGACCGATATGCTAGGGTTAGGGCATAACGTAATCTCGGTGTGACCAATCACATAAACTCGGTGAGACCGATTTCAGTAATAGGCACATAGAGAGTTGGTTAGGCAAACTCGGTGGGACCAATTCGCTCACTTCGGTGGGACCGAAATGTTACAAAAAGGAAATAGTGAATTTGCATTGCAGACTCGGTGGGACCGATTCGCTCATTTCGGTGGGACCGAAATGTTACAAAAAGGAAACAGTGAGTTTGCAATCCCATCTCGGCGAGACCGAGATCCCTATAGGTGAAACTGAAGTGACTAGGGTTTGTGGCAGTGGCTATGTCAAATGGAACTCGGTGGCGCTGGATAGATCAAATCGGTGGGGCCGAGTTTGACTTTTATGTTTAGGACATATGTGGAAATGAGAAAGTGGTCGATGGTTTGGAGCATATCACTAAGCATTTTGAGCAAGTAAGCCATTAATCAACACCTCATCCCCTTTTAATAGTATTGGCTTTCCTAATGACTCAATGTGATCTTGGATCACTTAAATGAAAAATGTAGAGTCTTGAGCTTGGTGCCAATATGTGTCCCTAGCATTTTGAGGGGTCCATATCTCTAGTCCATGCCATGCCAATCATTGAACTTTCTGAAATGATCATCTTGAAAGAGCATTAGTTCAATGAACTATATGTTGTTAAGAATTACCGAAACCACCCAGGGATTAGTTGCACTTTCACATACCCATAGAGTTTTTATAAGCTGTTCTATAAGCACATAATGCATCATCAAGTTTATTAGACCAATTCTTTCTAGATCTATTAACAGTCTTTTGCAAAATCAATTTAATCTCTCTATTGCTCAATTCTACTTGACCACTAGACTGAGGATGATATGGAGATGCAATTCTATGGTTGACATCATATTTAGCAAGCATTTTACGGAAGGCACCATGAATAAAATGTGAACCACCATCAGTCATTAAATATCTAGGGACTCCAAACCTCAGAAAAATAACTTATTTAAGCATCTTAATAGAGGTGTTATGATTGGCACTACTAGTTGGAATAGCTTCTACCCACTGATACGTCTCCAACGTATCTATAATTATTGATTGTTCCATGCTATTTTATTATCTGTTTTGGATGTTTAATGGGTTTAATATGCTCTTTTATATTATTTTTGGGAGTAACCTATTAACTAGTGGCCCAGTTCCAGTTTCTATTTTTTTTGCCTATTTTAGAGTTTTACAGAAAAAGAATACCAAACGGAGTCCAAATGGAATGAAACCTTTGCGAGGATCTTTCTTGGACCAAAAGCAATCCAGAAGACTTGGAGTTGAAGTCTGGGACTCTACAAGGAGTCCACGAGGCAGGAGGGCGCGCCACCCACCCTCGTGTGCCCCTCGTAGCTCCACCGACGTACTTCTTTCGCCTATATATACATTTATACCCTAGAAACATCTGGGGGAGCCACAAAACCACTTTTCCACCGCCACAACCTTCTGTACCCATGAGATCCCATCTTGGGGCCCATTCCAGCGATTTGCCAGAGGGGGAATCGATCATGGAGGGCTTCTACATCAACATCATTGCCTCTCCGATGAAGCGTGAGTAGTTTACCACAGACCTTCGGGTCCATAGTTATTAGCTAGATGGCTTCTTCTCTCTCTTTGATTCTCAATACAAAGTTCTCCTTGATGTTCTTGGTGGTCTATTCGATGTAATATTCTTTTGTGGTGTGTTTACCGAGATTCGATGAATTGTTGATTTATGAACAAGATTATCTATGAATATTATTTGGTTCTTCTCTGAATTCTTATATGCATGATTTGATATCTTTGCAAGTCTCTTTGAATTATCGGTTTAGTTTGGCCTACTAGATTGATCTTTCTTGCAATGGGAGAAGTGCTTAGCTTCGGGTTCAATCTTGCGGTGTCCTTTCCCAGTGACAGTAGGGGCAGCAAGGCACGTATTGTATTGTTGCCATCGAGGATAAAAAGATGGGGTTTATATCATATTGCTTGAGTTTATCCCTCTACATCATGTCATCTTTCTTAATGCGTGTTACTCCGTTCTTATGAACTTAATACTCTAGATGCATGCTGGATAGCGGTCGATGTGTGGAGTAATAGTAGTAGATGCAGAATCGTTTCGGTCTACTTGACATGGACGTGATGCCTATGTTCATGATCATTGCCTTAGATGTCTTCATAATTATGCGCTCTTCTATCAATTGCTCGGCAGTAATTTGTTCACCCCCCGTAATACATGCTATCTTCAGAGAAGCCACTAGTGAAACCTATGGCCCCCGGTTCTCTTTCTTATTATATTACATCTCTTTTACTTACATCACATCTCGTTTACTATTTTGCAATCTTTACTTTCCAATCTATGCAACAAAAATACCAAAAATATTTACTTTACTATCTCTATTAGATCTCACTTTTGCGAGTGACCGTGAAGGGATTGACAACCCCTTTATCGCGTTGGTTTCAAGGTTCTTGATTGTTTGTGCAGGTACTAGGTGACTTGTGTGTCATCTCCTACTGGATTGATACATTGGTTCTCAAAACTGAGGGAAATACTTACGCTACTTTGCTGCATCACCCTTTCCTCTTCAAGGGAAAACCAATGCATGCTCAAGAGGTAGCAAGAAGGATTTCTGGCGCCGTTGCCGGGGAGATCTACGCCAAGTCAAGACATACCAAGTACCCATCATAAACTCTTCTCCCTCGCATTAGATTATTTGCCATTCGCCTCTCGTTTTCCTCTCCCCCACTTCTAAAACGGTTTTCGGAAACCTTTTCCTTTTCTTCTCCCCTCTTCCGTTCGTCTCTTTTCACTTGCTTCTTGTGTGCTTGTGTGTTGGATTGATTGTTTGTCACGATGTCTCAAGATAATACTAAATTGTGTGACTTTTCCATTACCAACAATAATGATTTTATTAGCACTCTGATTGCTCCTACTACCGATGCTGAATCTTGTGAAATTAATACTGCTTTGTTGAATCTTGTTATGAAAGATCAATTTTCTGGCTTCCTAGTGAAGATGCCACAACCCATCTAAACAACTTTGTTGATTTGTGTGATATGCAAAAGAAGAAAGATGTGGATAATGATATGGTTAAATTGAAGCTATTTCCGTTTTCTCTTAGAGGTCGTCCTAAAACTTGGTTCTCTTCTTTTCCTAAAAATAGTATTGATTCATGGAATAAGTGCAAAGATGCTTTTATCTCTAAGTATTTTCCTCCCGCTAAGATCATCTCTCTTAGGAACGATATTATGAATATTAAGCAACTTGATCATGAGCATGTTGCACAAGCTTGGGAGAGAATGAAATTAATGATACGTAATTGCCCTACACATGGTTTGAATTTGTGGATGATTATACAAATTTTTTATGTCGGATTGAATTTTGCCTCTTAAGTATTTTAGATTCGGCCGCGGGAGGCACTTTTATGGAAATCACTTTAGGAGAGGCTACTAAGCTCCTAGATAATATTATGGTTAATTATTCTCAATGGCACACCAAAAGATCCACTAGTAAAAAAGTTCATGCGATTGAAGAGATTAATGTTTTGTGTGGAAAGATGGATGAACTTATGAGATTGTTTGCTAATAAAAGTGTTTCTTCTGATCCTAATGATATGCCTTTGTCCACTTTGATTGAGAATAATAATGAATCTATGGATGTGCATTTTGTTGGTAGGAACAATTTCGGTAACAACACGTATAGAGGCAATTTTAATCCTAGGCCATTTCCTAGTAATTCCTCTAATACTTATGGTAATTCCTACAACAACTCTTATGGAAATTTTAATAAGATGCCCTCTGATTTTGAGATAGTGTTAAAGAATTTATGAGTTCACGAAAGAATTTCAATGCTTTGATTGAAGAAAAATTGCTTAAGATTGATGAGTTGGCTAGAAACTTGGATAGAATTTCTCTTGATGTTGATTATTTGAAACTTAGATCTATTCCACCTAAGCATGATATCAATGAGTCTCTCAAATCCATGAGAATTTCCATTGATGAGTGCAAAGAAAGAACTGCTAGGATGCGTGCAAAAAAAGATTGCTTTATGAAAGCGTGTTCTTCTAGTTTTCATGATAATAATGATGAAGATCTAAAAGTGATTGATGTGACTCCTATTAAATCTTTGTTTTCCAATATTAATCTTGATAAATGTGGGACTGGAGATGAGTCAACTTTAGTTAAAAGGCGTCCCAATGATTCGGAGTTTTTAGATCTAGATGCAAAAATTGATAAAAGTGGGATTGAAGAGGTCAAAACTTTACAGAGCAATGAATCCACTATTTTGGATTTCAAGGGATTTAATTATGATAATTGCTCTTTAATAGATTGTATTTCCTTGTTGCAATCCGTGTTAAATTCTCCTCATGCTTATAATCAAAATAAAGCTTTTACTAAACATATCGTTGATGCTTTGATGCAATCTTATGAAGAAAAGCTTGAACTAGAAGTTTATATCCCCAGATAACTTTATGATGAGTGGGAACCTACTATTAAATTAAGATTAAATATTATGAATGCTATGCTTTGTGTGATTTGGGTGCTAGCGTCTCCACGATTCCAAAAACTTTATGTGATGTGTTAGGTTTTTGTGAATTTGATGATTGTTCTTTAAATTTGCATCTTGCGGATTCCACCATTAAGGAACCTATGGGAAGAATTAATGATGTTCTTAGTGTTGCAAATAGGAATTATGTGCCCGTAGATTTCATTGTTCTTGATATAGATTGCAATCCTACATGTCCTATTATTCTTCGTAGACCTTTCCTTAGAACAATTGGTGCAATTATTGATATGAAAGAAGGAAATATTAGATTCCAATTTCCATTAAGGAAGGGAATGGAACACTTTCCTAGGAATAAAATTAAATTGTCTTATGAATCTATTATGAGAGGCACTTATGGATTGCATACCAAAGATGGTAATACCTAGATCTATTCTTGTTTTTATGCCTAGCTAGGGGCGTTAAACGATAGCGCTTGTTGGGAGGCAACCCAATTTTATTTTTGTTCTTTGCTTTTTGCTTCTGTTTAGTAATAAATAATTCATCTAGCTTCTGTTTAGATGTGGTTTTATGTTTTAATTAGTGTTTGTGCCAAGTAGAACCTTTGGGAAGACTTGGGTGAAGTCTTTGCGATCTTGCTGTAAACAACAGAAACTTTTGCGCTCACGAGAATAGTTGTCATTTTTTACTGGAGAGTGCTTTTAGGTTGATTATTTTTGCATATGATTAATAAAACAATTCCTCACGTCCAACAATTTATTTCAGAATTTTTAGAGTTACATAAGTATTAGAAAGTTACAGATTGCTACAGACTGTTCTGTTTTTGCCAGATTCTGTTTTTCGTGTGTTGTTTGCTTACTTTGATCAATCTATGAGTAGTATCGGGGGTATGAACCATAGAGAAGTTGGAATACAGTAGGTTTAACACCAGTATAAATAAATAATGAGTTCATTACAGTAACTTAAAGTGGTGGTTTATTTTCTTATGCTAATGGAGCTCATGAGATTTTCTCTTGAAGTTTTGTGTTGTGAAGTTTTCAAGTTTTTGGGGAAAGATTTGATGGATTTTGGAATAAGGAGTGGAAAGAATCTAAGCTTGGGGATGCCCAAGGCACCTCAAGGTAATTCAAGGACAACAAAAACCCTAAGCTTGGGGATGCCCCGGAAGGCATCCCCTCTTTTGTCTTCGTCTATCGGTAACTTTACTTGAGGCTATATTTTTATTCACCACATGATATGTGTTTTGCTTGGAGCGTCTTGTATGATTTGAGTCTTTGCCTTTTAATTTACCACAATCATCCTTTCTGTACACACCTTTTGGGAGAGACACGCATGAATCGGAATTTATTAGAATACTCTATGTGCTTCACTTATATCTTTTGAGCTAGACAATATTGCTCTAGTGCTTCGCTTATATCTTTTTTAGAGCACGGTGATGGTTTTATTTTATAGAAATTATTGATCTCTCATGCTTCACTTATATTATTTTGAGAGTCCTTTAGAACATCATGGTAATTTGCTTTGGTTATAAAATTAGTCCTAGTATGATGGGCATCCAAGATGGGTATAATAGAAACTTTCATATAAAGTGCATTGAATACTATGAGAAGTTTGATTCTTTATGATTTTTTTGAGATATGAAGATGGTGATATTAGAGTCATGCTAGTTGAGTAGTTGTGAATTTGAAAGGATACTTGTGTTAAAGTTTGTAATTTCCGTAGCATGCACGTATGGTGAACCATTATGTGATGAAGTTGGAGCATGATCTATTTATTTATTGTCTTCCTTATGAGTGGCGGTCGGGGACGAGCGATGGTCTTTTCCTACCAATCTATCCCCCTAGGAGCATGCGCGTAGTACTTCGGTTTGATAAATAATAATTTTTTGCAATAAGTATGTGAGTTCTTTATGACTAATGTTGAGTCCATGGATTATACGCACTCTCACCCTTCCACCATTGCTAGCCTCTCTAGTACCGCGCAACTTTTGCCGGTACCATACACCCACCATATACCTTCCTCAAAACAGCCACCATACCTAACTAATATGGCATTTCTATAGCCATTCCGAGATATATTGCCATGCAACTTTCCACCGTTCCGTTTATTATGACACTCTCCATCATTGTCATATTGCTAGCATGATCTTGTATTTGACATCATATTTGTGGCAAAGCCACCTTTCATAATTTTTCATACATGTCACTCTCGAATCATTGCACATCCCGGTACACCGTCGGAGGCATTCACATAGAGTCATATTTTGTTCTAAAGTATCGAGTTGTATTTCTTGAGTTGTAAGTAAATAAAAGTGTGATGATCTTCATTATTAGAGCATTGTCTCGGTGAGGAAAGGATGATGGAGACTATGATTCCCCCACAAGTCGGGATGAGACTCCGGACTAAATAAAAAAAAGAGGCCATAAAAAAGGAGAAAGGCCCAAATAAAAAAATGAGAGAAAAATAGAGAAGGGACAATGCTACTATCCTTTTACCACACTTGTGCTTCAAAGTAGCACCATGATCTTCATGATAGAGAGTCTCCTATGTTGTCACTTCCATATACTAGTGGGAATTTTTCATTATAGAACTTGGCTTGTATATTCCAATGATGAGCTTCCTCAAAAGTGCCCTAGGTCTTTGTGAGCAAGCAAGTTGGATGCACACCCACTTAGTTTTCTTATTGAGCTTTCATACACTTATAGCTCTAGTGCATCCGTTGCATGGCAATCACTACTCACTCACATTGATATATATTGATGGGCATCTCAATAGCCCGTTGATACACCTAGTTGATGTGAGCCTATCTTCTCCTTTTTGTCTTCTCCACAACCACCATTCTATTCCACCTATAGTGCTATGTCCATGGCTCACGCTCATGTATTGCGTGAAGATTGAAGAAGTTTGAGAACATCAAAAGTATGAAACAATTGCTTGGCTTGTCATCAGGGTTGGGCTTGATTAAATACTTTGTGTGATGAAGATAGAGCATAACCAGACTATATGATTTTGTAGGAACTTTCTTGGGCCATGTTATTTTGAGAAGACATGATTACTTTTTTAGTATGCTTGAAGTATTATTATTTTTTATGTCAATATTAAACTTTTGTCTTAAATCTTTAGGATCTGAACATTCATGCCACAATAAAGAAAATTACATTGATAAATATGCTAGGTAGCATTCCACATCAAAAAATCTGTTTTTATCATTTACCTACTCGAGGACGAGCAGGAATTAAGCTTGGGGATGCTTGATACGTCTCCAACATATCTATAATTTTTTATTATTCCATGCTATTATATTATCTATTTTGGATGTTTAATGGGCTTTAATATATTCTTTTATATTATTTTTGGATCTAACCTATTAACCGGAGGCCCAGTGCCAGTTTCTGTTTTTTTGCCTATTTTAAAGTTTTACAGAAAAGGAATACCAAACGGAGTCCAAACGGAATTAAACCTTCATGAGGATCTTTCTTGCACGAAAAGCAATATCCAGAAGACTTGGAGTTGAAGTCTGGGACTCTACGAGGAGGCCATGAGACAGGAGGGCGCGCCCCCACCCTCGTGGGCCCATCGTAGCTCCATCGACGTACTTCCTTTGCCTATATATACTCTTATACTATAGAAACATCAGGGGGAGCCACAAAACCACTTTTCCACCGCCGCAACCTTCTGTACCTATGAGATCCCATCTTGGGGCCTTTTTTAGCGATCCGCCAAAGGGGGAATTGATCATGAAGGGCTTCTACATCAACACCAATGCCTCTCTAATGAAGAATGAGTAGTTTACCATAGACCTTCGGGTCCATAGGTATTAGCTAGATGGCTTCTTCTCTCTCTTTGATTCTCAATACAAAGTTCTCCTCGATGTTCTTGGAGATCTATTCGATGTAATACTATTTTGCAGTGTGTTTGCCGAGATCCGATGAATTGTGGATTTATGAACAAGATTATCTATGAATATTATTTGGTTATTCTCCGAATTCTTATATGCATGATTTGATATCTTTGCAAGTCTCTTTGAATTATCGGTTTAGTTTGGCCTACTAGATTGATCTTTCTTGCAATGGGAGAAGTGCTTAGCTTTGGGTTCAATCTTGCGGTGTCCTTTCCTAGTGACAGTAGGGGCAGCAAGGCACATATTTTATTGTTGCCATCGAGGATAAAAAGATGGGGTTTATATCATATTTCTTGAGTTTATCTCTCTACATCATGTCATCTTGCTTAATGCGTTACTCCGTTCTTATGAACTTAATACTCTAGATGCATGCTGGATAGCGGATGATGTGTGGAGTAATAGTAGTAGATGCCTATGTTCATGATCATTGCCTTAGATGTCTTCATAATTATGCACTCTTCTATCAATTGCTCGGCAGTAATTTGTTCACCCACCGTAATACATGCTATCTTGAGAGAAGCCACTAGTGAAACCTATGGCCCCCGAGTCTCTTTCTTATTATATTACATCTCTTTTATTTACATCGCATCTCATTTACTATTTTGCAATCTTTACTTTCCAATCTATGCAACAAAAATACCAAAAATATTTACTTTACTATCTCTATTAGATCTCACTTTTGCGAGTGACCATGAAGGGATTGACAACCCCTTTATCGCGTTGGTTGCAAGGTTCTTGATTGTTTGCGCAGGTACCAGGTGACTTGTGTGTCGTCTCCTACTGGATTGATACCTTGGATCTCAAAACTGAGGGAAATACTTACGCTACTTTGCTGCATCACCCTTTCCTCTTCAAGGGAAAACCAACGCATGCTCAAGAGGTAGCACCCACTTAGTAACGTAATCAGCAGCAACTAAAATATGTGTATACCCATTAGAGGAAGGAAAAGGTCCCGTACAATCAAAGCCTCAAACATCAAATGGATCAATAACAAGTGAAAAGTTCATAGGCATTTCCCAACGTCTACTAATATTGCCAATTCTCTGGCATTCATCACAAGACAAGACAAACTTACGAGCATCCTTGAAGAGAGTAGGCCAATAAAAACCATATTTCAATACCTTGTGTGAAGTTCTATCTCCAACGTGGTGTAATCCTTCTTTATAAAGGTGTGGGTCATCCCAAAAGTAGTGCCTTAAATCATAGAAAAACTTTGTCTTTTGCCGGTATGTGAAACTAGGTGGTATAAATTTAGCAACAATGTAATTAGCATAATCAGTATACCATGGAGTATTATGAGAAGCATTTATAACAGCTAATTTCTCATCAGGAAAACTATCATCAATAAGCAGTGGGTCATCAAGAACATTTTCTAACCTAGACAAGTTGTCTGCAACGGGGTTCTCAGCTCCCTTTCTATCGATAATATGTAAATCAAAATCTTGCAGCAAGAGAACCCATCTAATAAGTCTAGGTTTAGCATCTTTCTTTTCCATAAGATACTTAATAGCAGCATGATCAATGTGATCAGTTACTTTGGAATCAACATTATAAGATCTGAACTTATCACAAGCAAAAACAACTGCTAAAAATTCTTTTTCAGTACTAGCATAATTTATCTGGGCACGGTCTAGAGTTTTACTAGCATAATGAATAACATTCAACTTCTTATCAACTCTTTGCCCTTGAACAACAACAACAGGATAATCACTAGCATCACACATAATTTCAAAGGGTAAATTCCAATTAGGTGGCTGAATAAGAGGTGTAGAAATCAACTTTCTTAAGTATTTCAAATGCTTCTACACAATCCTCATAAAAAACAAAAGGAACATCTTTTTGCAAGAGATTAGGGAGATGCCTAGAAATTTTAGAGAAGTCTTTAATAAACCTCCTATAGGAACCAGCATGACCAAGAAAACTTCTTATACCTTTGATATCTTTAGGACACAGCTGTCGGTGTCAAAACTGGCGGATCTCGGGTAGGGGGTCCCGATCTGTGCGTCTTAGGCTAATGGTAACTGGAGGCAAGGGACGCAATGTTTACCCAGGTTCGGGCCATCTTGATGGAGGTAAAACCCTACTTCCTGCTTGATTGATATTGATGATATGAGTAGTACAAGAGTTGATCTACCACGAGATCGTAGAGGCTAAACCCTAGAAGCTAGCCTATGATGATTATGATTCTTCTCTAAGGACTAGACTCTCCGGTTTATATAGACATCGGAGAGGGCTAGCGTTTACATGGAGTCGGTTACAAAGAAGGAAATATAATATCCGGATCGCCAAGCTTGTCTTCCACGCCAAGGAGAGTCCCACCCGGACACGGGACGAAGTCTTGAGTCTTGTATCTTCATGCTCCAATAGTCTGGACAAAGTATATAGTCCGGTTGTCCGGATACCCCCTAATCCAGGACTCCCTCAGTAGCCCCTGAACCAGGCTTCAATGACGATGAGTCCGGCGCGCAGTTTTGTCTTTGGCATTGCAAGGCGGGTTCCATCTCCGAATACTCCAAAGTACCTGTTGCAACAAACAGTGTCCGGCTTCCCATCAATGTTGTACTCCTCGGCTTCTGTGCCTCAATAATGACCATCTCCATGTGTCGAGCCAATATGAGGAGCCGAGGCATTTTTGCATTTGCCACCCCCGGTCTGGCAGGCTGACCGTCTATTTGAAGAGACGGGGATTCTCATATCCAAACCTCACCCTCTTCCCTTGAGCAATCATCCAACAGAGTGCTCCGGAAAAACCATTCCAACATGGCCGGTCGCCGCAGCTCTTCTTCTCGCTCCCCTTGCTCCAAGCCGGGTGACTGGGAAGAGTGTTCAGTTCCTCACAGCCGTTTGATAGAGTTACAGACCCAAGGGTTTCTCCCACCGGCGTTCACGGTCCCCGTCCGAGCCGGGCTTGCCACCTATAATGGCGGGGAGCAAGCAGAGGGATCTCCTAATCCATCCCTAGAGGAGAGAATATGTCTCATCCCGCATCTGCTAAGGGGCGTCGGTTTCCTATCCACCCATTTCTTCACGGGCTCTTGGAGTTCTACGTCCTCCAGTTGCACAACTTCACCCCTATCTCCGTGTTACATATAGCAGGATACATTGCCCTTTGTGAGCTATTTCTAGGCTGCGAGGCCCACTTTGATTTATGGAAGAAGTTGTTCTATGTCAAGTGGGCGGAGCCGAAGTATGGCGCATCGCCGAGACCGGATACCTATCCGGTACTCCCAAGAAGGCACCGGAGAACTGGCCTTCAGAGTGGTTTTATGTCGACGACGTTCCCCTTCCGGATCCAGTCCGGACAGGTCTCCCTAAGTTCAGTAACGCTCTGCCGAAGGCACGTCGAAGCTGGCGCCCTCGGGGCCCCCAAGAGGAGGATACCAGAGAGATACACTTCCTGATGAGCAGGATAAAGTTACTGGCCAAATCCAGGCTGATGATAGTCGAGGTTATGGCAATATGCATAATGCGGGGAGTGCAGCCGCTTCAATATCGGGGGAAGCCCATGTGGCACTACAACAGGGAAGATGATGCCACCCACTATGGCCGTAAGGGTCCGGACTCTGCCACTGCTCTGGCGAGGATATTGTCCGATCTGTATAAAGGAGAAGAAGAAGAATTCCTTCACATTAAACCGCGGGATGGGTTTTCTATGTACAACCCCCCAAGCTGGGTAAGTCGCCACTCTTTCCCCCGCTTCACTCATTCTAGCGTTCTTCGTCAAGATTATTTACCTTGATACTTTTGAGCAAGAACTGAGGAGGGCCATAGAAGGAATCTCCAGCCCCTCCCCGCAGCCAGAGGACCCCGGAAGGGCCCTTGATCCAGGACTCAAAGAAGATCCGGATATTACTGTAGAGCTAGTCAACGGGATATTTTATCAGCCGAGCTGCGATGGCGCCATGGTGGCTATTACCATCGACTATCTTGGACTGCTACCTACATCGCGTGTAAGCCAAGCCAAAAAACCCTTTCCTCTGAAGAGGACTCCTTTCTAATGCCATGCCTTACACCTGAAGTGTCATATTTTTGTAGAGATGACGGTCAGAGCGCGGTGCCGAGTGATACGTCTCCAACGTATCTATAATTTTTGATTGCTCCATGCTACTTTATCTACTGTTTTGGACTATATTGGGCTTTATTTTCCACTTTTATATTACTTTTGGGACTAACCTACTAACCAGAGGCCCAGCCCAAAATTGTTGTTTTTTGCCTTTTTCAGTATTTCGAAGAAACAGAATATCAAATGGAGTCCAAACAGAATGAAACCTTTGGGATCGTGATTTTCCAACCGAACGTGATCCAGGAGACTTGGACCCTACTCCAAGCAGTGCCCGAGGAGGTCACGAGGGTGGAGGGTGCCCCCCTGGGCATGCCCCCCTAGCTCGTGGGCCCCTCGAAGCTCCACCGACATACTCCTTCCTCCTATATATACCTACGTATCCCCGAACGATCAGAACAGGAGCCAAAAACCTAATTCCACCGCCGCAACCTTCTGTATCCACGAGATCCCATCTTGGGGCCTGTTCCGGAGCTCCGCCGGATGGGGCATCCACCATGGAGGGCTTCTACATCATCACCATAGCCCCTCCGATGAAGTGTGAGTAGTTTACTTTAGACCTTTGGGTCCATAGCTAGTAGCTAGATGGCTTCTTCTCTCTTTTTGGATCTCAATACAATGTTCCCCCCCTCTCTCGTGGAGATCTATTCGATGTAATCTTCTTTTTGCAGTGTATTTGTTGAGACCAATGAATTGTTGGTTTATGATCTAGTATTATCTATGGAAAATATTTGATTCTTCTCTGAATTCTTTTATGTCTGATTGAGTTATCTTTGCAAGTCTCTTCGAATTATCCTTTTTGGTTTGGCCAACTAGATTGGTAGTTCTTGCAATGGGAGAAGTGCTTAGCTTTGGGTTCAATCTTGCGGTGTCCTTACCCAGTGACAGAAGGGGCAGCAAGGCACGTATTGTATTGTTGCCATCGAGGATAACAAGATGGGGTTTTATCATATTGCATGAATTTATCCCTCTACATCATGTCATCTTGCTTACGGCGTTACTCTATTTTTTACTTAATACTCTAGATGCATGCTGGATAGCGGTCGATGAGTGGAGTAATAGTAGTAGATGCAGAATCGTTTCCATCTACTTGTTTTGGACGTGATGCCTATATACATGATCATTGCCTAGATATACTCATAACTATGCTCAATTCTGTCAATTGCTCAACAGTAATTTGTTCACCCACCGTAGAATATCTATGCTCTTGAGAGAAGCCACCAGTGAAACCTATGGCCCCCGGGTCTATTCGCATCATATCAATCTATATCACTTTATTTACTTGCTTTGTTTTTACTTTGCCTTTTACTTTTTACTTTGCATCTATCTATCAAAAATACCAAAAATATTATCTCTATCAGATCTCACTCTTGTAAGTGACCGTGAAGGGATTGACAACCCCTAAGCGTTGGTTGCGAGTTGCTATCATTTTGTGTAGGTACAAGGGACTTGTGTGTGGTCTCCTACTGGATTGATACCTTGGTTCTCAAAAACTGAGGGAAATACTTACGCTACTTTGCTGCATCATCCTCTCCTCTTCGGGGAAAATCCAACGCAATGCTCAAGAGGTAGCAAGAAGAATTTCTGGCACCGTTGCCGGGGAGGCTCACGCAAGCAAGTCAACCATACCAAGTGCCCATCGCAATCCCTACCTCCCGCATTACATTATTTGCCATTTGCCTCTCGTTTTGCTCTCCCCCACTTCACCCTTGCCGTTTCATTTGCCTTCTCTTTCCCAATCTCCTCCTCTCTTTCCCGTTTGCCTTTTTCCCTTTGCCTTTCTGCTTGCTCATGTGTTAGTTCGCTTGTCTTTATGTCCAATTCATTATCCGCTCCTATGTCTCCCGAGTTTGAAGTTCTTCACTTCAAGCAAAGGCAAGGAGAAAACTTAAAAGTTGCTTGGTATAGGATGATGGAATCTTATCGTAAGTGCACCCTAGAGGTGAACTTTAGATTTCTTCTTCGCAATTTTTATGTTGGGTTAAACATGACACATAGACAACTCTTGGATTGCATTGCCAAGGGAAATTTCATTGAGATTGATCCCAGTATTGCGCATGAAATTATAGAGGGAATAGTGGGAACACTACCCCAAAGGGGAGGATCTCATCCTACCCAGGAAGAAACCCAAGTGTTTGAGAAGATTTGCGAAGTAACGAAAATTTTACAAAAATCTCTTGAGCCTCTTAAAAGTGTTAGCGGAAATCTTCACCGCATGAATATGTTGATTACTCTTTGTAATAAGCGGTTGGATTCTTTGGATCTAAAAATTTACAAATATGAAGGGAAGCGGAAAGAACCTCCCGGATTTGAGCATGACTCCGCCAAAAAAATGAAAATCAAAGATGGCAATACCTAGATCTATCCTTGCTTTTATGCCTAGCTAGGGGCGTTAAACGATAACGCTTGTTGGGAGGCAACCCAATTTTATTTTGTATTTTTTGTTTTGCTTCTGTTTAGGAATAAATAATCCATCTAGCCAATGTTTGGATGTGGTTTTATATTTTAATTAGTGTTTGTGCCAAGTAGAACCTATAGGATAACCTACGATGATAGTTGATTTGATTCTGCTGAAAAACAGAAACTTTGCACGCACCAATTTAGTTATGATAAATCACAGGAACGTGATTTTGCGTTGATTCTTTTTGCTGCTGATCAATAAACAAATTGTACAGGACTTCCTATTTTGGTAGAATTTTTAGAGTTCCAGAAGTTTGCGTTAGTTACAGATTGCTACAGACTGTTCTGTTTTTGACAGATTCTGTTTTTCGTGTGTTGTTTGCTTATTTTGATGAATCTATGGCTAGTAAAATAGTTTACAAACCATAGAGAAGTTGGAATACAGTAGGTTTAACAGTGTATATAAATAAAGAATGAGTTCATTACAGTACCTTGACGTAGTCTTTTGTTTTCTTTCTCTAACGGAGCTCACGAGATTTCTGTTGAGTTTTGTGTTGTGAAGTTTTCAAGTTTTGGGTGAATTCTTTTGATGGATTATGGAACAAGGAGTGGCGAGAGCCTAAGCTTGGGGATGCCCATGGCACCCCCAAGATAATCCAAGGACACCAAAAAGTCAAAGCTTGGGGATGCCCCGGAAGGCATCCCCTCTTTCATCCACTTCCATCGGTAATTTACTTGGAGCTATATTTTTATTCACCAACATGATATGTGTTTTGCTTGGAGCGTCTTGTATTATTTGTGTCTTTGCTTGTTAGTCTACCACAATCATCCTTGCTGTACACATCTTTTGAGAGAGCCATACATGAATTGGAATTTGTTAGAATACTCTATGTGCTTTAATTATATCTTTTGAGCTTGATAGTTTTGCTCATAGTGCTTCACTTATATCTTTTGAGCGTGATAATTTTTGCTCTAGTACTTCACTTAGATCTTTTAGAGCACGGTGGTGGATTTGTTTTAAAGAAACTATTGATCTCTCATGCTTCACTTATATTATTTTGAGAGTCTTTAATAGCATGGTAATTTGCTTAATGTTAATATACTTGGTGTTTAAGATATGTGAAACTTTCTTTTGAGTGAATTGAATACTAAGATAAGTTTGATGCTTGATAATTGTTTTGAGATATGGAGGTGATAATATCAAAGTCGTGCTAGTTGGGTGATTATGAATTTGAGAAATACTTGTGTTGAAGTTTGCAAGTCTCGTAGCATGCACGTATGCTTAAAGTTGTGTAACAAATTTGAAACATGAAGTGTACCAGGCTTGTGCATCCTTATGCGTGGCAGTCGGGGACAAGTGATGGTCTTTTCCTACCAATCTATCCCCCTAGGAGCATGCGCGTAGTACTTGAATTTTTGATGACTTCTAAATTTTTGCAATAAGTATATGAGTTCTTTTGACTAATGTTGAGTCCATGGATTATACGCACTCTCACCTTTCCACCTTTGCTAGCCTCTTCGGTACCGTGCATTGCCCTTTCTCACCTTGAGAGTTGGTGCAAACTTCGCCGGTGCATCCAAACCCCGTGATACGATATACTCTATCACACATAAACCTCCTTATATCTTCCTCAAAACAGCCACCATACCTACCTATCATGGCATTTCCATAGCCATTCTAAGATATATTGCCATGCAACTTCCATCATCATCATCATGACATACATTACTTTTGTCATATTGCCATTGCATGATCTTGTAGTTGACATCGTATTTGTGGCAAAGCCACCGTGCATTATTTTCCATACATGTCACTCTTGATTCATTGCACCATCCCGGTACACCGCCGGAGGCATTCATATAGAGTCATATCTTGTTCTAAGTTTCGAGTTGTAATCCTTGTCTTGTAATCAATAGAAGTGTGATGATCATCATTATTAGAGCATTGCCCAAAAAAAGGCCAAA